>CM066033.1:754223124-755647646 GCA_033557465.1 Ichthyophis bannanicus
TCTTCAGGTTTTAGAGATGATTTTAATGATAGTTGACAGATTACTAATAGCAAGTCTGCAATCTCATATTTCAGTTCTTTCAACACCCTTGGATATATGCCATCCGGCCCAGGTGATTTGCTACTCTTCAGTTTATGTGCATCAACAAAATGCACACTAACAACGTCAAACAGGGCTTTCAGTCTTTATGCTCCCAAGTGTTGGAACATATTACCCCCAGCAATCCGAGCCATCACCGATCTCACACAATTCAGGAAAGCACTAAAACATTACTTATTTATACAACATTACCAGATCAACCATACTCCACCATAGCCACATCTTCCTTCCAGAAACCTCTACTTATTAGTCCCTATACTTAATATCTTTCTGTAGGTTCATAACCCACTATGCAAAGCTTACTGATACATATGTAAATAGTTGATGTGCATGTTTCCCTAAGTTATCCAAGTTGTATTTCCTTGTTCTCTGTAAAACTAACGTTTGTTCATTATGTTTCACTGTTCCATGTAAACCGCGCTGATACTAAATAGTGCGGTATATAAGAAACTAAAATAAATAAATAAAATATAATAGTTTATAATACATCCTCCCGATGTATCGATATTTCCTTCAATTCTTCTGCACCTTTAAATATCACTTCAGTCATGGGTAACATCCCTACATCTTCCTCAGTAAAGACCGAAGCAAAGAATTCATTCAGTCTCTCCGTTATCGCCTTGTCGCCTCTTAGTGCCCCTTTAACTCCTCTATCATCTAATGGACCCATTGACTCTCTCACAGGTTTTTTGCTACAAATGTACTTGAAAAAATCTTTATTTCGCGTTTTTGCTTCCGCAGTAAGCTTCTTCTCAAATTCTCCCTTTGCCTGCTTTATCAATGCCTTGCATTTGACTTGCCAGTGCTTGTGCTGTTTCCAGGTTTCGTCGTTTGGCTCTTTTTTTTCCATTTCCTGAAAGATGCTTTTTTGGCAACAACAGCCTCTCTGACCTCACCATTTGTCAGTGTTATCTCCTTTTTTTTTTTCTGGGCTTACTGTGAACCATGTATTTAGCTCATGCCTTTCCAGTAGTAGCTCAAGGTGAGTGATAGTAGATAATTCTCTGTTTCCAGAGAGCTAAGGATCCAAGTTCATATCTAAGGCAGTGGATCATGTCTGCAGTTTACTGTTTTGTGCTGGAACTGCCTATTTTCTTATCTTTTAGGTTTAAGTTTGCTTCTCTTTAACCATTCCTGTTATGTTTGGATCAGTGTATAGTTTCTGAAGCAACACTTTTTGTATTTCCTGCTGTGTTTATACATGTACTACATGGTTTTTCCTTGTTTGCTGATCTGATTATTTGAATAGTTTTTCTCTTTTCTTACAAGGAAGGGAAGCAATAGAATGTATGCGCTGCTAGATTGTCACTTATGGCTTCTACTTCCAGGTATAAGAATAGAAACAGCTTTGGACATTTGCCTTAATACTTCAGCATTTTTTGTTTTATTTCTTAAATAGATTGGCTAATGCCGTGAAGTTTGCCTGAAGACCTATGATGATAGCTCCATATGTAGTATATTTCCATAAGGTTCATGCATCGTTTTGGTTCTTGGATACACTGATTTTTATTAGATTATATTGTGACCATAGAGGTGTTTTCTACAGCTTGTCAAGATCTTTGAGGCAGTCTTCAATTTCGGAGCTGTATGAAAGTACAAGAATTGCCAGCTGATTGACGAGTTGTATTTTATTTTATGCTTTTAAAGCACTTTTCAGTAGTATTCAGTCGTCTTTTAATTTCTGCTGATCTTTTCTCTAAGTAATTTTTGCTGGATTGTTGTTCTTCCTCTACTCCTAGATATTTATATACACCTTCCTGTTCAAGTTCCTATGTTACAATCTTGAGTCGGAGCAATGTTTTCAGTTTTATTTACACGTTCCTTTTAATGAAAGTTGCCTTAGTACATTTATCCAGGCCAAATGTCATCCTGATGTCATCCTGATGTCATCTGAGTTTTCTGGTAAGCGTTTGATCACTGAAGCTGTACAGAGCTTCAAATCATCTACAAACAGAAGGTACAGTGCTACCGGTAGATCATTGTAATATCTTTTAGGTTTAAGGCTAAATCTATTGCCCAAGGAGTTATATATTGAGTATCCTTATCTCCAGGAACAAGCAGGAATGTAGTCTTCACATATGGGCATCGTCGGCCCCGACGGAGCCTGTGCGGGAACGCTCCCCAGCGTCCAATTAGAAAGCTTTTTGGGAGCTTCCCACAGCGCCTGCGTGCTGCCTTCCCGCCTTTCCCAACTGTCTGTCTCCAGTTCTTCATTTTCCACGGAGCTGACAGGTCGCACTTCCTGTCACCGCAGAAAATAGACTTTTTATTCTTCTTTTTTGTGGTCGCGTCTGCCTTCCTTCGACGCTACACCGGTACCGCCGGTTCTTTCTTTCTTTTCCTTGTAAAAAAAACAAAAAACTTTCCTGGAGTCTTCCAGCTTTTTTCTCCTCTGGTGTCATGTGCCATTTTGGGCATTAGGCCCAACTTTCTTCTACAATGGAAAAACCCGCCTCGGGTTTTAAAAAGTGTTCCAAGTGTGGCGGTACCATCTCCGTCACAGACACCCATGAGTGGTGCCTCAAATGTTTAGGTCCTGACCACTCTATCTCTGAGTGTGTTGCCTGTGGGATGATGTCGAAAAGGGGCCGGCAAAACCGGGCTGCTAAACTTAGTACCCTTTTTTCCTCCGATGCAGCATCTGTGGCATCATCATCTTCCAGGGCTTCGTCTTCCTCCCTTGGATCTCAGGTAACTAAACATAAGTCTAGCCGGTCCTCAAAGGGTAGATCTCCTAAGTATCGAGATGCCTCTGGCGTTGCCCTTGAGGGACTCACACTGGCAAAATTGCCCCGGCGGGAGGTTTTGGCTTCCAAAGCATCATCGGGGCTCCAGGATGTTCTGCCGAGGTTGGGGCCTCGAACTACTGGTGCCATGCTCTGGAGTACCGGCCTCTTCTCCCAGTACCGATACCCAGGTATCGTCCGCGTCGATAAACCAGAGATTTTGGGTTATTGAACGCAGTCTGGCAGCTCTTCTCTCGGCATCGATGCCCCCGAAACCGCTTCAGACAATACAAACGGTACTGGTACCAACATCATTACCGGGGCCAATTGCATCGACTTTGGCAGGTGGACTACTGGTACCGACGCAGGCTATGCCCTCCGGTACTGACAAGTCGGTACTGGACCTGTCGATACCGACTTCGATCGGTACCGGTATCGTGCGATGCACGATTACCCGGATAGGAGATACTTTGAATCCTCCGAGTCTGAAGACTCTGACAGCTCTGTCGATTACCAGAGTACTTCTTCCTGAGGATTCTTCTGCTAAATGTAGGATGTCTCCTCCAGAGGATATATTCTTCCAGGATTTTATCCAAGATGTGGCTCAAGGTCTTTCCATCACAGTGGCTCCTGAAACGGAGCCTAGGGCGAAGGAATTGGAGATTTTACAATATCCTAAAGCTCCCAAAGAGGCAGCTATTTTGCCTATTCATGAGATCTTGCATGATCTCATGCTAAGGATGTGGGAAACACCTCTCACCACTTCCCCTCATTCTCGTAGGCTCGATACCATGTATCGAGTTCCTCCTTGTCCTGGATTTCAAAAAACTCAGCTGCCCCACCATTCCATGGTGGTAGAATCAGCTATGAGAAGGATCAAGAGTGCAAAAAGACATGCATCTAATCCTCCAGGACGTGAATGTAGAACTCATGATGCCTTTGGGCGTCAAACTTTCCAGGCTTCTATGCTTTCTGACAGGATTAGTTCCTACATTTTATATATGGGAATGTTCCTTAAGGAAGTTACAGGAGATCTAGAGCTTATGAGCCCTCTACTTCCTGATGATAAGGGATAAGATTATCTTGCACTTATCAAACATGCTCAGGATGTTTCCAAATTCGTAAATCGTGCAGCTTTTGATTGTTTTATTTATTTATTTAACACTCATTTTTATACCGCATCTTCCAGAGATCAGTTGTGGTGTACAAATAACAATTAACAAATCGAAGTTTGTTTTACATAGAACATGTTAAATATACATAGAACGTCTTAAAGTATCATAAATTAAACAAACTTAAGTCTAGGAAAATTAAACAGTGATTTTAAACTGGAACTGTGTTAAAACAATTAACTAACAGAATGTGGTGTCTACGTACATAATATAGTACATAACAGATACAACTATATACAAGAGGGAGGTATTAAGGCATAAGAGATTGGATAGTCTTTTCGTTTTGATTGCATAAGCAGAGCTTATGCTATTGCCATAGGCGCACGTAGGATTGCCTGGCTCCAGGCATCTGACTTGGAACTTTTGAGTACAGAACAAATTGGGGAATATTCCTTGCAAACATTATTTGGCAAAAATTGGCACGAGAAAGCTAATGAGCTAGATGCTGATAATCTCACCTTGGATAGATTATCAAAATCTACAGCTGATCCTGCAAGGAAAAAATCCTATAAAAACATTCTTCACTAGAAAGAAGACGTTCTACCCCTCCTATACCCAAAAAGGGCATCGTCAGGTCAGTCTGCCCAAAAGGGTCATCAACCTAAACAAAGAAAAACACAAAGGTTGCTAAGCCTCAACCGGCTCAGCAGACTCAGCCACCACAGGGGCTTTGACTCCCATCTAGAGAACTTTGTCTTCTTGGCCCTAAACGGGCCAGAGCCTTCCACCATTCCAGGAAGGTTATGTTATTTTGCCCTCAGATGGAGGCAGATAACAGCAGAAAGTTGGACTATATCCATTGTAAGAGAGGGATACAAGCTTCACTTCCTCCAGCATATCCCCTCCTACAATGGTAAGACAGTTCAATTCTCAGACCTCTCTCAACTCCCAGTTAGATCACGAGGTCAGTCTCCTTCTTGCCCAAGGGGCAATAGAAGTGTCTGTTCATCAACAGGGTGCAGGGTTCTATTCCCCCTTGTTCCTTATTCCAAAGAAAACAGGAGGGCACAGACCCATTTTGGACCTCAGAGAATTGAACAAATTCCTGTTGAAAGAGAAATTCAAAATGATTTCTCTAGGAACTCTACTGCCATACCTTCAGAATCAGGACTGTCTTTGTTCTCTAGATCTCAAGGATGCGTACACCCATGTTCTCATCCATCCAACTCACCGAAGGTTTCTTCACTTTCTATTTCAAGGGAAGCACTACCAATACAGAGTTCTTCCTTTTGGCCTGGCCTCGGTACCAAGGGTGTTCACAAAATGCATGGCTGTGGTGGCAGCATTTCTCCGCACCCTAAAAATATTTGTCTTCGCTTACTTGGACAATTGGCTCATTCGAGCCCCATCAGAGCCAGAGGCCAGGTTTTCTCTATCTCGCACAATGCGTATCCTTCAATATTTGGGACTTGTCATAAACTTCCCAAAATCCAACCTAGCTCCCACTCAGTCTCTAGAGTTCATAGGAGCCCTGTTGGATACCAGACAGACAAGGGCCTATCTTCCACAGTCCCGCTGCCTTCGCATTGTGCAGTTAGCTTCCCAAGCAATGCTAAAGTCTCACCTCACTGCTCGGGAAATGTTACAATTTCTAGGCCATATGGCATCCACCGTGCATGTGGTCCCTTATGCCCGCTTCCATATGAGGGCAACCCAGTGGACTCTATCCACTCAATGGACTCAGGCGTCAGGTTGCCTGTCAGACAAAATAGCAACCTCAGATCATCTTATGTTGTCTCTCCAATGGTGGCAGTCACCCCAGAATCTGTTGGTGGGGTCCCCTTTTCAGCAACCCCCACCCCAAGTAACACTAACAACAGATGCCTCACAGGTGGGTTGGGGAGCCCATTTGCAAGGCCTCTCTACCCAGGGTTCCTGGACTCCACAGGAGACCGATTTACGCATCAATCTTCTAGAACTCAGAGCAATCTTCCTAGCTCTTCGAGTATTTCACACCCAGCTCAGCTACAAAACTGTCCTAATTCAAAGGGACAATCAGGTAGCCATGTTCTATGTGAACAAGCAGGGCGGAACAGGCTCTCTGTCGCTCTGCAACGAAGCTTTGTGACTTTGGGCCCTCGCCAGAGAGCATCAGATTCATCTCCTTGCAGTGTATCTTCCAGGCATTCAAAATTCTTGGGCAGACAGACTCAGTCGAGTTCTGCTTCCACACGAATGGTCTCTCCATGCAGATCAGGTGGCCAAAATTTTTCCAATTTTGGGGAACCCTGGACATAGACCTCTTTGCACGTCCGCTGAATGCCAAACTTCCCCGGTTCTGTTCCAGAATTCCGGCTCAGGGTTGTCAGGCCAGGGATGCCTTCCTCCTCCATTGGGGTCGGGACTTTCTGTATGCCTTCCCACCCATTCCCCTAATTCCCAGAACTTTATTCAAGCTTCAGAGAGACAGAGGCCATATGATTCTCATAGCCCCACATTGGCCACGACAAGTGTGGTACCCTCTGCTTTTACATCTCTCTCAAGCTCCATCTCTGGAGTTAGGATCTGCTCCAGATCTCCTATCCCAGGAGGACAGGAAGCTGTGGCATCCTAATGCCCAGTCTCTGCATCTCAGGGCCAGGTTGCTGAAAGCCTAGAACTTCATGGTCTTAACCTTTTTCAGCAAGTAAAGGATATCCTTTATGCTTCCAGGAAACCATCCACAAGACGCTCTTATGCTTTCAAGTGGAAAAGGTTTACCATATGGTGTTCGCAGAAGGGTCTCAACCCTCTTGCAATACCTCTGGAATCATTACTGGAATATCTCCTTCATTTGTCTAATGCAGGGCTTAAGACCAATTCAGTGAGAGGTCATTTGAGTGCTATTGCAGCTTCTCTCAAACCTTTAAATGGGCAACCTATTTTCTCTCATCCCATCATAGTGAGATTTATGAGAGGCCTTCTACTAACTAAGCCTTCCGTTAAGCCACCACCGGTGGCATGGGATTTAAATCTGGTGGTTGGCCAGCTCATGAAGCCGCCTTTTGAACCATTGGCTACTACCTCTTTGAAATTACTTTCCTGGAAGGTTATTTTTCTTATTGCAATCACATCAGCACGTCGCATCAGTGAGTTGCAAGCATTGGTGGCTGATCATCCTTATTCAAGGTTCCATCATAATAAGGTGGTTCTTAGGACTCATCCTCACTTTATGCCAAAGGTGGTTTCACCTTTTCATTTAAACCAAGCAGTTTACCTTCCTGTTTTTTTCCCAAGGCCTCATGCCTCTAATGCAGAAAGGAATCTTCATACTTTGGATTGTAAAAGAGCTTTGGCCTTTTACTTACTTACAAAGGACGCAGCAACATAGAAAGTCCCCTCAACTTTTTGTTGCTTTTGATCCTAGTCATTTAGGACTTCCAGTCTCCAAAAGAACACTGTCCAACTGGATTGCACAGTGCATATCTTTTGCCTATTGGAGCAAAAACCTTCCTCTTGAAGGCCATGTCACAGCGCACAATGTGAGAGCCATGGCAGCCTCTGTGGCTCACCTTCACTCTGTGTCTATCGATGACATCTGTCGAGCAGCTACCTGGGCCTCAATTCATACCTTCACAGCCCATTACTGCTTGGACAAGGACTCCCGCCGGGATGCCTTGTTTGGTCAGGCTGTTCTTCAACACCTGTTCCATACTTAATCAACTCCTACCCACCATCCCTGGTAGGATGCCAGAGATCCATCGGGGGAAGTGCAACCCTTCCAAAAGGGTACACAACTTCTTTTGGGGTTTTCTCCCTGGCATCTGTAGCTAGGAGTCCCCATATGTGAAGACTACATTCCTGCTTGTTCCTGGAGATAGCGTAGTTACTCACCTGTAACAGGTGATCTCCGGGAACAGCAGGAATTTAGCCTTCACAACCCACCCACTTCCCCTAGGAGTTGTGTATCTCTCTCTGTCTCTCTCTCTGTCTCTGTCTCTCTGTCTCTCTCTGTCTCTCTCTCTCTCTCTCTCTCTCTCTCTGTCTCAGCTGTAAACTTAGCTGGAGAGAGACAGTTGGGAAAGGCGGGAAGGCTGCACGCACGCGCTGTGGGATGCTCCCAAAAGCTTTCTAATTGGACGCAGGGGAGCATTCTCACGCAGGCTCTGTCGGTGCTGACGATACCCATATGTGAAGACTAAATTCCTGCTGTTCCCGGAGATCACCTGTTATAGGTGAGTAACTATTCTTTACTGTCATACAAAACAAGACTGGTAATGGGCAATCTCCCTGAAATATTCCTTGCTGGATTGATGTTAGATTTTGTCATTTCTGACTTCATAATGTAGATAGTGTATTTTGCCACATTAAATGGTGAAGTTAATATACTCTCGATCTATGGCTTGCTTTTTACAGATTTCAAGGCAACTCATTATCCAAGAGCATGGTATGCTATCAGAAGCTTTTTTTATAGTCTGTCCTTCCTATAATTAGATTTCTGCTTATCTTGCAGCTGGTCATGATGATTTCACTAGCACTAATTGGTCTTTTATTCTGAATATTTCCTTTTTTGTATTGCCATTTTGTTGTATAACCATGTTAGGCTCAATATGATTGTAGGTAGGCAAGTTGTTGCTCTGGGAAAATACTTGGCCTTCCCTTTGAAAGGAGACATGTTCTTCCAGTGTTGTTCACTGTGGTGTTAGATCTGGCTGGCTGATGAAGGCATTTTTGCAGTTTGCCAGATCTTGGTGGAAAGAGGTTAACATATTAAGCTAAAGGCTGAGCACTGTATCTGGGCGAAAACTTCTAGTTTGGGTGTCTCTTAATCTTGCTTCCAGCTCTTGTTGATTTGAGCCTTTCTGATGTTTGCCTATTTCAAGTTCTCCTGTAAGCCCAGTTGCCACCATTAGTGTACTTTATGGGGTACTTTTGTATGAACTTTGTTTTCATAGCTATTTCTAACTACATAACTTTCTCTAACTTACATAATCAGATAAATTAGTTTGATTTTATAGTATCTCTTTTTAGGTTTTTTTGGGCTTCAGCTGTTATATTCACAATTTCCTAATAAATTGAAATTAAGGAGTGCAGCATGTTCCAGGATGGTTTGTTGGATCTTTCCCATTGTTTGGCAGTCTGGATTCTTTTTGAGGTGCTGATCTATCAGTGGCATCTCTGCACATAGATGTTATATTTTTATATCTATATCTATGTCTTTTTAATGTGGTGTTGCAAGAAAGGAATATTATCTTTCTCTTTCGCTTCAGGCTTTGTATCTGTTTGGTAGAAGTCTTTCAATACTATGCAGCAAAAATCATAAATCTGTGTTTTGTTTTTTCACCTGTGGCGCAAATCAGTAGTAGATTGCTTTATGCAGATGACTATTGATTTTTATTCATGCTCTTTACTTTGGATGTCAGTTTTTCCCCCTTTCTTGAACTCCAGCTTATGAATCCACCTCCACGTAGGCCAGGAGGTCAACTGCCGTTCCTCTTGCTACGTATCCAGCCTTTCCTTTTCCCTCTAGTTCTAACCTGTCTTAAATTATTCTCATCCTTGCGTTGCTTCCCCATCATTCCATTGGTTTGTCCTGCCTCTTTTTTGGGATGCTCCCTGTCGTATCCTTCATTGCTCTCCTTCCTGTTATCTGTCGTGTTACTTCTTTCAATTATGCTTGCTGTTTGGGCGCCTTTCTGCTGCTTGTAGCTTTTGAAAGCTATGCCACTTCTTGTGCTCCTCTTTTGGATTTCTCTCCCCTCTCAGCATCCTGCCACAGCTGTTTAGATATCAGCATTTTTGATTACTTTTCTTTGATTTTCCAATCATATATTTAAATTTTGCATCTGTTGCTTTTGGACTTTTCCGTTGCTTTTATTGTGCATTTTTTGACTAGCTCTGTTTGCATAACCTCAAGACTCAAATGCAAGATTTCCTTTATAAAATAGCAATATGTTATTGCCTTTTCATCTCTGAATCCACATAAGCTTTTAGTCCTCTTAAGCCATAAAAATTAATGGGTTATCTCCTGCTGCAGTGGGTCCATGAACAAGTTCACCATGCTATAGTGTTATACCAGGGATGAAGGTTTTGCAATTATCGCCCCATCGTTTTATCTCTAGTGCATGAGCTAACCTTTTAATCACAAGTTGCATGCGATCAGTATGCATTGTGTCCTTGAACTTCTACTTCAGTTGTAGTGGCACTCTTGCCGAGGTTTGGTATGCTGTGAAGCTGCCATGAGCAGGTACCTGAGAAGATTTTATTTACAGATTTGGTAAATCGCCTTTTGACATGATATAAAGCAATGTATAGAAAAATTAGAAAAAACAAGTGGGGGAAAGCATCCAGAGCATTACTCATGAAATTCTTTCTAACCTCTGTGTCCGTATGTGCATGCACATGCCTGTTTGGTATCTGCATTGCCTGTGTGTGTCATGCTTGTATGTGTATGCAGATCTCTGTATACAGTCAAACCTCGGTTTTCATGATTAATCCGTTCAAAAAAAGTCTGACTAAAACCGAAGCAAGATTTCCCATAAGAAATAATGTAAATTCAATTAATCCGTTCCAGACACCCAAAAATATTGACAAAAAATACATTTTATAGAGAATAACTATATTTTTACATACAGAAAACAATGAGAAATACATATAAATGACTAATGAAATGGATAAATGAGCATGTAACATCACTTTTACCTTTATTGAAGACTTTTGTTGGCATATGGGACGCACTCCAGCCAGCTCCAGCTGCTCTCCCCTCCGGGGATCGAGCAATCACCACCAGCAGCGGAGGTGGGAACAGCCATCTTGGCCGGCTGCCCAATTGGGGCTCCAGCCTGCCTTGTAAAAGAGAAGCGCCAATAAATATGGAAGACAGTCAATCAGCAAGAAAATCAAAATAAAGAAAATCCCACTTCTGGCCACAAGATGGTGCTCCATTTTCAACTGTACGAAAACCGAGACAACGTATGAAAACCGGAACAAAATCTTGATGAAAAAAGTCAACGAAAACCGAATCGTACGAAAACCAGGGCATACGAAAACCGAGGTTTGACTGTATTTTAAGTTGTATTTGTGGGTAGGTATCTATACTTGTATGTGTATCTGTGCATGCTTACCTGTGTGTGTCTGGCCATATGTGCATGTATGTGTGTGGTGTTTGGTTTTTTTCTCTTTACGCCTGTGATCAGGAGGGGATGGCTGTTTGACAGGTTCAGTTCTGTAACCGCTATGTTACTGTGAATTAGTGTTTGTATACTGCAGCTGTTGGAACAACTTTTCCTAAAGAAATACATTTAAGGCAGGTTTCTGTTTTGGGGGGGGGGGGGGGTGGCAGCAGGACACAATTTCTCCTCCATCTCTCAGATGCAGAAGCTTTGCTTGTACATCCACAAACTTCCACCAGCTCACCCCCTCCCTTCCTGTGACTAGAGCAGCGTTCTAGTGTTCCACCCAGACAGACTTCCTATTGGTTGGATCCTACCCACAGTCTCTGCAGCTGGTTATAGTGGAAGGAGGCATTGCAGGCTCACTCGCACAGGAGGGAGGATTCGAGAATGGCAGAGGTTTTAAAATATGAAAAGTGTGCAGACATGCTGCTGCTACTACTACTACTTATCATAGAAACATGATGGTGGAAAAAGACCACATGGCCTATGTAGTCTGGCCTTCCATGTAAACTACAGTAATCCCCTTTTTTTCCTTTAGAGATCTTCTGTGTTTGTCCCATGCAGTTCTCGCTTATGGCATGGCTCTTGAGAGGGCATGCTTAGTTAAGTGGGGTTATTCAAGCACAGTCATTTCAACCCTGTTGAAAATGCATAATCGTTCCACGTCTCTAGCTTACATTAGGATATGGAGGATCTTTGAGAGCTGGTGTGTAGACAGGGGACTGAGACTCCTGGGGGCTCCCCTCCTGGACTTGCTGGCTTTTCTTCAGGATGGACTGGAAAAAGGCTTGGCATGTAATTCCCTGTGGGTGCAAGTGGCAGCACTGGCGTAATACCAGGGGAAGATGCCAGCAGCCTACCCAAGCGTGTTGAGTTTCCTTCGGGCTGTAAAGCAGCTTCGCCTGCCATTAAGGCTGGTAGTTCTTGCATGGGACCTTAATTTGGTGCTTTCTGAACTGACCACAGCACCTTTTTGATTCACTGGCTGAGTATTCGCTGAAGGACTTTGACAAGGTGGTATTCTTGGTGGCTATTTGTTTGGCCAGGAGAATCTGAGTTGCAAGTTTTATCCTGTCGAGAACCTTTACTTTCCATTTCTAGGGAAATGGTAGTATTGTGTCCAGTTTCATCCTTCCTACCGAAGGTGATTTCTGCTTTTCATGGTGTTTTCGGGGGAGGGAGGCCTCTAATCAGATCCCATGCTGTGACTTCTGGATGTACATCGACCCCTCTGGCGTTACTTGAAAGGTCACTTCAGGAAGACCGATAGGTTGGTGGTTCTGTTTGGAGGTCCTCGTAAGGGAGAGGCGGCCTCCAAGGCTTCCATTTCTCGATGGGTGAGAGTGGCGATTGGCTCGGCTTATATGCTCAAGAGTAAAGCAGTGCCAGTGGGGCTGTGGGTCCATTCGACAAGGGCACAGGTGGCTTCCTGAGTGGAATCTAGCCTGACTCCACCAGCGGATATCTGTAGTGCTGCAACATGGTCCTCTTTACATGTGTTAGCAAAGCCTTATCGCTTGGTTGTGCAAGCAGTGAGGGATGCAAGTTTTGGAGCAGCGGTGATTCAGACCAGGCTCGCGGGTCCCTCCCAGGTTTAGTACCGCTATGTTACTGCTATGTTACATCCCATCCATGTGGGGACTGGAGTGGATGATATAAGGAAGGTGAAATTTTGGCCTTATCTGCTAATTGTTTTTCCTTGAATATCTCCAGTCCAGACCCTGACCTGCCGCTAACTGACTGATTCTCGTTAGTTTAGACTCTGATCTGGGCCCTCAAAAAAAATACACCTATAAGGCCTTGTGGACCAGTCAAAGAAAACAGAGGTAAGTGGTTCTAGTCCATTTAAAAAAAGAAAAAAAAAGAAAAAAAAAAAGAGATGGACTTGACTGGACCATGGAGTGCCCGATCAGAGGGTAGGACAGGTTCTTGGGCATTCTGGCTCATCTGAGAGCCTTCCTTTCCTCGCAGGGATATTTTTTTGTCTCCTTGGCATCAAGTTTAATGGAACTCACGGGGTTTAGTTCTCAGTGTGTTTTTGGTTTTGTTAATAATTTTCAGCCTGGTGTTGCAGGATGCATACTTTTTTTTTTTTTCTTTCTTCTTTTTCTAACTCTGTTTTGTCAGTAGGATACTGGGGGCTAGGAGGCGCTTCCGAATGCCTGAGTATGCTGAGGTCAGAAGTCTAACTTATCAAAGAGATAAAATAGATCCATTCTTTGTGCCCTAGTAAAAGGAAAACAATATAATTTTTGTCAGATCGTTTGCCTTGAGAGGGAACTATCCCTCTCTCGTAACAAACCCTCCTTTTTTTTTTTTTTCTTCAAGGCAAACGATCCGATAAAAATTATATTTTCTTTTTACTAGGGCACAAAGAATGGATATATTTTATCTCTTTGATAAGTTAGTAACTAGGTGAGAGAAATCACAGTTTAGATTTTTTGGAGGTCAGAAGTCTAGCAATCAAAAAAAATCCCTTGTTTGGTAATAAATAATAATCAAACTCAAGTCTCCAAGCTGCTGGACAGGCATGACTACCCAGCTGTGTGGGGACTGGACTGGAGATACTCGAGGAAAGAAAATTAGTAAATAAGGTCTAATTTCACAATCATATCTCCTCTTTCTCGCCTTTCCTCTAATGTATATTTATTAAGATCATTTGTATAGCACTGTGTTAGCCATCCTTCTAGCTTCCAGACATTAACCCTTTCCAGGCCGAGCCCAAAACTCTCGGAATCCAAAATTCTGACTAAATATTCCTATCTAATGGTATATAATACATGACCATAGCAGAAGGAAAATCACTATTAGAACATATTGACTAAGACAGCTACAATTTTCCTGAAATATACAAAAATTAACCCGGCTGCAGAATGTGGCTTAAAAATTTAAAGTAGGCCTTCAAAGGGTTAATATAAAAATTGGTAGAATCCAGAAAAAGCTTCAATTCTAACTTCCTGAGTATGAAACACATTGGACAGGACCCTCCTAAACTTTAGAACATAGATATGTTCTTAGCTTGTCGGTTTGTTAATCTAGCCTTGCCCATGATAACACACTTATTTGCCAGGACATGTAGTAAGCAGTAAAAATCAGTCGGCTTTCACACTAGAAATAACAGCAAAGAAAATGAAATATGAATAATTTTAAAATCCAGTACATTCCAGCTAGGGAACCACTAGTAATCCCTGTTTCTTCATTAATAGGGGCCATTGCGGTCAGACTAGTGACATCCATGATGGAGCCCTTTTCTAACAGAGAAATCTTTTAGACTTCTTGTGCCTGGAATTGATGATCCAACCATCATCTGCTCGCCTCTGATGTGCCAGTTTTTATCTACCCACAACTCGGGCACTCTGCTGCTCATCGTTCGCCAAAAAAAAAAAAAACTGATCTGATTTCTTTGCAGCCTAGAACCAGACATCTCCACCTGAAAAGCACTTTTGGGCACTTTCACTCGTTGATAGATACGTCGCTGCCAGTTCCAATAGCACTGCAATTATGTCTGCTCTGAAAGTGAAACTGCTGCCCACAGTCATAAAAGACCCTGCCAGCCTCAGCACAGGCTCTGGTAGGGGAATTTGCCTCAAATATGGCAGATGCCACACTGTCACAAGCGGTTTCCGCCAGACATCGGTATTCTCGCCTCAGCTACATGTGCTTCAGAACTGAGGCTCTTGCACTGCACCCACCCCTTCAGCAGCCCAGGCAGCAGCCTCTCTCTGCCTTAAACAGTGCCAGCAGGAGTTCGTAATCTTCAAAGGCACTCTGACATCTTCAGGTAAGACCAAATCTAAACATTAGGTAGCGTCTTTGCAACCTGCCCAGGCAGATGCCAGAATATCTCCCCTAAAGGGGCAAACAGAAGAGGAGATACTTTGAGCCCTCTCCTCTGAGATCTGACATTTAAAAAAAACAAAAAACCCCAAGAAAAAATGCCGATGCTACTTCATAAGAGCTTAAGAGATGCCATACTGGGTCAGATCAAGGGCCCATCAGGCCCAGTATCCTGTTTCCAACAATGTCCTGTCAGGTTCCCAAAAGGTATACAGATTGCATTCTGCTTGTCCCAGGCATATGAAGAGGATTTCCCTGGTCCTTTTTAATAATGGTTTATGGACTTTTCCTTCAGAAACTTGTCTAAACCTCTTAAACCTAGCCACACTAACAGCTTTTACTACATTCTCTGGTAAAGGAATTCCAGAGTTTGATTACGTGTTGAGTGAAAAAAAAAATTCTCTGATTTAGTTTTAAATGTGCTACATTGTAGCTTCATTGCGTGTCCTCTAGTCTTTTTGAAGGAGTAAACAACTGTTCTACATTTACCTGTTCCACTCTATTCATTATTTTATAGACCTCTATCATATCTTCCCTCAGTCGTCACTTCCAAGTTTATTTATTTAACATGTTTTATATACCGCTTTTCTTAAATCAAAGTGGTTTACATTGAACAGGGAAACACAATTCAACTGAATTAGGGTTTTACATCAAACCTAAGGTATGTACAACTTGGAGTTAATTGGGGGGGGGGGGGTGTAATAACTTAGAAAGCATTTGGTATTGCAACAGTAAGGGGGGGCTAATATTCATGTCTGGTTCATAGTATTCTATAAAGAGGTGCATTTTTAGTGTCTTTCGCAGTTCTTGTAATGTTTCAGTTGATCTTATGGGTTCAGGAAGTGAATTCCATATTGAGAGAGCGAAAAGAGAGGAGGCTCTGTTGCAGGTTTGTTGTATGGGCTTTATCTTGAGAGGTGATATGGAAAGCAAATTCTCATTAATACACTTTCTTGATCTGTGTTTGGGAGCCTTGTTAGTGTCTTCAGGCAGGTAGCCAATTGATTTATGTAGTATCTTAAATATAGTGATGATGGCTTTGTGTTTTGCTCTGAGATATATCGATATCCAGTGGAGATTCTTTAGGATGGGTGTTATATGTTCAAATATGGATGCACCAGCAGGTATTTTGTGACATCTGTAGGGGATACAGAGCATGTTTTGGTAGGTCCTGGTTTAGAATGTTGCCATAGTCTAGGTGGGATGTGATAATGGTCTGGAAAGCTGTTCTAAAGTCATTGTGCTCCAGCAATGGACGCAGGTTTTTGTAGCGTTCTCATCTTAATATAAGCTGCGTTAGCAGTTTTCTTTATATGTCGGAAAATAGTTTTTTTGGTCGAGTGTGATGCTCAAGTATTTGACTTCAGATTTAACTGTTAACTGTATATGGTTGATGCTGCTTGTTGGTGGGAGGGGGTGGAGGAGGGGTCCCTCATTAGGAGCACTTCGGATTTGCTGTGGTTGACTGCAAGATTCATTGTTGTGAGGCCTTGTTTGACAGTGATGAAGCAGGCTGATTTATAGTTGTAAAATTAGGGGATATTGTGGAGAAAGGGGCGTAGGACATAATGTCAGCATACAGGTTATATTGGACTTGGGATATTCTTAGTATTGCACATATAGATTGGATATATATGTTGAAGAGCAGGGCGGAGAGTGTTGAATCTTTGTGGTATATCTTATCTGTGTTTGAAGCTGCTTGATAGCTGTGTACCAAGTTTAACTTATTTGCATTTGGTGAAATTGTGCTAAAGAGGCCAATTTCCTGCAATCTAATTAGTATGTGGTGGTTTATTGAATCAAAGGCGTTGGAGATAGCCCAGCAAGGTTTCATCATGATATTTTTGATTTTTCAATTCCCCTGATTAGCTTGTCAAAAAAATGAGTATCGATGCTGTGATTTGGTTGGAAACCATGCTGTTGGGGGTACAAAAGTGTGTGAGGAATGATATTATTTTGGAGCAGGTGCTGCATGTCGTCTTATTTTTTTGGCAGTAAAAGGGATACTTGAGATGGGTCAGAAAAAGACCACATTGCCTATCTAGTCTGCCTTTCTAGATCAACTGCAATAGTCCCCTTTTTTTCCTTAAGAGATCTTCTGTGTTTGCTCCATGCTTTTTTTTTTTATTTCAGATACTGTCCTTGTTTCTGCTACCTCCACTGGGAGACTATTCCACGCATCTACCACTCTTTCCATAAAGAAATATTTCTGTATATTACTCCTATCCCCTTTCACTCTCATCCTATGTCCCCTGATAGCAGAGTTGGCCTTCAATTGAAAGAGACCATCCTGTGCATTTATGCCAAGGAGGTATTAAAACGTCTCAGTCATATCTCCTCTATCCTGCCTTTTTTCTAATCATATTATGAAGATCTTTAAGTCTATCCTCATATGCTTTATGACCAAGACCACTATTCATTTTAGTAGCCACCCTCTGCACAGACTTGATCCTGTTTATATACTTTTGAAGGTGAGATCTCCAGAATTGCACACAATATTCAAAATGAGGTTGCACCAGAGACTTAAACACAGGCACCATCTCCTCATCCTTTTTTTTTTTTCTCCTGGCCATTCTTCTCCCTCTCCCAAGCATTCTTCTGGCTTTTGAAGTCTTTTCTACCTGTTTAACTGCTTTAAAATCATCAGAAACAATCACTCCCAGGCCCTGCTCTTCTTTCATGGACAGACGTACTTCACCCCCTATACTGTACCCACTCTCTTGGATTTTTGCAGCCCACGTGCATGGCCCTGCACAGTTGGTTGGTTTTTTTTTAGCATTAATCTCAGCTGCCAAATTCTTTACCATTCTTCAAACTTAGCTAGATCCCTCCTCATGTTATCTACTCCTTGGTGGGTGTCTATTGCAGATTTTGGTATCCTCACAAAGGCAAACCTCACCTGAAAGACCTTCCGCAATATTGTGAACAAAGATGTTAAAAAGAATCAGACCAAGAATAGACCCCTGCAGCACACCATCACTGGTAACTTCCTTCTCAGAGTGAGCTCCATTTACCTGTACCCTTTGTTGCCTCCCACTCGACCAATTTCTAACCTAGTCAGTCACTTTAGTAGTCTTTTTGTTCTCCATTTCCTTTCTATCGTTCTTAGATTATGCTTTTCCTTGGCTTCCTTACAACTACTACAACCATTAAACATTTGTATAGTGCTACAAGACATACACAGTGCTGCACAGACACATGTAAAAGACGGTCCCTGCTCATCAGCGTTTACAGTCTAGTCAAGACAGAAGACACAGTAGCTGTACAGAGGGGATACATCTAGGGGAAATGGTAAAGAAACACAAAGGAAACCAGTATTCGTGGATCAGAGGCAGCATGGATTCATCAGAGGCAGGTCTTGTCAGACAAATCTGATTGATTTCTTTGACTGGGTGACCAGGTGTTGGACCGAGGGAGAGCCCTAGATGTGGTGTATTTTGATTTTGGTAAAGTCTTTTACACTGTTCTGCACAGGTGACTTTTATAAACAAACTGAGCACTCTAGGGATGGACCCTAAAGTTACTGTTTTGGTTAGAAATTGGTTGAGTGGGAGGCGACAAAAGGGTATAAGTAAATGGAGCTCACTCTGAGGAGGAGATTACCAGTGGTGTCCCCCAAGGGATCTGTCCTTGGTCCGATCCTTTTTAACATCTTTGTTAGTGATATTGCGGAAGGGCTGTTGGGTAAGGTTTGCCTCTTTACGGATGATACCAAAACCTGCAATAGCGTAGACACCCAGGAAGGTTTAGTTAACATGAGGAGGGATCTAGCTAAGCTTGAAGAATGGTCAAGAATTTGGCAGCTGAGATTTAATGCTACAAAATGCAAGGTCATGCATTTGGGCTGCAGCAATCCAAGGGAGCGATATAGTATAGGGGGTGAAGTACTTCTGTCCACAAAAGAAGAGTGGGACCTAGGCGTGACTGATGATCTTAAAGTAACTAAATAGGTAGAAAAGGCAACGGCAAAAGCTAGAAGGATGCTTGGGTGCATAGGAAGACGAATGGCCAGCTGAAAAAGGAGGTGATAGTGCCTCTGTATAAGTCTTTGGTGTGACCTCATTTGGAGTATTATCTGCAATTCTGGAGACTGCACATTCAAAAAGATATAAACAGGTTGGAGTCGGTGCAGAGGGTGGCTACTAAAATGGTTAGCGGTCTTAGTTTATAAATCATATGAGGACAGACGTAAGAATCTTAAGATGTATATTTTAGAGGAAAGGTGGGATAGAGGTGATATTGAGATGTTTAAATATCTCTGGCATAAATGCACAGGAGAGACTTTCGATTTAAAGCAAGCTCTGCTATGAGGGGGGACATAAGATGAGGGTGAAAGGGGATAGACTCAGAAGTAATATGCAGGACTCTTTCTTTACGGAAAGAGTGGTAGATGCATGGAATACTCTCTCAGTGGAGGTGGTGGACACGAGTACAGTATCTGAATTCAAAAAAGCACGGGACAAACATAGAGGATCTCTAAAGGTAAAAAGGGGATATTCTAGTTGATATGGAAGGGCAGATTAGATAGGCCATGTGGTCTTTTTCTGCTATCACATTTCAATGTTTCTAGGTGAGTCAAGATCAGATAGTGGCAGCGAAGAGATGAGTTTTCAGCCTGATTTTGAAAAGGGCCAGAGAACGGCGCCTGATGTACAGACTCGGGTAGTTTGTTCCAGGCATAAGGAGCAGCAAGGTGAAAGGAGCGAAGTACCAGGGTACACATCAGTGGATAGTAGTGGAAGATATTTTTTTTTTGTGAGGGGATGGTAGCAGCAGAGGCTATTGTGCTATTCCAATTTTGGATCAGGTTGTCTGGGTCACAGCTGTTGGAAGTGAGGTGTAGGTAAATTTAATAGAGGAATGCCTGCTTTTTGAATGGCTTAAAGCGATGCATATTGGTGTGAATCCTTGTGATTGAGTGTCTTTTGGCAGTGTGAGTGAAATCATTGCATGATTGGATCATGGGACAGGGGATATGTCTGGAGTCATTTGAGGGTGGTTGCTTATTAAGTGTGTGGGGGCAAAATAGAGGTCAAGAGTTGGCTCCTTTTTTTGTGAGTGGAATCCTTTATGAGCTGTTTTAATTGGAGAGCTTCCATGGTGTTTGCTTGTTGGCAGAAGTGGATGTGAGGTTCAAATTTCCTAATAAGATGAAGAGTTTATTTGATGTGGTGTATAAGCCACTTGGATAGATCATCTGCATTGGCATTCGGTGCTCTGTAGGTTAGGCATATGGTGATGTCTGTTTGATGCTGTTAGGATGTCCAGTGTGTCTGTGGCACTTATTGTATTTATCGAGAGGTTTAGTTGTTCATTGGCAAGAATGTGGACACCTTCACCCCTCCTTCCTAACCTTGGGCAGCTGTAAAGACTGTGGTGGGGGGAAATGAGTTAAGTATTACGCTGTTGTGAACCAGGATTCTGTAATGCACATATCTGTGTTGTCATGGATGTAATCTGCTATGGTGTGGACCTTGTTTTGGGCTGAACAAGCATTTGATGGGAGGAGGGGAGGGTTTCTGTTTGTGTGGGCTTGCATGGAGCAGCGTGGGGTTAATCTTTGAGTCTACACGGTGTCCTGTCAAAGGGGTTGTTGAGGTCTGTTTGTGAAGTAGGGTGTCTTATTCGATGGAAGATTGGAATGATTCCATTGTGAGCATAGATGTCTGGGAGCATGAGTAGCGATTATTGGGATCAGGGCTAGGATCCTGTGGATGGTAGATGAAGGATATATCTTGAGGATTTTCAGTTTTGATACTGAAGAGCCCTAATCTTTTAAGCCTTTCCTCTTTGGGATATCCTTCCATCCCCTTTAGCATTTTGGTCGTTCTTCTCTGTACCTTTTCTAATTCTGATGTAACCTTTAAGATATGGCAACCAGACTTGCACGCAATATTCAAGGTGTGGTTGCACCATGGAGCGATACAGAGGCATTCTGATATAGTTTGTAGACTGGTACCACTATGTCCCTCTTCAAAGACTTGGCCTACCTTTCAGACCCATCCCCTTCTGCAAGGAGTTCAGAAGTCTACAACGGCCTTTTCTTTTCCAAAGTTATCAAGAACATGATTTGCTCAATGGGACTTGCCTGACTCCCCAGTTAAGGGCTGAGGGTTTGTAGGAAGCTTTACACCTGATTCAGCACACCTTGAGTGGGTCATGACATGGCAGTCACAAAGTGGACAACCATCCTGGTGGAGGGTGGAACATCTCTCTAAAGAACCCCTTGGATTGTAAGATGGACTCTCTACTGAGGAATCTGTTCTCAGCTTCTACTGTTATCCTCTCAGTGCAATGTCTCTGCAGGCCTGATGACTTGAGCACTTCTCAGCTAGATTACATCTCTTGCACTAGAGGATGACACACCTCTCTTGGAATCGGGAACAGCCTTTCTGTCAGATGCCATGTGTGATCTTGTCTATGTGGCGACAAAAAACATTGCTTTTTCGAAGATGATGCGACATTGGCTATGACTTTGCCACTGGGTGGCCAATACATCTTCCAAGTCCCAGTCATTCCAACTTGCCTTTAAAGGAAAGCTTTTGTTTAGAGATGACTTGGAGAAATTTGGTTAAGGGTTTGGGTGATTCCAAACTTCATAACTCTCTAGGAAGCTTATGAGCATGTCCTTTTCTGTGATGTATACACACTTTTCTCATTCACATTACCCATATTCTTGCGACTCCAGTAGGTATAGTTTTGGTCAACATTATTGCAAAGTGCACCCAGCACAACTGAACAAGAGCTTTTGAAATATACGCTCCAACCCTCTGGAACTCTTTCCCCGACAAGATAAGAACAACCACAGAACTCCTCACATTCTGAAAGCAACTGAAAACTCACCTATTTCTTGAACATTTTGGATCAATCACATAGACGCAATCAATGCTTTCCTGGCCACATTTTCTTTGCTTCCACAATCACAGAATAACTCACTGCTACATCTATTCTCATTATATACCTCACATTCAATGTATATGTTTCCTGTATATAGTTTAATGTTCTGTATATTTGATGTGTTCTTAAGTTGATTAATTGCAAATCGCGTTGACACAGTGAAAAGTATAAAAGCACAGCCAAATAAATAACTAAAATTATTGCCATTCTTGCATTTTAGGTATGTTGTGTACAATACCTTGAGAAATAATTAGAAATATTCCAACTGTATGTCATCATATTTTAATAGTATGTTCAAAGGTATACAACAACAAGAGATGGTGCCTTGGCATGAGCTTATATGATGCTGCTACAGATGTCTTTGCTGTCTCGTTGGTCACCAAGCTCTCAGGATTTTGGGGCCAGGCCAGAGGTGGTGTCCAGCCTTCAGTGTTCAAAACACCAGCAACTGAGAAGGGGTATGTCACTGGATGATCACTTGTGACTTCTCTTGTCAGTGGATGCCGTTTGCTTGACTGAGGAGCTCATTGTGAGAACAAAACAGCTCAGGACCGAAGGAGCAGCTAGGAATTGACATGGCCCATCAACTTTCTTGAGGCAAGGGTCATTCGTCTAGCCCTTTTGCACTTTTGTACCCCTAGTCAAGGGTATAACAATCCAGGTGTACTTTGACAATGCCACGGCAATGCTTATGTTGGCAGAGGGGCAGAAAGAATTCTGGAGTGACCCTTGATATGACCCACCTGCTCCCCTTGGCGGAAAGGAACCTAGTTCTTTTGGAACAGTGCTTCGCCGGAGCCGATAACATGGAGGTGGACTTCCTCAGTCTCCACTCTCTTGATCCTGAGGAGTGGAAACTGAGTCAAGCAGCATTTCAGCAGACTTTGCACCTCTTGGGTCCCAAGACAGATCTGCTAGCGATCCAGGTCATTGCCAAAGTGCACGGATTCTTCAGTCACTACAGGGAAGCAGGTTCTGAGAGTGTCAACTCCCTGGCCAAAGCAGCACCTGCTACATGTTTGTGTTTCTTCTGTGGCCAATTGTGGGGCATGTGCTTTGTGCATAGAGTGGCATCTGGGCTGGGTTGGCCATCGAGGCCATGGTTCGGGGACCTGATACAGCTCCTGTAGGAACCTCCTCTGCAGCTACCCCAAACCTAGGGGCTGGGCTGTTATGTCATGGGCTGGCATTTTTGGACAACCTGGCTCCCTTCTCGCTTATGGCTCAGCTCTTGAGGTATTGTTTAGCTCGTTAGGGCTATTCTCCTGCCATGGTTGCCATGCTTCTCAAAGCGATGAGACTCTACCAACTTAGTTTACATGAATGTCTGGTGTCTTAAGCATTGGTGCCATGAGCATCAGGTTAGACTTAATATGGCGGCCATGCTGTCCTTCTTGCCTTTATTCAGGATGGCGTAGACAAAGTTCTTTCCCTTAGTTTCCTGAAAGGTTTTAGGTGCAAACTTAACCTGCTTCAGAGGACTGGTGGTGGGGTGTCCCATTTCCTTCTGGGGATGGGACATCTGGGTCGTCCTCTGTGTTCATTCATTCCCTTGTGGGATCTCTACCTGGTGCTACAGGCCTTGATGTTGGAGCCCTTGAAATGGGCCATGCTTAAAGATCTGACCCTTAAGACTGTGTTTTCCTGGTTACATTCTGCTTGGCTAGACTTTTATCTCCAAACTACAAGTGTTATGCAGGCACTCTTACTTACCATTCTCACAGGAGTCCATGTGCATTTGGCCTATCCCTTCTCTCTTGCTCAAGATGGTATCTATTTTTTTGTGAATTAGGTTGTCCCTCTGCCCTTAGCAATGCCAAGGGAAGGACAAGTACCTTCGCCTGGTAGATGTCCAGAGAAGTGCCTCTCTGGTAATTGAAGGTTAATAACTCCTTTTGCAAGTCAGTCTATATGTGCTGTTTGCAGGATCATGTAAGGGTGTAGCAGCTGTCAAGTCTACTCTGAGACACTGGATCAAGGAGTCCATTGCCTCCGCATATTTATTGTGGCACCAACCTGTTCTGGGGAATTTGCATGTGCATTCCACTCGGGTACAAGCCGCCTCATTGGCGGAATGTAGCTTGGCTGCTACTCAGAAATTTGGATGGCAATGTGGGCATCACTTTCCACTTTTGTCAAGTATTACCACTTGAATGTCCATGACATTGCCTTTTGGCTCAGAGGTCTTAAAACTGCTGTGTCTTCTTCCCACCCAATGGAGTTGTAGCTTTGGTATGTCCAACTTGTCTGGACTGGTCTAGCAAGATACTATGGAAGATGACATTTTACTTAGCAGATAATGTCCTTTAGTCCAGGACCAGCCCCCTGGAATCTGTTTTGGTCTGCTGTACTCTGTGGTTGGCCTGTGGGCTCATACCCTTCTGACAAGCCTTCTGTTGAAGCTGATTCTGACATAGTTATGATTCCTGTTTGGTTGAACCTCATTATCATTCACTAAGGATGTGCGAAGCTGGAGATTCTAGACCATATGCTTGGATACGAATACTGGAGCATTGCCCTTAGGGGTGCAGGCTGTTAATGGCACAGTGATGCAATGAAAAGCCTCTAGAATGTTTCTCTGTCTTCACATCTGCTGGTAGGAGGAACAGTTACAGCAGGACTCAAGGAAAGGACATTATTTGGTAAGTCAAATGTCATCTATGCTGAACAAGCCTTACTGAAGAGGCCCCTCTGTCAGGGGGTTTCTTGGAGATGTGCCAGACCTGGGGCAGTTATGGAGACAAAGTACTGGGTTTCAGCTCAGAACAGCAGTGGAATGACTTCATTGTCCTTAGAAGAAAATCAGAGTAGCCTACATGGAGCAACAATTAAAACCCTATTCATATTACTGCTACTACTGTTACTACTATTAATCATTTGTATAGTGCTACAAGGTGTATGCAGCACTGTACACTTGGATGTGCTGTTACCTGCTATGTTATAGTCTTGGGAGCTGTGGTCTTTATTTGAATCTTGCTCGTTTGTGCTGATGATACAGCTCTGGCTGTATGTTTCTCGGACAAAACAGCAGCTGCTAGGGAAATAAGCTGCTCTATAGCTTAATGGTAACCTTGTAGTTAGTATTCACATCTGTTGGTAGAGTAGGTATGACTTTATGGAGGGTAAGCTATAATATGTAGCGAGTTAAAATTGGGGGCGTCGGGGTTTTTTAGCCTGCTGTTTTGGGACGGAGGTCATGAGCCATTTGTGAATCATTTTTGAATCATGTTATATAAATTTTGAGTAATGATGTATGAATTTGTTTGTGAAACATATTATGGCCATTGAACTCTGTCTATGGAAGGTGGTTTAGGTAGTTTGCAAACTATTTAACTCATTGCTTTATTTCAGTTCGCTGTAAGGTGATTGGGGATTCGCTGAGTTTTCTGAAGTTTGCTTTCCACCTTGCTATTGCTGAGTAAAAAAATTACTGCAATATGGTTAATTAAGTAAAGCCAATTATTTTATTGGATGAAGTATCGTTTGGCTTTAATAGGGACCTGTAATTATCTTGGCTAGTTAAAATTAGACTTGACTAATGCCAGCAGTTATTTGAATTTCAATGTTCTTGGGGCATGAGTCCAAATTGCTCGGTTTTTCCTGTGGTTTTTAATAAAGTAAAGAAGAGTTGTTCTCATCTGTCCCAGACCTGAACAGTGAAGATTCTGTATAACTTTTGTTTGTTGTGTTAGAGCGCAGGTCTGTTCCTCCCCCACCTTCCAGGCTGATACTTAAGGGACTTTCCAACCATCTCATGGCCAGCACAAGGGATTCTGTGTCACTTGAGTCTGAACCTGTTACTAGTGATGTGTTGATGGAAGGATTACCTGTACAGTAGTTAACTTCATTCTGACTTGATCCTGATTCTAAAAGTTGAGCACAGACTTTCTGTACTATGGTTGAGCCAGAGGCCTAATCAACTGTGATGCGAACTATCAAATTTTCAGTTTCCTTATCCTGCTAGACCAGTCCAGATGAGTGGGTTATACTCCCTTGCCAGCAGGCAGAGGCAAACTTAAGCAACTTTCACTGATGTCGTCACTAAGCACAGTGTGTGTGTGTTGCAGTATTTGTCTGCCTCCAGCAGATGGAAAGGTGTTCCGACATGGATTAGCAACATTGGGTAATAATCAGTGGGCTTGATGAGTCTCGGCAAACTCTCCGTAACATCTTGGATTTTGGCACCAGGCAGACAGCATACCTCTCTGGACATCAAGTCTGGTCGGCAGATGGACGCCTTAGTACCCCTCAGAAGAGAGTCACTAATCACCACTACCCTTTGCTTCCTTGTGGTCACTGATTCTGCAACTTTGGGGTACTTGAGCTCTGGTTCTTCCCTTTCCAGGGATACTTTCACCTCTTCCACGTCCAGGGCTGCATAATGGTTCTCCAATTCAAGGGTTGGAGAAGTTGGATGGGTGATTCTGCAGGCCCTGGTGACTTGTGTCCAACCTTTGTCATTCTGTTGGCATCCATCTTCTCCTTTGCTAGAGAGCTTGGATGTTTCAAGAAGCATCTCATCAACATACTTCTCACTGTCTTGAATGCTCCTCAGCCTCGCCACCTCCTCTCTGAGTTTTTCCACTTGTTTCCTCAGAGCTTCAGCATGCAGGCACCCTGCACATGGAACCGGTCCTTCAACTGGCATTGGGACCTCTGTTGGGACAGAGGCAGAAGCTGTAACGGGGGCAACAGCTTTAGCGATACGATTTTTCTCAGCCATTGTTCTGTTCGTGGAGCTTAGGTATCTGTTAAAGCAAAAGAGAGAGATCTACCAAAGTACCAGCCGGTTTCCCAGCTGTCCTTTCAGAGAAAAAGCAGTTAAATCACTTTAATTATATTCAAAATGTGTTGTTCCAAGTCCCTATGCTTTGTTAAATGGGGAGGTGCCCTATAAGACAAGACTGCTCACTAGGGGTGGTTAGGAAGGGAACTAACACCTGTTTAGGTGTCAGCAGTTCCCAAAAGCTGAGAAGGTTACTAGAGTTTAAAACCTACTCTGCTAAAGAAAATATTGCCACTAAACCACCAAAGAGAATGTAACTTTGCTTTAAAAATAAAACCCTTTTAAGAGCTCCTAGTCAGAGAGCTAGCAATTTAATAAAAATAAACCCTCAAATCCTTACTGTTGTTTGACCTGTAGAGCCCCTGTTTGGAATTAATGAATGGAGTGGAAAGAGTAAACGTTGATTGGTTGTTTATTCCATCAAAAAGTAGAAAGACTAGGGGACACACAATAAAGCTACAATGTAGGAGACCATTTAAGGCTAGAAACATAGAAAATAGAAAAATGATGACAGAAAAAGACCACATGGCCTATCTAGTCTGTCCCTCCATATCAACAACAGTCCCCTTTTTTCCTTTAGAGATCCTCTGTGTTTGTCCCATGCTTTTTTGAATTCAGATACTGCCCTTATCTCTACCACCTCCACTGGGAGACTATTCCACGGATCGACCACTCTTTCCATAAGGAAATATTTCCACATATCACTCCAGAATCTATCCCCTTTTACCCTTATCCCATGTTCCCTCATAGCAGAACTTGCTTTCAATCAAAAGAGGCTCTCCCCCTGTGCATTTATGCCACGAAAGTATTTAAACGTCTCAATAATATCATCTCTATCCCACCTTTCCTCTAAGGTGTACATATTAAGATCCTTAAGTCTGGTCTCATATGCTTTATAACGAAGACCACTAACTATTTTAGTAGCCACCCTCTGTACTGACTCCAGCCCGTTTATATCCTTTTGAAGGTATGGTCTCCAGAATTGCACACAATACTCCAAATGAGGTTGCACCAAAGACTTATACAGAGGCACGATCACCTCCTTTTTTTTTTCTGCTAGCCATTCCTTTCCCTATGCACCCAAGCATCCTTCTAGCTTTTGCTGTTGCTTCTGCTACCTGTTTAGCTACTTTAAGATCATCAGACACAACCACACCGAGGTCCCGCTCTTCTTTAGTGGACAAAAGTACTTCACCCCCTATACTATATTGCTCCCTTGGATTGCTACAGCCCATGTGAATGACCTTGCATTTTTTAACATTAAATCCTAGCTGCCAGATTCTAGACCATTCTTCAAGCTTAGCTATATTCTTCCTCATGTTATCTACACCTTCCTGGGTGTCTACTCTATTGCAGATTTTGGTATCATCCGCAAAGAGGCAAACCTTATCTGACAGCCCTTCCGCGATATCACTAACAAGACTAATAAAAGAAAATATTTTTTTCTCTATGTGTAATCCAACTCTGGAATTTGTTACCAGAGGATGTATTAAAAGCTGTTTATGTAGCTGGGTTTAAAAAGAGGTTTAGACGAGTACCTGGAAGAAAGGTCCATAAACCATTAAGAGGACCCGGCAAATCCACTGCTTACCCCGGGATGAGAATTGTGGTACCTGTGTGCCTTTTTGGGAACCTGCCAGGTACTTTGTGACCTGGATTGGCCGCTGTTGGAAACAGGATACTGGGCTTGATGGACCTTGGTCTGACCCAGTATGGCAGTTCTTATGTTCTTCTTTTTTCTGTCTCCCTTTTTGCCACAGTGGTGCTCTTTTATTTTGTGGCCTGGGCCATTTTTTTTTCAGTGGTTCTTTTCTCTGGCCTGTGCTGTCCTCTTCTTCGCAATTTGTTCTTTTAATTTTTCTCTGTTCTTTTTGCGTCCCCCCCCCCCCCCTTTGCCATATTGAGCCTTGCCAGGATCTGGGGTTGTGCCATCTGTTTCCACTCGTTCAGCTCCACAGTAGGCTTCTGTTGCCTCCTCTGTGATGGGGATGTCCAGAACCCAGCTTTTGCAGCATTGTTGGGACTTCTTCCTTGAGGGCCCCGTGGCACTTCAAGTGCCTCCTGGTGGCCCTGCAGGGGACAGCTAGGTGCAGGGGAATAGAGGTGAGGCTTCAGGCTCTGCCCAGCAGTCCTCTTTTGGGAGAAGAGATCCCTTTATGCTGGATATGAGCAGCAGCAGCTGCTGAAACGAGTCTGGACCATTTTCATTTTTTCTTGCCTCTTGGCAACCCTCTTTGTGGGGCGTTCTAAGATCCAGGACTCCCCTACTGGGGACCCAGGGGCCCTTGAGCATCTCTAACATGAGCAGTCAGGAGAGTTGAGGTGCCCACTTCTCCTTTGCACTTGGCTGTTCCTCCAGGAACCTATCTTTATCCCCTGTGGGGGTTGGTTGAGGGACTTAAAAAAAAATATTTTCACCAGAAGGTAAGTCTTGGAGGACTAAGTGATTTTCCCATAGTGGAGAACTGGGATCCCCATGATCTGCCTATTTTTCAGACTGGTCCCTTTTATGCCCTTTCAGGATGCTATGGTGGCTCTGCATATAGCAGAGCCTGCTTTCGGGTGAGGTTAGCAGATGGGGGGGGGGGGGGTCCTTTCCCTGATAGTATCTGGCATCCTGCTGCATTCATTTCTTTCCTTGATTCTATGCAGCAGCATGTAGTGTTTTAGTGAGAGAACCCCTGAACTGGACTGTAAGGTTCCTAAGATTCTGTCTTGGCTATACCCTCAACTCCTGGGTGAGCAGGATTAGCCGAGCAGGCTCCCTTCAGTGAGAGCAGCACACGACCATCCCTGTGGAGGGAGGCACTGTGCTCTAAGTCCTTTAAGTTCAGAGGGTCAAAGTCCTTAAGAATGCCTTTGCAGCTGCTGCCGTTGGCTGTCAGGCAGTGTTTTGTACTGGTTTAGTGACCAGCCAGCCACTGCTGGAGGCTAAGAAGTTAGATGAGGATTGCCTAAGTGGCCGACACCCTTTAGCACTTGTCCATGGTAGTGGCCAGAGCATTGCTCGGGCTCTGTGCTTCGCCGGCAGATGCTGCCTCCAAGTTGTAGTGGAGCAAACTCCCCTTATGGACTGGTTGCTCTTCAGGGTGGGCCTGGTGAAATGGTGACGTCCTTAGAGGGGTTCACCCATAGGGACTCCTGAAGTATAGGCCTAAAGGTGCCAGGAGTATCTCTTGGACAATACATAGAGCTTAGATTGCCTCATACTGCTGAGAATCTGGATAGGGTCTGGTTGTACGTTGGATCTCAGCCCAAGGTTGGGCAATCCCTTTCAAGCTTCATCGTGCTTGTGTCTCCACCACTGCTCTATTGGGAGCCAGTACCCCCCCCCCCCCCCTGTGTGTTCCAGCAGTTCTTCCCAGCGTGTAGCCAGTTGGGGTGTAATTCCAGCTGTTTCTGCGGAAATCCATACCATGTCAGACCAGTGGGTCCTCTGTTCTTGGTCAAGATTGCAGCTGTATTGGTTCTTTCTGCAAAACGCTTGCCTTTTATCTCTAAGATCACTAGTTCAGGCCAGCCTGGGAATTGTCATGCAAAATATTTGAATTATGGCATTGCCTATAAAGGGATGCCTTGTATAAAGTCTTCCTGTGGCTCTGCGGTCATGTGGATGATAAAAGAAGCTAGCACCTCTTGCAATTGCAGGCAACCTTTCCCATGCCCTCTGCAGCAGGGCCAGGGACTTTACACTATCTACATAATGGTGTCCAGAAGGGAGGTTCCATCTAGCATATCCTAGATGTAAAGGCAAATCATCATCTAATTGCTACTACCTCATATCCATATGAAGATCATAGGGTCTGTCATTGCATTGGTCGGGCAGGAGGTGTTCCTCACCTCCATAGACCTTGCTTTGCCAGGCATCCATATTAAATTGAATTGTCCAGTCTTCCAATTTTTCAAGGTCCTCTTGAACTTTTTCACAATTCTCTTGCGTTTTAACAACTTTGGGTAGTTTTGTCCTATCTGAAAATTTGATCACTTCACTCTTCGTTCCAATTTTCAGGTCGTTTATGAACGTTAAAAAGCAACAGGCCCGGCACAGATCCCTGGGGTACTCCACTACTAACCTTTCTCCATTGAGAAATTTGGCCATTTAGCCATACTGTCTGCTTTCTATTTTTTAACCAGTTCCTGATCTATAATATACACTGCCTCCAATCCCATGATGTTTTTAATTTTGCCCAGAGTGTCTCATGAGGGACCTCGTGGAGGGCTTTCTGAAAATTCAGCTACAGAATATCAACCGGCTCATCTTTGTCTACCTATTTATTCACACCTTCAAAAAAATATAACCGATTAGTAAAACAAGACTTTTTTTTTCCTTGGCTAAATCCATGTTAGCCATAGTTTAATGGGAGAAGGCCATCTACACGTTCAGTAATTTTATTCTTTATATAATGGTTTCTACCATTTTGCTCAATACTGACGTCAGGTTTACCGGTCTGTAACTCCCCGGATAACCCCTGGAAGCTTTTTTTTAAAAATTGGCGTTACGTTGGCCACTCTCCAATCCTTAGGTACTATAGATGATTTTAATGATAGTTCACAGATTACTAATAGTAGGTGTGCAATCTAATATTTAAGTTCTTTCAACATCCTTGGATGTATACCATCCGATCTAGGTGATTTGCTACTCTTCAGTTTATCAAACAGTTGTTATACATTCTCTGGTTTATCGATATTCCTTTTAATTCTTCCAATAGATCACCTTTATATACCATTTCCAGCATGGGTAACTTCCCTACATCTTCAGTAAAGACCAAAGCAAAGAATTCATTCAGTCTCTCTGTTTTATGATCTTGTCCTCCCTTAGCACCCCTCTTACTCTATCATCCAGTGATCCAACTGATTCTCTGAGGGTCTTTCCACGAATATGCTTGAAAAAGGTTTATTATGCATTTTTGCTTGCAAAGCAAGCTCCTTTTCAAATTTTCTTTGTCTGCCTTATCAATGCCTCGCATCTAACTTGCCAATGCTTATGTTGTTTCCGGTGTATGTCATTAGGCTCCTCCTTCCATTTCTTGAAGGATGCTTTATGGCAGCAGCCTCTGACCTCGCCTTTAGACCATGCTGGCAGTATTTTGGCCTTCCTTCCACTTTTCTTAATGTGGAATACATCTGGTCTGGGCTTCCAAGATTTTATTTTTAAACAATGCCCATGCTTGATGTAAAATATTTAACCTTTGCAACTGCTAACTGTCTTCCTTATTTTATCATAGGTCTCCCTTTTGAAAGTTAAAAGGTAGTACTGTGGATTTCCTTGCTGTCATTTTTCCATTTATTAAATCAAATGCAATCATGATATGATCACTATTGCCAAGTGGCCTCAAAACCCTTATCTCTTGCACCAGATCCTGTGTTCTACTATGAACTAGATCCAAAATAGATTCTTGTCGGTTCATGAACTAGCTGCTTCAAGAAGCAATCATTTTTCATCTAGAAACTTTATTTCCTTAGCATGTCCTGCTGAGAAATTGACCCAGTCAATACTGGGGTAATTGGAATCACCCATTATTACTGTGTTGTAACTTTTGTCAGCTTCCCTAATTTCTTTTAGCATTTCAACATCCATCAGTTCATTCTGGCCAGGTGGTTGGTAGTACATCCCACTGCCATTGCCTTCTGCTTTTTACATGGAACATGGAGTGGAGGAGTAGCCTAGTGGTTAGAACACTGGCTTGGTAACCAAGCAACCAGGGTTCAATTCCCACAAGCACTCCTTGTGGCCTTGGGCAAGTCACTTAACCCTCCATTGCCACGGAAGAAAGGCCTGGCAATCTACTTCCGGTGACACTGCCAAGAAAACCCAGGAACTTCTGGGTCGCCAGGAGTCAGGGTTGACTCGAAGGCACACATTGCATTTTATCCATAGAGATTTTACAGTGTATTTTGTTTCCTGGAAAACTTTAATCCTTTGTGACTCAATGCCCTCTCTAACATGGAGCACAGCCCCTCCATCAATTTGATCTACTCTATTTATTTTTTTTTTTAATAAATATTTTTATACCGTGCCTTCCAAAAATCAAGCGTGGTTTACAAGGATATGAATAATGCAGAAAAGTGCATATTCATTTACATAGAATTAGTAGAACTATATACATGGAACTATTCAAGTACAATACATATAACAAAACAACATAAAACTATATACAGTAGTAGTAGTAGTAGTATTGGAATGTAGTTTTTGCACAGTTATCACGGTGTCCCATTGGTTGTTCTCCTTCCACCCGGTCTCTGAGATGCTAATTGTATCTAACTTTTCATTTTTAGTGCTATATATTTTAGCTCTCCCATCTTATTTTTTAGACTTCTAGCATTTGCATAAGGCATTCTAGAGGTTGTATTTTATTCATATTAATCTGGTTATCAGTTGATAGGTGTAATTTGGAATCTTTCGGTTCTGTACTGAAGGATATCTGGGTTACTTCTATCTTTTTTGGAACTTCTCGTTCGGGATACCATAACTTCCCTGTTTAGCTAGTATTCTTCAAGGATACATCTTACCGAACCATGCACTCCTGGGCAACTGACGGCTTTTCCCTTATTCCCTTGATACAAAAGACTGGATAGCTCCCATCTCATTGCTGGACTGCTGTTTGCATCTTAGTTTTTAAGGTTTTGGTTAGCTATTTAAGTTGTTTACTTAAAGTTTTTGCTAGGGATACTTGTACTGATATAACTATGCCAATTACTTGTAAGGGACTTTGTTCATCTCAAGATTAATTAACTTCAGAGCCTTAATCTGTTCCTGGTGATTACCAGCTGAATCTGAAAGTGACTGACCACCCTTCTCCCTTTAATAGTTTTTAGAGCCTAAAAGCCCAGTGTGCAGCAGCGGCTAAGAGAGCAAGTAGAATGCTAGGAATCATAAGGAAAGGAATGGAGAATAAAATAAAGGATATTATAATGCCTCTGTATTGTTCCATGGTGCAACCGCACCTTGAATATTGTGTGCAATTCTGGTTGCCGTATCTTAAAAAAGGATATAGTGTTAAGAAAAGGTACAGAGAACAGCCACCAAAATGGTAAAAGGGGATGGAGGGATACCCCTATGAAGAGAGGCTAAAAAGGTTAGGGCTCTTCAACCTTGAAAAGAGACGGCTGAGGGGAGAAATGATAGAAGTCTATAAATTAATGAATGGAGTGGTAATGGGTAAACATAGATCAACTGTTTACGCCATCAAAATATAGAAAGACTAGGGAGCATGCAATGAAGCTACAGGGTAACCTATTTAAGATGATAAGAGAAAATATTATCTCCAGGAACAAGCAGGAATAAGTCCTCACATATGGGTACGTCGGAACCGACGGAGCCTGCGCGGGAAAGCTCCCCAGCTTCCTAGAATGGAAGCTTTTGGGACCTCCCACTGCACATGCGCGCTGCCTTCCCGCCTTCCTGAACAGCTCTCCTCAGTTTCTCTTTTTCCGCGGAGCCAGCAGGTCGTGTATCCTGTCACCGCTGAAGAAATTGTAGTTTTTGTTTTGTTTCTTTAGACCGCGTACCTGCCTTCCCATACCGATACCGGTATCGCCGGTCTTCCTTTTTCTTTCTTGAAAAATTATTTTCTTTTCTTTTATTATTTTTCAGCACTTGGTCACTTCAGTTAGGCCTTAAGGCCTACTTGAATTCTCCACATGGAGAAGCCAGCCCCTGGATTTAAGAAGTGTACCAAGTGTACTGCTGTAATATCAGTCACAGACACCCATGAATGGTGTCTTAAATGTTTGGGGCCTGACCACTCCATTCCGGACTGCCCTTCCTGCTCCCAAATGTCTAAGCGTGGGCTGCAGAACCGGGCCAACAAATTCCATGTGCTGTTTGCTTCAGAGAATCCAACATCACAGTCATCCAGGTCATCATCTCCGGATGGATCTCAGGTAACCAAACCTTCTGTGGGCAAGTCCTCAAAGGGCAAATCTCCTTCAAAGCATCGAGAGGCTCTTAGTTTTGAGGACCCTGCCCCAGCCAAACAGCCCCGGCGGGAAGCTCTGCCTTCCAAAACGCCAATTCAGGGGCTACAGGTTGACATCGATGGCACGGCCTCGACAGATCACCTGTTGGACTGCTCTGGGGTACCGGCCCATACCGGTACCGACATCCAGGCAGCCGTGGCGTCTATGGGCAATACTGTCCAATCCATGCAGCAGGCCGTCATGGCTTTCATTAAAGCTGCAACGCCATCGGTACCGCTTCCAGCGGTTCCGGGCCCGGTTCCGGTATCGTCCGCCATGCCGGAACCCAGGCCTTCCTCTTCTAAACGCAAATCGGTACCGTATGGGCTTTCGCTCCATACCGCTTCCATACCCGGTACGCCCGATGTCGATACCGATCGGTATGCGTATCGTGCGTTGGAGGAAACTAGAGAATACACCGATTCCTCTGAGGATTTTGGCTCCTCTGATGAGTCTGCAGAGCTCTCCCTTGACCTTCCTGAGGAACCTTCTTCTCCAAAAAGGAGAATGTCTCCTCCAGAGGATTTGTCCTTTCAGGACTTTATTTTAGAAATGGCTAAAGGCCTTTCTATCACTACCTCCTCTGAAAGGGAACCAAGGTCAAAAAGATTGGATATTTTAGGATACTCTAAGTCTCCTAAAGAAGCAGTTACCCTGCCTATCCATGAAATCCTTCAGGAACAATTGATGGATTTCTGGGAGAACCCTTTAACTCTGTCTCCTTATTCCCGTAGGTTGGACACCATGTATCGGGTCCCTCCTTCTCCTGGTTTTCAGAAAACTCAATTGCCTCACCACTCCATTGTGGTAAAGTCTGCAATGAAAAAGATCAAGAGTACTAAAAGGCACTCTTCTACACCTCCAGGAAGGGAATGTAAGACACTGGACTCTTTTGGTAGGAAAATCTTCCAGGCTAGTATGCTTATAGCCAGGATTAATTCCTACAGCCTCTATATGGGCATGTTCCTAGGGGAACTTGCCAAGAAAGTGCGGCATTTTGCCCCCTTTATCCCTGAGGATAAACAGGAGGACTTCCTTTCTGTTGTGCAACAACTTTCAGATGTTTCTAAGTTCTCCAACAGAGCTGCCTTTGATTCCTTCGAGGGAGCCAGCAGAGCTTCTGGCATTGCTATTGCAGCCAGACGTCTGGCTTGGCTCCAGGCTTCTGATCTGGAACCCTGGGTTCTAGATGGCTTACGGAATCTGCCCTGTACAGGTGAGAACTTATTCGGTGCAGAGTGGCAAGTTAAAGCCACTCAAATGGACGCTGAAAATGCCACCTTAGAGAGACTTTCTAAGTCCACTTCTACTCCCACTAAGAAGAAGTCTTTCAAGAGGCCTTATTATAAGAAGGCCAGATATGCTTCCAATACTGGCCAGCAATCTTCTCAACCTCGTTTTGCGGCTAAACGTCAGCAAACGAAACAAGCAAGAGCAAAGCCTGCAGCAGCTACTGCAGCTCAACAGGCTCCACCCCCTCAGGGGTTTTGACTTGCCCCTAGAGAACTTGCCATTCCTGGTTCTGGACCAACCAGAACCTCTCACCATACCTGGAAGGTTAGCTCACTTTGCTCCCAGATGGGAACAAATCACAACAGAGCAATGGACCCTCTCTATCATCCGAGAGGGTTACAAACTTCATTTCTCCAACCTTCCTCCTCATCACATGGTGAGACCCTTCAATTCTCCATCTCCTCTCCTAGCCCTGTTGGATCGGGAGATCTCTTCTCTGCTTGCCCAAGGGGCCATAGAAGAGGTTCCTCTTCATCAACAAGGGTCAGGTTTCTACTCCCCCTATTTTCTCATTCCAAAGAAGACAGGGGGATTCAGACCAATCCTAGATTTGAGAGAATTGAACAAATTTCTGTACAAGGAGAAATTCAAAATGCTCTCTTTGGGCATTCTCCTTCCATACCTTCAGAGTCAGGACTGGCTTTGTTCTCTAGACCTGCAGGATGCGTATACACATCTACTCATCCATCCATCCCACAGAAAATATCTTCGCTTTCTGTTCAGGGGAAGTCATTACCAATACAGAGTACTTCCCTTCGGTCTCGCCTCTGCCCCAAGAGTCTTTACCAAATGCATGGCAGTTGTAGCCGCATTTCTCAGAAGCATGGGGATTTTCGTATTCCCATATCTGGACGACTGGCTCATTCGAGCTCCAACTCAGTCGCAGGCCCAGATTTCCCTTGACCGCACAAGGAGCCTTCTGCAGTATCTGGGACTGGTGGTAAACCTTCCCAAGTCTCAACTCAGCCCTACTCAGTCTCTAGAATTCATAGGGGCCCAGTTGGACACCACCACTGCAAGAGCCTACCTTCCACTGGTTCGGGGTCAGCGTCTGCTGAGCTTGGCCTCCCAAGCCCAGTCCAGTACTCACTTGACAGCCAGGGAAATGCTACGCCTCCTGGGCCATATGGCCTCCACAGTACATGTGGTGCCCTATGCTCGTCTTCATATGAGAGCAGCTCAATGGACCCTGGCCACCCAGTGGACTCAGGCGTCGGGAGCACTCTCAGACCAAATACAAACCTCAAACCGTCTGTCTTGGTCCCTCCATTGGTGGATATCCACCAAGAATCTGTTGTTGGGGGCTCCCTTTCAGCCCTTGCTACCCCAAGCAACCCTCACAACAGATGCCTCCCAATTGGGGTGGGGAGCCCATCTGCTAACTCTCTCCACTCAGGGCACTTGGTCTCCACAGGAGGCCACCCTTCATATCAACCTCCTGGAACTGCGAGCAATTTACCTTGCCCTCAAGGTCTTCTATACCCTCCTTGCCAACCTGACTGTCCTGGTTCAGACAGACAATCAGGTGGCCATGTTTTACATAAACAAACAAGGAGGGACGGGCTCTCTGTCGCTTTGCAACGAAGCTCTCAGATTATGGGCCTTCGCCAGAGAGCACCAAATTCATCTGCTAGCAGTGTATCTTCCAGGAGTTCAAAACTCTCGAGCAGACAGGCTCAGTCGAGTTCTGCTGCCACACGAGTGGTCCCTACACGTGGACCAGATAACCAGAATCTTTCAGGAATGGGGGACCCCGGACATAGACCTCTTTGCAAGTCCGTGGAATGCCAAACTTCCCCGGTTCTGTTCCAGGACTCCGTGTCAGGAAGCTCAGGCCACGGACGCCTTTCTCCTCCATTGGGGTCAGGCGTTCCTATATGCCTTTCCACCCATTCCGCTGATTCCCAAGACTCTGTTCAAACTCCAGAGAGATCACGGCTCTATGATCCTCATAGCTCCACGCTGGCCACGCCAAGTGTGGTTCCCTCTGCTTCTACAGCTCTCCCAGGGATCCTCCCTGGACTTAGGAGCTGCACCAGACCTTCTGTCTCAGGAGGAGGGGACTTTGTGGCACCCAAACCCCAAATCCCTACATCTCCGAGCTTGGTTACTGAAGGCTTAAGTCTTCAAGACTTTAATCTTTCTCAACCTGTGAAAGATATCCTTCATGCCTCTAGGAAACCTTCCACGAGGCGGTCTTATGCTTTCAAATGGAAACGTTTTTCCATTTGGTGTGCTCAGCAGGGCCTTGACCCTCTGGCACTTCCTTTGAATTCCCTCTTAGACTATCTCCTGCATCTTTCCAATGCAGGCCTTAAGACGAATTCTGTAAGAGTCCATTTAAGTGCTATTTCAGCATCCCTGAAACCTATAAATGGACAACCTATCTCCTCTCATCCTCTTGTTGCAAGATTCATGAGAGGCCTGACTCTCACTAAACCTCCCATCAGACCCCCCCCGGTCGCATGGGATTTGAATCTAGTGCTTGGTCAGCTTATGAAGCCACCTTTTGAGCCGTTATTTTCTACCTCCTTGAAATTTCTTTCCTGGAAGGTACTATTCCTAATTGCAGTCACTTCCGCTCGCCGCATCAGCGAACTGCAGACTCTAGTGGCTAATCCACCTTATACAAGATTTCATCATGACAAGGTGGTCCTTAGGACGAATCCCCACTTTATGCCCAAAGTGGTCTCGCCTTTTCATCTTAATCAAGAGGTATATCTACCGGTTTTTTTTCCGGCTCCTCATGCCTCCAGTGCAGAGAGGAACCTTCATACTCTGGATTGTAAAAGAGCTCTAGCCTTTTACCTTAATAGGACTCAGCCACATCGAAAGTCTTCTCAACTTTTCGTGGCTTTTGATCCTTCACATTTGGGACTTCCAGTCTCCAAGCGTACACTTTCCAATTGGATTGCTCAGTGTATTTCCTTTGCTTACCAGAGTAAAAACATTTCTCTGGAAGGCCATGTCACAGCTCACAATGTGAGAGCCATGGCAACTTCTATGGCTCATCTGCACTCTGTTTCCATTGATCAGATCTGTCGAGCCGCTACCTGGGCCTCGGTTCATACCTTTACAGCCCATTACTGTTTGGACAAGGACTCCCGCCGGGATGCCTTGTTTGGCCAGGCTGTCCTCAAACACCTGTTCCATTCTTAGACAACTCCTGCCCACCTTCCCAGGATGGATGCCTGAGATCCATACGAAGATGGCGAACCCTTGGAGGGGGATCTCCCAGGCATCTCAGCTAGGGAGTCCCCATATGTGAGGACTTATTCCTGCTTGTTCCTGGAGATAGCACAGTTACTTACCTGTAACAGTTGATCTCTGGGAACAGCAGGAATTAGTCCTCACAACCCACCCACCTCCCCTAGGAGTTGTATCTTCTATCTATCTGTCTTCCTGTCCTCTCTCTATTGTCTCAGCTATAAACTCGAAACTGAGGAGAGCCGTTCAGGAAGGCGGGAAGGCAGCGCGCATGTGCAGTGGGAGGTCCCAAAAGCTTCCATTCTAGGAAGCTGGGGAGCTTTCCCGCGCAGGCTCCGTCGGTTCCGACGTACCCATATGTGAGGACTAATTCCTGCTGTTCCCAGAGATCACCTGTTACAGGTAAGTAACTGTGCTATCTCCAGGAACAAGCAGGAATGTAGTCTTCACATATGGGTATCGTTGACACCGACGGAGCCCGCACGGGAACGTTCCCTAGCATCCAATAGTAAAGCTTTTGGGAGCATCCCACAGCGTCTGCATGCTGCCTTCCCACCTTTCCAACTGTCCCTCTCCAGTTCTTCATTTTCCGTGGAGCCGACAGGTCACATACCCTGTCACCGCAGAAAAAGTTTGTCTCTGTTTTTCTGGTCGCGTCTGTCTTCCTTCGACGCCTTACCGGTATCGCCGGTTCTTTCTTCTTTCTTATAAAATAAAAATTATAGTTTCTGAGGTGTTTTACTTTAGAAACTTTTTTCCTTGGTGCTAGGCGCCATTTTGTGCACTAGGCCCAATTTTATCCTTAAAAATGGAAAAACCTACTTCAGATTTTAAGAAATGTTCTAAATGTGGTGGTACAATTTCCATCAGACACCCATGATTGTTGTCTCAAATGTTTAGGTCCTGATCACTGTATTTCAGAGTGCCTCTCCCGTGGAATGATGTCAAAAAGGGGCCAGCAGAACCGAGCTGCTAAACTTAGCACCCTTTTTCCCTCAGACGCGGTGTCTGTTGCATCAACGTCCTCCAGGGCCTCATCTTCCTCCCATGGATCTTAGGTAACTAAACATAAATCTAGCCAGTCCTCAAAGGGTAGATCTCCTTCTAAGTATCGAGATGCTCCTGGCATTGCCCTTGAGGAATTTTCACCGGCAAAACTGCCCCGGTGGGAGGCTTTGGCTTTCAAAGCACTAACAGGGTTCCAGGATATTCTCGAGGCCTCAACCTCGGCAGAACTACTGGCGTCATGCTCTGGGGGTGCGGCTGCTTCTACCGGTACCGATACTCAAGCATCGGCAGCATCGATAGACCAGAGATTCCTTGCTATCGAACGCAGTCTACCGGCTCTTCTCATGGCTTCGGTAGCATTGAAACCGCTTCAGACACCTCAACCGATACCGACACCGGTACCAGAACCGGTACCGATGGCATTAACATCGGCAGGTATGCCACCCATACCGAGTCATGCGTCTGTCCCCGGCATCGACAGATCAGTACTGGAACAACCCGATGCCGACTTCACCGGGCTCGGAGGTATTTTGAATCCTCTGAGTCTGAAGACTCCGAAGACTCTGCCAATACAAGAGTACTTCTCCCCGAGGATTCCTCTTCTCCTCAGCGCAGAATGTCTCCGCCAGAGGATATGTCCTTTCAGGACTTTATCCGTGATGTGGCCCGAGGCCTTTCCATCACAGTAGCTCCTGAAAAAGAGCCTATAGGGCAAAGGAGTTGGAAATTCTCCAATACTCTAAGGCTCCCAAAGAGGCAGCTACTCCTGCCTATTCATGAGACCTTACATGCTTATGCTAAGGATGTGGGAAACACCTTTAACCACATCTCCCCATTCTCGAAGACTCGATACCATGTATCGAGTTCCACCTTGTCCTCGCTTTCAAAAAAACTCAATTACCACACCATTCAAAGAAGGATGAAAAGTGCAAAGAGACATGCATCCAATCCTCCAGGTTGTGGGGCGTCGATGCTTCCAAGCCTCCATGCTCTCAGCTAGGATCAGTTCCTATATCTTGTATATGGGAATCTTCCTTAAAGAGGTCACAGGAGACTTGGAGCTTTTGAGCCCCCTCCTTCCTGATGACAAAAGGCAAGACTATCTTACTCTAGTCAAACATGCTCAGGATGTTTCTAAGTTTGTAGATCGTGCAGCCTTTGACTGTATTTCGTGCATCAGCAGAATCTCTGCTATTGCCATTGGTGCACGTTGGATTTCCTGGCTTCAGGCATCGGACTTGGAAATTTGGGTACAGAATAAATTAGGAAACATTCCTTGCACAGGAGAAAATATCTTTGGCAAGAATTGGCAGGAGAAGGCTAATGAAATAGATGCTGAGAATATCACTTTGGATAGATTGTCCAAATCTACAGCCGATCCTGCAAGGAAAAAATCCTCTAAGAAACCATTTTTGAATAAGAAAAAGTTTTATCCTTCCTATACCCAACAGGGACACCGTCCAGGTCAGACTGCCCAAAAAGGGACAACAGCAACAACCTAGACGACAAAAGAAGCCAAAAGCTGCAAAACGTCAGTCAGCTCAGCAGGCTCAGCCTCCTCAGGGTCTTTGACTCCCTCGTAGAGAACTTCGCCTTCCAGCCCCTGAACGGTCCAGAACCCTCAACCATCCCAGGCAGGTTATGTCATTTTGCCCACAGATGTACCAAATAACAGCAGAAAACTGGACTCTGTCCATTGTATGAGAGGGGTACAAGCTTCATTTTCACAGCATGCCCCCTCCTACAATTGTAAAACAGTTCAATTCTCAGACCTTTCTCGATGGTCTCTTAGGTCAAGAAGTCACAATGCTCCTTGCTCAAGGAGCAATAGAGGAAGTACCCATTCCCCATAAGGGTACAGGGTTCTACTCCCCCTATTTCCTTATTCCAAAGAAAAGAGGAGGACACAGACCCATTTTTAGACCTCAGAGAATTGAACAAATATTTGTTCCTAGAGAAATTCAAAATGGTTTCTCTAGGAACTCTGCTGCCATACCTCCAAAGTCAGGATTGGCTTTGTTCTCTAGATCTCAAGGATGTGTATACTCATAAACTCCAGGAACAAGCAGGAATGAGTCTTCACATATGGGTACGTCGGTACCGACAGAGCCTGTGCGGGAACGCTCCCCAGCATCCAAAAGAAAGCTTTTGGGAGCATCCCACACGCATGCACGCTGCCTTCCCGCCGAAACACTTCCCTCTCATCAGTTTTCCGTTTTCCGCGGAGCCGGCAGGACGTATTCCTGTCACCGCAGAAAGTTCTTCTTTTTATTCTTAGCTTTTTGTGGTCGCGTCTGCCTTCCCTCGACGCCACCGGTACCGCCGGTGCTTTTCTTTCTTTTTACTAAAGAATTTCTTCTTTTCTTAGAAATTTTTTCCTGTTTAGTGCCTGACGGTTTCTAGGCCACTAGGCCTCTATCCTTCCATTATGGAAAAGCCAGCCACTATCCTTAAGAAATGCTCAAAGTGTGGCGGTACAGATATATTTTCAGACACTCATACTTGGTGTCTAAAATGTTTAGGTCCTGACCATTGCCCTCTGGAGTGTCTCTCCTGCTGGAGCTCAAACAGAAGAAGTCTTCAGGATCGAGCACAACACGATACCCGGTTCACATCGCACTCGATGTCACCAGCTAGAATATCTTCTTTTTCACAGGATCAGGTAACCAAACAAAAGTCTTTGAAGACTAGCCAGTCCTCGAGTGGTAGATCTCCTTCTCAGCATCGAGATGCCTTTGGCGTTGCCCTCGGACATCTTGGCAATAAAGCCCCGGCAGGAGTCTTCGGGCTCCAAAGCATTAACGGGGCTCCAGGTTGTTCCCGGGGTTCTTACCTCGACGGACACACCTGGGCCATGCTCGGTGGTTGTGGCCGCTTTGAGCGGTACCGACACCCCTGCATCAGCTATGGTGATGGATGAAACACTCCTCACCAATGAACGTAGTCTAGCGCTCTTGGTTAGTTCGGTACCGCTAGAGTTGCTGCAGACCGTTCCTCGGGTATCGGTATCGGGTTTGGTACCGATATCGACACCGGCATCGGTGTCGGTACCGTCCATGCTTGCTTTGACAGACTTGCTTCCTTCGATGCCGAGCCTGGAATCGATCTCTAGCATGGAGGATTCGGTACCGACTCGTCTCGGTACAGACCTCGGACGGTACCGAAGACATCGCTTTATGGAAAATCCGATGCTTCATCCTTTCAAGTCTTCTAATCTCGATGACTGGGATGACTCCATCGGTACCAAGGCTGTATTTTCAGCCTTTATCCCTCATTTTAGAGGGTCCTCCTCTGGGGAGATTTCTTCTCAAGCTTTTCTGCTTGATACGGCAAAGTTACTTGCCATTTCTATACCTGGTAAAGAATCCCTACCGGGGGATTCAGAGACACTGCAATTCCCCTGGATTCCAAAGGAGGTGATCATGCTTCCTTTGCATCAGATCTTACAAGATCTACTATTAAGAATGTGGGAAACTCCTTTAACGGTATCCCCACATTCTAAAACACTTGACACTATGTACAAGGTGCCACCTTCTCCAGGTTTTCAAAAGACTCAACTTTCTCATCATTCTGTTGTTGTAGAATCAGCAATGAGGCGTATTAAGAGTGCAAAGAAGCACTCTTCTTATCCGCCAGGTCGTGAGTCTAGGACTTTAGATGCCTTTGGACGTCGATGCTTCCAGGCATCCATGCTTTCAGCAAGAATTATCTCATATATTTTCTATATGGGATTATCTCTTGAAGAGGTCACAAAGAACTTAAAGTTTTGAACCCTTTTCTTCCAGAGCATAAAAGAGCAGACTATTTCTTATTAGTCAGTCATGCTCAAAATATCTCTAGGTTCCTTAATCTTGCTTCCCTGGACTGTTTTGAGTCTATTAGCAGAACGTCTGCTATAGCCATAGGAGCACGACGCATAGCCTGGTTCCAAGCTTCAGACTTGGACAGATGGGTACAGGAAAGGCTGGGAATTACTCCTTGTATTGGTGAAAATCTCTTCAACAAGGAGGCTTTATTTCAAGCTAATCAGTTAAGCACTGATGCTGTTGCTTTCAGAGGATTGTCAAAACTTTCCTCTATCCCAGCTAATAAAAAATCTCCTAGAAAGCTTTATCCCCCTAGGGGGAAAAAGTTTTATCCATCTTCTACCCATGATGCAGATGTTTCCAAAAACAGGGAACATCAAACCAGGCTAAGCAAATCAAAACCTCAACAGGCTCAGCAAACCCAGCAGTCGCAGGGTTTCTGATATTTTATTCACTTTTCCTGTGTGAGGTTTTTAGAACCTCTGAACCTACTTCTTTTCAACAGAAGCATCTAAGGTTCCTCTCATCCATGTTGAGATATCAGTCCTACATTGACTCAATCCTCGACTCTGGGCACGATTCTCTTGCTACAAGAGAAAATCCCTCATAAGAACATAAGACATGCCATACTGGGTCAGACCGAGGTCCATCAAGCCCAGTATCCTGTTTCCAACAGTGGCCAATCTAGGTTATACGTACCTAGCAATATCCCCAAAAGACACAGGTTCCACAATGCTTGTACTGGGTCAAGCATTGATATCCTGGCCTTTTTAATAGTGGTTTATGGACCTTTCCTCCAGGAACTTGTCCAAACCTTTTTTAAACCCAGCTATTCTAACAGCCCTTACTACATCCTCCGGTAACAGATTCCAGAGTTTGATTACACGTTGAGTGAAAAAATACCTCCTTTTAGCTCCAAGAGCTATTGAGGACCATCATACCCTAAAGATAACAGGTTTTCTCCTTTAAGAAAAAACTAACAACAAGGTGAGCTATGCCCTTCACCTTGACAGTTTCCTGTACGAGGATATCTCATACTTTTAACTGCAAGGGGAGCCTACCTCTTCAAAGACTTAACAAATTGTAAGTCTTCTCAACTCTGTATTACTTCTATCCCTCTTAGTCCAGACATTCAGTCTCTAAGAGTACTACTAATCAACTGCAGGGCTTATTCTCTAAGCCATAGGATTTTCTTCAATACCTACTCCAGTAAGTAGTTTCCATACAGAGTTTTCTTCCCCTTTGCGGTTCATCTTTTTCTCTGTGTATCTTTGAGCTAACCTTCTCAGATACTACTTTAAGGCAGCTTATCAGACAGAAATTGAGTACAGTCAAACCTCGGTTTTCATGATTAATCCGTTCAAAAAAGTCTGACTAAAACCGAAACGGACTAAAACCGAAGCAAGATTTCCCATAGGAAATAATGTAAATTCAATTAATCCGTTCCAGACACCCAAAAATATTGACAAAAAGTACATTTTATAGAGAATAACTATATTTTTACATACAGAAAACAATGAGAAATACATATAAATGACTAATGAAATGGATAAATGAACATTTAACATCACATTTAACTTTATTGAAGACTCTTGTTGAGGGGAGAGGGAGGAGGAGAGGTTATTGTTTGGAAGGGGAATCCCCCTCCATAAGGACCTCAGGTATCAAGGCCCTATCCGGGGTTACTTCCCTTCTTTGTCTTTTACTGGCACTAGGATCAGCTTGAGAGTCACTGGACCCCTGTCGCACAAAAAATCTGTCCAGAGAGCTCTGTTTCTGGCGTCTCTTTAAGATTTGCCTAAAATGGAACAAGGCATTGTCATTGAACATGTTGCAGACACGGCTTGCAACAGCTTTGTTAGGGTGAAATTTCTCCACAAAACTTTGCAATTCACTCCACTTTGCACACATGTCCTTAATCACTGAAGAAGGCACCTTCTCTTCTCTCTTCTTCCTCCTCCTCTGAAGCAATTTCCTCAGCTACCATCTGTTGCTGTTCCACTTGAAGGTCTTGCAGCTCTTCAGTGGTTAGCTCTTCCCTGTGGTCCTCCACCAACTCTTCCACATCCTGGCCACTCACATCCAACCCCATGGACTGCGCCAAAGACACAATAGATTGCACAACAGGCGTAGGGTCATCAGGGTGAGCCTCAAACCCTTCTTCAAAATTCTTCTCGAGGACACATTCTGGCCACAATTTTCTCCAAGCAGAGTTCAACGTCCTGGAAGTTACCCCCTGCCAAGCCTTATCTATAAGGCTTATGCAATTGAGGATATTGAAGTGATCCCTCCAGAACTCTCTTAGGGTCAATTCAGTGTCCGAGGTCACTTCAAAGCACCTTTGAAACAGTGCTTTGGTGTAGAGTTTTTTGAAGTTTGAAATGACCTGCTGATCCATGGGCTGGATGAGAGGAGTGGTATTAGGGGGCAGGAACTTCACTGTGATGAAACTAAACTCCTCCAACAATTGGTCTTCCAAGCCTGGAGGATGAGCAGGAGCATTGTCCATTAGCAGGAGGCACTTGAGTGGCAATTGATTTTCCAGGAGGTATTTCTTCACACTCGGGCCAAACACTTCATTGACCCACTCAATGAAAATTAGCCTCGTGACCCATGCCTTACTGTTAGCCCTCCACATGACACACAATTTACTCTTGATAACATTGTTTCTCTTGAACACTCGGGGATTTTCAGAGTGATACACCAGTAAAGGCTTCACTTTGAAATCCCCACTAGCATTACCACACAACAAAAGAGTTAGCCTATCCTTCATAGGCTTGTGTCCTGGCAGTGCCTTTTCCTCCTGCATGATGTAGGTCCTCTTTGGCATTTTCTTCCAAAAGAGGCCTGTTTCATCACAATTGAAGACTTGTTGGGGGAGGAATCCTTCAGCCTCTACGTACTCCTTGAATTCATCAACAAATTCTGCGGCCCCAAGTTTGTCCGAACTTGCAGCCTCGCCATGCCTTACCACACTGTGTATGCCAGTTCGCTTCTTAAATTTCTCAAACCAGCCTCTGCTGGCCATAAATTCAGTAACATCAGCACTCGTTCCAGGCATTTTCTTTGCAAGATCTGCATGCAACAGCCTTGCCTTTTCACAAATTATCGCCTCTGAAACACTATCTCCCGTAACTGTTTTTCGTTGATCCACACCAACAACAACTTCTCAACATCTTCGATTGTTTGCGATCTCTGTTTTGTTAGCGCATTCACTCCTTTCGCAACATCAGCTTCCTTAATTTCGTTTTTCTTCAGCAGGATGGAACTGATCGTTGATGCAGACTTCCTGTACATCCTGGCGAGATCGGCCACGCGTACGCCACTTTCATACTTTGCTATGACTTCTTTCTTGAATTCTGTCGTGTTTCTCACCTTCTTTATCATCAAAGGGTTGGCATTCGGAACTTTCTTTGGCCCCATGGTGGCTTATTTAGCAGTCACAGTCAATGAATGCGGGGTGATGCTCACTCAACGAGAAACAAAGGCAGACTGAATCACAAACGCACTTTGTATGGGCGCTGGATTCCGGGAAATGAGTGGCCGAGTCACGCAAGCAGGCGGACGAGTTTGATACAGACCATTTTCAGATCACTGCTCCCCTCAAAGTCTGTGTCAAGGCACAATGAGAACTTTTAGCAATTTGCAATCAGGAAGAGAGTCAATCCCACTTCTGGCCACAAGATGGTGCTGCAGAGGTATTTTTGGCAGACAAATTCTTTAAACTGCTGTGAAGGGAGAAAGATTAACAGCACAGTCAAGATGCAAATCTTCAGCAAAAAAACATCCTGAAATTTTTAAAGAAAACAGAAAAAAAAAAAGAAGGATCCACAAAAAAAAAGGCACCAGCCACAGCCACCGGAAACACCACTCTCCCGCTCAGCATGCGTTCCAGAGCCATGTGGCAATGGCTACAGCAGCACGAGCTCCCGAAGTCTCAGCCAGCAGTAAAACAGCTCCTGTCACTTCTCTCAGCTGCCCGATCGTCCACAGCACAGCAAACACACAGAAACTTTAGGACACCAATCTGATCGCTGACTCCGTCTCAACAGCGTACCCCGCAAGAGAAAGAACTGCCTGCCACATTCATTCAACATCTCCTGCTACCCTGGAGCCTGAGGGGGCGCTCCAGAGAACAGGCAGGCGGTGGAGAGATCGGGGCCTTCCTCTCTGCAATCCTTGCATGTCTGGCTCGAGGATGTTGCTCACCTGCCTTTCAGATCTCAACACGCGATCGGTGAGTCCTGGGCAGGCAGTGTACTGTATGCAGACCAGCACGAAGGTGACACTATTGCAGGCACACGCGATCGGTGAGTCCGGGGGGGGGGGGGGGTAGTGCTGCCGGGACTGGGCAGGCAGTGTACTGTATGCAGACCAGCGCGAAGGTGACACTATTGCAGGCACACGCGATCGGTGAGTCCGGGGGGGGGGGGGGGGGGGAGTGCTGCCGGGACTGGGCAGGCAGTGTACTGTATGCAGACCAGGGTGTACGAAAACCGAGGCGATAGACGAAAACCGAGACAAGATCTCAGTCGGGAAAAGACGTCGAAAACCGAAACCGACGAAAACCGGGGCAACCGAAAACCGAGGTTTGACTGTATTACCACTCCAAATTATGTCTGTCGGTCCTCTCCAACCTATAGGACCTAACTTTTTTTTTTCTGCTGCCTTAATAACAGTTAACTCCAAGAGAGGTTCCAGAACCCATTTGGACAATTTATTGTTGCAGACATCAAGCCTGTCTACTATTCTTAGCCATCTTCAATTCTTTTTGGCTCCAACAGAATAGATTAGGTTGCACACTGGCAATTAAACAGCCAGATCTAAGCAACCTACAACATGCTCTCTGCAGTTATACAAGAAAGCTCTGCAACTATGGGCCTTTGCCAGAGAGCCTCAAAGCTACTCCTAGTAGGTAGCTTCCAGATGGTTAAAAAGGGCTTCAGCTGGTAGACTCTGCCCAGTCATGCTCCTACATGACTGTGTTTTTTTTTTTCCTAATCTTACCATCTTCCTTAAAAATTTACTTTTAAGGAAAAGTAACCAGGGCTTAGACCACGTGAAAGTGTACAGAATTGCACAATTCCCTGGATTGTTCCACATCTCACTGGAATTTCTACAACAGGGATGCATTCTTTTCACTGCAGTCAGTCCTTATTCACTATTTTCCTTCTACTTCCCTATACTTCATTGTAGCTTATGATGAACAAAAGAGCGCATGATACTCATATTGCCCTCATAGAGAGGCAAACATGGTATCCCCTTATATTGCGTCTTTTTCTCAAGCTACTACTTGAAGTTATAGAAAGATCCAGACTTGCTGTCTTATGACTAAGGATCTCCTCTGCACTCCTTCACGTACATCTCAAGACCTGGTTATTCAGGGGCTAGATCTTCTTTTGTAAAGAAATCTAGTCCTCTCCTTGTAAGTGGAAAACATAATACCAGTTTTCCATGAAATTTTCTCTATAGTTCTTCCACTTTTAACCAGACGGAGATTCTCCATCAATATTCTCAAGTAGGTCTTAATCCTTCTTGTTATTGGGTCAATCTCTATACATCTGACTTTGAAAGATTTGTTTACTGTCCATATTAATGCTGTCCCAGCATATCATAAAACTTAATGGACAACCAATTTCTATGGTACATTAGGAAACACCTTCTGTACCGTTACCTTTTCGGTTACCTCACATCTGAAGCTCTCCATGTAAAGTGTCGCCACCTCCTGGCCGGGCGTATAGCTGGGCAGCAGGAGAGTGTCGCCTGGTTGCCCTTAGAATAAGTTTCCCCAAGATGGCTACCAGCTAAGGCTGCTGGGAGCTGTAGTTTGCTTATCCTGGCAGGCAAAGTAGTGTGACCACAAGTGGTTAGGCAAAACAGAGAATATTTATTTGTTCTTGGGTTTTACACCTCGCATCAAAAGTAACAGGGCTGAACAGAAAAACTGGATACTTCTCCAAAACAAAGGAATAAAGTTCACAACAACGTATTCATAGGTTGGTCAGCTTCAGCAATGGCTAACTTGGACACCGGAACTAGCTTACCAAGCTCAGGCTGCTAACTTCCTTACAGGCAAGTTACTTTCAACAGAAGACTGTTTCCTCACAGTTACCTTCCATACACAATTAGCTTCAAAATGTCCATTGAGTTTTCTTTCAGTTGTAAGCATTGGGGAGAAATAGCCTGGGGTTAAAACTACCAACTATTTTCTCTGCTCTACCTTTCACTCAAATCAGCTTCTTTATCTTAAACATTCACTCATTCAGCTGTGCGTGGGGTTCAGCACACTTGCAGCTCATTTGTCCTACAATAAGCACATTGTATTTCTTCAGGACTATTCTCATAACCTTCACAGCAGCTTTCTATTTTCATTTCTTCCACAGAATCATTACAACACTCTTCAGAGGGTACCTGGCTGTAGAGCTTACTATGCTGCTTCTGCAGCAATTCGTTTAATTTTTCTAGTAATATTTTTTTCTGCTCTATTTCCTCATAGAGCCTTTGGTCAGGGAATGCAGACAAGCTATTCTCCCTATTTCTACCAGTTAGCTGGCTAGCTGAATTGGTTCCTCCAGTAGGAACTAACTCCTTCCATTTTCTCCTGTGCAGGGATTCTGGAACAATCACTTGCCTGAATTCTGGGCCTCTTAGTTGCTCCCCTCCTTCCTGCTCACAGCCATGCTGCCTCCTCTCTGGAGACGCTTGTTTCCCTTGTAGCACTTTTCCTCTTGGCTGTGTTTGCCTTGGACCTGCTCTTCCCAGATCCCACAGCTCGTCTCTGCTCTTGGGGCCGGCACTCCTCGTGCTTCCTTGAGCTCCTTGCTTATTCCCTTGAGCTCCTCTCGTTCTCCTTCCTGCTGTGTTCCCCTCTGCTGTGCTTGTGCCTTGGCCCGTGCTTGTCCTCGAGCCCCTCTCTGCTGTGCTAGTCCTCGTGCCCCCTGCTGTGCTAACTGACTGTTCAAACTCAGCAGTTTTAAACTTATCTTTGCTAGGGACCACACCCTTCTCCCAGCACTGCTAGGCTTCACTCTAGCCCTGACGTGCTGAAGTGGGCGGGGCTTGATGCTGGCTGTGCTCTGACTCAGAGGTTCTTGGTTGCCTGGGAAACCCTGAATGCTAGCACTTTTAAAGGAACAGGGTTCACTTTTCTGCCATTCCATTTCCTCTGAACTGCCTTCGTCATCACAAAAGTCATTATCATAAGTGACATCACTTACGAAAGGCTTTACTGATCTTCAAGAAATTGGGGGCCCAATGCCTATTACAAATGTCTGTCTTTCATTTGGATAAAGGGGATCTTAAAGACCTATCCTTTTTTCTGCAAAGGGTATTTCTACCTTTTCATCCAAACCAGTCAGATTTATCTCCACTCTTTCCTAGGGCCTTATTCTGCTCCAAGGACAAGGAGTTCAAACTTTGGACTTTACAGAAGCTTTAGCTATTTTCTCCCAAGTCCAACCTCATTAAACTCCTCCACTTTTTCTTCTGGGGTTAGTTCTAGCCATTAAGGCTTCTTATCTCTTCCTGTATTGCAAAATTTATTTTCCTCTACTTCACAGTGAGGAAATTTCTTTGAGGATAATGTACTGGCTCTCAACTACAGACCCATATTAGCCTCACCAAATACTTTCACAATACTTTTGAGTAAGATCCACATTAGAAAATTGGAATTCAATATTTTCTAACAATTATATTCTACACAAGGACCCCCCTCTGGATACCTTGTTTAGTCAAGCTGTTCCACAGCCCCCTTTTTTCTTTTCTAGTTCAACTCCTACCCTCCATCCCTTTGATGCCTGAGGTTCTGAGGAATAAGCATGGCCCATCCATTAGATTTGCAACATGCTGGGGCCTCCTCCAGGCATCTTAGCTTGGGAGTTCCCATATGTGAGGACTCATTCCTGCTTGTTCCTGGAGATAGCACAGTTACTTACCTGTAACAGGTGATCTCTGGGAACAGCAGGAATAAGTCTTCACAACCCACCCATCTCCCCTAGGGGTTTCTCTCTCTCTCTCTCTCTCTCTCATTTGTCTACTTCCCTCCTTCGGTCTCAGCTACAAACCCAACTGATGAGAGGAAAGTGTTTAGGCGGGAAGGGTGTGGGATGCTCCCAAAAGCTTTCTTTTGGACGCTGGGGAGCGTTCCCGCGCAGGCTCCGTCGGTACCGACGTACCCATATGTGAAGACTTATTCCTGCTGTTCCCAGAGATCACCTGTTACAGGTAAGTAACTGTGCTTTCTCGTCCATCCAAATCACAGGAGATTCCTGTTTCAAGGAAAGCACTACCAATACAAGGTTCTTCCCTTTGGCCTGGCTTCTGCGCCAAGAGTGTTCACAGAATGCATGGCTCTGGTTGCAGCATTTCTCCGCACTCTGGGAATATTCGTCTTCACTTACTTAGACGACTTGCTCATTCGAGCCCCTACAGTGCCAGAAGCCAGCTCTGCTCTGTTTCGCACAATGCAAATCCTTCAGTATTTGGGAGTGGTCATAAACCTCCCAAAATCCAAACTTGCTCCCACTCAGTCCCTAGAATTCATAGGAGCTCATCTGGGTACCAGAAAGACAAGGGCTTTCCTTCCGCAACCCCACTGTCTTCGCATAGTACAGCTAGCTTCTCACTGCTCGGGAAATGCTACAATTGCTAGGCCACATGGCATCCACTGTGCATGTGGTTCCTTATGCTCTCTTCCATATGCAAGCAGCCCAGTGGACTTTATCCACTCAGTGGACACAGACCTCAGGCTGCCTGTCGGACAAAATAACAAACTCAAACCGTCATTTTTTTGTCCCTCCAATGGTGGCAATCGCCCAGAAACCTTCTGGTGGAGTCTCCTTTCCAGCAACCCCTATCCCAAATCACCCTAACGGATGCATCACAGGTGGGATGGGGAGCGCACCTGCATAATCTCTCTACCCAGGGTACCTGGACTCCACAGGAGGCCTGTCTTCACATCAACTTCCTGGAGCTCAGAGCAATCTTCTTTGCTCTTCGGGTATTTCACGCCCAGCTCAGCTAAAAGACAGTCCTAGTTCAAACGGACAATCGGGTGGCCATGTTCTATGTGAACAAGCAGGGCGGAACAGGCTCTCTGTCCCTATGCAACGAAGCTTTGCGACTATGAGCCCTCGCCAGAGAGCATCAGATACACCACAAGGAGATGAATCTTCCAGGCATTCAAAACTCTTGGGCAGACAAACTCAGTCGAGTTCTGCTTCCACACAAATGGTCTCTCCATGCAGACCAGGTTGCCCAAATATTTCAGATTTGGGGAACCCCAGACATAGACCTCTTTGCAAGTCTGCTGAATGCCAAACTTCCCCAGTTCTGTTCCAGAATTCCGGCTCAATATTGTCAGGCAAGGGATGCCTTCCTCCTTCACTGGGGTCAGGACTTCCTATATGCCTTCCCACCCTTTCCCCTCAACCCCAAAACCCTATTCAAGCTTCAGAGAGACAGAGGTCATAAGATCCTCATAGCTCCACGTTGGCCACGGCAAATGTGGTACACTCTGCTCCTACATCTCTCTCAAGCTCCGCCTCTGGAATTGTGATCCGCTCCAGATCTTCTCTCCCAAGAGGACGGGATGCTCTGGCATCCGAATCCCCAGTCTCTGAATCTCAGGGCCTGGTTGCTGAAAGCCTAGAACTTCAGGATCTTAATCTTTCCCAACAGGTAAAGGATATCCTTTATGCTTCTAGGAAACCCTCCACAAGACGCTTGTATGCCTTTAAGTGGAAAAGGTTTACCATATGGTGTTCGCAGAAGGGTCTTAACCCTCTTGCGATACTCCAGTATCTATTCCAGAGGTATCTCCTTCATTTGTCAAATGCGAGTCTCAAGACAAATTCAGTAAGAGTCCATCTTAGTGCTATTGGAGCTTCTTACAAGCCTCTAAGTGGACAGCCTATTTCCTCTCATCCTCTCATAGTGAGATTTATGAGAGGCCTTCTTTTAACAAAGTCTCCCTTTAAGCCACCACCAGTGGCATGGGACTTAAATCTGGTGCTCGGGCAGCTCATGAAACCGCTCTTTGAACCATTAGCCACTTCATCTTTGGAATTCCTTTCCTGGAAAGTCATCTTTCCTTATTGCAATCACATCAGCATGTCGCATCAGTGAATTGCAAGCGTTAGTGGCTGATCCTCCTTATACAAGGTTCCACCATGATAAGGTAGTTCTTAGGACTCATACACACTTGATGCCAAAGGTGGTTTTGCCTTTCCATTTAAACCAAGCGGTTTACCTTCCTGTATTCTTTCCAAGGCCTCATGCCTCCAGTGCAGAAAGGAACCTTCATACCTTGGACTGTAAAAGAGCTTTGGCTTTTTACATGCAAAGGACACAGCAACATAGAAAATCTTCTCAACCCTTTGTTGCTTTTGATCCTAATCATTTGGGACTTCCAGTTTCCAAAAGAACTCTTATCTGACTGGACTGCTCAGTGCATATCCTTTGCCTATGAGAGTAAGAACCTTCCTCTTGAAGGCCATGTCACAGCTCACAATGTGAGAGCCATGGCAGCCTCAATGTCTCATCTTCACTGTGTCTATCGATGACATCTGTCGAGCAGCTAATTGGACTTTGGTACATACCTTCACAGCCCACTACTGCTTAAACAAGGACTCCCGCCGGGATGCCTTATTTGGCCAGGCTGCTGTTCAACATCTTTTTCAGATTTAATCAACTCCTACCCACTGTCCCTGGTAGGATGGCAGAGATCCATGGGGGGAAGTATGGCCCTTTCACAAGGTCTAACAACTTCCTGGGGCCATCTCCCTGGTATCTGCAGCTAGGGAGTCCCCATATGTGAAGACTACATTCCTGCTTGTTCCTGGAGATAGCATAGTTACTCACCTGTAACAGGTGATCTCCGGGAACAGCAGGAATTTAGCCTTCACAACCCACCCACCTCCCCTAGGAGTTGTATCTCTCTATCTCTTTCCCTCTCTCTCTCTCTTTGTCTCAGCTTTAAACTCAACTGGAGAGAGGCAGTTGGGAAAGGCGGGAAGGCAGCACGCAGGCGCTGTGGGATGCTCCGAAAAGCTTTCTAATTGGACGCTGGGGAGCGTTCCTGCGCAGGCCCCGTCGGTACCGACGATACCCATATGTGAAGACTAAATTCCTGCTGTTCCCGGAGATCACCTGTTACAGGTGAGTAACTATGCTTTCTCTCTGGAAAGTACTTCTCCATTGATCTGAAAAGCTCTCTGTGACTCATAGCTGGGAATGTTTCACTTTTTCCTGTGTAATTTGCATAGACATGCCTAGGTTTGTCTAAGTAAATTACTGCACAGATACCTTAATATTTGAAGCTTACAGTAAAACCTTTAACTCTATGCAGCTTTGTATCCATAGTAGTGATTCAGAATTTAACAATATGCAGACACTGTAACTAGTTTATAATCTGCTAATAAAGCTTCATAATCTGAGCAATTTGATTTTGTTGAATACATGTGTGATTACTGTTGTGATTCTGTGGAAAATTATGGGCACAACCATAATTCATCTTAAAGGGCTCTAATTTATAAGAGGTCCTTAAAGCATCATTGCCTTGTTAAACCTGTTCAAAAGTTTGTTAGGAATTCAGGTTCCATGGCCACGTGGTCTGTGATCCCTCTAGTGACTACATCAAAGATGCTCATTGTGATTGTGGTGGTAATAGCATGAGACCAGATCTGCACATAAGCAGCTACCTACAATGCCAGACCTTTGAAGATGATTCACTTCTCAGAGCATCCCAGCTGGGATCCATCTGAGGCTGTATGCTCTCAGCAGCAATATAAAGTAACTGGGTGTGTGACTGTGTGACTTCAATGTTCTTATAGGCCCTTGCACAAATTCCTCTAACAGGAAGCTTGTCTAGGAGGAGGAGGCGGCATAGCCTCTACAGTGCACACGCAGTCTCAAGAGGCCCCTCTGTTTCTGATTCGTGCTGCTTGAGGGTCTGCTTAGCACCACTTAGAGGGAGAGGCACACCGGGGAGGATCCAGAAAGAAACTATGGGGTACATATCAACATCTCCCACGCCTACCATCACACCAACGTTAAAGAGAACCAACAACATACAAGAAGATTTAAACCATTCATCAAAGATGACTTCCTGGCACAAATACTACCTAAACTCCAAACAAGTTCCACCGATATCAATGATCTAATCTTAAACTGGAATACTACAATCTCCTCTGCATCCCGTGCAACAGCAAACAGCACCAAAACCAAATGTACCTCAACAAAAGCCTGATGGTTCACCCCCACCCTACGGAGGCTAAAAACCAAACTCAGGAGAGCAGAGAGAAAATTGTTTTTTCTCCAAGAAGAGGATAAAACAAAATACATGAATGAACTGGATGCTTACCACACAGAAACTGATAAAGCAAAAAGGACCTCCCACTCAAAGATCATAAACATCTCAATAAACAAACACGTGAGCTCTTTGGGATTGTCAAGAAGCTAACAAAAGCACCCAACCACTCCGACCAGCTACCAAACAGCCCACCAGAACTACTAGCACGCCAATACAAACGGCTTCAGCAACCACAAAATCCACAGCTGAATGCAGAAGCAACAACCCACCCTACTACCATAAACACAAACTGGAGCACATTTGAAACCGTCACAAAACAAAAAATAGAATCCACCATCTCTTCCCTAAATACTACCACCTCTCCACTGGATCCATGCCCTGCAGAATGGATAAAGAAATCCAAAGAGGACTTAAGCACACCCCTAACCCACATTGTTAATGAGACCCTCAAACAAGGACGCATGCCAGACATCCTCAAAACCTCCATCATCCGCCCAACCCTAAAAAAACAAAACCTAGACCCCCTTGACCCCGCCTCCTTCATACCCATAGCAAGTCTTCCATTCACCACCAAAATCATCGAGAAGATAGTTCAACAACAACTTCAGGACCACTTGGATGACAACAACATACTGGACCCACAACAACATGGTTTCTGTCCATTCCACGGAGTCGAGACCTTCATGACATCATTAATGAACACCCTCATCAAGGGCACACAGACCAAGCAGTCTGGATACGCTATGATCTTCCTGGACATATCTGCAGCCTTCAACACCATCTCCCACAACATCCTCCTACACAGACTCCAAGAAATTGGCATAAAAAATGTCGTACTTCAATGGTTCCACTCCTACCTGAACAATAGACAACAACTAATCTGCACAAATTTAGCAACCTCCCCCCCCCTCTTCCAGCAACACCAAGGAGTACCCCCAAGGATCCACACTATTCGCCATGCTCTTCAACATCTACCTACAGCCACTCTGCTCAATCATACGTGCTCATAACATCAACTACCACATCTATGCAGATGACATAATGCTCTGTGGACCAATCGCAACCACCAACCCGGTGAACAACCACCTATCAGACTGCTTCATAGAAGTCTCCAGCTGGCTACAAAGGAACAACCTATTCATCAACATAAAAAAAACAGAACCCTCATAGTAACCAAAGACCCAAACTTTATCCCACCTACGCACCTCAGCTTAGGAGCCACACAAATACAAATTCAACCACACATAAAATACCTAGGAGTCATCATAGACCAAGCGCTCACACTCAAACAACAGATCAAAAAAACTACCGGAATAATATTCCACAAGGCTAAAATAGTACAACACCTAAGGCCCCTTATTGACCCACAGGACTTCAGGACAGTTATGCAAGCTATGATGCTCCCCCACCTGGACTACTGCAATATAATTTACCACGGACTGCCCGCCACCCACACCAACCCACTACGAACAGCCTTAACTACCACAGCAAGAATTATCCAGAAAGTAAAAAAAACAAGATCACATCACCCCAGTCCTGAGAGAACTGCACATACTCCCTCTCGAAGCAAGAATCAAATACAAATCTGCCCTACTTATCCACAAAGCCCTCTACCAAGCTCAGACTTCCCAGCTCCGCACTCTGTTGCCCCAACCCACCCACAACAGAACAACCAGACAAACCACCAACACCCCCCTCACCATTCCCCACGAACGAACAAACTAAATACAATCAATGGACCTGCAACAGAGCCTTTGAGCTGTACGCACCATCCCTCTGGAACTCTCTACCAAGTCAAATCAGAAACAACGAAGATCCCTCAACATTCAGGAAACAACTAAAAACCATCCTATTCCAGGAATACCTCGGACCAGAAACATCCATCACTCTATACTCCTCCAGACCTCATAACATACCCTCAGATCTATCTACTAAGACGCTCATGTCCACTGTTTTGTCATTAATGTTGGCCCCCCACCCCAGAATTGATCACTGTTCCCCGCCCTTCAATGTTAAGCCGCTTTGACCCGGTGAAAAGCGGGATATAAATACAGTTAAATAAATAAATACATATGGATGTTCTTGTACTAGGAAATGTACTGAGCACAAACTATTATGTAGAATGTCTTTCAAATATTAGACTGACAGTGCCAGTCCACCGAACCATCTGCTGTCACTTGCTTCATGCATTTATTTTAGCTCGATGCATTAGTCTTTCCATGTAATTAGTGCAGAAGTAAATTTCTATTAGTTGAATCATTAGAAGAACAACTTTCCTCCATCCTCGTCTGCCATTTTTGTTCTGCTATTTAATTTTTAGTACTAGTTGTATTTTGTTTCCCTCAAGGGATAAGGCCTGAAAGGAGATCTACACAGATCTGAACATACTATGAACTGTTCATCTGGGAGAAGTTGTTTTTTTTTTTTAAAGCACTCTGTGCTAAGAATGTTTTGATGTGATTTGTTATATGTATCTGTACAGTGCTGCATACGCCTTGTAGCGCTATTTCTGTTTAGAATGACATTCGTAGTAACATATAGTACATGCCTGCAGATAAAGATTAGCATGGCCCATCTAGTCTGCCCAGTAAGGTCGCTAGGGTTGTACCTGCTGTTCTGTGCAGGTTTATCCTCCCCTTCCTGCCCACCGCCCTCCTCCAGTGCCTTTGTTTAGCACTGTACCCTAAACAGCGTTCAGTGAGAATGATTTTGATTACATATGCAAGTGGAAAATGTTCTGGCGAGATCCTAGAGTTGCTTATAAAAACAAAAACCCCCAAACTGGCCTTAGCGCTGTGCTTGTTGCAGCCTAGTAGCCATATTGGTATGTAAGCTTATCTTCAATCCTTTTAACTTTCTTGCCTCTTCTTCCTCCTCTTAGTCTTCTAGGTGTCAGACACAGCCCATATCTTTACTGGGGTTACAGACCATCAGCTTCATTTGCAGCAACTTAATTTTTATTCTTTGCCTTTTCCTAACCACTGTATGCCCTCTTACTACCTAGCCTAGGCATAAAAACAACAGTCAACTGCCAGGAGCCACAGGCTATTTCTGGAACCTAGTGCATGCACTCTGTCTAGCCAGTAGATGCTGCAGTTGAGTGATGACTGAGACACTCTCATTCCCTCTCTGTCGGGAGCTCTGATTGCTGTCTCTGCTATATCCTTCGTTCTGACCATCCTGGAATGTTCACCCTCCTATGTGCTTCCTCCCATTCCCTTAGATATATCCTAGTCTGTGGTTGTTGTGTTGCCTGTCTTGACTGTTGACTAGACTGTAAGCCTTTATGAGTAGGGACTGTTTTTTACATGTCTTTGTACAGCACTGTGTACACCTTATAGCGCTAATGGTTAGTAGTAGTAGTTCTGAAATTGAAGCTGTCTCCTTGCTGCTGCATATCCACTGTAATGGCCCTTTTATTAATAAGAGAGCTAATTTTCTAAGCCTTTGCCAGTGAAAATAAGCTTTTAGAAAATGTATTTATTTAAAACAAAATTTAATAGTCTAGCCTAGGTAGATTACAGCTCAGCATTATAAATAAGATATACAAACTTTTTTAACTTCCTAAAAAAACCAAAAAAAACCCCAAATAATCCAAACCACAGCTGCCGCGTCTCCCATGATTTTCTCTCTGGCTAGAACGCCAGACATCTTGGGTGGCTGCATAGTTTCTGTGGAGGGGAAGTGTGGTGAGAAGGCTGTAGGCTCAAGCCAGAAGAACCTCTTGTGCTCTCCGGGGCCCCAGGGTTCTTTCTCAATAATTGCTGAAACTGTTCATGGGCTGTTTTCAGTCTTTGCTAGCTGCTTTGAAGACTCCCCTCACCCCCAGGGATCCAAGACCCTGATCTCCCCTATGGGGGACTTGGGGACTTCTGGCACCTCTCCTGCTGCTGGTAAAGGGGATAAGTGCCCCCCATTCTGCCCTTTCGCCTGCCTGTTCTTCTGGGATCCCTAAGTTGTCCTCTGGGGGTTGGTTAGAATGGGGAAAAGGATTCCCTCTTCTCCAGCAGGTGAGTTAGCAGAGAAAGGGAATCTTACCTTACTTAAAAATGAATATACATCCTGATCTGCCTGTTTCACAAGGACACCTTCTCTATATTCATTCAGGACGCTATGGCAGGTCTCCCAAGTGGACCCAACTTTAGAGGGTCTCGAGTGTTCATCTCGGTTTTTCCTCCTTATGGAGACTATGCATCAGTTTGTAGTCTCCCAGTGGCAGAAGCCATAGACCGGAAGTGGGCCTCAGGGGGACCCTAAGATCCTCACCCAGCTGTACCCTATGCACTAGAGTGAGATGGATCAGCATTTTGAGCTTCCTTGGGTAGATGCCCTCAACCACTGTGCTGGGGCACACTGGTATACATTGGGAAAGTCCTTGGTGTGCCTTAATGGTGACAGCCAGGGGTGCATGACTAGGCATGGGCTCACGAGGCACTTGCCCATCTCTGTTGAACAGTACTCTTGAGAACAGCCATCTCCTCCTTCAGCCTCATCTTTTCCCAAGCAGAACACAGAGACGAGAGAACCAGGGTAAGCTTGGAGCAGATAATCAGAGTTAGTCTGCCTCTGTGGGATAGCAGGAGATGAGTGTTACTGACTGGAGCACACACTCCAGATCAAAGTAGAGCCCCCTACTCTCTATCCTAGATGAATAAAAAAAACACCAAACCACCACATCATTTTGTCAGGTTGGTGATTGTAATGTGTGATCTAGTAGCTGTTTGCTCCCCTGGAGTAAGCTGGATACTCAAGTTGAAGTCCGAAGCTTTTGCACTAGGTTCCAATCTCCTACACAGAATTTAGCTAACACAGACTATTCCCAACATGTTAACTGATTTTTCCTTGGTGTATAATTAATTGCCCTGAGGCTTTTTTTATTGAGTCAAGCAAAACTGAAAGCATGTGCTTTTAGGTATAGTTTGGGAATAGATTACTACAATTTTTCATGGAGAGAGTCCACTGGATTCCCTCATCCTCTCCACCAAACTGAACTGATTGCTTACTACTGGCATTCCCTCCTCCCATTGGTAGGACAGCAGCACTTAGAGCAGTGGTTCTCAACCTTTTTTGTACCTTGACCCCTTTTACCATTGGTCAACTTGTGATGACCCCCAGTGATAAAATCAAATGTGTGTCTCTTCCTTTACTGTTAATGCATTGTCACTGTAATCATTTGTTGAATTATTAATATATTATAGGCCTTTGCAATATGTGTTTTATTTATAAAATTTACTTATTTAAACCACAATACTTAATCACAATAACAAGTAACAATATTTGATTTCAAAATTATGGTGATTTTGTAGTCAAATCACTAATATGAAATTAAAATTATTTTTCTACCTTTTGTTGTCTGACCAATTTATTCTCTGATCATGCTGGTCCCAATCTGAGACTTCTGCTTTCCTGTCTTCTCTTAGCTCTCTTTCTGTGGTCTATGGTCCATCTTCCATTTCTTATCTCTTCTTTTGTTTTCTTCACTTCTTTCCATGAGCCTATTTTCAGTCCAAATACCATGGCAGCCCCTCTCAGCATCCACTCCCTCCCAGTCCCATTCTCCCATCCCCTTGCATCAGCCCATTTGTAGCCCTAGCCCCCAGTTTTCTTCCAAGGCCAGCAGCTCTATCCTCCCCTCCCCACCCCACCATCAGCCCATTTCCAGTTGAAGCCCCCCCCCAATCAGCTCACTTCCAGTGCTAGCCCCCCCCCCAACCCCATTACCAGTGCTAGGCTCCCCTAATCAGCCCTTTACTAGTTCGACCCTCCCCCCCCCATCAGCCCATTTCCAATCCTAGCCTCCCCGTTCAGCTCATTTCCAATGCTGGCCCCCCATCAGTCCATTACCAGTCCCAACCCCCCTCCATTTTACAGTCCATTCCCAGTCCTAGCCTTCCCTAATCAACCCATTACTAATCCTAGCCCCCACCCGATCTGCCCATTACCAGTGCTAGCCCCCCCATCAGTCCATTATAATCTTAACCTGCACTGTCTCTCCCCTCTGTCCAGCTTTTATCCCCTGTCTGTCCAGTATGTCCCCCTGTCTCTCCCCTTTGTCCTTGTGAGCCTCCCTCCCTCCCTCCATCCATCCATGTCAGTCCCGTCCCTCCCCCATGTCAGCCCTGTTGCAGGTTCCCTGCCCCCTCCTTCCCTCATAAGAACATAAGATATGCCATACTGGCTCAGACCAAGGTCCATCAAGCCCAGTATCCTGTTTCCAACAGTGGTCAATCTAGGTCATACTTACCTAGCAGTATCCCCAAGAGACACAGGTTCCACAATGCTTGTATTGGGTCAAGCATTGATATCCTGGGTCTCTTTTTAATAATGGTTTATGGACCTTTCCTCCAGGAACTTGTCCAAACCTTTTTTAAACCCAGCTACACTAACAGCCCTTACTATATCCTCCAGTAACAAATTCCAGAGTTTGATTACACGTTGAGTGAAAAAATATTTTCTCTTATTTGTCTTAAATAGTTTACCCTGTAGCTTCATTACATGTCCCCTAGTCTTTCTATATTCTGATAACATAAACAATCGATCTACGTTTACCCGTTCCACTCCATTCATTAATTTATAGACCTCTATCATATCTCCCCTCAGCCGTCTCTTTTCCAGGTTGAAGAGCCCTAACCTTTGTATCCTCTCTTCATAGGAGTAGCCTTCCATCCCCTTTACCATTTTGGTGGCTCTTCTCTGTACCTTTTCTAATAACGCTATATCCTTTTTAAGATACGGTGACCAGAATTGCACACAATATTCAAGGTGCGGTCGTACCATGGAACGATAGAGAGGCATTATAATATCCTTTTGTTTTATTTTCCATTCCTTTCCTTATGATACCTAGCATTCTATTTGCTTTCTTGGCCGCCGCTGCACACTGGGCGGAGGGTTTTAACATGTTATCTACGTTGACTCCTAAATCTTTTTTCTGGGTGGTGGCTCCCAATGTGGAACCTTGCATTGTGTAACCATAGTGTGGGTTGTTCTTTCCTAGGTGCATAACTTTGTACTTGTCCACATTAAATTTCATCTGCCATTTGGATGCCCAGTCTTCCAATTTATCCAGATCCTCCTGCAGTTTTCCACAATCCTCTTGGGTTTTAACAGCTTTAAACAGTTTTGTGTCATCTGCAAATTTGATAACCTCACTAGTTATTCCCTTTTCCAGGTCATTTATGAATACGTATGTCAAAGTAGCAGACCCAGTACAGATCCTTGGGGTACTCCACTATTCACCTTTTTTCATTGGGAAAATTGGCCATTTAGCCCTACCCTCTGCTTTCTATCTTTTAACCAGTTCCCGATCCACAATAGTACACTGCCTCCTATCTCATGACTTTTTAGTTTTGCCAAAAGCCTCTGATGAGGGACCTTGTCAAAGGCTTTCTGAAAGTCCAGATACACTATATCAACCGACTCACCTTTGTCTACCTGTTTGTTCACACCTTCAAAAAAACATATCAGATTAGTAAGACCAGATCTTCCTTGTCTAAAGCCATGTTGGCTGTCTCCCATTAGGCCATGACTGTCTACATGCTGTGTAATTTTGTTATTTATGATGGTTTCTACCATTTTCCCCGGTACTGACGTCGGGCTCACTGGTCTGTAGTTTCCTGGATCACCCCTGGAATCCTTTTTAAAAATTGGCGTTACATTGGCGATCCTCCAATCTTCAGGTATTACAGATGATTTTAATGAAAGTTCAGATTACTATTAGCAGGTCTGCAATCTCATATTTCAGTTCTTTCAACACTCTTGGATGTATACATGCGGTCCAGGTGATTTGCTACTATTCAGTTTATCAAATAGTTGTAATACATCTTCCCGGTGTAGCGATATTTTCCTCAATTCCTCTGCAGTTTCACCTTTAAATACCACTTCGGTCTTGGGTAACATCCTTACATCTTCCCCAGTAAAGACTGAAGCAATGAATTCATTCAGTCTCTCCACTATATAGCCTTGTCTCCTCTTACTGCCCCTTTTACCTCTCTATCATCTAACGGTCCAATTGACTCTCTCACAGGCCTTTTGCTACGAATGTAATTGAAAAAGTCTTTCTTTCGTGTTTTTGCTTCTGTAGTAAGTTCCTTCTCAAATTCTCGCTTTGCCTGCCTTATCAATACTTTGCATTTAACTTGCCAGTGCTTGTGCTGTTTCCAGTTTTTGTCATTTGGCTCTTTTTTCCATTTCCCTAAGTCTGCCTGCTACTGCCCTGTTCTTCTGCAGCCACGGTTCCCTGTCTCTTAGGGAACCGCGGTTGTGCCAGTAAAGCTGTTGCGAAGCCTTCCTGTCTCTTGACGGGCTCCGTGCAGCATTGTCCTGCCTCCAAAGGAAGTTGTTTACCACTTCCTTTGGAGGCGGGACAATGCTGCACGGAGCCTGTCGAGAGACGGGAAGGCTCTGCAACATTTTCACAGGCACAGCCGCGGTTCCCTAAGAGACAAGGAGCCACAGCTGCAGAAGAAGGGAGGTGGTGAGTTTGCCGCTGCTGAGAAGTGGACTCGGCAGCGGCAGCAACTTGTGTGATTCTTTTTTATTTTTATTTTTTTAACTGGAGTGAGGTGACCCCTGCTAAATCCTGTGGCGACCCCCTTGGGGGTCGTGACCCATAGGTTGAGAACTGCTGACTTAGTAAATGTCTCCAAATTAGTTAGTTTTATGCATACCATGATACTAATGACCCTCACTCCTAAGCCAGGATATGTGGAGGACTCTTACCTGTGTGCCTCCTCTTCTGGCTTCAATCTGGAATCTGAATGTATGGAGCTCTGACATCTCACATGACCTGCTGGCCTCATATGTTCAGATGTGAGATTTGAATCCAGCAGAATGAGGTGCTCCTTCTGCTAGTGGGAGGGATTGAGCAGTGAGGATCATTCAAACAGGGCCAGCCTAACTACTAGACAAACCAGGTTGCTGCTTTTGGGCAGTAGCTTCTGGTGGAGGGATGTAGCAAAGAGCAGCTACAGTCAAAGCTAAGCAATGGGTCCTTGCACTCTCACAAACTCTTATCTGTGAATGCTTTTACCTACAGGAAGAATGGATGATATGTAAACATTCCATTTACCTTTGTAAGTGGCTTTTTGAAATCTCCCTCATTATGTATACGTATACACAAATATTTATCTAAACGATTTATGTCCAAATTTGTAGTAATAGGATTGTTCTGGGAGAGATGGTGTTAAGAAGAGTATAATTGAGTTTCAAAATCTTAAAGGGGGGGGGGTGTGTGTGCTAGGAGTCTAAAAACTAATTGTGAGGGGTGCAAAGTTTATTTAGCTATTTTTACTGTATATACTGCTTTGTCTCAGTCAAAGTGCTTTACAGTTAAATGAACTTCAGTTTAACATGGAAAAGGGATATTAAACTTGGAAGGTAGAACTGAACTAAATAGACATTAGAGAAGTACTAGTAAGGCAGGAGAAAGATGACATAGTCCTGGGTAGTGGGAGGGGATGGGGGGGGAGTATATCAGAACATAAAATGCCTTACCGGATCAGACCAAGGTCCATCAAGCCCGATATTCTGCTTCAAACAGTGGCCAATCCAGGTCACATGTACCTGTCAAGTTCCCAAAAAGGTACACAGATTCCACAACGCATATCCTGGGGTAAGCAGTGGATTTCCCTGGTCCTCCTTAATGGTCTGTGGACTTTTTCTCCGGAACTTGTTCAAACCTTTCTTTAAGCCCAGCTACACTAACAACTTTTGCCGCATCCTCTGGTAATGAATTTCAGAGTTTGATTACACTTTGAGTGAAAAAAATATTATCTCCAGGAACAAGCAGGGATGTAGTCCTCACATATGGGTATCGTCGGTACCGACGGAGCCTGCGCGGGAACGCTCCCCACTGTCCAATAAGAACGCTTTTGGGAACATCCCTCAGCACATGCACGCTGCCTTCCCGCCTTTCCAACTGTCCCTCTTCAGTTCTTCGTTTTCTGCGGAGCCGACAGGACCCTATTCCCTGTCACTGCAGAAAATCACATCTTTAAACTTCTTTCTATGGTCACGTTGGCCTACCGATACCGCAGGTTCTTTTCTTTTCTTTTAAAAAAACAAAAAACAAAAAAACCCCCTTTCAGTGTTTCTTTCAGAAACTTTCCTTTTTGGTGCTAGGCGCCATTTTGGGCACTAGGCCCCATTTTCCTAAACCTTGGAAAAGCCAACTAGTGGTTTTAAAAAATGTACTAAGTGTGGCTGTACCATTTCCGTCACTGACACCCATGATTGGTGTCTAAAATGTTTAGGACCTGATCATTCTCCAACTGAATGTCTCTCCTGCATGGGGATGACCAAAAGAGGAAGACAGAACCGGGCCGCAAAGCTCGGTACCCTTTTTTCTTTGGATGCCAGAGGCCGTTGGCATTGCCCTTGAGGGAACCACACCGGCAAAACAGCCCCGGCGGGATGCTTCGGCTTCCAAAGCAACGATGGGGCTTCAGGATGTTCTCGAGGCCTCGCAAGAACTACCTGTGCCATGCTCAGGGGTTCCGGCCGTCCTTACCGGTACCGACACCCAGGCATCAGCAGCGTTGATAGACCAGAGCTTCCTCGCTATCGAGTGCAGTATCGCAGCTCTTCTCTCGACTGCGGTACCAGTGGTCCCAAGAGCACCGTTGCCAGTACCGACACCAGTGATGCCGGTAGCGACAGTGCCGGCCCCGGTGGGAACTCTTCCTATGCGATCTCTGGCTGGAGGGGACAAAGCAGTACCGACTTTGATCGGTACCGGGATCGTGCTTTGCAAGAGCATCGGAGTCAGGAATACTTTGATTCCTCTGATTCCAAAGACTCTGACAATTCTGCTGGCACTAGAGGGTTTCTTTTAGAAGATCCCTCTTCTCCCCAACGCAGAATGTCACCTCTAGAGGACATGTCTTTTCAGGATTTCATCCATGATATGGCCAAAGGTCTTTCAATCACAGTAGCTCCTGAAGAAGAACCCAGAGCAAAGGAATTGGAAATCCTCCAATATCCTAAAGCTCCCAAGGAGGCAGCTACTCTACCTATCCATGAAATTCTGCATAGCTTGATGCTCAGAATGTGGGAGATCCTCTGACCACTTCTCCTCACTCTAGGAGGCTTGATACTATGTATCGAGTTCCACCATGTCCTGGTTCTCAGAAAACCCAGCTGCCACACCATTCAGTGGTAGTGGAATCAGCCATGCGTAGGATGAAAAGTGCAAAGAGACATGCATCCAATCCTCCAGGTCGTGAATGCAGGACTCTGGATGCTTTTGGACGCAGAACTTTTCAAGCTTCCATGCTTTCAGCTAGGATCAGCTCATATATCCTATATATGGGAATGTTCCTTAAGGAAGTCACAGGAGACTTGAAACTTATGAGCCCTTTTCTCCCAGATAAGAGACAAGATTTTCTTGCTCTAGTTAAGCATGCTCAAAATGTCTCCTAGTTTGTCAATTGTGCAGCTTTTGACTGCTTTGAAATGCATCAGCAAAACCTTTGCTATTGCCATTGGTGCACGACGGATTGCCTGGCTACAGGCATCAGACTTGGATACAGGACAAATTAGGCAACATTCCTTGCACAGGGGAGAATCTCTTCGGCAAGAACTGGCAGGAAAAGGCTAATGAGTTAGATGCTGACAATTCTACCTTAGATAGATTGTCAAAGTCTACAGCCACTCCAGCCAAAAGAAAGCCTTATAAAAAACCCTCTTTTAGCAAAAAGGAAGTTTTATCCTTCCTATACCCAGCAGACTTCAGGTCAGCTTGCCCAAAAGGGACAACCTAGACAGCAAAAGAAACCAAAAGGACCGAGAGCCCAACCAGCTCTCCAAGTTCAGCCCCCTCAAGGGCTTTGACTCCTTCCCAGAGAGCTTTGCCTTCCTGCCTCTGAGGGGTCCCCAACCCCCCAATATTCCGGGCAGGTTATGCCACTTTATCAACAGATGGCACCAACTAACAGCAGAAGATTGGACTTTGTCCATTGTAGGAGAGGGGTGCAAACTTCATTTTCACATCATACCCCTCCTACAATTCTAAAGCAGTTCAATTCACAAACCTCTGCAGACAATCTGCTAGATTACGAGATCTGCACACTTCTTGCCCAAGGGGCAATAGAAGAAGTACCCATTTTTCAACAGGGAACAGGGTTCTACTCCCCCCTATTTTCTTATCCAAAAGAAAACAGGGGGGGACAGACCCATTCTAGACCTCAGAGAACTGAACAAATATCTGTTTCGAGAGAAATTCAAAATGATTTCTCTAGGAACTCTTCTGCCATACCTTCAAGGCCAGGACTGGCTTTGCTCTCTAGACTTAAAGGATGCATACAGACACATTCTCATCCATCCAGATCACAGGAAATTCTTACGTTTCCTTTTCAGGGGAAGACATTTCCAGTACAGGGTTCTTCCTTTTGGTCTGGCTTCAGCACCAAGGGTATTCACGAAATGCATGGCAATAGTAGCAGCATTTCTACGGACCCTGGGGATTTTTGTCTTCCCCTACTTAGACGACTGGCTCATTTGAGCCTCCACAGTTGCAGAGGCTAGCACTACACTGTCTCGTACAATGCGAATCCTCCAATACTTGGGATTGGAAATCAACTTCCCAAAGTCTCAACTAGTTCCTTCCCAATGCCTAGAATTCATAGGAGCCTGTCTGGATACCAAGCAGGCAAGGGCTTTCCTTCCACAAGCCCGGTGTCTTCGCATTATGCAGCTAGCTTCCCAAGCAGCAGGAAAATCCTCCCTCACGGCTCGGGAACTGCTGCAGCTACTGGGACACATGGCATTCACAGTTCATGTAGTCCCACATGCGAGCAGCTCAGTGGACCCTCTCCACACAGTGGACACAGGCCACGGGCAATTTGTCGGACAAAATAACAGTCTCTCAAAGACTAATTTTGTCCCTCCAATGGTGGCAGTCAGTAGAAAATCTGACAGTGGGGTCTCCTTTCCATCAACCCCTCTTTCAGGCCACCCTAACAACAGATGCCTCATAGGTGGGTTGGGGAGCACACCTAGATCATCTCTCTACCCAGGGCACCTGGACTCCACAGGAGGTAGGTTTACACATAAACCTCCTGGAATTAAGAGCAATTTATTTAGATCTTCGAGTGTTCCACGCCCAGCTCAGCTACAAGACAGCCCTGGTCCAGACGGACAATCAGGTAGCCATGTTCTATGTGAACAAGCAGGGCGGGACAGACTCTGTCGTTATGCAACGAAGCTTTATGACTATGGGCCCTTGCCAGAGAGCACCAAATTCACTTTCTAGTGGTATATCTTCCAGGCATTCAAAACCTTTGGGCAGACAAACTCAGTCGAGTATTGCTACCTCACGAGTGGTCACTCCACCTAGACCAGGTGGCAAAGATATTTCATCTCTGGGGTACTCCAGACATAGACCTCTTTGCAAGTCCACTGAATGCCAAACTTCCCCGGTTCTGTTCCAGGATACCGGCACACCACTGTCAGGCAAGGGATGCCTTCCTCCTTCACTGGAGTCAGGACTTCCTTTATGCTTTCCCACCCATTCCCCTCATTCCCAAAACACTCTTCAAGCTTCAGAGACAGGGGTCGCATGATTCTCATCGCACCACAATGGCCACGCCAGGCGTGGTATTCCTTGCTTCTACATCTCTCTCAAGCGGCACCTCTGGATTTAGGGCACGCTCCAGATCTCCTTTCTCAGGAGAACGGGATGCTATGGCACCCGAATCCCCAGTCCCTGCACCTCACGGCCTGGTTGCTGAAGGCTTAGACCTGCAGGATCTCAACCTGTCTCAGCAGGTAAAAGATATCCTTCGAGGTTCTAGGAAACTTTCCACAAGAAGATCTTATGTCTTCAAGTGGAAACATTTTATTATATGGTGCTCCAGGAGGGGATTAAACCCCCTGATCGTACCCTTAGAATCGATACTAGAGTATCTTCTTCACTTATCGAATTCTGGATTAAAGACCAATTCGTTAAGAGTCCATCTTAGTGCAATTGCAGCTTCTTATAAGCCTCTGAATGGACAACCAATTTCCTCTCATCCACTCATATCAAGATTTATGAGAGGCCTTCTATTAATCAAACCTCCCATCAAGCCACCACCGGTGGCTTGGGATCTAAATCTAGTTCTCGGGCAGCTCATGAAGCCGCCTTTTGAGCCTTTAGCCACTGCAGCCCTTAGGAAGATGACCTTCCAGGTCAAGAACTTAATTGCAATCGCCTCTGCTCGTTGCATCAGTGAATTGCAAGCTTTAGTGGCTGATCCTCCTTATACTAGGTTTCATCATGATAAGGTTGTTCTTCGAACTCACCCTCATTTTATGCCAAAGGTGGTTTCGCCTTTTCATTGAAATCAATCAATTTACCTTCCTGTATTTTCTCCCAGGCCTCACGTCTCTAATGCAGAAAGGAACCTTCATACTTTGGATTGCAAAAGGGCCTTAGCCTTTTACATACAAAGAACACAGCAACATAAAAAGTCTTCACAACGTTTTATAGCTTTTGACCCTAGTCATTTGGGACTTCCAGTCTCCAAAAGAACTTTATCTAAATGGATTGCCCAATGCATATCCTTTACTTATGAGAGTAAGGGTCTTCCTCTTCAGGACCATGTCACAGCTCATAATGTCAGGGCCATGGCAGCTTCTATGGCTAATCTCCACTCGGTGTCTATCAATGACATTTGTCGAGCAGCCACCTGGGCTTCGGTACACACCTTCACAGCCAACTACTGCCTAGATAAAGCCTCCCGTCGGGATGCCTTCTTTGGCCAAGCTGTTCTTCAAAACCTTTTTTAAACATAAACCAACTCCTACCCACCAACCCTGGTGTGATGCCAGAGATCCATGGGAGGAAGGATCTTCACCCTTGACGGTGGCACCTTCCTGGGGCTATCTTCCTGGCATCTTCAGCTAGGGAGTCCCCATATGTGAGGACTACATTCCTGCTTGTTCCTGGAGATAGCGTAGTTACTCACCTGTAACAGGTGATATCCGGGAACAGCAGGAATTTAGTCCTCACAACCCACCCACCTCCCCTAGGAGTTGTCTCTTTCCTCTCTCCCTCTATCCTTTCACTCAGCTACAAACTTAACTGAAGAGTTGGAAAGGCGGGAAGGCAGTTGGAAAGGCAGTTGGAAAGGCGGGAAGGCAGCGCGCATGTGCTGAGGGATGCTCCCAAAAGCGTTCTTATTGGATGCTGGGGAGCGTTCCTGCGCAGGCTCCGTCGGTACCAATGATACCCATATGTGAGGACTAAATTCCTGCTGTTCCCGGAGATCACTTGTTACAGGTGAGTAGCTACGCTTTCTCTTATTAGTCTTAAATGGGCTACATTGTAGCTTTATTGCATGTCTTCTAGTCTTTCTACTTTTTGATGTAGTAAACGACTGATCTACATTTATCCGTTCCACTCCATTCATTAATTTATCGACTTCTGTTATCTCCCCTCAGCCGTATTTTTTTTTTCTTCAAGTTGAAGAGCCCTAAACTTTTAAGACTTCCCTTTACCATTTTGGTGGCTCTTCTCTGTACTGTTTCTAATTCAGCAATATCCTTTTTAAGATATTATGACTAGAATTGCACACAATATTCAAGGTGTAGTTTTGCCATCGAACAATAGAGGTGTTATAATATCCTTGGTTTTTATTCTCCATTCCATGCCTTATGATTCCTAGCATTCTATTTGCTTTGTTGGCCACCACTGCTCACCAGGCAAAGGGTTTCAACATGTTGTCCATGATGATGCCTAAATCCTTTTCCTGGGTAGTGGTTCCTAATGTGGAATCTTCCATTGTGTAACCATAGTTTGGGTTGTTCGTCCCTAAGTTATTAATTCTTAGAACTTATTTCAAAAATGTTGGGGTGCAGTTTATGGGCTCTTTTGTTCATATTTTCCCAGATTTGGCTCGTGATACCCAATCGAGGAGGAGGGAGTTCCTGGGGTATAAACCCTGTGTGCTCCCCATCGGTGGGTCTTTTTTGCTCAAGTTTCCCCTCTTGATTCTTTATTTCCTACAAAGGCAAGAATTTTCTATTTTTTGAGCCGAGACAGCTGCTGGAATTTTTGGAGACCAGGAACAGTCCATAGCCTCCCATTAAATGGCTCTATAGCATATGTACCATTAAGTTTTATATAGCCCGAAACATCCCACACATTGTCTCCTAACAATTGTAAATAGTTCAATAACGGCATATAGGGAGTATTGGCCTAGTGTTTGGGGCAAGGTACCTCAGGCCAGAAGGCTGGGGGTTCAAATACCATTAGAGGACAGCAGCCTTGGGCTGGAAGGACTGGGGTTTCTAGTCCCACAGGTGCTCCTTGTGCCCATGTTCCCTGTAAATAGTTATCTCCAAGTTATAATGCCCTATTCAATGTAATTTGTTTGTTCAATGTAAACCGCCTTGTTATGAAAGGCGGTATATAAGAAATGATACATAAACATAAGTGCATAACTTTGCACTTTACACTTAAATTTCATCTGCCATTTGGATGCCTAGTCTCCTAATCGTCTTGCAATTTTTCACAATTCTCTTCTGTTTTAACAACTTTGAAGATTTTTTTGTAATTTGCAAATTTGATCACCTCACTCACTGTTCCCAATTTCAGGTCATTTATGAATGTTAAAAAGCAGCAGGCCCAGCACAAATCCCTAGGGTACTGCACTATTCCACTTTCTCCATTGAGATAATTGGCCATTTAGCCCTACTTTGTTTTCTATCTTTTAACCAGTTCCTGATCCACAATAGTACACTGCCTCCTATCCCATGACTTTTTAATTTTGCTAAGAGTCTCTCATGAGGGACCTTGTCAAAGGCTTTCTGAGAATCCAGATACACTATATCAACTAGCTCACCTTTATCTACCTGCTTACACCTTCAAAAGGTATAACAGATTAGTAAGGTGACCTTCCTAGGCTAAATCCATGTTGTCTTTCTCCCAGAAGAAAGGAGGTGATAGTGCCTCTGTATAAGTCTTTGGTACAACCTCATTTGGAGTATTGTGCGCAATTCTGGAGACCGCACCTTCAAAAGAATATAAACAGATTGGAGTTGGTGCAGAGGGTGGCTACTAAAATGGTTATTGGTCTTCGTTATAAAGCAAATGAGCACAGACTTAAGGATCTTAATATGTATACTTTAGAGGAAAGGCAAGATAGAGGTGATATGATTTAGACATTTAAATACCTCCGTGGCATAAATGCACAGGAGGAGAGCCTCTTTTGATGGAAAGCAAGCTCTGCTATGAGGGGACATAGGATGAGGGTGAACGGGGATAGACTCGGGAGTAATATGCGGAAATAGTTCTTTACGTGAAGAGTGGTAAATGGGTGGAATAGTCTGCCAGTGGAGGTGGTAGAGATGAGGACATTATCTGAATTCAAAAAAGTATGGGACAATCACAGAAGATCTGTAAAGGAAAAAAGGGTACTGTTGTAGTGGTTGATATGGAAGGGCAGACTAGATAGGCCATGTGGTCTTTTTCTGCCATCATGTTTCTATTAAACTATGACTATCTTACATGTTCAGCAATTTTATTCTTTATAATGATTTTTACCATTTTTCCACTGTAGTTTCCCGGATCACTCCTGGAACCCTTTTTAAAAATTGTCATTATATTGACCGTTTTCCAGTCTTCAGGGTCTACATATGATTTTAATGATAGTTCAAATTACTAATAGTAGGTCTACAATCTCAAATTTAATTCTTTCAGCACTCTGGGATGTATATAGTTTGATTCAGGTGATTTTCTACTCTTTAGTTTATCAATTAGTTGTAATCTTTCTGGATTTTCAAAATTTGTTTGTTTTTCTGATACATCACTTATAAGTACCATTTCGGGCATGGGTAAATTCCCTACATCATCTTCAGTAAAGACAGAAAGCACAGAATTCATTTATTCTTTCTGCTATGGCCTTGTCCTCCCTTTAGCGCCAGTTTTACCCCTTTAATGGTTCAATTGACACTCTCGCAGGTTTTTTTGCTACAAATGTACTTTAAGAAAAAGTTTTTTTTATTGTGCAAGTTTTTTGCTTCCACGGTAAGCTTTCTTTTGTTTTTCAAATTCTCTTTGCCTGCCTGAAAGATATTTTATTCTTAATGAAAAACGACCATGCATTTAATGCCTCACTTAAAATTTAATACTGTATAACACCAATATAACTGTTGCATTTCAAACCGGTAAGCTATTAGGTTCTGCCTCAGGGTTACAGTAGTACTTATCTCATCTGTAGATCATTATGAAGAAACCTTAGCCATCCTAAAGGGTCTTTTGAATCACAGCAGCTTGGACTTTAACAGAGGTAGCTGAATATAGCCACCTTGGTCTGTAGTCTGACAAAAAAAAATTGATTTGAGCTATTCAGATGTATGGGATTAGTTATTGTCACGACATGGACATACATGACAATTGGGCAAGGGGTAGTAGCCCATCCCATGGCAACCCTATGTGTTTCCAGGCAGGAGCAGAGAGGCTCTCCAAATCTGCGTCCACTGGTTAAATACTAGAGGGAGGAAGGTAGGGGCCTTGTTTCCCTGGTTGGATTGACCTTCTTGGGTAAAGTGTGATCTCCAGGAACAAGCAGGAATGAGTCTTCACATATGGGTATGTCGATACCGACGGAGTCTGTGCGGGAACGCTCCCCAGTGTCTAATTAGAACGCTTTTGGGAGCATCCCACCACACCTGCGTGCTGCCCTCCCGCCTTTCCCAACTGCCTCTTCTCAGTTTTCGTTTTTCCGCAGAGCCAGCAGGACGTTCTCCTGTCACCGCAGAAAATTCTTTTATTTTTTGGTTTTCTTGTGGTCGTGTCTGCCTTCCCCGACGCCATCGGTATCGCCGGTGTTTCTTTTCTTTTTTCTTGTAATTTTTCCTTTTTAAGGAATAATTTTTTCCTTGTTAGTTCCTGACGGTTTTTTCGGCCTGCTAGGCCTACTCACTTTCCTTCATGGAAGCACCAGCCACTATCCCTAAGAAATGTTCAAATTGTGGCGGTACAAAATTGATTTTAGACACTCATAATTGGTGTCTATCCTGCTTGGGTCCTGACCACTATCCGCTGGAGTGTCCCTCCTACGACAGTATAGTCGGAAGAAGTCTTCAGCATCGAGTTCACCTCGATACACGGTCCCCATTCAACTTCCACCCTTTCTTCCACCCTTTCTTCTTTGCAGGATCAGGTAACCCAAAAACAGTCTGTTAAGACTACCCAGTCCTCGAGTGGTAGATCTCATGCACAGCATAGAGATGCCTCTGGCCTTGCCCTCGAGGACACATTGGCTTTAAACCCCGGTGGGAGTCTTCGGCCTCCAAATCCTTAATGGGGTTTCAGGTTATTCCTGAGGTTCACCCCTCTCCGAACATACCTGAGCCATGCTCGATGGTGGTATCCGCTTTGAGCGGTACCGATACCCTGGTATCGGCAATGGTGTTGGATGAAACATTCCTCACCAAAGATCGCAGTCTGGCGCCCTCTGTTCCTTCGGGCCCGTTAGAGACGCTGCAGACCGATCTTCCAGTATCGGTATCGGTCCCGGTCCCGACATCGGTACCCTCCAGATGTGCATCGATAGACTCGCTTCTTTCGATGCCGAGTCTGGAGTCGATCTCCAGTCTGGATGACTGGGTACCGACTCGCCTTGGTACCGACACCGGACGGTACCGAAGGCATGGTTCCGATGATCCAGGCTGGGAACTCTCGGTTTCTTCAGTACCCATTAGAGCTGTCACTAACTGGTCTTCATGTATCAGTATCGGATACGGTACCGGAGTCGGTACCGGTATCGACATTAGCATCGTTGTCGGTACCTTCCATGTTTATTTCAACAGGCTCGCTTCCCTCGGTTCCGAGTTTGGAATCGATCCCTAGCATGGACGATGCGCTACCGACTGCTTGTGGTCCCGACCTCCTGCGGTACCGGCGACCATCCTGTAAGGACAGTCCGATGCTCCACCCCTTAGGGTCTTCTATTCCAATGAATTTGGATAGATCCCTGGGTACCAATGCTAGTTCTTCAACAGATCTAGCCTGTTCTCCTCTTTGCTTCCCTCTGGGGATTTTTCTTTTCAAGCATTCCTGCTTGATATGGCAAAGTCACTTGCCATTTCTATACCTGGTCAAGATCCTGCACCAGGGAATACAGAATCTCTGTATATTCCCTGGAGTCCAAAGGAGGACATCATGCTTCCTTTGCATCAGGATCTGCTCTTTCGAATGTGGGAAACTCCTTTAACGGTATTCCCACCTTCTAGGGTAACTGATCTTCTATACAAGGTGCCCCCTTCTCCAGGTTTTCAAAAGACTCAACTTCCTCATCATTCCATTGTTGTAGAATCAGCAATGAGGCATGTTAATAGTACTAAAAAGCACTCTTCTTATCCGCCAGGTCGTGAGTCTAAGACTTTAGATGCCTTTGGACGCCAAACCTTCCAGGCATCCATGCTTTCAGCAAGAATTCTCTCATATATTTTCTATATGGGATTATCTCTTGAAGTCACAAAGAATTTACTACTTTTGACCCCTTTTCTTCAAGAGCCCAAAAGAGCAGACTATTCCTTATTGGTTAGTCATGCTCAAAATATCTCTAGGTTCCTTACTCGTGCTTCCCTAGACTCCTTTGAGTCTGTTAGCAGAACTTCTACTATAGCTATAGGGGCACGACGTAAAGCCTGGCTCCAAGTTTCAGACTTGGACAAATGGGTACAAGAAAGACTGGGAAATACTCCTTGCACTGGAGAAAATCTCTTTAACAAGGAGTCTTTACTCCAAGCTGCTCAGTTAACCACTGACATTGCTGTTTTCAGAGGCTTGTCTATGCCTTCCTCTTTCCCAGTTTGTAGGAAATCTCCTAACAAACTTTGTACCCCTAAGGGGAAAAAGTTTTATCCATCTTCTACCCATCATACAGATGTTCCCAGACAGGGGAAATGTCAGACCAGGCTAAAGAAACCACAACCTCAACAGGTTCAGCAAACCCAGCAGCTGCAGGGTTTCTGATAGATTATCATTACATCTCCTGTTTGGGGGTTAGAGTTTGTAGTCTGCTTCTTTTCACTTGAAGCATCTACACTAATTTCATCCTAAATTCTCATAGATCTCTTTTCACGAGACATCCTTTCTTTTTGCTCTAAGAGTTTTTATGATGATCATGCCTATAGTTAACAGGTTTCTCCTCTTCCTCCTACTAGGAAAAAGAGGTGTAACAACTATCAATAAGACAGTTTTCCCTGTACTAGCATGTATCATCTTACCTTTCAGAGACTTACTGCATCATGAGTCTCCTTCAACTCTGTCTTACCTACCCTCTTACTACAACATTCGGTTTGTAAGAGTGGTTCTATTACACTGGTAAGCCCCTATGGTTCTCTACCTATTCAAGTAAGGGGTTTTCTTTTCACAGTTGACTCCCCCTTTCACAATCTTACTTTAGGGCATCTTATCAGACAATAAGAAAGTCTTACCACTCCTGCTTATGTCTGTTCTTTCTTTTTCCAATCTGAAAAAAAAAGAAGAAAAAAAAAAGGGATTTTTTTTTCCGCTGCCCTGGTAATTGCTGCAAATGCAGCAGTTCCTAGTGGTTAAACCACTGGTTCTTTTCACCACACAACCAGGGTTTGTCCTCCACTAGCAATCCTTCTGGCCTGGGTAGTAAGCCCAAAACAGGTTATCAACCTTTTTTGGAAACCCTATCATCACAGGCTTGTTGGTTTGACTTCTATTCTTCGCCATCTCCAATTCCCTTGTTTTTGGCAGAATAGTTTACCTACTGGCTTTAAGCAGCCAGTTTTTTCTTCTAACCAACCTGCAACATGCTCTCTGCAACTCTACAGAGTAGCTTTGCACTATGGGCCCTTGCTAGAGAGCATTAATATCTTGTCTAGCAGATAATCATAGATGGTTAGGAGGGGTTCACCTCGTCATGCCTCATGACTGGCAGGTGTTCCCTACCCTTACCATCTCCTGTAAAGTCTCTTTTCAGAACAAAGGACACAGGCCTTACATCACGTGAAAACCTAAAGAATGGGCAATTCCCTGGCTTGGTCCACATCTTCTTTGGACTTCTCACCAGGGATAGTTTTCTTTTCGTTGCAGCTCGTCCTTATGCTTCCTTCCCAATACTTCATGGGGAGCTCGTGTTCAAATGAAGGACGCATGATACCCATCTTGCCCTCATAGGCGGGTCAATATGGTATCTTATTCCATTAGCGTCTTCTATCCATTTATCATACTGGAGTTCTAGAGAGATCTAGACTTGTTGTCTGCAGACTGAAGTTATCCTCTGCACTTTTCACGTAGGCCATCCTGGTTATTCAAGAGCTAGAATTCTTAAAGGAATCTAGACTCCTCCTTGTCAGGGAGACCATTCCTCTGGCTCTGTCAATCATAACCAGGGAAAGAAGATTCTCTATGCATCTATTCAAGCAGGTATCACCCTTCTTGCTAATGGATGAATCTTTCTCTCTCCCCATATTCCTATGGGCATCTAGTTATATAGGCATGTCTCCATCTACATATGTGGAGACATGTGTCTATATGTCTACATATATATATTTCTATATGTATCTGTGTATCTTCTGCCCATGTATATCTCTGTGTGTGTGTGTATATATATGTATGTATATATATACACACACACACACACACATGTATGTATATATTTCTTAATATATATCTATATCTATAATCTATCTAGATCTATATATATAGATAGATATAGATCTAAAGAGACAGATAAGTACGTAGATACATATCTACCTAAAAGATATATCTGTCTGTTTAGGTTCATATATCCATATATTCCTATATGACTCTGACAGATGGGCACTACCCCTATCAATGCTGTGCCAGCATGCTTAGGGTTCTACACATACAACCACTCCCGGTGGTAATTAGCAATTTTTTTCTTTCCTAATTGGCCTCATTTAGGAAAGATATTGCGGATCTTCAGTTAATCTAAAGCTGTAACGCTTCATAAGTCTGTCCTTACTTTGTTATCGGATACAGGGGTCTTCCATACCCCTTCTCTCCTACATGGACTATTTCTATTGTCAGTCCAAATCGGTCAGACTTATTTTCCTTTTGGTCCTAGGATTGTACTGTTCTTGGGCCAAAAGAGCTTAAGCTTTGTCTAATAGTACCTTCTGCGTTTCCCGCTGAAGTCCTACCTCATTGTACTACCCCAGTTTCCCCTGGGGCTATTTCTCACCCTGAAGGGGTCTGACCTCTACTTGTTTTTTATACAGTTTATTACCTCTACTTCACAGTGAGGTACTCCTTGAGGATCTTCTTCTGGCTTTTCCAACAGATCCATATGAACCTCAATAGACTTTTTACAATACCACCAAGGGAGGTCCATATTAGAATATTGCACTCAATATTTTTACTACTAAATATCATATACACAGGGTATTCCTCTATAGAAGCCCTGTTCTAGTCCAGCTGTTCCACAGCACCTTTCTGTAATTCAACTCCTACCCTCCATCCCCAGGATGCCTGAGGTTCTGTCGAATAGCATGGCCTTCTCTGATCCGCAACATGCTGGGACTCCTCCAGGCATCTTAGCTTGGGAGTCCCCATATGTGAAGACTCATTCCTGCTTGTTCCTGGAGATAGCACAGTTACTTACCTGTAACAGGTGATCTCTGGGAACAGCAGGAATAAGTCTTCACAACCCACCCACCTCCCCTAGGAATTGTATATCTCTATCTCTATCTTTCCTCTCTCTCTCTCTCTCTCTTTGTCTCAGCTTTAAAACTTAACTGAGGAGAGGCAGTTGGGAAAGTCGGGAAGGCAGCATGCAGGCGTGGTGGGATGCTCCCAAAAGGGTTCTAATTGGACGCTGGGGAGTGTTCCCGCGCAGACTCCGTCGATACCGACGTACCCATATGTGAAGACTTATTCCTGCTGTTTGCAGAGATCACCTGTTACAGGTAAGTAACTGTGCTTCGTCCTTGAATGAAGGAGGAGGTTCTTTAACCAGCACCAGTGTGCTCAGATGAGGAGCTGCCACATAGACATGACAGCAAGGCCCCAGACGCAGTGAGGTAGTTTAGCAACAATGAGCTGCCTGTACTAATAAGTAAAGTGTGTTTCAAAGTTTTGCAGGTGTTGACTGAGCTTGAGCAAAAGGTGACAATGGAAGGGAGACCCAGTCTTGAGAAGCGTATGCAGGGTGCAGAGGACATTCCCAGTATAATAGGGTATCAAAGATATGGAGACCATAGAGTGGGAACATCCAGACTCATGAGAGCAACAAGGGCCCTCTGCAATCAATACTTATGGCCAAAAGAAGCAGATAAGTTGCTAGTCATGCTAGGTGGAGGGTGGATGCCTTAAACTATCAGTCTTGTCAAAAGAAGACTGATACCAGTAGAAGGCTGCTCACCCCTTAAGAGACATGCAGGAACAAAAGATAGAGGCACTGAAGAAGCAGACATAGAGATTTCAGACCCATATCTGCAGGCAGCAGTCTTTGGCTATGTAGTTAGAGCCCTATCAAGGTAGTTGCAGCAGGACTCCTCGGTGGTATGGTCCAAAGAAGACTCCTTAAGTGGCAATGTCCTGCAGGAATTGGCAGTAGCCTTTGTAGCAGATACTATGTACAACCAGGCAAGGTGGTCATTCAGGTTGATGGCTACACCAGTAGCATAATGAACAAGGTTCTGGCTGAAGCTGGGCAGCAGGTGCAGCTTTGGAGAGGGAGGCCAAGTAAGTTGTCCTTTTAAAGGACAGCTATTTGGAGAAGGCTTGGAAATGTTTGTAGAAGTTTTGGAGCAAGGAGGCTCCAGAGGATAGGCTGAACATTTGAGAAGGCAAGGGAGAAAGTTGGTTACTCCGTCTGGAGGTTCTACCTTTAAGTCTAAAGAATCTCAGGAGAGCCAAAAGTGCTAGCAAGCAACCTTTCTTTTGAGGCTTAGGGTAAATGGGTCAGAAGCCCGAGGGGAGCTCTAGGACCAGTAACCTTACTTTCTTGTGACACCTGAGGAGCCCACTGCAAGGTGATTCCAGTTGGCAGGTGCCTGACAGTATTCCATCAGCAGTGGGCTCTGATTATGAACCAGAGGGTGTTGGTCATAGTCGGAGGAGGCTTCACCCTGGAGTTGAGGTCACATTTAGTAACAAGTTCATGGCATCCGGGTGCACCTCTATTTGTGTGTGTTTATTCCTAGCATTTACTATACTGCCCTTAAAACAACAAGGTCAGTGGGGCATTTTACAATAAAACAAAAAAAAATGGAGGGGGGATCCAAGATGGCGGTCGACAGGTGCCATGGCTCTGATCGGTTTCTCTAATGGGGAAGAGGAAAGCTAAGACAGCCAAGAAGTCCTCCTCTGCCCCCATAACTTCCTCTCCATTACCTGTGTTTCCAGGCCCTTTGGATTATTTTGTGCTCCGGTCACAGCAACAGGCAGCCTCGGCCGTTGGCTCGGTGCCCCGCTAGCAGCTCACCGGAGTCGGGTGGCTCGGCTGCCAGCTTGGGGCCGGATATCTCAGCATCCCAGTGGAGGTTCCCTAAGGTGGTATCGCTGACTTCTAGTCCTGAGAGCCTGCAGGAGACGAGCCCCTCCAATGGAGGTGAGATGGCTGGTTCTGGGGCACAGAGGAACTGCTGTTGGGGCTGGTTCTGGGTCTTGGCAACGAGATGCCAGGGGGGAGCTGAGAATGCGGCTGTGGAGTTGGCAGCTGGTACTTCGGCGATGGATCAGTTGAGCTTAGGAGAGGGGGCTGGAGCAGCGGGAGTTCCGATGGCATTTATAATTGCTCGCCCTGAAGTTTTCACATTACAATCCATCTGGTCTGCCATCGTGAAACTCGATGAAACTTCTGTATCTCAGTTCTCTGCTATTTCTACTCAAGTTCAAGGTAACTCTTTGGCAATTCAAAAGCATGCAGAAGAGGTTTCTTCTTTACAGACTGTTTCTACTACATTACAGTCTAAGGTGACTTTGCTGGAAAATCATATGGATTTGTCTGTTAAGGACTCTTTAAATATGGAGTTTAGATTGGAAATGTTGGAAAACTCTGCTAGACATTTAAATCTTCGTTTGGTAAATTTTCCTAAGTCCTCTCATAAATGCTAGGGAAATGTTTAAGATGTACCTAACAGAAGTAATGAGTATCTCTGGGGAATCCCACCCTCCTTTGACCAAGATTTATTATTTACCTGTGGGGGAAAAAAGGTTGTGAATGGTGGGGGTAATATCTGGGGTTCCTCAAGTGGCCGCCTTAAATGTCAGCTATTTTGGAATCCTCTGATATAGAAACTATTGTTGCAGCTACGTTGCTTGTAACATTTGCACTTGTTACTGATCAAGAGCGGTTTTTCAGGATGTTTTTTCACAGAAGGGCTATAAAGAAGGTAGATTTGCAGTCCAGGTTTTTCCTGATTTATCTAAAGAGACCCAATGTAGAAGGAAGAGATTTCTTTTGCTCCGCCTGGGGATTCAGCAGCTGGGGGTTCCTTTTTTTTTTTTTCCCTTAAATTCCCATGCAAGTGCATGGTGTGATGGTGAAAGCCTGGTGGAAAGCATGGACACAGAAGAGAATCCAGAAATCCCCATGGAAACGGATGACAATGCACAGCTACAAGGAAAACTCAGCCTACGTCAGAGAAAAAGGCAGTTCCCTGTAGGAAGCAAACCACGCCCTAGTGCAAGGGTGGAGACTAACCCCCTTCCTGATTGGTCACAAGGAAGCAGGAAGCCAGGGTTAAAAACCACGTGCAGAGGGAAGGAAGACAGACCCGATTGGAGACCCGAAGAGAGACCCGATTGGAGACCCGAGGAGAGACCCGATGGGAACACCGATTACAGACCTGGAGACAGACCCGATTGGAGACCCGATTGGAGAACCTACAAAGAAGCTGGTCAGGAAAATATCCAGAGAGCCAGTTGGAAGGCAAGAGAAAGCCAAGACCAGAGTCTGAGACCAGAGAGTCCAGACAGAACAGCCTGTGTGAGAGAAGGTGCCAAGGGAAAGGCACGCACTCAGACAAAGCCAGCATTCAAAGGTAAAAGCACAGAGAATTGGAGAAGCCGGGCAGGCCAGTCAAACAATTGTACAGCTGGGAGGATTGGAGAGGTGGAAAGAGCACCAGTGCTGACACAGAGAAACAGCCTCAAGGTAAACCTGACCATTTTATATCTGATAAATTGGCAAAAGAGATAAAGGCTAGTTTTATTAAGCAGGAGCTGGAACCCTCCCCCTCTACTGTGAAACGTTGGATTGAAAGCCTAGTACCTGCTGCAAACTCCAGACCAGATAACTCTGACGTTTGTGAAGCTTCTAAATTAGGGGCACTGCAGAGACTATTCTCTAGTGAGAGGATTCAAACCCCTAATACAAAAACACCTGAAAAGGCTGACTTGCTGTGGGATCACTTCCACCAGTTTCTAAAGAGAGAGAAGCTAAAAAGTCCCCACATATGAGAAAGACTTTGGTAATTCTAATGGCATTGAGGAAATGCAGATAGAAACCACTGTGCCTGAATGTGATGATTTTCCTATACCAATGGACTGTTGTTTAACTCACAAGAATACCACAGTAAGAAAGTGAAACAGGAGAGAGTTTTAAAAGCCTTTTAATAAGGTAGCTTTTACCTGTGACTCAGAAGAAAGCAGTGCTGTGCTGTATTCATTGTTGAGAGTAACGGAGTTTGGGAAGACGTTGTTTGGTGAAAGTGAAACCAGCTGTGTTTAGTTCTGCTGCAGTATAGTGTGTGACCACACGGAGCAGTGCAGAGAACAGCAGAGAAGAAAAGTTTTTTTTTGTTTTTCATTTCTCCTGGCTTTTCTTGTGTTCATCCTTTCATTTGGAGAAGTTATCCTAGTGTATTTGTTGTGTTTTGAACCTTTGCGTGCCTTTGAAAATACCCATTGTATAAATAATAAAAATCTTGCAAAGCCTTACCACCTGCCTCAACTACAATTCATTCCTACAGAGTAAAGAACTTTTATTCTAAAGGACAGTAAGGCCGCCTATCAGCTGTCAGCCTCTTGGCCCAGCCGGTGGGTGTCGCAATGGTTAAATTTCAATCTAATGTCGTTATTTTTTTTCGGTCGTTCCTAGCTGCTAGCCTTCCTGAACTTACATAGACACATTGGGTCGGAGGCTCTCACTTCTCACATGCAGCTCTCTGCCTGAAGGAGCCGAGTGAAGGCAAGTTCAGAGAGCCACTTTTTTAAGGTGTATGGTTTTTTTAACCTAGAAAAAGAAAGCTCATTACAAGGATACAAAAGCATGGCGTTCAGTGATGAGGGCCAAAGTGTAAGGTAGGCCTTTCGCATCTGTTAAGGCTACAGTTAAAGATCAGGCTGAGCTCCACTTTGCCATCACTTCCTAGATGGGTATTCAAGATACTTCCTAGCCCTGAAAAAGGAGGAATGTTTGGACACATACTTGAACTCAGGAATGTAAATGTGTCCTTGCACATTCTGCATTTTCTCATGGAGATGCTGAGGTCTGGTAGCAGCAGTAAGGTTGGGGGAATTTTTTTAAATCCTTGGACCTGACAGATATGTTTGCATATACCTATCAAGTATACTGTCCAGAAGTATCTCCAGGTGTGCAATCCTGGGCCCTCATTTTTTTCAGTTCTAGGTTTTGTCATTCTGGAGTGACCTTGGACCTAGTAGACCTTTTCCCAAACTTATGGTGGTTGTAGCAACATACCTGAGGAAGGAAGGAATAACAGTCCATCCCTACCTGGACAACTGGTTAATAAGAGGGAAGGTGCAGGATACCAGAATGATACAGCAGTTGGAATCCCTTGGTTGGGTAGAAAACAGACAAGGGCAGCCTTAAGTCGGCTCAGGCCTTAGAATACCAGGAGAGGGATAACATTGTTGCAAATGATAATAAGGAAGTTTTAAAAGCAAGTTAAAAACCTTTTGGGGCAGAGTGCTTAGCAGACAAGGTCATATCGCCAAGTGCCAGCAGGTATGGTGTCAACTATGGAGGTGGTACTGTAAGTCAGCACACATGCGCCCATTGCAGGAATCTATTTATTTAACAGCTTTTTTTTTTTTATACCGCTTTATCTTATGGTCAAAGCAGTTACAGTAAAACATAACATAATGCATTAAAGCAAGGTAATAAAACTTAGGGCAAACTTAAAATGAAAGGGAATCAACAAATGAAAGACAGAAGGGGAAAAAAGGGAGCATATGTGTAAAGGGAGTAGGAGGGGCCAGAGTGGGATTATATACTGCCATCTGGGTAACAGTTCATAAATAGATGGGTCTTAAGGGCTTTTTAAATTGAGAAATGGTCTTTTGTAGCTCGGAGGATGCATGGGAGCGTGTTCAGATGGATGGAGCATATAAGAGATGAGGACAGTAACTGAATTCAAAAAAGCATGGGACAAACACAGAGGATCTCTAAAGGTAAAAAGTGGACTGTTGTAGTTGTTGATATGGAAGGACAGACTAGATAGGCCATGTGGTCTTTTTCTGTCGTCATATTTCTATGTTTCTATGCATGATAGCAAATGGAGGAGATGGAACTAAGGAATTTTGAAGACCTACTTGCGCTTGATGAGTAGAAACCTGCCATTGTAACTACATGGCAAGGTACAAAAAATCCAAACTTAGGGGTCTGTTTGCTAGTGGCTTCCATGTGAGATTGGAGCCACGGCCCTGTTTTTATTCAGTGAGCCTGTGGCTCCAACTTCCCACTGAAGCTGCTAGCGCCACTTAGTAAACAGACCCCTTAATATTCATAACAATATAGAAAACTTTAAAAAAAATATCTGTTAAATGGCAAGTAATGCAGGAAATGCCAGCACAGTGTAATATGATCATAACTAGATTTACCTAAAAGAACCCTTGCTGCAGCATTTTGTACCAGCTGTAAAGCAGATACAGTTGAACAGGTGAGACCAATGTTCCCTCTAATTTTCTGTAGGCTGTGTGCGCATAAAATATCAGCTGTGCAGCTTTTGAAGGAAGGTTACATTTTTGTGCGCCACATAACGACTCTCGGAGTTATATACTTTAAAATTTGACTACATGTCAGAATACAGTATGTACACCACATTGATTGCACTAGAAAATATTGTAGAACTTGTGAAAACTGGAAATACACAACAACTTTTCAATTTTAAGACGTCTGTGTTTTCTATCAGAATCAGAACTGTAATTTTTGTGCGCTCTGTTGTAAAGTATGTGTGCTCGCTCGGCGAGGTGTGTGCGCGCGCACACGCGCACAGCTTAGAGAGAACAGTGGGTGAGACCCATGAAGACCACATTGGCATAATCCATCGTAGGAAGCAATGCATCCTGAAACACAGAATGAAAATCCTGAAGCAGAAAGCAAAGGTCAGATGTGTCAACATCCTGATCTGAAAAACAATTTTCTTCACATGAGCTTGCATATTTAGACCAGTGTTACTCCCAGGTACACAGTTTCATTACACAGCAAATATCTGCTTGTTTAACAACACATCCTTAGGAGAAACGATGGATTTATGACACGTCACAAGTAAAACTGCTGTGTTTCTATAATCTGCAGCCCATGCTCAGAAGACCACAAAGCAATGACATGCATAAATTGGAAAAGAGGTACTGTAGAGAATAAAAGCCAGCAGAAACGGCAAATGGTATATAAATCTCCTGATATTCTAAGGCCTGATAAAATACACCAGAATCCCTAATAAGAGAGCAGACAGAACACACAAATATTAAACAGCCAGCAAAGCTAAGCCCTGCGGAACACCCTGCAAAAGCAGCAACCAATCCAAGACTTCATGTCCAATCCTTACCCTGATAATGCTTCATCAAATACAGAAACCAATGCCGTTCGATGAGATTCCAATTGACTTTCAGGTATCGGCATCGCTGATACCACCACCAACGTCGGTACCTTCTAGACATGCATCGATAGACTCGCTTGCTTCGATGCCGAGTCTAGAATCGATATCCAGTCTAGATGACTTGGTACCGACGCGTTTCGGAACCGATCCATATTGTTTCCGGCTACGCAGTACCGAGGATATTCACCAAGGCTCTCTGGTTACCTCGGTACCGCTTCAGCAGCCCTCGATTACTGTTTCGATGACGTTATCTCCGATACCGGTACCGGTGTCGGGGTCGATTCCTGCAGTTCCATCGGTGCCATCGATCCTTTCTATGCCTAGTTTGGAATCGATACCAGGCACTGACGATGCAGTACTAACTGCCTCAAATCAGAACTGTCAATATCACAGTCCATCGAGCAGGATTCTTTTTCTGCACCAGTCCATTATATCTTCTGGTGCTCAAGCTGCTCCTTCAACCTCAGCTTGCCCAGGATTAGTTCCTATTGGAAATCCTTCTTTTCAGAAGTTTCTCCTTGACATGGCAGCTTTTCTTGCCATTCCTATTCCTGGTTTTTCTCTTGACCAAGATCCTGCAGAAAAGGAAAACATAATGCTTCCTTTACATCATTCTTTACAGGATCTTCTTCTGAGGATATGGGAATCACCCTTAAAGGTTCCTTTGCCTTCTACAGCCATTGACGTTCTGTATCAGGTGCCTCCCTCTCCAGGGTTCCAGAAAAACCAACTTCCACATCATTCCATTGTAGTGGAATCAGCAATGAGGAAGGTAAGAAGCAAGAAGAAGCATTCTTCTTATCCGCCAGGTCGTGCATCTAAAGCACTTGATGCCTTTGGACGTCAAATCTTCCAAACTTCTATGCTGGCTTCAAGAATTATTTGATATATTTTCTATATGAGTCTGACACTTCAGGAGGTCACAGAGAAATTATCTCTCTTGTCTCCTTTTCTGTCAGATCCTAAGGCCTCTGACTATTCCTTGCTTCTTAATCATAGCAGGAATATCTCTTGGTTCCTTTCTCGTGCTTCTCTAGACTCTTTTGAGTCTGTCAGCAGATCCTCTGCTATTGCCATTGGAGCACGTCATACAGCCTGGCTGCAAGCTTCTGACTTGAGCAGATGGGCACAACATACACTGGGTAATTCTCCTTGTACTGGAGAAAATCTCTTCAATAAAGAGGCTTTACGTCAGGTTGCTCATTGCTCCACTGACTTTCCTAGTTCTGGAAACCGTCCTAAGCCTTCTTTTTCCCCAGGACGTAGGAAATGTCCTACCAAACCTTCTTTCCCTAAGAAAAGAAAGTTTCACCCTTCTGCCCATCCTCTTGATGTACCCAAGCATGGGACATCTCATCCTAGTCTGAAGTCTCCAGACTCTAACCAGGCTAATCATAGCCAGCAACCATAGGTTCCTGTATGTTGCAATTCTACAGTTAACTTCTTACCAGAAGTTATTCTTCAAACTCTACACTGGTTTTTCTTTTCAGTATGCTAAGCTGTTAGGATATCTTTGTCCATGGGTTACAGAATTCTCCCTTTCTTTTTATCATAAAGGGAGATTACAATTATCCCATGATAGTTTCTGTCCCCACATGGACATTTTTTCCTTCAGCTGACTTACCATATGGTACGTCACCTACCAACCCCCACTCTTCCAGGGTTTCCCCTGCTCGAGTTGGTACCATACTGAAACACTTCTCTTCTTTCCAGTGTAGATTTTCTACTATCCTTCAATGCATGCTCTGAACAACTCATCAGACAGGGACGGAAATATCCCCGCTCCCTCTGTCTGTTTTTCTCCCTGTTTTTATACAGGGGAATCCCCTTTTTTCTTTGTTCAGTTGCTGCACATACAGAAGTTCCAGTGCTTACTTTAAAGTTTCTTGCAAGCTACTTTCATTATCTTGCATAGTACTACTTATTGCAGGTTATCTTCTTCTAGCCATATCCTTACCTAGGATGTGGCAGCACTTCTGACTGCTGTCAGTTCTCTCATAATTTTCCTGCACAATGCTCTCTGCAATCTTCAGAGAAGCTTTCTACTATGGGCCCTTGCTGTAGAGCATTCATCTTTGTCTCTGGGTTTTTTTTCCATATAATAGAAAAAGCTTATATAGTCATTCCATGGCTATGTAGGTTCTTTCTACCCTCTTGTCTCCTATTGTGATACAGAAGACAAGCTTTTTCTGCGTGAATGTCCATGGAGTTCCCAATCTGGCAGGAATTTACCCCTTTTTTCCTTGCAGCTTGGTATTTTTTCTACTCCATTTGGACAACGCATACTCTTTTACTATACATGATACCTCTGAGTCCCTTAACTGGGTCATCCAGGTATCTTAGTCCATGTGTTTCCTTGTCCTTTGGACATGTCAGAGTCCTCCAGTACTCCTGACATGCTCTTACCAGACTGCTATTATCCTCTGTTTTTCACGCAACCATACTGGTTATCCACTGAAATGCATTCCTGCACCACGGAAATAGATTCTCTATATATCTTCAGGTGGTTTTTACCCCCTTATTAGATGAATCTTTTCCCTTCACATTCCCCATGTGAATGCTTTGTGGGGCTCCGTTGCAGGCATATATCCTCAGACTTATAACCATACATATTTTTATAATCTGTGTGGGCATAAGCCATGCCTATATATATATATATATATATATTTTCTTACTTCTATCTATATATATATATTTATTGGACATATCTACACATATATATATAGATATGTATGTATCTTCATGTTTATAGATATAGATAGATATAAAAATATCTACGTACCTATTGGGAGATGTCCATAGGATGCTAGTATTACCTTCTACCTCCCTAACTGTCTGTGCTATAAAGCTTTTACCTTCTTAAGGGTCCAGTCAACTTGCCTTTTTTCATATGGCTCAGTAACTGGGAGCGGTTATACACACAATTGCTGCTGTGACGTTAACAGCTTCTATTTTTGTTATAGATCTCCCTATCTCTGAAGTATCAAACTTCTATGTCTTCCTAGCTCTTACCAGCTAGGAAAGACAACGTACATCTTCAGTATTTATGACTACACTTCTGTTTTCCTTGGGAATAGGGGTTTTTCCATACCCTCTCTTCCTTTCCGGACTGGGCTAATTCTCCAGATCGGTCAGTCTTCTTCTTTTGGTCCTCAATGATAATAACTCTGTACCTAAAAGAGTTCTCAGCTTTTTCCCATAAAGCTTTCCATTGAAGACCTGCCGTTCTTCTCCTGCCCCAGTTGACACCTGGGTCACCTGCCCATTCCAGATTTGGAACTTCATCCTCACTGCTGTGAAGTTACCTTGAAGATTCCGCTACTGCATCTACAGTACACTCCATCACAGTTCTACTTCCTACATTCCAGTAGGTAAGTCCTATGTTGTACTGGTTCATTAAATATTTTAATGATACTTGACATACATTCTAAAGACTCATCTCTCCTGTAGTCTTTAGATTTGCTGTTCCTTGCAGCTCTTCTCTATTCAACTCCTACCCCCCATCCCTCAGGGGATGCAGGGGATCCAGGTTTGGAAAATGCCGTCCTGTCCAGGGATACGCATTTTAGGGATTCTCCCCTGGCACCCACAGCTAGGGAGTCCCCATATGTGAAGACTCATTCCTGCTTGTTCCTGGAGATAGCATAGTTACTTACCTGTAACAGATGATCTCTGGGAACAGCAGGAATTAGTCTTCACAACCCACCCACCTCCCCTAGGAGTTGTATCTATCTATTTCCTTTCCTCTGTCTCTCCTTTCTGTCTCAGCTATGAAACTCAACTGAAGAGAGGCAGTGGGAAAGGCAGGAAGTCGCCACGCAGGCGCGAGGGATGCTCCCAAAAGCTTTCTGATTGAATGCTGGGGAGCATTCCCGTGCAGGCTCCGTCGGTACCGACGTACCCAAATGTGAAGACTAATTCCTGCTGTTCCTAGAGATCACCTGTTACAGGTAAGTAACTGTGCTTTATATTTTAGTTCAGGCAAAACTACCTTTCTAAACTAACAAGGTGTAAATACTTGTTGCTTGTTGCTTTGAAAATTGGGGTAGAAAGTTCTGATGGATTTTACGTCGAGGCAATTAACAGATTATTGCTTGGTTGATTTCTTAAGTGTCATTTGCTTTCGAAAATCAATCTTCAGCTTTAGAACATTCTTCTCCACTTTTTTCCTTTTGATTTTTTTGCTTCTGTCAGCATGGAGGAAAGTACCTACCAGAAGAAGCTGGAATTCTATTTAGAGGTACAGATCAGTAAAATTTTATGTGAGGGTAAGAGGGGACAGGGAAGTGAAGCTGAAAAATATTCATACTGAGACAGGACAGCCATCTGGAACTAGCCTGATTTTTAGATGTCAGTTTGAGAGTTGAAGGCAATTGGTGTGAGCAGCCTGCAGAGCACTATGGGTGCATGTTCAGCTGTGCCCTATAATGCCTTGATTTGGAGGGTGCTGACCTGAAGAATTTAAAATGATCCTGTTGGTGATTAATCACTGTGGCTATTCTGACATCAGACCACAACATTGCAATTTGCTAGTAAACTCAGTGTGTGATATGTTACTGCACAGAAGATATACTGTAGATGTTCGCTTGAGGTGTCCTGCTCAAATCAAGAGGTTGGTGATACTTTAGACCAACAAATTATTTCATGGTTTGAGTGTGACTATAAATGCTTGTTGGTGGTTGCATTGATAAATGTTTCCTAAAGCTTCAGCACGCTTCATCAGTGATGTCTAGAAAGAAACAAAAACATGTAGTGGCTAAACAAACCAGTTTTAGGGTTGTCGTGAGGCCCTAGGAGAATTGCAGTGCAATGGTGGCATCCAAGTAAACCGAGCTGAGTGTTGTGCACACACAAGCAACATGGAGCCTTATTTTTACAAAGGAATTCATCACCACAGCATGGTTTAAGCAGACTAGACCCTACATTGACATTAGGGTTTACTTGCTGTGGTGACTAATTTAACTAACAAAACATTTTAGTCTTATGGAAACTAGGTGTACCATAAATCTGTTCAGCAAGTGGAAGTGGGATTTGTAAAATCATTTTATTTCATTTGATTATGTGCCTTTCCAGTATAAGTTCAAAGCGTACTATGACTGTCCCTGTGGAGGGAAGTACTCCGTTCAATTTTAGCATTACAGTTTAACAGTGCATAGAGCGGTAACTGCCACACAAAGGTTCAGGTTTGTACAAATGTGCAGGGGACATGTGGAAAAGAAGCGCTGTGGATTGTGTTGGAAAGAGGAGATGGCACTGTCATCCATACTGGTGTAGTCTACAGGCCTCCAATTAAAACTGAAGAAATGGATAGCAAATTGGTTATCAATATTGCAAAAGATAGCCATGAAGGGCGAAGTGATCAAATTGGGTGACTTTAATCTACCTGATGTGAATTGGAGTATTCTTTCTAAAAATCTGGAAAGAAGTAAAAAAAAAAATGTGGATGCCTTCCAAGATGCATTACTTAGACAAATGGTGATTGAACCGACCAGGGAAAGATCAATGCTGGATTTAGTGCTCACCAACGGAGCTAGAGTGTTGTTTATCCGGGTGGGTGACCACATGAGCAGCAGCGATCATCACACTGTGTGGTTTAAGATAAAAGCCAAGGCAGAGTCCAATCACAGCAAGCTCAAAGTCCTAGACTTCAAAACACTGACTTCAGTAAAATGGCCAAGTACCTGAAGGAGGAGTTGGCAGGGTGGGAGGGGATAAGGGAAGTGGAATTGCAATGGGCTAAACTAAAGGAGGCAATAAAAGGGGCAACAGATACATATGTAAGGAAAGTAAATATAAACAAGAGGAAAAGGAAACCTATTTGGTTCTCCAAAAAGGTTGCTGCACAAATAAAGGCAAAAAACACAGCTTTCACAAAATTCAGAGGTTAGCAAACAGAGGCACACAGAAAAAAATACAGGATCAAACTAAGAGACAAAAAGAGAAAAGGATAGCAAAATCAAGGGCAGAAGAAAAGATGGCTAAAGATGTGAAGTGTGGCGACAACCTTTTTCAGATATATTCAAGAGAGGAGGAAAATCAGAGGTGGAATTGCAGGATTCAAAAGTGCTGGGAATGGATTTGTGGAAAATGACATTGAAAAAGCGAAAATGCTAAACACATACTTCTGCTCTGTTTTTACTAAAGAAAATCCTGGAGAAGGACTACCTGTGATTGACCAATGGGAATGGAATATATACTGAACCATTCACAGAAGATGGTGTGTTAGAACAGCTTGCAAAACTGAAAGCAGACAAGCCATGGGACCGGATGGGATATATCCCAGATACTGAAAGAGCTCAGAGAGGTTCTTGCAGGGCCGTTAAAGGATGTTTTTAATAGATCCTTGACGACCGGAGAAGGACTGATGTGGTACCTCTTCACAAAAAGTGGTAATTGGGAAGGCTGGTAAGTCTTACCTCGGTGGCGGGAAAAGTAATGGAGGCGTTCCTGAAAGAGTGAATAGTGGACTTTCTCGAAACCAACAGGTTGCATGATCCGAGACAACATAGTTTTACCAAAGGACAATCTTGCCAAACAAATCTGATTAACTTCTTTGAGTGGGTGACCAGAGAACTAGATCAAGGGCATGCGATGGATATGATCTACCTAGATTTCAGCAAAGCCTTTGACTACTGTTCCTCATCTGAGGCTTATCAATAAATTCAACAGCTGGACTAGAGTTCCTTAAGGAACAACAATTAGCAGGTAAGTCTAATTTCCTCATCCATTGGTTGTGCCAAGGGATCTTTTTTTCATATAAATTTAGAATAGTGTTCATCTTGATAAACTCTGCCCACCATTCTGCCTTCATTATCTTTGACAGTATCATAAAGTATAAAGGGAAGATTCTTATTAACTAAAATAGCAGCTACTCCTTTCTTAGAATTAAAGGTAGAGTAATAAACTGCTCCACTATGCAGTTTCTCATGTTACAGTGCAGTTAAGTGTATTCCTTGTAGCAAAGCGATATCAGCTTGATTTATCTTTCAAGTATTTTAAAATCCTTCCCAATTAGTAAGGGCAACCAGTTTGAATAAGCAGACTTGCAAACCATCTGTGCTCCACTTTCACACAATACATATCCTGACATGCAGCTGCACAGACTTACGAGCCAGAACAGTCTCCAATATCAGATCTTTCCAAACACATGATCTGCCCTAATACGCCACTCACACGTCCAGTTATCACCCATCCTTCAGCATTACGCCTCACTCCTCTCCCTCCTTCATACGCCAGTACTCATCCCGTTGCCTGATAGACAACCCCAAAAGGCACCTAGTCTCCTAAACACAATCCAACATTTCCTTATCGTTCCTCCAGTTCAGTCCTCTACCTCTGGGTTGTGCTCCTCTTCCTGCAGCTTGGAGACTGGACATGTCAAATTAATGACATCACTGGATATAGTCTGCTGGTAACTCCCATAATCCCCAGTGTGTCCAGTCTCCACCCAGCAGGAGGACGTAGTGAGCCTAGAGTGCTGGGCTCACTTGAGGAACAGATAGGGAGCAATAGGATAGGATAGAGTAATCTTAAGTTTTTAATTGGGTGATTTTCCCTTTAAGTTTCTCTGTCTATTTACTTTTATTTGCTAGAGGGTACTGTTGCTTTAAGAGCAAAGCTGTTTGTGTGGTGAAGTTTGCTCCAGTGCCGGTTCCTGCCTGCCTTTTTTCAGCAGGGCCTTGGGGAGCTCAGATTCTTACATCTTCAGATCTCTGCCTCCATTCCTGCCCAGAGCTCTCCTCTGTCCCGTCTAGGAGGAGTTTCCCCGACAGGTCAGAGAACAGGGATCTGTCCGGCGGCAGCAGTGCTCTGGCGGTAGGCACGCCCGGCGGGTCTCCTCACAAATTAAGTATCAGTTGAACCGCGAGGGCTGGAGCCCCGTCGAAGAGGGATGAGTTAGACTAATTGTTTCTGTTTTTGCGGCACTGCTCGCTTTGGGGGACTGGAGTCGGGCAGGAGTTCTGCCATCTTCGGCGTGTTTATTTTGGTGCCCTTTTTTCTGCGAGCTCAGTAGCGGCAGCCATTTTGGGTGCACGGCGGCTGTGTGGCACGCACTCCGGTGTGAACCCCAGCCCCGGATTTGCCGCATCGAGGGAGTCTCCGCTTGCGGGGTTCTGGAAGGGCAGTCCTTCATTTGATAGCAGTCTCGACGCTCTGGCTGTTTTGAATTTTGCTCGAGCACAGTGTGCACTTTGAAGTGCTGGAGGGGGAGTGTTTGGAGAGAAGAGAGTGGGTTCTCAGCCCGGCGACTGCGCTGAGACCAGGGGGGCTGGACCTGCTGGCAGGTTATTAGCCCCTGCGGTCCCGATCAGGAATATTTAAAAAAAAAAAAAATTACATATAGTTCTAAAGGACTGTTATCATAATGGCGTCAGGCCCGCAGTGTGGTCTGCGGCACGCGCAGGGGCACCGTAGTGGAGTCTGGTATTTGCAGAGGCTGTGACACGGTGTCCATTGATGTGGAGCAGCAGATGGAAGTGAAGGCTAGCCCTGAGGGGTTGCTGACGACAATAGCTCCTGACGGGGAGGAGCTGGGGGCCTCTTCCTCACGAAGTGGGCAGGAGAGCTGCGTTGGTCTCCCGGTGGTGAGACCAGCTTTGGGGGCTGGGCCACAAATAGAAGACTTTTTCCCGGATTTCGTGTTGCTCATGCATCAGGCTTTCTGCATGAGACGGCAGGGAAAGATGCCAGATCCCGCATCTCTTACCGCGTTTTCACAGCAGCCTAGTCTGACGGGGAAAAGGTACTGCTTCCCCTAGACCCTCGAAGAGGCCGCGGCCTTGTGAGCTGTCCTCATCTGATATGGAGGGTAATGGGTCGGACGAGGTCGATCTGGACCTGGAGATGGACATGGCTGACCTGGAAGGAGGAGAGATTCCGGAGCCGGAGGACCAGGCGAGGATCATTCAGGTGTTTCAAAGGGAAGAGCTTCAGCTGTTATCACGGAATCCCTCCAGACATTGAATTTAGTGGCTGCACCAGCAGAGGAGGAAGAAAGTGTGGAGGACGCCATCATCCAAGCGATGCGGCAGGCTCAAATAGTGTTCCCCGTCCACCGTGTGGTGGACAAGATGATTCAGGATGAGTGGGATCAGCCTGAGTTGGGACTCAGAGGAATTTGAACGATGAATAGGCTATATCCCCTAGCGGATAAGGACAAGGAGCGTTTTCGTTCTCCCCGCATTGACGCAGCGGTTTCGGCAGTCACCAAGAAAAACACTATCCCGGTTGAAGGCAGCGCGGTGTTAAAAGTCGCGCAGGATAGGAAGATGGACAGTTTGTTAAAACAGTCGTTTGAGGCGGATGCGTTGTCCCTGCAGCCTTCCATTTGTGGGGCCTGGGTGGCAAGGGCATGCCTCAGATGGTCTCAGTGCTTGCAGCAGTCCTCTCAGTTGGGTAGGTTGGAGTCTGGTGCGGCCTACCTAGCAGATGTGCATTATGACTTGATTCAAGCGCTAGCTAACAGCATGGCTTCCTTGGTGGCTGTGCGCCGGTCCCTCTGGTTGAGGAATTGGGCGGCCGATGGTTCGTCCAAGTCGCGGCTCAGCAAGCTTCCTTTTAAGGGCAAGTTGTTGTTTAGGGACGATTTGGATAAGTTGGTAAAGGAGTTAGGAGAATCTAAAGGGGGTAGGCTTCCGGAGGATAAGCCAAAGGCAGGGAGGTCCTCACCGGCCCTTCGGGGACCATATAGGGATAGCAGAAAATTCCAGGGTTCCCAGCTGGGTGGCTTCCAGAGGAGCAAGTTTGCGCCCAGAGCCCAAGGGTTTCGCGGGTTCCGGGGAGCAGGTAGAGGTTTCTCGATGCCCCCCCCCCCCAGACCTTCCGCAAATCCCAATGATGGTTGGGGGGTCCCGGCAGAAAGATAACCAGTAGGCGGGAGGCTCTCGAGGTTTTTCTGCCTGGACCCAGATAACGTCCGACCAGTGGGTCTTGGAAATTGTTCAAGAGGACTACGCACTGGAATTAGCAAGACCCGTCCGGGATTCCTTTCATGTCTCCTTGCAGAAATCCGCAGAAAGCCCTGGCGATCCGCAGTACCCTTGACCGGCTCCTGTGCTGGGGGTGATCGTTCCGGTCCCTTTGTCAGATTACGGTATGGGTCAATACTCAGTCTATTTCGTCGTGCCGAAGGATGGTTCTCTGCGCCCTATCTTAGATCTCAAAGGGGTAAATCGGTGTTTGCGGTCCCACATTTTCGGATGGAGACCCTGAGGTCGGTAATAGTCGCAGTTCGCAAAGGGGAGTATCTGACATCCCTGGATCTCACGGAAGCTTATCTGCATATTCCTATCACGGCGGTCCATCAAAAGTACCTGCGGTTCGCCCTTCCTGGGGGCTATTATCAATTCCAAGCATTGCCCTTCAGGCTCACGACAGCACCGCGTATCTTCACCAAGGTGATGGTGGTGGTGGCGGTGGTGCTAAGAAAGGAAGGAGTGTTCATCCCTATCTCGACGACTGGCTCATTTGGGCGAAGTCAGAGGCTGAAAGTGTTCGGGCTACCGCCAAGGTAGTGAAGTTTCTAGAGAGTCTCGGCTGGGTGATCAACCTAGCCAAAAGTCGCTTGGTACCTTTGCAGGATCTCAAGTACCTGGGGGTGCGGTTCAACACGCTAACAAGGCTCGTGTTTCTTCTGCAGCGCCGTGCGCAGAGTCTTCAGAACTTGGTCCGCAGGTTCATCGCCGCTTCAGTCCCGATGGCGTGGGAATACCTGCGGGTGTTAGGCACGATGGCGGAGACTCTGGAGTCCGTTCCCTGGGCCAGATTCCATATACGGCCCCTTCAGCAGGTTCTCCTTCGGTGGTGGTCACATCAGAACGACTCATTGAGCAAACGCCTCTCCTGTCCACCCCGGGTCAGACGCTCCCTACGGTGGTGGCTTCGGCCCGAGTCCCTTCAAGCGGGGATGCCCCTGGAGCAGCTGGAATGGCTCCCCCTTTTGACAGATGCGAGTCTGGCGGGGTGGGGAGCCCACTGTGGAGACCTCTTTGCACAGGGCACTTGGTCGCGTCAAGAGAGGGGCTGGTCGATCAACCGGCTAGAATTGAGAGCGGTGTGTCTAGCGCTGCAGTCCTTCGAGCCAACGGTGACAGGTTGAGTGGTGAGAGTGCTGTCGGACAATTCCGCGACCATGGCCTACATCAATCGGCAGGGCGGTACCGGCAGTGCAGCCATGGAAGAGGAGGCAGAGCGGCTATTCACCTGGGTGGAGAAACGTCTGCCAGCTCTGTCAGCAGTGCACATTGTGGGAAAGGACAATGTGACAGCGGATTTTCTCAGCAGAGTGCAGGTGGACGCCGGAGAATGGGAGCTGCATCCGGAGGTGTTTACACTAATAGTGCGCAGGTGGGGGCATCCGATCATGGATCTCATGGCAACCTTTTGGTCAGCGAAAGCGAGTCGATTTTACAGCAGATGGCGAGAAAGAATGTCGGAAGGTCTCGATGCCCTGATGCAACCGTGGCCAGCGGATGGGCTGCTTTAGTCTTTCCCCCGTGGGCACTGATAGGTTGCGTGGTGCAGCGAATCAAGGATCATTGGTGCAGGGTGCTCTTGATTGCCCCGGACTGGCCAAGGCGGCCGTGGTATGCCGATCTCGTTCGGCTGCTGGACGGGGAACCGTGGCGGTTGCCAGTCTCAGATGATTTTCTCCTACAAGGTCCTCTTTGCATGCCTCAGGTGAATCGATTCTCGCTTACGGTTTGGCCATTGAAAGGGCGCGGCTGAAGAGAATGAGTTATTCTGCGGCGGGAGTGGCGATGCTGCTGTGAGTGAGAAAAAGGTCGACCTCGCTGGCTTACGTCAGAGTCTGGTGTATTTTTGAGGACTGGTGTTCTCGAAGGCAAATCCGTGCGGCCACAGCCTCAGTCCCAGTCGTGTTGAGTTTCTTACAGGATGGTTTTGATAAGGGGCTGGCAGCCAGTTCTTTGAGAGTGCACTTAGTGGCGCTGTCCTGCTATAGGGGTAAGATACAGGGTAGTGCCTTGGGGTCCCATCCGGAGGTCTTGCGCTTCTTGAAAGCGGTGACCAGGCTTAGGCTGGCTTGTCGAATCATCGTACCGCCGTGGGACCTTAATGTGGTGTTAGGGGCCTTAGTGAAAGAGCCCTTCGAACCCTTACACCTAGCTACAGTAAAGGATTTGATGTTAAAAACGGTGTTTTTGGTAGCCATTTGTTTGGCGAGACGAGTTTCGGAGCTGCAGGCGTTATCTTGTAGAGAGCCTTTTCTTCAGTTTTCTAACGAAAAAGTGGTTTTAAGACTGGTGCCGTCCTTTCTGCCAAAGGTCGTTTCTCCCTTTCATCTGCATCAAACAGTGTCGCTTCCGGTGCTGGGTACTGGCGAGGGCTCGACGTCAGATTGCGCCCTGCGATCCTTGGACGTCAAGTGCATGCTGTGTCGGTATTTGAAAGTCTCCGAATCCTTTCACAAGACTGATCGGCTCTTTGTGCTGTTCGGGGGCCTCGCAAAGGCGAGGCGGCAGCGAAAGCATCCATCTCCCGATGGATCAGGGAGACAATCGCTTCAGCGTACTTGTTGCAAGGACGGTTGGTTCCAGCAGCATTGCGGGCACACTCTACCAGAGCGCAGGCCGCCTCTTGGGCGGAACACAGCTTGATTCCGCCAGGGGACATTTGTAGGGTGGTGACGTGGTTGTCGCTTCATACATTCAGTAAGCACTATTGGTTGGATGTGCTGGCAGCGAGAGACGCCTGTTTTGGTTCGGCAGTTTTGCGAGCCGGATTTAAGGGTCCCTCCCTATGAACACTGCCCTGTTACATCCCAGAGGTAGAGGACTGAACTGGAGGAACGATAAGGAAATGATAATTACACTTATATGGTAATTGTAGTTCCTTTAGTGACGACAGGTCATCCCTCAATCTCGCCCAGGGTAGTGTCATGGTCAGTGGATCCTTAATGGAGGGATCGAGGTGATTACAGGTAGTATTCCTTAAAAATTTATGCCTATCTCTTGACTCAGCCCTGTTCCTTTCTCACTTGTCTATCGAGAAGGCAGGAGGAAACAGTATGGGGCAAAGTTTACTGTTTTGAGGTTAATGTTTTGAATTGGTATGTTAGCTACTTATTTGTTGCTCTGTTGAGTATACTTTGTCAATAGTTCACTGGGGATTATGGGAGTTACCAGCAGACTATATCCAATGATGTCATTAATTTGACATGTCCAGTCTCCAAGCTGCAGGAGGAGGAGCACAACCCAGAGGTAGAGGACTGAACTGTCGTCACTAAAGGAACTACAATTACCAGGTAAGCGTAATTATCATTTAACATTCAGGTACCAGAATTCCACCAGAGCCAGAAAGCTGAACATCTCAGCATAATGCTGAAATCGGGTGTCAGCTAGATTGTTGCTCCTCACTTCATTGCTTGCACCTCTGTGACTAAGCAGCTGATGACTCATATCAGAGGACTGAATGTAATCTCACTGGAGCCCGCCTTGCCCACCACAGCTCGAACCCTTGAAAGCTCAGTTGTTAAGCCCATTTTCGATGTGTGCAAACAGGTTGTGGACTATGGCAGCACAGGGGAAGATGAAACAGACTGTCCAAGTAATGCAAGGAAATAAAAGCTTGTTTTTCTTGTGCATTAATAAAGATCCGCTGACCATTTTGTTCCTGTACCATAGGTTTCACAGGATACCATAGGGCAGATTTAACACCCTTAGTAAGCAAGTGGTTGTGGCAATTTGAGTTCCTTCCTCTTTACCATTGTTTGTGCACTCAAATTGGGGAAACCTTTCCAGCTCTTATAGGCCACCTGCCTTGATTGCATGGCCTATTTAATTATTTGTTCCTGGAGATGAACAATCCTAGTTCTAGGGGGCTTATTTGTAGCAGGTCTGGTGTGCATTTTTCTGCGTGCCCATTCAGTTTCATACATAGGTTCTTTCTGGTCAGAGGGAAAACATGTGAAGAAACCACATGCAAAGTCAGTTGTATCAGGGAGCTCCTTTCTATCCAGTATCACAAAAATGTGCACATTTAGAATTCCTGTCCTATTTTCCTGATCATTTTCTTTCTTTTAAAAACTCTAGTTGTGCAGTGCTGTGGTAGTGGCCTGCTCCATTACTTGTCAGTCCTCAGGGCACTGATTCTGTGTTCAGCCTCCACAACTCGTGCCACTACTGACTTAAATTTTTCTTCAAACTTGCCAAGTACTGTACTCAGTATTTCTGCCTTAGAGTCCTGAATTTTCTGCAGCAACGTTTTTAAACTGTTAGTCGTCAACCATGCAGCTTCCTTCCCTTTGCTGCCTGAGGCCGAGGCAGGCAGAGATGATGCCTGAATTGCAGAATTGTCTTGATTGGTGTGGGTGTTTCGCTTTTTTGGCATAAATCTTTTAGCGTCTTGATTCCTTTTGGCATCAAGATTTTTGGCATGTGCAACAGACGTTTTCATTCAAAAAGCATTCCGATGAGAGAAAGAGAATTAGTGTAATCAGGAGGAGATACTGGGGAGTTCAGATCAAACGCATCTGCTGTACACCAGAGCCAGATCGGAAGTCCCGTATTAATCCATTTTGGATCCAATCCAGTCTGTCTTCTGTCTTGTATATTCCACAGAATCAGCCCTGTCCAAAGGCTTTAGTGAGTTCAAGGTGAAGGCCTGGGCCCTTTACTCTGTTCTCATCCTCCTTGAAATATTTGCTTCCTTCAGCGCTATTGATCATCATGGCATCCCTGACCTTACTTGGATTTTCCTCCCACATCACACTTCTTTAGATTTGCCTTCACCTCTTTCACATTATCAGTTGATGCTCTCTGAGCTATACTCTAGGTTGAGGCTTCTCTTTTTTTTCTCCTTTTTTACACACATCTCATTGGCTGGTACATCATATTCAATCTATCATTCCTCAAATCCTTATCGAAAGGTTGTTTAACAAAATTACCCAAAATAAATCTATTACTAAAAATCACTATTTAAAAAATTATTGCTACTAAAGGAGAAGGGCCTAAGTATATTTCCTCCCCTCCCCCTGTACGGAAAGCCTCCCCCCCCCCTTTTTTTTTTTTTAAACTAAAGGAAAAACTGAATTTTCGTACGGGGGAGGGGGAAGAAATATATTTAGGTCCCTTTAGTAGTAGTAGTGAGATTTTTTTTAAATAGTGATTTTTAGTGACATTTATTTTTGGTAATTTTGTCAAGACCTTTTTGATAGGGAGTTGCTATTTATTGGTCATTCCCCTTTTATTCAAATCCTGCCTGAAAATCTGCCTGTTTTGAGGCTGGTTTTTTAAAAAATTCTAAACTCTAGCTGTTCTGGATCACAAACTTATTTATTTTAGTCGTGTTTATTGTAATATACATTTTCTAAAATCTCTTCTTTGTCTAGACTAGATTGTAAACTATCTGCAGCTGTTCTGTATATACTATAGAAATCAGTAGTATTAGCAAGCTATATCTCCAGGAACAAGCAGGAATGTAGTCTTCACATATGGGGTATCGTCGGTACCGACGGAGCCTGCGTGGGAACGCTCCCCAGCGTCCAATTAGGAAGCTTTTGGGAGCATCCCACAGCATCTGCGTGCTGCCTTCCCGCCTTTCCCAACTGCCTCTCTCCAGTTCTTCACTTTCCGTGGAGCCAGCAGGTCATGTTCCTGTCACCGCAGAAACTTTTTTTACTACTTCTTTTTTGTGGTCGTGTCTGCCTTCCTTGACGCTATACCGGTACCGCCGGTTCTTCTTTCTTTAAAAAAAAAAACAAAAACTTTTCTTTTTTCCAAACTTTTCCAGGTGCACGTGCCATTTTGGGCCTTAGGCCCAAAATTTCCTCCACTATGTAGAAACCCACCTCGGGTTTTAAAAAATGCACCAAGTGTGGCGGTACCATCTCCGTCACCGACACCCACGAGTGGTGTCTTAAATGTTTAGGTCCTGACCACTCCATCTCCGAGTGCATGGCTTGTGCCATGATGTCCAAAAGGGGTTGACAGAACCGAGCTGCCAAGCTCAGTGCCCTTTTTCCTTCCGATGCAGCTTTGGTGGCATCGACATTTTCCAGGGCTTCGTCTTCCTCCCATGGATCTCAGGTAACTGAACATAAGTCCAGCCGGTCCTCAAAGGGTAGATCTCCTTCCAAGCATCGAGATGCCTCTGGCGTTGCCCTTGAGGGTTCCATACCGGCAAAATTGCCCCGGCGGGAGGCTTCGGTTTCCAAAGCATTATCGGGGATCCAGGGTGTTCTCGAGGCCTCGACCTCGGCAGAACTACTGGTGCCATGCTCTGGGATACCGGCTGCCTCCGGTACCGACACGCAGGCATCAGCAGCGTCGATAGACCAGAGGTTCCTGGCTATTGAACGCAGTCTGGCGGCTCTCCTTGCGGCATCGACGCCCTCGGAACCGCGTCAGATGGTTCAACTGGTACCGGCACCAATGCCGGTACTGGTGTTGGTACCGGTACCAATAGCATCGACTTCAACATCAGTATCGGCTTTGCCGGCACCCAGTCATGCGATGCCTTCTGGTGACGATACACCGGTACTGATTACCCTGGTACCGACTTCGGTCGATACGGGTATCGGGCTCTTCAAGAGCATCCGGACAGACGATACTTCGAATCCTCGGAGGACTCAGAGGATTCTGATAGCTCTGCCGGTACCGGGATACTTCTCCCGGAGGAGCCTTCCTCTCCTAAACGAAGGATGTCTCCTCCAGAAGATATCTCCTTTCAAGATTTCATCAGGGAGGTGGCTCGTGGATTGTCCATTACTGTGGCTTCTGAGACAGAGCCCAGAGCTAAGGAGTTGGAGATTTTACAATATCCCAAAGCTCCTAATGAGGCAGCTACCTTGCCTATCCATGCGATCTTACGTGATCTCATGTTGAGAATGTGGGAGACACCTCTCACCACCTCTCCTCACTCTCGCAGACTGGATACCATGTATCGCGTCCCTCCTTGTCCTGGGTTCCAGAAAAGTCAGCTTCCTCACCACTCTATTGTAGTGGAATCAGTTATGAGAAGGATCAGGAGTGCAAAGAGGCATTGCTCTAATCCTCCAGGACGTGAGTGTAGAACTTTGGATGCCTTTGGACGTCGTACTTTCCAGGCTTCCATGCTTTCTGCCAGGATCAGTTCCTATATTTTATATATGGGAATGTTCCTTAAAGAAGTCACAGGTGATTTAGAGGTTTTGAACCCTCTTCTTCCTGAGGATAGAAGGCAGAATTTTCTCACACTGGTCAAACATGCCCAGGATGTGTCTACGTTTGTCAACCGTGCAGCTTTTGACTGTTTTGAGTGCATAAGCAGAATCTCTGCCATTGCCATAGGTGCACGTAGAATTGCCTAGCTCTGGGTGCAGGACAAACTGGGCAATATCCCTTGTACAGGTGAGAATCTGGAAAGAAATTGGCAAGAAAAAGCCAATGAATTAGATGCTGACAACTCCACTTTGGATAGGTTATCCAAAGCCACAGCTGATCCTGCGAGAGAGAAATCTTTCAAAAAGCCTTTCTTCTCAAAAAAGAAGAGGTTTTATCCTTCTTATTCCCAGCAGGGATGTTCTGCAGGTCAGCCTGCTCGCAAAGGTCAGCAACCACCTAAACAAAGGAAGGCGAAGACTGCTAAGCCTCAACCATCTCAGCAGTCTCAGCCGCCACAAGACCTTTGACTTTCATCTAGAGAACTTAACCTTCCTGGAATAGTGGAAGGCTCTGGTCCACTGAGGGTCAGGAAGGCTATGTCACTTTGCCCCCAGGTGGGAGCAGATAACAGCAGAGCATTGGACACTCCATTATAAGAGAGGGGTACAAACTGCACTTCCTGTGCATGCCCCCTCACACAATGGTAAGACAGTTCATTTCTCAGACCTCTCCCATCAACCTGTTAGATCAAGAGGTCACCATACGTCTTGCCCAGGGGGCAATAGAAGAAGTACCCATTCATCAACAGGGTACAGGGTTTTACTCCGCCTATTTCCTTATCCCAAAGAAAACATGGGGATACAGACCTATCTTGGACCTCAGAGAATTGAACAAATTCCTGTTCAAAGAGAAATTCAAGATGATTTCTCTAGGAACTCTGCTGCCATACCTTCAGAGTCAGGATTGGTTTTGTTCTGTAGATCTCAAGGATGCGTACACCCATGTTCTCATCCATCCAACTCACAGAAAGTTCCTTCGGTTCCTTTTTCAAGGAAAGCACTACCAATAGAGGGTGCTTCCCTTTGGCCTTGCCTCATTTCCAAGAGTGTCCACGAAATGCATGGCTGTGGTAGCAGCATTTCTCCGCACTCTAGGCATATTCGTCTTCCCCTACTTAGACGACTGGCTCATTCAAGCCCCATCAGAGCCAGAGGCCAGAGCTTCTCTATCCTGCACAATGCGTATCCTTCAGTATTTGGGTCTGGTCATAAACATCCCAAAATCCAGTCTAACTCCCACTCAGTCTCTAGAATTCATAGGAGCTTGGCTGGATACCAAAAAGGCAAAGACCTATCTCCCCCAGGCCCGTTGCCTTTGCATGGTGCAGTTAGCTTCTCAAGCAGTGCTAAAACCTTATCTCACTGCCTGAGAGATGCTACAACTACTAGGCCACATGGCATCCACAGTGCATATGGTTCCTTATGCTCGTCTCCATTTGAGAGCAGCCCAGTGGACTTTATCCACCCAATGGACCCAGGCATCAGGGTGCCTGTCAGACAAGGGCCCTTTGGCGTGGCTCTTAGGCGGGGACCGGTAGCCGGAGCCGGCACTCAATCCTTGTGATCCTGAACCAGTGAACATCAACACAGCAAACATCATGATCCTCCAAGCAGCAATGCTGATATTCTAATAACAAGAGCCTTCCTCTTCTCAAAACTGTAAGCTGTTTCAATTAATTGTATTAATCTATATCAATTTCCTTAATTCTCCTCCACAACGTTCAATTTGTTCATAACTATGTACAACTGTGTATAACTGTATCTACTGAATAACTATATTTACTAATAAGGCACTTGCTATCTCCAGGAACAAGCAGGAATGAGTCTTCACATATGGGTACGTCGGTACCGACAGAGCCTGCGCGGGAACGCTCCCCAGCTTCCCAAAAAGGAAAGCTTTTGGGAGCATCCCACAGCACCTGCGCGCTGCCTTCCCGCCTTTCCTAACCGCCTCTCCTCAGTTCTTCTTTGCCACGGAGCCAGCAGGTCGTGTTCCTGTCACCGCTGAAGAAGTTCTTTGTTTTATTTTATTTCTTTGGTCGCGCGTCTGCCTCCCCCGACTTCGGACCGGTACCGCCGGTCTTTTCTTTCTTTTCTTAAAAAAACAAAATATATATATAATTTTTCCCTCACGTAGTGCGTTTTCTTCTTTTGGGCCTTAGGCCTCACAAAGAATTTTTCCTCATGGAAAAACAACCCTCCGGGTTCAAAGAATGCACTAAGTGCAGCGGTACTATTTCTGTTACTGACACCCATGAATGGTGTCTTAAATGTTTGGGTCCTGAACACTCCATTCCGGATTGTCTGTCCTGCTCTTTGATGTCTAAACGAGGTTTACAGAACCGAGCAGCCAAGCTCCATGTGCTGTTTCCCTCTGATGCAGCTTCAGTGGCATCAACGTCTTCCAGGGCTTCTTCCTCCTCCCATGGATCTCAGGTAACCAAACATAAATCCAGCCGGTCCTCGAAGGGTAGATCTCCTTCCAAGCATCGAGATGCCTCCGGGCTTGCCCTCGAAGATCCTGCACCGGCAAAACAACCCCGGCGGGAAGCTCCGGCTTCCAAAGCTCCACCTATGGGGTTACAGGTTGACATCGATGGCACGGCCTCGACCGATCACCTGTTAGAATGCTCTAGGGTACCGGCACAACCTTCTGGTACCGAATTCCAGGCATTCATGGCGTCGATGGATCACAATGTTCTATCCATGCAGCAGGCTATCACGGCCTTCATTCAAGCTGTGACGCCGCTGATACCACAACATACCCCGTTGTCGGTATCGGCTCCGGTACCGGCACCGACTGCATCGACATCGACCAGGATGCCGACTGCAGCGGTTCCCTGTCCAGGGATGCTCGTCGGTACCGAACCGGTACCGACGACGCCCGATGTCGATACCGCTCGATACGCGTACCGAGCTTTAGAAGAGCACCCTGACAGGAGATATTTTGATTCCTCTGATGATTCTGATACATCAGAGGAGTCTGCTGAAGCCATAGCCCTTCCTGAAGAGCCTTCTTCTTCAAAAAGAAGAATGTCTCCTCCAGAGGACTTATCCTTTCAAGACTTCATAAAAGAAGTGGCTAAAGGACTTTCTATTTCAGTAACCTCTGAATCAGAGCCTAGAGCTAAAAATTTGGATATTTTAGGTTATTCTAAGGCTCCTAAGGAGGCAGTCACCTTGCCAATTCATGAGATTCATTATGAGCACATGATTGACTTATGGGAGACTCCTCTCACTATCTCTCCTCATTCTCGAAGATTAGACACTATGTACCGTGTCCCTCCTTGTCCTGGTTTTCATAAAACACAGCTTCCCCACATTCTATTGTGGTGCAGTCAGCTATGAAAAGGATAAAGAGTGCAAAAAGACACTCCTCTGCCCCTCCAGGACGAGAATGCAGGACCTTGGATGCTTTTGGTAGGAAAATCTTCCAAGCCAGTATGCTCATTGCCAGAATCAACTCCTATAGTCTTTACATGGGTATGTTTCTAAAAGAAGTTGCAGATAAGCTGCACGCTTTCCTCCCTTTTCTTCCAGAGGATAAAAGGGAAAAATACCTTCTTTGGCTCAAGCATACTCAAGACATTTCAAAGTTTTCCAACCGTGCAGCTTTTGACTCCTTTGAAGGTGCCAGCAGGGCTTCGGCCATTGCCATAGCTGCTCGCAGAATTGCTTGGCTCCAAGCTTCTGATTTAGAACCTTGGGTCCAGGATGGTTTAGGAAATCTACCCTGTACAGGTGAAAATCTGTTTGGCAAAGAGTGGCAAATAAAGGCCACTCAAATGGATGCAGAAAATTCTGCTCTGGATAGACTTTCAAAGTCAACCTCCATTCCTGCCAAGAAAAAACCTTTCAAGAAGTCTTTTTTCAAAAAGGGCAGATTCCCTTCTACTTCTGGCCAACAATCATCTACAGGTCGCTTTGCTACTAAGCGTCAGCAACCTTATCAGGCCAGGCCTAAGTCTACAGGGGCTGCTGCAACTCAGCAGTCCCAACCTCCTCAGGGTTTTTGACTTGATGCTAGAGAACTTAGCCTTTCTGGCTCTAAAACAGCCAGAGCCTCTCACCATTCCAGGAAGGTTAGCTCATTTTGTTCCCAGATGGGAGCAAATTACAACAGAGCAGTGGACCCTCTCCATCATAAGGGAGGGCTACAAACTTCATTTCTCAAACCTTCCTCCTCACACCATGGTGAGACACTTCAATTCTCCAACATCTCTTCTCGACCTTCTAGGTCAGGAGGTGGCTACCCTTCTTGCCCAAGGGGCAATAGAAGAAGTACCTCTTCCTCAACAGGGGTCAGGGTTTTACTCCCCCTATTTTCTCATCCCAAAGAAAACAGGGGGCCACAGACCCATATTAGATCTCAGAGAATTGAACAAATTCCTATACAAGGTGAAATTCAAAATGCTTTCTCTGGGCACTCTCCTTCCACACCTTCAGAGTCAGGATTGGCTTTGTTCTCTAGATCTCAAGGATGCGTACACACATGTCCTCATCCATCCTTCTCACAGAAGGTTGCGAAATATTCAAAAAGCACAGTATCCACTATCACATATACACTGATGATGATATGCTCTACACTCAACTCGACGCAGACAATCCAAACTACTCCCAGCTAGAAGAATGCATAAAAGAGATGCAAACATGGCTCCAATGAAACAACATGGCCATAAACCATAAAAAAACCGAAGTCATGTACATCTCAAGAAAACCAGAATTCAAACCACCAGCTACAATCTCCCTATGTGAAAATACTTATCACACAAAGAATGAAATAAAATACCTCGGAGTAACACTTGATAGCAAACTAAGGATGGCAAAACACCTCCGCTTAGTAAACAGGGCCATTTTTCACAAGCTCAGGGTTATTCAACCACTAAGGAACATCATTGAAGCTACCGATTTTAGGACAGTAGCACAAGCCCTCATCATACCTCATTTCGATTACTGTAATGCAATTCTACAGGGCCTTCCAAAAAAAACCCTAAGCATACTCCAGTTGGCACAGAACGTCGCAGCCAGAATCATCACTAAAACAGGTGTGGCAGAGCACATCACACCAGTGCTAGTTGAACTACACTGGCTCCCCATCATAGCTCGTATAAAATACAAAACCCTAGTGACCACATTTAAAATTATCCGCAACCTGGCACCAACTTTCCTCACTAACCTAATCAACTTGCAACCTGCTAACAGAAATAGGAGAACCACCACCATAAACAACCTGCAGGTACCAATAAGTATAAGATCAGTTAAAATAGCCACAAGCAACAGGGCATACTCCTACACTGCCCCCTCACTTTGGAACGAACTCCCGCCTGAGTTGCGCTCAATCAACGACCTTATGGTCTTCAGAAAAAAACTGAAGACATACTTATTTCAACAAGCCTACAACGTGTCCTGAAGATCAATACATTCTAACATCAGCTGCATCACCAAAATGTAGTCAATTGTAAAATGTACTTATGCTCCAAAATGAAACAAGTGTAAAATTGTACATATGTAAATCTCCCTCTCTCCCCCCCCCCCCCCCTAACTGTGTGTTGTGCTTATCCCATGAATCAAACTGTATACATTATTGAAAATGACTGGCTTTGTGCTGATAACCATCATATAACCTTGTAAATCACGCTGTAATTTCTTGAAATTTGTCATTGATCCGACACTCCTTGTTTACTTAATCAAACCGCTCCTGATCGCTGGAAGTAGCGGTATACAAATATATGCTAAATAAATAAATAAATAAAGGTTCCTCCGTTTTCTTTTCCAAGGAAAGCATTACCAATACAGGGTGCTTCCTTTCGGTCTGGCCTCTGCTCCAAGAGTGTTCACCAAATGCATGGCAGTAGTAGCTGCATTTCTACGCACTCTGGGAATATTTGTATTCCCATACCTGGACGACTGGCTCATCCGAGCTCCATCTCAGTCAGAGGCCCAGACTTCCCTGGACTGCACAAGGCACATTCTGCAGTATCTGGGACTTGTGGTAAACCTCCCAAAGTCCCAGCTCACCCCTACTCAGTCCCTAGAGTTCATAGGGGCCTGGCTGGATACTACCACTGCAAGGGCCTATCTTCCTCAGGCCCGTTGCCTACGCCTAGTGCAGTTAGCCTCCCAGATTCAGTCAAAGAGCCATTTAACTGCCCGGGAGCTGCTGCAACTGCTAGGCCACATGGCATCCACAGTGCATGTGGTCCCCCTATGCTCGCCTTCACATGAGAGCAGCTCAATGGACTTTGTTCACCCAGTGGACTCAAGCATCAGGTGCTCTGTCAGACAAAATAGCAACCTCCAGGCGCCTCTTTTGGTCTCCAGTGGTGGAAGTCCACCCAAAATTTGTTGCTGGGGTCCCCCTTCCAGCAGTTGTTACCCCAGGCAACCCTCACAACAGATGCCTCACAAACAGGTTGGGGAGCTCATCTGCAAGACCTCTCCACTCAAGGCACTTGGTCTCCACAGGAGACCTCTCTCCATATCAACCACTTGGAGCTCCGAGCAGTTTTTCTAGCTCTCAAGGTCTTCCATACCCTGTTCAGCTACAAGACAGTCCTCATTCATACGGACAATCAAGTAGCAATGTTTTACATAAACAAGCAAGGAGGAACTGGCTCTCTGTCGCTTTGCAACGAAGCTTTAAGATTGTGGGCCTTCGCCAGAGAGCATCAAATCCATCTCCTGGCCGTATACCTTCCAGGAATCCAAAACTCTTGGGCAGACAGACTCAGTCGAGTTCTGCTTCCACACGAATGGTCCCTGCACATGGACCAGGTACTCAGAATCTTTCAAGAGTGGGGAACCCCGGACATAGACCTCTTTGCAAGTCCGTGGAATGCCAAACTTCCCCGGTTCTGTTCCCGAATTCCGTGTCAGGGAGTTCAGGCCAGGGATGCCTTCCTCCTTCACTGGAGTCAAGGCTTCCTGTATGCCTTTCCACCCATTCCTTTAATTCCCAAGACTCTGTTCAAATTCCAGAGGGATCAAGGATCCATGATCCTCATAGCTCCACGCTGGCCACGCCAAGTGTGGTACCCTCTACTTCTACATCTCTCTCAAGCTCCCTCCCTAGACTTGGGAGCTGCTCCAGACCTTCTGTCTCAGGAGGAGGGGACTTTGTGGCACCCAAACCCCAAGTCCCTTCACCTCAGAGCTTGGTTGCTGAAGGCCTAGACCTTCAGGATTGGAATCTTTCTCAGCAGGTGAAGGATATCCTTCATGCTTCCAGGAAACCTTCTACTAGACGTTCCTATGCTTTCAAATGGAAAAGGTTTTCCATTTGGTGTACTGAGAAGGGTCTTGACCCTCTAGCACTACCTTTGAATTCTCTATTGGAATATCTCCTGCATCTTTCCAATGCAGGCCTTAAGGCGAATTCAGTAAGGGTCCATTTGAGTGCTATAGCAGCATCCCTTAAGCCCATCAATGGACAACCAATTTCCTCTCATCCTCTTATTGCAAAATTCATGAGAGGCATAACTTTAACTAAACCTCCCATTAGACCTCCTCCGGTGGCATGGGACTTAAATCTGGTTCTTGGTCAGCTTATGAAGCCACCTTTTGAACCCTTAGCCACCACCTCCCTGAAATTTCTTTCCTGGAAGGTTATTTTCCTCATTGCAGTCACCTCAGCTCGCCGCATCAGTGAACTGCAAGCCTTAGTGGCTAATCCACCTTATACAAGATTCCATCATGATAAGGTAGTCCTTAGGACCAATCCACACTTTATGCCTAAAGTGGTCTCACCTTTTCATCTTAATCAAGAGGTATATTTACCTGTCTTTTTTCCAGCTCCTCATGCATCAAGTGCAGAGAGGAATCTTCATACTCTGGATTGTAAGAGAGCTCTTGCCTTTTACTTACAAAGGACGCAGCAACATAGAAAGTCTTCTCAACACTTTGTTGCTTTTGATCCCTCTCATTTGGGACTTCCAGTCTCTAAGAGGACACTGTCCAATTGGATTGCTCAGTGTATTTCTTTCGTCTACCAGAGTAAGAACCTTTCTCTGGAGAGCCATGTCACAGCTCATAATGTGAGGGCCATGGCCACCTCTATGGCTCATCTAAATTCTGTGTCCATCGACCAGATCTGTCGAGCGGCCACCTGGGCCTCGGTTCATACCTTCACAGCCCATTACTGCTTGGACAAGGACTCCCGCCAGGATGCCTTGTTTGGTCAGGCTGTTCTCAAACACCTGTTCCATTCTTAATCAACTCCTGCCCTCCTTCCCAGAATGGATGCCTGAGGTCCATAGGAGGAGGTAGAGCCCTTCCCAGGGTCTCATAACCTGAGGGATCTCCCAGGCATCTCTAGCTAGGGAGTCCCCATATGTGAAGACTCATTCCTGCTTGTTTCTGGAGATAGCACAGTTACTTACCTGTAACAGGTGATCTCTGGGAACAGCAGGAATAAGTCTTCACAACCCACCCACCTCCCCTAGGAGTTGTATCTCTCTATCTATCTTTCCTTTCCTCTCTCTCTTTGTCTCAGTTTTAAAACCGAACTGAGGAGAGGCGGTTAGGAAAAGCGGGAAGGCAGCGCGCAGGCGCTGTGGGATGTTCCCAAAAGCTTTCCTTTTTGGGAAGCTGGGGAGCGTTCCCGCGCAGGCTCCGTCGGTACCGACGTACCCATATGTGAAGACTTGTTCCTGCTGTTCCCAGAGATCACCTGTTACAGGTAAGTAACTGTGCTTTATTGCTCATCCACAACTTTCAATTTGTTTAAAACTGTGTACAACTGTGTATAACTATATCTACTAATGAGCACTTTGCACCCTTACTCTTTTGTTTACTTAGAAACAACCCTTCAAACCACAAAATGACATCATCATTATTTACTATTACCCTAATCTACACGCTAACCTGTACTTTTCATGTCTCTGCTACTTTTACAAATCACTATAACCCGATTCATCTAATCCACAATACAAGCAGGAAACATTCTACGGATCGAAACCACATTCTCCCAAACACTTATCACAAGAGACAATCACATCTTCTTTATGTATCTCTTGATCTTACAAACTCCACCAAAGACAAAAACAAAAAAACGAAACATCAACCAGACCTAAAATGTGCACTTGTTAATGCACGCTCTACACGCAATAAATGGCCTGTAATCACAGACCTAATAACCAAATACAATTTAGATATACTTTTGGTTACTGAAACGTGTCTCTCTAATACAGACAACGTAATATTAAACCACCTTACTCCACCCAACTTCACAATCTACACCTGCAACAGAGAGAACACAGAAGAGGCGGTGGTGTCCTAATACTTGCAAAAACAGTGCTACAATACCGCATAAATTTAATCAAAAGTACACAACACTTAAACACACTAACTATTACCAACAAATCCAACTCCATTAACCTCATCTACAGAGCACCAAATGCTGTCTCTGATGAACTTTCAGACATCATTGACCTAACCTGTAACCCAGAAGACCCCTCCAAACCAAACTGGTTATTAGGCGACTTTAATCTGGCTTCTACTCAACCTACCCTAGCCAAGTCTTTCTTAGAAGCAATGTCTGACCTCAACTATACAAAGTAGTGGCTAATCCCACCCATCAAAGTGGGAATCTCTTGGACCTAATCTTTATCCCTCAACATGACATGATTATGATGAACAAAATTGATCTCTCTATTACCCCTGTCCCATGGTCTGACCATAACCTTATAACTTTTCAGATACCAGCATATCAATCCACAGACTACTGTCTAAACTCAACTGGATGCAAAAGATCTACAAGATTCAAGCAACTAGACAGTGATGACTTCAAAAACCATGCTCTCCCAAAGCTTGCCAAACTATCAGATAATCTCAATGATATTGTAAATAACTGGAACAATACCCTCTCCTCATACTCGCAAGTCCCAGCCTTGATCAAAAAGTCAACATCTGACAACTGAGTTACTAAAAAACAATCTGCCCCATGGTTCTCACATGAACTACGTACCTCTCTCCTCCTCCTCAGAAAGCTTGAGAGAAAATGGAGAAATACACGTAATTCCTCTGACCAAACCACCTACTTAGAACATCTTAAACAACATCGTGAATCAATTTGGGTTAAGAGAAAAGAATACCATGCTGATATCCTCAGCCGCTCTCTGAATAAACCAAGAGTCTTATTTAATCTAGTAAAGTCCTTTCTCCAGGACCAAGCAGGAAGTCAGTCCTCACTTATGGGTGACGTCGGCGCCGACGGAGCCCTCGCGGAGCAATTTTCCCCAGCTTTCAAAGAAAGCCTTTGGGAATTGCAGCGCGCATGCGCGGTCGTCTTCCCGCCCGAGGGTGCCATCTTAGCCAGTCTTCTTTTTTCCGCGGAGCCCTGCAGACGTCCCCGTCTTGTCCCCGCGAAAAAGTTGATTTTCCTCTTTATTTTATACTTTTTTCTTTCGGTTCGACGCCGATCGTTTTCCCGCCCGGACTCGCGACGCCGGTCTCGAGTCCTCTAGCGTTTTTTCGGTTTTTCTGACTTAGTCAGCTTTCATTTTCGTTTTCCCTGGCAGCCCGGTCCTTTGACCTCGCAGGGGCCCTTTTTCCCCCGATGGCTGCCAGTGGCTTTAAGCGGTGTGGTCGGTGTGACCGAAATATGTCACTAACCGACACACACGACTTTTGCCTCCGCTGCTTGGGCCCGGATCATGAGGAACTGATCTGTGGGCCCTGCAGCAAACTGTCCTCGAAGGCGTTGAGAAGTCGGCGGCATCAGCGCGAGAGAATCTTCGCTGACCCCAGCCGTACCCGGACCTCGTCGGAGGCCTCCGTGTCAAAGGGCTCCAGCTCGGACCGTCGCCGGAGCTCCTCCGACCGGGGTTCTCCCTCCGGGGACCATCGTCGGAAGGAAAAACCCACGAGGGCGGCGTCGGTGGACGCTCCTGGCTCCGCGAGGGCCAGGTCGCATAGCCCCGACAGCCGCCCCGGGTCCTTGGAGAAGGAACATCTCCCGAAGCGACCTCGCCTGGAGTCGGAGATGCCTGCCCGGGTAAGTCCTGTAGTCCTTCTGGACTCGCCTCCGCGACAGCCGACGTCGGGCCCGACGCCGTCGGGGCCCGAGTCGGGGGCTGCTGGGTCACCTGAGCTCGGACTCAGGTTGACGGCCTTGGAGAGCAGACTGTCTGCCTTCATGGACCAGCAGCGGGCACTGCTCGCTGGCCTCGCTGGCGCCGCTGCCCCGACCGCCGGGACGTCGACGTCCAAGTCGACCCCGGAGACCGAGCCGATCCTCGAGTCAATGAGAACTCGAGTCGATCCTCGGTCGAGGTCACCCTCGGCCTCCCGTTCGGGACCGAGGTCGCCGACGCCGACTCCCTCGACGTCGGGGCGGCTGGCGCCGCACCCTGCCCGGGCCGACCCCACCGAGTCCTCGTCGGAGTTGGTCTGGGAGTCTGAAGAGGAAGAGTCACCTGATTCTTTCCGGACTCGGTGTGTCCCATCGGACTCACCGGGGTCCGAGCCTCGGAAGCAGTCCCCCCCGGAGGATGCCCGGTTCTCGGACTTCGTTAGGGATATGGCCAAGGCTTTGGCCTTCCCTGCGGATCCCGAGGAGGAGCCTCGAGCCGAAGAGCTCGACGCCCTCCAGTATGACTCTCCCGCGAGGGAGCACTTTACTGTGCCGGTTCCTCCTATGCTGGAACGACTACTCTTCCGCATGTGGGAGAGTCCGGCCTCCTCGCCGGTCCTGAGCAAGCGGGTCGATTCTATCTATCTATCGGGTCCGCAAGAGCCCTGGCTTTCAGAAGGCACAGCTGCCACACCATTCCATGGTAGTGGAATCGGCCATGCATCGTCTTAAGAGCCAGAAGATGCACTCCTCGGTGCCTCCTGGAAGGGAGGCCCGTAACCTGGATGGCCTTGGCAAGAAGTGCTTCCAGGGCTCTATGCTCGCATGTCGTGTCCAGACTTACCAGCTCTACATGGGCATGTATCTCCGGGATCTGGCTAAAGAGCTAGCCGGATTCTCCGCTGGTCTCTCCGAGGAGCCCTTGCGGAGGTTCCTAGCCTTGTCCACGGGCATTCGGGAATGCTCAAAGTTCATGTCCCGAGCAGCCTATGATGGCTTTGAGGCCTCGGCTAGAGTGGCCGCAGCCGGCATCGGTGCCCGCCGACAGGCTTGGCTTCAGTCGTCGGATCTTGAGCCCTGGGTACAGGACAAGTTGGTCGATGTCCCCTGCCGAGGCGAAAACCTCTTTGGCAAGCCCATGGCGGAAAAGGCTGCACAAATTGAGACTGAGACTCTCACCAGGACCAGGCTTTCTAGGAAGACCTCCGCCCCTTCCCAGAAAAAGAAGGGCTCGGGAAAAAAGTCCTTTTACCCGAGGAAGGCGGCTGCCTACAAACAGTACCCCCATTATCAGGCCCCTGCAGCTCCCCAACAGGGCCAGCAGGCCAAGGGACGGGGTAACGGGTCCCGTAGGCAGCAAGCCCCCAAGCCTGCACCACCAGCCCCTGCTCAGCAGGGTGGGGGTTTTTGACTCGCTCAGCATAGCCTCTCTCCCCCCCCGCTGGTTCCTCCCAGCACCGGAGGCCGGCTGGTTCACTTCGGCCACAGGTGGTCCAGCATCACCGCAGATGCCTGGGTACTTCAGGTCGTGCGAGAAGGCTACCTTCTCCACTTCCATCAGGTCCCTCCCTCCTATTTTCCGGGAGAACCTTCGCGCCCCCCTCTGCACAGGGAGTTGCTCCTTCAGGAGTTAGCAGGTCTTCTGCAGGAACAGGCGGTGGAACCGGTGCCCCACCACCTGAGAGGTCAAGGCTTTTATTCAAGGTATTTTCTGATACCAAAGAGAACAGGGGGCCTCAGACCCATCCTGGACTTGCGCAACCTCAACAAGTTCCTTGTGCGGGAGAAGTTCAAAATGCTTACCCTTGGAATCCTTCTGCCCTACCTCCAGCAGGGAGATTGGCTATGCTCCTTGGATCTAAAGGATGCCTACACGCACATCCTCATCCACCCAAGCCACCGCCAATACCTAAGGTTTGTGGTGGCAGGAAATCATTACCAGTACAGAGTACTGCCCTTTGGCCTATCCTCCGCACCGCGAGTCTTCACAAAATGTCTCGCGGTCGTGGCGGCCCATCTCCGGCTTCACGGCCTCTATGTCTTTCCGTACCTCGACGACTGGCTCATCAGAGCAGCGTCCGCTCAGGAGGTCACCAACGCCACGTGCCGCACGGTGACTCTGCTGCAGCACTTGGGCTTTGTCATAAACTTCGCAAAGTCCACTTTGCTCCCCTCACAGGATCTCGAGTTCATCGGCGCAAGGCTGCACACTCCTCGGGCACGAGCGTACCTACCGCTCGACAGGGCTCAACGGCTCATGGACCTAGCCGACCGCTTTCGCAGCCAGCCCCTGGTCTCCGCCAGGCGCTTCCTGAGACTGCTCGGCCATATGGCTTCCACCGTCCATGTGACCCCCAATGCCCGCCTGAACATGCGGTCTGCTCAATGGTGTCTCCGCCAGCAGTGGCGACAAGCCACAGGCGGCCTGGCAGACCTAGTGCGCGTCTCCGAGCCGCTGCTCTCGTCTCCGGTGGTGGCTCCGGCAGCCTAACCTGATATTCGGAATGCCTTTCCAGTCACCTCAGCCGACCCGGGTGCTGACCACCGATGCATCCCTCCTGGGCTGGGGAGCACATTGCCAAGAGGCACGTACTCAGGGCCTCTGGACCACGTGGGAGTCTGCTCAGCAGATCAACTTCCTGGAGCTCAGGGCGATCCGCCTAGCTCTCAAGGCTTTCTCCCACCTGACTTCCCAACAGTCCGTCCTTGTCCAGACGGACAATCAAGTTGCCATGTTCTACGTGAACAAGCAGGGGGGTACGGGCTCCTTCCTCCTCTGCCGGGAGGCACAGAAGCTCTGCTCTTGGGCCGTCAGTCACGGCATTCTCCTCAAGGCAGTTTATCTCCCGGGCCAAGAAAATTGCCTTGCAGACAAACTCAGCAGGGTCCTCCAGCCACACGAGTGGCGTCTGGATCCCTTGGTAGTTCAGAAGCTCTTCCTCAAGTGGGGTCTCCCCACGGTGGATCTCTTTGCCAGTCCTCACAACCGGCAGCTTCCTCGCTTCTGCTCTCGTCAGCCACACCCCCTTCGGGTTGCGGCGGACTCCTTTCTGATCTCGTGGTCGGGGAGCCTTCTGTACGCTTTCCCTCCCATCCCGCTGATCTCTCGGACTCTTTTCAAGGTCCTCCGAGACAAAGCCTTCATGATCCTGGTGGCCCCTCGCTGGCCCAGGCAGCCGTGGTTTCCGCTCCTGCTGCAACTGGCGGTGGAGGATCCAATCCCTCTGGGGGTACAACCGGATCTCCTCACTCAGGATCAGGGGTCCCTTCTGCACCCCAACCTCAGGTCTCTCAACCTCATGGCCTGGCTGCTGAGAGGGTAGTCCTTGCTCCCCTTCTCCTGCCGGCGGAGGTGGAGGAGGTCGTCTTAGCTTCGCGACGGCCTTCTACCCGCAAATGCTACGCCCTTAAATGGCGTCGCTTTGCAGTCTGGTGTACCCAACAGTCTCAGGATCCCTTCTCCTGCCCGGTGTCGGTGATCTTGCAGTACTTGCTGCACCTCTCTAATCTGGGGCTTAAGTCCAACTCCGTCAAAGTTCACCTCAGTGCTCTTTCAGCACATCATGTGCCGGTGGACGGCAGACCTCTCTCCAATGACCCTCTCGTAGCGAGGTTTCTCCGAGGTCTCCTTCTACTTAAACCACCTCTGCGCCCGCCAGCGCCTGACTGGGACCTGAATGTGGTGTTGCAGCGGATCACCTGTCCGCCTTTTGAACCTATGGCTACCTGTTCTCTCCGTTTTCTGTCTTGGAAAACACTGTTCTTGATAGCCCTCACTTCCGCTAGACGCGTAAGTGAATTGCAGGCCCTCGTGTCTGATCCCCCTTACACTCGGTTCTACAAAAATAGGGTAGTCCTACGGACTCATCCGAAATTTCTGCCTAAAGTGGTCTCCCCTTTTCACATCAATCAGGAGGTGGTACTTCCAACCTTCTTTCCCAGACCACACTCCAGCCGAGCTGAGACGGTCCTCCATACCCTGGACTGTAGAAGGGCTCTGAACTTCTACCTTGACCGTACGCGGGAGCACCGTAAAGCTGCTCAGCTTTTTGTGTCTTTTGACCCCAATAGATTGGGGCTCCCGGTCTCCAAGCGTACTCTGTCCATCTGGGTTGCGGACTGTATCTCTTGGGCTTATGGGGCAGCCGGACTCTCCTTAGAAAGTCGAGTCACGGCTCATTGCGTTCGGGCAAAGGCCACGTCAGTGGCTTACCTCCGCTCTGTTCCGCTGGCAGACATCTGCCGGGCCGCTACTTGGTCTTCGAGCCAGACTTTTGCGGTCCATTACTGTCTCGAGAGGGAGTCCCGTAGGGACAGTGCTTTCGGACAGGCAGTCCTCCGTAATCTCTTTGAGGTCTGAGCAACTCCTACCCTCGATCCCGGATGTGGGCTACCGGTGGGTGATAATTCAGCGAAGATTCTATCCTTCTGTGCTGCTGAGCTAGAGGGAGCTCATTTTTGTGCTTAGGGTCTCCGGTAGCCTTGAGCTTGGGAGTCCCATAAGTGAGGACTGACTTCCTGCTTGGTCCTGGAGAAAGCGTAGTTACTCACCTGTAACAGGTGTTCTCCAGGAGCAGCAGGAATCAGTCCTCACTACCCTCCCTCCTCCCCTTGGAGTTGCAATCGTCTGCTTATGTTCTTTTTTGCAAATTTTATGCTGTCTTTTTTAGCTATGTCATCTGACTGGCTAAGATGGCACCCTCGGGCGGGAAGACGACCGCGCATGCGCGCTGCAATTCCCAAAGGCTTTCTTTGAAAGCTGGGGAAAATTGCTCCGCGAGGGCTCCGTCGGCGCCGACGTCACCCATAAGTGAGGACTGATTCCTGCTGCTCCTGGAGAACACCTGTTACAGGTGAGTAACTACGCTTTATCGATCAACCATCTCCACCACAACAAGAAGGGATTCAGCCACAAGCCTATGCGAACTACATCCAATCCAAATCAATAAAAACAAATACTACATCATTACATGAACCTGTCCAAACTTCCCTTCCGCAGTTTTCAATCACCAACCTCTCACCACCCTCTGTAAAAACCATAAATGAAGTTATTACCTCTATCAACACGACAACTTCACCATCTGACCCATGCCCAGCACACTGGATAAGATCTATGCGCACAGAACTCAGCCCTTTTATAGCTAACATAGCGAAGCTGACATAAGAACATAAGATATGCCATACTGGGTCAGATCAAGGTCCATCAAGCCCAGTATTCTGTTTCCAACAGTGGCCAATCTAGGTCATATGTACCTAGCAGTTTCCCCAAGAGACACAAGTTCCACAATGCTTGTACTGGGTCAAGCATTGATATCTTCAGTCACTTCTTAATAATGGTTTATGGACCTTTCCTCCAGGAACTTGTCCAAAGCTTTTTTAAACCCAGCTACACAAACAGCCTTTACTACATCCTCCGGTAACAAATTCCAGAGTTTGATTACACGTTGAGTGAAAAAATATTTTCTTTTATTAGTCTTAAATAGTTTACCCTGTAGCTTCATTGCATGTCCCCTAGTCTTTCTATATTCTGATAAAGTAAACAATCGATCTACGTTTACCCGTTTCACTCCGTTCATTAATTTATAGACTTCTATCATATCTCCCCTCAGCCGTCTCTTTTCCAGGTTAAAGAGCCCTAACCTTTTTAGCCTTTCTTCATAGGAGTATCCTTCCATCCCCTTTACCATTTTGGTGGCTCTTCTCTGAACCTTTTCTAAAATCGCTATATCCTTTTTTAGATACGGCGACCAGAATTGCACACAATATTCAAGGTGCGGTCTCACCATGGAACGATATAGAGGCATTATAATATCTTTTGTTTTATTTTCCATTCCTTTCCTTATCATACCTAGCATTCTATTTGCTCTCCTGGCCGCCGCTGCACACTGGGCCGAGGGTTTTAACATGGTATCCACAATGACGCCTAAATCTTTTTCCTGGGTGGTGGTTCCTAATGTGGAACCTTGCATCTTGTAACCATAGTTTGGGTTGTTCTTCCCTAGGTGCATAACCTTGCACTTGTCCACATTAAATTTAATCTGCCATTTTGATGCCCAGTCTTCCAATTTATCAAGATCCTCTTCAATTTTCCACAATCCTCTTGGGTTTTAACAGCTTTAAATAGTTTTATGTCATCTGCAAATTTGATAACCTCACTCGTTATTCCACTTTCCAGGTCATTTATGAATATGTCATAAAGCAGCGGACCCCAGCACAGATCCCTGGGGTACACCACTATTCACCTTTCTCCATTGGGAAAATTGGCCATTTAGCCCTACCCTCTGCTTTCTATCTTTTAACCAGTTCCTGATCCACAATAGTACACTGCCTCCTATCCCATGACTCTTTAGTTTTGCCAAAAGTCTCTGATGAGGGACCTTGTCAAAGGCTTTCTGAAAGTCCAGATACACAATATCAACCGACTCACCTTTGTCCACCTGTTTATTCACTCCTTCAAAAAAACTGTTCCACGCGCAGGACCCAAAAGGCAGGCAGAGCTCCGGAGTCTCAATGCGTGGATGAGACAATGGTGCAGAGATGAGGGTTTTGGATTTGTTAGGAACTGGGGAACATTCTGGGGAAAGGAGGGGCTCTTCCGAAGGGATGGGCTTCACCTTAACTGGGATGGAACCAGGCTGCTGGCATTAACCTTTAAAAAGGAGATAGAGCAGCTTTTAAACTAGATATTAGGGGAAAGCCGACAGTCGCCCAAGAGCGGATGGTTCGGAAGAATGTATCCTTGAAGGATACTACCAAAAGCAGAGAGGTTCCACAAAAGAGTAAAGTAGCCCAAATGCCCTCGAGTATGGAGCAGACAGAGCTTAAAGATCCCAATTTACCCATGTCTAACAATAGCCAAATTAACATGAATAAAATACATTCTCTAAAATGCTTGTATGCAAATGCTAGAAGTCTAAAGAATAAGATGGGAGAGTTAGAATATATAGCACTAAATGAAAGGTTAGATATGATTGGAATATCAGAGACATGGTGGAAGGAGGACAACCAGTGGGACACTGTGATACCTGGGTACAAACTATATCGTAATGATAGAGCTGATCAAATTGGTGGAGGGGTTGCGCTCTATGTTAGAGAGGGCATTGACTCAGAAAGGATTAAAGTTTTGCAGGAAACAAATTCTGCTGTAGAATCTATATGGATTGAAATTCTATATAAAAGGGGGAAGGCAATGGCAGTGGGGGTGTACTATCGAGCACCTGGCCAGAATGACCAAATGGATGATGAAATGCTCAAAGAAATCAAGGAAGCTAACAAAAGTTACAGCACAGTAATAATGGGTGATTTCAATTACCCCGGTATCGACTGGGTCAGTGTCACGTCAGGACATGCTAGGGAGATAAAGTTCCTAGATGAAATGACTGCTTCTTGGAGCAGCTGGTTCATGAACCGACCAGAGGGGAAGCAATATTAGACCTAGTCCTTAGTGGAACACCAGATCTAGAGCAAGAGATAAGGGTGTTGGGGCCACTTGGCAATAGTGATCATAGCATGATCGCCTTTGATTTAATTAGTGGAGGAGGGATAGTAAGGAAATCCACAGTACTACCTTTTAACTTTCGAAAGGGAGACTATGATAAAATGAGGAAAACAGTTAAGAAAAAACTAAAAGGAGCAGTTGCAAAGGTTAAAGACGTACATCAAGCTTGGGTGTTGTTGAAAAATACTATCTTGGAAGCCCAGACCAGCTGTATTCCACGCTTTAAGAAAAGTGGAAGGAAGTCCAAAAACCTGCCAGCATGGTTTAAAGGTGAGGTCAGAGAGGCTGTTGCCAAAAAAGCATCTTTCAGGAAATGGAAAAAAGAGCCAAACGAGGAAAGCTGGAAACAGCACAAGCACTGGCAAGTCAAATGCAAGGCATTGATAAGGCAGGCAAAGAGAGAATTTGAGAAGAAGCTTGCTGCGGAAGCAAAAACGCGAAATAAAGACCTTTTCAAGTACATTCGTAGCAAAAAACCTGTGAGAGAGTCAGTTGGTCCATTAGATGATAAAGGGGTTAAAGGAGCACTAAGAGGCGACAAGGCGATAGCGGAGAGACTGAATTAATTCTTTGCTTCGGTCTTTACTGAGGAAGATGTAGGGATGTTACCCATGACTGAAGTGGTATTTAAAGGTGCGGAAGAACTGAAGGAGATATCGATACATTGGGAAGATGTCTTACAACTATTAGATAAACTGAAGAGTAGCAAATCACCTGGGCCGAATGGTATACATCCAAGGGTGTTGAAAGAACTGAAATATGAGATTGCAGACCTGCTATCAGTAATCTGTGAACTATCATTAAAATCATCTCTAATACCTGAAGATTGGAGGATCGCCAATGTAACACCAATTTTTAAAAAGGGTTCCAGGAGTGATCCGGGAAATTACAGACCAGTGAGCCTGACGTCAGTACCAGGAAAAATGGTAGAAACCATCATAAAGAATAAAATTACTCAGCATGTAGATAGTCACAACCTAATGGGAGACAGACAACATGGCTTTAGACAAGGAAGATCTTGTCTTACTAATCTGATATGTTTTTTTGAAGGAGTGAATAAACAGGTGGACAAAGGTGAGTCAGTTGATATTGTGTATCTGGACTTTCAGAAAGCCTTTGACAAGGTCCCTCATCAGAGACGTTTGGCAAAACTAAAGAGTCATGGGATAGGAGGCAGTGTACTATTGTGGATCAGGAACTGGTTAAAAGATAGAAAGCAGAGGGTAGGGCTAAATGGCCAATTTTCCCAATGGAGAAAGGTGAATAGTGGTGTACCCCAGGGATCTGTGCTGGGTCCGCTGCTTTTTGACATATTCCACTTTGCAGGTAATTTATGAATAACGATTGAGGTTATCAAATTTGCAGATGACACAAAACTATTTAAAGTTGTTAAAACCCAAGAGGATTGTGAAAAATTGCAAGAGGATCTTGATAAATTGGAAGACTGGGCATCAAAATGGCAGATGAAATTTAATGTGGACAAGTGCAAGATTATGCACCTAGGGAAGAACAACCCAAACTATGGTTACACGATGCAAGGTTCCACATTAGGAACCACCACCTAGGAAAAAGATTTAGGCGTCTTTGTGGATACCATGTTAAAACCCTCGGCCCAGTGTGCAGCGGCGGCCAAGAGAGCAAATAGAATGCTAGGTATGATAAGAAAAGGAATGGAAAATAAAACAAAAGATATTATAATGCCTCTATATCGTTCCATGGTGAGACCGCACCTTGAATATTGTGTGCAATTCTGGTCGCCGTATCTTAAAAAGGATATAGCGATTTTAGAAAAGGTACAGAGAAGAGCCACCAAAATGGTAAAGGGGATGGAAGGATACTCCTATGAAGAAAGGCTAAAATGGTTAGGGCTCTTTAACCTGGAAAAGAGACGGCTGAGGGGAGATATGATAGAAGTCTATAAATTAATGAACGGAGTGGAACGGGTAAACGTAAATTGATTGTTTACGTTATCAGAATATAGAAAGACTAGGGGACATGCAATGAAGCTACAGGGTAAACTATTTAAGACTAATAAAAGAAAATATTTTTTCACTGAACGTGTAATCAAACTCTGGAATTTGTTACCGGAGGATGTAGTAAAGGCTGTTAGCGTAGCTGGGTTTAAAAAAGGTTTGGACAAGTTCCTGGAGGAAAGGTCCATAAACCATTATTAAGAAGTGACCGAAGATATCAATGCTTGACCCAGTACAAGCATTGTGAAACTTGTGTCTCTTGCGGAAACTGCTAGGTACATATGACCTAGATTGGCCACTGTTGGAAACAGAATACTGGGCTTGATGGACCTTGGTCTGACCCAGTATGGCATATCTTATGTTCTTATGTACCGTAAAGGCTGTTTACTTCAAGATAAAAACCCTTCGTCATCTGAGACCTATGATGAAGTCTGATGACTTCCGCACCATCTTTCAAGCTCTAGTCACGCCGCACTTTGATTATGCTAACATAATACTCCATGGCTTACCAAATATAACTATTAATCCTCTACAATTAGCCATGAATGCAGCTGCTCGTGTCCTCTGCGGATCATCAAAGTGTGAGCATATTTCCCCCATTCTAGAGAAGCTTCATTGGTTACCAATAAACTGTAGAATCCAATATAAGGCCATCCTTACCACCTTTAGGGCCTTCAATAATATTTCTCCACATTCCATCTCTGATCTCATCATACACACAACAAATAACAGGTCCAGGAGATCTCCAGCTGTTGACACACTACTTATACCAAAAGTTTCCTTAAAAGCTAATCAATCATCCATCAATAGGGCTTTTTCGAATTATGCTCCTAGATGTTGGAACAAACTCCCTCCCAATATCAGAGCAATTAAAGACATCAAACAATTCAAAAAAGCCCTTAAACACCACCTTTTCATCGCACACTTCAAACACCTAAACATCCCTTCCCCTCCCCCATCCTTTTAACCTCATACCTACCCTAACTAACTGTATAGATTTTATATATCTCCAACATGTATTTTCTAGAAATATAAATGATTTCCCTGTTTACTTCCATGTTAATTTTCCTGTTACTTGTAATAGGTCTGTTATATCTGACCAATTGTTGTATTGTTTCAATGTAAACCGCACTGATGACAAATAGCGCGGTATATAAGAAAATTAAATAAATAAATAAAATAGCAAACACAAGTCTACTTATTTTGTCCGTCCAATGGTGGCAGTCCACTCAGAACCTGTTGCTGGGGTCCCTTTTACAACAACCCTTACCCCAGGCAACTCTTAAAACAGATGCTTCACCAGTAGGTTAGGGAGCTCATCTGCAAGACCTCTCCACCCAAGACACCTGGTCTCCATAGGAGACTCATCTGCATATCAATCTCTTAGAGCTCAGAGCAATCTTCCTTGCTCTTCGAGTGTTCCATACCCTGCTCAGCTACAAGACAGTCCTCATTCATACGGACAATCAGGTAGCGATGTTCTATGTTAACAAGCAGGGGGGAACAGGCTCTCTGTCGCTTTGCAATGAAGCTTTGCGACTATGGGCCCTCGCCGGAGAGCATCAGATTCATCTCCTGGCAGTGTATTTCCCAGGCATGCAAAACTCTTGGGCAGACAGACTCAGTCGAGTTCTGCTTCCACACGAATGGTCTCCACATGCAGACCAGGTGGCCAAGATTTTTCAAATTTGGGGAACCCCGGACATAGACCTCTTTGCAAGTCCGTTGAATGCCAAACTTCCCTGGTTCTGTTCCAGAATTCCGGCTCAGGGCTCTCAGGCCAGGGATGCTTTTCTCCTTCACTGGGGTAAAGACTTCCTTTATGCCTTTCCACCCATTTCCCTAATTCCCAAAACCCTATTCAAGCTTCAGAGAGACAGAGGCCGTATGATACTCATAGCTACACATTGGCCACGTCAAGTGTGGTACCGTCTGCTTCTACATCTCTCTCAAGCTCCCTCTCTGGAGTTAGGGTCTGCTTTAGATCTCCTGTCTCAGGAGGACGGAATGTTATGGCATCCCAATCCCCAGTCTCTGCATCTCAGGGCTTGGTTGCTGAAGGCCTAGATCTCCATGATCTTAACCTCCCTCAGCAAGTAAAGGATATCCTTTATGCTTCCAGGAAGCCTTCCACAAGACGCTCTTATGCTTTCAAGTGGAAAAGGTTTACCATATGGTGTTCGCAGAAGGGTCTTAACCCCCTTGCGATACCTCTGGAATCATTACTGGAGTATCTCTTTCATTTATCCAATGCAGGACTTAAAACTAACTCAGCAAGGATCCATTTGAGTGCTATTGCAGCATCTTTCAAGCCTCTAAATTGACAACCTATTTCCTCCCATCCTCTTATAGCAAGATTTATGAGAGGCCTTCTTCTAACTAAGCCTCCCATTAGGCCACCACCGGTGGCATGGGACTTAAACCTGGTTCTTGGTCAGCTCATGAAGCCACCTTTCGAACCCTTAGCTACTACCTCATTGAAATTCCTTTCTTGGAAGGTTATCTTTCTTATTGCGATCACATCTGCACACCGCATCAGTGAGTTGCAGGCACTAGTAGCTGATCCACCTTATACAAGGTTCCCATCATAACAAAGTAGTCCTTAGGACTCATCCACACTTTATGCCAAAGGTGATCTCACCTTTTCATCTAAACCAAGCGGTCTACCTGCCTGTGTTTTTTCCAAGGCCTCATGCATCTAATGCAGAAAGGAATCTTCATACTTTGGACTGTAAAAGAGCTTTAGCCTTTTACTTGCAAAGAACACAGCAACATAGAAAGTCCTCTCAACTCTCAAATCTACAATGTTCTTGCAAACCTCTAAAAAGGTAAGGCTAAACCTTTGTCTCATACCTTTACCCATAGCAAGTTCAAATGCATGCTTCTGAGCACAGTTTAGGACATGAGCAGACCAGCACCACCTACTCAAGATACGATGAGACAAAATCCAAGTGATAATGGTGGCCTCTTAATGGCCCAGGCAGGTTTGGTTCCCTCATATCCTCGCACTGCTGATGGAACCTCTCAATCCAATTTTGTCTTGTCCCATTCTTCTAACTCAAAACCATGAAAAACTGCTCCATCCCAACTTCCCAGTCTCTCCTTCAGCCTAAAAAATTGAAGAATGATTGATGCAAACCTTTCCCGTCTCCATAACATGAAAGCCATTATATTAGTCTCAGGAGACCTGCAATAAGGAAATCATACCAATGCAAATGGCTCATATTTGCCCAGTGGGCCATTTCACGTGGGCAGGATCCTTTTTCATGCTTGCTTGGTCAGGTTATGGCTTACCTTCTTAATGTGTGAAATACCACTTGTCCACTATCTACTACTACTACTACTTGTTTGTAATAGTGCTACAAGTTATATGCAGCACTGTACGTATAGATGTAAGATGCAGTCCCTGCTCATCCGGAGCTTACAATCTAATCAAGACAAAAAAAACATAAAACTGGGGACTAGAGTATGGTAAGGCACATAAGTAGTGGACAAGTGCATGAGGAGCATCAGGATGCAAAAGCAGCTTTAAAGAGGTGGGTTTTTAGCTTGGATTTGAATAGGGCTAGGGAAGGAGCCCAATGCACAGACTCCTTGCAGTTTACCATCACTGGGGGAGGGAAACCACTGTCGGCACATCCTGTAGTTTTAAAATTAATGAAGAGCCTTGTTTTGTGTTCCATCTATTCAAACTCCTCTTCCAGCATGGGACCTTAGCAACCCTTTTGAGCTGCTTGGTCTGTCTTCCCTTAAATATCTTACATGGAAGACTGTATTCCTGAGTCATAACATCAGCAAGAAAAATTAGTGAATTACAGGCCCTTGTGCACTGTACTCCCTATATGCAGCTGTTCCACAACAGAATGGTTTTACAAATGCATCTGAAATTTCTCTTTAGAGGGATTTCTGAATTTCATCTGAATAGGTTGATAGTACTACTGTCTTCTTTCCAGGACCGCACAACTTGAAACCAGAGCAGTCTCTTCATATTTTGGATTGTAGGGTTCTATTTTCAAGCATGCAAAGACTTATGTACTCTTTACCTGCTGTTTACCACATACAGTCCAAACAATCTGGGGAAGTCTGCCTCGAAAAGGACCATTTCCTTATCGTTCCTGCAGTTTAGTCCTCCACCTCTGGGTTGTGCACCTCCTCCTGCAGCTTGGAGACTGGACATGTCAAACTTGTGACATCACTGGATATAGCCTGCCGGTATCTCCCATCATCCCCAGTGTGTCCAGTCTCCATGCAGAAGGAGGATGTAGTAAGCCTAGGTACTGGGCTCACTAGAGAAACTAATAAGGAGCTAGTTAGCCGAAGCAGGGCTCAGGGGGTTAAGGGCTATGAACAGGCTATATTCCCTGGCGGATAAGGACAAAGAAAAATTCCGCTGTCCGAGAGTTGACGTGGCGGTCTCGGCGGTTACTAAGAAGAACACTATTCCGGTAGAAGGTAGTGCGGCATTGAAGGATGCGCAAGATAGAAAAGTGGATGGTTTGTTAAAACAATCCTTTGAAGCAGATGCGGTGTCCTTGCAGGCCTCCATCTGTGGGGCCTGGGTGGCGAGGGCCTGCCTCCGCTGGACTCAGCGCTTTTGGCAGTTGGCTTCATTGGAGCAGGACAGTGTAAGAGAGCTAGAGTGTTTAGAATCGGGGTCGGCGTATTTGTCGGATGTAAACTATGACCTGATCAGGGCTTTAGCAAATAGTATGGCTTCGTTAGTAGCCGTCCGGCGTTCCCTGTGGCTTCGGAATTGGGCAGCCGATGGTTCATCTAAGTCGCGGCTCAGTAAGCTCTCATTTAAGGGAAAGCTATTGTTTGGTGAAGACCTTGACAAGCTGGTTAAGGATTTGGGAGAGTCCAAGGGTGGACGACTTCCGCAGGACAAGCCCAAGCAAGGAAAGTTTTTTTTCTCGACGGCCTTTCGGGGTCAATTTAGAGATTTTCGTAGATTTCAATCTTCTTGTTTGGGGGTTTCCCAAAGGGGAAGATTTGCTCCTCGGGGCCAAGGGTTTCACAGAGCAAGTAGAGGATTTGCAGCAGCGTCCGCAGGAGCCGCACGAAAGCCACAATGAAAAGAGGCGGGTCCCGGCAGCAAGTCAACCGATCGGAGGTCGACTTTGCGGTTTCCTTTCTGCGTGGACCCATATAACGTCCGATCAGTGGGGAAGCGCATCGGGGGCGTGTGCTACTAGTGGCTCCAGACTGGCCCAGGCGCCTGTGGTACACCGACCTAGTGAGGCTACTCGACGGGGTGCCGTGGGGACTTCCAGTTTCACAGGAGCTGCTGATGCAGGGTCTACTTCGAATGCCTCTGGTGGATCGGTTCTCGCTTACGGTTTGGCCATTGAAAAGGCAAGGCTGAAAAAGAAAGGTTATTCTAAGTCGGTGATAGCAACATTGCTTCAGGCACGGAAACGTTCCACATCGTTGGCTTATGTACGTATCTGGTGGGTCTTTGAAGACTGGTGCTCGAGACATTAAAAGGCCTGGCCGCCAGTTCATTGAAGGTTCAATTAGCGGCCCTAGCATGTTATCGAGGTAAAGTCCAAGGTAGGTCTCCAGGGACTCACGCCGCTGTGGTACGTTACCTTAAAGCGGTTACCAGAATGCGTCCTGTGTGTAGAATTTTGGTTCCTCCATGGGACCTTAACTTGGTTTTAGGGGCACTTGTAGGGAGTCCTTTTGAGCCCTTGAGCCAGGCATCCGTGAAGGATTTAACCTTGAAAACGGTGTTTTTCGTAGCCATTTCTTTGGCGTGGCGCATTTCTGAGTTACTGATCCTATCATGTAGGGAGCCTTTCTTGTGCTTTTCCAGAGAAAAGGTGGTTCTGCGGACAGTTCCATCCTTTTTGCCAAAGGTGTCCTCTCTGTTTCATTTGAATCGAACGGTTTCTCTACCAGTTTTCCAGTCAGAGGTAGGACATGCTTAGACGTAAAGAGGGTGTTGCGTCGATATTTGGCAGTATTCGAATCTTTTCGCAAATTGGATCATCTGTTTGTGTTTGGAGGACCAAGGAAAGGGGAAGCGGCAGCTAAGGCTTGTGATAAGGAAGCTTATCATAGCTCAGGAAGGAGCTATAGGAAAGGTGAAGTGACTCTGAACAAGCAACCTGTCAGTTCTGGTAGAAATAAGAAAACAGAATTTTCCCATAAAAGACTACGAGTCCCAGAATGCACCAGGTTTCCAACAGCCATTAGAGGAGCTGAAGTGGGGAAACGTGTGTTCAATCAGGAGGGCTATGAGGTAATCCCTAAGCACTCATCTCAAAGAGCAGGGCCCGATTCAGCACAGCTGCGCTGTGTTAGGGAGGAGCACTCATCCAAGCAGAATAAAGGTAGAGTTTATTCTACAGAGAATCAGCTTGAGCTTGATCATCTTCATCATCAGAAGGATCATCAGAAGCAGAAGCCAAACCGGACGGACAGAGAGGGAAAGAAACCCTTTGGAAGAAAGAGGAGAAAAGCCTTTGAGAGGTATAAAAGAGTGCAGAGCAGTACGTATACTGGGAGGCATTCCAAGGGCCAGCATACACCATTGGACTGGGGAAAGCCAGAGGAATGGTGCTGCAGAGCTAGGAATCTCCAGACGGTACCTGTGAGGGAGACGGCTGCACGTGGAAGGGACCCTAAGACCCGTGCCAGAAGGTATGTGAAGAGAGATCCAGTGTCCAGGGATCTGGATTGGAAGGCTGGACATAAGAACTGGACTACATACTGGCCAGGCTATATAGAGAGGAACTCTAACAGCAATGGAAGCTCAGGTATGAACACTGATCTATGCCCTAGCTATAACCTTGAAAGACAGCAGGGAAACAAGTATTCTCCTGAAAGTGCTCCATTGGGAGATTCATCTGTGCCAATCCATGATATTGAACCCATGCTTGTTGAAGAAGAGGGGGTGAGAGCAGATGAAGAATCTGTTTACATGGACTGCTCTCTGTCTAAACTCCTTTGGTGATTTTCTGTTATAAAGTACAGCAACCATCACAAAGAAATACCAACTTGTTCTTTAATCTACTCAGAAAAGCTCCTGTGTAGGATTTCTAGCCACGCAGTAGAAAGCAAGCCAGCTAAGAGGTTTCAGCTGGATAACTGCTAGCAATTGAGCCTTACCTAATTGCTTGTGGGCTCTGAGAGAATCACTTCTGAATCTATGTGGGAAGATACAAGAAGTTAACCTGAGAAGAACAGTTTTTTCTTTCTTTGTGGCTTTTGGTTTGTTGTTTGACATTGCTAAGAGAATATTAGCTAAAGCCTACAGAAAAGACCAGTTTGTTGCCAACCAGGTCTTATTTCTTTTGCTTTGATTGCCTGATAAGTTAAAATGTTTTCCTGATTTTGTTTTTTTCCAAGTTTAACACTGAAAGCAAGTAACCTGATTTATGTGCTACCAAGCATATCTGTGTTGGGAGAAATAACCCCATAAATAAATATCTTATTGGCTTTACCCAAAAGCACAACTAATTATTGTGAGCAGCTGTGTCTGGTGTGAATGAACTGCATTGCCCACAATCCCTTGCAAATCATATAGATATATGCACTTGCCAAGACTGTGAAGATTCTCACCCAGGCAGCCGTCTGACAGGCTTCCATTTCCAGATGGATTAAGGAGGGGATTCTCTCCGCCTATATTTTGCAGGGGTGTCCGGCGCCGGTGGGCATAAGAACATAAGAGATGCCATACTGGGTCAGACCAAGGTCCATCAAGCCCAGTATCCTGTTTCCAACAGTGGCCAATCTAGGTCATACGTACCTAGCAGTTTCCCCATAAGACACAGGTTCCTCAATGCTTGTACTGGGTCAGGCGTTGATATCCTGGGTCCCTTCTTAATAATGGTTTATGGACCTTTCCTCCAGGAATTTGTCCAAAACATTTTTAATCCCAGCTACTCTAACATCCTTTACTACATCCTCTGGTAACAAATTCCAGAGTTTGATTGCACGTTGAGTGAAAAAATATTTTCTTTTATTAGTCTTAAATAGTTTACCCTGTCGCTTCATTGCATGTCTCCTAGTCTTTCTATATTCTGATAACGTAAACAATTGATCTACGTTTACCCGTTCCACTCCGTTCATTAATTTATAGACTTCTATCATATCTCCCCTCAGCCGTCTCTTTTCCACGTTAAAGAGCCCTAACCTTTTTAGCCTTTCTTCATAGGAGTAACCTTCCATCCCTTTTACCATTTTGGTGGCTCTTCTCTGAAGCTTTTCTGAGAGCTCACTCTACTAGAGCGCAAGCGGCTTCCTGGGCAGAACACAGCCTAGTTCCGCCGGTAGAGATCTGTAGAGCGGCCACCCGGTCCTCTCTTCATACCTTCAGTAAACATTATCGCCTTGATGTGCTAGCGGCGAATGATGCTTGTTTCGGGTCGGCGGTGTTGCGTGCTGGCTAGAAAGGTCCCTCCCATTAGTACTGCTCTGTTACATCCCAGAGGTGGAGGACTAAACTGGAGGAACGATAAGGAAATTGAAATTACACTTACCTGGTAATTGTAGTTCCTTGAGTGACGACAGTTTAGTCCTCAATTCCACCCAGGGACTGTTTTATTAGTAGGGCAATATTTATGAAGCAAAATCCAGGGATACAGGTGAGTGTCGCCTTAAGATTTGCTGTTGTTCTCATTCTGACTTTCTTGACCTCTCTTCTTCCTCTTTCTGGTTTCTGGTTCGGCAGGGAAGAGAGCGATTAAAGGGGAGGTTCACAGTATGATAAGTTTTCAGTTATACTTTTCATTCAAATTCAGATTAGTGTTAAAATGTTAGCTACTTGTTTGTTGCTCTTTTGAGTCTGCTTTGTCAATAGTTCACTGGGGATGTTGGGAGATCCCGGCAGGCTATATCCAGTGAAGTCACAAGTTTGACATGTCCAGTCTCCAAGCTGCAGGAGGAGGTGCACAACCCAGAGGTGGAGGACTAAACTGTCGTCACTCAAGGAACTACAATTACCAGGTAAGTATAATTTCAATTTTGTCCTGGTTATCTGATTTGTATTTCTTTCTGTTATACTCAAGCTAATATGCTATGTCCAGGTGGCATTCTATCACATCAACTTAGAGCGAAGGCAGCTTTGATAGCCAGCCTCAGTTGAGTTTCTGTTGAAGGCATTTGTAAAGAAGCCACATGGATTTCTATACACACCTTTGCCAAACACTACTACTTGGTCTGTTCCTCAGCACAGACCCCCTGTTTTGGGCAAGAAGTCCTCTGCAACCTTTTTGCCTTGTAACCATCCACTCCTCCACTTGGTGTCGTCAGTACCATTTCTTGATAAACGGGCTGCTCAACGAAGATCTTAAACGAAAGAGGCCCTCGTCTCTGAATTCACCAGTGGAGTGTGGCTGCATCTCCCCCTTGCTTGTATGCAGAGAAAACAGTTACTTGCTTGTAATGGGAGTTCTCCATAGACAGTAGGGGTATGCAGCCACACTCGCTGTCCTGCTATCCTCCTCCACACACAAAAATAACATACAAGGAACACTGAAGATAGATGTATAAGCCTTTAGCAATGTTTTCAGCTTAAGAGAAGTAGTAGTTTTGAGGACGTGGGAATGCAGGCGCATGCTCAGATCACTAATGGAGTGTGTCTGCTTATTCCTACTGTCTATGGAGAGCTTCCCCCTCCCCTTCTTACAGGTAAGCAATTGCGTTTTCTTTAAGAGAACTACAGAGGATTCTGGATAAGACAGGAAATGTTCACTGTTCCACTATTTCAAGATTACTCCACAAACATGGCCTTTTTATCAGAGGTTGGCAAGAAGGAAAAAGCCATACATTGAAGAAAAGCCATGTGAGGTGGCATTTTAGAAAGAACGTCAAAGTCAAATCTGGCACATCTGCAATGGAACATATAGAAAAATGCCGGGATGTCTGTTAGGCTGTTTTTTGTAACATGGACATCTATGCTGGCATGCACATAGACATTGCTTGTATAAAAATGTGAGACAGAACATCCATCTCATGCAAACTAGGATAAAGGGACAGCCAATGGCATAGCAAAATGGGAACATGAGCCCATCAGTGTTTGTTGTATTGTAAAATAAAGGGGTATTCTCCAGGACCAAGCAGGAAGTCAGTCCTCACATATGGGTGACGTCGGCGCCGATGGAGCCCTCGCGGAGCAATTTTCCCCAGCTTTCAAAGAAAGCCTTTGGGAATTGCAGCGCGCATGCGCGGTCGCCTTCCCGCCCAAGGGTGCCATCTTAGCCAGTCTTCTTTTTTCCGCGGAGCCCTACAGACGTACCCGTCGTGTCCCCGCGAAAAAGTTGATTTTATTCGTAATATTCTCTTTTTTCCTTCGGTTCGACGCCGGTTTTTTTCCCGCCCGGACTCGCGACGCCGGTCACGAGTCCTCTTCTTCTTTTCGGTTTTTCTGACTTAGTCAGTTTTCGTTTTCGGTTTTTTCACTGGCAGCCCGGTCCTTTGACCTCGCAGGGGCCCTTTTTCCCCCGATGGCTGCCAGTGGTTTCAAGCGGTGTGGTCAGTGTGACCGAAATATGTCACTAACTGACACACACGATAATTGCCTCCGCTGCCTGGGCCCGGATCATGAAGAAATGATCTGTGGGGCCTGTGGCAAAATGTCCTCCAAAGCGTTGAGAAGTCGGCGGCATCAGCGGGATAGGATCTTCGCTGACCCCAGCCGTACCCGGACCTCGTCGGAGGCCTCGGCGTCTAGAGGTTCCAGCTCGGACCGTCGCCGGAGTTCCTCCGACAGGGGTTCTCCCTCCGGGGACCATCATCGGAAGGTGAAACCCGCGAGGGCGGCGTCGGTGGACGCTCCTGGCTCCGCGAGGGCCAGGTCGCATAGCCCCGACAGCCGTCCCGGGTCCTTGGAGAAGGAGCACCTCTCGAAGCGACCTCGCATGGAGTCGGAGCTGCCTGCTCGGGTAAGTCCTGTGGTCCTCCTGGACTCGCCTCCGAGACCGCCGACGTCGGGCCCGACGCCGTCGGGGCCCGAGTCGGGGGCTGCTGGGTCACCTGAGGTCGGACTCAGGTTGACGGCCTTGGAGAGCAGACTGTCTGCCTTCATGGACCAGCAGCGGGCACTGCTCGCTAGCCTCGCTGGCGCCGCTGCCCCGACCGCCGGGACGTCGACGTCTAAGTCGACCCCGGAGACCGAGCCGATCCTCGAGTCCATGCGAACTCGAGTCGATCCTCGGTCGAGGTCACCCTCGGCCTCCCGTTCGGGACCGAGGTCGCCGACGCCGACTCCCTCGGCGTTGGGGCGGCGGGCGCCGCAGCCCGCCCGGGCCGACCCCACCGATTCCTCCTCGGAGTCGGTCTGGGAGTCTGAAGAGGAAGAGTCACCTGATTCCTTTCGGACTCGGTGTGTCCCCTCGGACTCGCCTGAGTCCGAACCTCGGAAGCAGTCCCCTCCGGAGGATGCCCGGTTCTCGGACTTCGTCAGGGATATGGCCAAGGCTTTGGCCTTCCCTGCGGACCCCGAGGAGGAGCCTCGAGCCGAAGATCTCGATGCCCTCCAGTATGACTCTCCCGCCAGGGAACACTTTACTGTACCGGTTCCTCCCATGCTGGAACGACTACTCTTCCGCATGTGGGAGAGTCCGGCCTCCTCGCCGGTCCTGAGCAAGCGGGTCGATTCTATCTATCGAGTCCGCAAGAGCCCTGGCTTCCAAAAAGCACAGCTACCACACCATTCCATGGTAGTGGAATCGGCCATGCATCGTCTTAAGAGCCAGAAGATGCACTCCTCGGTGCCTCCTGGCAGGGAGGCCCGTAACCTGGATGGCCTTGGTAAGAAGTGTTTCCAGGGCTCTATGCTTGCGTGTCGTGTCCAGACCTACCAGCTATACATGGGCATGTATCTTCGAGACCTGGCTAAAGAGCTAGCCGGATTCTCCGCTGGATTGTCCGAGGAACCCTTGCGGAGGTTCCTAGCCTTGTCCACTGGTATTCGGGAATGCTCAAAATTCATATCCCGAGCAGCCTATGATGGCTTTGAAGCATCGGCTCGAGTGGCCGCAGCCGGCATCGGTGCCCGCCGACAGGCTTGGCTTCAGTCGTCTGACCTTGAGCCCTGGGTGCAGGACAAGTTGGTCAATGTCCCCTGCCGAGGTGAAAACCTCTTTGGCAAACCTATGGCAGAAAAGGCTGCACAGATCGAGACGGAGACTCTCACCAGGACTAGGCTTTCTAGGAAGACCTCCGCCCCTTCCCAGAAAAAGAAGGGCTCGGGAAAGAAGTCCTTTTACCCGAGAAAGGCGGCTGCCTATAAACACTACCCCCAATATCAGGCCCCCGCAGCTCCCCAACAGGGCCAGCAGGCCAAGGGACGGGGTAACGGGTCCCGTAGGCAGCAAGCCCCCAAGCCTGCACCACCAGCCCCTGCTCAGCAGGGTGTGGGGGCTTTTGACTCTTTAAGCATAGCCTCTCCCCCTCCGCTGGCTCCTCCCAGCACCGGAGGCCGGCTGGTTCACTTCGCCCACAGGTGGTCCAACATCACTTCAGATGCCTGGGTGCTTCAAGTCGTAAGAGAAGGCTATCTTCTCCACTTCCACCAGGTCCCTCCCTCTTAATTTACGGGAGAACCTCCACGACTCCCTCTGCACAGGGACTTACTCCTTCAGGAGTTAGCAGGTCTTCTACAGGAATAGGCGGTGGAACCGGTGCCCCACCACCTGAGAGGTCAAGGCTTTTATTCCAGGTATTTTCTAGTACCAAAAAGGACAGGAGGCCTCAGACCCATCCTGGACTTGCGCAACCTCAACAGGTTCCTCGTGCGGGAGAAGTTCAAAATGCTTACCCTTGGAATCCTTCTGCCCTACCTCCAGCAGGGAGATTGGCTATGCTCCTTGGATCTAAAGGATGCCTACACGCACATCCTCATCCACCCAAGCCACCGCCAATACCTACGATTTGTGGTGGCAGGAAATCATTACCAGTACAGGGTACTGCCCTTTGGCCTGTCCTCCGCACCGCGAGTCTTCACAAAATGTCTCGCGGTGGTGGCGGCCCATCTCCGGCTTCACGGCCTCTATGTCTTCCCGTACCTCGACGACTGGCTCATCAGAGCAGCGTCCGCTCCGGAGGTCACCAACGCCACACGCCGCACGGTGACTCTTCTGCAGTACTTGGGCTTTGTCATAAACTTCGCAAAGTCCACTTTGCTCCCCTCACAGGATCTCGAGTTCATCGGCGCAAGACTGCACACTCCTCAGGCGCGAGCTTTCCTGCCTCTCGACAGGGCTCAACGGCTCATGGACCTAGCCGACCGTTTTCGCAGCCAGTCCCTGGTCTCCGCCAGGCGCTTCCTGAGACTGCTCGGCCATATGGCTTCCACCGTCCTTGTGACCCCCAATGCCCGCCTGAATATGCGGCCTGCTCAATGGTGTCTTCGCAAGCAGTGGCGACAAGCCACAGGCGGCCTAGCAGACCTAGTACGCGTCTCCGAGCCGCTGGCCTCGTCTCTCCAGTGGTGGCGTCATCGACCGAACCTGGTACTCGGCATGCCTTTTCAGTCACCTCAGCCGGCCCAGGTACTGACGACAGATGCGTCCCTCCTGGGTTGGGGAGCACATTGTCAAGGGGCACGTACTCAGGGCCTCTGGACCACGTGGGAGTCTGCTCAGCAGATCAACTTCCTGGAGCTCAGAGCGATCCGCCTGGCTCTCAAGGCTTTCTCCCACCTGACCTCTCACCAGTCCGTCCTTGTCCAGACTGACAATCAAGTTGCCATGTTCTACGTGAACAAACAGGGGGGCACAGGCTCCTTCCTTCTCTGTCGGGAAGCACAGAAGCTCTGTTCTTGGGCCATCAGCCACGGCATTCTTCTCAAGGCAGTTTATCTCCCCGGCCAAGAAAATTGCCTGGCGGACAAACTCAGCAGGATCCTCCAGCCGCACGAGTGGCGCCTGGATCCCTTAGTAGTTCAGAAGCTCTTTCTAAAGTGGGGCCTCCCCACGATGGATCTCTTTGCCAGTCCCCACAACCGGCAACTTCCTCGCTTCTGCTCTCGTCAGCCACATCCCCTTCGAGTTGCGGCGGACGCTTTTCTGCTCTCATGGTCGGAGAGCCTCCTGTATGCTTTTCCTCCCATCCCGCTAGTCTCTCGAACTCTTTTCAAGGTTCTCCGAGACAAAGCTTCCATGATCCTGGTGGCCCCTCGCTGGCCCAGACAGCCGTGGTTTCCACTCCTGCTGCAATTAGCGGTAGAGGATCCACTCCCTCTGGGGTTTCAACCGGATCTCCTCACTCAGGATCAGGGGTCTCTGCTACACACCCCAACCTCAGATCCCTCAATCTAATGGCCTGGCTGCTGAGAGGGTAGTCCTTGCTCCCCTTCTCCTGCCGGCAGAGGTGGAAGAGGTCGTCCTAGCTTCTCGGCGACCTTCTACCCGCAAATGCTACGCCCTTAAATGGCGTTGCTTTTCCGTTTGGTGTACCCAGCAGTCTCAGGATCCCTTCTCCTGCTCGGTGTCGGTGATCTTACAGTACTTGCTCTACCTCTCTAATCTGGGACTTAAGTCCAACTCCGTCAAAGTTCACCTCAGTGCTCTTTCAGCACATCATGTACCGGTGGACGGCAGACCTCTTTCCAGCGACCCTCTCGTGGCGAGGTTTCTCCGAGGTCTCCTCCTACTTGAACCACCTCTGCGCCCGCCAGCGCCTGACTGGGATCTGAATGTGGTTTTACAGCGGATCACCTGTCCGCCTTTTGAACCTATGGCTACCTGTTCTCTCCGTTTTCTCTCTTGGAAAACATTGTTCTTGATAGCCCTCACTTCCGCTAGACGCGTAAGTGAATTGCAGGCCCTCGTGTCTGATCCCCCTTACACTCGGTTCTACAAAAATAGGGTAGTCCTACGGACTCACCCAAAATTTCTTCCAAAAGTGGTCTCCCCTTTTCACATCAATCAGGAGGTGGTACTTCCGACCTTCTTTCCCAGACCACACTCCAGCCGAGCTGAAATGGTCCTCCATACCCTGGACTGTAGAAGGGCATTGAACTTCTACCTTGACCGTACGCGGGAGCACCGTAAGGCTGCTCAGCTTTTTGTGTCTTTTGACCCCAATAAATTGGGGCTCCCGGTCTCCAAGCGTACTCTGTCCATCTGGGTTGCGGACTGTATCACTTGGGCTTATGGGGCAGCCGGACTCTCCTTGGATGGTCGAGTCACGGCTCATTGTGTTCGGGCAAAGGCTACGTCAGTGGCTTACCTCCGCTCTGTTCCGCTGGCAGACATCTGCCGGGCCGCTACTTGGTCTTCGAGCCAGACTTTTGCGGTCCATTACTGTCTCGAGAGGGAGTCCCACAGGGACAGTGCTTTCGTACAGGCAGTCCTCCGTAATCTCTTTGAGGTTTGAGCAACTCCTACCCTCCATCCCGGATGTGGGCTACCGGTGGGTAATAATTCAGCGAAGATTCCTTCCTTCTGTGCTGCTGAGCTAGAGGGAGCTCATTTTTGTGCTTAGGGTCTCCGGTAGCCTTAAGCTTGGGAGTCCCATATGTGAGGACTGACTTCCTGCTTGGTCCTGGAGAAAGCGTAGTTACTCACCTGTAACAGGTGTTCTCCAGGAGCAGCAGGAATCAGTCCTCACAACCCTCCCTCCTCCCCTTGGAGTTGCAATCATCTGCTTAAGTTTTTTTGCAAATTTTTCTGCTGTCTTTTTTAGCTATGTCATCTGACTGGCTAAGATGGCACCCTTGGGCGGGAAGGCGACCGCGCATGCGCGCTGCAATTCCCAAAGGCTTTCTTTGAAAGCTGGGGAAAATTGCTCCGCGAGTGCTTCGTCGGCGCCGATGTCACCCATATGTGAGGACTGATTCCTGCTGCTCCTGGAGAACACCTGTTACAGGTGAGTAACTACGCTTTATTGTAGCACCTTCTGTACACTCTCCAGATACTTGCCAGATAAAACTTTCACTTTTCAGATGCCTGTTTGTGCCTGGAACAGGTATAACCTTAGATGTGATGCCAGACATCCAGGGTGTTACTGGGATCAGGCAGGGATGTACAAGTTCTTGAATGCCCAGGCCACATCCCCATTCAGACTTGGGCATCCTCAAACTGGGGATGTCTGTTTCCAGATGTCCAAAGAATGAATAGGGCTTCCAAAATAACCCCTGTAATGTCATATTTGAAAAGAGACATATAAGAGACATGGTGTGCATGTGAGAAGTTATAGTGGTCGCATGAGACCAAAGTGAAACTGTGCTAAGTGGCATATAGCAAAAGGCCAACACAGCACATCATGCTGCTAACACTATATCTCCAGGAAGAAGCAGGAATGTAGTCTTCACATATGGGTATTGTCGGTACCGATGGAGCCTGTGCGGGAACGCTCCCCAGCATCCAATAGGAAAGCTTTTGGGAGCATCCCACAGTGCCTGCATGATGCCTTCCCGCCTTTCCCAACTGTCCCTCTCCAGTTCTTCGTTTTCTGCGGAATCGCAGAAAATTCCCTCCTTATACTTCTTTTTTGTGGTCGTGTCTGCCTTCCCTCGATGCTATACCGGTACTGCCGGTGGTTTTTTTTTTTTTTAAAGAAAAGCTTAGTTTCTGGAGTCTCTCTACAGTAATTTTCTTCTCGGGTGCCACGCGCCTTTTTGGGCACTAGGCCCAATTTTTTTCCCTCAAAATGGAAAAACACGCTTCGGGTTTTAAAAAGTGTTCGAAGTGTGGTGGTACCATCTCCGTCACTGACACCCATGAGTGGTGCCTCAAATGTTTAGGTCCTGATCACTCTATTTCAGTGAGTGTTGCCTGTGGGATGATATCAAAAAGGGGCCAGCAAAATCGAGCTGCTAAGCTTAGCACCCTTTTTCCCTCCGATGCAGCCTCCGTGGCATCGACGTCTTCCAGGGCTTCATCTTCCTCCCATGGATCTCAGGTAACTAAACATAAATCTGGCCGGTCCTCAAAGGGTAGATCTCCTTCTAAACATCGAGATGCCTCTGGCGTTGCCCTTGAGGGACTTTCACTGGCAAAATTGCCCCGGCGGGAGGCTTCAGCTTCCAAAGCACTAACGGGGCTCCAGGATGTTCTCGAGGCTTCAACCTCAGCAGAACTACTGGTGTCATGCCTTGGGGTTCCGGCCGCTTTATCTGGCACCAATACCCAAGCATTGGCAGCGTTGATAGACCAGAGATTCTTGGATATTGAACGCAGTCTGGCGGCTCTTCTCATGGCCTCGATGCCCCTAAAACCACTTCAGACAATTCAACTGGTACAGGCACCGACTCCAGTACAGGCACAGACTGCATTGACATCGGCAGGTATTCTACCGGGTCCGAGTCATGCATCTCTATGCGGCATCGACAAGTTAGTACCGGACCATGCCGATGACGACTTCGATCGGTACTGTGCCTTGCACGATCACCCGGATCGGAGATACTTCGAATCCTCAGATGAGTCTGAAGACTCTGAGAGCTCTGCTGATACCAGAATACTTCTTCCTGAGGATTCCTCTTCTCCTCAGCATAGGATGTCTCCACCAGAGGATGCGTCCTTTCAGGATTTTATCCGAGATGTGGCCTGAGGTCTTTCCATCACAGTGTCTCCTGAAAAAGAGCCTAGGGCAAAGGAATTAGAAATCCTACAGTACCCTAAAGCTCCCAAAGAGGCAGCTACCTTACCTATTCATGAGATCTTGCATGATCTTATGTTAAGGATGTGGGAAACACCTCTGATCACATCTCCTCATTCTCGAAGACTCGACCCCATGTATCGAGTTCCTCTTTGTCCTGGGTTTCAGAAGACTCAATTACCACACCATTCCATGGTGGTGGAATCAGCCATGAGACGGATAAAGAGTGCAAAAAGGCATGCATCTAATCCTCCAAGACGTGAGTGTTAGGACACTTGACGCCTTTGGAAGTCGATACTTCCAGGTTTCCATGCTTTCTGCTAGGATCAGTTCCTATATCTTGTATATGGGAATGTTCCTTAAGGAAGTCACAGGAGACTTAGAGCTTATGAGCCCTCTCTTTCCTGATGATAAAAGGCAAGATTATCTTGCTCTTGTTAAACATGCTCAGTATGTTTCCAAGTTTGTGAATTGTGCAGCTTTTGACTGCTTTGAATGCATAAGCAGAACCTCTGCTATTGCCATAGGTGCACATAGAATTGCCTGGCTTCAGGCATCTGACTTGGAAATCTGGGTACAGGACAAACTAGGGAATATACCTTGCACAGGAGAGAATCTCTTTGGCAAGAATTTGCAGGAAAAAGCTAATGAGAGAGATGCTGACAATATCACTTTGGATAGATTGTCCAAATCTACAGCTGATCCTGCGAAGAAAAGATCCTCTAAGAAACCATTCTACAGCAAGAAGAAAACGTTTTATCCCTCCTATACCCAGCAGGGACATCGTCCAGGTCATTTCTCCGCACCCTTGGGAATATTCGTCTTCCCTTACTTAAACGACTGGCTCATTCGGGCCCCTTCAGAGCCAGAGTCCAGGGTTGCTATGTCTCGCACAATGCGCATCCTTCAGTATCTGGGACTTATCATAAACTTCCCAAAGTCCAACCTTGCTCTCACTCAATCTCCAGAGTTTATAGGAGCTCTTCCGGATACCAGACAGACAAGGGCCTTCCTTCCACAGCCCCGCTGCCTTTGAATTGTACAGTTAGCTTTCCAAGCAGTGCTAAAACCTCACCTCACTGCTCGGGAAATGTTAGTTACTAGGCCACATGGCATCCACCATGTGGTTCCTTATGCTCGCCTCCATATAAGGGCAGCCCAGTGGACTCAAGCATCAGGTTGCCTGTCAGACAAAATAGCTTACTCAGATCGCCTTATTTTGTCCCTCCAATGGTGGCAGTCACCCAGAAACCTTTTGGTGGGGTCTCCTTTTCAGCAACCCTCACCCCAAGCCACTCTAACAACAGATGCTTCACAGATGGGTTGGGGAGCCCACCTGCACGGCCTCTCTACCCAGGGTACCTGGACTCCACAGGAGGCCTATCTTCATATCGACCTCCTGGAGCTCAGAGCAATCTTCCTTGCTCTTCGAGTATTTCACGCCCAGCTCAGCTACAAGACAGTCCTAGTTCAAACAGACAACAGGTAGCCATGTTCTATGTGAACAAGCAGGGCGGAACAGGCTCTCTGTCGCTGTACAACAAAGCTTTGCGCCTATAGGCCCTCGCCAGAGAGCATCAGATTCATCTTCTTGTGGTGTATCTTTCAGGCATTCAAAACTCTTGGGCAGACGTAGTCGAGTTCTGCTTCCACACGAATGGTGTCTCCATGCAGATCAGGTGGCCCAAATTTTTCAAATTTGGGGAACCCCGGACATAGACCTCTTTGCAAGTCCGCTGAAGGCCAAACTTCCCTGGTTCTGTTCCAGAATTCCAGCTCGAGGTTGTCAGGCCAGGTATGCTTTCCTCCTTCATTTGGGTCAGGACTTCCTGTATGCCTTTCCACCCATTCCCCTAATTCCCAAAACCCTGTTCAAGCTTCAGAGAGACAGAGGTTATGTGATCCTCATAGCTCCACATTGGCCATGGCAACCGTGGTACCCTCTGCTCCTACATCTCTCTCAAGCTCTGCCTCTGGAGTTAGGATCTTCTTTCTCAAGAGGACGGGATGCTGTGGCATCCCAATCCCCAGTCTCTGCACCTCAGGGCCTGGTTGCTGAAAGCCTAGAACTTCACGGTCTTAACCTTTCCCAGCAGGTAAAGAATATCCTTCATGCTTCCAGGAAACCTTCCACAAGACGCTCTTATGCATTTAAGTGGAAAAGGTTTACCATATGGTGCTCGCAGAAGGGTCTTAACCCTCTTGGGGATACCTCTGGAATCATTACTGGAGTACCTCCTTCATTTGTCAAATGCAGGGCTTAAGACCAATTCAGTGAGAGTCCATTTGAGTGCTATTGCAGCTTCTTTCAAGCCTCTCAGTGGACAACCTATTTCCTCTCATCGCGAGATTTATGAGAGGCCGCCTTTTAACGAAGCCTCCCATTAAGCCACCACCGGTAGCATGGGACTTATATCTGGTACTTGGGCAGCTCACGAAACCGCCCTTTGAACCATTAGCCACTACCTCTTTGAAATTCCTTTCCTGGAAGGTTATCTTTCTCATTGCAATCACATCAGCACATCGCATCAGTGAATTGCAAGCGTTGGTGGCTGATCCTCCTTATACAAGGTTCCATCATGATAAGGTAGTCCTTAGGACTCATCCACACTTTATGCCAAGGGTGGTTTCGCCTTTTCATTTAAACCAAGCGGTTTACCTTCCTGTATTCTTTCCAAGGCCTCGCGCCTCAAATGCAGAAAGGAACCTTCATACTTTGGACTGTAAAAGAGCTTTGGCCTTTTACTTGCAAAGCACACAGCAACCTAGAAAATCCTCTCAACTCTTTGTTGCTTTTGATCCTAGTCATTTGGGACTTCCAGTCTCCAAAAGGACACTGTCCAGCTGGATTGCACAGTGTATATCTTTTGCCTTTGAGAGTAAGAACCTTCCTCTTGAAGGCTATGTCACAGCTCACAATGTGAGAGCCATGGCAGCCTCAATGGCTCATCTTCACTCTGTGTCTGTCGACGACATCTGTCGAGCAGCTACTTGGGCTTCGGTATATACCTTCATAGCCCATTACTGCTTAGACAAGGACCCCCGCCGGGATGCCTTGTTTGGTCAGGCTGTTCTTCAACACCTGTTCCAGAGTTAATCAGATCCTACCCACCATCCCTGGTAGGATGCCAGAGATCCATGGGGGGAGGTGGAGCCCTTTCACAAGGGCACACAATTTTCTGGTGCCATCTCCCTTGCATCTGCAGCTAGGGAGTCCCCATATGTGAAGACTACATTCCTGTTTGTTCCTGGAGATAGCATAGTTACTCACCTGTAACAGTTGATCTCCGGGAACAGCAGGAATTTAGTCTTCACAACCCACCCACCTCCCCCAGGAGTTGTATCTCTCTATCTCTCTATCTCTCTCTTTCTGTCTTTCCCTCTCTTTTTTGTCCCAAATATTAACTCAACTGGAGAGGGACAGTTGGAAAGGTGGGAAGGCAGCATGCAGGCGCTGTGGGATGCTCCCAAAAGCTTTCCTATTGGACGCTGGGGAGCGCTCCCGCGCAGGTTCCGTCGGTACCGACGATACCCATATGTGAAGACTAAATTCTCCAGGACCAAGCAGGAAGTCAGTCCTCACATATGGGCGCCGACGGAGCCCTCGCGGAGCAATTTTCCCCAGCTTTCAAAGAAAGCCTTTGGGAATTGCAGCGCGCATGCGCGGTCCTCTTCCCGCCCAAGGGTGCCATCTTGCTCAGTCTTCTTTTTTCCGCGGAGCCCTACAGACGTTGCCTGTGAATCCCCGCAGAAAAGTTGATTTTTTCTCTATTTTTCTCTTTTTTCTTCGGTTCGACGCCGGTTCTTTTCCCGCCTGGACTCGCGATGCCGGTTGCGAGTCCGTCCCTTATTTTTTCGTTTTTTTTTCCTTCGTGACAGATTTCGCGCCTTTTTCCTTTTTCCCTGGCAGCCCGGTCATTCGACCTCGCAGGGGCCCTTTTTCCCCCGATGGCTGCCAGCGGCTTTAAAAAGTGTGATCTCTGTAAGAAACTCATGTCTCTTACAGACACTCATGACTTCTGCCTCCGCTGCCTCGGCCCAGATCATGATTCCCTGATCTGTGTGCCCTGCGGCAAAATGTCCTCAAATGCTTTGAGAAGTCGGCAGCATCAGCGGGAGCGTATCTTCTCTGACTCCGGCCGGGCTCGGACCTTGTCAGAGGCTTCGATGTCTCGGGACTCTGGTCCTGAGCATCGTCAAAGTTCCTCTGAGAGGGGGTCTCCTACCCGGGAACATCATCGGAAGAAGAAACCTGCGAGGGCGGGATCGGTGGACGCTCCTGGTTCCTCGAGGGCAGGTCGCATAGCCCCGACTCCCGTCCCTGGTCCTCAGAGATGGAGAGGCCGTCAAAACATCCTCGACTCGAGGTGGACTTACCCGCTCACGTGAGTACTGTTGTCCTCTTTGACTTGCCTCCAAAGGACCCGACGTCGGGCCCGACGCCGTGGGGGCCCGAGTCGGGGGCTGCTGGGTCTCCTGAGCTCGGACTCAGGTTGACGGCCTTGGAGAGCAGTCTGACTGCCTTCTTGGACCAGCAGCGGGTATTGATCGCTGGCCTCGCCGGTGCTTCTGCCCTGACCACCGGGACGTCGACCTCCAAATCGACCCCGGAGACCGAGCCGATCCTCGAGTCCATGAGGGCTCGAGTCGATCCTCGGTCGAGGTCTCCTTCGGCCTCCCATTCGGGACAGAGGTTGTCGACGCCGACTCCCTCGGCGTCGGAGCGGATAGCATCGGTGCCCGCCCGAACGGAGCCGCTCGACGACTCCTCCGAGGAGTCGGCCTGGGAATCGGAGGACGAAGAGTCACCTGGTTCCTTTCGGACTCTGTGTGTCCCTTCGGACTCCCCCGAGTCCGAACCTCGGAGACTGTCCCCGCCGGAGGATACCCGGTTCTCGGACTTCGTGAGGGATATGGCCAAGGCCCTGGCCTTCCCCGCGGATCCCGAGGAGGAGCCTCAAATCGAAGAACTCAATGCCCTCCAATATGGCTCTCCCCCGAAGGAGGCCTTTATTGTACCGGTTCCTCCGATGCTGGAACGACTTCTCTTCCGCATGTGGGAGAGCCCGGCGTCGTTGCCGGTATGAAGCAAGCGGGTCGATTCCATTTATCGAGTCCGCAAGAGCCCCGGCTTCCAGAAGGCACAACTACCGCACCATTCCATGGTGGTGGAATCGGCCATGCATAGACTTAAGAGTCAAAAAATGCACTCCTCGGTGCCCCCTGGTAGGGAAGCCCGAAGCCTGGATGCCCTCGGTAGAAAGTGCTTCCAGGGCTCTATGCTTGCTTGTCGAGTCCAGACATACCAGCTTTACATGGGTATGTATCTCCGAGACCTGGCTAAGGAAATAGCCGGGTTCTCTGCTGGTCTCTCCGACGAACCTTTGCAAAGGTTCCGAACCTTGTCCACTGGTATTAGGGAGTGCTCCAAGTTTATATCTCGAGCAGCCTATGATGGTTTTGAGGCTTCGGCTCGAGTAGCTGCGGCCGGCATCGGTGGACGCCGCCAGGCTTGGCTTCAGACATCCGACCTCGAGCCCTGGGTACAGGACAAGTTGGTCGATGTCCCTTGCCGAGGTGATAACCTCTTTGGCAAGCCCATGGATGAGAAGGCTGCACAAATCGAGACGGAGACTCTCACCAGGACTCGTCTCTCGAGGAAGACCTCTGCCCCTTCTCAAAAGAAGAAGGCCTCGGGGGGGAAAAAAGCCCTTTTACCCGAGGAAAGGTGCTGCCTATAAATACTACCCTCAGTATCAGGCCTCAGCAGCTCCCCCACAGGGAAAGCAGGCCAAGGGACGGGGTAATGGGTCCCGTAGGCAGCAAGCCCCCAAGCCTGCACCACCGGCCCCTGCTCAGCAGGGTGGGGTTTTTTGACTTCCTCAGCATAGCCTCTCCCCCTCAGCTGGTTTCTCTCAGCACAGGAGGCCGGCTGGTCCACTTTGCCCAAAGGTGGTCCAACATCACCACAGATACCTGGGTACTTCACATAGTTCAAAAGGGCTATCTTCTTCACTTTCACCAGGTACCTCCCTCCTACTTTCCAGGTGAGCCTCCCAGACTCCCTTTGCACAGGGACTTACTCCTTCCGGAGTTAGCAAGTCTCGTTCAGGAACAAGCCGTGGAACCGGTGCCCCACCACCTGAAGGGTCAAGGGTTTTACTCCAGGTACTTCCTGATTCCAAAAAGAACAGGAGGCCTCAGACCCATCCTGGACTTGCGAAACCTCAACAAGTTCCTTGCAAAGGAAAAGTTCAAGATGCTTACCCTTGGAATCCTGCTGCCCTACCTCCAGCAGGGAGACTGGCTATGCTCCTTGGATCTGAAAGATGCATATACTCATATCCTCATTCATCCGGACCACAGACAATATCTCAGATTTGTTGTGGGAGGAAATCATTACCAATACAGAGTGCTGCCCTTTGGCCTATCCTCCGCACCCAGGGTGTTCACCAAATGCCTCGCAGTGGTGGCGGCTTATCTGAGACTTCAAGGTCTGTTTGTGTTCCCATACCTGGACGACTGGCTCATCAGAGCCCAGTCTTCCCAGGAGGCCACTCAAGCCACTCATCGCACTGTGGCTCTGCTCCAGCACTTGGGTTTTGTCATAAACTTAGCAAAGTCCACTTTGCTTCCCTCTCAAAATCTCGAGTTCATCGGCGCCCGGTTGGACACACTTCAGGTGCAGGCCTTCCTCCCTCTGGACAGGGCCAAGCGGCTCATGGATCTCGCCGGCCACTTTCACAGCAATGCGCTGGTCTCAGCCAGGCATTTTCTGCGACTGCTCGGCCATATGGCTTCCACGGTCCATGTGACCCCCAATGCCCGACCACCAGGAGCCTAGCGGACTCCGTACGGATCTCCGACCAGCTGGTCTCTTCTCTACAATGGTGGCTACATCTGCCAAACCTGGTACTAGGAGTAACTTTTCAGCCCCCTACGCATTCTCAGGTCCTGACGACCGATGCTTCTCTCCTGGCTTGGGGAGCACATTGCCAAGGGACATGTACTCAAGGCCTCTGGACTCCTTGGGAGTCTGCTCAGCAGATAAACTTCCTGGAGCTCAGAGCCATCCGCCTAGCGCTCAAAGCATTCTATCACCTGGTTTCTCACCAGTCGGTGCTGATACAGACAGACAATCAGGTGGCAATGTTCTATGTGAACAAACAAGGCGGAACAGGCTCCTTCCTTCTCTGTCAGGAGGCCCAAAAACTATGCTCTTGGGCAGTCCACCACGGCCTCATCCTCAAGGCTGTCTATCTCCCAGGTCAAGAAAATTACCTGGCCGACCAACTCAGCAGGATCCTCCAGCCTCACGAGTGGAGGTTGGATCCGCTGGTGGTTCAGCGGATCTTTCTCAAGTGGGGCCTCCCCACCATGGATCTGTTTGCCAGTCCTCTGAACCGGCAACTGCCCAGGTTCTGCTCTCGACAGCCGCATCCTCTCCGGGTAACGGCGGATGCTTTTCTGATTCCATGGTCCACCGGCCTCTTGTATGCCTTTCCTCCCATGCCACTGGTGTCTCGGACGCTCTTCAAGGTTCTCAGAGACAAAGCATCGATGATCCTAGTGGCTCCCCGGTGGCCGAGACAACCTTGGTTCCCGCTTCTGATGCAGCTAGCGGTAGACACTCCTCTTCCACTGGGATTTCAGCCCGACCTCCTGTCGCAAGATCAGGGGACTCTCCTACACCCCAATCTCCGGTCCCTTCATCTGATGGCCTGGCTGCTGAAAGGGTAGTCCTTGCTCCTCTGCAGCTACCTCCAGATGTGGAAGAGGTCGTCTTGGCCTCCAGGAGGCCCTCCACCCGCAAGACCTACGCTGTCAAGTGGTGTCGGTTCTCCGTCTGGTGTACTCAGCAGTCTCAAGATCCTTTCTCCTGTTCAGCATCAGTGGTCTTGCAGTACTTGCTCTCTCTCTCCAACCTTGGACTAAACTCCAACTCGGTAAAGGTCCACCTCAGTGCTCTTTCTACGCATCACCTGCCGGTGGATGGTAGACCTCTTTCCAGCCACCCTCTGGTGGCTAGGTTTCTCAGAGGCCTCCTTCTCCTTAAGCCACCTTTGTGCCCGCCAGCCCCGGACTGGGATCTTAATGTGTGTTGCAGCGGATTACCTGTCCGCCTTTTGAGCCTATGGCTACCTGTCCGCTACGTTTTCTTTCCTGGAAAACCTTGTTCTTGGTAGCCCTCACTTCTGCTAGACGCGTTAGTGAGCTGCAGGCCCTGGTTTCTGATCCTCCTTACACTAGGTTCTACAAGAACCGGGTAGTCCTACGGACTCACCCTAAATTTCTTCCCAAAGTGGTTTCCCCTTTTCACATCAACCAGGAGGTGGTACTTCCGACCTACTTTCCCAGGCCACACTCCAGCCGAGCTGAAATGGTCCTGCATACCCTGGACTATAGAAGGGCGTTGATCGTCTACCTTGACCGTACGCGGGAGCACCGAAAGGCTGTTCAGCTCTTCGTGTCTTATGACCCCAACAAGTTGGGACTCCCTGTCTCGAAGCGTACTCTGTCCATCTGGATTGCGGACTGTATTGCTTGGGCTTACGAGGCAGCGGGCCTCGTGCTGGAAGGTAGAGTCACAGCTCATCGTGTTCGGGCGAAGGCTACGTCGGTAGCTTACCTCCGCTCTGTTCCATTGACAGACATCTGCCGGGCCGCTACTTGGTCTTCAAGCCAGACTTTTGCAGCCCATTACTGCCTGGAGAGGGAGTCCCGCAGGGACAGTGCTTTCGGACAGGCAGTCCTCCGTAACCTTTTCGAGGTATAGGCAACTCCTACCCTCCGTCCCGGATGTTGGGCTACCGGTTGGAGACATATTCAGATTAGATTCCTTCCTTCTGTGCTACTGACCTTGAGGGAGCTCATTTTTGTGCTTAGGGTCTCCGGTAGCCTTAAGCTTGGGAGTCCCATATGTGAGGACTGACTTCCTGCTTGGTCCTGGAGAAAGCGTAGTTACTCACCTGTAACAGGTGTTCTCCAGGAGCAGCAGGAATCAGTCCTCACAACCCTCCCTCCTCCCCTTGGAGTTGCAGTTATATGCTTTCGTTTTTGCTAATTTTTGCTGTCTTTTAGCTATGTCATCTGACTGAGCAAGATGGCACCCTTGGGCGGGAAGAGGACCGCGCATGCGCGTTGCAATTCCCAAAGGCTTTCTTTGAAAGCTGGGGAAAATTGCTCCGCGAGGGCTCTGTCGGCGCCGACGTCACCCATATGTGAGGACTGATTCCTGCTGCTCCTGGAGAACACCTGCTACAGGTGAGTAACTACGCTTTCCTGCTGTTCCCGGAAATCACCTGTTACAGGTGAGTAACTATGCTTTCCCTGCAGTAAAACATGTTGATGTCAGCATTATCTTCTGGGGATGCTTCACAGCAGTAGGGACAAAAGTCTGAAGATCAAGGGAAAGATGGATGATGAAAAGTACAGGCACCAGTCTGCCATAGACCTGGAAATGGGGAGAAGAATTGCCTTTCAGCAGGACAATCTTAGCACAAAGCAAAAAAGAATGTTGGCTCGGCTCAGCAAGAATAAAGTTAAATAGTCTTTGAGTGGCTCATCTAAACTCAGCCCTGACTCCAATGGAGAATTTGTGACAAGAACTGAAGACCCAAGTTGTTTTGGGATCATCTGTTGACTGCAAAGAGCTTTAACTCTTCTGTCAAAAAGAATGAGCAAAAGCTGAACCATCCTGCTCTCCAAAGTTGATAGATTCTTAATCTAAATGACTTGTGGCTGTCTGTGGAAGCCCCTATTGCAACAAGAAGTATTGGGTTGGTGGGGGTTTGGGGAGAAGGCTTGCACAATCAAGTCTCTTCAATTTTTGTATTTACTTTTTCAGTATTCTATAATTTTTTCATATTGAAAGTGTAGGATATGTTGTGTAGATGAGTGAAACGGACTTCTAATTCAATGCATTTTGAATTGTATTTTTGGACTATACAATTTGAAAAATGTACAAAGATGTAAAGATTTATTTATTTTGCAAAGCACTAAATGTAGTCTTTGAAGTACAGTGGTTTCTAAAGGTAACTGAATTGAAAGGGACACTTGATGTATTTGTAGGAACAGCATTTATGCTTGTGGTAGTGTCCTTTACTTCCTCGCTCTTTGATTTAACTGATTAGCCAGCTCCAAGATGTAATATTGTTTCCATATTATCCTATTAGACCAGACCAGACTAGACAAGTTGGTGGAGACAAAGAACCAATGAAAAGCCCAGGTTTCAATGAAATTACTCCCTTGCCGCGATACACCTTAGCGACCAGAGGTCTCCTTAGTATTTCTTTTGTCTCCAGCAGATGGTGGATGGATTTTCTTCACTCTGAAGAAAAGCTGAATGATTGAGAAGAAAAGATTGATTTAAATGCTCATGAATGACCACCTTGAGGGGTGACTCTCTCACTTGAGCATGATGTGGGAAGCTCCACTAGATTGCAGTGTCTTCGGTAGCCATAGGAGGAGGGAAAATTGCTTCAGCTCCACACTCTCTTATGAGAGCTGGTTAAGCAACCAGAAAATTGGAAGGATTAGAAGAATTCAGCAGTCTCTCACACATCCTCAACGCAATCTTTCCTGCCTCCTGTATCCCCCCTGCTCTCTCCCAAAGATTACAGAAGGCTGTCGGAGGAATCTGCCTGCCATCCGCCTTAGATGCAGTGCCTGAAAAGCCAGAGAAACTGTTTCAGGGGCGTAGAGCTGAGCCCAGCACAGATTCTGTGCCTGGTTACTCACCTCCCGAGAGCCCCAAGGCTTGACCTCTGCATTATCTTTGTTGTGGGCTCCCGATTCCATTTGTCTGGGACACAATTCAGGGTGGGACTGCTGGTGACAGTTGGAACAGTGTTGGGGTTTCCCACCATTTTTTCTGTATTCATTAGTATAATTTTTGGCACCTGGCAGTTGTGTGCTCCATACTTGCGTTCTGCCCGAGCGGTTCCAGTGTGCGTTCCTACCCTAATGTCTGTAACATGAATTGCTGTAATAGCGCTGTTAACGTGTGCCTTTTGTGCCACAGCATGGTGTTGTGATACTTGCTCTCTCTATCTTCTTCCAGGAAACGTTGTTTGGCCTGTGACAAATGAGTGCCTCATTTCCGGCTTCTGTACTCTGCTTTTCTTGCATGGCAGCATTTGAGTCATCCCTGGAGGGCTTGCTCCCCCCTCTCTCAGCTAGGGATGCAGTTAGTGTGGTCTTGCCTGGATGGAGCTGTGGGTAAGGATAACCAGCCAGTCATAGGTTCCAGCAACTATGCTGTGGGACACTTCCCTTCATCTAGTATTCCCTGGTGTTGCGGGTCATTTCCGAGAGGAGAGCTTCTGGACTTCGTATTGTCTTCCCTGGAATTCTTTTTCTTTTTTACAATGGGCCTGGTCATTCTGGCATAGAAATTCTGACCCTGCGGCCTCTGGGTGCTCCTGAGCACAGTCTCATGAGGGACAGCTTGAGAGTGGAAGCCCTGTGCAGTTGCCTATGGCTAAGCATCCCCTGTGAAGGGTGCCCACTGGAGATGGGGATCAGCTGGGATTTATCCATGATTTGGACTGTTTTATTTATTTTACATTTCTTATATACTGCCTTTCATGATATCAAGGCGGTTTACATTAAACAAACTGAAATTACAATGAACAGGGCATTATAACTTGGAGATAACTACAGTGGTGTGCAAAAGTCTGGAATCACTTATGAGTTTTGTGTTTTTCGTACTTTCTAACGTTTTTTTTTAAATTTTGCGTTAGCCCAGCATATTCATCTTTCTACCACGTTAAAAGGGATACAGTTGGCTATTAGAGTTGACTTTTTTGCATTCCTTGCTTCCAATTTAAATACTTTACAGACACTGGGCGATAGCTACTGTGATTTTTGTGGATCCTGCGTCAAAACTGGATCGAGATTATCCAATATGCACATGTTATTTCTGACCAATCAGGAAACTGGTTTCACTAACCAATCACAATGCAGATATCTAGCCAACAGTGCAGCTATAAAAACGCGCGTAATTTTTGATTTTCATACGCTTTCTGGATCGACCATGAAGATGACTCGGACCCTGACATTGGAGGAGCGTGTTCATGTGTCCTTTATGAACGAGGAAGGATTTTCAAAGCCATCAGATAGCCAGGAAAGTTGGCTGCAGTCAGAGCGCAGTTAAGATTGTACAGAAGAAGAAAGAAACGGGTTAAGTGGTGGACAAGCCTCATTCAGCTCGTCCACGCGCATCAACATCACGCCAGGACCGCGTACTACGATGCATTTCACTGACTAATCGCAAGTTGACTTCTCCTCAGCTACTTCGAGAGTGGTCAGACAAGAGTGAGGTCAGTGTCAGCTCATCAACAGTTCGTCACCGGTGCCTGCAGTTTGGTCTCCGGGACTGCAAAGCACGGAATAAGCCACTGATGACTGTCATACAAAGGCGCAACCGGATCGTGTGGGCGAGAAAGCACTCAACCTGATTGACTGAAATGTGGGAAAAGGTGCTATTCAGCGATGAAAGCACCTTCTGCCTGTTTGGTAACCAGGCCCACACCTATGTGAGGAGATTTCCTGGAGAGGAATTCAAGCCTGAGTGTCTCAACTTCACTATGAAGCATCCTTTGAAGGTCATGGTCTGGGGCTGCATGGCTGCCAGTGGCGTTGGACGTCTTCACATTGTCAATGGAATGGTCAACGGGGCCAAGTATATCACCATACTGCAAAAGTGCATGGTGTCATCAGCACACCAGCTGTTTCCTGGCCAGTTCCTGTTCCAAGATGACAATGCACCCTGCCATCGCTCCAGACAGGTGATCAGCTGGAAGCAGCAAAACAACATCAAGTCAATGGATAGGCCTGCCCAGTCTCCAGATCTGAATCCAATCGAGAACCTGTGGCACAAGGTGGCCTTGGAAATATCCAAGAGGCATCCGATATCAAAGTGTGAGCTGATTGAGTCACTCATTGCACCTTGGAACTGCTTTGTCACCAATGATCACCTTGTCAGACTGGTTCATTCAGTGCTGACAAGGTGCAGTCAGGTGATCAAGAACAAAGGGTGGCCCATCAAATACTGAGCCATCACTGACACACAAAAATGGCCTTTTTCAAGGCCACATACATTAATTTGAAGGAAACCTGGCATGCGTCCATAATGTTTCAAAGCATACTTAACAATAATATATCGTTGGCCAACGATGTACATTACGCGATTTTCACAGAAAATCTATCAACAGGACAACTATGGGGAACAAACTCAGAAAATAAGGGCCAAACCAATACTAAAAGTTGGCCCTAATAGCCAAATCTATCACTTATCATGAGATACACAGATAAAGCCACTGGGAGGAAAAGAATTACGATATAAGGTCATGAAGTTGGAAAAAACGTCAAATTTACAAGTGATTCCAGACTTTTGCACGCCACCGTATTTTATAGGGAACATGGACAATGGAGAGTTAAGTGGCTTGCCCAAGACCACAAGGAGCACCTGTGGGACTAGAAACCCCAGTTCTTCTGGCGCAAGGTTGCTGTCCTCTAGTGGGATTTGAATCCCCGACCTTCCGGCCTGAGGTACTTTGCCCCAACCACGAGGCCACTCCTCCACTGTGACTTGGATTCAGGTGTCTCGTTTCTGGTCTGTGATGTGGGCAAAGAAATACTCTTGCCTTTGGAGGTTTGTGAAGAGGCCACTGTCATCCACCTGTTCCAAAAGGAAGAACTGCTGGTATTGATTGCCAGAGTCTTATCTACCTTGAACTTGGCAGATGCTCAGGCATAGAACAGGAGCCGAAGGTGTATCCACTCTTACAAGGGGTGTGGAAATCCATTACTGTTTTCTTGTTCCTGTAGGTGATAAAGGACATGATCTGGTCAGAGTGTGATTTCTCTGACTAGGGAGCTAAGGGTGTATAAGAAGATATATGCTCTTCCAGAGGAGGAATGCATTGTGTGGTTTGATATTCCTGAGGTAGATGGTGCAGGACATGGTGGCTACCAGATGGGCCACCATTCCTGTGGAATGTGGATCAGCCTTAAAGGATTCTGTGGACTGAAAGGTGGATTTGTTGTTTAAGAACCAGTTCGCTGTGGTGGCTGCTATTCTTCAGTTGGTGGTACTGTATGTGAAGGCCTAATGTTTCTAGTCCTGCTCCATTGAATTCCTTTCACTGGATGATGATACCCCTCTTTTGGAGTCAGCGGTATTCCTTTCTGAGGCCATGTATGACCTGTTTAGCGGCCAGGGGGATAGTGCCCTGTAGACTGACACAGCATTGGATTTGGCTCTGCTGGCAGCGGAGACATCTCCTAAAGCTTGGTTGACTCAACTGGCCTTTAAAGGGAAGCTTCTTTTTACAGCCAATTTGAAAATGCAGGTGAAGTACCTGGACGAGACATAATCTTACCTCCTTCCAGAGGATAGATCCAAGGTGCCTGTGAAGCAGACAGGAGCCCTTTTCCTGTCAGCCTCTGCCTGCTCTCTGTTGGCACGCTGGTTGGACTCCCATCGCTACCAGCCTGGAAAGCCCTTCTTCCTTTGTTTTTCCAGTCTTCAGGCGTTTTCTCAGTCCTTTCTTGGAGTGCATGGGCCAGTGACTCTTTCCCCTCCAGAGGATCACCCTCCTAGGCTGTGCAATGAAAATTTGGGGGCCCATTCTCTGGTTCCTCTGTTTGGGGCAAGCTTCACCTCTTCCAGGAATGGGCCCAGGTCACTAAGGATTGCTGGGTGCTAGACACCATTCAGTATGCCTATGTCCTGGAATGCAAAGAGTCTATTCCAAGCACTTTTGTAATCTCCCCTTGTGGGTCTGCAGTCAAAAGGGTCATTGTGTGGGCCACCTTGGACAAATTGCTGCTCCTGAAGGCAGTGATGCCCATTCACCTGGATAAGGGGCAAGGGCAGGTATTCTATCTATTTCATGGTGCCGACAGGACGGATTCTTCTGGCCCAATCTGGACTTCAAGGGTGTCAACAAGCACTTGCATATCCTGTTCTTCTGGATTGAAATCTTGCAATCCATGATTCAGGCAGTGTGTCGAGGAGAGTTCCTGGCATCTCTAGATTTGGCCGAGGTGTATTTTTCATATCCTTATCTGGGAGGATCAGCAAAAGTATCTTTGTTTAGCTATGCTTGGCTCACTTTCAGTTTTCTGCCCTCCCATTTAGACTCTCCACTGCCTGATGGACGTTCTTCAAGGTCATGGTGGTAGCTGTGGCACTACTGTGCCAAGGTATTTGTGTACACCCATATCTGGACGACTGGCTCATCTGATCCAGTCTCTTTCAGAGGCATTTTGGGTAGTGACATGAGTGGTATCCTTTTTGGAAAGCTTCAGCTGGGTGATCAAGTGAGGAAAGAGCCAGTTGATGCCTTTCCAGTTCCCAGAGTTCCTGGGAACACGTTTCGATACTCGAGTGGGCAGAGACTTCTTGCCAGAGGAGAAAGTCAAAAAGGCTATTGGATTGTTTTACACTATTCTATTCGCAGCAGGCTCCCAGAGTCCGGGATTATCTTCAGCTCCTCGGTTTGATGGTAGCAACAATCGAGATGGCACCGTGGGTGCGTTCTCACATGCAGCCACTCCAACGGTTCTTGTTGACTCACTGGTCCCCGAGTTAAGAGTTCGAACTCAGGCTCCCGCTTCAGATTATGAAAGGCAGCCTGCGATGGTGGCATCAGCCCTGTCATCTGAAGAAGGGTGTGCCACTGGACATATTATCATGGATCCTTCTGATGACAGATGCCAGTCTCTCGGGCTGGGGAGCTCATTGCCAAGACCGGATGGCCCAAGGCCGTTTGAACCGTAGGGAAGTGGTGTGGTTTATCAACCGTCTCAAGTTGAGGGACCATAAGGTTGACTCTTCTGTGTTTCTGGCCCCTGATCGAGGGCTGGGCAGTTTGCATGGTGGTGGCTTTTGTCAGTCGGCAGGGTGGCATGAGGAGTACTAAGGTAGCCCTGGAGGTGGTTGTCTTACCTTGGTGGAGAAGAACCTCCTAGCTTTGTGGACTCAGCACATTGCTGGGATGAATGTGACAGTGGACTTTCTTAGCTCCACTTTCTGGATCCAGGAGATGTTTCAATTTATTCTGCACCGCTGGGGTCGCCCCAAGATGGATCTGATGATGACCCATTCCAATGCCAAAGTGTGCCGCTTTTTCAGTTGTCCACATGGAGGTGGGGCAGAGGACAACGCTCTGGCTCAGCCTTGGTCAAGTCAAGGCCTGCTGTATGTGTGTTACATGGCTCCTGGTGGGGGGTGTGATACGGTGTATAGAGCGCTACCTAGGAAAGATTATTCTGATGTCACTGAAGAGCATGGTTCAGAGATCTGATGTGGCTCCTGCAAACGCCACCTCTTTGTTTGTTTGCCTCCGTCTAGGGTCCTATTGCTTTAGGGACAAATCGTAATAGAAGACCCAGTTCCCTTCTCGCTTGCGGCTTGGTTCTTGAAAGGAGACTGCTAATGTGTAAGGGCTACTCTCCAGTGGTGGTTTCCACTCAGCTTGGAGCATGGAGGAGGTCTACCAACTGGTGTACATTTGTGGGTCTGGTGCCTCTGAATGATGATGCGGGCACGCCAGCTGGTTCCTGAGGTGGCCATGGTGCTGTCTCTGTTGGCCTTTCTGCAGGATGGTGTACAGAAGGCCTTTCTCTTAGCTCTCTGAAGGTTCAGGTGGCAGTTTTGACCTGTTTCAGATTTCCAGTGGCTGGTAAGTCTTTAGCCTTACACCCAGAAACTTCACACTTTTTTTCTTCAAGGGTTCGGCATCTGTGTCTGGTGCTCAGAGCTCTGATGTTGGAGCCCTTTGAGCTGTTGAAGCATGTGTTGGGGCGTTTCTGGGCTTCCCCAAAATTATTATGGGGATTGTCTAACTGTTTTGTTTTGGCTGTTTGTGTTCAACCCCAACATACATATACAGGACTTTAAATAATTTGCTCATGCCACCATAAAAGCATAAAATTGTTTTAATTTAGATTCGCCAGGCCTGTAACAGCAAGCTTTGCTGTTAATAAGATACAAATTTTAATTTCAATTTCATAGCATAACCTGCAAAGCACCTAGCTCAAGTACAGACAGTCCTGGAGACACAAATTAGCCTCACTCCAATGAGATCAGCTAAAGTCTGTCTGTCTATTAAGATTCCTTCTCCATATTTATATCTAAAAATTGCTGATAAATAGATTTCCTTTTTCTTATTCTCTATTATTCTATAGAAAATCTGCCCTCTGATCCCTACCCTCTGTAGCATTTTATTTATTTATTTTAGTTTCTTATATACCGCACTATTTAGTATCAGCGCGGTTTACATGGAACAACGAACAATATTGGAACAAATGTTATGTTTTACAGAGAACAGGGAAATACAACTTGGATAACTTAGGGGAAACATGCACATCAACTATTTACATATGTAACAGTAAGCTTCTGAGAATGGATTATGAACCACCTATGGATAGATATTAAGAATAGGGACTGTGATACAAAGGTTTCTAGAGGAAGAGGTGTGGCTATGGTGGAGTATGGTTGATCTGGTAATGTTGTATAAATAAGTAGTGTTTGAGTGCCTTCCTGAATTGTGTGAGATCCGGTAATGGCTCGGATTTCTGGTGGTAATGTGTTCCAACATTTGGGAGCATAAAGACTGAAAGCCCTGTTTGACGTTGTTAGTGTGCATTTTGTTGATGCACTTGGGATAATTAGAGTGTTGACTGATGTGGATCTTCTGGATCTGTTAGGCGGAGTGGGCTGGACTAGATTAACTAGTGATGAAACAGTTATGCCGTTGATGGCTTTAAAGGTAATTCTGTTCTCACTGGCATTCTGTTCTCACTGGCTCGATATCCTGTCTCCAGTCTTACTCGCCCTGTCTCTGTATGCTGGCTTTTGTTTCCTGTTTTTTCACTTGCCTTTTGCGAGTCATGTTTCCTGTTAGATAAACTGTAGATTCTGTTGTCCGTCGTCTTTGTTTACTTTTTCCTTGGTGCATTCGAGAGGCCCATGTAGGCCCATGTGACAGTCTTTCATTAGCTGTATAGCGTTCAGAGATTCCCATTGTGTAAGCTCTCTGGGACAGGATATGAGTTCACTTCATTGTTCAATCTTCGCTGAATTTGCAGTTTCAGTGTGAAGAAGTTCAGAGCTAGCTGTTTCTTAGGCCTAAGTTATAGACGTTAGCACAAGATGGATTCAACCTGTAATAAAGGTACCTGAAGGGGATTCATCTTTTCCCCACACATGCTACTCTGAAGGATTTGACACTCAAGATGGTGGTCTTGGTTGTGATTTTTTCCACAAGGCAGATTTCCGAGCTGCATGCTCTGTCTTGAGGAGACCCTTATTAATCTTTTTCTGGGGAGGCAGTTTCCATCTGGCCTGTGCCTTCCTTCATACATAAGATGATTTCTCCCTTTCATATCCACCGTTTGTCTGCCCTCCTTCTCTAAGGAGCAGTGACGGGGAGGTGGGGGGAAAGGATAAGGATCTTCACCTTGTGGATCTCTGGAGGGTGCTTCTACAATACTTGAAGGTTACAAATTCTCTTCAAAAGTCAGACCATCCTTTTGTGCTGTTTGCTGTCCTGTGCAAAGATGATGCAGTAGCTGTCTACATTGGGGTCACTGTTCCCTCTAAGCTGTGCGCGTGTGCGTGCACACACACCTCGCCGAGCGAGCGCACATACTTTACAACAGAGCGCACAAAAATTAAGGTTCTGATTCTGATAGAAAATAACACAGATGTCTTAAAATTTAAAAGTTATGTATTTATGGTTTTCACAAGTTCTACAATGTTTTCTAGTGCAATCAATGTGGTGTACATACTGTATTCTGATGTGTAGTCAAATTTTAAAGTATATAACTCTGAGTGTCGTTATGTGGCGCACAAAAATTTAACCTTCCTTCAAAAGTTGCACAGCTGATATTTTATGTGCACACAGCCTACAGAAAATTAGAGGGAACATTGATTGGGGTGCTGGATTAAGAGGTCATTGCCTTGGCATACCTGTTGCAGACCCAGCCAGTTCTGAAGGGTTTGCGCACCCATTTTACCTGAGCACAAGCATCCTCGTGGGCAGGGTAGAGCGGAGCTCATTTGCCCCTGCAGACATTTGTCAGGAAGCAATGTGAGCATCACTTTCCACTTTTGTCAGGCATTACTGCTTGGATGTTCATGCTTGGGCGGACACGGCCTTCGGCTCAACGGCTTTGTGAGCTGCTGTCTTCCCACCCAGTGGAATTATAGCTTTGGTACGTCCCACTTGTCTGACTAGTCTAGGAGGAGGATATGGAAGGTGACATTTTACTTACCAGATAATGTCCTTTCCTTGAGTCCTGCTAGACTAGTTCAGGGCCTGCCCCCTGGAACTGTTTGCTTTGTAATTCTGTAGCGTTACGCCAGGGTCCACTACAATTTATATCTTTGGCTCTGAAGGTCCATCTTCTACTGACAGCGTTCTGTTTATGCTTCCTTTACATAGTTCTCTACTGTTTGAAATCTCATTGTAGCTCACATTGAGGTTTATGGCTTATTAAGACTTGATATTGTGTGATTCTTGCCATGTTCTCCCATATGCTTTGGGATGGGGGGGGGAGGGGCGGTGGGGGGAGGGGCGGGGGGGTGGGGGGGTGGGGAGAGGGGCGGGGGGGGCGGGGCGGGGGGGTGGGGAGAGGGGCGGGGGGGCGGGCGGGCGGGCAGGGGGGGCGGGGCGGCGATTCTGTCTCTGGATATAATGTTTTGACACTTGTTGCATTTGTCAAGTAGCTAATCATTTTCTTCTTTTTCTGCAGTTGAGCTCAGTTCTCTGAAATATGGGAGACGATAGACCATTTGTGTGCGGTGCTCTCGGCTGTGGACAGGTATGTGTGCTGGAAATCTTATTGGAAATGTCTGGTGTTGAATTGTAACAACCGTTCTACAATACAGATGGACAGGTTTATAGCAGATATTTCACAAGATATCTGATCGGATTACCAGCAGTGGAATTTGTAGTATGTAAATCCAGATGGAAGAAGTGCTTGTCCTCCATGGAAATGAAACACACTTAGCTTGGTGCTGCTCGGTATGTAATCAGCATCAGAGAGGCTTGTTGCCTAGACAGTGTTTGTCTTTTTAATAAATGCTTTCTATTAATACTGTGCTTAACCCCCCTTATGTGGATACCTTTGAGAGTTTCCCCAGAAAGGTTCTTGTAAGCTGAATGTTCTTACTTCGGAATGTACTTCCATAGAAAGGAATAAGGACTTTAAGTAAGAAATAAAAAAAAAAAAAAAAAAAGGAACTGCTGCCATACAAATAAACACGTAAAGATATTTAAAAAGATGGTCATTTTGCCATGAGCAGGGTTACTTGTACTGCAGTAAGATGAGAACTGAAAGGGTCCACTTTGTTACATATGTAATCAAGATGTAATTGCCAGAGAGCTGACAAAATCATCCCTGGACCCTCCGTTTCTTTGTACATAACCATGAGCAGTGTGTCTGAATGGGCAAGACAAGTGGAAGAAGGACATTAAAGGTCGAAAGATTTCATGATCTCCTCTTGAAAAATGGTTTTACCTTGTGGGAAGTAGCTCTGAATCTCTACTCAAGCCACTATGAGGAAAGCCTTGTGGCAGAAGAGCCAATAGGGGATGCTAAACAGAACATAAATGATGTATTTCTGGACACAGCAAAGGCATTTTCCTAATAATGGAGGGCATGTATATAGGGTTATTGTAAGAAATAGCTCTGTTCTGATTTATCTGGACAAATAATGAGATTTCAGAACTTCCACAAATCTATAAATTGGAGTTAGCCAAAAATAAAGCCCCTCCTTTTCTGTACTATCTACTGAGGTTACAACAGATAATTGCTAGTATGATGCTGCTGATTTCAATAGCTCTTTAGAAGCTGGTGATTGTAGTTTCTGGGTATATTTTCTGTGTATGTTTGGCCTCCCCCCCCCCTTTCTCTCTTGCTGGATGACAATTAGAAATGATTATCGGGAGAGATAACCGAGAGGTAAAAGTTCAACAAAAATAGGTTAGTGAATCCTGCTGCTTGCTTTTGGAATGGAAGCTGCTGGGTTTTCAGTGGCAGCATAAACATGTTTCAGTTGCTAGGCTGCATTAATGGTTGTTATTTTGGGATTCTGTGCATGATGACTTCCCAACAGTATGGCTGATTCAAACAGCTGAGGTCTAAATATGCTACAGTCACAGTGTGCATGTCTTCTTTTTTTATTCTGCCCCCACCCCCCCAAACCCCCTTCTCTGAAAAGATTCTGTTCAAGGTTGTCCTCTTCGTTTCTTTTCCTAGAAGACAGGTGACAAGTTACGTAGGCCACTGGAGACTTAGTGGCTATCTTTTTAAAAGAAACAAGTGTCTGACCCTCAGGGGATAAGTGTGACTTTTGGTAGAATTGTTAATGCAATATATCTCTGCAGAATGCGGTACAGTGTAGCCATCTTGTTTTAACTCTTTTGTGACTTAGTGAAATCTTGTTATGGCATTCCTTTCACAGACTGGAATGCTCTAACCTTGAATGCTAATTTGGATATATATGGAACATTTTACCTAACCAGTATATTAAAATGCTTCAGATATAACACTTAAGATACAATCCTCTCTGAGATAGTGGACTTGGGCACTATTTTTTTATCAACAGCAAAAGATGCTCGGATCCAAAGAACAGTAGAGGAAGAGCAAAGCTGCTGCTCTTGCCCACTAGTTATATGGATGGGAAAAACCTGAGGCACAGAAAGGTGGTTGTTTGACCAGGCTTACCTACATGTCTGGCAGAATTTCGACATTGAATTTGTGGTTTAGTACTTACCCCAAGAGCTCAACATGGTTCTTGTAAGTAGGACACTCATAGGGTTCAAATCTCTATTGTAGGAAGAATCTCAATGGAATTAGGAAAAGATATATCTACGTGCTAATACAGGAGTTTCTGTAGAAGGCTCTTGGGATTTGAAAAGATTTTTTGACAGTAAAGTTCTTCCTCTCTGTAAAGATATTTACAGCAACATGGAATATATAGATGGCTGCTCCGTGTTAATGATGTGCTGTTCTACGTTGATGATCTGAATTCCTGAGCTTGCTGCTTTGGCTTACAGTAGCTGGCAATATGAATTGTAAACCGCAATGCTTGTTTCCAGAAATTGCAGTATATCAAATAAAGACAAACATAAACATAATACGATGATTTCCTTTGGTAGAGTGTGGTAGGATTCTGAGGATATGGAGTAAAGCTAAGTAGGGAAAGAGAATATTGCTAGAAAACATTTAGAGGAAATGGCAGAACTGCAGCAAGAGCAGACACTTAAGATCATGTAGCCTTGAGTAAGGTTCATGTGTCAGTTTGATTTAGCTGCATGTCTGATGAAGGTAGGCTTATTGGCATGGTAAGTTCTTGAAAAAGCTTCTCGCTGCCAATTTGGGGAAAGTAACACTAAAGTTGAGATGAATATTCAGTTCCTATGGTTCAATAAATGTTGTTCTTCTTTTGCTAGATTGATATTGATCATGGTTTTATGTAGCAAGAATACCTTGGGCAGGTGCCCTCAAGAGTCTGATCTGTGTTGAACTCCTTTTAGTAAATACTAGGCTGGATAAATCTTTGTAACTTGTGCCAATACAGTGACCTGGCAGTGGAATTTTATCAGGTTTGAAGTAATGGAGAACATCAAGTTATGTCATATAAGCTATATAATAACTCATACTGTGAAGAGTTTTGGTCACTACCCATGTGAGCATCTGGAAACTTTCAGGTGGATCTCTTTGCCAATGCAGACTGAAGCTTTTCTCAGTGAAAACCAATAAAGTAGATACCAATCATCTTTATTAGGCAAACATTTTAAGATGAAAATGATTAGTACAACAAATACACCTTTAGGCATAATTTTCTGCTGGTTCACAATTCTGACCCTGAAGTTTCTTTCCAACATCCATTGAGTTGGAAAGAATGAAAAATGATCAAATGTGAAACTTTTTGTTTTGTTTTAAATTTCAAATTACTTGTATCCATATATTTGATTTATTAAAAAGCAAAAAAAAATGGTGACAAAGAAATGTTTTGCCCTGGCTTTTTGTCAGTCGCTCAAGTTTTCTAAATATGTTTCTACCCTACACCAAGTGGTTCAGACTAACATGGTCATTTAAGAATGAAATTAAGCTTCAAGGTTCCTGGTTAGTAAACTTTTTATAGTTCCTTTACCAAATGAGAGGAAATAGATAACAGGCAAGACGTATTTCTCATAGGTCTGTTCCTAGAGTTAATTTTATTTTTATGCAAAGCAGATTTACAAAAATGCTTTAAACTTCAAGTTCTGTTTTCAGTCAGCTTTGCTTAGTTATGATTCTGGAAACTCCCGTTTTCATGTTACACAAATGTGGCCTGTCTCCACCTTTCTTCCTTCTCTTACAGCAACAGAAAGTTCAGTTCATCTACTTTTATATATAATTGGGTCAGTTGCACCTTTCCTTAGAAACTGGAGTTCCCATGGAACAAAGGGGGGGGGGGTATGAAATTGAGCCTAATGCTAAGAAATGTGTCTTACCCTGGACCACGTCAATCTCAGGCATGTTTATGCTGCAGGCAAAGCTGGGTCCCCATGACGGTTGTGTTCTCATGAGCCTGTTTCTCTCCCTGCTTTCAGTCAAGGTACAGGCGTTAGAGCGATAGTGTATTCTGGACCCATCAAGTTGGATCTCAAGAGTTACGAAGAAGAGACTGCTCCATTTTTCCATAGAACCATCTCCTAAACCAGCTGTGATCACTCTTTGTCTTGCAGCATTTCTTTAGTGTCATTAATTTTAAAGATTGCTGAGGTTCTCTCTAGATTCAGAAGCATAAATTACTTTTAGGGTTTCTTAAAAGTATCTGGTTTCTGGTATTTTCTAACGGAGAATTAAGAACATGTCAGAAGACTTAGGCTATCCCCTTACTTCAAAAGTTCCATTATGTTGAATTTAAGGAGTGAGCCTTTTTGGTGACAGTGCAGACTGTTAGGTTCTTATCTTACCTCTGTAAGTAGTAAATTGCTATCATTTTGGGTAAACGGATAAAGCCTAGCTTTTTTCACATTTTTAACAGCTTAACTTGTAAATATTTTGACTTACTGGATTTGGCTGTGTTTATGGGGTAAGAACTTATGATTTAGTGAGTGTTTGTTGATGTGGACGATTCATTCTGATTGTGTTTTCTGCAGGTAGGATTGTTGTCATGAAATGTTGAATCTCTTGTTTAAGATTTAGGTTGACAATTTGACCTGTTGTATCTTATTTGAGTTATGATTTCATTTAAATCAAAGCATTGTAAGGCTTCTATTTATGCATTTATTGCTTTGGGTTTTATTTGTTGGGGTCTGAACTATTTTTATTTTTCCCCTCTTTTTTTTTTCCAGTTTTATGTATCCATTTAGGATTGCATTGTACAGTTTGCCTGAAACTGTTTTTGTTCTTGCTTTGTTTTAGATTTTATACTCTGATATTTTTATACACAGCTTGGAGCATTTATCTTGAAAAGGTGATTTAAAAGCTTTTTAAATTAAGATAAAATGAAATGTAAGGGATTAGAGCCTGTCCATTTTTCACATCCTCTGGTAACAAATTCCAGAGTTTGCTTATGTGTTGAGTGAAAAATATTTTCTCCTATTTAGTCTTAAGTAAGTTATATTGTAGCTTCATTGCATGTCCCCTAGTCTTTCTACTTTTTGAAGGAGTAAGCAACTAATTTGTTTACACGTTCCACCCCATTAATTATCTCTAGGAACAAGCAGGAATGCATTCTTCAAGTATAGGTGAACATCACCGTCAGAGCGTGTGTGGGAACGTTCCCTAGTAGCCAAATAGAAAGTCCCTGGGAGCACTCCATTGCGCCTGCGTGTTTGCGCTCCCGCCTTCCCAACTCAGCTCAGTTCTTTGTTTTCTGTGGAGCCAGCAGGACACTTCGTCCTGTCACTGCTGAAAAACTTCTCTTTTTGGTGGAACATTTTTCTTCTACCTTCCCGTTGACACCGGTTCTGTCGAATCTGACTCCGGTCCCAATAACTTTCTTTTTTTTTTTTCTTTTCAAAATTTTCCTTTTCCTTTTTGATTTTCATTGCAGTTTCACCGCTAGACTAAACCTCTAGGCCTCCATAGCTGCCTCTTCAATCTCGAAGACATTAAGACATTTTTAAAGGCATAGTTAGAAAAACAAGTCAGTGGTTTTAAAAAGTGTACCAAGTGTGCCAGTACCTTCTCGGTCACTGATAAACATGACTGGTGTCTAAAATGTTTGGTTCCTGATTACCAGCCCAATTCTTGTCCTTTGTGCCAACAAATGACAAAAAGAGGCCTCAAGAACAGATTCAGACAGTATGGGTCAATGTTCACCTCAGACTCTCTCTGTGGTTTCCACCTCATTGAGGGCATCAACTTCTCATGGCTCGCAGACTTCTTCAAAATCCAAACAAGAGAGAGTTAAAATCTCTGGCTGTTTACAAACCTTCGGCATCGAAGACCAATACCAATGCTAGAGAGAAGTCCCAGTACAAGCACTGTGACAACTCTAAAGGTGCTTCTGATGCAGACCGGCTAGCCAAACAGCCCCGACGGGAGGATCTTTCCTCCAAAGCACAAGTGGGGCTTCGGGATGCTCCCGAGGCTTCACCCTCCAGAGAGCTACTGGTTCCATGTTCTGGGACGGTGACTCAAAGCCCCATAGGTTACTCCACCCAGATATCAGCATCTCCCTAGACAAGCAAATGCTGACTCTCTAGAGGAGTTTGGCAGCACTCCTGGTAGCCTAAGTACATGCCTACAGCCATGTGTATCAGGCCCGATGCTGGCCCTTGAACCGGCATCATTAGAACCCCCAAGGTTGATTCCTTAGTTAGAACCAGTCAATGCCCCTGGTATCCAATAGACTCAGACCTCTATGGCTCTCAGTTCTGATTCCTCAGAGTATCTGTATCAACCTTTGACATCCATGAAACATCGAGGTTGAACCCAAGACCGCTGGTACTTTGATTTCTTATGACTCTGACTCAACTTCTTCAGGTTCTGATGGAGGATCACTCGGTTCCCGAGAACTTCCAGGCATCCCTTCAGATCCTTTGCCACCTCAGGAAAGGCGTCTGTCCCCACCAGAGGATATGTCCTTTCAGGACTTCATCCGTGACATGGCAGCGGGACTCGCCATCACAGTAGCCTCAGAGAAGGAACCGAAGGCAGAAGAATTGGAGATACTCCAGTACCCTCCCATGCCCAAAGAAGTGGCTACAGTACTGGTGCATTGTATCCTACAGGATTTTATGCTCCATATGTGGGGTGCTCCGCTTACGCTTCCCATGTCAGCAAGAGACTCAATACCATATACAGAGTACCAGAATGTCCAGGCATCCAAAAACCTCAGCTCCCCCACCACTCAATGGTGGTGGGCTTGGCGATGTGCCTAATAAAGAGCTCAACACTACCTGGCAGAGACTTGAGGACACTCTATGCTTTTAGACATTGATGCTTGCAAGCTTGCATTTTGGCCTCCAGAATTAACTCCTACATGCTGTACATGGGCATGTTTCTGAAAGATGTCACCAGGGATCTGGAGACTTTTGCCCCCCCCATGCTTCCTGAGGATAAAAGCCTTCCATATGCTCATCAAACAAGGGCAAAACACTTCTAAGTTTCTTACCAGGGCCTCTTTCTATGCTTGAATTCACCAGCAGAGCTTCAGCAGTCTGCATTGGGGCTCACAGAATGGCCTGTTGCAGGCATCAGATCTCGAGCAATGGGTCCAGGATAAATTGGCCAATATCTATGTACTGGAGAAAACCTTTTTGGCAAGGATTGGAGAGAAAAAGCAGGCAAGATTGAAACACATGATCTCGCCCTAAAATGCCTTTCCAGGAAAACAGCTGACTTATCAAAAAGGAAGGCCCTTGCCAAGAAATCTTTCTATTCTAAGAGATACTATCCTTACCTGCCTTCTGCCACCCATCAAACTCAGCAGCTTCAGAGACAGCATGTCCCAAGGCTCCTAAGCCCCAACCATCTTCACAGGCACAACCTGCACCTGATTTTTGACTTCTTCCTGGAGAGCATTGCCAATCTACCCCTGGAGGGCCCACAGCCTCCACATAGCAGGCAGACTTTGTCACTATGCCCATAGGTGACACCTTATAACATCAAAGAATATTGGTGTGGTATTCCTTTCTTTTCTGGTTAATTGCCTCTTGGTGTTCTTATTTATTTATTTATTTATTTTATTTATTACAATTTCTTATATACCGCACTATTGTCAGCGCGGTTTACATACAACAAAATGACCATAACAAACTGCTTGGCTTCACATAGAACAGGAGTAACAACTTGGATAACATGTTTATGCTTTACAGAGAACAGGAGTTGCAACTTGGATAACACAGGGAATGCAAACTGAACTAAATACATATGTACAAGGAGATCGAGTCTGAGAATTTAGGGTGTACATGTGTGTACATGTGTGCGATAGGGTTGATATGTTAACTTGAGGAGGTAAGGGAGAGGCAATTATGTAGGGGTTGGGTTAATCTGGTAGTACTGAGTAAATAAATGGGGTCTTCATGTATGTGATTCGATCTTGCAGGAATCTAGAGTGCTGCCATATCCACTCCAGCTTCTTGAGTTGTAGTAGGGACTCACGTAGGTCAGCTGTGAACCATATGGCTCTGTGATTCCTCTTGGTGGATCTTGTGGACTGTGGTAGGTGTGTGGTCTTGCTTAGGATGTCATTCCATGTCTATAAGCTCATCCAGCTCAGAGGTGTTGGTATTAAGGTTGGGTAGTGTTTCTTCAAGGAAGGCTTCATTGTTAAAAGATTGGAAGTGACGAGCTGTTGGTGGTAGAGAAGTCACAGAGGGATCTTGGTCTGCTGCGCATGTGGGGATGTGGAAATAATGGCAGACCATGGGACAGGGATGACCCGTGGTTGGTCGGAGTTGCTGTATTTGAGTGGGGATGAGAGTGCAAAGATAAGGTCCAAAGTGTTTCCTCCTTTATGGGTGGGTGCGTGTATTAGTTGTTCATACTTAGTGCAATGACGGCAAGGAAGGTTGTGGATTGTTTCGCTGATAGCGCAGGGAGGTTAAAATTGCCTAGCAGCCAAAGTGGTCTATCCTTAGTTGATCGATTGCATGCTAGGTCAAGGATTGTGGAGTGGTCATCAGTGCATATAGATGGAGCTCAGTAACTAGCATGCTGATAAGCAGGTCCGGCATTGTGTTAAGGAATGGTGTCATATGATGGTGGTGTCTTGCGTTCTCTAGTAGGCCCACCTCAGGCTTGGTGAAATGAGCAAGACTAATGGCTTATTTATGTGGTAGCTAGAAACCTCAAGTGAGATGCTTAACGCTAATTACATGTAACAGCAGTGTATTTCCTAAAGTTCAGGTAGGTTGATGAACTATATTGACAGCATTTCAAGCATCATTAGCATTGACTACACGGAGCTAAAATGTATCTTACATACTCAATATGAATCTAGTGGGTTGCATATTCTAACAAGCGAGGTTATGCAGAGCATTAACAGCATTATTAGGACACTTCCTACAGTAAGACACATAACTAGCGGATATTTTACTCTTGGTTTGGGGTTTTATATTCGGAATTAGATAACAAAGGCAGCTACAACAGGCAAGGAGCAGGGGGATGGAACTTCCTGCTCCTTGCTCCGATTCAGATTGGAGGTCCCGGTTGAGGTTTGGAGTTGGCTTTGGAGCAGGTTAGAGCTTACCAGATTGGATTTGCTGGGTCGTGATGTCTTTGCCATTCAAGGTAGCAAGCAGGAGATCTGATGCTGTCATCAGTGTTAGAGGTGACTGTGATGGTCACAGCATGCAGGGGGATGTTGGAATTGTTTACTGGAGATGTGGAGAGTCATCACCTTCTAAGATCGTAATGTCCTGTGGTGATTTTGCCGACGTTGCTTTGTGTTGTAGGTGACAGGTTCATAGTGGAGTCACCGTGGTTTGCAACTTAAGTGCTGAGGAAACTGACTACGGTGGTGCGAGTCCTGATGCAACAGTTGTCTGAGTGTTCCCTTGTGGGAGTTAGGCCCACGCATAAGGGCCATGCCAAAAGGCTCTCTGGCGAGGCCCTCAGGTGCAGGCCTGCCTTCCGGTGCTATTTTAAAGCTGCAGCAGCGGTCTTCCGGCCTCTCTCTGGCTTGTGGTGAGGCACGGGGGATGGGCTCACTTAACCGCTCCCTTCCCTGATGACATTGGAGCAGCTGGCTGAGGAAAAGGCTCTCCTGCGTTTTCTGGTACTGTTTTAAAGCTGCAACCGCAGTCTTCCGGCATCGATCTGGCTTGCGGTGGGGAGTGGGGGATGGACTCACCCGCTCCAATTTTAGGTCATTTATGAATATGTTAATAAGCAATGGGCCCTGCACAGATCCCTGCAGTACTCCACTATTTACTTTTCTCAAATGAGAAAATTGGCCATTTAGCCCTACGATATTTTTTCTTTTTAACCAGTTACTCATCCACAATAGTACACTGCCTCCTTTCCATGACTCTTCAGTTTCTTCAAGAGTCTCTCGTAAGGGACTTTGTCAGAGGCTTTTAAGAAAATTGAGATACATGCAAGTCAGTTGATACAGTGTATCTACCTGTTTCACACCTTCAGAAAAATATAACAGATAGTAAGACAAGATTTTCCTTGGCTAAATGCATATTTACTTTCTCCCATTAAATCTTGACTATCTACATGGTCAGAAATTGTATTCCTTATAATGTTTTCTACTATTCATTATCAGCTCTAGTATGGCTTGCCCACGAGCTATGACTGGATTTATATCGGCATTGATTTTTTCGTTCAAGGATAATTGCGTGCACAAGTGCCATTTTATCATTTTATGCATCACATGGTTCTCCGATAGTCCATCAAGTGCTGCCCTTGCTCAGAATAGTGCACTGTCTTGCCAGTCTGCAGGTCCTCATGATGATGGGCTGAGCTTGTTCCTTATCTTTCTCTTCCCTTATTCTGGCTCATTTCTCAGGTTGTTTCTGTCGTGTCAAGTCAGTTTCAGCCTATGGCAACAGCAAAGCCAGCAGCGGGTAAGTTGCACCAGAAAACATTTTTCTCCTACATGCGCCAAATGTTTCTTCACCTTCAACCACACATATTTGAACACTGGTGCTACTGAACTCTGTGCCTGGCCTTTGGTTCTTCTGTGCACTTCTTTGCATCTTGGTGGAATAGACGATCACCTCCTCATGTCATTTGAATACACACAGCTTATTATAATGTGAATATAAAAGGCACCACACTACTTTCTGCACAGCCATTTTTGCACAGGTGGAGTCCGCGCCATTCCCTCTCTGCATTGTTTTGCAGTGGTAATTATGCATAGACTTTGGGCTGGATATGCACGAACAGTGTACTAATGTTTCTGCATCAGCCTCTTTGTGTGTTAATACACTGAAACATATTTCCATTGGATGATTCATTTGTTTTCTGGGGATAGAGAATGAGCATAACAGGGGTGGGATCTGAACTTAAGCATGTGGGTTATAAAATACACACAGATGCACTTATTCCTTTTGGCATATACCATGCACAAAGTTATTTTTGTTTGGCGCAAGTGTAACTGGCAAATTCCGAGGAGGCATTTTTATTAAAAGGTGCATAGAAACTCATGTTAACTTTATAAAACTGGCACTACATAAGCACTTATATGATTGGACAGACAAGGTGCCTTTTTGTACTTTTGGTATGACAATTTTATATATTTTGCCATAGTGACATGTGCATCTAATTAGAGACTCAAGAAGAATGCTCATAGAGCCAAGCAAACATCAGTCCAAACACAGAGAAAATCTAATTTCGAAACCAACTATAATCCACAAGTTGTAAGCACTTTGCTTCATCATGGTCATGCATTCTGCTTGTTGGTAAGACAGCAAGCCATGGGGCCTGCTATATACTAAATTTCTTCTCTCCCCCCCCCCCCATCCACCCCACCCTCCCCAAACTCAATGGATACAAAATGGGAGAACAGCATTAGTTAATCTAGTCTCATGCTTGAGCTGACTGAGACGGTCAGTATTATTGATGGGCTCAGCATTACTTACTGTGTATACCATATTAAAGAGTCATCACAGGTAGAGGTAAACAGTTTAGTCAAATGGTGTGAGGTATTTCAGCTAAAGTGAAGTTCAATATAAATATTCTACTTCAACAGTTACTGTTATTTATCATACTGCTAGACCTGTCCGACTTAAGCAACTTTTAGCTATGTCATCACTAGTATATATACTTGTGCAGCACTGAGAAAAGCCAGTATTTGCCTCCAGCAGCTGTTTGGACTGGTGCAGTAATGCAAATAGGCCTGTCTCCCCTGGCCAAGACCATAGTCTTAAGGGCTGTGTGTGAGACCTGAAGGTCTATTGTTTGCTTGCTTTCTTTCTTTTCCTTATAAAAAAAAAATAAAATAAAATCTTTTCCTGGAGTCTTCCAGCTTTTTTCTCCTCTGGTGCCACGCGCCATTTTGGGGCACTAGGCCCAACTTTCCTCTACAATGAAAAAACCCGCTTCGGGTTTTAAAAAGTGTTCCAAGTGTGGCGGTACCATCTCTGTCACCGAAACCCATGAGTGGTGCCTCAAATGTTTAGGTCCTGACCACTCTATCTCCGAGTATGTTGCCTATGGGATGATGTCGAAGAGGGGTCGGCAAAACAGAACTGCTAAACTTAGCACCCTTTTTCCCTCCGATGCAGCATCTGTGGCATCAACATCTTCCAGGGCTTCGTCCTCCTCCCATGGATCTCAGGTAACTAAACATAAGTCTAGCCGGTCCTCAAAGGGTAGATCTCCTTCTGAGTATTGAGATGCCTCTGGCGTTGCCCTTGAGGGACTCACACCGGCAAAATTGCCCCGGCGGGAGGCTTCGGCTTCCAAAGCATTATCGGGGCTCCAGGATGTTCTCGAGGCCCCAACCTCGGCAGAACTACTGGTGCCATGCTCTGGGGTACCGGCCGCTTTGTCTGGTACCGATACCCAGGCATCGGCGGCGTCCATAGACTAGAGATTCTTGGCTATTGAATGCAGGCTGGCGGCTCTTCTCTCGGCATTGATGACCCCGAAACCGCTTCAGACAATTCAACCGGAACCAGTACCAATTGCATCGACGTCGGTAGGTGGACCACCGGTACCGACGCATGCTGTGTCCTCCAGTACTGACAAGTTGGTACTGGACCCTGTCGATACCGACTTCGATCGGTACCGGTATCGTGCGCTGCATGATTACCCGGACAGGAGATACTTTGAATCCTCCGAGTCTGAAGACTCTGACAGCTCTGTCGATACTAGAGTACTTCTTCCTGAGGATTCTTCCTTTCCTAAACGTAGGATGTCTCCTCCAGAGGATATATCCTTCCAGGATTTTATCTGGGATGTGACTCGAGGTCTTTCCATCACAGTGGCTCCTGAAACAGAGCCTAGGGCAAAGGAATTGGAGATTTTACAGTATCCTAAGGCTCCCAAAGAGGCAGCTACCTTGCCTATTCATGAGATCTTGCATGATCTCATGCTAAGGATGTGGGAAACATCTCTCACCACTTCTCCTCATTCTCGTAGGCTCGATACCATGTATTGAGTTCCTCCCTGTCCTGGATTTCAAAAAACTCAACTGCCCCACTATTCCATGGTGGTGGAATCGGCTATGAGAAGGATCAAGAGTGCAAAAAGACATGCATTTAATCCTCCAGGATGCAAATGTAGAACTCTTGATGCTTTTGGGCGTCGAACCTTCCAGGCCTCTATGCTTTCTGCCAGGATTAGTTCCTACATTTTATATATGGGAATGTTCCTTAAGGAAGTTACAGGAGATCTAGAGCTTATGAGCCCTCTCCTTCCAGATGACAAGAGACAAGATTATCTTGCACTTATCAAACATGCTCAGGATGTTTCCAAATTTGTAAATCATGCAGCTTTTGATTGTTTTGATTGCATAAGCAGAACTTCTGCTATTGCTATAGGCGCACGTAGGATTGCCTGGCTCCAGGCATCTGACCTGGAACTTTGAGTACAGGACAAACTGTGGAATATTCCTTGCACAGGAGAGAATCTCTTTGGCAAAAATTGGCACGAGAAAGCTAATGAGCTAGATGCTGATAATCTCACCTTGGATGGATTATCAAAATCTATAGCTGATCCTGCAAGGAAAAAGTCCTACAAAAAAACATTCTTCACTAGAAAGAAGTTTTACCCCTCCTATACCCAGCAAGCGCATCGTTCAGGTCAGTCTCCCAAAAGGGTCAGCAACAACCTAAACAAAGAAAAACAAAGGCTGCTAAGCCTCAACTGGCTCAGCAGACTCGGCCTCCACAGGGGCTTTGACTCCCATCTAAAGAACTTTGTCTTCCTGGCCCTGAACAGGCCAGAGCCTTCCACCATCCCAGGAAGGTTATGTTATTATGCCCCCAGATGGGGGCAGATAACAGCAGAAAGTTGGACTCTGTCCATTGTAAGAGAGGGATACAAGCTTCACTTCCTCAGCATGCCCCCTCCTACAATGGTAAGACAGTTCAATTCTCAGACCTCTCTCAACTCCCAGTTAGATCGCGAGGTCAGCCTGCTTCTTGCCCAAGGGGCAATAGAAGAAGTACCTATTCATCAACAAGGTGCAGGGTTCTATTCCCCCTTTTTCCTTATTCCAAAGAAAACAGGAGGGCACAGACACATTTTGGTCCTCAGAGAATTGAACAAATTCCTCTTCAAAGAGAAATTCAAAATGATTTCTCTGGGAATTCTACTGCCATACCTTCAGAGCCAGGACTGGCTTTGTTCTCTAGATCTCAAGGATGCGTACACTGACGTTCTCATCCTTCCAGCTCACCGAAGGTTTCTTCGCTTTCTATTTCAAAGGAAGCACTACCAATACAAAGTTCTTCCTTTTGGCCTGGCCTCGGCACCAAGGGTGTTCACAAAATGCATGGCTGTGGTGGCAGCATTTCTCTGCACCCTAAAAATATTTGTCTTCCCTTACTTGGACAATTGGCTCTTTCGAGCCCCATCAGAGCCAGAGGCCAGGTTTTCTCTATCTCGCACAATGCGTATCCTTCAATGTTTGGGACTTGTCACAAACTTCCCAAAATCCAACCTAGCTCCCACTCAGTCTCTAGAGTTCATAGGAGCCCTGCTGGATACCAGACAGATAAGGGCCTATCTTCCACAGTCCCGCTGCCTTCACATTGTGCAGTTAGCTTCCCAAGCAATGCTAAAGTCTCACTTCACTGCTCGGGAAATGTTACAATTGCTAGGCCACATGGCATTCACCGTGTATGTGGTCCCTTATGCCCGCTTCCATATGAGGGCAACCCAGTGGACTCTATCCACTCAGTGGACTCAGGCGTCAGGTTGCCTGTCAGACAAAATAGCAACCTCAGATCGTCTTATTTTGTCTCTCCAATGGTGGCAGTCACCCCAGAATCTGTTGGTGGGGTCCCCTTTTCAGCAACCCCTTCCCCAAGTAACTCTAACAATAGATTTATTTATATCCCGCTTTTCACCGGGTCAAAGCGGTTGGGGGATACATTTAACACGAGGGGATATGAGACACATACACTAATACTTACAGGGAACATGGGCAATGGAGGGTTAAGTGGCTTGCCCAAGACCACAAGGAGCACCTGCGGGACTAGAAACCCCAGTCCTTCCGGCCCAAGGTTGCTGTCCTCTAGTGGGATTTGAACCACTGACCTTCCGGCCTGTAGTACCTTGCCCCAACCACTAGGCCACTCCTCCCTAGATACCTAGATGCCTCAGAGGTGGGTTGGGGAGCCCATTTGCAAGTCCTCTCTCCCCAGGGTTCCTGGACTCCACAGGAGACCGATCTACACATCAATCTCCGAGAGCTCAGAGCAATCTTTCTTGCTCTTCAAGTGTTTCACACCCAGCTCAGCTACAAAACTGTCCTAATTCAAACAGACAACCAGGTAGCCATGTTCTATATGAACAAGCAGGGCGGAACAGGCTCTCTGTCGCTCTGCAACGAAGCTTTGCAACTTTGGGCCCTCGCCAGAGAGCATAAGATTCATCTGCTTGCAGTGTATCTAACAGGCATTCAAAACTCTTGGGCAGACAGACTCAGTCGAGTTCTGCTTCCACACGAATGGTCTCTCCATGCAGACCAGGTGGCCCAAATTTTTCAAATTTGGGGAACCCCGGACATAGACCTCTTTGCAAGTCCGCTGAAGGCCAAACTTCCCCGGTTCTGTTCCAGAATTCAGGCTCAGGGTTGTCAGGCCAGGGATGCCTTCCTCCTCCATTGGGGTCGGAACTTTCGGTATGCCTTCCCATCCATTCCCCTAATTCCCAGAACTTTATTCAACTTCAGAGAGACAGAGGCCATATGATTCTCTTAGCCCCACATTGGCCACGACAAGTGTTGTACCCTCTGCTCTTACATCTCTCTCAAACTCCATCTCTGGAGTTAGGATCTGCTCCAGATCTCCTATCATAGGAGGATGGGATGCTGTGGCATCCCAATCCCCAGTCTCTACATCTCAGGGCCTGGTTGCTGAAAGCCTAGAACTTCATGGTCTTGACCTTTCTCAGCAAGTAAAGGATATCCTTTATGCTTCCAGGAAACCATCCACAAGATGCTCTTATGCTTTAAAGTGGAAAAGGTTTACCATATGGTGTTCGCAGAAGGGTCTTAACCCTCTTGCAATACCTCTGGAATCATTACTGGAAAATCTCCTTCCTTTGTCTAATGCAGGGCTTAAGACCAATTCAGTGAGTTCATTTGAGTGCTATTGCAGCTTCTCTCAAGCCTTTAAATGGGCAGCCTATTTCCTCTCATCCTATCATAGCGAGATTTATGAGAGGCCTTCTTCTAACTAAGCCTCCTGTTAAGCCACCACCGGTGGCATGGAATTTAAATCTGGTTCTTGGCCAGCTCATGAAGCCGCCTTTTGAACCATTAACCACTACCTCTTTGAAATTCCTTTCCTGGAAGGTTATTTTTCTTATTGCAATCTCATCAGCACGTTGCATCAGTGAATTGCAAGCATTGGTGGCGGATCCTTCTTATACACAAGGTTCCATCATGATAAGGTAGTCCTTGGGACTCATCCTCACTTTATGCCAAAGGTGGTTTCACCTTTTCATTTAAACCAAGCAGTTTACCTTCCTGTTTTTTTTTCCCAAGGCCTCATGCCTCTAATGCAGAAAGGAATCTTCATACTTTGGACTGTAAAAGAGCTTTGGCCTTTTACTTGCGAAGGCCGCAGCAACATAAAAAGTCCTCTCAACTCTTTGTTGCTTTTGATCCTAGTCATTTAGGACTTCCAATCTCCAAAAGGACACTGTCCAACTGGATTGCAGTGTATATCTTTTGCCTATCAGAGTAAGAACCTTCCTCTTGAAGGCCATGTCACAGCGCACAATGTGAGAGCCATGGCAGCCTCTATGGCTCATCTTCACTCTGCGTCTATCGACGACATCTGTCGAGCAGCTACCTGGGCCTTGGTTCATACCTTCACAGCCCATTACTGCTTGGACAAGGACTCCCGCCAGGATGCCTTTTTTGGTCAGGCTGTTCTTCAACACCTGTTCCATACTTAATCAACTCCTACCCACCATCCCTGGTAGGATGCCAGAGATCCATGGGGGGAAGTGGAGCCCTTTCAAAAGGGCACACAACTTCTGGGGTTTCTCCCTGGCATCTCTAGCTAGGGAGTCCCCATATGTGAAGACTACATGCTTGCTTGTTCCTGGAGATAGCATAGTTACTTACCTGTAACAGGTGATCTCCGGGAAAAGCAGGAATTTAGTCTTCACAACCCACCCACCTCCCCTAGGAGTTGTATCTCTCTTTTCTCTCTCCCTCTCTCTCTCTCTCTTTTTGTCTCAGCTTTAAACTCAACTGGAGAGAGACAGTTGGGAAAGGCGGGAAGGCAGCACGCAGGCGCTGTTGGATGCTCCCAAAAGCTTTCTAATTGGACACTGGGGAGCGTTCCCGCGCAGGCTCCGTCGGTACCGACGATACTCATATGTGAAGACTAAATTCCTGCTGTTCCCGGAGATCACCTGTTACAGGTGAGTAACTATGCTTTACTGACCAAAGGATTTTGAAAAAGGACCTTGATAAATTCAGACTGGGCACCTAAATGGTAGATGAAATTTAATGTGGACAAGTACAAAATCATGCACCTAGGAAAGAACAACTCAAACTATGGTTACACGATGCAAGGTTCTACATTAGAAAAAGAGACGGCTGAAGGGAGATATGATAGAGGTCTGTAAATTAATGAATTGAGTGAAACAGGTAAATGTAGATCTATTGTTTACGCCATCAAAAAGTAGAAAGACTAGGAGACATGCAATGAAGCTACAATGTATGTAACCCATTTAAGACTAATAAGATAAAATATTTTTTCACTCATCACGTAATCCAACTCTGGAATTCGTTACCCGAAAATTTAATAAAAGCTGTTAGTGTAGCTGGGTTTAAAAAAGGTTTGAACAAGTTCCTGAAGGAATGGCCCATAAACCATTACTAAAGAGGACCCGGGAAATGCACTGCTTGCCCCCAGGACAAGCATTGTGGAACCTGAGTGCCTTTTTCGGTACCTGCCAGGTACTTGCAACCTGGATTGGCCACTGTTGGATGCTGGGCTTCATGGACCTTGGTCTGATCCAGTATGGCATATCATATGTTCTTATGGCAGTACCCTTCAGTTACTTTGGGGCTCTAGGGCCCTTTTTTGGCTAGCTTTGAACAGCAGTTTCTGAAACAGCTCATGGGCTGATTTCAGTCCTTACTAACTGTTTGGCAGCCCCCTTTTTTTATTTATACAGCCTTCAATTTTACAGCTAAGTAATACACTTGTACAGAAAAGTGGCTTCAGGAAAGAAAAAATCCCATAAGAAATATATATTTTTATGCTTCAGACAAGTAAAGAGGGAAGCCCCCTTTGTGAGGGTCTGAGGCTGACCTTCCCTTTAGAGCAGTGGTCCCCAACCCAGTCCTATGGGGCCCACCGGCCAGTCAGGTTTTTGGGATATCCCTAATGACTATGCATGAGATATATATGCATTAGAGATATCCTGCCAACCTGACTGGTTTGTGGCCCTCCAGGGCTGGATTTGGAGACCCCTGCCTAATACCTCTGTCATTTAAGATTGTGAGTAGGCAAGGTACAGATGTCCTAGACATCAAAAGGGTATATAGAATGTGTCACATTCCTCCTCGATTCTCACCACCACCAAAAAGTTGTCTAATAGACAATTTTTGGTGGTGGTGAGAAGTGAGGAGGACTGTGACAAATTCTATCTAACCTTTTTGATGTCTTGGACATCTGCACCTTGCCCACTCACAATCTTAAATGACAGAGGTGTAAGGCAGGGGTCTCCAAATCCAGCCCTGGAGGGCCACAAACCAGTCAGGTTGGCAGGATATCTCTAATGCATATATATCTCATGCATAGTCATTAGGGATATCCCGAAAACCTGACTGGCCGGTGGGCCCCATAGGACTGGGTTGGGGACCACTGCTTTAGAGGACCTGGGGATCTCAGGAGCCTTTGTCACCTGTGGCAAGGGACTTAAGTGCCATGCTTCACCCTTTCACTTATCTCTTTCTCTTTCTCTAGAAGCCCACCTTTCTCCCCTATAGGGGTGGTTTGGGTTGCAGATGAGGAATCATTTTCTCCAGTGAGAGTTGGAGGAGGAAGGGGAAATTTCCCTAATGTAAGGTGAGAATCAACCCGTGATTCTTTTATTTCACACAGAAGACCTTCCTATCCTTATTTAGGGAGAATATGGCGCCTTTGCATATTATAGAGCCTGTTCCTCTGCAAGCTTTTCATGTGAATCTATTCTGGGAGTGTATCTGGTATCCTTGATATATTCTCTCCCTCCCCCCCCCCGAATGTGGCAGCACATAGTCTCCTAGTCTCTGAACTAGTCCTGTCTCGACTATACCTTATGCCCCAGGGCGAGCTGGATCAGCTCTTTGGGCTCTCTCGGGTGTTCCTGCCATCCCAGCAGTGACAGTGCATATGACAATCCTAGTAGAAGAGGGTAATGCATTCAAGGACTCTCATGATTGGAGATTAGAGGCCCTTCTTTAATAATACTTTTGCAGCTGCCACCTTAGGCTCTCAGGCAGTGCTGTGTGCACTGTTTATTGGCCTTACAGTTTGGTTTGAACCAGAAATTAGTCCTGAGGTGCTGTTGGGAATGTATTCAAGGGATGTCCTTGGCAGTTCACGCTTACGTCTCCTGCTTCTTCAATGGAGTGAAGCATATCCATCAATCAGTGCATCTAGTTCCTCAGTGGCAACTGTCTCTAGTTAGAAGATGCTGATAGGGCCCACTTGTAGGGCCTCTCTCAAGGGCTTGACCCTTAAGATGTATTTTTCTGGTGTTTGTTGTATCCGCAAGACCCATGTCAGAGCTGATGACCTTGTCCTCAGCAGAACCTCGTTTGGCCATCTCAATGGCTTCTGTCTCTTTGCAGACTATGCTATCTTTTCTTCCAAAAGTATTTTGCTCCCTTTCACCTTAATTAGATTCTGTCATCCTTGAAGGAGGACCTTTTGGTGAACCCCTCTCTGCATCTTGTGGATGTGAGGTGGTGGTAATCTGATATGTGGAGATTACTGACTTTCTTCAATCAATCAGACCTTCTCTTTGTTCTGTTCAGTGGTCCAAAGAAAGGTCAGGCAGTGGCAAAGTCCTCAGTTGCCTACTGAATTAAGGAGACTATTGGTTCAGCCTACATTCTGCCTGGAAAGTGTATTTCAGAGGGATTCTGGGTTTACTCCACTAGGGTGCAGGTGTCCTGGGCAGAGTTTACCTGTATCTTCCCAGAGGACATCTTTTTAGGTGGGTGCTTAGTCATCACTGAGCATCTTTAGTTAAGCACTGCAGGTTGCATGTGGGAGTTGAAACAGATGGTGCCTTTGGCTGGGGCAATTCTGTCCGGAACGTTTTTTCTCTCATCCCCAGGTCCCATTCATCTGGTCTGGTCTAGCAGGATGATAAGGAAGGAGGCAGTTACATACCTGATGATTTTCTTTCCTTGAATCCTGTGTGACCAATCCAAGACCCACCCTGGAAAACTATTTTTACAGGTTTGAGAGCCCTGCTGCCTTGTGATTGCATGGACGATATCGGTGTCTGATGCAGTGTCAATTGTAGTAAGAACCAAATACTTGTTTTGGTTGATTGCTATTAACCAGCAACCATAATTTGAAATAGTCTTGTGTACTGCTTGGGAAGTGTCATACTGACTTTTCTTAGTGCTGCACCAGAGGATATACTAATGAATGACGTCCGTGAAAGTTGCTCAAGTTTGCCTTAACTTGCTAACTGGGGAGCATAACCCACTCTTCTGGACTGTTCTAACAGGATTCAAGGATAGAAATGATCAGTTACATAAATTTTTCCTTTGTTCTGCCCAAGAACATTTATTTTCAAAAGTAAACATAAAATTACACTTTGAACTAAATAACTTAAAAACCAATTCAATGACCTTCACAATTTGAAAGCCACAGCCAGTATTGTGACTGGATAAAGGGACTAGAGTTCTGGGCAGGGGCTGTTCCCTCTTCTATTGATATGATTGGTGCAGCTGCTTAGGTGCATTAGTGACTCTTGTAACACAAATTGCCTGCTTTGCCACATACGTCTCCCCCTCACTACTGAGCCTATCTCCATCTAATTCATACTTTCTCCTCTTCCCCATCCCCATTCCAGCCAATCTCTGCACATTTCTTCTACTAATTGGCCTCCACCAGTGCTGTCTTCATCTTAATCTCTCCCCTCCCCCACCTTGTTAATCGCTTTCTTATCTTCTCTGGTAGGTTGCTACTGACACCACCTCTAATACAGCTGTTCTCTAGTTTTCCAGCAAAATGTGGCCCTCGGTGAGTTTGAACCTCAAGGTGCTCAAACTCTTGAATTCTTGATCTTCTAAAAATAGTGCAGGAGGTCGGGTACAACATGGTTCCAGCTCATTGACATCCAGGTGGGTGCATGTAGAAAACAGAGCAGTTGTTATGGAGGCAACACTAGTAGCCACCTGGGGAAGGGCAGAAGAGCTACATTTTAAGATCGATGGGGTCTCCCACAAACTCCTGGGCCTTACAGAGAGCAATACTGGGCTAATTCTTCAAGAGAAAACTAAACCTAAAATTCTTTACTATAAACTGTGCTCTGATACAGCAGGTTACTGGCTTTCATGCACAGTCACATGATCTACATTGTGTGTCAGAAGGATGTCTCCTCTAGATAGTGCAGTATAATATGTAGTCAGATCTGCAAAACAGTACACCAATTGCCACTCATTTTAATGACTATCAAAGACTGGTAACACATCCAAAGAGAATAAAACAAAGAATATCATAATATCTCTCTTGCTCCGGTTTGTGAATGTTCCAGGCGAGTAACTGCATTTTTTTTGGTTTGCCTACTTATCTGGAGCCAACTAGCAGATGGCCTGAGTGGAAGGTGGTTTAAAGTGATCCACCTGGAGAGGCTCCAGTATAGACTAGCAGTGCAAAGTAGCTTATTGCCATGGAGCTGAAGGAAATAGAGGTAGGAAGGCACTGAGCAGGACGCTCTAGATCAGGGGTCTCAAACACGCGGCCCGCCAGAAAGCTTTGTGCGGCCCGCGACGGAAGGAAACAACAACAACAAAAACCCCTGGCTTCTGCTGCAGAATCAACTGTCAATTTAAAAAAAAAAAAAACCGGCTTCTGCTGCTGCTGCAGCCGTGGCAGCAGCAGAATCAGCTGTCCCGCGGCCCCTTCCCCTCTGTCCGGAAGAGCCCTGAGTCTGCTCCATCAGCGGCGGACTTTTCAAGCCGCGAAGAGAGTATTTCCCTCTTGTGCGGCTTGAAAAGTTAATACGCTTAAGCCGCGCGAGAGGGAAATACTCTCTTCGTGGCTTGAAAAGCCCGCCGCTGATGGAGCAGACTCAGGGCTCTTAGCTTCAGAAAGTAAAGAGGCGAATTGAGGTGCTGTTGTGAGCTCTGAAACTGATTGTAGGAAGTTGTAGATCTGGCTAGTTCTTTATAGTCTATGAAATGAACCTTAAAGGTCGATGTAAAAAAATCCTGAAAGCTGATCTCTAGTTCGGAGCTTCTCTTGTTACTGGCTACTATCTCCTTAATTAACGCCTATCCCGATGCAGGATATTTGAACATATAATATACACTGAGCACCTCCAACCCCCACGCGATTCTCAGTGGCAGACAGCCGAGATCCTAAAACTTCGAATCCACACCCCCCCCCCCCCGTCGGTCTTTATTCTTGCGTTTTTTTTTATTTTAACAAGACCCTCCTTTTTGTTGTTTCTGACTTGCGAAAGATAAGATACCCCCCACCCCCCGGGCCAAATGTGTGTGTGAGCTGCCGGGTGTCACCCAGCGGAAGTGAAGGAGGGAGGGTTCAGCCGCGGAGTCCGAGTCCAGCCAGTGTCTCCGCAGTTCCGCACGAAGCACCAACTCCAGCTCCAGCATGGGCAACCTGATGTGTGTGCTGCAGCCGCGCTGGAGCCAGTGCTACTCGTTCCAGCGTAAGAGCTCGGGTCCGAGCGCAGAGCGAGTGCGCGCAAAGCGCCCGCGATCCCCCTCCCCTGCTAGAGCGGCGCTTCGGCATGGCTAACAGTTCCCTTCTCACTCTCTCCACAAGCAAGAGAGCCGCAAGAAGTGCGCGTATCTGTTTGGCAACGAAGCGCAGCAGGACAGGTCGGAGAAGAGAGTATTTCCCTCTCGCGTGGCTTGAAAAGTTAATACGCTTAAGCCGCACGAGAGGGAAATACTCTCTTCGCGGCTTGAAAAGCCCACCGCTGATGGAGCAGACTCAGGGCTCTTCCGGACAGAGGGGAAGGGGCCGCAGGACAGCTGATTCTGCTGCTGCCACGGCTGCAGCAGCAGCAGAAGCCAGTTTTTTTTTTAATTGACAGTTGATTCTGGTTTTTTTTTAAAATTTTATTTATTTGGGCTAATGGGGGGGGGGGTAGGACTGGAAATGGGCTGATGGGGTTTAGGAAGGACTGGAGGTGGGCTGATGGGGGGGAGTTGGGACTGGTAATGAGCTACCGAGGTGCTAAGACTGAAATGGGGTAATGGGGGGTTAGGACTGGAAGTGGGCTAATGGCAGCAGGGGGGAGGGGGGTTAGGACTGGTAATGGGCTATGGTGGGGGCTAGGACTGTAAATGGGCAGATGGGGGTTAGGGCTGGAGGTGGGCTGGTTGGTGGGTTAGGACTGGTAATGGGCTATGGGGGGGCTAGAAATGGTAATGGACTGGGGGGGTTGCTAGGACTGGAAATGGGCTTAGTGGGGGGAGCTAGAACAGGAAATGGGCTGATGGTGCAGCTAGGATAAGACTGGAAATGGGCTGATGCGGGGACTAGAAGGGAGCGGATGCTGGGTGGGGCTGGAACTAGAAGGGAGCTGATGTTGGGGGAGGATTAGAATGGGATGGGGCTGGGAGAGTGAAATGGAGTGGGGAAAAATATTTTGTGTGGAAGGGAAGAAAAATCTACAATTGGCCGGGTATTGGGAGAGTAAGTGGTGACTGAGGATGGAGGGGTAAAATTTGGGTGGATGAAATAGGAATGAGGAAGGAGCAAAAGGAGAAAGATTAGTATGTTAAAGCAGATGTAGAGAGAGAATGGAAAAAAAAACTAGAAGAGAGAAGAAAGGACAAATGGACAGCAGACGATGGAGAGTTAGCAGAAGACACGAAGAAACCAGAAGAAAGTGGCTGGAACAATTGCAACTGAAAAAAAATGCACAAAAGGTAGAAAAATATCTATTTTGAATTTATTAACTGGAATATGTCAGCACTGGGAAATGTGCATCATTAACGTCTGCGCTTTGTATGGTAACATTATGCAAATATTTATGCAAATGAGGCCCCACATCTTATGCGGCCCGCGGGTTACTTTACAAGTCCTCATTTGGCCCTCAAAGCAATTTGAGTTTGAGACCCCTGCTCTAGATGGACTTCAGAGTTGGAAAGAAGCATGCCTTTAAGTTGGTGGCAACATTTTTTGAACACACTGCTAAATTATACTGCAAAAGAATTCTCCTGAAAGGTGATAATTTGGAATGAGTTTAAGGATAAGAGTCTATTCTCTTTTAGAATGTATCCCCTTTTTCACCCCCCCCCCCTCCCACATCAGCTTTAGGTTTCATCACTGATGACTGCAAGAAGGCTTAGGGCTGTCCTTGCCCATGAAGTGCACTGTGTATAGGAAGAAACCATAGGCAAAGTGATGAATCTAATAGGAGTAGTCTTACTACCGCTACTGCTTTATCATTTGTATTGTGCTATATGACATACGCAGTGCTGTACAGAGACATGTAAGAGACATTAACTGCTCATAAGAGCTTATAATCTAGTCAAGACAGTCAACACAACTGGGGACTAGGATATATCTAGGGGAATGTTAAGGGAACATAGGAGGCGAACAGGCGTCTAGAGGGAAGAATTCAAAAGCAGTCTCAAAGAATTGCGTTTTTAACCTCGATGTGAGCAGGGCCACAGATGGAGCCTGGCATACAGACTCGGGTAGTTTTGTTATAAGGAGCAGTAAGACAGAAAGATCAAAGTCTGGAGTTGGCAGTGGAACTGAGGGGCACAGATAGAAGTTATCTGCCAAAGAGCGGAGTTCCCAAGCAGGGTTGTAGGGAGAGATAAGAGAGGAAAGGTAGTGAGGAGCAGCTGAATGAAGACATTTGGAGATCAGTAGTAGAAGTTTGCACTGGATGCAGAAACAGGGAGTCAATGAAGTGACATGAGCATAGCGACACTGGCGAAAGATTAGCTGTGCAGCTGAGTTTTGAACAGATTGAAGTGGGGAGAGGTGGTTTAGAGGAAGACCAGGGGAGTTTGCAATAGTCTAGACAGGAGGTGACTAGAGAATGAATAAGAATTTATTTTTAATGTGTTCAGAAAAGAAAGGATGAATTTTGCCACTCATAGAGAAAGAAGTGACAGGTTTTAGCTATCTGTTGGGTGTGTGTGGGGGGAAGGAGAGGGAGGAAACTGAGATGACCTAAAGGTTTGCTTTTATGTAATTTGAAAATTGCATAATTTTTTTTTTTTTTTTTAAATGACCGAAAGGTTGCAAGCTACAGAAATAGAGAAAGGAGGAAGGGGCGAGGTGAGCTTAGGGAGAAAGATAAGGAGCTTAGTTTTGACCATGTTCAATTTCAGATGGTGGTGAGACATCCAGGCTCTAATGTCCGATAATGAGGCAGTGATCCTGGCCTGGTTTCCCAGAGATTTCAGATGCAGAGGTAGATCTGAGTCATCAGTGTATAAATAGTACTGAAAACCATGGGAGGAGATGAGTACACCAAGGAACTGAGTGTAAAAGAGAGGTCTGAAGACAGAGCCTGGGGTACACCGCCTGAAAGGGGGAATAGCAGTAGAAGAGGATCCACCAGAATATACACTAAAAGTATGGTGTGGGGGAGAGGAAGAAAACCAGGACAAGATAGATCCCCCTAAATCCAAGCAAGGACAGGGTATCAAGGAGAAGGTGGTGATCAATGGTGTGAAAAGCAGCAGAAAGGTTGAGAAGCATGAGGATCAAGTAAAAGCCCTTAGATTTGGTGAGGATCAAGTCTTTGGAGACTTTGGCAAGAGCCCTCGCAGTAGAATGTAAAGGATGAAAGTCGGATTGTAGTGGATCCAGAAGGGACTGAGAGGCAAAAGAGTCAAGATAGTGGCAGTGAACCACACATTCAGAAAGTTTAGAAATAAAGGGAATGAGAGAGATGGGTCAGTAATTAGGACAAGTAGGATCAAGGGGTGGTTCCTTGAGGAGAGGTGGTAACCAATGTTCCTACTAACCTGCACTGGGTCCTCCGCCAATATTCCTGCCAGCGGGGGGGAGGTGCAGAGCGATCGATGCTCTGCCCCTCTCCCCCACCGGCGGGAATGCCAGTGGAGGACCCGGCGCAGATGGAAGAGAACATTGTGAGGCTGCTGCATCGAAGTTTGACTGAATCACTGATGTTTTTTCAAAGGAGTAAGGAACTCTTTTTGGCGTTCTTGTTAGACGCATTTGGAACTTCTGCAGTAGCATTAAGCGTTGAAACAGGACCAGTATGAAATGACTTAGCCCTAAACGCAGTACTGTGTTTGGTGATATTGGCTGCGAAGAACCCGTTCATCAGATGAGTATTCAAGTTACATTCAAGTTATCTTCATTGAGTTATAACTGTTGAGCTATATTGGGACTTCATATTGTGGTATAGCACTGAATAGTGTGCATAATTTCACGATAAAGTATCAGTGGAGTTTGAGCCGCGGTTTTGATTAAAAGGGAAGTTACGCTTCAAGAGGGGGAGACCTCTGGTGGCAAAAACTTCCGACAAAAAATAAGGTTGCTACATAAGATTTAGTTACTCTACACACACTCTAGTGGTTAGGTGATTTGAGTTAGAGTGGGGGTTATTAGATTAGAATTTAAGCAAGAGTACTATGGCAGACTAGAAAGAGGCTAGCATGAATCTGAAATGTATGAAGTCTGCAAATGTGTGGGATTTGAGCCAGAGATGCTCAGCAGAGTGGTCACAGTAATGTAGGTGTAGTGGGTTTTAGAGGACGGCCAGGGCTGAGGTACAGTACACCTCACAGGATGTGAAGTGGGAGGAACAAGAGCATCCAGAGCAGAGGAGAGTATAGTGTTGTAGGAAGATACAATCTCATCAACAGACTTAGTTGACATAGTAGAGGAAAGACGTGGTAAGATAGCAGTGAAAGAGAGCTGATTGGTTGATAGCTTGAAGATTCCTAAAGATGATGGAGATTGGGCGAGAGTAAGGTGGGGGGTGATGAAGAGTGAAATTTAGCAGGTTATGATCATATAAGGGAAGAACTGAGGTGCGTGCAGAAATTTGAGGGCAAGCAGTTAGAGAAGATAAGGTTGAGGCAGTGGCCTAGCTGGTGAGTAGGGGCAGAAAGCATAGTTGAAAATTGAATGAGGTGGTAAGGGGAGAGGCGCTTTAAGGTACAAGGGTCAGAGAGGTTGTTAACATGAATGTTAAAATTCCAAAGAATAAGTGGGGGGAAGATGCAGCCAGAGAGGGGGAAAGCCAGGAGTCAAAAATCAACGAGAGGTGTAGAAGAGGACATCAGTGTTGATAAATAACAGCAATCTGGAAAAGTAGTGAAGTAAAGAGGCGGATATTGAGGCACAAGGAGGGATTGAAATTGGCAGGCATGAGAGAGTAGAAACTCAACACCATTACCATGCCCAACAGAGAATTGGTAGCCCCCATAAGAACATAGGCTATGCCATACTCAGTCAGAACAAGGTTCATCAAGCCCAGCATCCTGTTTCTAATAGTGGCCAATCCAGGTCACAAGTACCTGGCAGTTTTCCAAAAAGACACACAGGTTTCATAATGCTTGTCTTGGGGCAAGCAGTGGATTACCCGGGTCCTCTTTAATAATATGTGAACATAGAACAAAAATATTTGTTAAGCAATTCCACTTTATCCTCATCAGCTTCCACGTATCACCCTTGAATCTGACAATACCATTTGCCCTCTTTAATAATGGTTTGTGGAACTTTCCTCCAGGAACTTGTCCAAATCTTTTTTAAAACAAGCTACACTAACAGCTTTTACTACGTACTCCGGTAACAAATTCCAGAGTTTGAGTGAAAATATATTTTCTTTTATTTGTCTTAAATGGGTTACATTGTGGCTTCATTGCGTGGCCCCTAGTCTTTCTACTTTTTGATGGTGTAAACAGTTGATCTAGGTTTACTTGTTCCACTCCATTCATTAATTTATAGACCTCTGTCATATCTCCCTTAATGCTCTCTTTTCCAAGTTGGAGAGCCCTAACCTTTTAAGACTTTCCTCATAGGGGTACCTTTCCATCTCCTATACCATTTTGGTGGCTCTTCTCTGTACCTTTTCTAATTCCGCTATATCCTTTTTAAGATACAGTGACCAGAATTGCACACAGTATTCAAGGTGTAGTCGCACCATGGAATGATAGAGGCATTATAATATCCTTTGTTTTATCTTCCATTCTTTTCCTTATGTTTCCTAGCATTCTGTTTGCTTTCTTGGCCATGACAGAGGGCAGCAGCTGAAGGCATTCATCTTTCCTGTAGTGAGACACTTGCAGATCAAAGGGATTTGGTAGCAGATCTTGACTTGTGATAGTGAGGTTTGGACCTTATTACAGAAGAGGAAATAAGAGTGTGAACAGTGTGCGTAAGTCCAAACTGGTATTCAGAATTAAAGATGTTGCATGCATAAGAGGATAGTTTGGCGGAATTAGAAAAATAAGACTTGCTGCTTGCTTTTTCTGTTATTTGGCAAGCTAAGGAGCGTATGAGATAGGCAGCTGTAAGAATACATCTATCTCGCCCTAGCCAAAGATGAGTGGGCAAGTATATTTGCTGTTACTCTCAGTAGATGGTATGAAACAGAGCTCTGTTGCTCTTAGCCATATGCGCTCAACACAGAATATATGGAGGTAACCTGTGGAAAAACGCACTATACCACAGTCTTTAACAACTGGAAGAAATGTGAAAACTACTACCACTAATCATTTGTATAGCAATACAAGGCATACGCAGCGTTGTACAGAGACATATAAGAGACAATCCCTCAGACATAGCACTCAAATGAACTCTCACTGAATTGGTCTTAAGCTCTGTTCAATGTAAACCGCGCTGATGTCTAATAGTGCGGTATATAAGAATTGTTAATAAATAAATAATAAATAAATAAATGAAGGAGATATTCCAGTAATGATTCCAGAGGTATTGCAAGAGGGTTAAGACACTTCTGTGAACACCATATGGTAAACCTTTTTCACTTGAAAGCATAAGAGCGTCTTGTGGATTGTTTCCTGGAAGCATAAAGGATATCCTTTACTTGCTGAGAAAGGTTAAGACTGTGAAGTTCTAGGCTTTCAGCAACCAGGCCCTGAGATGTAGAGACTGGGGATTGGGATGCCACAGCATCCCGTCCTCCTGGGATAGGAGATTTGGAGCAGATCCTAGCTCCAGAGATGGAGCTTGAGAGAGATGTAAGAGCAACTGGAATGAATGAAGGGAGTCACTTTAGCATCTTAAGGATTAATCGCTTTGGCACCCATTTTCAATCAATGAGTGTGCTTGGAATTATAGAGATGAGCTAATATTCTCCAGGTTCAAAGAGGCAGTAAATATTGTAAGCCTGGCTTCCTGGAACTCAGCATCTGAATGTATATAAGTATGGAAACTAACTCCTTTCTGTAGCATCTGGGTAGAATATCTGGTGCAAGCCCTGACGGTACAATGGTCATCTAGTCTGCTGCTGGAAAACTTGCATGGGACTTGATAGGAGGTCTGAGGTAGTATTTGGAGATCTGTAGTCAAACTCTGGAGAAGGAAGTCCTACTGTATGTTACTGACCAGGAGAGAGATGAGTCTCCTGCACAGTCATCAGCCAGCTGGGATCTCGGAAGGCGTAATGGAGTGGTTCCTAGACAAAAAGTATCTGAATGTGAGTGGCATAGCAGTCTCAACAAGAAGACTAGAAGATGGGCAGATTGTGTGTGTGTGTGTGTGTTTTTTTTTTGTTTCGGTTGCTTTGCATTGCATTCTGTTTCTGAATGGGTTCAGCCCTATTCAACCCTATCAATGCAGTAGCTGTCCTAAAAGTTAACATCAAGAATCTCTGGCAGATTTTTTTGTCTGATCTAGTGGGATCATAGATCCCTAAGAATGAAATTAAGTGGATAGATGTAAAGGCTTAAGACAATGGGTATCCCTTTTAGGACCATCTTAGGTGTTCCAGTTCCTGTATTGGGGAATCAGTTCTTTGAGCAGTATGAACAGAGAAGTATTTTGTATCTCTGGGCTAAAATTTTTAAGATGAGCCACAAATTGGGGATGGAGAGGCTAACAGAGAAACCATGGTATCCGACTGTATGAACTGAGGTCTGATTCAGCCTGTCCTACCTTGTTTTATCTATGCAACTATTGAAGTGACTGTCTCTTAAATACTTGTCAGACTATAGCGTTAGTGCAAGCAGATGGTAAAGCACAAGTATGTTTCACTAGGTCCATTTTACTTTAGTGTTAACCACATGTTAAATGAAAAGTGCCATTCATAACAGAGGGCATTTCAAATCCAATATATGCATATTCATTGCCAGTCATGCAAACAAACTCTCCTGATACAGCACTATTTTTTGAACTCTAAACTTTAAGTTCTGCATTAGGGTAAATACTTATGTCTGATAACATCCAATTCTGGCAATTTGTTCAGCAACTACATTCATACATTTGTGAATTCTAGTGATGTCACCTGGGTGGTGATAATCAGTGATCCCTTTGTCCTGTCTGAGACTTGCTCTTGATCAGTTAATCCTGCAGACAAGAAACCACATGCATTTCTAGCCTGCTATAAATAAGCCTCAACTATTGCAAGGCATTTAGTGAGCATATAAAGAGCTGACACCAGGCCAAAGGACAGAACATGATACTGAAAAAGATATCAAGTCTGCAGTGTCTGGTATAAATTTAAGAAAAATTAATATTTAGTTTTTTTAACTGTTCAGTATCAGTGCTGAGGGGATGGTGGGAGCAAGTCAGGCCAGGTGCCGCTTTAGCATTTTCTGTTGTACTTTCCAAGCCTTAGTTGAGATATCTGATGTCTGAGCAGGGCTGTATCTCCAAGAACAAGCAGGAATGTAGTCTTTACATATGGGTATCGTCGGTACCGACGGAGCCTGCGTGGGAACGCTCCCCAGTGTCCATTAGGAAAGCTTTTGGGAGCATCCCACAGCGCCTGCGTGCTGCCTTCCCGCCTTTCCCAACTGTCCCTCTCCAGTTCTTCGTTTTCCGCGGAGCCGACAGGTCGCACATCCTGTCACCGCATAAAAAAGTTCCCTATTCTTCTTTTTTTGTGGTTGCCTCTGCCTTCCCTCGACGCTACACTGGTACCGCCGGTGGTTCTTTCTTTTTTTTCCAAAAAAACAAAAAAAAACCCCTTCGTTTCTGGAGTGTTCCAGTAATTTTCTCCTCAGGTGCCACATGCCATTTTGGGCACTAGGCCCAACTTTTTCCTTCAGAATGGAAAAACCTGCTTCGGGTTTTAAAGTTGTCTAAGTGTGGCGGTACCATCTCCGTCACCGACACTCATGAGTGGTGCCTCAAATGTTTAGGTTCTGACCACTCTATTTCAGAGTGTGTTGCATGTGGGATGATGTCGAAAATGGGCCGGCAAAACTGAGCTGCTAAACTTAGCACCCTTTTTCCCTCCGATGCAACTTCCATGGCATCGACGTCTTCCAGGGCTTCGTCTTCCTCCCATGGATCTCGGATAACTAAACATAAATCTAGCCGGTCCTCAAAGGGTAGATCTCCTTCTAAACATCGAAATGCCCCTTGAGGGACTTTCACCGGCAAAATTGCCCCGGCGGGAGGCTTCGGCTTCCAAAGCACTAACGGGGCTCCAGGATGTTCTTGAGGCTTCAACCTCAACAGAACTGGTGCCATGCTCTGGGGTTCCAGCCGCTTCATCCGGTACGACACCCAAGCATTGGCAGCATCGATAGATCAGAGATTCTTGGCTATTGAACGCAGTCTGGCGGCTCTTCTCACAGCCTTGATGCCTCTGAGACCACTTCAGACAATTCAACCGGTACCGGCACCAACTGCATCGGCATCGGCAGGTGTTTTACCGGGACCGAGTCATGTGTCTCTATCCGGCATCGACAAGTCTGTATCGGACCACTCCGATGCCAATTTCGATCGGTATCGGTACCATGCCTTGCACGATCACCCGGATCAGAGATACTTTGAATCCTCTGAGTCTGAAGACACTGAGAGTTCTGCCGATACCAGAGTACTTCTTCCTGAGGATTCCTCTTCTCCTCAGCGTAGGATGTCTCCACCAGAGGATATGTCCTTTCAGGATTTTATCAGAGATGTGGCCCGAGGTCTTTCCATCACAGTGGCTCCTGATAAAAGAGCCTAGGGCAAAGGAATTAGAAATCCTACAATACCCTAAGGCTCCCAAGGAGGCATGTACCTTACCTATTCATGAGATCTTGCATGATCTTATGTTAAGGATGTGGGAAACACCTCTGATCACATCTCCTCACTCTCGAAGACTCGACACCATGTATCAAGTTCCTCCTTGTCCTGGGTTTCAGAAGACTCAATTACCACACCATTCCATGGTGGTGGAGTCAGCCATGAGACGGATAAAGAGTGCAAAAAGGCATGCATCTAATTCTCCAGGACGTGAGTGTAGGACACTTGATGCCTTTGGATGTCGATCCTTCCAGGCTTCCATGCTTTCTGCTAGGATCAGTTCCTATATCTTGTATATGGAAATGTTCCTTAAGGAAGTCACAGGAGACTTTAGAGCTTATGAGCCCTCTCCTTCCTGATGATAAAAGGCAAGATTATCTCGCCCTTGTCAAACATGCTCAGGATGTTTCCAAGTTTGTGAATCATGCAGCCTTTGAATGTATAAGCAGAACCTCTGCCATTGCCATAGGTGCACGTAGGATTGCCTGGCTCCAGGCATCTGACTTGGAAATTTGGATACAGGACAAATTAGGGAATATGCCGTGCACAGGAGAGAATCTCTTTGGCAAAAATTGGCAGGAAAAAGCTAATGAGATTGATGCTGACAATATCAATTTGGATGGATTGTCTAGATCTACAGCTGATTCTGCGAGGAAAAGCTCCTCTAAGAAAACATTCTTCAGCAAGAAGAGGTTTTATCTCTCCTATTCCCAGCAGGGACATCATTTAGGTCAGTCTGCCCAAAAGGGACAGCAGCAACAACCTAGGCAAAGGAAGCCAAAAACAGCTAAGCCTCAACTAGCTCAGCAGACTCAGCCTCCACAGCGGCTTTGACTCCTATCTAGAGAACTTTGACTTCCTGGCCCTGAATGGCCCAGAACCCTCCACCATTCCAGGAAGGTTATGTCATTTTGCCCCCAGATGGGGTCAGATAACAGCAGAAAATTGGACTTTGTCTATTGTAAGAGAAGGGGGTACAAGCTTCATTTCCTCAGCATGCCCCCTCCTACAATGGTAAGACAGTTCAATTCTCAGACCTCTCTCAACGACCAGTTAGGTCAAGAGGTCACTGTGCTCCTTGCTCAAGGGGCAATAGAAGAGGTACCCATTCCCCAACGGGGTACAGGGTTTTACTCCCCCTATTTCTTTATTCCAAAGAGAACAGGAGGACACAGACCCATTTTAGACCTCAGAGAATTGAACAAATTCCTGTTCAAAGAGAAGTTCAAAATGATTTCTCTAGGAACTCTGCTGCCATACCTTCAGTCAGAATTGGCTTTGTTCTCTAGCTCTCAAGGATGCGTACATTCATGTTCTCAGCCACCCAACTCGCCGAAAGTTCCTTCACTTTCTGTTTCAAGGAAAGCACTACCAATACAGGGTTCTTCCTTTTGGCCTGGCCTCTGCACCAAGGGTGTTCACAAAATGCATGTCTGTGGTGGCAGCATTTCTCCGCACCCTGGGAATATTCGTCTTCCCTTACTTAGATGACTGGCTCATTTGAGCCCCTTTAGAGCCAGAGGCCAGGGTTGCGCTCTCTCTCGCACAATGCGCATCCTTCAGTATTTGGGACTTGTCGTAAACTTCCCAAAATCCAACCTTGCTCCCACTCAATCCCTAGAGTTTATAGGAGCTCTGCTGGATACCAGGCAGACAAGGGCCTTCCTTCCACAGCCCCGCTGCCTTCGTATTGTGCAGTTAGCCTCCCAAACAGTGCTAAAGCCTCACCTCACTGCTCGGGAAATGTTAGTTGCTAGGCCACATGGCATCCACCGTGCATGTGGGTTCCCTATGCTCGCCTCCATATGAGGGCAGCCCAGTGGACCTTATCCACTCAGTGGACTCGGGCATCAGGTTGCCTGTCAGACAAAATAGCAAACTCAGATCACCTTATTTTGTCCCTCCAATGTTGGCAGTCACCCCAGAATCTTTTGGTGGGGTCTCCTTTTCAGCAACCCCCACCGCAAGCCACTCTTAACAACAGATGCTTCACAGGTGGGTTGGGGAGCCCATCTGCAAGGCCTCTCCACCCAGGGTACCTGGACTCCACAGGAGGCCTATTTCCACATAAATCTCCTGGAACTCAGAGCAATCTTCCTTGCTCTTCAAGTATTCCACAACCAGCTCAGCTACAAGACAGTCCTAGTTCAAACGGCAATCGAGTAGCCATGTTCTATGTGAACAAGCAGGACGGAACAGACTCTCGATCGCTGTGCAATGAAGCTTTGCGACTATGGGCCCTCGCCAGAGAGCATCAGATTCATCTCCTTGCGGTGTATCTTCCAGGCATTCAAAACTCTTGGGCAGACAGACTCAGTCGAGTCCTGCTTCCACATGAATGGTCTCTCCATGCAGACCAGGTGGCCAGACTTTTTCAAATTTGGGGAACCCTGGACATAGACCTCTTTGCAAGTCTGCTGAATGCCAATCCTCCCCGGCTCTGTTTCCAGAATTCCGGCTCAGGGTTGTCAGGCCAGGGATGCTTTCCTCCTCCATTGGGGGCAGGGCTTCCTGTATGCCTTTCCACCCATTCCCCTAATTCCCAAAACCCTGTTAAAGCTTCAGAGAGACAGAGGTCATATGATTCTCATAGCTCCACGTTGGCCAAGGCAAATGTGGTACCCTCTGCTCCTACATCTCTCTCAAACTCCGCCTCTGGAGTTAGGATCTGCTCCAGATCTCCTTTCTCAAGAGGATGGGAGGCTGTGGCATCCAAATCCCCAGTCTCTGCATCTCAGGGTCTGGTTGCTGAAAGCCTAGAACTTCACGGTCTTATCCTTTCCCAGCAGGTAAAGGATATCCTTTATGCTTCCAGGAAGCCTTCCACAAGATGCTCTTATGCATTTAAGTGGAAAAGGTTTACCATATGGTGCTCGCAGAAGGGTCTTAGCCCTCTGGCGATACCTCTGGAATCATTACTGGAGTATCTCCTTCATTTATCAAATGCAGGGCTTAAGACCAATTCATTGAGAGTTCATTTGAGTGCTATTGCAGGTTCTTTGAAGTCTCTAAATGGACAACCTATTTCCTCTTATCCTCTCATAGCGAGATTTATGAGAGGCCTTCTTTTAACTAAGCCTCCCATTAAGCCACCACCAGTGGCATGGGACTTAAATCTGGTTCTTGGGCAGCTCATGAAACAGCCCTTTGAACTATTAGCCACTGCCTCTTTAAAGTTCCTTTCGTGGAAAGTCAGCTTTCTCATTGCAATCACATCAGCACGTCACATTAGTGAATTGCAAGCGTTGGTGGCTGATCCTTCTTATACAAGGTTCCATCATGACAAGGTAGTCCTTAGGACTCATCCACACTTTATGCCAAAGGTGGTATCGCCGTTTCATCTAAACCAGGCGGTTTACTTTCCTGTATTCTTTCCAAGGCCTCACGCTTCAATTGCAGAAAGGAACCTTCATAATTTGGACTGTAAAAGAGCTTTGGGTTTTTACTTGCAAAGGACACAGCAACATAGAAAGTCCTCTCAGTTCTTTGTTGCTTTTGATCCTAGTCATTTAGGACTTCCAGTGTCCAAAAGAACACTGTCCAATTGGATTGCACAGTGTATATCTTTTGCCTATGAGAGTAAGAACCTGCCTCTTGAAGGCCATGTCACAGCTCACAATGTGAGAGCCATGGAAGCCTCAATGGCTCATCTTCATTCTGTGTCTATCGACGACATCTGTCGAGCAGCTACTTGGGCTTCGGTTCATACCTTCACAGCCCATTACTGCTTAGACAAGGACTCCCGCTGGGAAACCTTGTTTGGTCAGGCTGTTCTTCAACACCTGTTCCATACTTAATCAACTCCTACCCACCATCCCTGGTAGGATGTCAGAGATCCATGGGGGAAAGTGGAGCCCTTTCACAGGGGCACACAACTTTCTGGGGCCATCTCCCTGACATCTGCAGCGAGGGAGTCCCCATATGTGAAGACTATATTCCTGCTTGTTCCTGGAGATGGCATAGTTACTCACCTGTAACAGGTGATCTCCAGGAACAGCAGGAATTTAGTCTTCACAACCCACCCACCTCCCCTAGGAGTTTATCTCTCTATCGCTCTTTCTTTCTCTTTCCCTCTCTCTTTGTCTCAGCTTTAAACTCAACTGGAGAGGGACAGTTGGGAAAGGCGGGAAGGCAGCACACAGGCGCTGTGGGATGCTCCCATAGCTTTCCTATTCGATGCTGGGGAGCGTTCCCGTGCAGGCTCCGTCGGTACCGACGATACCCATATGTGAAGACTAAATTCCTGCTGTTCCTGGAGATCACCTCTTACAGGTGAGTAACTATGCTTTCCCTGTAGGAGGAGGTGGTGTACCACTGTACCTTCTAGGTGCAGGAAACCTGTTAAGTGCCGTCGAATCTGTGTCGACTCGTGGCAGCTCTCTGGGATAGTTGTCCTAAATTGTGTTTGGTCTTCAGTCAGGCAACTCATTGTTGATAGTGGCACCTATAGCTGCTGTTGTGTCAATCTATCTCATTGCTGGCCGTCCTCTTTTGTGTTGACCTTCTGTCTTGCCAAGTATGATGTCTTTCTCTAACGATGATGTCTTTCCCTCTTTGCATGATGTGTCCAAAATATGTAAGTGAAAGTCTTGTTATCTTAGCTTCTAAAGAAAGTTTAGGTTTCATCTCCTCTAGTACTGACTGGTTTGTTCTTCAGGCAATCCATGTTATACACACATTCTTTGCCAACACCATAATTCAAAGGCATTGATTTTCTTCCTGTCTATCTTTTTCACTGTCCAACTTTCACATTCATATGACGTTATTGAAAATACCATTGCTTGGACAAGTCAAATCTTTGTATGGAGAAGCAACATCTCTGCTCTTGAGAATCTTGTCTAGATTCTTCATAGCCATTTTGCCAAGAGCAATGCGTCATCTGATTTCTTGAATGCTTGTTTATTGATAGTTGACAATTTTAACCTACTTGGATCAACATTTCAATTTTTTCTCCATCAATAATGAACTTACTGATTTTTGCCATTTGTCAGGGTCTTTGTTGTCTTTACATTAAGATGCAGGTCCATTTTAAGACTGTTCCTTGATCTTGAGAAGCAAATGTTTGATAGTCTTCACTTTCAACCAGTAATGTTGTATCAGCATAGCGAAGGTTGTTGAGTCTTCCATCAATCTTCACACCTCTGCTGTCTTCATACACTCTTGCTTCTCTGATGATTTGTTCTGCATATAAATTAAACGGGTAGGGGGAAAATATGCAGCTTTATCATATACCTTTGCTGATTTTAAACCATTCTGTTTCTCCATGTTCCATACCTACACATCTTGTTGTTGTTGTTAAGTGCCGTCGAGTCGGAGTCGACTCATGGCGACCCTCTGGATAGCTATCCTAAATTGTGTTCGGTCTTCAGTCAGGCGGCTCATTGTTGACAGACTGGTACCCGTAGCTGCTGTTATTGTATTGATCCATCTCATTGCTGGCCTTCCTCTTTTGCGTTGACCTTCTATCTTGCCAAGCATAATGTCTTTCTCTAATGATCTCTCTCTTTGCATGATGTGTCCAAAGTATGAAAGTCAAAGCCTTGTCATCTGAGCTTCTAAAGAAAGCTTAGGTTTGATCTCCTCTAGTACCGACTGGTTTGTTCTTCGGGCAGTCCATGGTATACACAGTATTTGCCGCCAGCACCATAATTCAAAGGCATCAATTTTCTTCCTGTTTATCTTTTTCACTGTCCAGCTTTCACATCCATATGATGTTATTGAAAATACCATGGCTTGAACAAGTCGAATCTTTGTATGGAGAGACATCTCTGCTCTTGAGAATCTTATCTAGGTCTTTCATAGCCATTCTGCCAAGAACAATGCGTCGTCTGATTTCTTGACTGCTTGTTGCTTCTTTATTGATAGTTAATCCAAGTAGGTTAAAGTTGTTCACAATTTCAATTTCTTCTCCTTCAACGATGAACCTGTTGATTATGCGAGTTGTCATGATCTTTGTCTTCTTTATATTAAGGTGCAGGCCCATTTTGAGATTATGTTCTTTGATTGTGAGAAGCAAATGTTTCAGTTCATCTTCACTTTCAGCCAGTAATGTGGTGGTATCAGCATAGCGAAGGTTGTTGATGAGTCTTCCACCAATCTTCACACCTCTGTTGTCTTCATACAATCCTGCTTCTCTGATGATTTGTTCTGCATATAAATTAAACAGGAGGAAAGTATGCAGCCTTGTCTTACACCTTTGCTTATTTTAAACCATTCTGTTTCGCCTTGTTCCTACACATCTTATAAAGTAGGTAAGAACTGCATAAGAACATAAGATATGCCATACTGGGTCAGACCAAGGTCCATCAAGCCCAGTATTCTGTTTCCAACAGTGGCCAATCTAGGTCATACGTACCTAGCAGTTTCCCCAAGGGACACAGGTTCCACAATGCTTGTATTGGTTCAAGCATTGATATCTTGGGTCCCTTCTTAATAATGGTTTATGGACCTTTCCTCCAGGAACTTGTCCAAACCTTTTTTAAACCCAGCTACACTAACAGCCTTTACTACATCCTCCGGTAACAAATTCCAGAGTTTGATTACACGTTGAGTGAAAAAATATTTTCTTTTATTAGTCTTAAATAGTTTACCCTGTAGCTTCATTGCATGTCCCCTAGTCTTTCTATATTCTGATAAGGTAAACAATCGATCTACGTTTACCCGTTCCACTCCGTTCATTAATTTATAGACTTCTATCATATCTCCCCTCAGCCGTCTCTTTTCTAGGTTAAAGAGCCCCAACCTTTTTAGCCTTTCTTCATAGGAATATCTTTCCATCCCCTTTACCATTTTGGTGGCTCTTCTCTGTACCTTTTCTAATAACACTATATCCTTTTTAAGATACGGCGACCAGAATTGCACACAATATTCAAGGTGCGGTCTCACCATGGAACGATATACAGGCATTATAATATCTTTTGTTTTATTTTCCATTCCTTTCCTTATCATACCTAGCATTCTATTTGCTCCCTTGGCCGCTGCTGCTGCACACTGGGCCGAGGGTTTTAACATGGTATCCACAATGACGCCTAAATCTTTTTCCTGGGTGGTGGTTCCTAATGTGGAACCTTGCATCATGTAACCATAGTTTGGGGTGTTCTTCCCTAGGTGCATAACCTTGCACTTGTCCACATTAAATTTCATCTGCCATTTTGATGCCCAGTCTTCCAATTTATCAAGATCCTCTTGCAATTTTCCACAATCCTCTTGGGTTTTAACAACTTTAAATAATTTTGTGTCATCTGCAAATTTGATAACCTCACTAGTTATTCCACTTTCCAGGTCATTTATGAATATGTCAAAAAGCAGCGGACCCAGCCCAGATCCCTGGGGTACACCACTATTCAGCTTTCTCCATTGGGAAAATTGGCCATTTAGCCCTACCCTCTGCTTTCTATCTTTTAACCAGTTCCTGATCCACAATAGTACACTGCCTCCTATCCCATGACTCTTTAGTTTTGCCAAAAGTCTCTGATGAGGGACCTTGTCAAAGGCTTTCTGAAAGTCCAGATACACAATATCAACCGACTCACCTTTGTCCACCTGATTATTCACTCCTTCAAAAAAACATAACAGATTAGTAAGACAAGATCTTCCTTGTCTAAAGCCATGTTGGCTGTCTCCCATTAGGTCATGACTATCTACATGCTGAGTAATTTTATTCTTTATGATGGTTTCTACCATTTTTCCCGGTACTGATGTCAGGCTCACCGGTCTGTAGTTTCCCGGATCACCCCTGGAACCCTTTTTAAAAAATTGGTGTTACATTGGCGATCCTCCAATCTTCTGGTATTAGAGATGATTTTAATGATAGTTCACAGATGACTAATAGCAGGTCTGCAATCTCGTATTTCAGTTCTTTCAACACCCTTAGATGTACTGGATTAGACTAGGATCCATCAAGCCCTGTTTCTAACAGTGGCCAATTAAGGTCACAAGTACCTGGCAGTTCTCCAAAAAGACACACAGGTTCCACAATGCTTGTATTGGGGCAAGTAGTGGATTTCCCGGGTCCTCTTTAATAATGGTTTATGGACCTTTTCTCCAGGAACTTCTCTATACTGTTTTTTAAACCCAGCTACACTAACAGCTTTTACTACATTCTCCGGTAACGAATTACAGAGTTTGATTACACATTGAGTGAAAAAATATTTTCTCTTATTAGTCTTAAACGGGTTACACTGTAGCTTCATTGCATGTCCCCTAGTCTTTCTACATTTTCATGCCATAAACAATTGATCTAGGTTTACCCGTTCCACTCCATTCATCAATTTAATTTATAGACCTCTATCATATCTCCACTCAGCTGTCTCTCTTCCAGGTTGAAGAGCCCTAACCTTTTAAGCTTCTCCTCTTAGGAGGATCCTTCCATCCCCTTTTCAATTTTGGTGGCTCTTCTCTGTACCTTTTCTAATTCCGCTAGAAATATTTCCAAGCACCTACTTCTATATATGCATGTTTGGATAACTTTATAAGTGCCTTTTTAAGCAAGTTAAGAGCTATTTATTTAACATCTTCTATATACCCCTTTTCAATTTTATCAAAGCGGTTTGCATTGCAACATAACGAAGGTTTACATAGAACGGTATAGTAGAAATTTTACATTGAACAGATAACAGTTTGAATTAGCTACATTAAAGAATTAACTGTTTCCTGTGTGTTGTCAATAGTCTTACAACTTCTTAAATGTTCATGTTAGGTAAGGGCTTTCTGATGAGGAAACTTGTTGTGGATGGGGCTGCTGATTGGGCGTATTTCTATTGTCACGTGTTTTCTGTGGTGTCAAAATGCTCTGTAAAAAAGGTGGGTTTTTAGATATTTCCCAAATTCGGTGATATCTGAAGTTGCTCTCAGGTGATGCGGGAGCAAATTCCATAGTGATGGGGTATAATATTTGAATATTCCGTGTAGTGCTGATTGGGAGGTGTGAGAGGATATGGTAGCAGTTGAGAGGATGTTCTGGTGTTGCTTCCTCCTTGAGTGTCAGGAAGTCTTTTGAATAACTCCTTTTAAACATTCGGGAGATCAATTGTGTAGAATCTTGAATGCCATCATTATAGCTTTATATTTTATTCTTGATTGGATGGGGAGCCAGTGGAGGGATTTTAAGATGGTGGTGATGTGACCTTGTCTGTCGGTTCTGGTGATTAATCGTACTGCTGTGTTTTGTGATAGTTGTAATGCATGGGTTGCACATTTGGGTAAGCCCTGAGGAGTTAGGTTGCAGTAATCTAACTGAGGGGTGATAGCAGATGGAGCGGCAGTAGTTCAAGTCTAGAATGGGGTCGTAGATTTTTTTTTTTTAGTATTTTCATTGTACAGTAGGCTTTGGTAATTAATTTATTGAAAAGTACACACTACATGGTTAAGATAAAAAGTGTTTTTTTAAAGTCTGCAGAAAAAGTGATGAGCTGAATTTCAAGTGGAAAAAAGCATATTGAAACATTTTTTGTACATGCACATTTGTATGCATATGACTTTTTAAAAAGCCTGTTTTGACATTCTATTATTTTAAAAATAGACTTGCAGAATATCTCTTCTTCCAAATTTAGAAGCTATGTTGCTGGGATTGAGGCTAGGCCTCATGTAAATCCTGACAGCTCAAATTTTTAGGGGTAACTAGTATGCAGTGATACTAATACAAACAGTGATAATATTGATGGCTGTGATCGTTCAGATTGCCTTCCCCGCATGCTTCAGTACAGGCATGTCGGAGGTAGATATGGCTAACTAGTTGAAATGCCTAGTCAGTGTAGTAGGATTCAGGAGGAAAGAACTAATAATTCAGGTAAGTAAACTGAAGTGCAAGAAATTAGTTACTGAGTCCTGCAAAACTGAGGTCTTATTTGAACAGAGAATGAATTACATGCAAACAAGGTATGGACATCATTAATACATTGGTATTCAGGGTAAGAGAAAGCTAAGCTTCCCCAGAATCTGGTGAGTGGTTTGGTTTGAAATAGAGCATAAACTGACTGGCAGGCGAATGGAGTCTGTTTTTGTTAGCTGCTCCTTTAGATTACCATCCTACTCTGCCTCCAACTCTGATATGACCCAGGGAGCTTCAAAGAACACACACTGTTGTTGTTTCCTTACCCCCTCTACCAAACTAGATAATGCATGATAGCAAATAAACTATCACTATTACTCTACCCCATATCTACCTGTAGCCTTCCAGGAACAAGGAAGCAAACTCTGTATCTTCTACTGCCAGCACTTTGCTTTTCTCCTGCATAGTTCAGTCTTGGAAACTTTTTGGACAAAGGACTAAGGTCTGTTGTTCTTTCAGTGTTGGTTGTGCCCTGAGAGTTAAGGAAGTGTAGCAATACTTGTGGCATTGGGAAGGGGTGGGATTTGGGGTGGGTGGGTGGATGGGGAGGGGCTGGGAAGCATGGATTTGTAAGTGTTTGGAATAAGTAGCAACTAGAAGATGGGGGTTAGTATTGACTGGGGCATTGGGTGAGCAAGCACTGGGAGACTGGACTGACTTTTTTTATTAACTTAATATACCACTTTCCACTAGAGCATTAAAGAGGTGAACCCATATGACTAAGTATTCTACCTTTAGTTGTAGACAATCAAACTTTGTCAAGAGAAGGAAGCTGTGAAGAGTGTAGCTGATGAAGTCTAGGTAATTGATAAAGCAGTGGTGACTTGGGGATTGGAATGAGTGCCAGCTGGGGCATAGATAGAGGCAGGTGAAGAAAGCGGATCTCCAGGAACAAGCAGGAATGAGTCTTCACATATGGGTATCGTCGGTACCGACGGAGCCTGTGCGGGAACGCTCCCCAGCATCCAATAAGAAAGCTTTTGGGAGTATCCCACAGCGCCTGCGCGCTGCCTTCCCGCCTTTCCCAACCGCCTCTCTCCAGTTCAGTTCTTTTCTGCAGAGCCAGCAGGTCGTGTTCCTGTCACCGCAGAAGTTCTTTATTTTTTTCTTTATTTTTCTGTGTCGCGTCTGCCGCCTTCGACGTCAGACCGGTACCGCCGGTCTTTTCTTTCTTTAAAAAAAAAACAAAACAACCCCCCTATTCTTTACTTCAACTGTGCATTTTCAGTTTGGGCCTTAGGCCTGAATATTTTTCTCCTCATGGAGAAGCCCGCTTCCGGGTTCAAAAAGTGCACAAAATCTGGCGGTACTATTTTCTGTCACAGACACCCATGATTGGTGTCTAAAATGTTTGGGTCCTGACCATTCCATCACGGATTGTGTGTCCTGTACCATGATGTCTAAAAGAGGTCGGCAGAACCGAGCAGCCAAGCTCAGTACCCTCTTTCCCTCTGATGCAGCCTCGGTGGCATTGACGTCTTCGAAGGGCTTCTTCTTCCTCCCATGGATCTCAGGTAGCCAAACATAAATCTAGCTGGGCCTCGAAGGGCAAATCTCCCTCTAAGCATCGAGATGCCTCCGGGCTTGTCCTCGAGGATCCCACACCGGCAAAATTACCCCGGTGGGAAGCTCCGGCTTCCAAAGCATTGTCTATGGGGTCACAGGTTGACATCGATGGCTCGGCCTCGACCGATCACCTGTTGCCGTGTTCTGGGGTACCGGTGGCCTCCACTGGTACCGACATCCAGACTCTGGTGGCGTCGATGGATCAGAAGATTCTGTCCATGCAGCACACCCTAACGGCGTTTATGCAGGCTGCGACGCCTCCGGTACCGCAACAATCTCCGTTGCCGGTACCGGCTCCGGCACCGGCATCGTTCCCGGTGCCGGTACGATTGCATTGACATCGGCTTCGGTGTCGACTGCAACGGTACCCTGTCCTACGATGCCCGTCGGTACCGAACCGGTACCGCTTACTCACGATGTCGATCCCACTCGGTACGCATATCGGGCTTTACAGGAGCATCCAGACAGGCGATACTTCGATTCCTCCGAAGACTCTGAGTCGGAGGCTTCTGTCGAGGCATCGGTACTTCTTCCTCAGGAGTCTGCTTCTCCAAAACGAAGAATGTCTCCTCCAGAAGACTTGTCTTTTCAAGACTTCATTAGGGAAGTGGCTAGGGGCCTCTCCATTACAGTGGCCCCTGAGTCAGAACCTAAAGCCAAGCAATTAGATATTTTGCAATATCCTAAGGCTCCTAAAGAGGCAGCTACCTTACCTATTCATGAGATTCTCTATGATCTCATGTTGAGCATGTGGGAGACTCCTCTTACCACCTCTCCTCATTCTCGTAGGTTGGACACCATGTACCGTGTCCCTCCTTGTCCTGGCTTTCATAAGTCTCAGCTTCCTCACCACTCTATTGTGGTAGAGTCTGCCATGAGGAAAATTAAAGAGTGCAAAGAGACACTCATCTAATCCTCCAGGACGTGAATGCAGGACCCTAGATGCTTTTGGCTGAAGGGTTTTCCAAGCTAATATGCTTGCTGCCAGAATCAACTCCTATAGTCTCTATATGGGGATGTTTCTAAAAGAAGTCACAGATCATCTGCAGACTTTAGCTCCTTTTATTTCAGAAGATAAAAGGCAGGAATTTCTCACTTGGCTCAAACATGCCCAGGATGTTTCCAAATTTTCCAACCGTGCAGCCTTTGACTCTTTTGAGTGTGTAAGCAGAGCCTCGGCTATTGCCATCGGTGCACGCAGAATTGCTTGGTTACAAGCTTCTGATTTGGAACTCTGGGTCCAAGATGAATTGGGAAATCTTCCTTGTACAGGTGAAAACCTTTTTGGCAAGGATTGGCAAGCAAAGGCCACTCAGATGGATGCTGAGAACTCTGCTTTGGATCGACTTTCAAAGTCTACCTCTGCTCCTGTCAAGAAAAGATTGTTCAAAAAGACATCTTTTTCTAAAAAGGGAAGGTATTTTCCTACTTATGGTCAGCAGGCATCTTCTGCAGGTCGTTTTGCTGCAAAGCGTCAGCAACCACCTAAACAGGCCAAATCAAAGGCTGCCAGGCCTCCCACGGCCCAGCAGCCTCAGCCTCCTCAGGGCCTTTGACGTGCAACTAGAGAACTAAGCCTTTCTAGCTCTGGAAGAACCAGAGCCCCTTTTCTTAAGTCTTCCTCCTCACACCATGGTGAGACAGTTCAATTCTCCAACATCTCTTCTCAACCTTCTGGGTCAGGAGATTGCTACACTTCTTGCCCAAGGGGCGATAGAAGAAGTACCTGTTCTTCAACAGGGCTCAGGGTTCTACTCCCCTTATTTCCTTATTCCAAAGAAAACAGGGGGCTACAGACCCATATTAGATCTCAGAGAATTAAACAAGTTTCTATTCAAGGAGAAATTCAAGATTTCTCTCGGTGCTCTGCTTCCATACCTTCAGAGTCAGGACTGGCTTTGTTCTCTAGATCTCAAGGATGCGTACACCCATGTCCTCATCCATCCAACACACAGAGGGTTCCTTCGGTTCCTTTTTCAAGGAAAGCACTTCCTTTCGGTCTGGCCTCTGCACCAAGGGTGTTCACGAAATGCATGGCAGTAGTAGCTGCATTTCTACGCACTCTAGGAATATTTGTATTCCCATATCTGGACGACTGGCTCATTCGAGCTCCTTCCCAGTCAGAGGCCCAGACTTGTCTAACCCGCACAATGCGTGTCCTTCAGTATTTGGGACTGGTAATAAACATCCCAAAATCCAATCTCACCCCTACTCAGTCTCTGGAGTTTATAGGGGCTTTGCTAGATACCACAACTGCAAGGGCCTATCTTCCTCAGGCCCGTTGCCTACGCTTGGTGCAGTTAGCCTTCCAGATAAAGTTAAAGTCCCATTTAACTGCTCGAGAGATGTTACAACTATTAGGCCACATGGCATCCACCGTGCATGTGGTTCCATATGCTCGCCTTCACATGAGGGCAGCTCAATGGACTTTGTCCACCCAATGGACGGGCATCAGGTTGCCTGTCAGACAAAATAGCAAACTCCAGTCGCCTTTTTTGGTCTCTCCAGTGGTGGAAGTCCTCTCAAAACCTGTTGCTGGGGTCCCCTTTTCAACAGTCACTTCCCCAAGCAACCCTTAAAACGGATGCGCCTCCAATGGGTTGGGGAGCTCATCTGCAAGATCTCTCCACCCAGGGCATCTGGTCTCCACAGGAGACTTCACTACACATAAATCTCTTGGAACTCAGAGCAATTTTCTTAGCTCTGTGTGTTCCACTCCCTGCTCAGCTACAGGACAGTCCTCATCCACACGGACAATCAAGTAGCCATGTTCTATGTAAACAAGCAGGGAGGGACTGGCTCTGTCGCTTTGCAACGAAGCTTTGCGACTGTGGGCCTTCGCCAGAGAGCATCAGATTCATCATATGGCTGTATATCTTCCAGGCGTTCAAAACTCTTGGGCAGACAGACTCAGTCGAGTTCTGCTTCCACATGAATGGTCCCTCCACAGGGACCAGGTAGCCAGGATTTTTCGAATTTGGGGAACCCCAGACATAGATCTATTTGCAAGTCCGTGGAATGCCAAACTTCCCCGGTTCTGTTCCAGGATTCCATGTCAGGGAGTTCAGGCCAAGGATGCCTTCCTCCTTCACTGGGGTCAAGACTTCCTTTATGCCTTTCCACCCATTCCCCTAATTCCCAAAACACTGTTCAAGCTTCAGAGAGACCGTGGTTCTATGATCCTCATAGCACCACTTTGGCCACGCCAAGTGTGGTACCCTCTACTTCTGCATCTCTCTCAAGCTCCATCCCTGGAGTTGGACTCTGCTCCAGACCTTTTATCCCAGGAAGAAGGAACATTGTGGCACCCAAACCCCCAGTCTCTCCATCTCAGGGCTTGGTTGCTGAGGGCCTAGACCTTCAAGATTTTCATCTCTCTCAGCAAGTCAGAGATGTTGTTCATGCCTCTAGAAAGCCTTCTACTAGACGTTCCTATGCTTTCAAATGGAAAAGATTTACCATTTGGTGTTCAGGGAAGGGTCTTAACCCTCTTGCAATACCTTTGAATTCTTTACTAGAGTATCTCCTGCATCTATCCCATGCAGGTCTGAAAACGAATTCAGTAAGAGTCCATTTGAGTGCTATTGCAGCGTCCCTCAAGCCTCTCAATGGACAGCCTATTTCCTCTCACCCTCATATAGCAGGATTCATGAGAGGCCTTCTTCTAACTAAACCTCCCATCAGACCACCTCCAGTGGCATGGGACTTAAACCTGGTTCTTGGCCAGCTTATGAAGCCACCCTTTTTGAACCTTTAGCCACCACCTCCTTGAAATTTCTTTCTTGGAAGGTTATCTTTCTCATTGCAGTCACCTCAGCATGTCGCATCAGTGAGTTGCAAGCCTTGGTAGCTAATCCTCCTTATACAAGGTTCCATCATGATAAAGTAGTCCTCAGGACCAATCCACACTTTATGCCCAAAGTGGTCTCGCCTTTTCATCTGAACCAAGAGGTATACTTGCCTGTCTTTTTTCCAGGACCTCATGCATCAAGTGCAGAGAGGAATCTGCATACTTTGGATTGTAAAAGAGCTCTCGCCTTTTACTTACAAAGAACACAGCAACATAGAAAGTCTTCTCAACTCCTTTTTAACATCTTTGTTAGTGATATAGCGGAAGGGCTGTCGGGTAAGGTTTGCCTCTTTGCGGATGATACCAAAATCTGCAATAGAGTAGACACCCAGGAAGGGGTAGATAACATGAGGAGGGATCTAGCTAAGCTTGAAGAATGGTCTAGAATTTGGCAGCTGGGATTTAATGTTAAAAAATGTAAGGTCATGCATTTGGGCTGCAGCAATCCAAGGGAGCAATACAGTATAGGAGGTGAAGTACTTTTGTCCACTAAAGAAGAGCGGGACCTAGGCGTGGTTGTGTCTGATGATATTAAAGTAGCTAAACAGGTGGAAAAGGCGACAGCAAAAGCTAGAAGGATGCTTGGGTGCATACGGAGAGGAATGGCTAGCAGAAAAAAGGAGGTGATAATGCCTCTGTATAAGTCTTTGGTGCGACCTCATTTGGAGTATGGTGTGCAATTCTGGAGACCGCACCTTCAAAAGGATGTGAACAGGATGGAGTCGGTGCAGAGGGTTGCTACCAAAATGATTAATGGGCTTCATTATAAAGCATATGAGGACAGACTTAAGGATCTTAATATGTACACCTTAGAGGAAAGGCGGGATAGAGGTGATATGATTGAGATGTTTAAATACCTCCGTGGCATAAATGTTCAGGGAGAGAGCCTCTTTCAATTGAAAGCAAGTTCTGCTACGAGGGGACATGGGATGAGGGTGAAGGGAGATAGATTCAGGAGTGATATGCGGAAATATTTCTTTACGGAAAGAGTAGTGGATCCGTGGAATAGTCTCCCAGTGGAGGTGGTAGAGATGAGGACAGTAACTGAATTCAAGAAAGCATGGGACCAACACAGAGGATCTCTAAAGGCAAAAAGTGGACTGTTGTAGTTGTTATGGAAGGACAGACTAGATAGGCCCTGTGGTCTTTTTCTGTCGTCATATTTCTGTGTTTCTATGTTTCTATGTTTCTGTTTCTATGTTTCTATGTTTCTATGTTTCTATGTTTCTATGTTGCTTTTGATCCTTCCCATTTAGGACTTCCAGTTTCTAGGAGAATACTGTCCAACTGGATTGCTCAGTGTATTTCTTTCGCCTACCAGAGTAGGAACATTTCTCTGGAGGGCCATGTCACAGTTCACAATGTGAGAGCCATGGCAGCCTCAATGGCTCATCTAAACTCTGTGTCCATCGACCAAATCTGTCGAGCGGCCATCTGGGCCTCGGTTCATACCTTCACAGCCCATTACTGTTTGGACAAGGACTCCCGCCGGGATGCCTCGTTTGGTCAGGCTGTTCTCAAACACCTGTTCCATTCCTAATCTGTTGAGGGATGAAAGGCCGAAGAAAATTAAATGAGGGCCAGAAAGAGGGTAAGCACAGAACATTGAGATAAGGAACAGGGAGTGCATAAAAGATGGTGGAAACAGTAAATTGAGGAATGGATAAGAATGAGTTGGGAGGACTGGGGAAGAGGATAGAGAAAGGGGAAGATGGACTAGGAAAGGCATGAATAGGAAATAGAAAGCCAGTTGGTGGCAGAAGATCTGTTAGGAGGAACAGTGGAGATAAAGAAAAAGAGGATGGGGAGGATAGAGGGAGGCTGAAAGACACAAGTGGAGAAATGGCAAGGAGAGGAGAGGAGAAGATTGGGGTGCAAGCACTTTAAGAGGATGATGAGAGAACCAAAAAGTGAGGCACCAGTTGGGGGAAAGGGGGGAGGGGAGGGACAAGGGAGCCATATATGTACAGTATATATGAAGATTGGTGAGAAAATGGCAAAAAGAGGGGAGTAATGGAGGGGTGAGCTGGGGAGATGAACAGCTAGGGAAAGAACTAGAAGGGGAGAAGATGGCGTGAAATCTAGTTATGAGCGAGAAGGAAGACAGAGAAATGAGATGAAAGGGAATGATCAATGTCAAACAGATATAGGGAAGGAGGAGAAGCAAACAGGAGGAGAGAGAAGAAACAGAAAATGAAAAAGGAATTTTGAGGAAGTGGAAAAAGAAAACACTAGAGGTAGAAAAATCAGGACAACAAAAGGTAGAAAACTTTAATTTTAGTAATTGGAACATGTTCATTTTGGGAATATGCATGTCAGATATATTTCTATTTCACACAGTAAGGAGGAAAATGTGTTCAATGTTACACTGCATATAGAATCTGGCTTCTCAAGATTTCTAATTTGACATCCTTTACTGTAGCTGAGGGTCTGTGTACTGCATGTGTGAAGGGTGAAGTACGAGGGTTATTTTAAATTAAGGTCCGATTGGCTGTAGCTTTGTAAATTTTTTCCCCCTGTAGAAACAAGCATGTGTGCCGTCTCCCGGCATCCCTTGTGCAAAAGCAGATGCCATTTGCAGTGGTAGCGTCACTTTGTACGGTTTATACTGAGATGTTAAAATGTTTGACAATTGAGCCGCCCTCCGACTGTGAAATACGGTCTGTGATTCGGTTTTTGACAGCAAGGACCGTGCAAGGACTGTCATCAGCGGACATTCATCACCAGATATGTGAGGTGTACAGCCCCAGTGTGATGAGTGACAGCAAAGTGCGTAAATGGGTGAGATTGTTCAAGGATGGGCGAGACAAACTGTGCTCACGATGGGTTCCCAGGCTGCTTTCCGAGGAACACCAAAAAAGGAGAATGGCTAGTGCTTTGACATTTTTGATCCGATACAATGAGGAAGGAGATGAACTTTTGGACCACATTGTCACAGGGGATGAGACATGGGTTTCTCACATGACTCCAGAATCAAAGCGGCAGTCGATGGAATGGAGACACACGTCATCTCTAGTCAAAGTGAAAGCCAAACAGACAATCTCAACATACAAGACTATGGCAACTGTGTTCCTCGGAAAGCAGCCTGGGAACCCATCGTGAGCACAGTTTTCTGAACTGCAATTTTTCAGAAACGATTTTGTATAGCACTGACCTTGAAACTTGTGGAAATTTCAGTGACAAAGTGGAAATCGTGAATTGCCATTCTTCATGAATTTTTGCATCAACTGTGCACACCAAATCTTCTGTGATTACTGAAGGACGACCCTATCGCAGTTCATCATGGACATTGTCCCGCCCGTCCTTGAACAATCTCACCCATTTACGCACTTTGCTGTCACTCATCGCATTGTGGCCGTACACCTCACATATCTGGCGATGAATGTCCGCTGATGACACGGTCCTTGCTTTCAAAAACCGAATCTCAGACCGTATTTCACAGTCAGAGGGCCGCTCAATTGTCAAACATTTTAACATCTCAGTATAAACCGTACAAAGTGACGCTATGACTGCAAATGGCATCTGCTTTTGCACAAGGCATGCTGGGAACCGGCACGCATGCTTGTTTCTACAGGGGGAAAAAATTTACAAAGCTACAGCCAATCAGACCTTAATTTAAAAATAACCCTTGTATTTTACTAATGTTTAGTTTCTGTGTGAAGATACAACTTCAACAAAGAAAACAAAGTAATACTGCTATGTATTTGTGTTCTAAGGCCGGATGCAGCATTTACAGTCCTACCTCTCATAGGTAGGATTTTGCTATTTGAGAGCTGGGAGTTGGTGCTATTTTGGCTTGGAAGGGTTGCTATCTCCAGGAAGAAGCAGGAATGAGTCTTCACATATGGGTATCGTTGGTACCGACGGAGCCTGCTCCCCAGCGTCCAATAAGAAAGCTTTTGGGAGTATCCCACAGCGCCTGCGTGCTGCCTTCCCGCCTTTCCCAACCGCCTCTCTCCAGTTCTTCTTTTCCGCGGAGCCAGCAGGTCGTGTTCCTGTCACCGCAGAAGAAGTTCTTCATTTTTTCTTAATTCTTTTGTTGCGTCTGCCGCCTTCGACGTCGGACTGGTACCGCCGGTCTTTTCTTTCTTTAAAAACAAACAATTTATCTTTTCTTCACTGTGCATTTTCAGTTTTTGGGCCTTAGGCCTAAAAATATTTTCCTCATGGAGAAGCCCTCCTCCGGGTTTAAAAGGTGCACAAAATGTGGCGGTACTATTTCTGTCACCGACACCCATGACTGGTGTCTAAAATGTTTGGGGCCTGACCATTCCATTATGGATTGTATGTCCTGTACCATGATGTCTAAAAGAGGTCGGCAGAACCGAGCAGCCAAGCTCAGTACCCTGTTTCCCTCTGATGCAGCTTCGGTGGCATCGACGTCTTCCAGGGCTTCTTCTTCCGCCCATGGATCTCAGGTAACCAAGCATAAATCTAGCCGGTCCTCGAAGGGTAGATCTCCCTCCAAGCATCGAGATGCTTCCGGGCTTGCCCTCGAGGATTCCGCACCGGCAAAATTACCCCGGCGGGAAGCTCTGGCTTCCAAAGCATTGTCTATGGGGTCACAGGTTGACATCGATGGCTCGGCCTCGACAGATCACCTGTTGCCGTGTTCTGGGGTACCGGTGGCTCCCACTGGTACCGACATCCAGACATTGGTGGCGTCGATGGATCAGAATATTCTGACCATGCAGCGTACCCTAACGGCATTCATACAGGCTGCGACGCCTCCGGTACCCCAACAACAATCCCTGTTGTCGGTACCGGCTCCGGCACCGGCATCACTCCCGGTGCCGGTACCGATTGCATCGACATCGGCTTCGGTGTCGACTGCAACGGTACCCTGTCCTATGATGCCCATCGGTACCGAACCGGTACCTGTTGCTCCCGAAACCGATCCTACTCGGTACGGCTATCGGGGTTTACAGGAGCATCCAGACAGGCGATACTTCGATTCCTCTGAAGACTCAGTCTGAGGGTTCTGTCGAGGCATCGATACTTCTTCCTCAGGAATCGTCTTCTCCTAAACGAAGAATGTCTCCTCCAGAAGACTTGTCTTTTCAAGACTTCATTAGGGAAGTGGCTAGGGGCCTCTCCATCACAGTGGCCCATGAGTCAGAACCCAGAGCCAAGGAGTTAGATATTTTACAATATCCTAAGACTCCTAAAGAGGCAGCTACTTTACCTATCCATGAGATTCTGTATGATCTCATGTTGAGGATGTGTGGGAGACACCTCTTACCACCTCTCCTCATTCTCGCAGGTTAGACACCATGTATCGTGTCCCTCCTTGTCCTGGCTTCCACAAGACTCAGCTTCCTCACCACTCTATTGTGGTGGAGTCTGCCATGAGAAAGATAAAGAGTGCAGAGAGACACTCATCTAATCCTCCAGGACGTGAATGCAGGACCCTAGATGCTTTTGGCCGAAGGGTTTTTCAAGCTTCTATGCTAGCTGCCAGGATCAACTCCTATAGTCTCTATATAGGAATGTTTCTAAAAGAAGTCACAGATCATCTGTGGACTTTAACTCCTTTCATTTTGGAGGATAAAAGGCAGGAGTTTCTCACTTGGCTCAAACATGCCCAAGATGCCTCCAAATTTTCCAACCATACAGCCTTTGACTCTTTTGAGTGTGTAAGCAGAGCCTCGGCTATTGCCATAGGGGCACGCAGAATTGCTTGGCTACAAGCTTCTGATTTGGAGCTCTGGGTCCAAGATGAATTATGGAATATCCCTTGTACAGGTGAAAACCTTTTTGGTAAGGATTGGCAAGCAAAGGCCAATCAGATGGATGCTGAAAACTCTGCTTTGGATCGACTTTCAAAGTCTACCTCTGCTCCTGTTAAGAAAAGATTGTTCAAAAAGACATCTTTTTCCAAAAAGGGAAGATACTATCCTGCTTATGGTCGGCAGGCATCTTCTGCAGGTCGTTTTGTTGCAAAGCGTCAGCAACCACCTAAACAGTCCAAATCAAAGGCTGCTAGGCCTTCCATGACCCAGCAGCCTCAGCCTCCTCAGGGCCTTTGACTTGCAGCTAGAGAACTTAGCCTTTCTGGCTCTGGAGGAACCAGAGCCCCTTACCATTCCAGGAAGGTTGACTTACTTTGCTCCCAGATGGGAACAAATCACAGCAGAGCAATGGACACTCTATCATAAAGGAAGGGTACAAGCTTCATTTCTTAAGCCTTCCCCCTCACACCATAGTGAAACAGTTCAATTCTCCAACATCTCTCCTCAACCTTCTGGGTCAGGAGATTGCCACCCTTCTTGCCCAAGGGGCAGTAGAAGAAGTACCTCTTCTTCAACAAGGCACAGGGTTCTACTCCCCTTATTTTCTTATCCTAAAGAAAACAGGGGGCTACAGACCCATCTTAGATCTCAGAGAATTGAACAAATTTCTATTCAAGGAGAAATTCAAGATGATTTCTCTCTGTGCTCTGCTTCCATACCTTCAGAGTCAGGACTGGCTTTGTTCTCTAGATCTCAAGGATGCGTACACCCATGTCCTCATCCATCCAACACACAGAAGGTTCCTTTTTGGAGGAAAGCACTACCAATACAGGGTGCTTCCTTTCGATCTGGCCTCCGCACCAAGGGTGTTCATGAAATGCATGGCAGTAGTAGCTGCATTTCTGCGCACTCTAGGAATATTCGTTTTCCCATATCTGGACGACTGGCTCATTCGAGCTCCCTCTCAGTCAGAGGCCAAGACTTTGCTAACCTGCACAATGCATGTTCTTCAGTATTTGGGACTGGTAATAAACATCCCAAAATCCAATCTCATCCCTACTCAATCTCTGGAGTTTATAGTGGCTTTGCTGGATACCACAACTGCAAGGGCCTATCTTCCTCAGGCTCGTTGCCTACACTTGGTGCAGTTAGCCTCCCAAATACAGTTAAAGTCCCATTTAACTGCTCGAGAAATGTTACAACTCTTAGGCCACATGGCATCCACCGTGCATGTGGTTCCATATGCTCGCCTTCACATGAGGGCAGCTCAATGGACTCTGTCCACCCAATGGACTCGGGCATCAGGTTGCCTGTCAGACAAAATAGCAAACTCCAGTTGCCTTTTTTGGTCTCTCCAGTGGTGGAAGTCCTCAAAACCTGTTGCTGGAGTCCCCTTTTCAGCAGTCACTACCCCAAGCAACCCTTACAACAGATGCCTCTCCAATGGGTTGGGGAGCTCATCTGCAAGATCTCTCCACCCAGGGCATCTGGTCTCCACAGGAGACTTCTTTACACATCAATCTCTTGGAACTCAGAGCAATATTCTTAGCTCTGAGTGTTCCACTCCCTGCTCAGCTACAGGACAGTCCTCATCCACACGGACAACCAAGTAGCCATGTTCTATGTGAACAAGCAGGGAGGGACTGGCTCTCTGTCGCTTTGCAACGAAGCTTTGCGACTGTGGGCCTTCGCCAGAGAGCATCAGATTCATCTTATGGCAGTATATCTTCCAGGCGATCAAAACTCTTGGACAGACAGACTCAGTCGAGTTCTGCTTGCACACGAGTGGTCCCTCCACATGGACCAGGTAGCCAGGATTTTTCGAATTTGGGGAACCCCGGACATAGACCTCTTTGCAAGTCCGTGTAATGCCAAACTTCCCCGGTTCTGTTCCAGAATTCCGTGTCAGGGAGTTCAGGCCAAGGATGCCTTCCTTCTTCACTGGGGTCAAGACTTCCTTTATGCCTTTCCACCCATTCCCCTAATTCCCAAAACACTTTTCAAGCTTCAGAGAGACCAAGGTTCCATGATCCTCATAGCACCACATTGGCCACGCCAAGTGTGGTACCCTCTATTTCTGCATCTCTCTCAAGATCCTTCCCTGGAGTTGGGCTCTGCACCAGATCTTCTATCCCAGGAAGACGGAATGTTGTGGCACCCAAACCCCCAGTCTCTCCATCTCAGGGCCTGGTTGCTGAAGGCCTAGACCTTCAAGTTTTTCATCTCTCTCAGCAAGTCAGAGATATTCTTCATGCTTCTAGAAAGCCTTCCACTAGACGTTCTTATGCTTTCAAATGGAAAAGATTTACCATTTGGTGTTCAGAGAAGGGTCTTAACCCTCTTGCAATACCTTTGAATTCTTTACTAGAGTATTTTCTGCATCTATCCCATGCAGGCCTTAAAACAAATTCAGTAAGAGTCCATTTGAGTGCTATTGCAGCGTCCCTCAAGCCTCTCAATGGACAGCCTATTTCCTCTCATCCTCTTATAGCGAGATTCATGAGAAGCCTTCTTTTAACTAAACCTCCCATTAGACCACCTCCAGTGGCATGGGACTTAAATCTGGTTCTTGGCCAGCTTATGAAGCCACCCTTTTTGAACCTTTAGCCACCACCTCCTTGAAATTTCTTTCTTGGAAGGTTATCTTTCTCATTGCAGTCACCTCAGCACGCCGCATCAGTGAATTGCAAGCCTTGGTGGCTAATCCTCCTTATACAAGGTTCCATCATGATAAGGTAGTCCTCAGGACCAATCCATACTTTATGCCCAAAGTGGTCTCGCCTTTTCATCTGAACCAAGAGGTATACTTACCTGTCTTTTTTCCAGGACCTCATGCATCAAGTGCAGAGAGGAATCTTCATACTTTGGATTGTAAAAGAGCTCTCGCCTTTTACTTACAAAGAACACAGCAACATAGAAACTCTTCTCAACTCTTTGTTGCTTTTGATCCTTCCCATTTAGGACTTCCAGTTTCTAAGAGAACACTGTCCAACTGGATTGCTCAGTGTATTTCTTACGCCTACCAGAGTAGGAACCTTTCTCTGGAGGGCCATGTCACAGCTCACAATATGAGGGCCATGGCAGCCTCAATGGCTCATCTAAACTCTGTGTCCATCGACCAAATCTGTCGAGCGGCCACCTGGGCCTCGGTTCATACCTTCACAGCCCATTACTGTTTGGACAAGGACTCTCGCCGGGATGCCTCGTTTGGTCAGGCTGTTCTCAAACACCTGTTACATTCCTAATCAACTCCTACCCACCTACCCTGGTTGGATGCCAGAGATCCATGGGGGAGGTAGAGCCCTTTTCAAGGATACACAACTCTGTGGTCTCTCCCTGGCATCTGCAGCTAGGGAGTCCCCATATGTGAAGACTCATTCCTTCTTGTTCCTGGAGATAGCACAGTTACTTACCTGTAACAGGTGATCTCTGGGAACAGCAGGAATAAGTCATCACAACCCACCCACCTCCCCTAGGAGTTGTATCTCTCTATCTTTCCTTCCCTCTCTCTCTCTCTCTCTTTGTCTCAGCTTTAAAACTTGAACTGGAGAGAGGCGGTTGGGAAACGCGGGAAGGCAGCACGCAGGCGCTGTGGGATGCTCCCAAAAGCTTTCTTATTGGACGCTGGGGAGCGTTCCCGCGCAGGCTCCGTCGGTACCGATGATACCCATATGTGAAGACTTATTCCTGCTGTTCCCAGAGATCACCTGTTACAGGTAAGTAACTGTGCTACATTACTTCAGAATGTGCTTTTATTGGTTTTGTCTTAGTCTTTGGAGTGCAGTAGTAGCCTGGTGGTTAGAGCAGTGGACTTGGAACCAGGGAAGCAGGGGTTTAAGTCCCACTGATGCTCTTTGTGGCCTTGAGCAAGTCACTTAACTCTCCATTGCCTCGAGTACAAGCTTAGATTGTAATCCCCCTGGAGATAGGGAAATACCTACTATATTTGAATATAACTTGCCTTGAACTACTACTGGAAATGTTTGAGAGAAATAGTCCGGTGAAGAGTTTTTGTGTTTATCTTGCAGTTACTGAGGTGACTCCAGAATTTGTTTTATGTATATTGTACATATAATTGTGTATTTCTACTGTTGCTTTTTGTAAATCGATAAAAAGTTGAAAAATTATAGGAGTGGAGGAGTAGCCTAGTGGTAAGAGCAACTGCCTCATACCCAGAAGATCAAGGGTTCAATTCCCACTGGCACACCTTGTGACCTTGGGTAAGTCACTTTACCCACCATTGCCTCAGAAGAAAAGGCTGGCAATCTACTTCTGGTGATACATTGCCAAGAAAACCCAGAGGTAGCTGGGTCGCTATGAGTCAACACTGACTTGATGGCACTTAATTTTTTTTTAATGTAAATTGGACTAGTTCTTGTATGAAGTTTATGAAATAATTGTAAATGGCACTGTGTTGGTGATAAGAAAATGTGTATGTGGCAGGGTTTTTTGTCCCTTCAGAATTGGCAACCTGGGGACTGTTAATTGGCACAGCCACCCACATTTGAGCTTCCCCAAACAATCCAGTCACCGATGGCCTATGCATTAATGGTGGCTAAAATGAATAAGATGCCCATGTCAGGAAGACTTATCAAAGGATAATTAATAGGCAAAGAATCGTCAACTACAAATACTCCCGAAGTGATCTGCCTAGCCTCAACATACTGTGTAAGATAAATATTTAAAACTGTTGGGATATGTTCTGAGTGAGTTTAAGGACAAAGAGCACATTTAAAAGCTGATGTCATTTTCGTCTAAATCCCTGTGTGCCCTTGGCATTGGGTCATTTTTGTTTGCATGTAGGCAAGGGAGGTTGGGACCATTACGAGCAACAGTGGTGATTTTTGTTAGGGAAGTAGAGACTGCAGTAGCATTAAACTGTTTGTTCTCTTGTCCCATTAGGTTTCCATTCATCCTATAATCCTATTTTCTCTGGTCTAGTAATTCTATCGCAGGCCATACTTGCAAACCCTCCAGGCCTGTTTCTTCCTGTCTTGCTTTCACTGCTTTGGCAATTCATGTACACAAAACCTGTTAGCTGTGCAACTCTCTTTTCTTAATTCCGACAGACCACCTCTCTCATTCGCCCATTTATCTGCATTCAGATGACTCCTGCTGGGGCTGTACTACTAGAGCTGTGGCATCTTCTGTAAGTTTCACCACTTCTGGCCTGCAGCTGTTCATGTCCTTTCTTCTGGTGGCCCTGCAGGTGCAGTTCCTTCTATCCTGATTGATATCACTGACTACCGTGATTCTTGCTGCAGGCTATGCTTCTACTAGTCCTGTTTTCCCCATAACTGTGTCAGCCTTCAGCTCACTAAAATTTCAGTATACCAAAATGGCATTAAGGCAGGGTTATAGAATTACTTACTTTTTTCCTTTTAAATCAGAAGTTCCACATTTTTTAGTGGAGTGGATCCCTTGTTAACCTTAAAAAAAAGTTTTTTAGGGACCCCATGTTCACCTGCCAAGAAACCCTCCTCTCAGTACTAAGGGGGATGTTTACTAAACATTCGTATCGTGCGGGTCCGCGGTAGTGTGCCTGTGCCATATAAGGAGTGGGCGGGTCAGGCAGAAAAAGGAAAAAAGCCGACCGTACGTGTGCGCGGCACGCACATTTGCGGGCCCGACATTAGCGCGTGGGAAGGCTAAGTGGGGCGCTGCTGGGCACATATAGGAACAGAGCCGTAGCACACTGCTGAAGACACTGACCAGTGGTGCAAGGGTCAGGGGTTCAATCCCCCATCGTGCGCCAGGAAAAAGGCTGGCTGAGGCATGAATTTTCATGATTAAAACTGCTTTAGGAGGCATAATAATTTTGGGCGTCATTAGGCGTTGCGCTGTTAATTGTGGGCGGCAGTAATTAAGTTCGTGCGGCATTAGGCGGTGCGCTGTTAATTTTGGGCGCCAGTAGCCGGCGCGCTGTCCATCTTGTGCATTTTGGCCGGCATCAGGCGGTGCGCTGTCAGTTGTGAAGGGCATAAGGCGGTGCGCAAACATCCAGACACAGGAACAGAGCCACAGCACAATGTTTGAAACAGTGACCACTGGTGCAGGGATCAGCGGTTCAATACCTCACAGTGCCCAGTGAACACGGCTGGCTAAAACAGTATGTATTATGTTGTGTTGTGGTGTAGGTGGCTTTTTTTCTTTTTTTATCACTACTAGCAAACGCACTCTCACAGCATGTTAACATAAGGCGGCCCATAGGGCACATGTTACAGTGCACTGTCCGCCAACGCACCCTAGAATGTCCCCTATAGGGCACCATATATGTTGCCACACAGGATAATGTATAGTGCACACTATATGGATGGCAACCATAAGGTGGCCTATAGGGCGCCCTATAAAGCACCCTCAGACACACCTTATGGGTACAGTATGCCGCGGGTGTTTTATCATGCATAAAAATAGGTGGATTTGAGATGGATAATGCTGTGGACAACCCTATCACATTACCACATTGTGGTTTTGAACCCATATCCTCTGGCTACACAGGCAGTGACATAACCTTTGGACTATAGCTGTAAGCAAAAGCCATGGCTGGCTGCAGAAAGCCTGCACGTCACCTCACAGACAGTCTGCTGTTGTGAGGTGGATAGGGTTTGGCCACCCGTGCCCATGATGCACTGCACATGCAAATCACCAGTCCACAGATGCACACAGATGGGGACTGCAACCCGACAGCTCCAGGCCTGGTATGGGGATGTGCCCGTGTGCACCCACACATCAACTCGGCCTGGTAGGGTGTACTGAGTGGGTGTTGTACTGGCACAGAGTAGCTACACACCGTCACATTGTGCGTGTACTGTGCTCACCCTAAGGGTGCGATGAGGCACCCAGGACCAGGTCCACAACACCCTCCACGGCAAATTTAGGCCATGGCAGAGCTCCAATGCACTATTACTCTGTGAGATAGGTTCTTTCTGCAGAAACAACTTGGATATCTCTGTCGGTCTGAGTCTGGGGAACCCCTTATGGATACCTAGGTGGGTTAGGTACCACCATTTGTCCCCCTCCTCCCCCCCGTTTGCAACACAGGGTCTCCTCTCTAAATGCTACCTCCCTGCAATAGTGGCAGCAGAGTAGACCATCAACCCCAGTCCTGCTGTGAAAGAGACACCCTACAGGCTAGTCATGGCAGCTGTATACACATCCATAACACAATATCTGACAGACATTAGGCCTGTATGTGCTCGGTTGCACCCCACCACTATCTGATATTGTCCTGCAGCAAGCCATCAGCCACTGCACCCTGCAAGGCGCTCCATCAGGACACAGACCAGCTGCGGACAATCTGCTAGTTAGTCCTGTTAGACATGCACATCCCTGACACAATATCTGACAGACAGTATGCCTTGATATGCTACGTTGGGCCCCACCACTATCTGATATTCTCCCGCAGCAAGCCATCACCCGCTGCACAGCACTCCATCAGGACACAAACCAACTGAGGACAGTCTGCTAGTTGGTCCTGTTGGAAATGCATGCACCCAGAACTAGGATGGCCGTGCACACCAGCAGATAGGTCAGTGACTGGGCCCCAAAACACAACCCATATATATCACATGACAGAGATACTATCTATCACTATGGGGGTGCCTAGCCATGCTGTCGTCACTGCACAGTCAGGGTGTTGTACAACCCCAGCAGCACATACAGAGGCCACCCTGTCTGTGTGGGTGGTGGCCAGCCACTACAGTGTCCCAGCCAGTGCCCTCTGCCCTGTGCAGATGCATCCTGGCCATCCCACCCTGTCTGATCTATACCCATGGTACCTTGCTGCTCATTATGCACATTGGCAGGCCAATACTGGCAACCGTGCTGGCAGTGTGGGCTATGGAAGGTGTTTGCAGCCAACACACACTGTATAGACAGACACACACTCACACACGTATGCCAGCATTGTGCTACTATAGAGGCGTTTGTCAACATTGACCACCACACCAGTCCTGGGCACAGTACAGGCATGGATATGGTACGCAATACCGTTGGGAGTCACTCCCCAGGGTGGTAAACACTGTCTGAGACCAGACCTGATGCACCCACTGCAGACAACAGAATGATTGTCATGATGGAGCTCACAGAGCATAATTTGCGTAACGTAGGGTTATCTATCTGCCAGTACTCATAGCAAGCATTTGACAGCTGTGTACCGTATACCCTGGTGTAGGGTGACATTGCTAAGGAATGCACATGCTAGTATTGTGAGATGCACGCAGGGCCCAATGTCCTGCCTCTCCAGGAGGCATTGGCCAATGTGGCCTGTGGGTGTGGGTGTGGGTGTGTCTGCCCTTGTTGGTTGCTGCTTTACAGCAGAGGTTCCCAGATGTAGGCCAGGATTACAACACACTGTTCTGGTTTTCCTGCTGTCCCTCATGAATATGCATGTGCTACATCTAAATGCCATGGCGGTGGTGCAGGGATATGACACACAAACATTTCTATGCGTGGCAGCATGGAACAGGAATGGTGTGTGGTCCGCCAGGACTGCATTTGTGAGACTCTGCTGTAGGTCGTGCCCCTGGTCATGGTGTCCGTGATCAGTGGGGTGAAAGATAGGCGTATGACCAATGCATATGTCCCCAGCAATAAAGGATTATCCTTACTATCACATTTTCGTTGTGGAAACAATATGTGGGCAGGATTGGCAGGGCTTTGAACCTGTGACCTTCTGTTCTTGTCTGTGTGCAGTGCACCCCTGTGCTGCCACAGATTTGCTGGATTTTCTGGGATGTCCATGACTGTACATCCGACAGGGCCTATCTGTTGCAGTGGACGGTGCCAGCCTGCACATGGCTAGGCCACTGTCTTCTGTGGCTATCAGGCACTGCCCCCTTCACCACCTGTACCCTTCCGGCAACATGCTGCCATGTGCTTATCTTGGAAAAGCTGATGACATGTGTGAGTTGTAGCACTCCAGGAATGCATTTTGGAGACTCTGCTCTAGGTAATGGCCATTGTTATGGTGTGTGTGCAGTGTTGGGTACAAAATGTGTGTGTGCACCATTCTTATATTCTCTGCAATAAATGTATGTCTTTACTCTCTCTGTTTAGCGGTGGGTAAAATATGGGGACTGGGTTGGCAGGAGCCCCAGATGGGATTTGAAACTGTGACCCTCAGAAACTAGAGGTACTGGCTTTGTCCACTGCACCACACTGTGGCCACAGAGACAATGCAGTCCCTGTGGATGGCAGACCTGACCAACAGAGTCAACATGCCTGCTATGCACATTTGTGATGTGGGGTCTTTCACCTTGTCTGGTGACAAGGGTGCAAATAACTCCCCCAACTGACCACGACAAAGGGGGAATGAATGTAACCAAGCAGAGCAACAGTGATGTTTATGGACAACCATAACAGACACTCCCAGGACAGCTGAGACACACGGAAGTGAATTTTGGTCAGGTCTCCGCTCCATAGCCCCTTCCACAGCTCCTGTCCTTCTACTGGGGCTTTCCTGGGTGTGTTTTTAGTTTTTGCCCATCAATAGTATCAGTGTTCCCCAGCTGTATTAGTATTTTGTTCTGATGTTGCTCGGAGAGCAAACAGTGCTTCATGTAGGAATGTCTATCTACCATTACTCCTAGCAAACATTTGAGAGCTGTGTACCGTGTACCCAGGTATAGGGTGGCATTGCTAAGGTATGCAGGTGCTGGTAATGGGAGATGCATGCAGGGCCCAATGTCCTGCCTCTCCAGGGGGCATTGGCCAATGGGGCATGTGGGTGTGGGTGTGTCTGCCCCTCTTGGCTGCTGCTTTACGGCAGGGGTTCCCAACTCCAGTCCTGGTATGCCACACACTATTCGTATTTTAGTGCTGTCCCTCATGAATATGTATGAGCTACATCTACATGCCATGGGGGTGTTTCATAGATATGCAGCACTGGCATTTGTATTAGGGGCAGCATGGAACCAGAATGGTGTGTGGCCCTCCAGGACTGCATTTGGGAGACTCTGCTCTGGGTAATGCACCAGTTCATGGTGTCTGTGCTCAGGGGGGTAAAATAGAGGGGTATTACCAATGCGTAGCATATGTCCTCACTACCACGGTGTGGGTGTGTGATAAATATGTGGAGAGGATTTCGGTTACTCCAGCTGGGCATTGAACCGGTGACGTTCTGTTCTTGCATACACTGTCTGTGTGCACTGCACCACCGTGTTGCCATGGATAGGCTGTATTCCCTGGGCAGACCATGACTGTACATCCCACAGGGCCTGTTTGTTGCAGTGGACAGTGTCAGCCTGCACATGGCTAGGCCACTGTCTTCTGTGGCTAGCACCCACTACCCCCTCCACCACCTGTCCTCGTCCGCCAACATGCTGGCATGTCCTTCTCTCAGGGACAGCATATGACCTGCTTGCGTTGTGGCACTCCGGGACTGCATTTGTGGGACTGGGCTGTAGGTATGGCTCATTGTTATGGGGGGTGTGCAGTGTAGGGCAAAATGTGGGTGTTTGCACTATGCTTATGTTCCCTGCAATACAGGAGTGTCTGTGCTATCTCTGCTTGGTGGTGGGTAAAATATAGGGACTGGGCTGGCAGGTGCCCCAGCTGGGATTTGAACCTCTGCCCTCTGGTCCTAGAGGTACTGGCTCTGTCTGCTGCACCACACTGTGGCCACGGAGACTGTGCAGTCCCTGGAGATAGTTAACCTTGCAGGATGGAGTCTCAACCCCTGCTCTGCACATTTTGACTGTGGGCTCATTCACCCTGTCTGGTGACACACGTGCAAATAAAGCCCGGAATTGACCACAAGAGAGGGGGATGACATATAACCATGCTGGGCAACAGTGATATTAATGGGCAACCATATAAAACACTCCCAGGACAACTCCAAACAACGGACATGTTTTTTGGAAAGGTCTCCGCTCCGTTGACCCTTCCGAAATTCATTTCCTGTTTCTGGAACCTTCCTGGGTGTATTTGTTATATTTGCCCATGGCTATCACTGTTCCCCAGCTGACTTACTGTTTTTAATATTTTTGTGCTGGTCATTTTCTATTTTTAATAGCACTTTTGTGCTGTGCACATGTATCACACTGCTCACGTTTTACAGGTTTCCCCGGTTTTGCTGTACATTGCTGACGGAAATGGTTTCTCTTCCCTTTAAATGCCCTCTACCCGCGAGTGTTTCACTCGCGCTATTTTTTACTTGTAAATTCGGCCCCGCAACTGTGCGAGGGGCCTCTCCCCTCCCCTTCCCCGCCCATTAACCCCGTCTCTCCGCCCCTCGGGGGCCTTCCTCCGCCCTCCGTTAGCCTTTCCACGCCTCTATCGGACATTTGCGGGCCTGTACTTGTGCGGGGCCCGTTAGTGTGTCGCGCACATGCACGGGGGTTCATCGCACATGTCCGGGGCGTTTAAGAGCGTTGAGGTGCCGCGTTTCCGTGCGCTATTGTGCGGCGCGCACCTTTGCGGTTTTTAGTAAACATCCCCCTAAGTCTTTTGCCACTAGTGCTATCTCTCCTTTCTCCTTCCTGTCTCCAACAATATCCTCCATTCACGCCATTCAGGATTTAGGCCTGCTCACAGGTTGTTATAGCAGTTTTAAGTGCTTTCTTAGTGAAATCCACAGCTCCCTTGACATCAGAAAAGCAGCTCCTCTTGCATCTCTGGACTTATCGTCAGCATTCGATTTTTAGTAAACCACAAACTGCTGATAAACAGATTAACAGACCTTGGCATAGGGAAGTAGGTTTGTATACCTCATTTTCTGCAGGACTGCACTTTTAAAATGTCCATTTGCCCTCTCTCCTTGATTTGTGGAATAACAGAGTGCTCAATTCTTGGCGCCCCCTCACTCTTCAACATTTTCAGTTTGTTCATACCATTTTATCTGAAAGGCGGAGGTGTATATTGCTAAAACATGTCGGTTTTTTTCTCTTTTTTTTTTTTTTTTAAGTGCCTTCAAATCGATGCTAACTCCTGGATTCTCTTAGCAAGGTGTGACTGGAAGTAGATTGCTAAACCTTTTCTTCCAAGGCAGTGGAGGGTAAAGTGACTTGTCTAAGGCCACAAGGAGTGCCAGTGGGAACTGAACCCAGATCTCCTGGGTAGTAGGCTGTTGCTCTAACCGCTAGGCGGCTATTCCATATCATTAGCAAAATTCGCCCCTTCCTTTCTAAACACACTACTAAGACATCTACTCTAGTCACCTCCCGTCTAGACTATTGCAACAACCTCCTTGTTGGTCTCCCTTAGAGCCATCTGTCTCCCCTTCAGTCTGTTCAGAGCTCTGCTACATGGCTAAACCCTGATATTCTCATATAACCCCTTTTCTCAGATCACTTCATTGACTCCCTTTTCCCATTTCCTTATCCAATTCAAGCTTCTCCTTCTGACCTATAATGCATTCATTCTACTCCTCACTACCTTTTCTCTCTCTCATCTCTCCCTACAACCCCTCCTCGTGAACTCTGCTCCTTTACTGACTTGCTTCTCTCTATGCCCTTTTCTTCCACTGCCAACTCCAGACTTTGATTGTTTCACCTATGCCTGGAACAAACTACCTGAGCCTGTGCGCCAGATTTCATCTCTGCCCCTTTTTAAATCAGTGCTAAAAGCTCACTTCTTTGAGGCTGCTTTTGGATTGTGATCCCTTGTTCTCTTCTGTGTCTCCTTTCCCTTCCCAAGTTGTGCGCAATTCTGGTCGCCGTATCTTTAAAAAGGATATAGCGTTATTAGAACAGGTACAGAGAAGAGCCACCAAAATGGTAAAGGTGATGAAAGGATACTCCTATGAAGAGAGGCTACAAAGGTTAGGTCTTTAACCTGGAAAAGAGACGGCTGAGGGGAGATATGATAGAGGCCTATAAATTAATGAACGGAGTGGAACGGGTAAACGTAGATCGATTGTTTACGCTGTCAGAATATAGAAAGACTAGGGGACATGTAATGAAGCTACAGGGTAAACTATTTAAGACAAAAATAAGAGAAAATATTTTTTCACTTAACGTGTAATCAAGCTCTGGAATTTGTTACCGGAGGATGTAGTAAAAGCTGTTAGTGTAGCTGGGTTTAAAAAAGGTTTGGACAAGTTCCTGGAGGAAAGGTCCATAAACCATTATTAAAAAGGGACCCAGGATATCAGTGCTTGACCCAATAAAAGTATTGTGGAACCTGTGTCTCTTGGGGATACTGCTAGGTACGTATGACCTAGATTGGCCACTGGTTGGAAACAGGATACTGGGCTTGATGGACCTTGGTCTGACCCAGTATGGCATATCTTATGTTCTTATGTACCCTTGTTCTCAGCTGTTGTCTTCTTGATTGGATTGTAAACTCTAACAAGCAGGGACTGTCTTTTTCTGCATTTGTCTGTACAGCCTTGTAGCGCTATATAAATGATTAGTAGCAGTTCATAGAACTGAGAATGAATACAAAAGAAATTTAATTCAACTTGTTCATGGAACTTTAGATTTGATATTCAACTAATTTTATAAGTGGTACTTAGATTAAATATGCAACAGTTACTTAGGTTACAATTAAATGGTTGTTTTTCTTGGTGTATGGTTGGCTTTGTCTTGTTGAATGATCAAAAACGGTGCTTATATTGAGTTTTGAGTGACATACAAACTGTCAATTAACTGTTCATTAACTGTTCAATGAACTTAGTGTATTAAGTCATACGAGTATGAGAGCTGGTGTTGCAGTTGCACGATTAAGTTGTGGTTATGTAGAGCTCTCGCAAGTTTGTGTAGAGTGGGATGGTGATAATTTGCCTCTTAGGTCTCAAGTCATGTTAATTGTCTGACCCGAAGTGTTCCAGGAAAAGATGTCTTGAGATGCTTTTACCCCTTGCAAACCTAATCTAAGATCACAGAATCTGTAGTCACTGTTATGCTGATAACTTCGTACTGATCACTTTATATAGATCTCTTATCTGATCTCACTTTCTAAATTCCTGTCTTGATGCTGTACTCAAAGGTTTAGAGGATCAAAAGGAGCAGGTGACACAGGACACCATGGAAGATTCATGAAAGACTTTATTGGAGTATCTTAGAGGTCCATCACTACATGTGTTTTGGCACCTAGGCCTTCTTCGGACACTGGATCTCAATTTGAAAAATAGACATTTATAATTACAACTGTAAAAAAAAAAATGTGATGAGAAACATGCACATCATAAAACAAACATTGAGCCACACATATCAGAAGTATAACATAAAATGCAACATTAAAACCATAAAAAGATTGATGCAACAAAACTAACAGGTAAAACTGTATATTCATATAACAACAAACATGACCAGAGAACAAAAACAATATTCTCTAGAAATAGAACTATAGTAAAAACGAACAGGACGATGACACACAGCATTCAAATGGTAACCAACAAATGTCAAATACATACAGTAAGATAAAATAAAGTATTAACTTAATAAAGCATAATACATAAATTCTTTTGTTTTTATACATGCTTTCTTGGGTACAATGTTCCCTCTAATTTTCTGTAGGCTGTGTGCGCATAAAATATCAGCTGTGCAGCTTTTGAAGGAAGGTTAAATTTTTGTGCGCCACATAATGACACTCGGAGTTATATACTTTAAAATTTGACTACACGTCAGAATACAGTATGTACACCACATTGATTGCACTAGAAAATATTGTAGAACTTGTGAAAACCGTAAATACACAACAACTTTTAAATTTTAAGACATCTGTGTTTTCTATCAGAATCAGAACCAAAATTTTTGTGCGCTCTGTTGTAAAGTATGTGCGCTCGCTCGGCGAGGTGTGCGCGCGCACACGCGCACAGCTTAGAGGGAACAGTGCTTGGGTAATGGTTTGGTTTTTGTCATTATCTGTGACCTTATCCACTCTTTTAACATCAACTGCCTGGTCTATGCTGATGACGTCTTGATGTATATGCCAATCTCAACAGAACACCTGGACCTCTCCCCACTAATCCAGTGCTTTGACGCAGTCACAGACTGGCTAAATGCACAAATGCTTAAGATAAACTTCAAAAAGACAGAAGTCCTCTTCGTCACCAGGAACCCTGCATTTACCCCACCAATGTCCATCAAGGTGCGTGACGCAGAACTCCTCTGCAAGACTACAGTGGGGGTTACGCTCGATCAGCAACTCAATATGAAGGTTCATATCAGCAACGTAGCGAAATCTGTCTATCATAAAATCCGGACCCTTCGTTATCTGCGTCAGCTGCTAGAGCCAGATGACCTCCGATCAGTCTTTCAGGCCCTAATAATGCCTCACCTTGACTACGCCAATGCGATACTACATCGCCTACCGAAGAGCACGATTAACCCCTTACAACTGGCTATGAACTCAGCTGCAAGAATCCTTCATGGAGCCTCTAAGAGAACCCACATCACTTCAATACTGAAACAGTTACATTGGCTGCCTATACAATCTAGGATCTCTTTCAAGATCCTAACTATGACTCATAAAGCGATCAATAACTACTCTGCGTCTATCACTGACTTGATATCAATTACACCCCCTAATCGAGCAAGGAGATCGACCGCCTCCAACTCTCTCGTATTACCAAAGGCAATCACGAAGTGCTCTCAAGTCACTAGATCCAGAGCCTTCTCCTACTTTGCACCATCATGTTGGAATGCCCTACCATCAGGCATCAGAACCATCAGTGACCTCTCCCAGTTCAGGAAGGCACTGAAGCATCACCTATTTCTGCAGCACTACGATGTTTCGGATACCCCCCCATACCAACCCACCACCACACTCCAGGCCAATACCTTAAACCCATGCACTTCACATTCTTAATCTGCAGAACTGTAATCTCACTTCGCACCTCCTCTCACCAAGAAAAATTTACCTAGTTTCACGTAACTCTACATATAGCTGCATTTAGTTGCTTTGTACATAGTTCTCATGTTCACTGTTTCACTGTTCAAGAAACCTGTTTAATGTATATCCAAGTTTATTTTACCTGTTCGTTGTAAGCACAGATCAATTATTTCAGACGTGTGGTTTTATGTTCATTGTAAACCGCACTGATGTCGAATAGCGCGGTATAAAAGAAACTTAAATAAATAAATAATTATATGCCACATACCAGTTTGACTACAGTACTACCAAGGGAACCCAACATAATACATTTTTATCTTATTTATTTTGACCATTGTGAGACTTTTGATCATAACATGGTTTGTTATGGGCTGATATCCCCTCTAATTGATGATCTGCACGATGTCATGTCTATGCACAAGGCTGTATTCGGTTTCTTTTAAACATTTGTGTTCAATTCTTTCTTTTGCCTCCCCTAGTGGTGTTGCCTTTTGGTCTCCTCATTGACACTAAGTGTCAGTACAGTGTCTTTACCCTTTAGTAAGTAGTCCCTAGTAGGGGCAGATGTCTCTTGAATTATTATTCATTGTTCTTATTGTTATGATTTAGCATTATGCATTCCTGTATTGTGTGTGCCTGGTCATGTATGTTTTTATATTAATATTCAGTTTTACCTAGTAGTTTTGATGCATTGACCTTTTTATGATTTTAATGTTGCATTTTATGTTATACTTTTGATACTATGTTGCAATGTATATTTTGTTTTATATTTGATTTATGATCATGTTTCTCATCATATTCATTTTTTACGATTGTAATTGTATGTTTTTATTTTTCTAATTGAGGTCCAGTGCTCCTGAGGAAGGCCTGAGTGATGAAACATGTGTAGGGATGGACCTCTAAGACACTCCAATAAAGTCTTTCATGAATCTTCCACGGTGTCCTGTTACTTACTCCTTTTGGTCCTTACTATTCTGCAGGTTTTGGGTGCTCCTTTTGGCTGCCACAGGCTTGGACAATCTTCTTTTTAACCCTACCAAATCTGTGCCTACTTGGTTCACTGGAAGATATTTGTTCTCAACAGCTCAGTCCCTTTGTTTTGACATATTTATTATGACTGAGGATTCTTGTTGACCCCCCCCCCCCCACCCCTCCCAGTTTGTAATCAAGGCACAGGTTTCAGCTATAGTAAAATCCTACTTTCCTTAGCGTCCCTCCAGTCTAGTCCCGGAAACTCTGGAGTTGTGAACCTCTTCCAGCAGCTTGGAGACTGATCCACATCATGCTTTTGATGTCACTGGTATAAGGACTCAGGCACCGCCTCCTTCCTCTCCAGTTTAGATCAGTCTCCAAGCAGCTAGGAGCTGGTGAGCTGGTGTTCTGGCTCTCTAGAGGAACAATTAAGGCTTTACTCTTTTCTAAATTGGGGTTTTTATTTCATTATTTGGTTGAGTGGTAGGAGCAATTTAAGGGGGGGCCAGGATTTTACAGGGTCTGTGCCTTTAAATTTGGCTGTGAAGGGCTTCCCTCTCTCTCTCTCTCTCTCTCTCTCTCTCTCTCTCTTTGCTTTCTTCATCGGGGGTGAGGGCTAGCTTAGCGCTACGGTGAGGGGGGCATTGTCTGGATTTGAGTCTGCAGGAAGTGTATTGGTGCTCCTTAGCCCTCTCCCGACGCCACACAGAGGTTTTGCCTGTTTGCGTCTGAGGAGTTGGGCAGAGAGAGAAAATCTGTGAAGACACGCTGCACTGCTTTTGTCCCTGCCGGTTCTAGAGATCGGGGAATCGGGACCGGGGGCGCGAATTTCAGTGGAAGCAGCGTGGAAGGTTTTAGTCTGGCGGCGAACTGCAGGTAAGGCCTGAGGTTTTCAGTGCAGCGGGTGTCTTCTTACCGCCGGGCTGGACAGCGGGCCGCGGCGCGTGAGATTTTCGGCGGGAAAACGCCGACAGCTATAGCGGGGCAACAAGCGTGTGTAGCTGGCGCCTGAAGCCTCGTTTTTGGTTTCTTTTGGTGGGATTGGACTCCCACGGGGTCCTGTCAGCTGCTGTGATTGAAAAAAATAAAAAATAATAAATAAATAAATAAATAAATAAACGTCGGCCCGGGGTTTCAGGGGCCATTGGCAGCAGGGCTGCGGAGGTTCTTTGCAGGGGGTAGTTGGTGTCCTGCAGGGACTCGGACCTGGGTTAGCGCAGTTAGGATGCCCGGGAAGGCCTTATGCCTGCTCTGTGGGCTGAAGAGGTCCACGGTGTCAGAGGCCAGAGTGTGTAAGGCCTGCAACCAGGCAGCCCTGGAGGATCAGAAGCTGGATGAGGAAGGGGTGGCTGCGACCGCGGCTCTTGAGGTTCCTCGGTCGCCAGCAGTACAACTTGAGGATCCGGTACCGGGCCCTTCCTCAAGGCCGGATAGGCCAGGAGCTCTGTCTCCTTTTTCAGGGGTGTTGGCTGCTATTTTTTCCCCGGATTTTGTGGCTCTGATGCAGAAGGCCTTTGGCACTGCTTCCCGGGACATGGCCTCCTCGGTGGGGGGGCTCCTGGCGGGGGATCTAGGTCAGAAGAGGCCTGGTACTCCGCTGTCAGTGACAGCTTTGGCGCCTTTGCCGAAGAGAGCGCGCGGAGAGTTTGAGAAGCAGAGCCTGTCTGGGTTTTCTGAGGAATTGCGTACTGCTGAGGAGCAGGACCCGGAACTCGAGGAGGAATTGGAGGACGGTGAGATTGCGGAGCATGAGGATCAGGCCAGAGTAGTGCGGATTTTTCGTAGGGAGGAGTTGCCGACTCTCCTCTCGGAGACCTTGAAGATGCTCAATGTTCAGGTGTCGGGGCCAGCAGACGAGGCTGCGTTGGAGGACCCGCTGTTACAGGCTTTTCGGAAGACACAACGGGCTTTCCCTATTCATAGAGTAGTCAGGGAAATGATTCAAGGGGAGTGGGACATACCGGAGGCTGCCCTTAGGGGTTCCAGGGTGATGTCTCGCTTGTACCCTATAGTGGAGCAAGATAAGGAGATCTTTAAGTCACCGAGGGTGGATGCGGCGGTTTCGGCGGTGACTAAGAAGACCACGATTCCCGTTGAAGGCAGTGCTGCGCTCAAGGATGCTCAGGACAGAAAGCTGGATGCCTTGTTACGGCAGGTGTTTGAGGTGAATGCTCTTTCCATTCAGGCGTCCATTTGTGGGGCTTGGGTGGCTAGAGCATGTTTGCGCTGGGCCCAGCAGGTCCAGGGAGAGAGGGAGCAGGACTTGCTGGATGGCGCGGCTCGGCTGGAGTCTGGCGCGGCTTATTTAGCGGATATTCATTATGACCTTATTAGGGGACTGTCCAACAGTATGGCTTCGGTGGTCGCAGCGAGACGGTATCTCTGGTTGCGCAATTGGGCGGCGGATGCTTCTTCTAAGGCCCGATTGAGTAAGCTTCCTTTTAAAGGGCAGCTTCTCTTTGGTGAGGAATTGGATAAGATAGTTAAGGACTTGGGGGAGTCAAAAGGGGGAAGGCTTCCCGAGGACAAGCAGAAGCCAGGAAGGTTTCCATCTCTGTCCAGGGGAGGGCAGCGAGAGTTTTGGCGTTGGCGGATGTCCCGGTTTCCTCCTCCGCAGAGGGGGCGGTTTCCGTATAGGAACCAAGGGTTTCGTGGTTTCCGAGGGGCCAGCAGAGGATTTGCGTCCTCCGCTGCGGTTGCAAAAAAGCCGCAATGAAGTCAGGGAGGCCCAGGTGGAGGTGGCAGTTGGAGGTCGTCTACAAGATTTTTATGCTGCTTGGGCCTCAATCACGACAGATCAGTGGGTGTTAGAAGTGATTCGAGAGGGCTATGCATTGGAGTTTCAGAAGCCGGTAAACGACTCCTTTGTCCAGTCTCCTTGCAGGGCGCGTCAAAAGCGCGCTGCGGTTCAACAGACTTTAAACAGGTTGCTGGAGCTCAGAGCGGTTGTGCCGGTGCCACCAGAGCTTTGCGGCTTAGGTCGATACTCAATTTATTTTGTGGTCCCGAAAAAGGAAGGAACTTATCGGCCCATTTTGGATCTGAAGCGAGTAAACAGATGTCTTCGGGTTTCCCATTTTCGCATGGAGACGCTGCGGTCAGTCATTCTGGCGGTCAGGAAGGGAGAGTTTCTGACGTCGCTCGATTTGGCCGAGGCATATCTGCATATTCCGATTCGTCCGGAGCATCAACGGTTCCTCCGCTTTGCAGTGCCGATGGGGCATTTTCAGTTTCGGGCGTTGCCGTTCGGGCTCGCCACGGCGCCTCGCACTTTCACCAAGGTTATGGTGGTCGTGGCGGCGGCGTTGCAAAAGGAGGGCGTTCTGGTGCATCCGTATCTCGACGACTGGTTGATTCGAGCGAAGTCCCGTAGGGAGAGCGAGGAGGCGACGGCCAGAGTTGTCGGCTGTCTTCAGAGTTTAGGTTGGGTCGTCAATATGGCCAAGAGCAGTCTGGTTCCGTCTCAGCAGCTCGAGTATCTGGGCGCACAGTTCGATACGGCGGCGGGAAAGGTATTTTTACCTCCACATCGGGCCGTGGCGCTACGGAAATTGGTTCAGAGCTTTCTCGACTGGCCTCGTCCCACGGCATGGCATTACTTACAGCTCCTGGGTACGATGGTGGCGGCGATCGAGGTGGTGCCCTGGGCAAGGGCTCATATGAGACCACTGCAGCGGGTGTTGCTCAGACGGTGGTCTTATCAGAACGATCTGCTGTCACGGCGGCTGGTCTGCCCGGAGGAGACTCGGGAGGCGTTGCAGTGGTGGTTGCGCCTGGAGTCCTTGACGGAAGGGATGCCGTTAGAGGCGCCGAATTGGATTCAACTAACAACGGATGCCAGCCTGTTCGGTTGGGGGGGCGCATTTCCAAGGCAAGTTTGCGCAGGGTCAGTGCTCCCTTCAGGAGAGAACCTGGTCGATCAACAGATTGGAGCTCAGGGCCGTGTTCCAGGCGCTCTTAAGTTTTCAGTGAGATCTGAGAGGGGTGGCGATCCGTGTGCTGTCGGACAATGCGGCGGCGGTGGCCTACATCAACCGGCAGGGGGGCACAGGCAGTGTGCCTTTAGAGGACGAAGCAGATCGCTTCTTCCGCTGGGTCAAAGAGAATCTGCAGGCGCTATCGGCGGCGCATGTGGCAGGCATAGACAATGTGACGGCCGACTTTTTAAGTCTGGTGAAGGTAGACCCCGGAGAGTGGAGTCTTCATCCAGAGGTGTACGGCATGGTGGTGCAGCGCTGGGGGGCTCCTATAATGGATCTCATGGCCACGTTCCGCTCGGCAAAGGTCTGTCGGTTCTTCAGCAGGCGTCGGGAGCCAATGTCGGAAGGACTGGATGCCCTCATCCAAGTCTGGCCGGAGGGTCAGCTTCTTTACGTGTTTCCGCCCTGGGTGCTAATCGCACATGTGATGCGTCGCATCGAACGTCACCACGGGGTGGTGATTCTGATCGCGCCGGATTGGCCGAGGAGGCCCTGGTATGCGGATCTCAGGAGATTGTTAGTGGACGAACCTTGGCGGCTACCGGTCCGGGAGGATCTTCTGGTGCAGGGGGCCGTTCATGCCTCAGGTAGCTCGGTTCTCGCTTACGGCATGGCTCTTGAGAGGGCAAGGTTAAGAGCTAAGGGCTACTCAGAGGCGGTGGTGTCCACCTTGCTCGGTGCGCGTAGAAGGTCCACGTCTTTGGCGTATGTTCGAGTGTGGCGTATTTTTGAAGCCTGGTGTAGTGAGAGGCATTGTGAGGCGTTGCGAGCGTCGGTGCCTCAGATCTTGGCGTTTTTGCAGGACGGTTTTCAGAAAGGATTGGCAGCCGCTTCCTTACGGGTTCAGGTGGCGGCGATTTCTTGTTACAGGGGGAAGGTTAAGGGGTAGACTTTGGGTGTTCTGCCTGATGTCAAGCGGTTTTTGACGGTGGTGAAGCTGTTGCGGCCCCCGAACCGGTATCTAGTGCCTACCTGGGATCTGCAATTGGTCTTGGACGGTCTAGGAAGGCGGCCGTTTGAGCCTTTGGCGAAGGCAACGTTGAAAGATTTGACGTTGAAGGTGGTGTTCTTGGTGGCTGTAGCGTCGGTGAGGAGGATTTCGGAGTTACAAGCGCTGTCGTGTAAGGAGCCTTTTTTGACCTTTTTTGAGTCAAAGGTGGTTTTGCGGCCGGTGCCGTCCTTTTTACCCAAGGTGCTGTCGCCCTTCCACTTGAATCAGGTGGTCTCTTTGCCAGTTTTCCGCGCGGATTCAAATGGGTCCTTGGGACGGCAGTTGCATCGCTTGGACGTTCGGAGGGCGTTGCAGAAGTATCTCAGTAGAACGGTGGAGTTCAGACGCTCGGAGAGGCTGTTTGTGTTGTTTGGCGGCCCTCGCAAAGGGGAGGCTGCGTCTAAGGCGTCCATAGCCAGATGGATAAAGGAGGCCATTGCATCAGTGTATCTGTTGAAAGGCAGGGAGGTTCCTGACGGGTTGAGAGCGCATTTGACTAGGGCGCAGGCCGCGACTTAGGCGGAATATAAGTCGGTGCCGCCGATAGAGATTTGTCGGGCAGCAACGTGGTCCTCCCTTAATTTGTTTGTCAAGCATTATCGTCTGGATTTGCAGGCAAGAAGGGATACTTGTTTTGGATCGGCGGTGCTTCAGGCTGGTCTGGCAGGTCCCTCCTGGTGAGTTCTTTACTCCTCTGTTACTTCTCCAGAGTTTCCGGGACTAGACTGAAGGGACGCTAAGGAAGTGTAAATTAGACTTACCTGCTAATTGTAGTTCCTGACGGAACTCCAGTCTAGTCCCGGATCCCGTCCCGTTTCTTTGCCTGACATGGAGCCTGAAGCGCAAGAGTTTACAGGTAAGAGATTGCGGTGCAGACCGCAGCTTAGCATTCCGCTGACAGGTTGGTACATAAGCGGTTATAGGTAAGGTTTCTGGGGGATGGGAAGCGGGGTCCTTCACCACTGTATTTCGAGGTAGGGACTCTCTTAGTTACAGTTTACACACTGTTCTTGTCTTCTGGTTCATTATTCGTGTGTTTTATACTTAATTGTTGCTCCGGTGAGTGTGCTTTGTCAATAGGTTACTGGAGAGGAAGGAGGCGGTGCCTGAGTCCTTATACCAGTGACATCAAAAGCATGATGTGGATCAGTCTCCAAGCTGCTGGAAGAGGTTCACAACTCCAGAGTTTCCGGGACTAGACTGGTGTTCCGTCAGGAACTACAATTAGCAGGTAAGTCTAATTTACACTTTTATGCATTTACGAAGAGCAATTAAGCATTATTTGGATTCTACTGCCCAGCACACCTTGGTGCAAAGACTTGTAATATCCCATCTGGATTACTCAAATTTAAGGTTTTTTTTTTTTGGTGTGGATTAAGATACTTTGATCTTGAATGGTTCCAGAATATACCATTAGGCTTCTCTCCAGCTCTTCTAGGTATGATTGTCATGCCTATCCCCCCTGCTTTTGTATCCATATTGTATTCACTTTGATATTATGCCTCACTTACAAAGCCTATTTATACTGGACATCCTGCTTATTAGTCAGACTTACTCATACCCTACTCACCCCTCCGTGCCCTCCGATCTCAATATGAGAAGCTCTTAATTATTCTACCAGCTTCTTGTTCCAGATTAGTCTCCCCATCATCTGGCTTTTTTCCCTATCCACCTACCTTATGGAAGTCATTGTTGCCCTTACTCTGTTTGGAATCATTGTACAAGAGATTCAAGACTAGTCTGAAGAATCATTTCTTTGAAATGGCCTTCAGTGTCTAACTCTGTATCGACAGGCAGGACATACAGGATAGGATTTTAATTTCTTTTGCTTTGTATCTTACATTACACCTTTTAATTAGTTTATGGATGTGTAAACTGCCTTGTCTATGTCTATGAAAAGTGTTATAGCAAGTGACATAATAAACATAAACCTGTCTGTCTCTCTCTCCCTCTCCCCATCCATTCCTTCTGGTCTCTCCCACCCCCACAGCCAGTCCTTCTAGCCCTTCTCATTTTTGTCTTGTCTTCATCTTGTGTGTCCTCTGTTGTGGACTCATGAACTCCTAGGAGTCTGACCATAGATTGGGAGTCACTGCCTTTAAACTGAATAGCTGTATGACATTAAATGCTTTCTATCATACCATGTGTGCAGGGACTTGAGTAACACTGTGGAAATTGGATTTTCAGAATCCTTTTTAAGGATGTAAAAAATAAAATTGCTGAATCGCTGCTCATGCTAGTTAATGGCCTTTGAATCATTAAATGTTGTTGGATGAGAAGAGATATAATGGTTCCAAATTAAAGTAAAAAAAAATGGAAATGGGGCAGCTTTGTAGGCCTGAAATTGATTTGGGTGGAAAATACCAAAATACATCTTTTAAGAGTACTTTTAACAGACGATGCATATGTCATGGAAATAAGCAAGGCTTTAAGTGGGTAATAGATCATGGCAAACCAATCTAACATGTTTGCAGTTGTAAATTAAAAGTAGTAGGGAAAGGCATACAGAACTTTGCTAATGGAATTCTTTCCAACCCCTCTACATGTTATGTGCCTGTGGTCGTCTCTGCATGCCTCTGACCTGGAGGGGGAAAGCGGTTTGAATAGATTGACTTGGAAAAATAATAGAAGAAAGTCATGTTTGACAATATATCTAACCAGTAAATGTCATTGTCAGAATTCAAAGGATGGATTTTACAGTTTGAATACAGGATGCCACTATCCCATGGCGCCTGGTCTTGCTATGCTTCTGCACTGTTAGGATTCAATCTGTGTCTCAACCAATAGGTGTCACTGTACATAGCAACCTTTAGGAAAGCTATATTGTTTATTCATTAGGTTTCACAGTAGATATTAAAGAAAAATACACATCAGAATCGAGAGCAAACCAAACAGGTTTAATGGTTGTGGTAGCTAGGTGGGGAGAGATGAATGGTGAGGAAGGCATGCAGAACATGCCTTATAGAATTATTTCCAGCCCTGCTTATGTACCTTTATATGTATCTATGTGCATACATGTTCATAATGTGCGCTAGCATGGCAGCTGATGGCGTGGAACGGCATGACTGTGAGAGAAGAGAAGAAACTGAGGTAGTTCGAAAGAGCAGGACCCAAGAGGCAGGCAGAGTTCTAGAGTCTCAATGTGTGGTGAGACAGTGGTGCTAGGAAGAGGGTTTTGGATTTATTAGGAACTGGGCAACATTCTAGGGAAGGGGAGATCTTTTCCGAAAGGATGGGCTTTACCTTAACCAGGGTGGAACCAGGCACATGACCTTTTAAACCTTTTGGAACCTTTTTAAAAAGGAGAGCAGCTAGATAGCAAAAGCCAACAATCGCCCAAGAGTGCATGGTTTGGAATAATGTATCCTTGAAGGATACTAGCAAAACGGGGACGTCAGGGCATCTTGATAGAGAGGTTCCAAAAAAGGTAAAAGCAACCCAGGTGCCTTTAAATAAAAATCGAACAGAGTTGAAAGATTCCAAATTAACTTTGCATCAAATAGCCAGACTGTTGTTAATAGCAAAACTAACTTTGAAATGCTTGTATGCAAATTTTAGAAGTCTAAAACATAAGATTGGAGAATTAGGATATATAGCAATGAAAAAAGGTTAGATATAATTAGCATTTCAAAGACCTGGTGGAAGGAGGATAACCAATGGGACACTGTGACACCAGACTACAAACTATATCACAAGGATAGCTAGATTACATTAGTGGAGGGATGGCTTTATGTATTAAAGAGGACATCGAGTCAAACAGGATAAAAGTTTTGCAGGAAACAAAATAACACTGTAGAATCTTTATGGCTAGAAATTCCATGTAAAGAGGAAGGGAATGGCAGTGGGGGATATATGATCGTTCACCTGGACAGAATGAACAGGCAGATGATGAAATGCTAACAGGAATTAGGGAAGCTAGCAAGTTTATAACACAGTAATAATAGGAGACTTCAATTACCCTGGTATTGACTGGGTCAGTGTCGCATCAAGACATACTAGGGAGATAAAGTTTGTAGAAGAAGTAAATGACTATGTCATGGAGCAGCTGGTTCAGGAATTGACATGTGGGGACACTATTTTATACCTAGTCTTCAGTGGAATTGAGGATCTAGTGCGAGAAGTAACTGTTTTCGGGGCCGCAATAATGATCATAACATGATCACATTTGATTTAATAAATGGAGGGAGGATAGAGAGGAAACTGACTGCTGTAGCATCAACTTTCAAAAAGGAAATTATAATGTTAAGTGCCGTCGAATCTGTCTCAACTCATGGCGACCCTCTGGATAGCTGTCCAAACTGTCCAGTCTTCAGTCAGGTGGCTCATTGATAGAGTGGCACCCATAGCTGCTGCTGTTGTATCAATCCATCTCATTGCTGGCCTTCCTCTTTTGCGTGAGACTATAGTAAAGTGAGGAAAATGGTTAACAGAACTAAAAGGAGCAACTGCAAAGGTTAAGAGTTTACATCAGGCGTGGGTGGTGGTTAAAAAACTGTTTTGGAAGCCCAGATCAGATGTATTCCATGATTTAAAAAAGGTGGAAGGAAGGCCAAATGACAGCCAACATGGCTTAAAGGTGAGGTCAGTGAGGCTGTTATAGCTAAGAGAGAATCTTTCAGAAAATGAAAAAAAAAAAAGCTAAATGGCGAAAACAGAAAACAATATAAACGCTAGCAAGTTAAATGCAGGGCATGGATAAGGCAGGCAAAGAGAATTTGAAAAGAAGCTTTCTGTGGAAGCAGAAGTGCATAATAAAAACTTTCAAGTATATTCGTAGTAAAACACCTGTGAGAGAGTTGGACCACTAGATGATGGAGGGGTAAAAGATGCACTGAGAGGGGACAAGGCCATAGTGGAGAAACTGAATATTTTGCTTCAGTCTTTACTGAAGAAGATGTAGGAAACTTACCCATGCCAGAAATATTTAAAGGTGATGTATCTGAGGAATTGAAACAAATCTTGATAAACTGGGAAGATCTAGTACAGCTAATTGATAAACGAAAGAGCAGCAAATCACCTGGATTGGATGGCATACATCCCAGGGTGCTGAAAGAACTGAAATTTGAGTTTGTATAATTACTATTAGTAATCTGTGACCTATCATTAAGATCATCTGTAGTACCTGAAGATTGGAAAGTGGCCAGTGTAACAATAATTTTTAAAAAGGATTCCAAGGGTGATCCTGGAAATTGCATACTAGAGAGCCTGACATCAGTACTGGGCAAAATGGTAGAAACCATTATAAAAAAAACAATTACTGAACATGTTGATAGTCGTGGTTTAATGGCAGAAAGTCAACATGGATCTAGTCAATGTCTTGTCTCGCCCATCTCATTTTTTTGAAGGTGTGAATAAACAGGTAGATGAATGTGAGCCAGTTGATATAGTGTGTCTAGATTTTCAGAAAGACTCTGACAAAGTTAGTCATAGGAGACTTTTGGGGAAATTAAAAAGTCATGGTATAGGAGACAACTGGTTGAAAAATAGAAAACGGAGAAGGTCTAAATGGCCAATTTTCTCATTGGGGTACTCCAGTGATCTGTGCTGGGCCCGCTGCTTTTTAACATATTTATAAATGGGATAATGAGTGAGGTGATCAAATTTTCAGATTACACCAAATTATTCAAAGCTCTTAAAACACAAGAGGATTGTGAAAATGTACAAGAGGACCTTGATAAATCAGGAGACTGGGTGGCAGATGACATTTAATGTGGCCAAGGGTAAAGTTTATGCACTTATTTATTTAGTATATATTTGTATACCGCTACTTCCAGCGATCAGCAGCGGTTTTGATTACAGATTGGAAATTGTCAAATCATGACAGGAAATTTTTGAGGTATAAACACATTGATTAGACAGGAAAGCACAGCACACAGAGAACTATTTTACAGGGAACATGGGCTATGGAGGGTTAAGTGGCTTGCCCAAGACCACAAGGAGCACCTGTGGGACTAGAAACCCCAGTCCTTCCGGCCCAAGGTTGCTGTCCTCCAGTGGGATTTGAACCCCCGACCTTCCGGTCCGAAGTACCTTGCCCCAACCACTAGGCCACTCCTCCACTCCACTCCACACACTTATGGAAGTACAACACAAAATACAGTTGCACGTTTCAAGGTTCCACATTAGGAACCACTACCCCAGGACAAGGATTTAGGCATCATCGTGAATATGTTGAAACCCTCTGTCCAATGTGCAGCAGCAGCAGCCAAGAAAGCAAATAGAATGCTGGGAATCATAAAGAAAGGAATGGAGAATAAAATAAAGGATATTATGATTATTGCTCCATGGTGTGACCACACCTTGAATATTGTGTGCAATTCTGGTCACCATATCTTTAAAAAGGATAGAACAGAGTTAGAAAAAGGTACAGAGCAACAAAAATGGTAAAGGGGATGGAAGTTTATCCCTATGAGAAAAAAGGTTAGGGCTCTTCAGCTTGGAAAAAAGATGGATGAGGGGAGATATGATAGAGGTCTATAAAGTAATGAATGAAATAGAATAGGTAAATGTAGATCGATTGTTTACTTCTTCAAAAAGTAGAAAGACTAGGGGATTCTCATTCAAGCTACAATGTAGCACATTTAAGACTAATAATCAGAGAAAATATTTTTTTCACTCAACACATAATCAAACTCTAATTTGTTACCAGAGGTTGTAGTAAAAGCTGTTAGTGTAGCTGGATTTAAGAGGTTTGGACAAGTTCCTGGAGAAAAGTTGATAAACCACTATTAGAGGACTGGAGATATCCACTACTTGTTCATTGGATATATTAGCATGGAAGCTGATTACCTTTTGGGACCTGACAGGTACTTGTGATCTGGATTGGCCATTGTTGGAAACCAGGTTACTGGGCTTGATGGACCCTTGGTGTTTGTTACCCAGTATGGCATATCTTATATTCTTACCAGTTACATTCCTCTCGATTGTCTTTGTTGTAGTTTCCTCTTCTTTCTCAAATTCACCTATCCACAAATTGTGTTTTTAGTTTGGCAAGTCGTCTTTGTGGAACTCCATGCTAGATCTGAAAAATGTTAATATCTGCCTTTTAAGAAGGCTTTGAAGACTTGGTTATTTTCTTAATACTTTGCCTACCTGAGGTATGAGCTAAAGGGACTGGTCTAGTCTCTTCTATTTTGTAATATTGCTTTATCATGTTTTATTTTAATTGGATTACTGTTGTCTTATGTAATTTGTTTGTAAATGACTTGAATGCATTTTTTATAACAGGTATATTGAATAAAGTTAATGTATCTATAAATACCGCACCTTTAGGGGATTTTATTTTTCTGAAACTACTAATCCAGTTTGGCCTATTTTCAAACTCTGCATCTCTTCCCTGTTTTATTCTCCATGCTAAGTTCTCGTTCCATTAATTTTTGGGTGAATTATTTTGTCCCAGATAAATCAACAAACATTCTTGAACTCTGAAATGTAATTTCTTTTCATCATTCCATTGGGCTGGAAAAATAAGTGGGTAAAGGATGCAGAGCATGGTTCACAAAGTTCACTCTGATCCCTGTATGCCTCTGATCTAGAGGGGAGAAGTGGTTTGAATAGATTCTGTTGCTTTCATGAACCAAAATATGGTAATCTTGTTTATTTATCTAGCCATTATTTTATTTATTTATTTATTAACATTTTTTATATACCGCACTATTCATTATCAGCACGGTTTACATGGAACAAGAAAACTTCAGACAAGTTACATTTATCTGGTTATTACATAAAACAGGAAAATTAACTTGGATAACAGGAGCAGCTATTTACAACAAAACAATGTCAACTTGAAAAACAGAACTTCATATTTAAATCATAGGGTGTCACCTATAGCAAGGCAAAAGGTATTTCTATTCTTTATCATTACTAGAAGGCGGTATCTACAGCAGTTGTTAGCCTGTACAGTTCAGTTATTAGGTGTTGCCTTACATAGCAACCATTAAGAAAGCTATATGAAAGCTATATGGTTTAGTAACTGGGTGTCACAATAGAATTATACAAGTAAGAAAGTGAAATATACATTGGAATCTCCAAATTTATTTTAGTATTTAGCTCATGCCTTTCCAGTAGTAGTTCAAAGTGAGTTAGGTACAGTGGGTATTTTCCTGTTCCCAGAGGGCTTAGAATCTAAGTTTGTTCCCGAGGCAGTGAAGGGTTAATCGACTTTCCAAGGAGGTCTCTTTGGTTACCAGGCTGATGCTCTAACCAATAGGCTACTTCTCCACTCCAGCCCAGCAAGGATAGGTTTACCTCAACATACCAAAGTGACTTAAGTTGTAGTATAAGAGATCAAAACAGGTAATAAATAGGTAATTGAAATCTATATCCATTATCTATATATTACCTGTTTTGACCTCTGTGTCACTTTGGTATGTTAACTGGTAAAAAAAAAAAACAACTTTGCCTTTCAATTGCATTTTTGCAAAAGAGAACAGTATTGCAAATTTCTACCTGTCTATATCCTCTAGAATGTGAGATGCCATACTGTCAGACCAAGGTCCATCAAGCCCAGTATCCTGTTTCTGACCGTAGCTAAGCAAGGTCACAAGTACCTGTCAAGATCCCAAAAAGGTACACAGATTCCACTTTGCTTATCCCAGAAACAGAGAAATATAAATATAAATGCACATACACACGCACATAACTAACATGGTCAGATATACATTTAAGAGCTCGCGCGCACACACGCACACGCACACACACACACGATAGAAAGAATTCCATGAGTCCAGTCATGCATGCTTTTCTCACTTCGTTACTGCTATTTTTGTAGCATTAGTGAGTGTGCTTAATGCTATATGGATGTGTCAATCTAGTTGTCTTTGTAAATCTGTAGAAATGAGTAGTATGCATTGCAAGTTTTGACAATGAGGCTAATTAGTATGAAATAGAGCACATTAGAGGGACTCAGTAAATTGGGTCTCTAAATGGAAAATATATTTTAATATAGAAAACTGTCATTCACAGACATTTGGATTGCAGTTTATCATCTAAAAGGGGGAAGAAATTTGGATTTATTTCTTCAGAAAAGCCACTTTGTATTAATGACACATTTAAAGCATCTTTACTGTCACATAACTGGTTAGGAGTGGCAGATTCTGTCTTGTGATAAAGTAACAAAAAATTGTTAATGGGTTTTCTCAATGTCTTATAATTCTATAATCACATTTTCTTAGTGAAATATATAGACAGTGGAATGCGGTGAGCCATGAGGACCATAGCCCCACTAATATTTTTCCCCTATACAGCATCAGCAATTGGAGATCTTGGGGGAGTAGCCCCTCCAACCAAAAAGGTGGTGGTCTGCCCTTGGTGAAATGGAAGCTAATGCATCTCAGTTATAATAATGTTAGAGATTCACATTTTAAACAAAACCCTTCAATTGCACATTTTTGGTTAAAATTAATTGACCAGACTACCTATTATGATGGTATCTTCTGGGATGGACACTGCATTCTTTTTGTTAAATTATCTTTATTATTGAAACCATCACACACCAACTAGTACACAACGGTTAAACACATAATTGGAACATACTTGACATATAGAAATAGGGTTCACAAACTAGATATAAAAGATCTCCCCACATTTGTCTCCTTCCAGTGCCATTGTATTTGTGGCCTCTACCTTATCACTTCATTCCATCAATGATCTCCCCTCTACAGGCATGTTGGTGTTCCTGCTTAGTGTCTATTGTCTATATGTACATCCATATCTTTGTAAGGAGGCATGGTGGGTCTCGTTTTCCCCTTTATATGTCCTCCCACTCCAAAGTCTCCTGGACTTAGCTTGATAACCCCTCAACGAACTGTATCCAAAACTGAGCATATCTTCTGTTTTTCACAGATTCTCGTTCTGTTTTTGCTTTTTTTCACTCATTCAGTCAGTTTTCTTTCTGACTATCCATGCTATACATTCTGGTGCTTTTTTCTCTACCCATTTAGTTAAAATCACCTTTTTCGCAATCATGAGTGCCACTCGTCCAAACTTTCTTCCCACCTGTTCCTCTCCTTTTTCTTTTAGGGGTTGTTCCGCACCCAGCAATAGAGCTACATATGTCTACTCGATTGGGCCACTTGAGACCCTGTGTAAATGTCCTAAGACACCCTCCCAGTAGCATTGTAATGTGGGACACTCCAAAAACGTGTCAAATTCCCCCATCTCCCTCCACACCCCAAACATTCTGGGGTCTCCCACATTTTCATTTATACTCCTCGTTCTCTCGGGATGTATACCTAATGTAGTAGCTTGAATTGCATTCCTGCAAAATAGCATCTGGTGTATCTTTGGATAAGAGCCACTTTAAGTCCTCCTCTCCCACTGGTTCTCCCAGTTCTTTCTTCCATGTCTCTACCACTTTCCACTTTCTGGATTCCAGGAATGTGCCAGTTGGTACCAGTGTGACTCTGAGGCATGCCGGGGTGGAGAGAAACGTCTTGTCTAATGTGTACCCTCTGAATCCCTTAGTTTCCACCCCCCACCCCCACCCCGTGACAAAATGTCGGCATTGCAAGTAGGCGAAAAAATGTGCATTAGGAATCTGCCATTTAGTTTTAGTCTCGAATGCTGAAGAACATTCCCCTCCCAAGTCTATCAGCAGTCCCTCTGAGTTGCATACGAAATGTATTTCCCTCCAGCCCTGGTGAAAATTCTGGATTGCCTACAAACTGCTGGAGCGTAGACTGGCCTGTTGCCCCACCAATACTCACCCTCCACTAAATCCATGCTTTCCACAATGGGCCCACAAACATAGCACACCTGTTATCTTAGTGTACCCCACTAGCGGCCCCTGTAAGCGATTCAAACACTTGTAGGGTATAGATCTTAGATCAAAGAACCATTGTGGCGCGTATCGCTCACCTGCATGTAACTGCATGTAACTCATATCCCCAATGTAGACGGGTAGCCACATTATATAACAGATTGGGGAGACCCAGTTCTCCCCTCCCCCCCCTCTCCTTGGCCTTTACTAGTTTTAGCATAACCAAGTCGGGCGTCCATCCCCTTCCATAAAAAGGAGATGATCATACTTCTGTAGAGTTTCTCTTCCCGTCCTTTTATTCATATAGGAAGGAGCTGGAGAGGGTAGAGCAAGGGAGGCAACATCACCATCTTCACCATTGTCATTCTCCTATCAGGGATAGGCGCATTTCTCTCCATTGGTCACATAAACCTCTGAGGCTTTCTAATCTGTCTCCTGTATTTCTTTTATAGACTTTTACTGGGTCCGTATTTAGGTATATTCCCCAAATATTTCATGTACCCCCCTGTCCACAATAATGGGAAGTCCTGCTTCTGCCTGCATTTGCAAAACCTTGACACCGGAATAGCCTTGGATTTTCCCTAATTGATGCGTAAACCTGAGAGTGCCCCAAATTTTATTATGGTATCCATTACTGTGATGATGTCCCTGGCTGAGGAACAGCAGCATTAATCCTGTAATGTTCCTCTCCCATTCTTTAGTTTGCCACACTTGCAAGGCTAGGGGTTCCAACGTTAACAAACAAAAAAAGTAGTGGTGATAGCGGACAGCCCTGCCAAGTGTCTCCACGCAGATAAAATGAATCTGGCACAGTCATTTGCCATGATTTGTGCTTGGGGTTCATGGTATAGTACTCTTACCCATTCTAGGAAACTTCCCTTTGTCACAAATTTGTTCACCACCCAGAACATAAAGTCCCATTACACGTTGTCAAATACCTTTTTGGCATCTAGACTCATGATAATCGTGTCCCCCTCCCTGTCTCGAGCAGTATACAGCACGTCAAGGACCTTTTAGAATGTTAGTGGACGCAAACTTTCCTGGCACAAACCCAACCTGGTCTGGGTGGATTATCATTGGCATATAGTTGCGTAGTCGCTTGTCCAAGATTGTTGCCACCAACTTAACATCTTGGTTTATTAGGGAGATTGGCTGTTATGAGTCAACTAGAGCAGGCACTCACCCCGGTTTTGGTAGCGCCACCACCATTGTGCGGTTCTGCCTTCCTCCCAGAGATCTTCTTTCCAGAGCTTCTGCACGTTGCACCAAGAAGGACTCTACCATCTCCTCCCCTAGAATTTTGTAGAATTCTGCACCTAGTCCATCTGGACCAAGAGCCTTTGTTAATTTGCATGCGTGCATGGCTTGCAAAACATCTTTTGTGAATGAAGCACTAACACATCTCACTCCATCTCCCCTATCTCAGGCATGGTCAAGTCTTCAAAGAAAGCTTCCTTGCCCTGGGGGTCTTGCAGTCCCTCTCCATATAATTCACTATAATATAACTGGAATTGTTGGGGAATAGCATGTTCCATACCATGTATCATCCCTTAGAGTCTTTTTTGCAGGGCTCACTAATTTAGCCATTAATTGTCTGCTTTTGTTACCCCATTTATGGAGCTGATATTTGTACATTTGTATGTCCCCTTCTGTCCTCTGGTTCAGCAGTTCATTGAGGAATCTCCAAATCTCCAAATATTTTGCCCTATCAGCTTCTTTTAAACTCCTTATATGCTGTTGCCGAAATTTATGTAATTTTTAGGGTAATTCCAAGAGTTTCACATCCCCCTGCCTTTTCCTTCATGCTGTATAAGCTAGGATTTCCCCTCTCATTGTGGCTTTAGCTGCTTTCCACACTGGTGCCTGTCCATATCCTCCCTCTAATTTCTGCCCAGTACTATTTCCACCTTGTTTTTAAGAACTTGTGAAAGCTCTGGTCCCTATACATAGTAGGATTCATCCTCTCTTCCTCTTTTTGGTTAAGTCGAAGCTCCATCCACACTGAGGCATGGCCCAACAGCTCTGAGTCTCCTATTTCTGCTCTCTCCAACCCCCAAAACATCATATCGGCTATAAGTAAATAATCTATTCAGCTATTTGGGGGGGGAGGGGGTTAAGTAATGTATGAAGTCTATTTCCTCTAGATGTAGTGTGCACCAGGCATCCAGCAGCCCCAGCTCCATCACAAGGAAATGTACCCCCTTCTGCTCAATTTTTTTGTTTTGCCGAGGCGGTTTGCAGTCTATTCCCAGGTCTCTGGGTAGGTTGAAGCCTCCTCCTATGATAGGTTTGATAGATTTTTGCCAACAGTGTGGAGAAAAACCCATGCTGATAGGTATTGGGAGCATATAGATTGCAAAAGGCTACCCTTTGTCCTCCCAATCTCTCCACCCCTCCCCCTCTGGGTCTGCTAGACTTATGTAGCTCAAAGGCTACCCACTTGTGTATCAGAGTAGCTATGCCTCATTATCGGCCATTGTGTGAGGCATCCCCATTTCTCCTACCTCTTTGGAGCTTGCAGTGCTCTTTGTCAAGTGTGTTTTTTGCATAAATATGTCAGTTTGTTCTTTGCGGAAGTAATTCAGAAGCTTTGTTCTCTTAACTGGTGAGTGTATACCAGCTATGTTGAGGGTCATTATTTTGAACTTTTGACTAGCCAATTCCCATTTGTGTTCACCTTTCAGTCTTATTGACCTCAGCACAGGCCCTGTGCCTTCTAGCAGGACACAGTTGCCTGTCGTCTGTACTTTCCACTGTTCTCTGAGCTTTGTAGCGGTTCTCCCTCCCCCACCCTGTCTTTCCTCTCCTTCCTGCCTCTCCTCTCCTTCCTGCCTATCCCTCTTCTCCTCCTTCCCCCTTCTTTTCTCTCTCTTCCTCTTCGTTGTGTATTTTCCTCCACCCATACCCAGACTACCTCTCTCTCCAATCTTGTTTGCACCCTGCCCCTCCCTACTATCACTCTGTCATGCGTGCCATTGGTGTTCCACATACATTCCAGTTCATTCATGCATATCCTGCAAACCCTCTCATACATTCAATCCCCTTCTGCTATCCACTCTTTACTCTCCTGTGGGCCTCCATCTTCGGCCATCAGCAAGTGTGCATATCTGTGGTGTCCCCCTGCTGCACCGCAGCAGAAGAAAGATGGATCACCAGGAGCAGTAGTGTTTTTCCCCAATTAGTTCAGTACCAGTACATAAAGTTTTTCCACTGTCCACCTGGTCTCGGTCAGCAGGAACAGAGTCTGCAGGTTCAAGGAAGTGTCAAGCCATTCCCCTGTTTCGCCCATTCCCTCAGAGGTTTTCCTCCCTGGGTTCCCCCACCAATCCAGTTCTGGCCCAATGTTGGATCCTTGTGTCCATGCCGTACCCCTGCCTCTCACAAAAGGTGGCAGTATGGACAAGTTGTCTGTTGTAGGCCATTTGTAATCCTGAAAGGCAGGATGCTGCTGTTGTAAGGCCAAAAAAAACAACATGCAAACTCAAACTGTTAACTTATGCTCCATATCTTGCAATGTGCTTTCTTCTGACCCCATTCTCAGTCAGACGACAAATTGTCCACAAAAGCTTTCAAGGCGGTTACAGTATCTAATTGTTTGGTTCAGTTTGCATGGGTGAGTAATCCCTTTCTGTGCCAGGATGGAGCAATACGGGGCCATTGCTCTTCTTCTCTCGGCCACTTTCACTGAGTAGTCATTGAAGATTAACACTGAGTGCCCTTGGTATTCCAGATTGTGCTTGTTTCAATAGAGCCATTAACAGTGTTTTTCAGCAAAGTTGAATTGCATGCGATCATCGGACTGTGGGCGCACCCGATATACCTGCTCTGCCATCATGTGCTCTCCCGCAATCTGAAGGCCCACCTATTTAGGTAGCCAGCTCTCCATGATGCTCCACACTCTCTTCTTCACGTTGTCCAGTACTCCCACCAGTCTGATGTTGTTTGGCCGGCTCCTGTTTTCTAAGTTGTCAGCCTTATCCAGGAACTCTTTAGTTGTGCATTCCAGTAGGGCTACTTTTGCTTCCAAGGCCTCAGCTTCCTGCTTGGTCCCGTCCACATGCTCCTCTAGCTGTTGTAGTCGCACTGCTGGGCCTCCATATTACCTTTGAAATAGTCTGTCGTGCTCTGTGGTTTGCAAGTTTGTCAGCAAGGGCCTCTAATGTTGCTGGTAAAGTCCCTCATCGCTGCTTCATGCAGGGCTACTACAGGTGTTCCCTGCTCCACTGCCATTGCAGACCCAAGGGCCTTCTCTCTTACTACTCTTGGTGTCTTTGCTGGCATTCCTCCGTGGGGTCTATCTCCTACTCCAGTTATACCACCTGCATTGCACTGTATTCCATGTATATGTTTGATATGTCTAACAGAATTGTTCCACAGTTTGTTTGTTTTTTTCAAAAGTTTATGGAGGACGGAGCAGAGCTTGGTGCTCGGGCGTCCGCTCAGGCTGCCGCCGTCATGTGACCCCCTGGACACTGCATTCTAGCCAAGATTTTGTTAGATTACAATTGTTCTTGTGATGCTGCAGATTTGTGCCGGGGCCTTTTCTATTTTGGCTCCTAAACTTGAATTGTCTGACACAAAAGGTGCATCAGGAGGCTAACCACTTTTTAGGAAGAATGCTAAGGATTTTTTTTTTTTTAATTACCTGAATGAGATTCTCAATATTGGGGTAGTGGGTGATCAGATTCATTTTGTTTTGTTTTGTTCTGTTCTTTCCATCCAACATAAGTTGGTGAGAATTATACTAAAGGGCTTGAAAATGTTTGGGGGGGGGGGGGGGGGCGCAAAATAACTCCCTGAAATTTAACAGAATGAGTGGAACTTGGCATGTTGGAAAAACTGGTGACATAAACATTGCTTTTGAAAATGGGCCAAATCAGACTGGAGGATTCCAGAGAAGTTCCTGAAAAATGGCCCAATATATTTCCCTGGGAGGAGTTCAGCTTGTGTAGCATAGAAACGTACATACAATGAAACATAGCAGTTACGGAACTCCTCCTTTCTAACTGGCTCTCTGTTCTCCACTGTCTCAGTCAAGCATAAACATCATACTGCCCTCGCGCCTCCCCCAAGAAAAACTACCTTCCCTCAAAACGTCCTCCCACAAATGAACACCACGCTGCGACCTGCACCCACTCCCAGAAGTACCCTCTTGCAGCTGCCCAACACCCTGCAAACTGCTGCACCTTCAAACTATCCTCCTCCACAATTGCTCCCACCCCTAAAAAAATGTTCCCCATAATTGAACCAATACTTTGCAAACTGCACCCACCCCCAAACTATCTCCTTACAACTATTTCACCGCCATGCACAATGCCCAGCTCCCCAAAAGTACCCCTCCGCAATTGCCCCAGCCAACACATGTATACACATGCATACGCACACAGGGATTCAGATTATTCCCTCGCTGTCGTGTGCGGCATTTAAAATAATTTTAATGCTTCATTTTATTTGTTAATTGTCGTATGAAAGCAAAGGCTAGAATGAATCTGTTTTCTTTTTGGTTGCTATGTACCGGCAACTATTGGTTGCCATGGGCAGGACTAAATTAAGGCATTGGCAGCCTAGGTATATACCTAGGATCCAAATTTTTAGGAGGGGGGCAGCCACCTGTCAAATGTTAATCCTAATCTCCTGAGTCCTGATCACAACTGTCTTTTTTACAGAATTGTAATGATTTTTATGTTAATGCCTAGATGCTGGAAAGATCGCTCATGTGTCTGGACATATATCATGCTTTAAAGCCACCTATAAAACTTGTATCTGCAGTTCTCTAATCCCCCTCCCCCAGGCACAGCTGACTAACAGTTTTCTATTACTTTTTCACTTAAGCCAGAACCTGCCAAATAGTAGGCGACAAGCATCTTGAGGGACACATGAATAACATGCTAGTTTGTTTTGTATATGTTAACTGCAATCTCCAGGAACAAGCAAGAATGTAGTCATCACATATGGGTATCGTCGGTACCGACGGAGCCTGCGCGGGAATGCTCCCCAGCGTCCAATTAGAAAGCTTTTGGGAGCATCCCACAGCGCCTGCGTGCTGCCTTCCCGCCTTTCCCAACTGCCTCTCTCCAGTTCTTCATTTTCCACGGAGCCAGCAGGTCGTGTTCCTGTCACCGCAAAAAATTGTTCTTCTTTTATGTGGTCGCGTCTTCCTTCCTCGACGCTTTACCGGTACCGCCGGTTTTTTTCTTCTTTCTTTCTTTTCTTAAAAAAATAAATAAACTTTTTAGTACTTTTCTGGTTTTTTTCCAGTTGCACGTGCCTTTTTGGGCCTTAGGCCCAGGATTTTTTCCACGATGGAAAAACCCTCCTCTGGGTTTAAAAAGTGCACCAAGTGTGGCGGTACCATCTCCGTCACCGACACCCATGACTGATGTCTGAAATGTTTAGGTCCTGACCATTCCATCTCGGAATGTATGGCCTGTGCCATGAAGTCCAAGAGAGGTCGACAGAACCGAGCTGCCAAGCTCAGTACCCTGTTTCCCTCTGATGCAGCTTCGGTGGCATCGATGTCTTCCAGGGCATCGTCTTCCTCCCGTGGATCTCAGGTAACTAAACATAAGTCTAGCCAGTCCTCAAAGGGTAGATCTCCTTCTAAGCATCAAGATGCCTCTGGCGTTGCCCTTGAGGATTCTGCACCGGCAAAATTGCCCCGGCGGAAGGCTTCGGCTTCCGAAGCATTATCGGAGCTCCAGGATGTTCTCGAGGCCTCAACCTCGGCAGAACTACTGGTACCATGCTCTGGGGTACCGGCGATCTTCTCCGGTACCAACATCCAGGCATCGGTAGCGTCGATAGACCAGAGAGTCCTGGCTATTGAGTGCAGTCTGGCGGCTCTCCTTGCGGCATCGATGCTATCAGAACCGCGACAGACAACCAGCCGGTAGCGGCACTGACCCCGACACCGGTATCGGTACCGGTACTGTTACCGTTGGCATCAACATCAGTATCGGTGTCTGCTTTGCCGGTACCTGGTCATCCGATGCCTTCCGGTACCGATTCCCCGATACCGACTACTCCTGATACCGACTTCGCTTGGTGCAGGTATCGGGCTCTTCAAGAGCATCCGGACAGATGGCACTTCTGAGGATTCTGACAGTTCTGTCGATGCAGGAATGCTTCTCCCAGAGGAGCCCTCCTCCGCTAAGCACAGGATGTCTCCTCCAGAGGATATTTCCTTTCAGGATTTTAACAGGGAGGTGGCTCGGGGTCTGTCCATTACTGTGGCCCCTGAAACAGAGCCCAGAGCTAAGGAGTTGGAAATTTTACAATATCCCAAAACTCCTAAGGAGGCAGCTACCTTGCCCATTCATGAGATTTTGTATGATCTCATGTTAAGAATGTGGGAGACACCTCTTACCACCTCTAGATACTCTGTATCGAGTCCCTCCTTGTCCTGGTTTCCAAAAAACTCAGCTTCCTCACCACTCTATTGTAGTGGAATCAGCTATTAGAAGGATCAAGAGTGCAAAGAGGCATGCCTCTAATCCTCCAGGATGTGAGTTCAGACCCCTGGATGCTTTTGGATGTCGTGTCTTCCAAGCTTCCATGCTTTCTGCCAGGATCAGTTCCTATAGCCTATACATGGGAATGTTCCTGAAGGAGGTCACAGGTGATTTAGAGGCTTTGAGTCCTATTCTTCCTGATGATAGAAGACAAGATTTTCTCACATTGGTCAAACATGCCGAAGATGTTTCTAAATTTGTCAACTGTGCAGCTTTTGACTGTTTTGAGTGCATAAGCAGAACCTCTGCCATTGTCATAGGTGCACGTAGAATTGCTTGGTTCCAGGCATCTGATCTGGAGCTCTGGGTACAAGACAAATTGGGAAATATCCCTTGTACTGGTGAGAACCTGTTTGGTAGAGACTGGCAGGAAAAGGCCAATGAGTTGGATGCTGACAACTCCACCTTGGATAGATTATCCAAGTCCACAGCTGATCCTGCTGGAAAGAAATCTTTCAAGAAACCATTCTTTTCTAAGAAGAAAAGATATTACCCTGCTTATGCTCAGCAGGGACGTTCTGCAGGTCAGCTTGTCAGAAAAGGTCAGCAACCACCCAAACAGAAGAAAGCAAAGACTGCTAAGCCTCAGCCGTCCCAGCAGTCTCAGCCTCCATAAGGCCTTTGACTTTCAGCTAGAGAACTTAGCCTTCCTGGCTCTCGTGGGACCAGAGCCTTACACCATTCCAGGAAGGTTGTCACTTTGCCCCAGATGGGGGCGATAACAGCAGAGCATTGGACACTCTCCATCATAAAGGAGGGGTACAAGCTTCATTTTTCAAGCATGCCCCCTCCAACAATAATAAGGCATTTCAATTCTCCGACCTCTCTCATCAACCTGTTAGGTCAGGAGGTCACTATGCTTCTTGCCCAAGGGGCGATAGAAGAAGTACCCATCCATCAGCAGGGTACAGGTTTTTACTCCCCCTATTTCCTTATCCCAAAGAAAACAGGGGGATACAGGCCTATGTTGGACCTCAGAGAATTGAATAAATTCCTTGTCAAAGAGAAATTCAAGATGATTTCTCTTGGAACTCTGCTGCCATACCTTCAGAGTCAGGATTGGCTTTGTTCTCTAGATCTCATTCATCCAACTCACAGAAGGTTCCTTCAGTTCCTTTTTCAAGGAAAGCACTACCAATACAGGGTGCTTCCTTTTGGTCTGGCCTCAGCACCAAGGGTGTTCACGAAATGCATGGCTGTAGTTGCAGCATTTCTCCACACTCTAGGGATATTCGTCTTCCCCTACTTAGACGACTGGCTCATTCGAGCCCCAACAGAGTCGGAGGCCAGGACTTCTCTATCCTGCACAATGCGTATCCTTCAGTATTTGGATCTGGTAATAAACATCCCAAAATCCAGTCTAACTCCCACTCAGTCTTTAGAGTTCATAGGGGCTTTGCTGGATACCAGAAAGGCAAGGGCCTATCTCCCCCAGGCCCGCTGCTTTCGCATGGTGCAGTTAGCTTCTCAAGCAGTGCTAAAGTCTCATCTCACTGCCCGAGAAATGCTACAACTACTAGGCCACATGGCATCTACTGTGCATGTGGTTCCCTATGCTCGCCTCCATATGAGGGCAGCCCAGTGGACTTTATCCACTCAATGGACCCAGGCATCAGGATGCCTGTCAGACAAAATAGCAAACACAAGTCGCCTTATTTTGTCCCTCCAGTGGTGGAAGTCCACTCAAAACCTGTTGCTGGGGTCCCCTTTTCAACAATCCTTACCCCAAGCAACTCTAACAACAGATGCTTCTCCGATGGGTTGGGGAGCTCATCTGCAAGACCTCTCCACCCAAGGCACCTGGTCTCCGCAGGAGACTCATCTACATATCAATCTCTTGGAGCTCAGAGCAATCTTCCTTGCTCTTCAAGTGTTCCACACCCTGCTCAGCTACAAGACAGTCCTCATTCATACGGACAATCAAGTAGCCATGTTCTATGTGAACAAGCAGGGGGGAACAAGCTCTCTGTCGCTTTGCAATGAAGCTTTGTGACTATGGGCCCTTGCCAGAGAGCATCAGATTCATCTCCTGGCTGTGTATCTTCCAGGCATACAAAACTCTTGGGCAGACAGACTCAGTCGAGTTCTGCTTCCACACGCGTGGTCGCTGCATGCAGACCAGGTGGGCAAGATTTTTGAAATTTGGGGAACCCCGGACATAGACCTTTTTGCAAGTCCATGGAATGCCAAACTTCCCCGGTTCTGTTCCAGAATTCCGGCTCAGGGGGCTCAGGCCAGGGATGCTTTCCTCCTTCATTGGGGTCAAGACTTCCTGTATGCCTTTCCACCCATTCCCCTAATGCCCAAAACCCTGTTCAAGTTTCAGAGAGACAGAGGCCATATAATTCTCATAGCTCCACATTGGCCACAGCAAGTGTGGTACCCTCTGCTTCTACATCTCTCTCAAGCTCCCTCCCTGAAGTTAGGGTCTGCTCCAGATCTCCTATCTCAGGAGGATGGAATGTTATGGCATCCCAATCCCCCGCGTCTCTGCATCTCAGGGCTTGGTTGCAGAAGGCCTAGATCTCCATGATCTTAATCTCCCTCAGCAAGTAAAAGATATTCTTTTTGCATCCAGGAAACCTTCCACAAAATGCTCTAATGCTTTCAAGTGGAAAAGGTTTACCATATGGTGTTCACAAAAGGGTCTTAACCCCCTTGCGATACCTCTGGAATCATTTTTGGAGTATCTCCTTCATTTATCCAATGCAGGACTTAAAACTAACTCAGTAAGAGTCCATTTGAGTGCTATTGCAGCTTCCTTTAAGCCTCTAAATGGACAGCCTATTTCCTCTCATCCTCTTATAGCAAGATTTATGAGAGGCCTTGTTCTAACTAAGCCTCCCATTAGGCCACCACCAGTGGCATGGGACTTAAACCTGGTTCTTGGGCAGCTCATGAAGCCACCTTTTGAACCTTTAGCTACTACCTCCTTGAAATTCCTTTCTTGGAAGGTTATCTTTCTCATTGCAATCATGTCAGCACGTCGAATTAGTGAGTTGCAAGCGCTAGTAGCTGATCCACCTTATACAAGGTTCCATCATGACAAGGTAGTCCTTAGGACTCATCCACACTTTGTCAAAGGTGGTCTCGCCTTTTCATCTGAACCAAGCGGTCTACCTACCTGTTTTTTTTCCAAGGCCTCATGCATCAAATGCAGAGAGGAATCTTCATACCTTGGACTGTAAAAGAGCTTTAGCCTTTTACTTGCAAAGAACACAGCAACATAGAAAGTCCTCTCAACTCTTTGTTGCTTTTGATCCTTCTCATTTGGGACTTCCAGTCTCCAAGAGAACACTATCTAACTGGATTTCTCAGTGTACTTCCTTCGCTTATCAGAGTAAGAACCTTTCTCTGGAGGGCAATGTCACAGCTCAGAATGTGAGAGCCGTGGCAGCCTCATTGGCTCATCTGCACTCTGTGTCTATCGACGACATCTGTCGAGCAGCAACCTGGGCCTCGGTTCATACCTTCACAGCCCATTACTGCTTGGACAAGGACTCCCGCCGGGATGCCTTGTTTGGTCAGGCTGTTCTCCAACACCTGTTCCATACCTAATCAACTCCTACCCGCCATCCCTGGTAGGATGCCAGAGATCCATGGGGGGAAGTGGAGCCCTGTTAAGGGGCACACAACCTCTGGGGTCTCTCCCTGGCACCTAAAGCTAGGGAGTCACCATAGATGATGACTACATTCCTGCTTGTTCCTGGAGATAGCGTAGTTTCTCTAGGACCAAGCAGGAAGTCAGTCCTCACATATGGATTGCCGCTGAAAAAGTTTATTTTATTTACTATTCTTTTCTCGGTTCGACGCCGGATCCTTTTCCTGCCCGGACCCGATACGCCGGTATCGAGTCCGTTCTTTATTTTTTCGATTTTTGTCCTTCATGACTAGAGTTTGCGCCATTTTTCTTTTCTTCACTGGCAGCCCTGTCTTTTGACCTTGCAGGGGCCCTTTTTCCCCTGATGGCTGCCAGCGGGTTTAAAAAGTGTGATCGGTGTAAGAAACTTATGTCTCTTACCGACACACATGACTGCTGCTTCCGCTGCCTCGGACCCGATCATGACCCGATGATCTGTGGTCCGTGTGGCAAAATGTCCTCAAAAGCGTTGAGGAGTCAGCAGCATCAAAAAGAACGAATCTTCTCTGACTCCGCATCTGGCTGGGCCCGGACCTCGTCAGAGGCTTCGACGTCCCGGGACTCCGGTCCTGAGCATCATCGAAGTTCCTCTGAGCGGGGGTCTCCTGCCCAGGAACATCATAGGAAGAAGAAACCCGCGAGGGCAGCGTCGGTGGACGCTTTTGGTTCCTCGAGGTCCAGGTCGCATAGCCCCGATAGCCGTCCCGGGTCCTCGGAGTCGGAGAGGCCTTCGAAACATCCTCGTCTCGAGATGGAGTCTCCTGGACACATGAGTACTGTAGTCCTCGTGGACTCACCTCCGAAGGAGCCGACGTCGGGCCTGACGCCGTCGGGACCCGAGTCGGGGGCTGCTGGGTCTCCTGAGCTCGGACTCAGGTTGACGGCCTTGGAGAGCAGTTTCGCTGCCTTCATGGACCAGCAGTGGGCATTGATCGCTGGCCTCGCCGGTGCATCTGCCCCGACCACCGGGACGTCGCCGTCCAAGTCGACCCCGGAGACCGAGCCGATCCTCGAGTCCATGCGAGCTCGAGTTGATCCTCGGTCACGGTCTCCCTCGGTCTCCCGTTCGGGACCGAGGTCGTCGATGCCGCCGGCCTCGGCGTTGGGGCGGAGGGCATTGGTGCCCGCCCGACCGGAGCCGCTCGAGTCCTCCTCCGAGGAGTTGGGCTGCGAGACGGAGGACGAAGAGTCACCAGGTACTTTTCGGACTCGGTGCGTCCCATCGGACTCGCCCGAGTCCGAGTCTCGGAGACAGTCCCCCCCCCCGGATGACACCCGGTTCTCGGACTTCGTGCGGGATATGGCCAAGGCCTTGGCATTCCCCACGGATCCCGAGGAGGATCCTCGAGCCAAAGAGCTTGATGCCCTCCAATATGACTCTCCCCCGAAGGAGGCCTTTACTGTACCGGTTCCTCCGATGCTGGAGCGACTTCTCTTCCGCATGTGGGAGAGCCCGGCGTCGGCGCCGGTGTTAAGCAAGCGGGTCGATTCCATTTATCGAGTCCGCAAGAGCCCCGGGTTCCAAAAGGCACAACTACCGCACCATTCCATGGTGGTGGAATCGGCCATGCATCGACTCAAGAGTCAGAAGATGCACTCCTCGGTGCCTCCCGGTCGGGAGGCCCGGAACCTGGATGCCCTCGGTAGGAAGTGCTTCCTGGGCTCTATGCTTGCTTGTCGAGTCCAGACCTGCCAGCTCTACATGGGCATGTATCTCCGAGACCTGGCAAAGGAGATTGTCTGGTTCTCTGCTGGTCTCTCCGAGGAACCTTTGCAGAGGTTCCAGGCCTTGTCCACTGGTATTCGGGAGTGCTCGAAGTTTATCTCTCGAGCAGCCTACGATGGCTTCGAAGCATCGGCTCGGGTAGCCGGAGCCGTCATCGGTGCCCGCCGACAGGCTTGGCTTCAGTCATCCGACCTCGAGCCATGGGTACAGGACAAGTTGGTCGATGTCCCCTGCAGAGGTGAAAACCTCTTTGGCAAGCCCATGGCTGAAAAGGCTGCACAGATCGAGACCGAGACTCTGACCAGGACTCGGCTGTCCAGGAAAACCTCTGCCCCTTCTCAGAAGAAGAAGGGCTCGGGAAAAAAAACCCTTTTACCCGAGGAAGGCGGCTGCCTATAAACACTACCCTCATTATCAGGCCTCAGCAGCTCCCAACAGGGTCAGCAGGCCAAGGGACGGGGTAATGGGTCCCGTAGGCAGCAGGCCCCCAAGCCCACAACACCGGCCCCTGCTCAGCAGGGTGGGGGTTTTTGACTCCGTCAGCATAGCCTCTTCCCCTCCGCTGGTTTCTCTCAGCACAGGAGGCCGGCTGGTCCACTTTGCCCACAGGTGGTCAGCCATCACATCAGATACCTGGGTGCTTCATATAGTTCAAAAAGGCTATCTTCTACACTTTCACCAGGTACCTCCCTCCTTTCCAGGGGAGCCTCCAAGACTCCCTCTGCACAGGGACTTACTCCTTCAGGAGTTGGCAAGTCTTCTTCAGGAACAGGCTGTGGAACCGGTGCCCCATCACCTGAGAGGTCACGGCTTTTATTCCAGGTACTTTCTGATACCAAAAAGAACAGGAGGCCTCAGACCCATCCTGGACTTGCGAAACCTCAAGTTCCTGGCAAGGGAAAAGTTCAAGATGCTTACCCTTGGAATCCTGCTGCCCTACCCCCAGCAGGGAGACTGGCTATGCTCCTTGGATCTAAAGGATGCCTATACTCACATCCTTATTCATCTAGACCACAGACAATATCTCAGGTTTGTTGTGGGAGGAAATCATTACCAGTACAGAGTACTGCCCTTTGGCCTATCCTCCGCCCCCAGGGTGTTCACCAAATGCCTAGCAGTGGTGGCGGCCTATCTCAGACTTCAAGGCCTTTTTGTGTTTCCATACCTGGACGACTGGCTCATCAGAGCCCAGTCTTCCCAAGAGGCCACTCAGGCCACTCATCGCACTGTGACTCTACTCCAGCACTTGGGATTTGTCATAAACTTCGCAAAGTCCACTTTGCTCCCCTCTCAAAATCTTAAATTCATAGGCGCCAGGTTGAACACACTTCAGGCGCGGGCCTTCCTGCCTCTGGACAGGGCCCAAAGGCTCATGGATCTTGCCAGCCACTTTCACAGCAATTCCCTGGTCTCTGCCAGGCAATTTCTGAGACTGCTCGGCCATATGGCTTCCACGGTCCATGTGACCCCCAATGCCCGCCTGAAGATGTGACCTGCTCAGTGGTGCCTTCGCACTTCGCATCAGGCCACGGGGAGCCTGGCGGACTCAGTACAGATATCCGACCTGCTGGTCTCTTCTCTGCGGTGGTGGCTTTATCTGCCAAACTTGGTGCGGGGGTGGATTTTCAATTTCCTCCCCCTTCTCAGGTACTGACAACCGATGCTTCTCTCCTGGGTTGGGGAGCACATTGCCAAGGGACATGTACTCAAGGCCTCTGGACTCCTTGGGAGTCTGCTCAGCAGATAAACTTTCTGGAGCTCAGAGCCATTCGCCTAGCTCTGAGAGCCTTCTCCCACCTCACTTCTCACCAGTCTGTGCTGGTCCAGACAGACAATCAAGTCGCAATGTTCTACGTGAAGAAACAAGGAGGCACAGGCTCCTTCCTTCTCTGTCAGGAGGCACAAAAACTGTGCTCTTGGGCCGTCCTTCACGGCATCCTCCTCAAAGCTGTCTATCTCCCAGGTCAAGAAAATTACCTGGCAGACAAGCTGAGCAGGATCCTCCAACCACACGAGTGTTGATTGGATCCGTTGGTGGTTCAGCGGATCTTTCTCAAGTGGGGACTCCCCACCATGGATCTATTTGCCAGTCCTCTGAACCGGCAACTTCCCAGATTCTGCTCTCGACAACTGCATCCTCTCAAAGTAGCGGCGGATGCTTTTCTGATTCCATGGTCCACAGGCCTCTTGTATGCCTTTCCTCCCATGCCACTGGTGTCTCGGACGCTCTTCAAGGTTCTCAGAGACAGAGCCTCCATTATCCTAGTGGCTCCCCGGTGGCCGAGACAGCCCTGGTTCCTGCTTCTGATGCAGCTGGCGGTGGACACTCTGGGGTTTCAACCCGATCTCCTGTCACAGGATCAGGGGACTCTCCTGCACCCCAACCTCCGGTCCCTTCATCTGATGGCCTGGCTGCTGAAAGGGTAGTCCTTGCTCCCCTCCTGCTGCCTCGTGAGGTGGAAGAGGTCGTCTTGGCCTCCAGGCGGCCCTCCACCCGGAAGTCCTACGCTCTTAAGTGGCGTAGGTTCTCCGTGTGGTGTGCTCAGCAGTCTGAGAATCCCTTCTCCTGCTTGGTGGCAGTGGTCTTGCAATATTTGCTTTACCTCTCCAATCTGGGCCTTAAGTCCAACTCTGTCAGGGTCCACCTCAGTGCTTTCTCTGCGCATCACGCACCGGTGGATGGCAGGCCTCTTTCCAACCACCCTTTGGTGGCTCGTTTTCTCCGAGGCCTCCTTCTCCTTAAGCCTCCTTTGCGTCCACCAGCCCCTGAATGGGATCTGAATGTGGTCTTGCAGCGGATTACCTGTCCGCCCTTTGAACCTATGGCTACCTGCCCTCTTCGTTTTCTTTCCTGGAAAACCTTGTTTTTGGTAGCCCTTACTTCTGCTAGGCGCGTTAGTGAACTGCAGGCCCTAGTGTCTGATCCTCCTTACACTAGGTTCTACAGGAATAGGGTAGTCTTACGGACTCACCCTAAGTTTCTTCCAAAAGTGGTTTCTCCTTTTCATCTCAACCATGAGGTGGTTCTTCCGACCTTCTTTCCCAGGCCGCACTCCAGCCGGGCTGAGATGGTCCTGCATACCTTGGACTGTAGGAGGGCCTTGTCCTTCTACCTTGACCGTATGCGGGAGCATAGGAGGTCTGTTCAGCTCTTCGTTTCTTTTGACCCCAATAAGTTGGGGCTACCTGTCTCCAAGCGTACTTTGTCCATATGGGTTGCTGACTGTATCGCTTGGGCTTATGGGGCAGCCAGCCTCTCGTTGGAGGGTCGTGTCACGGCTCATCGTGTTAGGGCGAAGGCTGCGTCAGTGGCTCATCTCCGCTCTGTTCCGTTGGCAGACATCTGCCGGGCCGCTACTTGGTCTTCAAGCCAGACTTTTGCGGCCCATTACTGCCTGGAGAGGGAGTCCCGCAGGGACAGTGCTTTCGGTCAGGCAGTCCTCCATAATCTCTTTGAGGTTTAGGCAACTCCTACTCTCCGGCCCTGGTGTTGGGCTACCGGTCGGGGGCGTTTTCAGAGAAGATTCCTTCCTTCTGTGCTACTGAGCTAGAGGGAACTCATTTTTCCGCTTGAGGTCTCCGGTAGCCTTAAGCTAGGGTGTCCCATATGTGAGGACTGACTTCCTGCTTGGTCCTGGAGAAAGAGTAGTTACTCACCTGTAACAGGTGTTCTCCAGGAGCAGCAGGAATCAGTCCTCACAACCCTCCCTCCTCCCCTTGGAGTTGCAGTCCTCTCATTTCGTTTTTGCTAATTTTTTTGCTGTCTTTTAGCTATGTCATCAGACTGAGCAAGATGGCACCATTGGGCGGGAAGGGGACCGCGCATGCGTGCTGCAATTCCCAAAGGCTTTCTTTGAAAGCTGGGGAAATTGCTCCGCGAGGGCTCCATTGGCGCCGACGTCACCCATATGTGAGGACTGATTCCTGCTGCTCCTGGAGAACACCTGTTACAGGTGAGCAACTACTCTTACTCACCTGTAACAGGTGATCTCCGGGAAAAGCAGGAATTTAGTCCTCACAATCTCCCCATCTCCCCTAGGAGTTGTATCTCTCTATCTATCTCTTTCCCTTTCCCTCTCTCTCTTTTTGTCTCAGCTTTAAAACTCAACTGGAGAGGGGCAGTTGGGAAAGGCAGGAAGGCAGCATGCAGGCGCTGTGGGATGCTCCCAAAAGGTTTCTAATTGGACGCTAGGGAGCGTTCCCACGCAGGCTCCATCGGTACCGATGATACCCATATGTGAGGACTAAATTCCTGCTATTCCCGGAGATCACCTGTTACAGGTGAGTAACTATACTGAATGTGTATGTCATAATGGTTGTAATTTAGCCAATTGCTTGTTATAAATTTATTCCAATCTGACGAGTGACAGAATTTAGCATAGTGGAAAGGGTTAGATATATGTGTGAATTCCATGTGGCTTTTCTGAAGAAATCTGTCCAATGTCTTCCCCCTCTTAGATGATAACCTGTAATCCAAATGCTTGTGCACAAACTGGCCAATGCAGAAAACTAGCGCGGCCCTTAAGTGCAAGTAACACCACGTTTAAGCACAATTACTGCCACTGCCAAATGCAGAAAAGAGACTGATGCGCACGTAAACAGTAAAGGAAAAACTTGCGTACAATTAATGCCAAGAGTATTTAAATTATAGGCAAATGAGCTGCACATAATAAAATGGTATGCTAATATTGCCTGCCCCCAATGCAAAGAAACAAGTAGAGAATTTCACAACCAGCCTTACTGCCAATATCTCTACATCCTGGTCCTGACGGTATTTTGACGGATCAACGAGGGGAAAATGTCAAAAATGATCCAGGCATCGGGGAAAGACCCTGATGCCATCAAAATACTGTCGAGAGCCGGTGCCCTCGATAGAAAAGCAAATACCTGATGGCCCAGTAGCCCCAAACATGCCACCTACTCAAGTCAAAATAATGCCTGGTGGCCCAACGGCCCCGATTTCCCTCCCCCCCCCACCTGCCCAACCAGAAATAACCCTGGTGGCCCAGCGGCCCCAAACTCCCAACCCCCTCCTGCTACCTTTACAAATGAGCAGGAGCACTGCTTGCACACTCCCACTCTTGCGCTGCCATCTTGAAAAATGGCGGGGTCTGACCCCTGAGATGCACCGGGTCATCAGAGAAAGCCCCAAATGCGGTCGTGGCTCATATGCATATTAGCCACACAGTGCCCCTGTTTCTCTAAGAGCATGCCAAACTAGCGCCAACGGCTGTGCACTTGTGTTTGGCTTGCTGTCCCTGTTTAATGCTGCTGTTTTCACTCAGTTTAACGTGTGACTAATTTGCATATGAACCCCTTTCTGTATGCTGGCGCTAAAGTTGTGTGCTATCTGTTCTCTGTAAAACGTCGATAGTGCATGACTTCAGCACCGGCTTTCTGCATCAGCCTGTTAGTGTAGGATGACAGTTTTATTTATGAAAAAATATTTTCCTTTTAGAGACTAAATTTTCTCATCTCCTATAATAAGCTTGGTCTGCCTGCTTACTGCTGTTGGCTTGCCTGTAACTAGAAGCAGAAACTAGATAGGTCTCAGCCACTGGAATACTAGTAGACAGCTCTAATTGAAACATAGAAACATAGAAATATGACGACAGAAAAAGACCACATGGCCTATCTAATCTGTCCTTCCATAACAACTACAACAGTCCCCTTTTTACCTTTAGAGATCCTCTTTGTTTGTCCCATGCTTTTTTGAATTCAGTTACTGTCCTCATCTCTACCACCTCCACTGGGAGACTATTCCACGGATCCACTACTCTTTCCGTAAAGAAATATTTCCACATATCACTCCTGAATCTATCTCCCTTCACCCTCATCCCATGTCCCCTCGTGGCAGAACTTGCTTTCAAATTGCAAGAGGCTCTCTCCCTGAACATTTATGCCACAGAGGTATTTAAACATCTCAATCATATCACCTCTATCCTGCCTTTCCTCTAAGGCAGGGGTCTCAAACACGCGGCCCACGGGCCGCATGCAGCCCGCGAGAGAACGTTGTGCGGCCCGCGACGGCTTCTGCTGCTGCCGTTGCCGCCGTGGCAACGGCAGAATCGACGGTCAATTTAAAAAAAAAAAAAATGGCTTCTGCTGCTCAAGCAGCAAAATCAGCTGTCCTGCGGCCCCTTCCTCTCTGCCCGGAGATCCCCGAGAGTGCTTCCATCAGCGGGTGCTTTTCAAGCCGCGAAGAGAGTATTTCCCTCTCGCGAGGCTTGAAAAGTGACTAGGCTTAAGCCGCGCGAGAGGGAAATACTCTCTTCGCGGCTTAAAAAGCACCTGCAGATGAAGCACAACTCAGGGCTCTCGGCGCAGAGGGGAAGGGGCCGCAGGACAGCTGATTTTCTGCTGCAGCAGCAGAAGCCAGTTTTTTTTTTTAATTTACCTGGGTTGATGGGGGGGGGGGTGTAGGACTGGAAATGGGCTATTGGCAGGAGGGGGGTTATGACTGGAAATGGGCTATTGGCAGGGGGTGTTATGACTGGAAATGGGCTATTGGCGGGGGGGTAAGGTTATGACTGGAAATGGGCTATTGTCAGGGGGGGGTATGACTGGAAATGGGCTATTGGCAGGGGGGGTTATGACTGGAGATGGGCTATTGGCAGGGGGGGGTTATGACTGGAAATGGGCTATTGGCAGGGGGTTATGACTGGTAATGGGCTATGGTGGGGGCTAGGACTGGAAATGGGCTATTGGCGGGGGGGTTATGACTGGAAATGGGCTATTGGCAGGGGGGGTTATGACTGGAAATGGGCTATTGGCAGGGGGGTTATGACTGGAAATGGGCTATGGTGGGGGCTAGGACTGGAAATGGGCAGGTGGGGGTTAGGAAGGACTGGAGGTGGGCTGATGGAGGGAGTTAGGACTGGTAATGAGCTATGGAGGGGCTGACTGAAATGGGGTAATGGGGGTTAGGGCTGGAAGTGGGCTATTGGCAGGGGGGTTATGACTGGTAATGGGCTATGGGGGGGGTAAGACTGAAAATGGGGTGATGGGGGGTAAAACTGGAAGTGCGCTATGGGGAGGTTAGGACTGGTAATGGGCTATGGGGGGGGTCTAGGACTGGTAATGGGCTGGGGGGGGGGTTGCTAGGACTAGAAATGGGCTGAGTGGAAGGGGGGCTTGAACTGCAAATGGCTGATGGGGAGGGGGGCTTGGAATGGAAATGGGCTGTGAGGGGAGGGAGCTAGGATTGGAAATGGGCTGATGGGGGGCTAGGATTGGAAATGGGCTGATGGTGAGGCTAGGATAGGACTGGAAATGGACTGATGGGGGGACTAGAAGGGAGCGGATGCTGGGTGGGGCTGGAACTAGAAGGGAGCTGATGTTGGGGGAGGATTAGAATGGGATGGAGCTGGGAAAGTGAAATGGAGAGGGGAAAAATATTTTGTCTGGGAGAGAAGACAAATCTACAATTGGCCAAGTATTGGGAGAGTAAGTGGGGATTGAGGATGGAGGGGTAAAATTTGAGTGGATGAAATAGGAATGAGGAAAGAGAAAAAGGAGAAAGATTAGTATGTTAAAGCAGATGTAGAGAGAGAATGGAAAAAAAACTAGGAGAGAAGAAAGGGCAAATGGACAGCAGACGATGGAGAGTTAGCAGAAGACATGAAGAAACCAGAAGAAAGTGGCTGGAACAATTGCAACTGAAAAAAATGCACAAAAGGTAGAAAAATATCTCTTTATTTTGAATTTATTAACTGGAATATGTCAGCTCTGGGAAATGTGCATCATTAATGTTTGCGCTTTGTTTAGTACAAGAGGAAATTAATTTATAGTTTTATTTCTACAGTGTTGTACATTCCAAGTTTGGCTTTTGGGGTTCCCAGTTTAATTATTGTCTTCTTGTTTCTAAATCTTTTAGTCTTTCTTTATCCATACTCATTAAAGAGGCATGTTTACTAAAAGTTAGTGTATGGTAACATTATGCAAATATTTATGCAAATGAGGCCCCTTATGCAAATGAGGCCCCACGTCTTATGCGGCCCCCGGGTTACTTTACAAGTCCTCATTTGGCCCTCAAAGCAATTTGAGTTTGAGACCCCTGCTCTAAGGTGTACATATTAAGATCCTTCAGTCTGTCCTCATATTACATAAGATATGCCATACTGGGTCAGACCAAGGTCCATCAAGCCCAGTATTTGTTTCCAACAGTGGCCAATCTAGGTCATACGTACCTAGCAGTTTCCCCAAGGGACACAGGTTCCACAATGCTTGTATCGGTTCAAGCATTGATGTCCTGGGTCCCTTCTTAATAATGGTTTATGGACCTTTCCTCCAGGTACTTGTCCAAACCTTTTTTAAACCCAGCTACACTAACAGCCTTTACTACATCCTCCGGTAACAAATTCCAGAGTTTGATTACACGTTGAGTGAAAAAATATTTTCTTTTATTAGTCTTAAATAGTTTACCCTGTAGCTTCATTGCATGTCCCCTAGTCTTTCTATATTCTGCTAAGGTAAACAATCGATCTACGTTTACCCGTTCCACTCCGTTCATTAATTTATAGACTTCTATCATATCTCCCCTCAGCTGTCTCTTTTCCAGGTTAAAGAGCCCTAACCTTTTTAGCCTTTCTTCATAGGAGTATCCTTCCATCCCCTTTACCATTTTGGTGGCTCTTCTCTGAACCTTTTCTAAAATCGCTATATCCTTTTTAAGATACAGCGACCAGAATTGAACACAATATTCAAGGTGCGGTATCACTGTCACTAACTTCTTATGAAATTTAAACTACAAGCTCTCTGCTGGGTTCCAAATGTAACCAGAAAGCTCTCTTCTGTGTTAAATTTAAACTAAAAGTACTTTGCTGTTACTAGGCCCTGAATGACTATTAAATTTAAACTTCAAGCTCTCTGCTGGGTATGAAATGTAACTAGAAAGTTCTCCTCTGTGTTTTATATTTAAACTTAAACTGCTGCTACTAGGCCCTGACTGATTTAACAAAAAATAGTGGGTTCACAGATTAATTAGCTTTAATACAAAGAATTCCTTTTAGAAAATTACCATTTATGCCACGGAGGTATTTAAACATCTCAATCATATCACCTCTATCCTGCCTTTCCTCTAAGGTGTACATATTAAGATCCTTCAGTCTGTCCTCATATTCTTCATAATGAAGACCACTAATTATTTCAGTAGCCACCCTCTGCATTGACTCCATCCTGTTCTGGTGCGGTCTCCAGAATTGCACACTATACTCCAAATGAGGTCGCACCAAAGACTTATACAGAGGCATTATCACCTCCTTTTTTTTTGCTAGCCATTCCTCTCCGTATGCACCCAAGCATCCTTCTAGCTTTTGCTGTCGCCTTTTCTACCTGTTTAGCTACTTTAAGATCATCAGACACAACCACGCTTAGGTCCTGCTCTTCTTTAGTGGACAAAAGTACTTCACCCCCTATACTATATTGCTCCTTTGGATTGCTGCAGCCCAAATGCATGACCTTACATTTTTTAACATTAAATCCCAGCTGCCACATTCTAGACCATTCTTCAAGCTTAGCTAGATCCCTCCTCATGTTATCTACACCTTCCTGGGTGTCTACTCTAGTGCAGATTTTGGTATCATCCGCAAAGAGGCAAACCTTACCTGAAAGCCCTTCCGCTATATCATTAACAAAGATGTTAAAAAGAATCGGACCAAGGACAGATCCCTGGGGCACACCACTGATAACATCCTTCTCCTCAGAGTGAGCTCTATTTACTTGTACTCTTTGTCGCCTCCCACCCAACCAATTTCTAACCCAAGCAGTAACTTTAGGGTCCATCCCTGGGGTGCTCAGTTTGTTTATAAATCGCCTGTGAGGAACAGTGTCAAAGGCTTTACTGAAATCTAAATACACCACATCTAGGGCTCTCCCTCGGTCCAACTCCCTGGTCACCCAGTCAAAGAAATCAATCAGATTTGTCTGACAAGACCTGCCTCTGGTGAATCCATGCTGCCTTGGATCCTGTATTCCGCTGGATTCCAGAAACCTCACTATTATCTCTTTCAGCAGCGTTTCCAATAATTTACTCACCACCAAAGTTTAACTGGCCTGTAGTTTTCAACCACATCCTTCCGCTTTTGTGTAAAGGCACCACATGAGCCTCTCTCCAGTCCTGTGGCACCACACCCGACTCAGAGGCATTGAAAAGGTCAGTCAGTGGAGCTGCTAGAATGTCCCCAAGTTCCCTCAGTATTCTCGGGTGTATCCCATCTGGTCCCATCGCTTTGTCTACTTTAAGTTGAGAGAGTTTCTCACGAACAGTCTTTTGAAAATTGTTCAAGATGGCCTTTGCTTCTGTTCCTATTTGTGGGTGTTTTCTGAGGTCCTGCTCCTGGTTCTTCATCTGTGAGCACAGAACAAAAATATTTGTTAAGCAATTCCGCTTTATCCTTATCAGCTTCTACATATTCCTCCCCTGCACCCTTGAGTCTGACAATACCACTCTTGCCTTTCCTCTTCTCACTAATAATTTCAGATACAATGGGTAAGATCCAGCTTGTGGGGGGGGGGGGGGGGGACGACTGGAATGCTGCTGTAGTCACAGAAAGGGAGGAGATGAGTTGGGGGAAGTTCCTGTGCTGTACAAGCAAAGATTCTGCATATGGTAGGAAATTGGAAATGAAATGAGGCCTCCAAAAAATAATGACCTAGTGTTTGGCAATGGCTGCAGCAAAGTACTGTAACTTGGTTTCACAGTAAGATAGCAATGATGGAGTTGAACCTTTCAAACAACTCCTTCTCCTTTCGAAAGATTACAAGATACTTAGAGAATCAACACAGATATAACTGCCCATGTATACAGTAACACCAATGTACACAGACATACCAACCAACCAAAGATAGATAATCTGGCTTTTTATGTTTATCTGTTTTGTGTGTATCTATAAACGCACACGCAGTGAAGATACAAAGTTCTGTGTACATGTGTACACACACATGCAGAGGGTTTGGAAAGAATTCCATGATGCATGCTTTACATAGTAGATGACCCCTTTGGTTTAATGTATATTTCCAGTTCATCAGTCCAGTCCAGTCCAGCCACGTAGGTTGTACTCTTCCACCAGCAGATGGACTGAGTACAAACGCCAAAGCTCTCTTCAGTAGCCTATGCTCCCCTACAGAGCCAGTACTTAGCCTCCAGAAGGTGGATGAGCATAGCTTGTGCTGACTGTTTGTTGTTGTTGTTGGTGCTGGGTCACAGTTTTGGGGTGTAGAACCTGGTGGCATCGGGTCCCTCCCCTGGCTCCTCCCACAGCCACTCTATGGGACCCTTGGGATGGGTAGGAGGCGGCTCCTCCCCTTTCTCCTCCTCCCCAACTTCTGAGAGGGGAGATTGAACCTTCAGTGCTGCTGCATTGCTTTTTAGCTTAAAAAACAAACAAAAAAGTCGAAGCAGCAGCAACACAGTTGCCCCTCCCCCCACCCCCGCTCACATCAAATTTGATTCCACAAGATGCACCTCTTTCTTCTCGCTTGCCCCTTCCCTTTGGAACTGCTTGCCCTCCTACATCCGGTTGGAGCTTTCTCTACCCAAATTTGTCCATGTTGAAGACCTATTTCTTTGAGCAGGCTTTTGCTCCAGTTGCTCCCTAGGCTACAATTGCACTCTTTCTTTTTAACTTTTATTTGTATTTTTAAATATGCCTTTAGCGTATATGTCCTGGATTGAGTGGTTCCTGCTATTTGTAGTCCTTTCGTCCTCTTTAACATTGTAGTTCCTTTCTTTCCCCTCCCAGTTTGTGTGTCTTTTTTATTTTTTTGTAAAACACTTTGTACGTCCCACATAGGGCAGTATATCAAATTGGAATAAAACTTAAACAAATGTTATCTAAGCAGTTGTTTGTTGGACCCAAAGGAATTGTTCCTGTCCGAGTCGGCCTTCCAGTCAATTGTGAGATGCTGGGGCATTCCCATGATGGACTTAATGGCAACAGTAGCAAATACCAAGGTCCCCAGGTTCTTCAGCAGGTGCAGGGAGCATATGATGGAGGGTCTTGACACGGTTCAGTCCTGGCCCACTGGCAGGCTTCTGTGTTTCCTCCATGGCTGCTGATCGGTTGTGTTCTGCAGCAGGTCAAGACCCACACAAGCGGTGTGATGATGGTGGTCCCAGACTGTTCCAGACGGCTGTGGTATGTGGATCTAGTGAGGCTTCGCGTAGCGGAGCCTTTCCTCCTTCCTCGAAAGGTGGATCTTCTAACGCAGGATCTTCTCCGAATGTCAGACATGGAACAGTTCTGCTTATGGCCTGATTCTTGAGAAGGTGCATTAGAGGTGCAGTGGATACTTCCTCCAGAACACTTCTGAACCTGTAACAAGGTATCAGTGTCCTTGGCCTATGTGCAGATTTGGTGCATCTTTGAGGCTTGGTGCAGAGAGGTGTGCTCCCGGAGATTTGGGCTTTCTTATAGGATGGTCTTGACAAGGGCTTGGCCTTAAACGCCTTGATAGTACAGGTTGTGGCCCTGGCTTGTTTCTGGGGTCTGGTGCAGGCGAGTCCTTTGCCCCTCATTATGACGTCATCTGTTTTCTTTGTGGGGTTAAGCATGAGGACGCCTTGTCGTTCCTTTGTTCTATCCTGCGTTCTTAATTTAGTTCTCTCTTGAGGACTACTTTGAAAGATTTGATTCTGAAGGTGGTATTCCTGGTGGCAATTTGTTTGGCATGTTGTATCGGAGCTTCAAGCTCTCTCATGCAGAGAGCCTTATTTGGTGATTACAAGGGAAAGGGTGGTCCTACACCTAGTTCCTTCCTTTATGTCAAAGGTGGTTTTGACAGTTCAAATCAATCAGGTTCTTCTGGTTTGGTAGAGTCCAGGGATCTGCATGTGCTTTGATGTCCGAAGGGCGCTGAGGGAGTTCTTGAAGATGACAGGCATTTTGGCATTTGGAGTAACTCTTCATCCTGCTTAATGGCCTCAGAAGGGCGAGACTGCTTATAAGATGACCATTTCCCACTGAATTCAAGATGTCATTGAATCTGCAGATTCGCTGAAGTGGCACAGTGTTCTGGTGGGTTTGCAGGCCCATTCTACTAGCACTCAGGCGGCTTCTTGAGCGGATTTGGCTTGTCTACTTCAATACATTTGCAGGGTGGCTTTTTTTCATTATGTGTCATTACAGGCTGGATATATAGGCCCATCAGGATGCATATTTCAGGGTTCTGGTGCTGCAGACTGGCATTTCGGTCCCCACTCCACGATGGTGCTGTTTTGTTACATCCCATATGTTTGAACTGGACTGGAGGGATGGACTGACAGGTAAAATTAGGCCTTACCTGCTAATTTTCTTTCCTGGAGTCCCTCCAGTCCAGTCCAGCACCCACCAGGGACTTGGTTACTGTCTTCTGCTGGTCTTGTGTCCATTCTGAAAGGGTGTTAATGCTAGAACAGGTGAATTTGGGCCAGTGGGCTGTGTCTGTTCCCTCTTTGTTCCTTTTTGTTCGGTTGGTCTTGGGGGGGGGGGGGTTCTTCTGCACTGCTTGCTCTCCCCATTGCGGACTCTGGTTCTTGGGAATGCCTTGCATAGGCTCTATTCCAAATACAGAAGAAAAACCCCAACAAAAAAAAGGAGCTGTGCACATCTTTTTGTCGTGCACATTTCATTGCAAGGTTAGTGGAGTTTTGAGGTTCTAGGACTCTGCTCTGCTTTGTGAGGTTCATACTGGCTCTGTAGGGCACACAGGCTAGTTAAGAGAGGTTTGGGGTTTGCTCTCAGTCTCCATCTGCTGGTGAATGAGCATAACCCACGTTTCTGGACTGGATGGAATCCAGGAAAAAAAATTAGTAGGTAAGGCCTAATTTCACCATGTTTTAGCCACCTTTTTGAATGGCTTTTGGTTTGAGTTAGTGGTCTGTTTTAAAAAAAACAGTGCCATCATGGGGGCCAAGCTGGTTGTTCAATGACAGCGGGACATTAGTTTGATTCTTGACTCAGGTCTTCTGCTCCCCAGGTTGACTGGAGTTGGAGGTGCTGAAGATGCAGCATTTTATATAGCACCTTGGAGACAGTGATTTGTCATTGTGCAATAGTGATGAATAATCACGGTCCATGATTGCAGGAGCCTAGAAGGAGCCCTGGTGCATGGACACAGGCAAGGATTGTTGCTGTAATTCAACTAAAGTAAGTTGGGAGGCGATATAAAATAAGGAGGGGACATACTGAATAATTGTGAATGTAGGCTCAGCACACCAGATCTCACTTCTGATTCCTTAATGAGTTGGAAGTACAAAGGGAGTAGGAGAAAACTGCCAGGCCAAAAAACCTACTACTGCTGTCAAGTAAAAATATGCTGATTTCTTATGCCGTGCTTTGGCTTACTTTTCTTGAGGTTAGTGTTTTGTTGCCTCACAATCATGAAATCTAGGATGATTTAGCTTGGAATCTGAGTTATCTCCAGGAACAAGCAGGAATGAGTCTTCACATATGGGTACGTCGGTACCGACGGAGCCTGCGCGGGAACGCTCCCCAGCGTCCCAAAAAGGAAAGCTTTAGGGAGCATCCCACAGCGCCTGCGCGCTGCCTTTCCGCCTTTCCTAACCGCCTCTCTCCAGTTCTTCTTTTCCATGGAGCCAGCAGGTCATGTTCCTGTCACTGCTGAAGAAGTTCTTTATTTTATTTTATTTCTTTGGTCGCACGTCTGCCTCCTTCGACGTCGGACCGCACGGATTGTGCGTCCTGCTCCATGATGTCTAAGAGAGGTTTACAGAACCAAGCAGCCAAGCTCAGTACCCTGTTTCCCTCTGATGCAGCTTCGGTGGCATCGACGTCGTCCAGGGCTGCTTCTTCCTCTATGGCTCATCTAAATTCTGTGTCCATCGACAAGATCTGTCGAGTGGCCACCTGGGCCTCGGTTCATACCTTCACAGCCCATTACTGCTTGGACAAGGACTCCCGCCGGGATGCCTTGTTTGGTCAGGCTGTTCTCAAACACCTGTTCCATGCTTGATCAACTCCTGCCCTCCATCCCTGGTTGGATGCCTGAGATCCATGGGAGGAGATAGAGCCCTTCTCAGGGTCTCACAACCTTGGGGATCTCCCAGGCATCTCTAGCTGGGGAGTCCCCATATGTGAAGACTCATTCCTGCTTGTTCCTGGAGATAGCACAGTTACTTTCCTGTAACAGGTGATCTCTGGGAACAGCAGGAATAAGTCTTCACAACCCACCCACCTCCCCTAGGAGTTGTATCTTTCTATCTATCTTTCCTTTACTCTCTCTCTCTTTGTCTCAGCTTTAAAACTCGAACTGGAGAGAGGCGGTTAAGAAAGGCGGTAAGGCATCGCGCAGGCGCTGTGGGATGCTCCCAAAAGCTTTCCTTTTTGGGACGCTGGGGAGCGTTCCCGCGCAGGCTCCGTCGGTACCGATGTACCCATATGTGAAGATTTATTCCTGCTGTTCCCAGAGATCACCTGTTACAGGTAAGTAACTGTGCTTTCTTAGGGTGGATTACATCCCTATTTTCTTATGGCTCCACACCACCTTTTCTTCCTTTTTCTGATACTCCTTAACCTTCTCCCCTCATACCATCAATTGAAACCCTCCTCCTCATACCATCAACTTAAACCCTCCCCTCCTTTACATCCTCTCTCCACCTTCCCCATTTCCTCCCCTATCTTGTCGTCCACCCTTTTTTTCAGCTCTTGAGCTTCACCTTTCTTACTCTCATTCATCCCTCTCCTTTCTCTCTGCAACAACTTCTTCCAAATACATCCTGCTAGACCAGTCCAGACTAGTGGGCTGTGTCCCCCTGCCAGCAGATGGTGAGACAGAAAAATTCCCGAAATTTTGTGACATCACCCTTGGTATAAAATCCCATCCCCCAAGGGGGAAGCTTCAGTATTTTCTCTGTCTCAGCAGATGGTGGACTTCTCCTAGCTCCTGGCAATCTCCAGGAACAAGCAGGAATGAGTCTTCACATATGGGTACGTCGGTACTGACGGAGCCTGCACGGGATTGCTGCCCAGCTTTCAATTAGAAAGCTTTTGGCAGCATCCCTCGCGCCTGCGCAGTGACGTCCCGCCTTCTCCACAGCCTCTCTTCAGTTTTCGTTTTTCCGCGGAGCCGGCAGGACGTCCTCCTGTCACTGCAGAAATTTTTCCTTTTAATTGCTTTAATTATTTTAATTTTTTTGTTTTCCCGCTACCACCGGAACCGCCGGTGGTTTTTAGGCTAAAGTCCGTAAAACCTTTCTTCAGTTTTTTTGCCTTAGCTTCTTAGGCCTACTAGGCCTTTTTCATTATGGAGCCTTCTTTTCCTAAGAAGTGCATCCGCTGTGGAAACACCTGTTTCTTTTTAGACACCCATAGTTGGTGTCTCAACTGTGTGGGTCCTGACCCTTTTTCCCCTGACTTGTCAGGAGATAATTTTGTGAGAAAACCTTCAGTATTTAGAGTTTCCCTCGATACCGTTTTTTCTTTGGCAGTGAGGGTACCCGGTTTCTCTACTTCACAGGATTAGGTAACCCAAAAACAGTCTGTTAAGACTAGTCAATGCTTGAGTGGTATGTCCCATGCCCAGCATGGTGACGGCTCCGGCCTTACCCTCAAGAATCCATTGGCATTACCCCTGCGGGAGTCTTCGGGCTCCAAAGCGTTAAAGGGGTTTCAGGATATTCCTGGGGCTCACCCCTCACAGAATATACCTGAGCCATGCGCGGGGGTGGTATCCGCTTCGAGCGGTACCGAGCCTCCGGCATCGGCACCGGTGTCGAGTACTCCACTCTTCACCAGGGATTGTCATCGGGCATCCTCAGTACCTTCGGGACCGATCGATACGCACCGCATTGACTTCCCTCAATCTCAGCCATGCTCCGGGACGGTACCGACGTCGATCGGTTCCGATACCCTAGCATCGGCATCGACATGGATGAGTGCTCATCGGGTATCCTCGGTACCGTCGGTATCGATCGATGTCACCCAGGCTGCCTTAGTGGTATCGGCATCGCCGATACTACCACTGGCGTCGGAACTGTCAAGACATGCATCACTAGTCTCGCTCTCTTCGATGCCGAGTCTTGAGTCGATATCGAGTCTCGAAGACTGCGTACTGACGCGTCCCGGAACCGACTCCTGTCGTTTTCCCAATAGGTAGTTCCGAAGACCATAACTCCCTCATGATCTCGGTACCACTACAGCAGTTCCCGATGACTACTTCACCTGCTAGTCCTTTATCAGTAGCCAGGTTGATGCCTGTTCTTGCACCGCTGCCTAGTTTAGAACCGATACCTGGCATTGGTGCAGTACCTTGTACGTCCTCTGATACTCAGGCTCTTTCTTTAGCCTCACCAGGAATAGTTCCCATAGGAGATCAGTCTTTTCAGACTTTTCTCCTGGATATGGCAACCTTTCTTAATATTTCTATCCCTGGTTGTGATCCTACCCATGGCTCACCGGCACAAATGCAACATATACAGTTTCCTTTACATCCTGCTCTGCAGGATCATCTCCTTAGGGTATGGAAATCACCCTTACGACTTCCTCAAGTTTCTACTGACATTGAGGTTAGGTACCGTGTGCCACCCTCTCCAGGGTTCCAAAAACCTCAACTTTCTCATCGTTCCCTTGTAGTGGAATCAGCACTGAGGAAGGTTAAGAGCAAGAAGAAGCATTCTTCTTTTCCGCCAGGTCGTTCTTCAAGAACACTTGATGCTTTTGGCCGTCAGGCCTTCCAAAATTCTATGCTGGCTTCCAGAGTTCTCTCATATATTTTTCACATGAGTCTAACACTCCAGGAAGTCACAGAGAAATTGTCTCTTTTGACCCCTTTTTTACCAGAGCCCAAGGCTACTGATTATACCTTGCTCATCAATCACAGCCGGAATATATCCTGGTTTCTGTCTCGTGCTTCTATAGATTCTTTTGAGTCCATTAGCAGATCCTCTGCTATTGCCATTGCAGCACGTCGCAGAGCCTGGCTTGAGGCTTCAGACTTGAGCAAATGGGCACAAACTATACTAGCTCATTCTCCTTGTACAGGGGAAGGTCTTTTTAATAAGGAGGCTTTACGTCAGGTTGCTCAATGCTCCCCTGACTCTTCTTCCACTAGAAACCATTCTAAGCCACCTCCTCCTTCAAATAGTAGGAAATGTCCTACCAAACCTTCTTTTCCTAAGAAAAGAAAGTTTCATTCCTCTCCTGCCCATCATTCGGCTGTACCTAAACAAGAGATGCCTCAGCCTAGTCTGAAGTCCTCCAGTTCTGGCCAGTCTCAACATTCCCAGCAACCATAGGGGCCGGGAATTGTAACTTACATATTAAAAGATTATTCACTGTGCTTTTCTTTTTCAGTGTACTAACCTGTCAAAAAATTATTTTGTTCAGGTACTACACACTTCTCCTCTTCTTACTCTCCAGAAGAGCAGTTGCAACTATCACCTGATAGTCTCTTTCCCAACTGAACATTTTTCCTTCAGTTGACTTATCCCATGGGTACGTCACTCTCCAACTACTTGAGGGCTACCATACTGAACTACTTCTCTGGTCGTTCCCCAGACAGTGAGAAGAGATATCCCCTCTCTTGTCTGTTTTTCTTGATTCAGCACAGGACAATCTCTCTGCTGTTTCTCTCAGCAGCTCTGCCTGCAGGAGTTATAGTAATTGTATTACTGGGACTTTCCAAGTTCCAGTCCCTTGTTCAAAATTTTTGTCTAGCCTCAGTAGTGATTCCAAACTATCTTGGATCCTCCTACTCGTTAGGCTTTCTCACATTACTCTAACCATCTCCTTTTCTAGGATATGGCAACATAACTGACTTTCAGTCAGTTTATCTCATAGCTCTCCTGCACAATGCTCTCTGCAGTCTTCAGAGAAGCTTTCTACTATGAGGGCTTTGCTATAGAGCATTGTCCTTGTCTCTGAAGTTCCTCTATTATTAGAGAGAAACTTATCAACCCTTCCTATACCTGTAAGGGTTCTCCACACCCCCTCTAGCCTGGGGTGTTAACACGAGATAGCAGTTCTTCTGCGTGAAAATCCAAGGCATCTACCATGTCAGTGTTCTGTAGAACTCCCTGCCTTGTTCCCTACAGATTCATATCTTCATCTGTTCTCACGCGAACATCACGGTTATCTCACTGGATTGCTTTCCTGCATCCCTCAACCCACGAAAATAGATTCTCTATGCATATCCCAAGTGGGCTCACCCTCTTGTAGAACGCAGAATCTTTTTCTTTTATATTCCCCATGTACAATTATGGGGCTGGGTGGTAGACCTGTATCTCAATCTGTTGTCTTGTATGTAGCATCTCCATATATGTCTACATACTTATATCATTACTCTGGTGGTGCTAAACCATGCCCCACAAATTTCCATATATCTAGGTATATCATATCTCTCTCTCTCTCTCTCTCTAGATAGATAGATAGATATGATATGATATATTTCACCACCCATATCCTAATATACAAATCTGGACATATGCATATTTATATATCTATATAGATATCTATATATATGAATATATACATATCTATTCCGGCCACATATATATATATATATATATCTCCCCATATGTATGTGTTTGATGGGGGGCTTCTTAAGGGTTGGTCACTCTTATTCACTATCACCCTTACTGTCTATACTACATGATTTACCTCTTAGAGGTTTTAGACAGATTGTTGCCCTACGTCCCATACCAAATTATGATACAGGACCTGTTCAGCATCAACAACCACTTTGGTGCTAACATCTTCCATTTTTTCTTTGTCTTTGAAGCATCCAGCTTCAATATTTTTCCTATCTCTCGCCAGCTAGGAAAAACAGTGTACATCTTTATCTTCGAGTACACAACTGTTTTCCGTAGGAATAGGGGTTTTCCATTCCCCCTTTCCTGCCAGGACTGGGCTAGTTCTTCAACTCCGTCAGTCTTCTTCCTTTAGTCCTCAATGTTCATGATGCCTAAAGGACTTTTCAGCTTTTCCCATAAAGCTTTCCATTGAAGACCAGACGTCTACTCCTACCCAGTTGACACCTGGCTCATCTACTACCTCCAAGTCTGGACCTTCCTCCTCACTACTGAGAGGTCACCTTGAAGAGTCCGCCACTGCTTATCCAGTAGACTCCATCATGCTTTCTACTTCCTACAATACAGTAGGTAAGCTGCATATTTTAAGTGTACATTAAATGTGTTTTAATGCTACTCATCATATCCACCAAGGACTCCTGTAGTCTGTAGAACACCTAGTCCTTGGCTATGCTGTTTCCTTCCTCACAGCTCCTTTATTGTCAACTCCTACCCTCCATCCCACATTGGATGCCGGGGATTCCTGGAGACAAAATGCACCCCTGACCCGGGCACTTGCATTTTTATGGGATCTCCCCCTGGCATCTCCAGCTAGGGAGTCCCCATATGTGAAGACTCATTCCTGCTTGTTCCTGGAGATAGCACAGTTACTTACCTGTAACAGGTGATCTCTGGGAACAGCATGAATTAGTCTTCACAACCCTCCCACCTCCCCTAGGAGTTGCATCTTTTTTATTTTTTCCCTTTTCTCACCTTGCCTTTGTCTCAGCTCTGAAACTCAACTGAAGAGAGGCTGTGGAGAAGGCGGGAAGTCACTGCGCAGGCGCGAGGGATGCTGCCAAAAGCTTTCTAATTGAAAGCTGGGCAGCATTCCCGTGCAGGCTCCGTCGGTACCGACATACCCATATGTGAAGACTAATTCCTGCTGTTCCCAGAGATCACCTGTTACAGGTAAGTAACTGTGCTTTCTCTGAGAAGAGATTTGGTGTCAGTGCAGCTATCTTTGGCAGTTTTGTACACTGTGGTGCCCTTTTTTCTGATGGTTTTCCTTTCTTCACTTTGCAGAGCTGCTCCTGGTCAAGAGGGCCAGTAGAGCACCTCTGAAGGGAAGTTCTCCTGCTCATGAGGAGCAGTTGCAGTCTTCCGTTCTGACTGTTCTGCAAGCAAGACTTCTGTCAGCTAAGTTGGCAGTCACCTTTTGTTGTTTTTCTAACTCCTTAAAGTTATCCAAAGGTTCTGAACCCAAAGATCAGAGGCTCCCAAGGTGGCCATGAAGACTTCTTGAATCCAAATCTGGATTTCATTCCAGGACAATGCCTCCTGACAAGGAAATCCTTTCAACTGGACTTCTGACCCCCCCCCCCCCCCCAAGAATTTTAACAGTGACATCAGACCAAGGTTCTACTTCCTGGTTGGAGAGGAAAGAGAACCTTTTGTGACATGGGTTGTACAAATCTGGAGTAGATGATGTCCTACCTCAGAATGGGCCTCCTTTTGAGGACATCATCTACTCCAGATTTGCACAATCCATGTCACAAAAGGTTCTCTTTCCTCCAACCAGGAAGTAGAACCTTGGTCCGATGTCACTATTAAAATTCTTAGGGGCTGTCGAGGCCACAGTTAGGATCCCTATTCAGTCTTGCATGAATTGCAGCTTAACATGTGGCAGACACCAGTGACTATTCAGCTTGTTTCTAAGAAGTTAGGTCTCGAATATAAAATTCAACCAATTTCATGTTTCAATAAAATACCCCACTCCTCTGTGGTTAAGTCTGCAATGAAGAAGACAGAAGTATAGAGAATTTTCTAACACATCAATTGGAGAATACCCCAGATTGCTTGATAGCTTGGTAAAGAATATTGGCTTTGTGGGATTGCAGACCATCAGTTCTACATGCACTCCTTTCCTTTAAGTACAATCCACTCTACCTGCCTACCTACTCTGTCCCCATCTGAGTTAGCTGGTATTTTGTTGGAAACATCAATGTGACATACCCCTTATCCACTCAACTCCTGTCTTATGGTACCTCATCTAGAATTTTGGCATTTACCATTGCTGTTAAGCATATTTGCATGTCTATGAGCCTCTGGTTTACATGTCTCCACTGAGCAGATGCGCCCTGCATGGGCAAGATACACTTTGGTGACAGACTGTAGATGGTATTAAAGATCATTGTACTTTGCAAATACATCTGTCTGCCGTGGCCCAAGAGTCTGTCTTCCTCGACCCACAGTTCTCAACTTAATCCACCGGACACACCTAGCCAGTCAAAGTTTCAGAATAACCACAGTGAATACGCATCAGAGATTTGCATTCAATGGAGGCAGTACATGTAAATCTCACCCATGCATATTCAGTGTGGTTATCCTGAAAACCTGACTGGATAGGTATGTCATGAGGACTGGGTTGAGAAACCCTGATCTAGACAAACCATTGCCTCGCAGTATATAAAAACTGTACTACCATACTTTTTTCCAAACCATCACAACTAGCTCTCTGGTCCACTTTATACAAAGCATGGGGTCAGAGAGGAGGTAATAGAAGCCAACAGCTACTATACAATTTTAACAGTCTTCATTGTTTTGACGTTATCTAGGTACTTAAATTCATTTCACAAATACACATCCTGCCTGACCTATCGGGAGTTGAATATTGTCTGTCTCTCTTGGCAAAAAAAAAAAGATTCATTGGTACTCTGTAGTAAATCAGGGTATCGTCTTTGCTATCTTCCAGCCCTTCCCATGGTCTGGAGCACTATTTATTTCACACACTTTCATAGCCCACCAATCCAGGAAACAGATCCTTCTCTGAGCACCACCACAGATTCACCATGAGGAGGCAATCCTCCCCTTGAAAACCAATGCAATAGAACACATTCCATCTCCATTCCAGATACTTCCTCATCCCCAGAAAGACAAGGGGTTATGTCTTATCTTGGACCTTGCATCCGATGCTGTTCATATCAAAGGAAAAGTTCAAAATGAACACACTTTTCTACCTCACCAAAAGGGAACTGGATGTGTTTGTTACACATCATATATTAATACACATTTTCCAGTTCATTCCAGGTGCAGGAAGTTACTTTGTATTTTAAATAGTTATCAGTAAAAAGGTACTTCATTAGGCTTCAGTTTTTGATTTGCTTGCAGTCTGATCAAAAACAGAGAAAATGGTCCACATCAGTCATCTAGACTTGAGAGCAGTATTTTACTGTACACATATTTACCCATCTGCACCATAGTCTGTCAGTGTTGATTCAGATGGACCATCAAGTTGCCATGTTCTAGCTCTACAGACAAGGGGTGCTGGTTTCATTGCCTATGTTCAAAGGCAGCAAAAATAGGAGGCTTTGATTTCAGTCACATAATTTGGGCCACATGCATACGAGGCATTCAGCTCAGTAGAATTCTTCAACCCCATAAATGGTCAATGTATCCTCAAGCCATATATTTTCAGTAACCTCATAAGGATGCAAAAATTGGACAGTGAAAAAGATAGGAAGAAAATTGATGCCTTTGAATTGTGGTGCTGGCAACGAATACTGTATATACCATGGACTGCCCGACGAACAAACCAGTCGGTACTAGAGGAGAGCAAATCAAAGCTTTCTTTAGAAGCTCAGATGACAAAACTTTGCCTTTCATAATGTGGACACATCATGCGAAGAGAGATTCTTAGAGAAAGACATCATGTTTGGTAAGGTAGAAGGTCCATACAAAAGAGGAAGGCCAGCAATGAGAGACAGTGGCACCCATAGTTGCTGCTGTTGTGGTCAATCCATCAACAATGAGCCGCCTCACTGAAGACCAAACAGTTTGTCAATTATCCAGAGGGTTGCCATGAATCGACGCCACTTAACAACACCCTCAAACTATTCAAAAAAGTTTTCATAAGTGGGATGTTCCTCAAATAGACCTCGTGCCAGCAAGAAAATTGCAGCGCTATCCCTTTATTGTATGATGTACTCTTTTCCAGATTATCTCTGCCTATCTACCCCTCAAATAACTAAAACCAGCTCAGTGATAGTTATTGCACTGTACTGGTCTTGTCAGAACTGGTTTTCTATATAGGGGGTGAACTGCTTCTGTCCAGGAAAGAAGAGTGGGACCTGGGCATGATTGTTTCTGATGATCTTAAAGTGTTTAAACAGGTAGAAAAGGCAATGATGAAAGCCAGAAGGATGTTTGGGTGCATAGAGAGAGGAATGGTCAGCGGGAAAAAGGAGGTGAATAGTGCCTCTGTATAAGTCTTAACTGTTCTAAGAAATCCTGTTTCATATAAAGTTCAGTTATGTTTCCTGTAAACTGCATTGATCCTCGGAAATGCGGTATATATCTGACTAAATAAATAAATAGTCTTTGAGACCTCTTTTGACATATTGTGTGCAATTCTGGAGACCGTATATTTAAAAGGATATCAACAGAATGGGGTTGGTGCAGTGGGTGGCTAACAAAATGGTTAGTGGGCTTCTCAATAAGGTATGTGGGGAAAGACTTAAAGATCTCAATATGCATACTTTGGAAGAAAGAGGGGAGATATGATAGAGATATTTAAATACCTCAATGGCATAAATGTACAGGAGGAGGAGCTGTTAAGTGCCGTCGAGTCGGAGTCGACTCATGGCGACCCTCTGGATAGCTATCCTAAATTGTGTTCGGTCTTGAGTCAGGCGGCTCATTGTTGACAGACTGGTACCCGTAGCTGCTGTTTATTGTATCGATCCATCTCATTGCTGGCCTTCCTCTTTTGCGTTTACCTTCTATCTTGCCAAGCATGATGTCTTTCTCTAATGATCTCTCTCTTCGCATGATGTGTCCAAAGTATGAAAGTTGAGGTCTTGTCATCTGAGCTTCTAAAGAAAGCTTGGGTTTGATCTCCTCTAGCACCGACTGGTTTGTTCTTCGGGCAGTCCATGCTATACACGCCAGCGCCATAATTCAAAGGCATCAATTTTCTTCCTGTCTGTCTTTTTCATTGTCCAGCTTTTGCATCCATATGATGTTATTGAAAATACCATGGCTTGAACAAGTCAAATCTTTGTATGGAGAGAGACACCTCTGCTCTTGAGAATCTTATCTAGGTCTTTCATAGCTATTCTGCCAAGAGCAATGCATCATGTGATTTCTTGACTGCTTGTTGCTTCTTTATTGATAGTTGATCCAAGTAGGTTAAAGTTGTTCACGATTTCAATTTCTTCTCCTTCAACGATGAACCTGTTGATTATGCCAGTTGTCATGATCTTTGTCTCCTTTACATTAAGGTGCAGGCCGATTTTGAGACTATGTTCTTTGATTGTGAGAAGCAAATGTTTCAGATCATCTTCACTTTCAGCCAGTAATGTATCATCAGCATAGCGAAAGTTGTTGAGTCTTCCACCAATCTTCACACCTCTGTTGTCTTCATACAATACTGCTTCTCTGATGATTTGTTCTGCATATAAATTAAACAGATAGGGGGAAAGTATGCAGCCTTGTCTTACACCTTTGCTTATTTTAAACCATTCTGTTTCTCCTTGATCCGTTCGAACTGTAGCTTCTTGATCAATGTACAGATTGTGCAAGAGTACGATCAGGTGTTCTGGTATACCCATGCTTCTTAATGTGGCCCAGAGTTTCTCATGGTTTACACAGTCAAAAGCCTTGCTATAGTCGATAAAGCACAAATAGATATCCTTTTGGTATTCTTTAGTCTTTTCAAGGATCCATCTCACATCTGCAGTGATGTCTCTCGTTCCTCGCCCTTTCCTGAACCCTGCTTGCACTTCAGGTAGTTCTTGTTCCAGGTATGGTTGTAGTCTCTTTTGAATAATCTTCAGTAGAATCTTGCTGGCATGTGGGATCAGAGCGATTGTGCGATAATTTCCACAGTCAGTTGGATCACCTTTCTTTAGTATTGTTATAAACACAGATCTTTTCCAGTCAGTGGGCCATGATGATGTCGTCCATATTTCTTGGCAGAGCCTTGTAAGTACAGTAACAGCTGCATCAGATTGCTGTAATACTTCTATGGGAATGCTATCAATGCCTGGTGCTTTGTTCTTTGATAAGGCTTTCAATGCTGCTTTAACTTCTTTTTTCATCACCAATGGTTCCCAGTCATAAGGTACAGGTTGAAATGGCTGTTGGTCCACTGGATCTTTATCATATAAAAACTCTGTATATTCCTTCCACCTTTTCTTGATCTTCTCAGCATCATTCAACATAGAACCTTGAGCATCTTGTAACATTCCAATTCGAGGCTGTAACTTTTTCTTTAACTCTCATAGCTTTAGGAAAGCCGATCTTGTTCTTCCTCTAATAGTTTCTGCTTTTATTTCCTTGCATGCATTGTTGTAGTACTTTTCCTTGTCCTGTCTTGCTGCACGTTGGAAATCTGAGTTCTGTTATTGTCTTTCTTTCTCCTCTGGCTTTAGCTTCTCTGCGTTTCTGGGCAATTTTCAGAGTTTCTTCCGTCATCCATTTTGGCCGTTTTTGCTTTTTCACCTTTTGTAGAGACTTCTCGCTTTCTTCCAACACAACCTTCTTGATGTCATTCCATAACTCTTCTGGAGCTCTGTCATTTGTATCTAAAGCAGCAAATCGATTTTGCAGGCAGTCTTTAAATTCCAGTGGTATATTCTCAAGGTCATATTTTGCTGCATTCATGAGTGGTTTGCTCTTTTTCAGCTTTAGCTTGTTTGCATACTAGTAGTTGATGATCTGTACCACAGTCAGCTCCAGGTCTTGTCTTTGTTGATGTTATAGAACTTTTCCATCGTTGACTTCCACAGATGTAGTCAATTTGATTTTTATGCAACCCATTGGGTGAAGTCCATGTGTACAGTCGCCGCTTGTGTTGATGGAAGAAGGTGTTTGAAATGAATAGATCGTTGGTCTTGCAGAATTCTATCAGTCTTTCTCCAGCTTCATTTCTGTTGCCAAGTCCATATTTTCCAACTACTTTGCCTTCTTCTTTGTTGCCAACATTTGCGTTCCAGTCACCCATGACTATCAGGATATCCTGTTTGCATGTTCTGTCAATTTCAGCTTGTACTTGTTCATAGAACTCTTCAATTTCATTCTCTTCTGCAGCTGTTGTTGGGGCATATACTTGAATTATAGTTGTGTTGATAGGCATTCCTCGTAGATGAATAGCGATTAAGCGTTCGCTGACTGCATTGTATTTCATTAGAGTTCTTGCAAGTTTCTTCTTTATTATAAATGCAACACCATTTCTTCTTTGTCTTTCATTTCCAGCATAGTAGACCATGTGATCATCTGATGCAAAGTGCCCGATGCCAGTCCATTTCAGTTCGCTGACACCCAACAGATCAAGTTGTACACGTTCCATTTCATTCTTGACCACCTCCAACTTCCCTTGGTTCATGCTTCGTACGTTCCATGTTCCAATGCGTAAGACATCTTTACAGCTTCTGACTCTCATTTCATGCGCAGCCTCTTTCAATTGAAACAAAGTGCTGTAACTAGGGAGCATAGGATGAAGGTGAAAGGAAAGAGACTAGGACTAGTTTGCGGAAATATTTCTTTACCGAAAGAGTGGTAGATGCGTGGAATAGTCTCTCAGAGGTTGTAGAGACAAAAACTGGATCTGGGTTCAAGAAAGCATGGGACAAATATAGAGGATCTCTAAAGGAAAAAGGGTTGTAGAGTTTAGTAGGCCTTATGGAAAGGCAGACTGGATAGGCTTATGATCTTTCTGCCGTCATGTTTCTATGTTTTGTGCAGACTTCAAATCTTTCTGGCATTGATAATTCAGAATGAGGGATCCCTTCTGCATACTGGTCTCAAATTTTCAGTTCTAACAGCAGGCATATAGCGAAATGCTTAATGGCCTCTTTAGGTCTGCACTCTTCAATTCAATTCAAACTACATTGGTAGCAGCATGAAAACTTTCCACAAGATATTTACATGTCATCAAAAGAAAAAAGGTTTTAGTATGTGGGAGACAATCTGACCAGGCTCCTCTTCCATTTGTCCTACTTCCATACTCCAATATCTGTGTCATTTTTATCACATAGGACTGTAAGCTTCCTCTATAAGAGTTCATCATTGTACATTTTCAGCTTGCCACATGTTCATACAAAGGTTCTGGCTTATCACAGTCCTATTTCAAGATTTGGGAAGGGGCTTATTCATATCAAACTGGAAGCCTCCTGTGCTGGGTATTAATGTCTTTGATCTCTGAATCTGCCATTTAAGCTCATAGTCATGCACTCTGAAGATTCTTATCTGGAAGGTACTTTTTTCTAATAGCAGTTACTTCAGCTAGAAGAATCGCTGAATTCCAAGTTTATTTAGTTGCATCATAATGTAGTATTCTACTGTCATCCTAAATTTCTGCCAAAAGGTGTTCATAAATTTTTGTTTCAGTGACGTAGTAGTGCGGCCTACATTTTATCCTAAGCTGCACAAACATCCACAAAAGTCTTATGCATACTAGACTGTAAAAGAGCTCTCTCACTATCTGAAAATAACAGCTGTTTGCTTCCTTTTGATCCCAACTGACTTGGCATTCCAAAGGCAGAACAGACTAGCCAGGTGCCTGTATCCATTTCTGTTATGAGCAGTCTGCGGCTGCTCTAACCAGTTCAATCAAGCCTCATCAAATTGGAGCCACTGTGACTACCATAACTCTTTTGAAATCAGCTTCCTTGCAGAGCATCTGTAAAGCATCTGCCTGGTTCTTCCTTCATACCTTTTTCACGTTTACGGACTGGACCAGTCGGTCACAGAAAATATTTTTGGTCAAACAGTACTGAGCCAACCTGTCTTTGTGAATTGTGCAGCTCTGTCCACTCTGAAGAGCAGCCCAACAAACATGAGTATCTATACAACAGAGCGGCCCTGAGCCTAGGAGTCAGTCACTTGTGTCTGATTGCATCCTGTGCATCATTTCTCCCACTTTTGAGTTGTGGTCCTTGAGCCATGTAACTGAGGGACTAATTAAACAGCTGCATGCAGGAAGGCCACACATGTTTATAGCTTTACACCAGCTCTGAGTTCTGGGAGAGTTGTTTCATCTTGGTGGTGATATCCGCGTATGTGCCTGATTTTTAATCCTGCTGCGTACAGGCAGGTAACTTAGGTTTTAATTCTTTTTAACTCCAATAAGCTGTCAATGAGGGCTAGAACCATCTTAAGGCTGGATTAGTAGCTGGTGTAGTAATGAAACGTAGGCCTTTTTATAGGGACTGCCTGCATTTAACAACTTGCCACTACTGTGCTCTTCTGGCAGCTATGCTTACGGATGGCCCCCTAGCTGGTATAGGAATGAAACCAGTCTGCATGGTCCACCCAGCTCCCTTCTGCCACTGGTCCACAACATAGGGCTATTGCTATAGACTTGTGTGAATCGCAGAAGGGCTTCTCCAATTGTAGGTCCTATTGTGGTTGAACTAGTGTTGTAAATACCATCTAGGCAGCATCCATGTGGCAAGGGGAAGTGATTTGTGGACTGTAAGGATAAGCAGAGTATGATATTCACTGTATTTCCCTCTGGTAGTGCTGCTGCACCACTTCCTTTTCTTGATATTCAGTTTCTGGAAACTAAGGGATTATAGCATCCAAGACAGCATGGCTTTATAGAAGTAGGTCTTGTCAGACGCATCTGACCGAGAATTGAATTGGGGGAGAAAGTTCTAGATGTGGCATACTTGCTTATTTATTTGTTTGTTTGTTTATATATACCGCTTTGTCTTAGAAATCAGAGCGGTTTACATGGAACTTTAGAACTCCTGTGCAATGCAGTTTACATGGAACAAGAAACACTTGCATATAACAATTGTAATTAACAATAACAATGAATAATGTAACTATTTACATGTTCTTGTATTCTTATTACTTTACAAGGGAGTGAGTGATAACAGTGCAAAAATGGTGAGAGTCATTATAATGTAGAGTGGAGGTAAATATGAATTTTATTGCTCACATTTATAGTAGTTGGTGAAGATGAAAGTCTTAAGATGTTTTTTAAATTGGGTGTGATCTTTGGTTTCTCTTAAGAGTATTGGGTATGTTATTCCAAAGGACAGGTGCGTAGAAGGAGAAAGTTCTGTTGGTGGTTGATTGATTTGCTTTTCTTGCATTTTTTTTGGATGGATAGAGTGTTTTTCAGGTTCTCTTGTTGTCCTTGTGTATTGCTGCATGTTTGTTAGTGTGCTGAGGTATGTTGGTGTAATGTTGTATATTATATAAATGTTTGTAAGGGCTTTGAATTTGATTCTTTGAAGAATCCGGGAGCCTGTGGAGGTAGAATAGAATTGGTGTTATGCGGTCGGATCTTTTGGCATGCATAATTGTACGTGCAACTGTGTTTTGAGCAAGTTATAATGGCTTTAGTGTTTACTTGGGGAGTCCATGAAGTATGCTGTTGCTTTTGTCAAAGTGTGGGCAGATCGTCGCTTGAGCTACAGAACGGAAGTCTGAGTAGGAGAGCAGTGGTCTCAGGTGCTGTACCATTTTGGTTTTATGATAAATTGCATGGATGGTCATGTGGATGTATCTGGTCAAGTCAAACTGTTGATCTAGGTAGATTCCATGGTATTTTATTTTGTTTTTTATTTCCAGTGTTGCGTTGTTTACATGGAGTGAACAGGGAGGGTTGAATGCTTTGTTTTTAGTAATGAGTGCTTCAGTTTTCTTCAGGTAGACTGCGAAGTTGACTGAATTGAACCATGCAGTGACGTCATTGAAGCAGTTGGTGATCTTCTTATAGGAGGGGTCTGAGGTGTCGAAGGTTGTGAATAACATTATATCATCTGCATAAATTCTGTAGTCGACTTCATGAGATTGTATGATTTTGCAGATAGGTTGAAGGTATATATTGAAAAATAATGCAGATAATGCAGATCCTTGGTGGTCACCCTGAGGTTGGGTGAATAGGTTGGATAGATTGTTTTTGAAGTGTACTTGTTGGGAGTGGTTGGACAGGTAGTTTTAGAACCCTTGTAGAGTGGTACCACCTATGTCAAGGTGCTTTAGGCGGTTGATTAAGATATTGTGATTTACAGTATCAAATGCTGAGAATATGTCGAGGAAAATGAGGATGAATGCATGTTTCATCCTGTCAATTCCTTGTATGATTGTGTCAAGTAGGGATGTTAATAGTTTCAGCACCATGATGTGCTCTAAATCTGTATTGATGGGAGTAAAGTGGGACACTGGAGTCTATGACGTCTTGGAGTTGCAGTAGTACTGATTTTTCGATGACTTTGGAGAGGAATGGTAGGCTAGATTAGATATTGGTCTGTAAGATGTGGAGCAAGATTTATTTAGGGCAGGGTGGGCAATTCCGGCCCTCGTGCACCACAATCCAGCCTGGTTTTCATGATGTCCCTAATGAATACTCATGACCTATTTCCATACAATGGAAGGCAGTGGATGCAAGTAGATCTCATGAATATTCATTAGGGACATCATGAAAACCAGGCTGGATTGTCGTGCACGAGGGCCAGAACTGCCCACCCCTGATTTAGGGTGTTTTGTTTCAATATTGGGCATATGGAAGCTCTTTTTAGGTTATTTGGTAGTTGATCTTGGGATAGAGAGGTTGTATATATGGTGTGAGTTCTGATTTTGTTGATTTGATCCAGCTGACAGGACAAGGATCTGTGGTTGAGGTAGTGGTGTTCGATGATTTGATGCTTTGATGCATTGATCTGAGCACCCTAGGGATGGACCCTAAAGTTACTGCTTGGGTTAGAAATTGGTTGGGTGGGAGGCGACAAAGAGTACAAGTAAATGGAGCTCACTCTGAGGAGAAGGATGTTACCAGTGGTGTGCCCCAGGGATCTGTCCTTGGTCCGATTCTTTTTAACATCTTTGTTAGTGATATAGCGGAAGGGCTGTCGGGTAAGGTTTGCCTCTTTGCGGATGATACCAAAATCTGCAATAGAGTAGACACCCAGGAAGGTGTAGATAACATGAGGAGGGATCTAGCTAAGCTTGAAGAATGGTCTAGAATTTGGCAGCTGGGATTTAATGTTAAAAAATGTAAGGTTATGCATTTGGGCTGCAGCAATCCAAGGGAGCAATACAGTATAGGAGGTGAAGTACTTTTGTCCACTAAAGAAGAGCGGGACCTAAGTGTGGTTGTGTCTGATGATCTTAAAGTAGCTAAACAGGTAGAAAAGGCGACGGCAAAAGCTAGAAGGATGCTTGGGTGCATACGGAGAGGAATGGCTAGCAGAAAAAAGGAGGTGATAATGCCTCTGTATAAGTCTTTGGTGCGACCTCATTTGGAGTATGGTGTGCAATTCTGGAGACCGCACCTTCAAAAGGCTGTGAACAGGATGGAGTCGGTGCAGAGGGTTGCTACTAAAATGATTAATGGGCTCCATTATAAAGCATATGAGGACAGACTTAAGGATCTTAATTATGTACACCTTAGAGGAAAGGCGGGATAGAGGTGATATGATTGAGATGTTTAAATACCTCTGTGGCATAAATGTTCAGGGAGAGAGCCTCTTTCAATTGAAAGCAAGTTCTGCTACGAGGGGACATGGGATGAGGGTGAAGGGAGATAGATTCAGGAGTGATATGCGGAAATATTTCTTTACGGAAAGAGTAGTGGATCCGTGGAATAGTCTCCCAGTGGAGGTGGTAGAGATGAGGACAGTAACTGAATTCAAAAAAGCATGGGACCAACACAGAGGATCTCTAAAGGTAAAAAGTGGACTGTTGTAGTTATGGAAGGACAGACTAGATGGGCCTTGTGGTCTTTTTCTGTCATCATGTTTCTATGTTTCTATGATCTATCTTGCTTGTTGGTGAGAATAATATCCAGGTTGGCGGGCTGGTTGGTTCTGGGTCATAGAAGGTTGTGTTGCAGATTGACTTGATTTTTGATTTTTCTGTGTAGTGATCTGCGAACTGTTGAGCACTTAGGTTACTCATTGCTGTGTTTTCATCACTTGATTTTTAAATTAGGTTTTGGATTATGAGGAGCAATTCACTTGGCCGGTTAAGGGATTTAGATAGGAGTTTTGAGTAGTATTCTTTCTGTGTGTCTAGGAGGTTCTGATAAGTTTGGGGTTTTTTTTTTTTTTTTTTTAATTCATGTACTCGTCTGTCGTCTTCAGATTTGGTGACTATCCATTTTCTTTCAGGTCTTTTTTTCATGGTTTTCAAGAATTGGGTTTAGCAAGGTTGGGAATTTCTGTGGTTTTTTTTTTTGTTTTTTTTGTTAAATCGGTTTTGATGGTTTACTGATACTACACTTAGAGTTCTGTTCCATGTTAATGTGAGGGTGTCAATATCATCACTAATGGTTGGGAGATCTGGAATTATCTTTCTGATGAATTCATCTTTGTCAAATTTTTTAAAATCTATTGTATGAGGAAATTTCCTTGGTATTCTTGCTTGGAGAGGTGTCTAGTTTAGTACAGAAATGTATGAGGTAGTGATCCGACCATGGGACTGGTTGAATATTTATGATGGATATGTTTCCCTTCCGAGACCAGATTTTAGGGTAGAAGATAAGGGCAAGGGTGTTGCCTTTTGTGTGTGTTGCAGTATGGATTTTTTGTTCGTATCCATCGTCTTCCATTGCTTGAAGGAAGGATGTGCATTGTACATTATTTAGTGATGCAAGGTTGAAGACACCTAAAATGATGTGTTCTTTGCCCGGTGGTACCGCAGAGCATGCAGTTTCGATTATGTTGTCCAGTGCATTAGTTTCAGAGGAAGGTGGTCTATATATGAGGGTTATTGTCGGTTTTCTTGTGCTGATGGTTAGCATGTCTGAGGCCTCGTTACTTGAGGATATTTGTTGTGCTCCTAGTGATATTTTGCATAGGATAATTACTCCTCCGCCCTTTTTGTTAAGCCTTGCACAGTGATATATATTGTATTCTGGTGCTTTCAGTTGGTTGAGGATTACCGTGTCCGTGTCATAGAGCCATGTTTCGATTAGGCATATGAAATCTGGTTTGGAGTCGTTCAAAAGGTCATGTATGATGGTGATTTTCTTCTTAAGTGATCTTGCATTTATTAGAAACCATTTTAATGGTTCAGAGTGTTCTTTCTGGTGTGGTTTGGAGTTGCATTGGGGTGGTTGTGTTTTTATGGGTATGAGCCGAGATGGTCTTGTGTAATGGAGGTAGGGAGGGGTGTGTGCTTGTACCTATTTCTCTTTGTTTAAAATGTATTATTGGTATAAGCTGTTGAGGCTGGTAATAAGAAAAGGAGTTGGTTTGCTTGAAGGCGTTGCAGATTAGAATGGAGAGAAGGAAGGCTGCTGAGATTTTGTTACTATGTATTCTGGATATCTGAGGGATACAATGTGTTCAAGTGGAACAGTAGTTGCAAGGTAATACAATGTATAAAGCAGTACTAGAGATACCTTGGGACCCTAAAGTGACTGGATAAGAAACTGGTTGAGTGGGCGGTGACTGGTGGTAGTAAATGGAGTTCACATTGTAGATAGAGATGTTACCAGTGGTGTGCCGCAGGGATTGTGGTCCTTGGTCTTATTTTTTCTAACATTTTTGGAAGCAGTATTGCAGAAGGCCTGTTGATAAAGGTTTGCTTCTTTGCTTGTGGGATCAAAATCTGCAGCAGGATACATACCATGTAAGGGATGGATAACATGAGAAGGGGATTTAGTGAAGCTTGAAGAATGGTTGATTGAAAGTTTGGCAGCTAATTTTAATTCCAAAAAATGCTAGGTCATGTATTTGGCTGCAAAATCCCCAAGTAAGCAGTAAGTATAGGGGGTGAAGTAGTTCAATGCATGAAAGAAGAGCACGACCTGAGTGTGATTTTGTTGTATGTTAAAGTGGCCAAATAGAGGCAACAGCAGAAGCCAGAAAGATGCTTGGCTGCATGTGGAGAGGAATAGCCAGCAGGGAAAAAGGGAGGAAATAGTGTATCTCCAGGAACAAGCAGGAATGAGTCTTCACACGTGGGAGACGTCGCCGATGGAGCCCGCACGGGAATGCTCCCCAGCATCCAATCAGAAAGCCTTTGGGAGCATCCCCCGCGCCTGCGCGGTGGCTTCCCGCCCTTCCTACTGCCTCTCCCCAGTTTTTCGTTTTCCGCGGAGCAGGCAGGACGTCCCTCCTGCCACCGCAGAAATTTTTTCCTTTGTTCTTGTTTCTGTAGTCGCGGCTTTTTCCCGCCGACGGTGGCACCTCCGTGCCCCTTACTTTCTTTCTTTTCAATTAATTTTCATTTAAATTTCATTTATTTTTGGTCGCCTGGAGGGACCCTCCCCTCTGGGCGCCGAGGCCTACCGGGCTTACAGCATGGAGCCTTCTTCTCCCCAGCAGTGCCCTCACTGTGGGGACCTAATTTTCCAATTGGACTCCAATGCCTGGTGCCTCTCCTGTTTGGGGCCTGACCCTTCTTTCCCGGATCCCCTGGGCTACAGTGTCGGGAGAAGACCCTCCCTTTTTCGGATATCCCTCGACGACGTCTTCGCGCCCAACGCGCGGTCGTCGGGTTGTACTTCTCTCCAGGATCAGGTATCCACACAACAGTCTGTTAAGACTAGCCGAGTCTTGAGGGGCGAGTCTCATGCGCGGCATGGCGACAGCTCTAGCCGACCCCTCAAGTCCCCCTTGGCTAATATACCCCGGCAGGAGTCCTCGGGCTCCAAAGCATTTACGGGGTTTCGGGATGTTCCTGAGGTTCGCTCCTCACAGAACATTCCCGAGCCATGCCCGAGGGAGGTACCCGCTTCGAGTGGTGCCGATTCCCCGGCGTCGGCGTCGAGTGTTCCACTCTTCGCCAGGGATCATCAGCTGGTGTCCTCGGCGCCTTCGGGGCCGATTGACTCGACCGTGTCTGACCTCCCTACATCCCAGCCATGCTCGGGTGTGGTACCCGCTCCGGGCGGTACTGAGACATCGGCGTCGGTGTCGAGCGCTCCTCACCGAGGATCGTCGGCTGCTGTCCTCGGCGCCTCCGGGGCCGATCAACTCGGTCCAGCCGGGCGTTCCTCCATCACTGCCATGCGCGGGGGTGGTACCCGCTACGAGCGGTACCGACCCCTCGACGTCGGCGCTGGTGTCGAGCATCCGGCTCCTCACCGGGGATTAGCTGCTGCGGTCTTTGGCGCCTCCGGGGGTAGTATCCGCTTCGGGCGGTGCCGACCCGTGTTTGTCGAGTGACCCGCTCCCCACCGGGGATCGCCAGCCGCTGCCCTCGGCACCTCTGGGGCCGATCAGCTCGACACAGCCTGGCCCTGCGTGGAGGCGGTACCCGCTTCGAGCGCGCCGGCATCGATGGTTCAACCCCTCGCCGGGGATGATCTCCTGGCCTCACTCCCCTCGGAGCCACTCGCTTCGACCCGAGCTGGGTCGCCGGTACCCCAGCCCTGCGCAAGGGTGGTACCGGTTTTGAGCGGCGCCACTCCGCCGGCGACGGCAGGGGCGTCGAGCTCAAGGAACCGCCATCAACCTTCCCCGGGGACCTCGGGGCGTGTCGACCAGCACATGGGTGACCCCCCGGCATCGACGCGGCCGTCTAGGGCCCCGCCCTTTCCTAGAAAAGGCCTCGGGGTCTTTGATCGCCTCGATCCCACCACAGGGGCCTTGCACTCCCCCCCCCCCGCAGGGACTCGTCGTCGGGTGACCTGGCTCCCCTCGGGGATGGGCCGTATGCCCCGGCAGTTTTTCCCTCCGGGTAGGATGGGTTCGAGAGGGGGCTCGGCATTGGGCAGCGCCCGCCCATTGACATCGGCGCCGGCGTCAGATGACCCCCTCTCCACCGAGCACCGTCCTCGGGGGCCCTTGATGCTCGCGGCACCGGTCGGCGTGGTTCCGATCTGTGCTCCGGGATCTCCACCACTGGTGCGGTCGCTCCCGCCGGGGTCCTCGAGGAAGGAGTCGATCTCCTCGGTCGGTTCGATGCCCAGCCTGGAGTCGTCCAGCCTTGAAAGCCTGGCCACGGCACATCTCGGGATCAGCCCCTGTCCCCTCCCGCAGCGCAGAGCAGAGACCGCTGGCCCCTGCCCTCCGGTGGCCGCGGATTCGCTCCAGTCACGGGGGGAAGCGCCGCCCCCGGGTTCGGGGCCGAGGCCGATTCCTGCGGCGCCGTCGGTGCCATCGACCCCTTCGATGCCTAGCTTGGAATCAATTCCAGGAGCCGACGACGCCATGTTGACTGCCCCGATCCGGGTCAGTTGGTCCCCTCCTCTGCCCAGCGGGCATCGGCCCGAGCGGCCTCTTAGTGCCCTGGTGGCCTCTCCCGCCATAACTGCTCCGGCAGAGCCGCCTTTTCAGGATTTCCTCCTTGACATGGCGGACTTGCTGGCCATCCCTATCCCGGACCCGAGCCCAGGCCCTGCGGAACAGGCAGCCGTGATGCTTCCTCTGCATCCCTCCCTGCAGGATCTCCTGCTGGGGGCTTGGCGGTCGCCTTTGAGGGTTCCGGCGCCGTCGACTGCGATGCCGGCTCTGTACCGGGTGCCTCCATCCCCGGGGTTTCGGCAGCACCAGCTTCCACATCGGTCCATTGTGGTGGAATCGGCGCTGAGGAAGGCCGGAAGCAAGGAGAAGCATGCTTCTCGCCCTCCAGGCCGCGCCTCGAAGACGCTAGATACTCTTCTAGGACGTCAAGCCTTCCAAACGTCTATGCTGGCGGCCAGAATTATTTCATATATATTTTATATGAGTCTGTCGCTTCGGGAGGTCACCGAGAGGTTATCTCGGTTATCCACCTTCGTATCTGCAACCAAGGCCTTTGAATATTCCCTGCTTCTTTATCACTGCAGGAATATCTCTGGGTTCCTTTCTCGTGCTTCGCTGGACTCCTTCCGGTCGGTCAGCAGAGCCTCTGCTGTTGCCATTAGAGCACGCCGTACAGCATGGTTGCAGGCGTCCGAGTTGTGTAGACGGGCACAGCACAACCTGGGTAATTCTCCCTGCGACGGAGATTACCTCTTCAATAGCGAAGCCTTACGTCAGGTCGCACAGTGCTTCGCTAACCTTCCCAGAGTTAGCAGCCAGCCTAGGGCCCGGCTCCCCCCCGGCGGTGGTAAACGCCTCTCCAGATCCCCCTTCCCTAGGAAGAGGAAATGTCAGCCCTCCGCCCACCCTCCAGGCGCGCCCAAGCAAGGGACCTCTCACCCCGGGTTGATGTCCCCGGGCCCGCGCCAGGACTCTCATACTAAGCATTTTTAGGCTCAGGTGGGCGGCTGCCTGCACTTAACCTCCTTACCAGAAGTTTAGAATAGAGCTCTACTCTGGGGCTCGTTCAGTTGGAAAATGGTTCAGGGACTTATCTAGGGGTTCAGGTCTTCTCCTTCGTGGGAAAGGGAGACCACCTTACGCTGTGATAGCTATGGCCCACGGTCACCCTACTTACTCTTCGGTACGTCCCCGAACCCCTCTCAGCCAGTATTCTCTTGCTGATTGCTTCCGTACCGGAATTCCCCTTCCAGCCGCTATAGTCCCCCAATACTCACCAGGGACTGTACCCTCATGTCCCCTGATTGTGCGGGGGACAAGTTCTGCGTGCAGGTCCTGGGGACACATATAGGGCCTCCAACCCCTGCGGCATTCTACCGGACTGATGCTATCCTCCGTCCCCCACGCTACCGCGCTCTTAGCTCGCCGATCTGCCCTTGCCCTCCGGAAAAGATCCCTCCCCTGACGGATCTTGAGGCCACCTCTCCGGGTGGACGTTCTGGGGATCGATGGCAGATCCGCCTTACCAGGGTGCTGCTCATGGAGGTAGGCCCCCTGCACCGGCTTAGATATACTAGATATCACCTGCTTGGCAGGCGCCTCTTGGGGGATGCACACAGTACCTGTGTTCTACCGCGTTTTTCCCCCTATGGCCGGTACTCACCGCCCCCCCCGGGGGTCCGGCCAGTCCGCCTGCCTATTCCCCGATCGGCCCGCGGACTGGTGGTACCCTACTGCTGTGAAGTTAACAGCTCCTTTTTTCAGTTAGGTCCTCCTCTCGGAGGTCCGGACCCTTGTCTCCCTATCTCTCGCTAGGGCAGACTGTGTACCCCTTCTGCTCCGGGGTACACCTCTACTCTTCTCCGGGATAGGCTCTCTAGTTCAGCCTGTCTTCCACTGTTAGTCCTCTGAGTTATGGACTCTACTCCTAAGGGAGTGCTCAGCTTGCCGTGAGCCCCCTGGAAGACCTGCCGTCCTTCTCCTGACCCAGCTGACGCCTGGATCTCATGGCCTTCCTGTTTTGGAACTTCCTCCTCGCTGCGGTGAAGTTTTCTTGATGACCTCGCTACTGCGTCTACAGTGCCTTCATCACAGGACTACTTCCGACAACCCGGTGGGTAAGCTGTGCAGGGTTCTAAACCATTAATTCATTAAAACTTAATGGCCGGTGAGCTCTATATGGTATTAGGTCATTTACTCATTAAATGTTTAATGATTCTATTCATGCACCCCTCTGACTACTCCCGTAGCCTGGGTTTTTTTTTGCTGTACCTTAATGGTACCTGTTCTGCACTCTAAAGACTTTCCTCCGGAGTCTTTAGATTCGCTGTTCCTCTATTCAACTCCTGCCCTCCATCCCTCAGGGGATGCCGGGGATTCAGGTTGGGCAAATGCCATCCCGTCCTGGGCTGCGCTTATGGGATCTCCCCGGGCATCCTTAGCTAGGGAGTCCCCACGTGTGAAGACTCATTCCTGCTTGTTCCTGGAGATAGCACAGTTACTTACCTGTAACAGGTGATCTCCGGAACAGCAGGAATTCGTCTTCACAACCCGCCCACCTCCCCTAGGAGTTGTATCTCTTTTTTCTCTATTCCTTCCTCTCCTCTCCTTCCGGCTCAGCTATGAAACTCAACTGGGGAGAGGCAGTAGGAAGGGCGGGAAGCCACCGCACAGGCGCGGGGGATGCTCCCAAAGGCTTTCTGATTGGATGCTGGGGAGCATTCCCATGCGGGCTCCGTCGGCGACGTCTCCCACGTGTGAAGACTAATTCCTGCTGTTCTGGAGATCACCTGTTACAGGTAAGTAACTGTGCTGTCTAGTGCAGTGCTTTTCAAAAGTTACCCCCATATGACCCCATTTTAACAAATAAAAATTCACGCGACCTCATATGATTATGAAATCAAATTGGCAGATCTCAACCAGCTTCCTCTCCCTGCACTCATTTAAATCAGGAAGGCAGCAGCAACAGTAGTAGTGACAGCAGCAGCAGCAGCCGCCAGGAGAGGGTCCTTTGTGTAGTGTGTGTTTACAGGCTCCAGTATTTGGCATGGGTTTCCAGTCCAACAGAAAGCTTACCCAGGAGGGGACCAGGGCCTATGAATGTTCACTGACTCACAGGCCAAATGCTCACTGGTGATTGCCACTATTTGGTATGGGTCACAGTGAAAGCCCAGAGAAGGGGAAATGGTCATGTTTCTGTGACCCCATCCACTGATGATGTGACCCCGTTTGGGGTCCCGACCCCCAAGTTTGGGAACCACTGCTCTAGTGAGACTTCATTCGGTGAACCGTGCACAAATCTGGAGACTGCACTTTCAAAAGGATATAAACAGGATGGAGTTGGTTCAGAGGGCGGCTACTGAAATGGTCAGTGGTCTTTGTCATAAAGCATAGGGGGCTAGATTTAAAGACCTCAATATGTATACTTCGGAGGAAAGGCAGAAGTGGGGAAGATATGAATAAGACCCATGGTATAAATGCACAAGAGGTGAGCCTCTTTCAATTAAAAGGAAGCTCTGGAATGAGGGATTGTAAGATGAAGGTGAAAGGCAACAGACTTGAGAGTAATCTGAGAAAATATTTCTTTATGGAATGGGTGGTGGATGCATGGAACCGCCTCCCAGTGGAAGTGGTGGAGATGGGAACTTTATCTGAATTTAAGAAAACATGGGACAGATACAGAGATCTGAGGGACAGGGAAGGAATTGTAATGGATGGCAGACTGGATAGGCTGTATGGTCTCTCTACCATCATTTTTTGTTTTTACGAATTACCTCATTTAGCCTGATAGAAGAAGCACTTATGCGCATCATCTGCTGCTGCCACAGTCCCAAATCCTGTGATAAGAGATGGGACTTGGATTTCTAAGACACTTGGAACATTTACATTTTTGGATTAAGCTGCTTTGTGATATTTGTTTCTATGTTCCAACTGATAAGGGTTTAATTCCTGCTTTCTGATAATCTTTGGTATTGAAGATGTTTTCCCCAAAGTCAAAACTTCTTTTGTGCGCACTGTGTATTTTTTGATTTGTATTCAAATGCCTTATTGAAACTTCTATTTAGAAATTGGATTATTAAAGAGAATACAATATTCTTATGTGGGGTTTTTTTTAGATTTATGTAGGTGTAGGATAAAACGGAAAAAGCTGCAGGATAGCAGCAGTGTAGCTATTACAACATACGGACAGTGAAACGCTTTTGCTCTTTTCAGAAAGCTCTAGATTAGAAGAGATTCATTTGACTGGTGCCAAGAGCAATTGTGACATAAGAGTGTGCCATTCTGGGTCAGACCAACAATCCAGCAAACCTAACATCCTATTTCTTGACAGTTGCCAGTTCAGGTCACAAGTTATCCAGCAGTATCTCAAGGAGTAGATCTATTCCTTTTGCTCCAACCCGGAGATAAAACATTGGCTTTCCCAAGAATGCATGGCTAGTAATGTTTTATGGTCTGTCTTCTAGGAGATTGTCTAGAGGGGTTCTCAACCCTGTCCTCGGGACCCACCTAGCCAGTTGGGTTTTCAGGATAACCAAAATGAATATGCATGGGAGAGATTTGCATATAATGGAGGCAGTGTATGCAAATCTCTCTCATATATATTCATTGTGGTTATCCTGAAAACCCGACTGGCTAGGTGGGTCCCGAGGACAGGGTTGAGAACCCCTGGTCTAGACCTTTTTTAAACCCAGCTACACTAACTGCCTTAATGCTGTCTTCTGGCAATAAATACTATTCTTCTAGCTTTAAGTGCATTGTTAAAACATAACTTCCTATTCGTCTCTCCAGGCCAGTCCAGGGAATGTAGAGTTGTCGGCCCCCTCCAGCAGCTGAGGACTGAAAACTGAGCTTTGCTGACACTCTAACCAGCTCCCCCTAGTGCCAGAAGCCCAGTCTTCAGTCTTCAGCAGCTGGATAGGACATTTGGATGGAGGGTTCCCTGTAAAGGAAGTAGAATTTACAGAAGGGTTTGGAATTTAAAAAAAAAGAGAATTTCAGCGGAGTCAGAAGGATGCAGGAGGAGCTGGGTTGCTCTAGCAGGGCAGTAAGGCCAGCGAGATAGAGTTAAGTCTGTACCGGGAGACATGTGTTAAGGGCAGCAGAGGCAGAGCCTGCCTCGTGGAGAGCTTGAGCGCCGGATCTGCCCAGATCAGAAGTGCCTGGGAGCCCCAGAGCACTCTTTTCTGCCTCCTCGCGCACGATTTCTGTCCCCGCTAGCAGCGGGGGAGGGAGCCTTTCAGCTTACAGGCAGAGTACCGAAAGGTAAGCGATTTCGATGTCGGCGATCGTGGGCGGTCATTGTCCGAGGTGCTGGTAAAGTCGGGGACTCGCGGGTAGCCTTTTAGTGCAAGCGCATGCTGCCGATCGCGGCAGCATGTGCGCAGTGTGGAAGCGGCAGAGGATTAGCAGGACCGGGGCTCTGCCGCATTTGTTTCCGTCAGGGCAGTTCCATGGAGAGAAAGTTATCTGGAGGCATGGAAGATAGGTTGGGCCCTGGGGAGGGCTCCTGAAAGCCTCAGAGTTCATTGGAGAAGGCGGGAACAGCGGCCATGTTGCAAGAGGCAGCCGTTTCTCCCACTCACCACAAAAAGTCAGCAAAAGGGAAATCCAGGGTAAAGAAGCCAGTGCTGGCGGCAACAACCCCACAGGTAGCCTTTTCTGGGCTGCAGGAGGCCCTGGAGCCTTTGTTTTTGGCGGATTTTATTTTATCAATGCACAAGGCTTATTGTCTTAAGAGAAATCAGGCTCAGAGCAAGGAGGCTTCTCCCAAATTGGCAAAAAGGTCAGGGAAGAGACTTTTCTGGCGAGGAGGATCCAGGTGAAGGATCATCTCAGATAGCTCTGGGGTTAGAGCCTAGCTCAGACTGGTTCGGGCAACAGGAAGCAGGGCTCAGGGGAGCAGAGGAAGGCGAGATCCCCTCAGACTCAGGATTAGATCCATGGGCCGGGGAAGTGGAGGAAGGCGAGCTTCTGCCAGGAGAAGATCCTAATATTTCGGGTATTTCGCAGAGAGGAGCTGGGGGCTCTCTTTGCTCAGACACTTACAGCACTGAATATAGCGCTGCCAGTGGTTCAAGAAGAGCTGCTGGAGGATCCGCTGCTTCAGGGTTTTAAGACTGAGCAGAAATGTTTCCCCATTCATAGAGTAGTCAAGCAGATGGTGGAATCAGAATGGGAGTGCCCTGAAGCTACCTTGAGAGGTAGCCGGGCCATGTGTCAGTAGTTCCCCATGCCGCAGGAGGAAAAAGAGCTGATGCGGATGCCCAAGGTGGATGCGTTAGTATCCGCGATAACGAAAAAGATGACTATTCCAGTAGAGGGGGGCACTGCCCTTAAAGATCTACAGGATAGGAAGTTGGAGTCCATAATTAAACAGGCCTTTGATTCTAGTGCTCTTGCTTTGCAGGCCTTGATTTGTGGGGCTTATGTCTCTCAGGTCTCCATTCATTGGCTTCAGGGTGACAGATCTGAGGGAGGAGAGAATGTAGTCACGGAAGGAGCAAAATTTCGATCAGCGGCGGTGTATCTGGCAGATGCCTTTTATGATCTGATAAGAATCTCGGCGAAGTCTATGGCTTCTTTGATTGCGGCCCGTTGATTTCTCTGGCTGAGGACTTGGGTGGCAGATACATCCTCAAAGGCGCGCCTAAGTAAACTCCCCTATAAGGGTAAGCTGCTCTTTGGGGAGGCCTTGGAGAAAATTGTGAAGGATTAGGTGATTCTAAAGGTGGACGGCTGCCGAAGGACCAGCCGAGGGGACAGAGGTCAGGGGGTCCGCAAAGAGGTCAGGGAAGAGATTTCCATAGGTTTCGGGTGCCACGCTATACTCCATATCAGCAGGGACGTTTTATGGCCAGAGGGCAGCCATTTCGAGGGGTGCGAGGCTTCGGTAGGAACTATTTCTCTTCCCAGGGGAATTCATCCAAGAAAACGCAATGAGGTTGGGAAGGCCCAGCCGGAGATTCCGATAAGAGTAAGGTTACAGGAGTTTTACTCCGCCTGGGCTGCAATTACAACAGACCAATGGGTGCTAGAGATAATCAGCGAGGGTTATGCTCTGGAAGTCTTTCAACCGCTGGTAGAAGCTTTTGTGCCGTCTCCCTGCAAAGCGGTGGCAAAGGAGGAGGCAGTGCAACTGACCCTACAGCACTTGTTGCAGCTGAAAGCGGTGGTTCCGGTACCGCAAGACCAGTGCGGGTTAGGTCGATACTCGATTTATTTTGTGGTGCCCAAAAAAGAAGGGTCTTTTCGGCCTATTCTAGACCTCAAATATGTGAACCGCTGCTTGTGGGTTTCACACTTCCGGATGGAAGCTCTAAGGTCAATGATTATAGCGGTAAAGCCCGGAGAGGTGCTTTCTTCCATAGATCTGTTGGAGGCCTATTTGCACATTCCAATCCGGCCGGATGTTCAAAGGTTCCTGCGCTTTGCCGTTCCTATGGGACACTTTCAGTTCCGGGCCTTGCCGTTCAGGCTGGCTACAGCACCGTGTACTTTCGTGAAGGTAATGGTAATGGTAGTGGTTGCGGCAGCGCTCGGACAAGAAGGCATTCGGGTTCATCCCTACTTGGATGATTGGTTAATTTGAGCGGGGTCTGAGGTGGAGTTGATAGAGGCAACCAGGCGAGTGGTGGAATTCTTAGAGCAGCTTGGCTGGGTAGTCAACCGAGACAAGAGTCACTTACAGCCGGTAAAGCAGTTGGTGTATCTCGGAGCTTTATTCGATACAGAAGCAGGGCTGGTGTTCTTACCCGAGGACAGAGTGCAGAAGATCATCGGGCAGGTGAAGAGGTTCTTAGGCCTGAAAGCACCAACAGCGTGGCGATACATGCAGCTGCTAGGCTCGATGGCGGCGTCTCTGGATCTCGTGCTGTGGGTCAGAGTGCATATGAGGCCGCTGCAGGCAGCACTGCTTTCTCGGTGGTCTCCGCAGGATCAGCCGTTGCCTCAGGTTGGTGTGTTCAGTCGACGTGCGTTTCAGCTTGGAATGGTGGTTAGATGCGGAACATCTGAAGGCGGGCATGCCGCTGCTGCAGCCCGATGGATTTTCCTGACCACGTATGCGAGTCTCTCGGGATGGGGGACGCATTGTCTTTCCCAGGTGGCACAGGGTGGCTGGTCGACAGAGGAAGGCGAGTGGTCCATCAATTGCCTAGAGTTAAGGGTGGTGAGGTTGGCTCTGTTAGAGTTCGAAGGTTTGGTTATCGGCAAGGCGGTTCGCATGTTTTCGGACAATGCTGTGACCATTTCCTACATCAACAGTCAAGGGGGCACAGGCAGCTCTACCTTGATGGAAGAAAGTTAACTGTTGTTCCAGTGGGTGGAAAGTCATCTGTTGGCTTTGTCGCGGCCCACGTGGTGGGAAGAGACAACATACAGGCAGACTACCTCAGTCGGAATGCCTTAGTTTTGGGAGAGTGGGAATTGAATGCAGCTGTCTTCCACAACATCACGAGGTGCTGGGGACAGCCGATTATGGATTTAAAGGCTACTCTCTCCAATGCCAAAGCGCCTCGGTTCTTCAGCAGGCGCAGGGAGCACATGTCGGAGGGGCTCGACACTCTGGTACAGACTTGGCCGATGGACTGACTGCTGTATGTCTTCCCGCCATGGCCAGTAATTGGTCGGCTCCTTCAGAGAATAGAGGTTCACAGCGGTCCTGTGATTCTCATTGCGCCGGATTGGCCACGGAGGTCTTGGTATGCGGATCTCATGCATCTGGTAGCGGATAGGCTGTGGAGGCTTCCTATTTGTCTCAACTTGTTGTTCCAAGGGCCAATCTTGATGCCTTAGGTGGATCGGTTCTCGCTTACGGCATGGCTCTTGAGAGGGAATGGTTGCGGCGCCGGGGGTATGCTCCGGCGGTCGTGACGACAATGTTGAGGTCTAGAAAGCGGTCAACTTCGTTATCGTATATACGCATATGGCGCATCTTTGAAGGCTGGTGTGCAGAGAGGGGCATTATGCCGTTTAGCTCTGCGTTGCCGGATTTGTTGCTTTTCCTGCAAGGGGGGCTAGATAAGGGTCTGGCTTTGAGTTCCCTGAAAGTGCAGTTGGCGGCACTGGCGTGTTATAGAGGAAAGGTGCAGGATACTTCGTTAGCCTCACATCTGAATGTGGTTCGGTTTTTTTGAGTGGTTAAGCTGCTGCGTCCGCCCGTCAGACCAGTAGTTCCTTCCTGGGATTTGAACCTGGTGCTGGAGGCGCTAACGGAGCCTCCCTTTGAGCTGGCGGCAAAGGTAAGTTTGAGAGAACTGTCCTGGAAGACGGCCTTCCTCGTGGCATTGTGCTCGGCAAGAAGGGTGTCGGATCTTCAAGCACTCTCGTATAGAGAACCTTTTATACAGTTTTCAGTGGAGAAGGTAGTCTTGCGGCCGGTGCCGGCCTATCTGCCGAAGGTGGTGTCTAGATTTCATGTGAATCAGACAATATCACTGCCGACTTTTCAAAATCTTGGTAAGTCGGAGTCAGATCGTGCTCTTCGAAGATTAGATCTTGGAAGGGTGCTTCAAAGATATCTTAGAAGGACGAAATCCTTCCGTAAGACTGACCGTTTGTGATTTTCAGACAATCGCGTAAAGGAGAGGCAGCTTCTAAGGCCTTGATTGCCCAGTGGGTAAAACAAGCTAATGGAACAGCCTATTCTGTGCTTGGTAGAGTTCCTCCTCTGGGTCTCAGGGCTCATTCCACACGTGGTCATGCAGCGACTTGGGCGAGTTCGCTCTAGTACCGCCGGTGGATATTTGTTGGGCAGCGACATGGTCTTCGCTACATACCTTTGCAAAGCACTATCATTTGGATGTGCAGGCGAGAGGAAATGCAAAGGTTGGAGCTTCGGCTATCTTAGCGGGGCTTCGGTGTCCTTCCCGGTGTTAGGTACTACTTTGTTACATCCCTACATTCCCTGGACTGGCCTGGAGAGACGAATAGGAAGGAGAAATTAAACCTTACCTGCTAATTGTCTTTCCTTGAGTTCTCTCCAGGCCAGTCCAGGGCCCACCCAGTAGTTTTGTTGTGAGTTCTCAGAGCGCCTAAGACATTATGTAGCGGGAAGAGAAGTTGGCGCTAGAGGTGGAGATTGCTCTGTTGGAGGGGCAATAAGGGTAGTGTGGGGCTTTCTGGCGATCGAGGTTTGTTCAGGATGGCTCTGCCTTCTGTGTGCCCATCAGAAAAGAGGGATGGGATTCTAGGCTCTCCATGTAGCGTTTGGGGAGTATTAAAAAGAAGGAGAATATAAGAAGCGGAATAAACCAATGGTATAGTGTTAAGGTTTCGTAGAGATAGATAAAAAGGAGTAGAGGAATAAGTACTGGTTAGGGGTATGAAGTAGTTCAAGTTGGTTATCTGTGTGTGTTAAAGCTTGGTTAAACTGCTTTGTCAATAGTAGACTGGGCTTCTGGCACTAGGGGGAGCTGGTTAGAGTGTCAGCAAAGCTAAGTTGTTTTCAGTCCTCAGCTGCTGGAGGGGGCTGACAACCCTACATTCCCTGGACTGGCCTGGAGAGATCTCAAGGATAGACAATTAGCAGGTAAGGTCTAATTTCTCCTTTTTCTGACTTGTTTTAATGTGTTATTCATTTCATGACATGCTTCCTTGTCTGAGTACCATTTCAAATTGTAAACAACCTTTCTCTATTTACCTGTTCCACCCCACTCATGATTATAATATTGTCTCTCAGATGTCCTTTCTCCAAGCTGAAGATCCTAATTAATTTAGCCTACTACTAATACTTAGCATTTGTATAGCGCAGTGGTTCTCAACCCAGTCCTTGGGGGACCCCCAGGCCATTCAGGTTTTCAAGATATCCACAATGAATATGCATGACAGAGATCTGCATGCACTGCTTTTATCTCATGCATATTCATTGTGGATATCCTGAAAACCTGACTGGTCTAGGGATCCCAGAGGACTGGGTTGAGAACCACTGCTATGGCACTACATAAGAGACCAGTCCCTGCTCATAAGAACTTAGTTTAGTCAAGGCAGACAGCACAACTGGGGTCAAGGATATATCTAGGGGAATGGTATGGAAACACATAGGAGATGAACAGGAGACTAAGAGGATCAAGATCCAAAAGCAGTCTCAAAGAAGTGAGTTTTGAGCCTGCATTTGAACAGGGTCACAGATGGAGCCTGACGTTCCTACTCGGATAGTTTGCAGGCATAAGGAGCAGCATGGTAGTAGAATCGAAGTCTGGAATTTAGTCATGAGTTATTCTCCGTCATTTTGGTTGTCTTTCTCTGTAATTTTTTATTTTTTATTTTTTTTAGTTCTGCTGTAATAGGTCAACCAGAACTGCACATAGTACTCAAGGTGCAGTCATAGCATGGATCAATAGAGGCATTATGATAAATCTTCATTCTCCAGGAACAAGCAGGAAGTCAGTCCTCACGGGTGACGTCGGCACCAACGGAGCCCGCATGGAGCAATTCTTCTCATACTTTTCATGCCTTTTCCAGGCTGCACCAGTTCTTTTCCCGCCTCTGAGCCCTGCTTTCCTGGCTTCGGGTCTCGGGACCATTTTTCTTAGGTTCTGTCCATCAGTGCTTTTGCGCCTTTTTTTCAGCCGCTGGCTGCGTCTAAGGTCTTCGACCTTACTAGGGTCTTTTTTTGCCCCAATGGCCACCGGTTTTAAGAAATATGATCAGTGTTCTAGGAACATGTCCCTCATCAACATTCACGACTGTTGCCTCTGGTGTCTGGGTGCCGATCATGACCTGAAGGAATGTTCCCTCTGTAAGAAGATGTCATCTTGCTTAAGCCGGTGGCTCTGAATGGCCTTTGCAGACATCTTCCATAAAGCTGACTCGACCTTGGTATCCTCACTAGCCTTGTGTTCAAAGGCCCCGCCCAGATCCTCTGAGTCATGTAAGGCCCCCACTGTTCCAGAGTGAGCTCACTGGCATTCCAAACAAGGGCCCCTGGAGTGAGAGCGTAAGAAGAAAAAGACCTCAAGGGCCTCTTCCTGGGAGGCGGACAAGCACGGGAAATCCACACACGGTCCCTCAGCCCCTGACATGCCTCCAATGAGTTTGAGCGGGAGAGGCCCCGAAAGGTACCCAGGACCTAAGTCAAGGCCTCCGGTGAATGACCCTGGTCTCCCGAGGGCTGTCCCATCGAGGACCCCCTCTCCTCCTTGGCACTCGACCTGGTCACTCCAGCTTCTGTGTCAATGGCTGCTACCCTCCCGAGTGGGAAGCTCAAATGCTGGCACTGGAGCATAGCATTTCTGCATTCATTGCCTCCCAGCAGGCGTTGATGCCCAGCCCCGCCAGTGCTCATCCTGAGACTGCAGGGACCTTGATGTTGAGGAATCCCCAGGATGCCGCAGATCCTCGGCGAGGGTCTTGTTCTCACTCCTGATCTTTGGGGGGCGAGGTCCTCACAGACGAGTGCCTCTGTCTCTAGCCATGCCCCAGCCTCAGGACACCAAAGGCCGGTGCCGACAATACCCGTGGAGCTGCCGGGTCTCAATTCTTCCTCGGACTACTCTGAGTGGGAGTCAGATATCGAGACATTTCTGGAGACTTGGGCCCACAGAGACCTTCCCTCAGGCGCATTTCCACCAGACAACAGGTGCCGATCCCCGTCCGAGGACACTTCATTCCTCGAGTTCGTCAGGGACATGACTCGGGCGCTTTCCCTCACTACTGAGTCAGAGGAGGATTCCCATATGGAGGAGCTCGACATCCTCCAGCACGAGGCACCACCGAAGGAGACCCTGACTGACTGTCCCCGTCCCCGTCCCCTCTATTCTCAGCCGGCTTCTCAGGATGTAGGAAACCCTGGCATCTGTGCCGATCATCAGCTGACACCTGGATACGATTTACCGGGTCCAGCAAAGACTAGGCTTCCATAAGGCGCAACTCTCCCACACCTCCATGGTGGTCCAGTCGGCAATGTGCTGGCAGAAGAGCCCAAAGACGCAATCATCTGTGCCCCCAGGCAGGGAGTCTCGTGCCCTTGGGCAGAAATGCTACCAAGGCTCGGTGTTAGCGTGCTGTATACAAGCTTACCAACTTTACATTGGAATGTTTCCCTGAGACCTGGCCAAGGAACTCGGAGGCTTTGTGGCTGGCCTCAATGGAGATCACCTCCGGCGCTTTCAGACTCTTACGAAGTCTGTTGGGGAGAGTTCCATGTATCTGTCTCGAGCCGTCTATGACTGCTTCAAAACCAGTGTGAGGGTTGCTACCACTGGCATCGGTTCTCGATGCCAGACCCTGACTCCAGTCATCAGACCTCGAGCAGTGGCTACAAGAGAAGCTCCTCGATGTCCCTTGCCTTGGGGGGCAAATCTTCGGCAAACTGATGGAGGACAAGGTGGTCGAAATAGAGACTGAGTATCTCCAGGAACAAGCAGAATGAGTCTTCACATATGGGTACGTCGGTACCAATGGAGTCCGCGCGGGAATGCTTCCCAGCGTCCAATCAGAAAGCTTTTGGAAGCATCCCAACACGCCTGCGCGCTGCCTTCCCAACTGCCTCTCCTCAGTTTTCGTTTTTCCACGGAGCCGGCAGGACGTCCTCCTGTCACCGCAGAAAATTCTTCTTTTATTTTTTAATTTTCTTGTGGTCGCGGCTGCCTTCCCCGACGCCACCGGTACCACCGGTATTTCTTTCTTCTTTTCTTGTAAAATTTTTTCCTTAAGGAATATATTTTTTCTTCCTAGTGTCTCACGGTTCTCAGGCCTTCTAAGCCTCTCCATTTTTCCTCATGGAACCGCCAGCCCCTTTCCCTAGGAAAGGTACAAACTGTGGCGGTACAACTTTATTTTTAGACACTCACAATTGGTGTCTAAACTGCTTGTGTCCTGACCATTTTCCTCCAGAGCCCTTTTCAACATCGAGTTCCCCTCGACACGCGGTCCCCTTCCAACTTCAGGGCACCAACCATATCATCTTCTACACAGGATCAGGTAACCCAAAAACAGTCTATTAAGACTAGCCAGTCCTCGAGCGGCACTTCTCATGCACAGCATAGAGATGCCTATGGCCTTCTCCTCGAGAATTCACTGGTTTCAAAACCCCGGTGAGAGTCTTCGGCCTCCAAAGCCTGTGTGGGGTTTCAGGTTGTTCCTGAGGTTCACCCCTCACAGAACATACCTGAGCCATGCCCGGTGGTGGCATCCGCTTTGAGCGGTACTGATACCCCGGCATCGGCACTGGTGTTGGATGAAACATTTCTCACCAAGGATCGTCGTCTGGCGTCCTCGGTACCTATGGGCCCGGTGGATATGCTTCAGACCGACTTTCCAGTATCGGTATCGACATCGATACTAGTACCGACGTCGGTACCCTCCAGACGTGCATCGATAGACTCGCTTCCTTCGATGCCGAGTCTGGAATCGATCTCCAGTCTGGAGGACTGGGTACCGACTCGCTTGAGTACCGACTCCCGTCGGTACCGAAGGCTCGGTTCCGATACTTCGGATCCGCAACTCTCGGTTCCTCCGATACTGTTAGAGTTGCCACCGGCTGGCCTTCATCCTCCAGTATCAGATACGGTACCGAAGTCGGCACCGATATCCACCTTACCTTTGTTGTCGGTACTCTCCATGCTTCTCTCGTCAGGCTCGCTTCCCTCGATGCCGAGGTTGGAATCGATCCCTAGCATGGACAATCTGTTACCGACTGTCGCTGGTCCTGACCTGCAGTACCAGCGACCACCATCTAAGCCTATATACTTAGATCCCTCGGTGCCAACGCTAGTTCTTCTTCAGATCTAGCCTATCCAGGGGAAGTTCCCTCTAGGGATCCTTCTTTCCAGGCTTTCCTCCTGGATATGGCAAAATCACTTGCCATTCCTATTCCTGGACAAGATCCTACACATGGGAATACAGAATATCTCTCTGTTCCTAGCAAAGCAAAGGAGAACATCATGCTTCCTTTGCATCATTCTTTGCAGGATCTCCTTCTACGAATGTGGGAAGCTCCTTTAAAGTTACCCCCACCTTCTAGAGCAACTGATCTTCTATATCAGGTGCCCCCCTCTCCAGGGTTCAAAAGACTCAACTTCCTCATCATTCCATTGTGGTAGAATCAGCAATGAGGCGAGTGAAGAGTAATAAAAAGCACTCTTCTTGTCCGCCAGGTCGTGAGTCTAAGACACTAGATGCCTTTGGACGTCAAACCTTCCAGACATCCATGCTTTCAGCAAGGATTCTCTCATATATTTTTTATATGGGTATATCTCTTGAGGAGATCACAAAGCAGTTACATCTTTTGACTCCTTTTCTTCAAGAGCCCAGATGTACAGACTATTCCTCACTGGTTAGTCATACTCAGAATATCTCTAAGTTTCTTACTCGTGCTACCCTAGACTCCTTTGAGTCTGTTAGCAGGACTTCTGCTATAGCTGTAGGGGCACAACGTAGAGCCTGGCTTCAAACCTCAGACTTGGACAAATGGGCACAGGAAAGACTGGGAAATACTCCTTGCACTGGAGAAAATCTCTTCAACAAGGAGTCTTTACTTCAGGTTACTCAGTTTTCCACTGACTTTCCTTTTTCCAGAGGCTGTTTCTACGCCACCTTCTTTTCCAGTAAGTAGGAAATGTCCTACCAAACTTTCTTCCCCTAAGGGGAGAAGGTTTTACCCATCATCTGCCCATCATTCAGATGTTCCCAAACAGGGGAAACATCGCCCTGGTCTGAGGAATCCACAACCTCAACAGGGTCAACAAACCCAGCAGTCGCAGGGTTTCAAATAGATCATTGTCCCTTTTGGTTGGGGGGTTAGGATGGCAGTCTGCTTCTTTTCACTTTAAGTATCTGCACTAATTTTATCCTAACCTACCTAGATATCTCTTCATGAGACATCTTTTCTCTAAGAGTCTTTATGATGATCATGCCCATACTTAACAGATTTTCCTCTTCCTCTTGGAGGAAAGAGAGGTAACAACTATCAATAGACAGTTGTTTCCCTGTACTGGCATGTATCATCTCACCTTTCAGAGACTTCCTCCATAGTGGGTCTCTTGCAACTCTGTCTTACAAACCAAATGTTGTAGTAAGAGGGAGGTAAGAGTGACTTTTCACACGGGTAAGCCCCTATGGTCTTCTATCTGTTCTACCTTCTGGAGTTGTCTTCCCCCCTTGTTACCTTAGGGCAGCTCCTCAGACAATAGGAAGTCCTACCATGTCTGTTTTCTTTATCCCAATCTAAAAAAAAAAAAAAAAAGAGGAGGGAAAAGAAGTTCTTCATGCTGCCCTGATAGTTGCTGCAGATGCAAAAATTCCTAGTGGTTAGGCCACAGGTTTTGTTCACTACACAACCAGGGCTTCCTCTCCACTAGCAATCCTCCTAGCCTCAGTGCTAAGTCCCAAACAGGTTATCAACCTCGTTTGGGAAACCCTGTTATCACTGTTTGGTTGGTTAACTTCTATTCTTTGCCCCCTTGTCCTTGGCAGAATAGTTGGTTACCTACTGGCTTTCCACATTCCTCACCAAGGATCGTCCACAGCAAGTTTTTTCTTCTAACCAACCTGCAGCATGCTCTCTGCAACTCTACAGAGTAGCTTTGCACTATGGGCCCTTGCTAGAGAGCATTAGTATCTTGCCTAACAGATAACCCCAGATGGTTAAAAGGGGTTCCCCCAGTCATGTTCATGCCTGGGAGGTATTCTCTACCCTTTCCATCTTATCTTAAATCTCTGTTGAGGCATAAGCCTCAGGCCTTTCATTACGTGAAAGCCTAAAAGAAGGGCCTGGATTGGCCCATATCGCCTTGGGTTTTCCCGTCAGGGATAAATTCTTCACTGGCAACTAGAGGACACCTAATACCCATCTTGCCCTCATAGGCGGATCACTAGGGTATCTTCCTCCAGAGGCCTCCTCTATCCAATCTCCATACTACAATTCTGGAGATATCTGGACTTCCTGTCTGCAGACTGACGTTATCCTCTGCCATTTTCACGTAGGCCATCCTGGTTATTCAAGAGCTCAAATTCTGCAAAGAATTAAGCCGCCTTCTTGTCAGGGACACCCTCCTCTGACTATGCCAGTCATAACCAGGAGAAGAGGATTTTTTCTATTTATCTACTCAAGCAGGTATCAACCTTCTTGCTGTCAGATGAATCTTCCTCTCTCCCTATAAGGGGGGATGGGGTTCTCTGGACATCTCTCCATCCATATACCTGGAGACATGTGTCTATATGCTTGCCTATTCATCTAGGTATATATAGATATAGATAAGTATATCTATATCTATCTATCTGTGTGTCTTCTGCCCATACATATCTCTTTATAGATATATGCATATATACCCTATATGTGTATATATTTAAATATATATAAATATATATAGATATAGATATATAGATAGATATATAATGAGATATATTTTTAGATAGATCTGTATCCATCTACTTATCTATCTGTCTGTTAGGTTCAGATATCCTTACATTCCTATATGATCCTGACAGATGGGCACTACTCCTATCAATGCTGTGCCAGCATACTTAGGGGGCTACACCTATAACCACTTCCTGTGGTAATTAACAACCTTTATCTTTACCATAACCTTTTCAGGTTAGGTACTCCTGAAGCTCTCCATTTACCTTTTTTTCTTTCCTAATTGACCCCATTTAGGAAAGACTTTGCAGAGCTTCAGTTGCTCTAAAGCTTAGCGCTCCTGAGTCTGTCTTTACTTCCTTATCAGATACAAGGGTCTCCATACCCTTTCTCCCCTACATGGACTGATCCAACCCCAGTCCAGTTGGGTCAGACTCATTTTTTCTCTTGGACCAAAACAGCTTAAGCTTTCTTTAATAGTACCTTCTGCGTCTCCGCTGAAGCTCTACCTCTTATACTACCCCAGTTTTCCCCTGGGGCTATTTCTCACCCTGAAGGGTTCTGACCTCCACTTGTTTTTGTTCTACTTTATTACCTCTACTTCTCAGTGAAGTACCCCTTGAGCACATTCACGGGCTCTTCTATCAGATCCATATGTAGCTCAGTGCACCTGTGCAATGCCAACAAGGGAGGCCCAGATCACAGTATTTTACTACCAAATGCCCTCGATACAGGGTCTTCCCCTTCTGAAGCCCTGTTCTAGCCAGCTGTTCCACAGCTCCTTTTCTGTATTCAACTCCTACCCTCCATCCCCAGGATGCCTGAGGTCCTGAGGAATAACATGGCTCGTTCTAGACTTACAACATGCTAGGACTCACTCCGGGCATCTGAGCTTGGGAGTTCCCATATGTGAAGACTCATTCCTGCTTGTTCCTGGAGATAGCACAGTTACTTACCTGTAACAGGTGATCTCTGGGAACAGCAGGAATAAGTCTTCACAACCCACCCACCTCCCCTAGGAGTTGCATTTCTCTATCTCTATCTTTCCCTTCCTTGCTCTCTCTCTTTGTCTCAGCTTTAAAACTTAACTGAGAGAGGCAGTTGGGAAGGCGGGAAGGCAGCGCGCAGGCGTGTTGGGATGCTTCCAAAAGCTTTCTGATTGGACGCTGGGAAGCGTTCCCGCGCAGACTCCGTCGGTACCGATGTACCCATATGTGAAGACTTATTCCTGCTGTTCCCAGAGATCACCTGTTACAGGTAAGTAACTGTGCTTTACCTGGACTTGGCTCTCGAGGAAGACCTCCACCCTCCTGTGGAAGAAGCCACAAGATGATAAGCCTCCTTTCCTCAGGAAGGGCCAACCCTATCGAGGTTACCCTCATACCCGGCTACCCAGACCCCTCAGGATCACCAGGGCAAGCAAGGGCCAGGTCCCACTTAAGCCCAAGAGTCCCAAACCCCAGCCACCAGCCCCAGTCCAACCTGGGCCAGGGTTTTGACGCCCCCTGCATAGCCTCTCTTCCACTGGAGGGTCAGCTCCCAACAGGGGGGTGCCCGGTCCATTTTGCCCACTGCTGGGCCTCCATCACCACTGACTCATGGGCACTTCAAGTAGTCAGGGAGGGTTACCTCCTCCACCTGGACCAGGTACCTCCACCTTTCCCTGGAGAACCTCTTCGGTCTCCCCTGCATCAGGCTGTGCTAAAGCAAGAACTTGCAGGCCTTCTCAGGGACAGGGCTGTGGAGCTCGTACCATACCACCTGAGAGGACTAGGGTTTTACTCCAGGTGCTTTCTGGCCTCAAAAAGAACAGGAGGGCTAGGGCCCATCCTGGACCTGAGAAACCTGAACAAATTCCTGGTGCGGGAGAAACTCAAGATGCTCTCCCTTGAAATATTGCTGCCCTATCTCCAGTAGGGAGATTGGCTATGCTCCTTGGACCTAAAGGATGCCCACATCCACATCACCCCAGTCACAGACAGTACCTAAGATTCGTGGCTGAGAGCGACCACTACCAGTACAGGGTACTGCTTTTTGGCCTAGCCTCTGCACCAAGGGTCTTCACCAAATGCCTAGCAGTGGTGGCCGCCTATCTTAGTCTCCAAAGGGCCTTTGTCTTCCCATACCTAGACGATTGATGGTGTGGCCTGCTGTGTCCCCTCTTACTAACCAATGTCCTACAACATCTGGGATTCGTGATAAATCTCCCAAAATTCCAGCTCACTCCAACACAGGACTTGGAGTTCATAGGGGCCAATAGAGGCATTATGATAAATGGAGTTCATAGGGGCATTCCTCCTCCTGGACAGGGCTGATCATCTCATGGCCCTAGCAGCCGATGTACAGTGCTGCCACACGGTCTCAGCACACTCCATGCTTCGCCTTCTCAGCCACATGGCCTTTGCGGTACATGTGATACCCAACGCTTACCTCCACATGCGGGTAGCTCAGTGGTGCCTCCACTCACAGTGGACCCAGGCCACGGGCCAGCTCCAGGACAGAGTGTGTCCTGCCACCTGGCAGAGTCACTCGGTTGGTGGCAGGTTGCTCAGAACCTGCTTCAGGGCATGCCCTTCCAACAGTCCCCAGAAGGTACTCACAATGGTTGCCCCCCTACGGGGCTGGGGTGCCCACTGAGGAGCTGCGCATACAGGGGTTGTGGGCACCCGAGGAAAGTCAGCAGCAGATCAACCTATTGCAGCTCAGGGATGTCTTCCTAGTACTAAAAACTTTCCAGCACTGCCTGCAGCACCAGTCAGTGCTCATCCAGGCGGATAATCAGGTCACGATGTTCTACCTGAACAAGCAGGGGAGCTCAGGCCTACCGCCTCTGCAAGGAGGCAGTTGCCCGCTGCTTGTATGCGACCAGGCTAGGTATGTTCCTTCAGGTGACATACCCTCCCGGGCAACACCCTTGTGGACAGACTGGGCAGAGTCCTCCAGCCACACGAGTGGCATTTGAACCCAGGGGTGACACAGCGGCTGTTCAGAATGTGGGGCACCCTGAGCCTCGAACTCTTTGCCAGCCCGGTCAATGCTCAGCTACCACGTTTCTGCTTCCTGCATCTGCACCCAGACCAGGTAGCAGCGGATGCCACCTTCTTCTTATGGCGGGGGGGGGGGGGGGGTCCTTCTCTATGCCTTATCTCCCACACCACTGATAACAAAAATCCTCTTTAAGGTCCAGTGAGACAAGGCCTTCGTGATTCTGGTGCTTCCAAGGTGGCCCAGACAGCCTTGGTTTCCCCTACTGCTCTGTCTCTCGACAGAGCCTCCAGTCCCTCTTGGGAGCTCCCCGGGGTTTTTGACCCAGGATGAGGGCTCGTTCTTCCACCCCAACCTGGGATCCTTGTCTCTCACAGCATGGTTCCTGAACTGGTCGCTTTAGCACCCCATAACCTCCCTAGGGAGGTAGAAGAGATCTTTCTGGCCTCCCGCAAGTACTCCATGAGACTGGCCTATGCCTTCAAGTGGTGCAGATTCTCCTTATGGTGCACAGAGCATCGGGCAAATACGTTCTGCTGTCCAGTGAACACGGTGTTGCAATACTTGCTCCACCTCTCGCAGTCTGGGCTCAAGTCCAAATCTGTCTGGGTGCACCTGAGCGCACTCTCCTGAAACCATCACTCCATAGAGGGCAAGCCCCTCTCCCTGCAACCCCTGGTTACTCGATTCATGTGGGGCTTACTGCTCTTTAAGCCTCCTATCTGCCCACTTCCGGCAGAATGGGATCTCAACGTGGTCCTGGCACAGCTTATGAAGCCGCCCTTTGAGCTTTTGGCTACCTGCCATCTCCGCTACCTGTCCTTCCTGGTGGCACTCACCTCTGCCTGCAGTGTCGGCGAGCTCCAAGCCTTGGTGGCCGAACCACCCTACACCAGGTTCTACAAGAACAGGGTTGTACTCCGTACCCTCCTAAAATTCCTACCGAAGGTGGTATCTGATTTCCACTTCAACCAGGGGGTGGTACTGCCCACCTTCTTTCCTCGGCCCCATGCCAACAAGGCGTCAGCCATTCTCCACACTCTGGACTGCAAAAGGGCCCTATCCTATCTGCTGCATACCCAGGACCACTGCAAATCCTCCCAACCTTTTGTTTTGTATGACTCCAGTCATCTGGGGGAGGCAGTCACCAAGCGGGCTCTGTCCGTCTGGGTGGCGGACTGCATTGCCTTTGCCCACAACCAGGCTGGGCTGCCGCTATGGTCAGGGCTATGGCAACCTCTGTTGCGAGTCTACACTCTGTCCCAATGGCAGACATCTGCCAGGCTGCCTTCTGGTTCTCCGTTCACACTTTTGCAGCCCATTACTGCCTGGAGAGGGATCCTGATGGGACAGTGCCTTAGGACAGGCTGTCCTCCAGAATCTGTTTGAGGTTTAGGCAACTCATGCCCTCTGACCCTTCTTGTTCAGGCTACTGGTAGTTCTCCCTGGACACTGGGGTCCTCGTAATCTGTCCTTAGATTCGCTTGTGGCTGCTCATGGCTGGGCCGTGCTTTTTTTCTACAGGTTTACGGTAGCCTGTAGCTAGGGAGTCCCATATGTGAGGACGGACTTCCTGCTTGTTCCTTGAGAAAGCATACTTACTTACCTGTAATAGGTGTTCTCCAGGGACAGCAGGAATTAGTCCTCACAGACCTACCTCCTCCCCTTGGAGTTGCAGTTTTTGGCCATATTCTTCGTCGACTTTAGCTATGTCATCTGGGCAAGATGGCACCTTTGGGCGGGAAGGGGAATATGTATGTGTGGTGGCATCACCCAAAGGCTTTCTTTGAAAGCTGGGGAGATGCTCCATGCAGGGCTCCGTTGGCATTGACATCACCCATGTGAGGACTGATTCCTGCTGTCCCTGGAGAACACCTTTTACAGGTGAGTAACTATGCTTTATGGACTGGGAGACATTTTACACAGACTATTTAAGCTGTTCTCAAGAAGCCCATGTGAGGTTTTGGCAGTGGGAGGGGAGTAACAAGAACAAATGAAAAAGAAAAAGCAAACAATGTATTGAGCCAAATATTAAATGAACCAACATCCAGCAGTAACCTTCATTCTGTTTAGCAGGGATGCACAAGTATCAATCCTTAAGGGCTGTAAACAAGTCAGGTGTTCAGGATATTCCTTATGAATATGTATGTGATAGATCTGCATGCATACTGCCTATACTTTATGCAGCTCTCATGCATATTTTTGAAGGATATCTTGAAAACCTGACCTGCTCGTAGTACGTTCAATGCCCTAGCTGACCCTTGGGGCCATTTCTGTTGCTGTTTAACAGGTCGAGGCTCCAGCAGAGCGTGAAGCCCCACTGATGTTGATACCTACAAGTTGAGTAATTTTGTGGTGCTAAAAATATTAGTTTAATTGTTTGGGGACTGGGCTATTTTGTGGAGTGAAGCTAGACAGTATATGAAGCTACCTACTAGAAAGAATGTCACAAATGACTTCTCATATTCCATGGGCCAGTAGTGTACCTCGGTGATATCACATGCAAAGCATAAAACACAATACCCAAATTACCATATCTGTTTTTCCTTACTAATCCTTTCCCATATGGCAAGATGAGCGATTTTAATTTAAGCTGATCTTAGCTTTAAAACATTTTGCGAAATGCCCACCTCCTTCCAAATTATGTAAGGCCCACATTAAGAGTTTGCCTCCCATCTGTGCCCTGAAAAACCCCATATCTTGGGACCCTAGTTTCTCAGAGGACATTGCGGGATAGCAAGCTCTCATAGATGGGTGGTGCCACAGACTGCTTGGCATGAGAAGTTCTAGCGTAGATTAAGTTCCAGAAGCTTTTATGAAGCTCCACTGTGCATGCATGCCACTTCCCACAAGATTGCCTCAGGTCTGTTTTTCTGTGGAGCTAGCTTTTCCATAGAGTACCTAACTTCCCCCCCCTTACTTTTAAAATTTTTGCATATTTTTATAGTTCTGTCACCATCTTGCTCAGGGCTGGCTCAAGAGTTTCTGCTGCCTCAGGCAGAAGCCTTGGCTGTGCTGGCCCACCACCTCCCCATCTTCCAAGCCAAGCCATGCCACTGTCCCCCTCCCCCCTCCTCCCCTGCTGCTGCCGATTCCATTGGTGGAGAGGGGAAGGTTGGATATGGTATGCGGTGACAGTGGCCCAAGGCAGGCCATGTGTTTTGATAGACATGGCCTGCCACTTCTGATCCCCCTCTAATACAACTTCCTATTGATATGGAGGGGGGGGGGGTCAGAAGTGGTAGGCCATGTGTGCGGAAGCACATGGCCTGCTGCGGGTGCTAAGCTCTGCTGCCCTAGGTGGCAACCTAGACCACCTAGTGGATGGGCCAGCCCTGGCCGTGCTGTGCTAATTCCTGTTAATGTCTTAGTTTATTTGGTTATTTAAGCTTCCTTTCTTGTGCATTTGCGGGTATAGGCTCCTTTAGATGTCTTAGATGTCCTGGTTGGGCATGTTTTTTCAAAATCAAGTTGTTTGATTTTGCAATGGCTATCTTTTTTGGCAGCATATCCCAGAAGACACCCTCCTCCCAGCAGGTTTAAGAAGTTCACTTTTGTTATGGGAGCATATGTATCACAGATGCTCATAATTGGTGCCTGCAGTTTCTGGGGCCAGGCCATTATCCTTCTCATTGTTTGTGTCAAGGAGAGGGCTCAGAGGTCGAGAAAAACACATTGTATTTTTGGCACCAGTAAGTCCAGTCTATTGACCTCATGATTCGAAGCATCAGTTTCCATGGTCTTAATAGCTGCATTGGACACTGGAGATGCATAGACATTGAGTGCATCAATCATCCTCTACATTGAGCATCAGTAGAGCCCATATGGTTCCTGTCCAAAGATGGGCATTCAGTCACATCTTCATTAGTATTAAGAACTTGCAACGCAGAACCAGGTGGAGGCCAGAAGAGGAGTTACACCTTATTGGAGCATGATGTCATGAACCATTAAGGCACCAAAGGAACTGATATCTTGAAACCATACCTGACATGAGGGGACTGCACATCCTAGGTAATGAAGAAAATCAACAGGCTCAATGGGGCTGAGAGTAATCTTCTGTTTGTAGTCCAACCATCCCAGGATGCTGGGGCATCTTCTATCGTGTCTGAAATTTTGATAGTCCATTCAAAATTTAAAAATCACTTGTTTCATTAGACTTTTCCTGTAGCTGCTTTATTTTGTGATCTCTGGTAATCTAACTTAGTGGTTGTTCAACAATGATTGTCTGCTCTGTTTTGTTTTATGTATGTTTGTGATCTGCCTAGGTTATAGAGCGGAATGCAAAATTTTAAAATAAATATCAATTGGCATCCTTTGATAACTAACTCATGAGGAGATTGAAGGAGCAGATAGTGTTTCTTTGCATAGCATGGTTTGTATTTTGACATGGTCGAAGTCCGTGCAGGAAGAAATGCATCTGAGTCTCGATTGCCTTGCCTGTGAGAGAGGCACTGACACCAAGGCATTGAAAGGTGTCCGACTCGGTGACTGCCCAGTCACTGTATTTTTTTTTCTTCAGTGCATCAAGGGCAGGCGTTTCATTGAGGCATCTGAGATTGTTGGTAATTTGACATTCTCGGTCACAACCCATACCTAGACAGGAGTGTATTTTGAGGCAGGTAGTGACCCTGGCTTCTCAGATGGAATATTTTTCTGGATCAGACTTTGAGTTGTTCTGATTGTGAGCCATAGGGGGCTCTGACCAAGAGTTCCATTGGCTTACCATCAGATTCATCCCCCTCATGAAATAAAGACATTTTTGCAAGAGGAACTTTCTTCCATTATGTTGGGGAAATGGCCAAGTTCATTCCATTTAAGCTAGAGATGGAAGAAGAATCCAAGACACAAATGCTGGATATCCTCAAATTCCTTAACCCTCCCAGTGAAGCTGTGATAGTGCCCATTCGGAATCCTGAAAGACGTACAGCTGAGAATGTGGAAGACCCTACCCCTCTGTTCAGCCTATTAATAAGTAAGCTGACTTGAAGTGTTGAGTCGAAGTGTCTCCTGATTCAAGAAGCAGCAGCTTCCTTTCTCCAGGACCAAGCAGGAAGTCAGTCCTCACATATGGGTGTCATCAGCGCCGATAAAGCCCCAGCGGAGCATTTCCCCAGCTTTCTATGAAAGCCTTTGGGAATGCAGGCACGCATGCACGGTTCCCTTCCCGCCTAAAGGTGCCATCTTACCTCAGTCTCTTTTTTTTCCGTGAAGCCCACCGGACGTGTGTCCAGTTTTCCCGGTTAAAATTAGATTTTTCAGCGATTTTTTTTTTTTGCTCTTTTTCTACCGGTTCGACGCCGGTTCCCCTCCCGCCGGGTTCGGTACACCGGTATCTAGCCTGATTCCTCTTTTCAGTTTTTGCCCTTCGTGGCTGGCGTTCGCGCCCTTTTTCTCTTTTTCCCTGGAAAGCCGGTCTTTTGACCTCGCGGGGACTCTTTTTTTTCCCCGATGGCTTCCAGTGGTTTTAAAAAGTGTGATCAGTGTAAGAAACTAATGTCTCTCACCGACACACACGACTGCTGCCTTCGGTGCCTGGGCCCCGACCACGATCCTAAGTCGTGCGGGGCCTGTGGAAAAATGTCTTCCATGGCACTGCGAAGTCGCCAGCAGCAAAAGGAAAGGCTTTTCTTGGACTCAACCTCCGGCCGGCCCAGACCTCGTCTGAGGCCTCGACATCTCGGGATTCCGATCCCGAGCGCCGTCGAAGCTCCTCGGACAGGGGGTCCCCCGACCGGGAAACGCAAGAGGAAGAAACGGCTTGCGGGGGCGTTGTCGGAAGAGGTCCCTGACTCCTCGAGGGCCAGGTCTTAAGACCCCCGACCGTCGCCCCGGGCCTGTGGAACTGGAGAAGCCTGCCAAAGTTCCTCGTGTGGAGCCGGAGTATGCTGGACACGTAAGCCCCATAGTCCTGGTGGACTCTCCTCCCAGGGAGCCGACGTCGGGCCCGGCGCCACCAGGGCCCGAGTTGGTGGCTGCTGTGTCTCCCGAGCTGAGTCTCAGGATGACAGCCTTGGAGAGCAGAATGTCTGCCTTCATGGAGCAGCAGCGGGCACTAATGGCCAGCCTGTCTGGCGCATCTGCCCCGACCACCGGGACATCGACGTCCAAGTCGACCCCGGAGACCGAGCCGATACTCTAGTCCATCGTGGCTCGGAGTCGACCTCGGTCGCGGTCCCCCTCGACCTCCCGTTCGGGACCGAGGGTGTTGACGCCGGTGCTTCCGGCATCGGGGCGGGTGCTCCAGGGCCCCGCGGGGTCGGACCCCGACTCTTCCTCGGATGAGTTGGCTTGGGAGACGGAGGACGAGGAGTCTCCTGACACCTTTAAGACTCGGTGCGTCCCTTTGGACTCACCGCAGTCTGAGCCCCGGAGTAGGTCCCCCCCGGAGGACACTCGGTTCTCGGAGTTCGTCCGGGATATGGCCACTGCCTTGGCTATTCCGGCGGATCCCGAGGAAGAGCCTCGAGTTGAAGAGCTCGAGGCGCTGCAGTATGACTCTCCTCCGAAGGAGGCCTTTACTGTCCCGGTTCCTCCGATGCTGGAATGGCTCCTCTTTCGTATGTGGGAGGCACCGGCCTCGGCGCCGGTTCTTAGCGAGTCGATTCGATCTATCGGCTCCGTAAGAGCCCTGGTTTTCAGAAGGCACAGCTACCACACCATTCCATGGTTGTGGAATCGGCCATGCATCGTCTGCAGAGTCAGAAGATGCACTCCACGGTGCCTCCTGGCAGGGAGGCCCGAAACCTAGATGGCGTCGGTAGAAAGTATTTTCAGGGCTCGATGCTTGCTTGCCGTGTCCAGTCTTACCAGCTGTACATGGGCATGTACTTGCGGGATCTGGCCAAGGAGTTGGCCGGATTCTCTGCTGGTCTCTCCGGGGAACCCTTGCAGAGATTTAAGTCCTTGTCCTTGGGGATTCGGGACTGCTCGAAGTTCATGTCCCGCGCCGCCTACAATGGCTTCGAGGCATCGGCCCAAGTTGCGGCAGCCGGCATCGTGGCTCGGCGCCAGGCATGGCTGCAGTCATCGGACCTCAAGCCATGGGTTCAGGACAAGTTGGTCGATGTCACTTGCCGAGGTGAAAACCTTTTTGGCAAGCCCATGACCGAGAAGGCCGCTCAGCTCGAGACCGAGCACCTCACCCGGACAAGGCTGTCGAGGAAGACCTCTGCCCCTTCTCATAAAAAGAAGGGCTCGGGTAAAAAGCCCCTATCTGGACCACTGGCTCATCAGGGGTCAGACAGGTTAGGAGGCCAATCAAGCCACCCTCAGGACCATTGCTCTTCTACAACGCCTGGGGTTTGTCATAAACTTCGCAAAGTCCACTTTGCTCCCTTCCCAGAATTTGGAGTTCATAGGGGCAAGGTTGGACTCTCTCCTGGCAAAGGCATTCTTGCCAGAAAACAGAGCCCGAAGGTTAATGGCCTTGGCAAGTCAGTTTCTCAGCAGGTCCCTGGTCTCCGTCAGACTCGGCCTTCGGCTTCTAGGCCACATGGCTTCGACAGTACATGTGACCCCCAATGCCAGGCTCCATATGAGGCCTGCACAGTGGTGCCTTCGGTCTCAGTGGTCACAGGCCACAGGCAGCCTCAGAGACAGGATAAGGGTGTCCAGACCATTTCTGCATGCCCTCAACTGGTGGCTACACCCACCCAATCTGCTGAAAGGGGTGCCCTTTCAGATTCCAGGTTATACAGTGATGCTAACAGATGCCTCCCTGCAAGGCTGGGGTGCGCATTGTCTGGGCAAGTGCACCCAGGGCCTCTGGTCTCCCTGGGAAGCTGCACAGCAGATCAACCTCCTCGAACTCAGAGCTATTCGACTAGCACTCAAAGCTTTCACTCCTACCCTGGCTCAACAGTCTGTCCTGATTCAGACAGAATACCAAGTTGCCATGTTTTATGTGAACAAACAGGGCGGAACTGGGTCCAGGATCCTTTATCGGGAAGCTCAGGACCTTTGTTCTTTTGCCCTCAAGCACAACATGCTCCTCAGGGCTGTGTACCTTCCTGCCCAGGACAACTACCTGGCAGACAGATTGAGCAGGATACTGCAGCCCCACAAGTGGCAGCTGCATCCTTCAGTAGTTCAGAAGATCTTCCTGAGATGGGGTCTCCCTTTGATGGATCTCTTTGCCAGCCCCATCAACAAGCAACTGCCAAAGTTCTGCTCCAGGCAACCACATCCTCTGCGGACAGCAGCGGATGCTTTTCTGATATCTTGGTCTCAGGGCCGCCTCTATGCGTTTCCTCCCATGCCCTTGGTGGCCCGAACCCTATTCAAGATTCTCCAGGACAAGGCCTCGGTCCTGCTGGTAGCTCCCAGGTGGCTGAGACAGCCTTGGTTTCCTCTTCTGCTTCAACTGGCGGTGGATCCTCCACTGCCTCTGGGGTTGCAACCCAACCTTCTCACACAGGACCAGGGTTCCCTTCTGCACCCCAATCTCCAGTCTCTCAATTTGATGGCCTGGAGGTTGCAAGGGTAGTCTTGGCTCCCTGGGGCCTACCTCAGGAAGTTGAGGAGGTTGTCCTAGCCTCTACGAAAAAGTCCACTAGGAAAACCTATGCTCTCAAATGGAAGAGGTTTTTTGTGTGGTGTCACCTACGTACAGAGGATCCTTTCTCCTGTACTGTGCCAGTAGTTCTTCAGTACTTCACTTATCCAATCAGGGACTTAAGTCCAATTCTGTAAGGGTCCACCTCTCAGCTCTAGCAGCTCACCACTCATTGGTAGAGGGACAATCTCTTTCTGGTCACCCCTTGGTGTTCCGCTTTCTCAGGGGCTTGCTTTTGCTCAAGCCTCCCATCCGTCCTCCTGCCCCTGAGTGGGAGCTGAATGTGGTCTTGCAGCAACTGACTCGCCCTCCTTTTGAGCCGATGGCTACTTGTCCACTACGCTTCCTCTCCTGGAAGACACGCTTCCTGATAGCCCTTACCTCGGCTAGGCGAGTAAGTGAGCTTCAGGTCTTGGTCTGTGACAGGCCTTACACCAGGATTTATAGGAACAGGGTAGTCCTCAGGACTCACCCAAAGTTCCTCCCAAAAGTTGTCTCCTCTTTCCACCTCAATCAGGAGGTGGTCCTTTCAACATTCTTCCCTAGGCCTCATGCAAGCCAGGCTGAAGCAGTTCTGCATACCCTCGACTGTAGGAGGGTCATATCCTTCTACCTTGACCGTACTCAGGGGCATAGAAGGGCTACTCAGCTCTTCGTATCCTTTGACCCCAATAAGTTGGGGTTGGCTGTGTCCAAGCGTACCTTGTCCATCTGGGTGGCTGACTGTATCTCCTGGGCTTACAAGGCAGCTGACCTTCCTTTGCAGGGTAGGGTTACGGCCCATCGTGTCAGGGCAATGGCTGCCTCAGTGTCTCATCTCCGCTCTGTGCCCTTGGTAGACATCTGCAGGGCTGCAACTTGGCCTTCAAGCCAGACGTTTGCGGCCCATTACTGCTTGGAGAGGGAGTCCCGTAGGGACAGTGCTTTTGGCCAGGCAATACTCCGGAATCTCTTTGAGGTTTAGGCAACTCCTGCCCTCCTGCCCTCTGTTGGGCTCCCGGTGGAGGTTGTGTCCTTGAAAAGCCTTTCTTTGCTGCTGAGACTAGAGGGAGTTCTCTTGTTCAGCTTGCATTCCTCGGTAGCCCAGAGCTTGGGAGTCACCCATATGTGAGGACTGACTTCCTGCTTGGTCCTGGAGAAAGAGTAGTTACTCACCTGTAACAGGTGTTCTCCAGGAGCAGCAGGAATCAGTCCTCACAACCCTCCCTCCTCCCCTTGGAGTTGCAGTTGTACATAGTTTATTTTTCATTTTTGTGTGCTGTTCTTAGCTATGTCATTTGACTGAGGTAAGATGGCACCTTTAGGCGGGAAGGGAACCGCGCATGCGTGCCTGCATTCCCAAAGGCTTTCATAGAAAGCTGGGGAAATGCTCCGCTGGGGCTTCATCGGGGCCGATGACACCCATATGTGAAGACTGATTCCTGCTGCTCCTGGAGAACACCTGTTACAGGTGAGTAACTACTCATCTCCAGGAACAAGCAGGAATGAGTCTTCACATATGGATACGTCGGTACCGATGGAGTCTGCGCAGGAACGCTTCCCAGCGTCCAATCAAAGAGCTTTTGGAAGCATCCCACCACGCCTGCGTGCTGCCTTCCTGCCTTTCCCAACTGCCTCTCCTCAGTTTTTGTTTTTCCGCGGAGCCGGCAGGACGTCCTCCTGTCACCGCAGAAAATTCTTCTTTTATTTCTTTAGTTTTCTTGTGGTCGTGGCTGTCTTCCCGACGCCACCGGTACCGCCGGTGTTTTCTTTTATTTTCTTGTAAAATCTTCCTTTTTCAGGGAATATGTTTTCTTCATAGTGTCTCACGGTATCTTAGGCCTTTTAGGCCTCTTTTTCCTTCATGGAACCGCCAGCCACTTTCCCCAAGAAATGTTCAAACTGTGGCGGTACAACTTTAGCTTTAGACCCTCGACGTTGGTGTCTAACCTGCTTGGGTCCTGACAACAGTTTGGTAAAAAGAAGTCTTCAATATCGAGGTTCCCTCGATACACGGTTTCCCTCCAGCTTCGGGGCACCGTCCCCTTCTTCTACACAGGATCAGGTAACCCACAAACAGTCTGTTAAGACTAGCCAGCCCTCGAGTGGTAGGTCTCATGCACAGCATGTAGACGGCTCCGGCCTTGCCCTCGAGGGCCCACTGGCTTCAAAACCCCGGCGGGAGTCTTTGGTCTCCAAAGCGTATAAGGGGTTTCAGGTTGTTCCTGGGGTTCACCCCTCACAGAACATACCTGAGCCGTGTCCGGTGGTGGCATCCGCTTCGAGCGGTACCGATACCCCGACATCGGCACTGGTGTTGGATGAAATACTCCTCACCAGGGATGGTCATCTGGTGTCCTCGGTGCCTTCGGGACCGGTGGATACACTCCAGACTGACCTTCCATTATCGGTACCAGCACCGATACTACCACCGACGTCTGTACCTTCCAGACGTGCATCGATAGCCTCGCTTCCTTCGATGCCGAGTCTGGAATTGATCTCCAGTTTGGAGGACTGAGTACCGACTCGCCTTGGTACCGGCTCCGGGCGGTACCGAAGGCTCAGTTCCGATGATTCGGATCCGCAACTCTCGGTTCCCTCGAGGCCGATTGAGTTGTCACTTGCGGACCTTCACTCACCGGTATCGGTACCGAAGTTGGTACCGATGTCCTCTTTACCCTTACAGTCGGTGCATTCCATGCTTCGCTTATCGATGCCGAGTTTAGAATCGCTCTCTAGTCTGGAAGACTTGGTACCAGTACATTTTGGTACCGACACCGATCGATACCGATGGCTCGGTACTGAGGATAGCACCCGCAGGGTTTCGGTTACCTCGGTACCGATTGAACGGTCACCGATGACTGCTCCGATGTCTTTGTCGAGCTCGACTCCGACATCAGTACCGGTATCCACAGTACCATCGTGGCCAACTCCTACCATGCTTTTTTCAACAGGATCACTCCCTTCTATGCCAAGCTTGGAATCGATACCTGGCATGGACAATATGGTAATGACGGTCGCTGCTCCTGAAAGCCAGTACCGGCGACCATCTTTTAAGCATTCCACACTGCCCTGTGCAGGATCTTCTATTCCTATATATCTGGATAGCTCTGTCGGTGCTCAGGCTAGTTCTTCAGATCTAACCTGTCCAAGGGAAAATACTGTTGGGGAACCCTCTTTTCAAAGTTTCCTTCGGGATATAGCAAGATCTCTTGCTATTCCTATCCCAGAACATGATCCTGCACAGGACTCTCTTTCTACCAAAGCAAAGGAGAACATAATGCTTCCTTTGCATCATTCCTTGCAGAATCTCCTTCTAGGAATGTGGGAAACACCTCTAAGGGTGTCCCCACCTTCCAGAGCAACTGATCTCTTATATCAGGTGCCCCCCTCTCCAGGGTTTCAAAAGACTCAACTTCCTCATCATTCCATAGTTGTGGAATCAGCAATGAGGCGGGTGAAGAGCAAGAAAAAGCACTCTTCTTATCCGCCAGGTCGTGAGTCTAAGATACTTGATGCCTTTGGACATCAAACCTTCCAGACATCTATGCTTTCTGCAAGAATTCTCTCATATATTTTCTATATGAGTCTATCTCTTGAGGAGGTCACAAAGCAGTTACATCTTTTGACTCCTTCTCTTCCAGAGTCCAGGAGTGCAGACTTTTCTTCACTACTCAAGCATCTCCAGAATATCTCTTGGTTTCTTACTCGTGCTTCCCTAGACTCTTTTGAGTCTGTTAGCAGGACTTCTGCTATAACCATAGGGGCACGACGTAGAGCCTGGCTCCAAGCTTCAGGCTTGGACAAATGGGCACAGCACAGACTGGGACATACTCCTTGCACTGGAGACAATCTTTTCAACAAGGAGTCTTTACGTCAGGTTACTCAGTTCTTCACTGACTTATCTGTTCCTAGGAGCTGTTCTGCACCTTCTTCTGTCCCAGTAGGTAAGAAATGTCCTGCCAAACTTTCTTCCCATAGGAGAAGAAGGTTTTATGCATCATCTGCCCATCATACAGATGTTCCCAAACAGGGGAAGCATCGTCCTGGTCTACAGAGTTCAACCTCTCACCAGGCTCAGCAAACCCAGCAACCATAGGGTTTCTGATCAATTCATCAGATGCTTGTGACTCTGGGGATTACAATCTGCAGTTGCTTCTACTCATTAGAGACAATCCACTGCTGTCATTCTTTCTATGTTCTATGAGCAGTTAGGATGTTCATGCTTCTAGGTCACAGGATTTTTCCTCTTTTTCCTTCTAGGGAAAGAGGTCTATCCACTATCAAATGATAGTTTCCTGTGCCAGCATGTCTTTTTTCCCTCCTATAAACTTACTACTTGTAAGTTTTCTTCAGCTCCATTCTCTTTACCCTCTTACTAGGGATTTTCCTCTGTAAGAGCGGTATTGCTTCACTGGAAGGCTTTTCTTCAGCCTCTCTAGTTTTTTCTTACTTTTCCAGTGCGGAGTTCTCTTCTCTGAGTTGACTCCTCTTTTTCAATCTTGCTTTGAAGCAGTTCATCAGACACGTCCAGAGTTTTCTACTCTTGTTTTGTCTGTTCTTACTGTTTTTAAACAGTACTATTCTTATGCTGTCTGGCAAGCAACTGCCAATGCAGGAGCCTTAATGTTTCAACCACTGGTTCTTGTCCACCAGCAACCAGATTTGTCCTCCACTAACATTCTGTCTGGTCTTAGTAGTGGCTCCAAGTCAGTGCTGTCATCTGTCTTGAGAATTTTTTCACTACAAGCTTGCTGGATTGTCTTCTCTGTCTGCCATCTCCATTCCCCTGGGTTTGGCAGCATAGTTGACATAGCTACTGGCTCTTCTGCAGCCAGTTCTATCTCCCCATTCTCCTGCATCATGCTCTCTGCAATTCTACAGAGAAGCTCTCCACTATGGGCCCTTGCTAGAGAGCATGGGGGGCTTTTTCTCCAACAGCTATACTAGATGGTTGAAAAAGGCTTTTTAAGTCATGTATCCCATGACTAGAAAAATTCTCCTTTTAATATAAAGGACATAGGCCTCCTTTTACGTGAAAGCTTAAGGAGTTGCTAATTCCCTGCTTTGGTCCATAGTATTTTCCAATAGGGAATATGTTTTCTCCTTCCAGCTCGTCCTCATGGTAAGAACGCATGATACCTTTTTGCCCTTAAGCAGGTCAGCATGGTATCTCATTCCTATGTGTCTTCTGTTCACTTACCATGCTAGAGTTCAAGAATGCTCGGGACTTGCAGGCTGCAGACTGATATCATCCTCTGCTTTTCACGTAACCATCCTGGTTATTCTCCTACCTAGCATTCCTGTAGCCATAACCAGTGGGAATTGATTCTCTTTATGTCTTCTCAAGTAGGTTCCACCTTCTTGTTATTAGATGAATCTTTCCTCTCCTCATTTTCCTATGTGAATACCCTTTGTAGGCATATATCTGCTTCTTGCAGACTTCCATATAGAGGTGTATATATATATATATATATATATTCATACCTCTAGCACACATCTTACAGATGTCTGTCTGTCATGTGTGCGTATTTTATGCCCTTCATATCTCACTATAGATATATTTTCATATATCTATATTACATAGATATAGATATATGTCGAGATATTGTACTATCGGTAGATATGTTTCTGCTTTATCTACCTGACTGTCCAAGCTCATATAGCCATATGATTCTGACAGATGGGCTTACCCATACTTATGCTATCCAGCATGTTTTGGGGTCCTACACTCACAACCACTTTGGTGGTAGTTATCACCCCCCATAACCCTAGGGTTAGGTACCTCTGAAGCTCTCCATGTTCCAATATCTCTCCCAGCTGACTTCAGTTAGGAGAGACATTGCGGATCTTCAGCTACTCACAGGCTCTAACGCCTCCAGCGTTGTCCTTTCTTTTGGGATACAAGGGCTTCCCATACCCTTTCTCCCCATAAGGACTGGGCTTGTCTGTCCAAATCTGTTAGCCTTTCTCTTTTTGTTCCTAAGAGTGAACCACTCTGCTGCCAAATGAGTTGGGCTTTTATCATAAAGCCTTCTGCTGAAGGCGCATCGTTTTTGTACTACCCCAGTTTTCTCCTACTGGGGTTCCCTGTTACCTTTCAGGATTCTGACCTCCATTACTTTTCCTACAGGTTTATTACCTCCACTTACAGTGAGGTCCTTCTTGAGGTTCCTCTACTGGGTTCCCCAGTAGATCCCATGAACCTCCATACTTTAAAGTCCTGTTAGGGGAGGTCCCTATTGCAATATTTTTCCTTTGCAATATCATTGATGACAATTATCATCCACACATGGCCTCCTTGTCTGCAACCCTATGCTAGGTTAGCTGTTCCACAGCACCTTTCTTTCTTCAACTCCTACCCCCCATCCTCAGGATGCCTGGTGTTCTGGGAGATAGCATGTTCCAACCTATGACATGCTGGGACTCCAGGCATCTCAGCTTGGGAGTCCCCCATATGTGAAGACTCATTCCTGCTTGTTCCTGGAGATAGCACAGTTACTTACCTATAACAGGTGATCTCTGGGAACAGCAGGAATAAGTCTTCACAACCCACTCACCTCCCCAGGAGTTGTATCTCTATCTTTCCTTTCCTCTCTCTCTCTCTTTGTCTCAGCTTTAAAACTTAACTGAGGAGAGGCAGTTGGGAAAGGTGGGAAGGCAGCACGCAGGCGTGGTAGGATGCTTCCAAAAGCTCTTTGATTGGACGCTGGGAAGCATTCCCGCGCAGACTCCGTCGGTACCGATGTACCCATATGTGAGGACTTATTCCTGCTGTTCCCAGAGATCACCTGTTACAGGTAGGTAACTGTGCTTTACCATTTCGTGGTAGTCTAATCTGCTTTCAATAGAGCCAGGCATTCCAAGTTGCTCTCTTTGGTGCTCCTGGGAAAAGAGACACAGACATTATAATCTTTTATGAGTTTTTTTCAGAATGCTGTGCTCACATCCCGTATACTGTCTTATCGTCAATTCATGAGCATGCACTTGTGGACATTGTGTGACAGATGGCAGGGCTTCACTGTCATTCTTTCTCCAGAGAAAGCTGAGCAACTCCATTAGTGAACAAAGGGAAGGAGTGTGGAAAACACATTGTCCAGGTGATCTGTGATGTGTTAGAAATGTTATTGAGAGCTTCCTCTATGGAAAGACTGTCATCATGGCTCATAGTTTCCGATCTAAGATACGGTGTCCAGGAGAAACTCACTGTTGTCCTGTGCTGTGGCGAGAATCTTTTAGGGGATGAGGTGCAGGAGGATACAACCTTAATAAAACGCACTGACACACTTGAGATTCTCTGTGTCTCCTTCCAACCTGAATGCTTCTTCAAGGACGTATCAGAGCGAAGGACAAAGGAGATCTTATTACTCTCTCAGGCATCAGTATCCTTGTATCTCACACTCTCTCTTCCCATACCAGACAGGGCTCTTGCTCCCTTCCACAGTAACAAAGGGCTCAGAAGTCCAAGCCTACTCCTCAGCTAATCTAGGGATGTGGCTTTGACTGCCATTGATTTGAAGTGATCATACCATGATATTTGAGAGTGGAGAGCAAAGCATTACATAAGAACATAAGAAATGCCTTACTTGGTCAGACCAAGGTCTATCAAGCCCAGTATCTGGTTTCTAACAATGGCTAATCCAGGCCTTAAGTACCTGGCAGGTTCCCAAAGAAGCACACAGGTTCCACAATGCTTGTCCCAGGGCAAGCAATGGATTTCCTGGATCCTCTTTGATAATGGTTTATGGAACTTTCCTCCAGGAACTTGTCCAAATCATTTTTTTTAAACCCAGCTACACTAACCGCTTTTACTAAATTCTCCAGTAATGAATTCCAGAGTTTGATTACACGTTGAGTAAGATAATATTTTCTTATTAGTCTTAAATGGGTTGCATTGTAGCTTCATTGTGTCCATTAGATATGCCAAGGATATGCCCTTATCTTCATGGATATTGCTGTGGCATTCGACTCCTTGAGCCATGAGCTGCTCCTGGTGCGTCTTAAGGAGAAGGGAATACATAACACAGCCCTGAGCTGGTGCGAATCATACCTGACTGACAGATAGCAACATGTGCGAACTGGCTCTACAACATCGGAGCCGTTCCAACAAAAACAGAGGGTACCGCAGGGATCCTCTCTCTCGGCCCTGATGTTCAACATATACATGCAACCCATATGTGCCCTAATCCGCTCTTTCAATGTCGCCTGCGTGATATACGCAGATGATGTACTTCTCTACATGCCATTCGCAACCGACCAGCCAGATTTCTCCCCGCTAACAAGCTGTTTCGATGCCGTCTCCAACTGGCTTCACACTCAAAACCTCCGAATAAACCACAACAAGACAGATGTCCTTTTCATTATGAAAAAACAAAGATTCACCCCCCCGCCTCTTTAAAGGTTAAGGATGCCGAGTTGCTAACCAAGCCCACAATTCATTATCTAGGGGTCACGTTGGATATGAAGACCCATATAAGAAACACAGTCAAGGCAGTCTACCACAAGATCCATACACTCTGGCATCTACAACCCCTGCTAGATCCAGAGGACTTCCGGACAATCTACCAAGCGCTGGTAATCCCCCATTTCGATTATGCCAATGCCATTCTGCATGGACTCCCGCAAACCACGCTGAATCCACTCCAACTAACAATGAATGCCACTGCCAGAATACTACATGGAGCATCAAGGAAGGATCACGTAACACCAATCCTGAAACACCTCCACTGGCTGCCGATCCACTGCAGACTCTCTTTCAAGATTCTATTAATGACCTTCAAGACCATCAACAAGTGCTCCTCCACCTCCCTCACCGAGCTAATCCACCCCACGCCGCCCCCTAACAGATCCAGAAGATCAGCAGCCGTAAACACACTGGTAATCCCAAAGGCAATAACGAAATGCACTCAAGCAATGATAAACAGGGCATTTACGTTCTACGCACCCAGATATTGGAACGCCCTTCCTACCACCATCTGGGCAATCACCGACCTCGCCCAGTTCAGGAAGGCGCTGAAGCATCACCTTTTCCTCATGCACTACTCTGACAGCTCACAAGCAGCCACCCCCCAACAGGAATGCCCCTCAAGCACACCCAGCACGCAATGATGTAGTCACACCCACTGGTGCCACCACACACCATGAAAATATTAGTATGTACAGTATCCTTATCATTGTAAATAGCCTCTAACCAAATACAGTCCTCACTTTGGACCTGTGACGTCATTTACCAACTTGTATATAGTTACCCCTAGTTATATCCAAGTTACGGCACCTGTTTCATTGTAGTTACATTGCAGCCTCAACCACACTGTATAAGTTACTGTTGTATGTAAACTGCACTGATTTTAAATAGTGCGGTATAGAAGAGACACTAAAATAAATAAATAAAATAAAATAAATTAGAAGATCAAGATTTCATGCTGCTGTCATATAAGAGCTAAGTATTTTAATCCCTGATGCAGAACCTATTTTGTTTGAATGAGGGCTTGAAACATGGTGTTGAATTTTTATTAATGTGTGTGAGATCTGGTTTGTCTGCAAGTGTGTGTTTAAGATTGCAAAAATTGAATTTTGAAATGATTAAGAATTTAAAAATGGACATTCATATAACACTCCTCGATGACACAGTCCATGGACTAGACAAAATGATAGATAATTGGGACAATAGTCTCAACTCCATCTCCCACCTCCCAGCCACGAACAAAAAGCCAAGAAAACGAGAGCACACAGTTTGGTACGCCAAAGAACTGCGATCATCCTCCACCTGCGCAAGCTCGAGAGACGATGGCGCAAATCACGCTCCACCGAAGCGCACAGTGCATATAACTCATACCTAAAGAAACATCGCGAAGAAATAACGGAGAGAAGGAAACAGTTTCATACCGACCTCCTGAAGCGCTCAATAAATAAGCCACACGACCTATTCAATATCATAAAGACATTAGTAAGAGAACCAACACCAGACCAACCATACATGCCACTGCCGCAGGCATACTCTGACTACCTACAATCAAAGATGATCCTGACTGACAAGAGCACAAACCCCACAAGTTATACCCCATTGCACAAACCGCCACAGCCAACTAGAATGTCCAAATTCAACACCATATCAAACAAAGAGATTGAAGACACCATTGCCTCCATCAACGCCACCACTGCACCTAACGACCCCTGTCCAGCGCCCTGGATAAGAGAACACCACCATACAAACACCACCATACTGTCCGCTACAGCAGTCCCCTGGTCAGACCACATGTTAATCATGTTCCAAATATCTGTACCCAACAAACTCCAAAAGAGTGTTGATAAAGCCAGCAGCCTCAAAACAGCTCCACACAGGGTTCATAGCCTTTGACAAAGACCAAATCTTAAACCAAACCCGTACACTCTTTGACCTAACATCCCACGACCCTGAAGTGTTAGTTTCCACTTGGAATGAAAACTTCAGTTCCATTGCATTACGACCATCAAACAAGCCTACCAAGAAGAAAACAGCAGCTTGGTACTCCACAGAGCTTAGAACGTCACTCTCCTGCTTGAGAAAACTAGAAAGACGCTGGCGCCGTACTCACTCCACAGAGGACCTAAGGACATACAGCACCCAACTAGAAAAACACCGCCAAGCAATATCTGAAAGCATGAGGAGATTCCACACTGACACTCTAAAGCGGTCCCTAAACAAGCCACACGACCTCTTCACCATGGTAAAGAACCTAGCAAAAGAGCCAGTACCAGAACAACCTAGTCAAATCGACCCTCAAGCCTTCACTGACTACTTAAAAGCGAAACTGTGCCAAACTAATAAGTCCCCCACACATACCATGGCACCCGAGCCGAGATCCTCAGCCCGACTGTCTGCCCTTCTCTAAGCCATCTGCCAAACACATTGAGGACATAATTGCTGGAATGAACACCACAACCGCACAAACCGACCCTTGCCCAGTGTCCTGGATAAAAGAGTTACGACCGACAGTCAGCCCTTTTATAGCAAAGCTAATGGACTGCTCATACACGACAGGCACCTTTCCCCAATCCCTCAAACATACCTCAATCAGGCCACTCCTCAAAAACAACAAACTGGACCCTAAGAAGCCCGACTCGCATAGACCGATATCCAGCATACCACTGTTGACGAAAATCGTCGAGAAAGACGTCCAAAGTCAAATTCAAGATCATATTGATGCCTCCGCACCACTTGATCCGTGTCAGCACGGCTTCAGAGCCGCACATGGGGTCAAAACTCTCCTCACCATCCTCTTCAGTACCATAATTGCAGGAATTGACAGCATACACCAAGGATACGTACTCATATTCTTGGATATAGCGGCGGCCTTTGATTCTGTCTCCCATGACATCCTCTTACACCGCCTCAAAGCGAAGGGGATTTGTGACTTAGCACTCGAATGATGCAAGTCATATCTCTCGGATAGATGGCAACATGTAAGATCAGATGAAGCAACATCAGAACCTTTCCACCAGAGCCAAGGGGTCCCACAAGGATCCTCTCTATCTGCCCTGTTTAATATTTATATGCAACCGATCTGCGAGATCGTCCAGTCCTTCAAGGTGGAATGCCTGTTATATGCAGATGATGTGCTCCTATATATGCCTTTTGCAATGGAGAACCCTGAACTCTCACCGCTCACGGACTGTTTTAACGCAGTATCCAGATGGCTCCAATCACAAAACCTGCAAATCCAACATAAGAAAACCGAAGTCCTTTTCGTCATCAGAGATCTGAAATTCATCACACCACCATGCTTGAAGGTCTTAGACGCAGAACTACTTACCAAACCCTCTATTAGATATCTAGGAGTCACACTTGACCAGCGACTAGACATGAAGACCCATATAGGCGATGTAGCAAGAGCTATATACCATAAAATCCGATCACCTAGACACATACGCACCTTACTGGAACCTGGCGACTTCCGCACAGTATACCAAGCCTTGATCATACCGCATTTTGACTATGCAAACGCCATACTCCAGGGTCTCCCGCAATCGACGCTACACCCTTTACAGCTTGCAATAAACTCTGCAGCAAGAGTGCTCCAGGGCGCTTCCAAGTGGGAACACATGACACCCATCCTTAAACAACTCCACTGGCTCCCCATAAAAGGCAGAATTACGTTCAAAACCATAATTCTGACCTTGATCATAAATAAGCTCGCCCCACCAGCCCTAGCAGACCTCATTCAGATAACCCCCCTGAAAAGACCTAGAAGATCCCCTGAGGACAATAAGCTAATAGTCCCAAGAGAAACAACCAAGTGCTGCCAGACAACAGTGAACAGGGCTTTCAAATTCTCTGCACCAAAATACTGGAACAGCCTCCCTCCCAGTATACGGGCAATCACTAATTTAACGCAGTTTAGGAAAGCTCTGAAATATCACCTTTTCCTCGTGCACTACCCGGATGACAGCACCTCAAATGCCTCATCAGTAAACTAACCACGTCAAACAGACGTTCAGCCAGCTCTTTCTGTACAATTGTAAATAGTTATCCCTTGTTGTCTATTCCAAGTTCTGTCACCTGTTAATTGTAAACACAAATTGACTGTTTTGAGATGTGTATTTAATTGGTTCTATGTAAACCGCACTGATGGAAAATAGCGTGGTATATAAGTGCATGTAATAAATATAAATAAATAACTGCATTGTGACCTCAGCCAGTTCCTGAGCAAAATCTTAAATCAATCGCTCTCAACGGGATCCTTTCCACAAAGATTAAAACACACATCCATCAGACCGTTATTGAAAAACAACAAGCTGGACCCAACTAAAGTTGAATCCTACAGACCGATTTCAAGCATCCCACTGCTTACCAAAATAATTGAAAAGGTAGTCCAACGCCAAATCCAACATCATATTGATACCGAAGCACCACTGGACTCGTCCCAACATGGCTTCAGGGCAGCACACGGCGTTAAAACCCTCCTCACCACCCTCTTCAATACCATAGTCTCAGGAATTGATAACATTCGACAGGGTTTTGCTCTCATATTCATGGATATCACAGCGGCCTTTGACTCTGTGAGCCATGAGATACTCAGAGCGCCTCGAGGAAAAGGGAATACAAGGCACTGCACTAAACTGGTGCAAATCCTACCTGTCCAACAGATGGCAACACGTGAGGACCAGCACTGCAACCTCAGAACCGTTCCTACAAAAACAGGGTGTGCTGCAGGGATTATCACTATCGGCATTAATGTTTAATATTTACATGCAGCCCATTTGTGCCCTGATCCGATCATTCAACGTCCACTGTCTGGCATACGCAGACGATATCCTTCTATACATGCCATTTTCGACTGACCAGCCAGATTTCTCCCCACTAATAAGATGTTTCGACACAGTCGCGGACTGGCTCCATACGCCAAACCTCCGGATTAACCACAACAAGACAGACGTCCTCTTCATTACGAGGAGCCAAGAATTCATTCCCCTATTCTCACTAAAAGTCAAGAATGCAGAGTTGATAACTAAACCCACAATCCGCTACCTTGGACCAACGGCTGGACATGAAAACACACACACAAAACACAGTAAAAACAATATATCACAAAATAAGGACACTTCGGCATCTACGATCACTACTTGACTCCAGCGATTTCCGAACAATCTACCAAGCCCTAGTAATCCCACACTTCGATTAAGCTAATGTAATCCTATTTGGACTCCCGCAGGCAGCTCTAACCCCGCTCCAACTTGCAATGAACATAGCCACAAGAGTCCTAGTCGGGGTATCAAGGATGGACCACATCACACCAATTTTGAAGAAACTCCACTGGTTACCCATACAGGCCAGACTTCATTACAAGATCTTAGTCCTGACCTTCAAAACCTTAAACAATCAGCCCCCCACATCCATCAACAAGATGATCCATACCACACCCCCTAACAGAACCAGAAGATCCACAACGGAGAACACCTTGATGATCCCAAAAGAAATGACAAAGTGCACAAAGGCAACATCCATCAGGGCCTTCACGATCTACGCACCTAGAGCCTGGAATGCCCTCCCCACAGACATGTGTGCCATCACTAACCTGACCCAATTCAGGAAGGCACTGAAGCATCACCTGTTCATAAGACACTACCCAGAAACCAGTCAGCGAGCACTCTCACCAGTCACCTAGAGCCCCCAATAACATACCCAGCAAGATAACGGTTAGCCAGCCCAACCTGGCCAGCCCCGAATAGACTACAGCAGGAAAGTATAGGCATCAGTGTAAAACTGTAGAAAGTTACCCCAGTTAATCCAAGTTTTAATCCCTGTTCACTGTAAATACTATGTGGTCCGACTGCATGGTATAAGATTTTGTTTGATGTACACCGCACTGATATGAATAGCACGGTATAGAAGAAAAGTTAAATAAACATTTAATAGTAATAAAAATAAAATGGAACGTGGAATAGGCTGACTTTGACAATATGACTGGTGGTTTTACATTTTCCTCTGATGTAATATCACTTTTGGGCTTCAATTTTATTAGTTTTTGGCATCCATGAGAACATAGCCAGATAACCATCTGATAGGAAGGAGGCTAGGGTTTTACTCTGGCCCCTTATAAGCTCCAATCATTGGGTGCTCAAAATAGTCTGGTTGGGATACAGTCTTCATCTTTTGATGTTCTGTTCTGCCAAATTACCCACCAAGAACATCTTGAAAGAGCTCTATGCACCACAACATACTTTCAAAGGATATCTCTTCCCTATTAGAGATGAATGCAGTTGAACCTGTAACGCAGGGATCTGTCCTTGGTCCGATTTCTTTTTAATATTTTTGTAAATGGTATTTTGGAAGGGCTATTGTGTAAGATTTGCCTCTTTGTAGATGATCAATCACCAATGGCAATAAGCCGAACCCTTCGAGCCAAATCCCGTCATCCGGCTCAAGTAAATATCTACACCATATGAGTGAAGGAACAAGAAAACATTCCCATCAAAATATGTTTTTTTTTGTCAGATTATATAATACCTTGCCTAAGCCATTTAAACTGCCGCGGCAGTTAAGTATAAATCTCTTTTACTGCTTGTTTAATTAAAATGGACTAAGATTTACCATGGCCTGGGGGTCTGGTTTAAATGGCCCTAGGCAAGGTATTATATAGTCTGACAAAAAAAAATGTATTTTGATGGGAACGTTTTCTTGTTCCCATTCATATGGTGTAGATCTTTGTAGATGATACCAAAATCGGCAATAGAGTAGACACCCAGGAAGGTGTAGATAACATGGGGAGGCATTTAGGTAAGCTTGAAGAATGGTTGGTTGAGAATTTAGCAGCTGAGATTTAATGCTAAATACAGTGTCATGCTTTTGGGCTGCAAAAATCTAAAGGAGCAGTACAGTATAGGGAGCAAAGTGCTTCTGTCCACAAAAGAAGAGCAGGATCTATGGGTGATTGATTATTTTAAGGTGGCTATGGTAGAAAAGGAAATGGCAAAAGCCAGAAGGATGCTTGGGTGCAAAGGGAGAGGAATGACAGGAAAAAGGAGGTGATAGTGCTTCTATTTAAGTCTTTGGTGAAACCCGATTTAGAGTAGCATGTGCAATTCTGGAGACCACATCTTCAAAGGATATAAACAGAATGGAGTCTGTGCAGAGGGTGCCTACCAAAATGGTCAGTGGGCTTTTCCATACGACATATAGGGAAAGACTTAAATTTCAATACATATATACTTTGGAAGAAAGATGTGAGAGGGGAGATATGATAGAGATGTTTAAATACTTCCCTGGCATAAATACACAGGAAGGAGAGCCTCTTTAATTGAAAGAAAGCTCTGCAACAAAGGGGCATAGGTTGAATGTGAAAGGAGAGAGACTCAGGAGTAATTTGCGGAAATATTTCTTTACTGAAAAACTGGTAGATGCGTGGAATAATCTCCCAGTAGAGGTATTAGAGAAACTGTATCTGAATTCAAGAAAGCATGGGACAAATGCAGAGAGTCTCAAGGAAAAAAAGGAACTGTAGAGCTTAGTAGTTCATATGTAAGGGCAGCTCGATAGGCCATATGGTCTTTATCTGCCGTCATGTTTCTGTGTACAGTCAGGGGAGAAAAGGAAGGTATTTTATCCCAGTATTACATAACCAAAATGAAAGGATAATTTCATCCCATCCTAGACCTAAAGGCTCTGAACAAACATTCAGTAAGAGAAAAGTTAAGGAATGAGAATGCCCAGAGAAGTCATCCTTATCTCCAGTAAGGAAACTAGTTATGTTCTCTGGACCTGAAGAATGGTTACCCTCACATAAAGATACTACTTTTGACTTGGAATATATCTCTGATTTGTAATTGGGAAATACCACTACCAGTACAGTGTTCTGCCTTTTTGTTTTTGCATCAGCTCCTCAGGTATTCACATGGAGGCTGAGGCCAATTCCCATCTGAGCACGTCTGGGCTGGTGGGCCATCCAAAAAAAATGGACGGGCCCAAATTAGACCAGATTCTGCAACTGCGGGAGCCAGACGTTCCTGTGATTGCAGAATCAGGCACATAGACAACCCTGGCTGGCCCTGATTCAGCAGCATGGGACCTCCATTGCCCTGCCTGTCCAGCCTACCCTATGCTTCTGCTGGTGTGCTGGTGCCATGGCACCGGGATGCTAAACAGGAGCGCAGAAAGTCCGACTCTGACAAAATCTTTGTTTCCAAACCACCCAACGTTTGGTGGGGTCTGCCAGGGCTGGGATCGGGCCGGCGGGTGCTTACCTACCTCTGCGCTGGGTGTTGGGGGCGGGGCTCCTGGCCTGATCACACCATTCTCCAGGAACAAGCAGGAAGTCAGTCCTCACATATGGGTGACGCCTGTGCCGACGGAGCCCATGCGGAGCATTTCCCCAGCCTTTGGGACATGCTGCCACACATGCATGGTCCCCTTCCCGCCCAAGGGTGCCATCTTGCTCATTCTGCTTTTTTTTTTCCATGGAGCCCAACACGCATCTGTTCCGTTTCCCTGGAAAAAATCCTTCTATACCCTTTAAAGTTGTCTTTTCCCAGTTTGCGTACCGGTTCCTCTTACCGTCTCGAGCCAGCGCTGGAGTCTGTGCTGTTCTCAGCTTTTTTCCCTTTTTCAGTCGAGGCTTGCCTCGACCGGTGTTCACACCTTTTTTTTTGCTTGAGGGTCGTCGATCCCGGCTGGGTGTTTCCCACCATGTCTCCTGGTGGGTTCAAAAAATGTGACCGCTGCAGTCAAACCATGTCTGTAACTGACACTCATGACTGCTGCCTATGCTGCCTGGGACCCTGGACCATGACAGCGCCTCCTGTGACCTGTGCCAGACCATGATGCCTAAGACCAATAAAAAGAGGTCTGAGTTGCAGAAGAAACTGTTCTCAAGGTCTGACTCTACACTGGCTTCCACGATGCTGAGCTCCAAGCCCAGCACTTTTTGTGAGGCACAAGCATCCTTGGAGTCCCACGACAGCGCCTCTGAGAAGATCATGGACCCCGAGAAAAAGAAGAAAAAATCCTCTAAGTTCATTGAGGTTCCACCGGAGAAACCCGGCAAAACCCCGACGTTGCCCATATGAGAGGACTGATTCCTGCTGTCCCTGGAGAACACCTGTTACAGGTGTGTAACTATGCTTTCCTTGAACTTATTCCACCTCTGAGGTCAAATAAGTTAGATGTCCATCTTTCCCATGCCGGACGTACAGGGACGTGACCTGCATAGGCTCTGTATGTCTGGGTGTGTTGGCCCGCCCCTGCTCTGCCCCTGCTCTGCCTTCAGCCCTCTCCCTCCCACCTCTGTCTAGTGCTCCCTGCACAAGATGTCTGTGCATGTGGAGAGCAAGGAAGGCAGAGTATGGTGCCAGGACTAAACTGGGGTTGGACGTCCAACTCCCGCTATTCAAAAGTCAGAATGACCCCCAAAGTGCCTCACAGCAGTCAGCATATCTACGTGGACTGGGGGGGGGGGGGGGTGAATGTGTGTGCATCTATGGATGATTGGCTTACTAAAAGCATATTTCAAGGAGGGGCTCAAGAATGAGGGCACACAACCATTCAGGTGCTGGAGTAAAGTATCCCAAACTCCACCTAAGCCTGTTTTCTCAATTGGAATTCATAGGAGGCTCTTCCTAAATTGTGTTTAGCAGAGCTTTCTTCCACAATACAGGATTACCAACCTATTCTTCAGGATCAAGCAGGAAGTCAGTCCTCACATATGGGTGACATCGGTGCTGACGGAACTCCACATGGAGCATTTCCCAAGCTTTCAAAGAAAGCCTTTGGGAATCCCTTCCCGTCCAAGGGTGCCATCTTGTTCAGTCTCCTTTTTTTCTATGGAGCCTAACGGACGTAGTCCTCTACTTCCCCAGAAAAAGTTCTTAAAATCCTTCAAAATCTCCAGTTTGTGCACCTGTTCCCTTCCTGCCTTGAGTTCCCCGAGGTTCCTCCTCGACTAGCCTTCATGCCATTTTCCCCCTTCGGGTTGTCGACCCTGGCCAGGTGTTCTCACACCATGACTTCTGGTGGGTTCAAGAAATGTGACCGCTGCAGTCAGATAATTTCAGTTACCAATACCCATGACTGCTGTCTCCGCTGCCTTGGTCCGGACCACAACAGCTCCACCTGTGACCGGTGCCAGGCCATGACCCCCAAAACAAACAAAAAAGTGGTCAGAGTTGCAGGGGAAGCTGTTTCCGAGATCTGACTCTGCTCCGGTCTCCCCATCGCAGAGCCCCAAAGCCGGCACTTCCTATAAGGTTCAGGCATCCTGGGAGTCCCACAGCCCCGGACCCTCCCAAGAAAAAGAAAAAGGTACCGAAGCCTGCCGAGGTGCCTCTGATGAAACCTGGCAAAGTCTTGCGGTGAGACACGGACGACTCTGAGCAGCACCCTCAAAGTCTTGAGACGGGAGTCCTTGGCTGGTGGAGACGTGCCAGGACCCGTGAACCTGTAGTCCTTAAGGACTCGTTCTCCGGAGTGCCGGCGTCGGACCCGAGATTCTCACTGTCCACACCAAAGGCTTGCACAGCCATCAGGCCTCGAGTCCCGAATGGCGGCCATGGAGCAGAGCATCTCCTCCATCCAGCAGGCGTTGATGTTTGGTTTTCCAGCATCATCAGCCCCGACATCGGGCCCCCTGACCTTGGGGGAGTCCCTGGGCATCAAGCTGGGCACAGAGTGCCATCGTCCTCTAGTAAGTTCTTGGCATTTGATCAAGGTCTCAGTCATGTTCCTCGGGGATTCGGTCCTCCCTGGTGAGTTTTTGGGAGTCTGACTCCAGATCCTCCGGGGTGGCCCTGGTTCCTTGGGCCTCCCCCTGAGGGCAATTTCTCAATGCCCTCTGGATCCCCGAATGGGAAACGGAGGACGAAGCCTTCCCGGAGACCCTCCCGGCACAGGGGTGTCTCCTCCAAGCCCTCTCCCCCGGAGCCTTGGTGCCAGTCCCTGCCTGAGGACGTAGCCTTTCATAACTTTGTCTGCGACATGGCCCGGGCTCTTTTGGTCCAGACTGAGTCGGAGGAAGATCTGTGCACCAAGGAACTAGGGATCCTGCAATATGAGTCTCCTCCCAAGGAGACTCTCACAGTGCCAGTTCCACCCAGCCTCGAGAGGCGGCTACTCAGGATGTGGGAGACCCCAGCCTCGGTGCCGTGGTCAGTCAGTGCCTGGACACTATCTACCATGTCTGGAAGGGCCCCCGAGTTCCATGAACAGCAACTCCCCCACAACTCCATGGTGGTGGAGTCCTCCATGCAGAAACTGAAGAGCCAAAAAACCTACTCTTCGGCTCCCCCCAGCAGGGAGGCCCAGGCCCTTGATGCCCTGGGCCGCAAGTGTTATCAGGGTGCCATGCTCTGGTGCTGTATTTGGGCATACGAACTGTACATGGGAATGTACCTAAAAGGCCTGATCCAGGAACATTCGGGGTTCTCGGTGGACCTCGCGGGGGAACACCTGCAGAGATTCCAGTCCCTGGCAGCAGGCATCTGGGACTGTTCCAAATTCCTCTGTAGGACCACCTATAATGGGTTAGAGTCTGCGGCCAGGGTAGCAACTGTCGGCATCGGCACCCGGCACCAGGCATGGTTGCAAACCTTGGACCTCGAGCAGTGGGTGCAAGAAAAACTGCTGGATGTCCTCTGCATTGGCGAGAACTTATTCGAGAAGTCGATGTCTGACAAGGCGGCTGAAATTGAGGCCAAGGTAGTGACCCGGCAAAGGCTGTCCAAGAAAACCTCGATCCTTCCCAAGAAAAAATCCTTAGGGGAAAAGGCCCTTTTTCCGGGGGAAAAGGGCTATCACCAGGTCGGGCCCTACCATCCTTACTTGGGGCAGCAGCACCAGGCCTCACAGCCAAAAGCCAAGACCCCCAAGCCTCAGACACCAGCCCCCACCCAAGCGGGGGAAAGCTTTTGATTCCCTGGACAGAGCCTCCCCTTCCCCAGGAGTCCCGCCTCAGTCCACAGGAGGTTGGCTGGCCTCGTTTTCCCACAGCTGGTCCAGCATCACCACAGACAAGTGGGTCCTGCAGGTGGTAAGGAAGAGTTACCACCTCCATCTACAGAACCTTCCAGACTTCTTCCCAGTAGAAGCATCACGGCCTCTCCTCCACCAGGCCTTGCTCATCGCAGAACTCGCAGGCTTACTCAGGGACAGGGCAGTGGAGCCTGTACCCCAACACCTCTGGGGAAAGAGTTCTACTCAAGGTATTTTCTTGCCCAAAAAGAATAAGTTCCTGGTGAGGGAGACGTTCAAGATGCTGTCCCCTGGGACACTGCTGCCCTATCTCTGCCAGGGAGACTGGCTCTGCTCCTTGGACCTCAAGGATGCGTACATTCACATCCTGGTCTATCCCTCCCACAGACAGTACCTGAGATTCGTGGTTGGGGGCACTGTTCCCTCTAAGCTGTGCGCGTGTGCGCGCGCACACACCTCGCCAAGCGAGCGCACATACTTTATAACAGAGCGCACAAAAATTACGGTTCTGATTCTGATAGAAAACAACACAGACGTCTTAAAATTTAAAAGTTGTTGTGTATTTACGGTTTTCACAAGTTCTACAATATTTTCTAGTGCAATCAATGTGGTGTACATACTGTATTCTGACATGTAGTCAAATTTTAAAGTATATAACTCAGAGTGTCGTTATGTGGCGCACAAAAATTTAACCTTCCTTCAAAAGCTGCACACAGCTGATATTTTATGCGCACACAGCCTACAAAAAATTAGAGGGAACATTGGTTGGGGGGGGGGGGGGGCGCAGCACTACCAGTACAGGATACTGCCATTCGGTCTCGCCTCCTTTCCAAGGGTCTTCACAAAGTGCCTGGTGGTCGTGGCCACCCATGTGTGCCTCCAGGGGGACCCACGTATTCCCCTACCTGGATGACTGGCTCATCGAGGCAGCATGGCCCTCGAGGCCAGCCAAGCCGCAAGGCTTACAATTCACATCCTGCAGAAGTTGGGCTTCGTCATCAACTACCCTAAGTTCAGCCTCTCCTCAGTTCAAGACCTGGAGTTCACAGGAGCCCAACTGGACACTCTGCGGGTCAAGGCCTTCCTCCCGATAGAGAGGACTCGTCACCTAATGCAGCTAGCGGAGGAGGTTCAAAGCTGCAGGTCTGTGCCTGCCCGCCTGCTCTTCCGCTTGTTTAGGCCATATGTCCTCAACATTCATGTCATGCCCTGGGCTCGCCTGCACATGCGAACAGCCCAGTGGTGCCTCAGCTCCCAATGGACTCAGGCCACAGGCAAGCTGAGAGACAGGGTAAGGGTCACCCACTGACTGGTGGCCTCCCCAAATTGATGGCAGTTTCCACAATACCTCAGGGCAGGGATGCCTTTCCAAGCACCAGCACCACAAAAGATCCTGACAACAGATACTTCCCTGGCAAGCTGGGGCGCACATTGCGAGGGCCATTGCACTCAGGGCAACTGGTCCCTAGATGAGTCTCTGTTACAAATCAACCTCCTCGAGTTCAGAGCCATCTTCCTGGCCTTACAGGCCTTCTGCTACCTCCTGAGCAACCTCTCGGTTCTCATACAGATGGACAATCAGGTTGCCATGTTCTGTGTGAACAAGCAGGGAGGCACAGGCTCCTACTCCCTCTGTCAGGCTCCTACTCCCTCTGTCAGGCTCCTACTCTCTCTGTCAGGAGGCGGTATCCCGCCACTGCAGTGTGCAACAGCATGCTCCTCAGAGCTGTATATGTGCCGGGCCAGGACGGCCTTCTGGCGGACATGCTCAGCAGGATCCTTTGCCCACACGAGTGGCATCTCTATTCCGAGGTGGCACAGAGGCTTTTCCGTCTCTGGGGCAGACCCTGGCTGGACCTGTTCGCTTCCCTGGACAATGCACAGCTGCCCAGATTCTGCTCACCTCAGCCACACCACAACAGGGTGGCAGCAGATGCCGCCTTCGTCTCATAGTTGCAGGGCCTGCTTTATGCATTCCCACCAACCTCTCTAATAGCCAGGTGCCTTTTCAAGATCCAGAGCAACCATGCCGCAGTAATCCTGGTTGCTTCCAGGTGGCCCAGACAGCCCTGGTTCCCCATGCTACTCTCCCTGTCAGTGTCACTCCCGGTGACACTGGGCCATCAGCTGGATCTTCTTTTGCAGGATGGGGGCTTCCTTCTTCACCCCAACCTGGCATCTCTGACGTTAACTGCATGGATGCTGAAAGCATAGCACTGGCCCTCTTCAGTCTCACTGACTAAGTGCGAGAGATCCTTCTGGCCTCCCGGAAACCCTCCATCAGGAGAGCATATGCCTTTAGAGTGGAGAAGATTCTCTCTATGGTGTGCAGAGCGGAATGAGAATCCCTTCTCCTGTCATCTGCAGCTCATTCTGCAGTACCTGCTGCATCTCTCCTGCTCAGGGGTTGAAATTGAATTCGGTCAGGGTGCATCTCGGCGCCATAGCAGCTATCTATCACCCTGTGGAGGGGGAGGCCCTTCTCCAGCCAGCTCCTGGTCTCCAGGTTCTTCCAAGGCCTTCTGCTGTCGAAGCCCCCTCCCCCTCCTCCCACATTCACTAGAGTGGGATCTCAATGTGGTGCACTCACAGCTCACCAAACCACTATTTCAGCCCTTGGTGACTTGCCACCTGAGGTATCTCTCCTGGAAGGTGGCCTTCCTGGTGGCTTTGACATCCACCCAGAGAATGAGCAAGCTGCAGGCCCTGGTGGCGGATCCACCTTATACCAGGTTCTATACAAACAGGGTTGTGCTTCACACGCACCCCAAGTTCCTCCCGAATGTGGTGTCGGCTTTCCACCTCAATCAGGGGGTGGTTCTCCCCACCTTCTTCCCATGACCTCATGCTGGTAAGGCAGAGTTAGTTCTGCTTATGTTAGATTGTAAGAGGGCCCTGCCCTTCTATCTACAGAGGACCCAAGCCCACCGCAAGGCTCCTCAACTGTCTCTTATGACCCCAGAAGGTTGGGGCTACCTGTGACCAAATGAACCCTGTCCACTTGCGTGGCAGACTGTATTGCCTTCACTTATGAGCGAGCTGGCCTCTCCTTGGAGCACCGGATCACTGTTCATCGTGTGAGGGCTATGGACACGTCGGTGGCCAACCTACGCTCAGTGCTGGTGACGGAAATTTGTAAAGCCACCATATGGTATTCAGTGCATACATTTGCAGCTCACTACTGCCTTGAGAGTGAGTCCCGCAGGGACAGTGCCTTTGGCCAGGCAGTAATCCAAAGCATTCTCGGTGTATAGGCAACTCCTGCTCTCCGACCCTGCTGTGTTCAGGCTACCATAGCAATGGTGATGCTGGACGCTGGAGTCTGCAGAGTCTCTTGGTAGGGACTCAACCTCTGCAACCCTATTGGTAGCCATTGGTGCTGTCGTGGTTCAGTCCCTGGTAGCCTGGAGCTAGGGAGTCCCATATGTGAGGACTGACTTCCTGCTTGTTTCTGAAGAAAGCATAGTTACTCACCTTTAACAGGTTTTCTCCAGGGACAGCAGGAATCAGTCCTCACAACCCTCCCTCCTCCCCTGGGAGTTGCCGCCTTTACTTTCTTTACCTTTTCGCTGTTTGCCTAAGCTATGTTATCTGACTGAACAAGATGGCATCCTTGAGCGGGAAGGGGACCACGCATGCATGGTAGCATTCCCAAAGGCTTTCTTTGAAAGCTGCGGAAATGCTCCGCACGGTACTCCGTCGGCACTGACGTCATCCATATGTGAGGACTGATTTCTGCTGTCCCTGGAGAACACCTGTTACAGGTGAGTAACTATGCTTTATCCATAGTGGAAGAGATTCAAGAGTCTTCAGACATCAGCATGAAACATGCTCTTGAAGATGTTGGGCCACTTGACCTCAGCAGTACATGTTAGTCCCCTTGGCATTTATTTATTTATTTAAACTTTCTTATATACCGCTTTTCAAGTTATCAAAGCAGTTTACAGAGAAGATAAGGGGTGGTGACTACATTATAGCTTTGTTTAAGAATGAGACGGCTCAGTGGACTTTCTTCAGCATCCAGTAGACTCAAGCCACTCTTAGGCTCTGAGATGAAATATGTCACTGTACCCCTCTGAGAATCTCTGTTCACCTGGATGGTCCATTCTAATCTGGCAAAGAACATCCCCTTCCAAATTCTTCCTTACCAAAAGGTACTTGGGACAAAGGTAATCAAACTGGGCTGGGAGCCCATGTAGATGAGTTTCACGCTCAGGGCTGTGGCCTGCCCAAGAGAAACTTCATCAGATAGAATTCCTGGAATGGAGCAAAATTACAAATTCTCTAAGGACTTTCAAAAATTGGTTTGTCAACCAAATTTATTTTAATTAAGATAGATAAATAGTGATGTATTATGCCAACAAGCAGAGAGGAGCAGGCTTCTACCTGGTGTGCTGGGGAAATGTACAAATGTTGAGCTAGGTCAGGTCATCTTGTGTGAGATGATCCTCGGAGCCATGTACTTACCAGGAAAAGACAATACCTTGCTGAAAAGATGAATCATGTGCTTCAACCATATGAGTGATCCCTGGCTATGGACATGGCACTGAGGATCTTTTGAGAGTGGAGCACGCCCTTGATTAGATCTATTTGCCACTTCCCTGAACAATTCATTTTTACTCTAGGATAGGGACGCAAGGCAAACTAACCTTAAATGCCTTACTCCTAAATTGTAGTAGTGCCTACTGTATGTGTATCCTCTAGTACCCCTGATAGAGCAAACTCTTCTGAAACTCAGTCAAGACCAAGGAACCATGATTCTGATCTCCCTCTTATTGGCTGAGGCAAGTATGATTTCTTTATCTTGAACTTTCTACAAGAAGTCCCATAAGACTTGGTAATTCTGAAACACTGATCACACCATCTCAGGGAACACTGTTGCATAAGAACATAAGATATGTCATACTGAGTCAGACCAAGATCCATCAAGCCCAGAATCCTGTTGCCAACAAAGGGCCAGCTTGTCCCGGGGCAAGCAGTGGATTTCCCATGCCTTATTTAATAATGGTTTATGGACATTTCCTCCAGGAGCTTGTCCAAGCTTCTTTTAAACCCAGTTACACTACCAGCTTTTACTACATCCTCCAGTAACAAATTCCAGAGTTTGATTACGCATTGAGGGAAAAAATATTAACCCTTATTAGTCTTAAATGGGTTAGGAGTGGAGGAGTGGCCTAGTGGTTGGGGCAAGGTACTTCAGGCCGGAAGGTCGGGGGTTCAAATCCCACAAGAGGACAGCAACCTTGGGCCGGAAGGACTGGGGTTTCTAGTCCCACAAGTGCTCCTTGTGGTCTTGGGCAAGCCACTTAACCCTCCATAGCCCATGTTCCCTGTAAAATAGTTATCTCCAAGTTATAATGCCCTGTTCAATGTAATTTCAGTTTGTTCAATGTAAACCGCACTGATGCAGAATAGCGCGATATATAAGAGACTGTTATATTGTAGCTTCATTGCATTGTAGTCTTTCTACTTTTTGATGGCATAAACAACTGATCTACGTTTACCTGTTCCGTTCTATTCCATTCATTAATTTATAGACCTCTGTCACATTTCCCCTCAGCCATCTCTTTTCCAAGTTGAAAAGCCCTAACCTGTTAAGCCTTTCCTCTTAGGGGTATCCTATACCATTTTGGTGGCTCTTCTCTGTACCTTTTCTAATTCCGCTATATTTTATTTATTTATTAAAAATCGCTATATCCTTTTTAAGATATGGCGACTAGAATTGCACACAATATTCAAGGTGCTTTCGCACTATAGAACGATACAGAGGCATTACAATATTCTTTGTTTTGTTCTCCATTCCTTTCCATATGATTCCTAGCATTCCGTTTGCTTTCTTTGCCCCTAGTGCACACTGGGTGGAGGTTTTGAACGTATTATCCACGATAACACCTAAATCTTTTTCTTGAGTGATGGTTCCTAATGTGGAACCTTGCCTTGTGTAACTGTAGTTTGGGTTGTTCTTTCCTAGGTGCATAACTTTGCACATGTTCACATTAAATTTCATCTGCCATTTGGACGTCTAGTCTTCCAATTTATCAAGGTCCTCTTGCAGTTTTTCAAAATCCTCTTGCATTTTATGTTTAAATCTTTTTATTCATTTTAAACTTATTAAAACATTAAAAGCATAAATAACAAGCATATTGAAACATTGTAAGCTGCATACATTTTTAAAATTCTGTAAGCAGCATACATATTGAAACATTGTAGGCAGTATACATTTTGAAACATTTTAAACAGCATACATAGACAACAATATTATATCCCACTACAGGGAATAACTATTACTCCCCCCCTTTTTATCCACCACCACCCTTCCCTTCTCCCCCCCCCCATTCCACACCTCTTCCCCCCCCCCCATTCCCACCCTCACCTTCAACCCCCCCCCCTTCCCTTTAGCACTCTAGTCCTAATTATGCCAACTTAAACTAAGATATAGTTTTTACCAAATTAAATTTAAAATATCATTTCTTGCCCTGGCCCACACCCTTTCAAGATGAGACTAAGTCACCAAAAACCATGCTCTGGAAGCCTCTCCCTCCCATAATACCAGTTGATGTAAAACATTCCTCCATTCCCAATATTCTGGACCTCCAGATTCTCTCCATTTCCGAAGGATACAATGCTTTGCAAGCAAACAACATTTTCTTACTAATGATCTATTCCCTGATGATAAAAATCCCTGAAGAGGAGCATCCAAAACAGTAAACCCCGAGGTTAATTTCAATGTCTGCCCTAATATGCTCATTAGAAATTTTTGAATACCATTCCAAAATTTCCTTACTCGTTTACATGTCCAGAACATATGCTCCAAATGTGCCCGCTCCATTCCACACCACGGACAATCACCGTGATGTGCAAAACCCGCCTTCCATGCTCTGTATGGTGAGATATAAGCACGCTCTAGTATTTTGAATTGCATATCACGTAATTTTGCCCCTATAGCTATTTTAGGGATTCACCCAATGGCTTTTTCCCATTCAAACGCTTCAAGATTAATTCCAAGATCCCCTCCCCCATTGTAAACTCAAATGTCTATAGCTCTTGACTTGTGTTAGGTTATTCAAGGCTTTACTATAATCAGCGACTGATATTCTTTTTTGGTCCTTTATCGCAAACCATTTCTCCAACTTTTCAAAATTTTCCTGTCTCAATCCTCGTCTCCCATCTTTCATTGAAATCAAATAATACTTTAATTGTAAGTAAGCATGAAAATGCCCCTGTGGCAATCCATAGCATTTTTTTAATTCCAAGAAAGGTTTAAGTGCGCCTTCTCCAATTATTACTTGCCTCATTTGTTGTAGACCTTTTTTCTCCCATCCCTTGGAAAAAATAGACGACGTACTTGGCTGAAATGCTAAATTACCTTGCAATGGCAAATATCCTGACACATCACTTGGAATGCCCAGTTTTCCACAGAGTATCTGCCAACTCCAGCAAACCCCTTGCCATAAAATATTATTTCTAAAATCCTTCGGCAACTTCACTTTCGTCACTTGTAACACAGACAGAAGTGAATAAGGGGTTACTAACGCAGACTCAAAATCATATGGAGTATATACTGATGTCCCTACTAACCAATCTCTAACACGTCGAAGCAAGCATCCTAGATTATATTGTTCTGTTCTAGGCAGCCCTATACCACCCTTTTCCCACGGCCCATATAATTGATCAATTCTAAGTCTAGGTTTTTTCCCTCTCCAAAAAAGGTTCTGTAATAATCTTTCCATTTTTTGAACATGTTTCCTCAATAGCCGCAATGGAATAAGTTGTAAAACATATAAAATTTTAGGAAAGACTATTATTTTATAAGCAGCCACTTTACCGCCTAAAGATAGAGGCAATGGTGTCCAATCTTGCAACTTATTTTGCATGTCTTGTAATAGCAGCTAAACGTTTTGCCTATACAGATGACGTGGGTCTTTAGGTAACCATATTCCTAAATACTTAAATTTATTTTTTGCCCAGCATAAAGGAAATTCTACACCCCAATCATTTTGTAACCCCCCATTAACATCTAATGCTTCTGATTTAGCCATATTCAACTTGAAACCGGCTATCCATCCATATCGTCCGATCACAGCCATTAATTTTGATAAAGATTTGCGAGGTTCCGTCAACATAACTAATAAATCATTCGCAAAAGCCGACACCTTAAATATGCAAGACCCAACCTTCACACCCTGTATATCATCACAAGCATAAATCATTCTTAGCAAAGGGTCTAATGAGAGCGCAAATAACAACGGAGACAATGGGCAACCCTTGTCTAGTTCCTCGAGCAATATTAAAACTATTAGTTACCAGACCATTAACTCCCACAACAGCCTCTGGTTTTTGGTATAATCCTTTGATCCCTTGAATAAAACCTTCTCCTAGTCCATAAGCTTTTAAAGTCTCGAACAAATATGTCCACCCCACCCTGTCGAAGGCTTTTTCAGCATCAAAACTGGTCATTAAGGAAGGGACAGCAAATTTTCTAACCAGCTTAAGGCTCCTAATATTTTCCTAACATTTTTAGTGGGATATCGACCCTTCACAAATCCTGTCTGACAATCATGCAGTAAATTAGGGAGATATTCAGCCAAACGATTTGCTAAAATCTTAGCAAACAACTTAAGATCATAATTAATTAAGGAAATAGGTCGATAAGATCCAACCTCCGTTACATCTTTACCAGGTTTTGGTAAAACCACTATATGGGCTGTATTATTATATTTAAACATCCCTATTTCCATCCACCTATTAAACAATGTCACCAACACAGGTGTGACCTGTGTTTGTAACAACTTATAATATTCAACTCTAAAACCATCCAATCCTGGAGCCTTACACCTTTTTGCATTATCAATACCTCTTTTTACTTCATCCATTGTTATGGGGGATGCCAATTTGCTCTGCTGTTCCTGAGTAAGACGGGGTAAATGCACCTCTGACAGAAAATTCCTAATCTTCATATTGGATACGTCATCCCTCATGTATAGCTTATGGTAATAGCTTACAAAAATATTCCCTATATCTACAGAGTCCATGTGTATCACACCTTCCTCATCTTAACGGCACAAATCGAGATCTCTGACTGCGTGCCAGTCAACGAGCTAAGAGCTTCCCTGCCTTATCCCCATATTGGTACAAGTGGTATTTGTAATAAAATAGTGATTTTTTTTGTTTTCTGATGTATCAATGTATTCAAAGATCTCCAGGAACAAGCAGGAATGAGTCTTCACATATGGGTACATCGGTACCGACGGAGTCTGCGCGGGAACGCTCCCCAGTGTCCAATCAGAACGCTTTTGGAAGCATTCAAACATGCCTGCATGCTGCCTTCCCGCCTTTCCCAACTGCCTCTCCTCAGTTTTCGTTTTCCGCGGAGCCGGCAGGACGTCATCCTGTCACCGCAGAAAATTCTTCCTTTATTTTTTGTTTTTTCTTGTGGTCGCGTATACCTTCCCTCGACGCACCGGTACCGCCGGTGTTTTCTTCTTCTTTTCTTTTACAGATTTTTCCTTCTGTAGGAAATTGTTTCCTATTTGGTGCCTGACAGGCTTCGGCCTGCTAGGCCTCTCCATTTCCCTCATGGAAATTCTAGCCACTAGAAAGTGCTTTAACTGTGGCACTACCAAATTACTTTTAGACACCCATAATTGGTGCCTTCCATGTTTGGGACCTGAACACAATCCGCTGGACTGTCCCTCCTGCACTTCTATTTCTACAAAATGTTTTCAGCATCGAGCTCACCTCGATAGGCCGTTCCCCTCAGCCCTGAGGGTACCAGCTCCATCTTCTTTTTCGCAGGATCAGGTAACCAAACAAAAGTCTGTAAAGACTGGCCAGTCTTTGGGTGGTAGATCTCATGTCCTTCATAGAGATGCCTTTCGGCTTGCCCCCGAGGATATTTTGGCTTTAAAACCCCGGCGGGAGACTTCTGTCTCCAAAGCATTAACGGGGTTTCAGGTTGTTCCCGGGGTTTTTCCCTCGGTGAACATGCCTGAGCCATGCCCGGTGGTGGTATCCGCTTTGAGCGGTGCCGGTACCCCGGCATCGGCAATGGTGCTGGATGAAACATTCCACACCGATGATCGCAGTTGAGCGCTCTCGGTATCTTCGGTGCCGCTAGAGCCGCTACCGACCGATCCTCCCACATCGGTCCCGGTACCGATGCTGGTATCCACGTCGGTACCCTCCCGACATGCATCGATAGACTCGCTTCTTTCGATGCCGTGTCTAGAATCAATCTCTAGTCTGGATGACTGGGTACCGACTCGTCTCGGTACCGACTTCAAATGGTACCGTAGACATTCCACCGATCAAGGTCTGCCACATTCGGTTTCCATGGTACCGATAGTGCCATTACAGACTGATCTTCATATATCGGTGTCACCGACGGTACCGATCCCGGTACCGGTATCGGCATCGGTGTCGGTACCTCCCATGCTAGCCGGCTCGCTTCCTTCCATACCAAGTTTGGAATCGATCCCTAGCATGGACGACTTGCTACCGACGAGTTGTGGTACCGGTTTTCATCGGTACCTACAACTATCTTTCAAAGATAATCCGATGCTCCACCCCTCCAGATCTGCTATTCCACAGAATCTGAATCAGCAGGTGGCTGCTAGAGCTAGTTCTTCAACAGATCTAGTTCTTCCTCCTCTTCCTCGAGGACTCCTCTCTGGGGAGACTTCTTTTCAAGCTTTTTTGCTTGATATGGCAAAGTTACTTGCCATTTCTATACCTGGTCAAGTCCCTGCACCAGGGGATCCACAACCTATGCAGATCCCCTGCAATCCAAAGGAAGTCATTATGTTTCCTTTGCATCAGACCTTGCAGGATCTCCTATTTAGAACGTGGTAAACTCCTTTAGTGGTATCCCCACCTTCTAGGGCAACTGATCTTTTATACAAAGTGCCCCCTTCTCCAGGTTTTCAAAAGCCTCAACTTCCTGATTATTCTCTGGTTGTAGAATCAGCAATGAGGTGTGTTAAGAGTACTAAGAAGCACTCTTCTTATCCGCCAGGTCGTGAGGCTAAGACTTTAGATGCCTTTGGACGTCAGACTTTCCAGGCATCCATGCTTTCATATATTTTCTATATGGGATTATCTCTTGAGGAGGGTCATAAAAGATTTATTACTTTTGACCCCCTTCCTCCAAGAGCCTAAAAGAGCAGATTTTTCTATGCTAGTCAATCATGCTCAAAATATTTCTAAGTTCCTTACTCGTGCTTCCCTAGACTCTTTCGAGTCAGTTAGCAGAACCTCTGCTATAGCCATAGGAGCATGACGTAGAGCCTGGCTCCAAGCTTCAGACTTGGACAAATCTGTACAAGATACACTGGGAAATGCTCCTTGCACTGGAGAAAATCTCTTTAATAAGGAGACTTTACTCCAGGCTGCTCAGTTAACCACTGACACTATTGCTTTCAGAGGCTTGTCTACGCCTCCCTCTATCCCAGTTTGTAGAAAGTCTACTACTAAGCTTTGTTCCCCTAATGGGAGAAGGTTTTATCCATCTTCTACCCATCATACAAATGTTTCTCGACAGGGGAATCACCCAGCCAGGCTCAGGAAACCACAACCTCAACGGGTTCAGCAAACCCAGCAGCCGCAAGGTTGCTGATAAACTCTTCCCTGAATCCTTTTTTTCCTCCTGAGGTTTAGATCCTGTAGTTTGCTTCTTACCTCTACAAGCATCTACATCAGTTCCATCCTAAAATTTACATATGTCCCTCTCAAGGGCACATCCTAAATATTAGCTCAATGAGCTTCTTGAGATGATTATGCTTTACAGGTACTACAGTTACTCCTCGTCCTCTGAACTACATAGAGGAGTAACAGCTGTCAATAAGGTCACCATACCTTACCTTTGACTTTTCTCCTGTATCAGCATCTCTCTTACTACTTATTAAGGATTTTCTCCACAATAAGTCTTCTTTTCAGCTCTGCCACTCTTTCCAGGACATTTGGTCTGTAAGAGTGATACCACTTTACTGAGGGCTTTCCCTTAAGCCCCTCACAGTTTCTTTCAGAGTTGTCTCCCCCTTGCATTCTTAGTTCTTCCTGGCAGCTTCTCAGACAGTAGCGGAGTCTTACCTCTCCTACTTCTGTCTGTATTTCTTTCCCAAACTTGGGACCTTCTGCTGCCCTATCAATAGTTAGAACTGCAGGAGCTCTTACTGCTTAGACCACTGACTTGCTGTCCAAGCAGCCAGGGCTTGTTCTCTAATTTCAGCGGTTTCTGGCCTTGCCACTAAGTCCCAGACGGTTTAAGAACCTTTTCTGGCTATTGTTGTAGACCTTACCTTTTCTCCTTAGCCTCCTCAATTCTTGGGCTTGGTGGAGTAGTTCATGCTGCCTGCGGGTTCTTTGAACATCAGGTTTTCTTCTAATTAACCTGTAACATGCTCTCTGCATTTCTACGGAGCAGCTCTTCACTATGGGGCCTTGTTAGAGAGCACATAATGTTAGATGGTTAGGAAGAGTTTTACCTAATCAGGCTTACTGGATTCTCCTTGTCCTTACCATTTCCATTAAAGGCTTCTTAAATGAAGGTCACAGGCCTTTATTTAAGAGAAGACCTAAAGAATTATCCAATTCCCTGGTTTGCTTCACATCTGCAGGGGACCCCTTCACCAGAGATGGTTTGTTTCTTTCAGTATAGACCATCCCTGTCTGGATTTTTCCTTCCATCCTCAGTTCTTCATGGCGTGATCCATGTTGGGCACAGGAATGCACCATACCCCTTTTTACCCTCATTGAGGGTAAATATGGTATTTTTATGGCATCTTTTTCTCCAGCTACCGGCTGGAGTTATGGAAGGATTCAGACTCACTGTCTGCAGATTAAAAACATTCCTAGTTTTTCATGGGCAAGAGTTCTTAGAGGACTCTAGACTTCTCTTGCCAATGAGAGAACTCCCTGCACTTCCTACCCTTTGCCGGGAAGTAGGGATTCTCTGAATATCTTCTCAAGCAGGTACACCTCTTCTTCTTGTTCGATAAATCTTTCTCCACATACCCTATGTACAGACATGAGTATCTATCTATCTATCTATCTATCTATCTATCTATCTATCTATCTATCTATATCTTACATGTATATGGACATCTGCACATCTATGCCCATATCTATATATATATACATATATATGTGATGTATATATCTGTATTTACCTATCTCTATAGATATGTATTACAATATATCATAGTGGGTTGGTATATATCTATATACTTTTTATGTCTGTCTGCCTAGATATATATACTTATACATATATATATTCCACCACGGACCGACAGATACTCTCTATTCCTTTCCATGCTGTCCCAGCATACTTGGGGTTCTCCATGATCAACCACTTCCTGTGGTAGTTCAGGAGGAGTTGTACCATAACCTTCAGTTTGAGTACACCTGAAGCACTCCACATATTTTCCTTTTCCATTATGAGGGACTTTTTCTGATTCTTCAGAAAATGGGAGGCTATAATGCCTCATTACTCCTATCCTCCTTGTTATCGGATATGGAGATCTTTGAAGCTCCCTCTCCTATAAGAACTAGGTCTCTTAAGGTCAAAGGAGTTTTCAGTTTTATCCAATGGAGACTTCCGCGTTTTCCGCTAAGTCCTACCTCATTGAACTACCCCTGTTCCACTGGGATTGTTTCTCTCACCCTAAGGGTTTTACCTCAGCCTGTTTTTTGCACAGTTGTTTACCTTTTCTTACATTGAGGTACCCCCTGGGGATATTCTGTTGGTTCATATTCACAAATCCTCATGAACCTCCATATACCTCCTACAATGCCACCAGGTGAGGTCCATATTGGTTTATTGCTCTTCAATATTACCACTAAATATCACTTGCACAGAGCCTATTTAGGCACCCTGTTTGGTCCAGTTGTTCCACAGCACATCTTTTTAGCTCAACTCCTACCCTCCATCCCTGGAATGCCTGGGAGTTCGGTAAGATAGCATGGCTCTCAAACTCGCAACATGCTGGAACTCCTCCAGGCATCTTAGCTTGGAAGTCCCCATATGTGAAGACTCATTCCTGCTTGTTCCTGGAGATAGCACAGTTACTTACCTGTAACAGGTGATCTCTGGGAACAGCAGGAATAAGTCTTCACAACCCACCCACCTCCCCTAGGAGTTGCATTTTTCTCTATCTCTATCTCTATCTTTCCCTTTCTTGCTCTCTCTCTCTTTGCCTCAGCTTTAAAACTTAACTGAGGAGAGGCAGTTGGGAAAGGCGGGAAGGCAGCACGCAGGCATGTTGGGATGCTTCCAAAAGCGTTCTGATTGGACGCTGGGGAGCGTTCCTGCGCAGACTCCGTTGGTACCGACGTACCCATATGTGAAGACTTATTCCTGCTGTTCCCAGAGATCACCTGTTACAGGTAAGTAACTGTGCTTTGCCTGGGTAGTAAGCAATTGTTCTTTATTGGCAATATTAGGCCTATTAGCTAGGAGTTTACGCTCTCTACAAATTTCTTTTTTCCAATCTGAGGATCCTTTCAGCCAGCATTCTTCTCCATCGAGCAGTATATGCAATTATATCCCCCCTCAAAACAACTTTTGAGGCCTCCCAAAATAGCTCTGGATCACATTTATGTGCCCGATTGTGATATTCATAATCTTTCCATTTGGCCAATAAATCTCTTGGAACTTAATATCATGGCATATGTCAAGTGACAAACTCCAGGGGCCTTTTTTACCCCCCAACTGCCCTTCTTCCCAATCTGCCCATATAAGAGCATGATCTGAAATTTCATAAGGTCCAATGGCTGCATCCGTCATCATTAGAAAAAATTCCTATGAAACAAATAGAGCATCAAGTCGTGAGCTTGTGCCATGTGCTCTAGACATGTGAGTGTAATCTCGTTCCATTGGATGAAGAGCTCTCCAGACATCTATAAGGGGACATAAAGGGGATATCGTATTGCTACAGGAGACACATCAATCTATAGGAGACATGTCTAGATTACAAAAGAAAGGCATAGACCAAATTTATGGGGCATCTGCACAGGGGAGGAAAGGTGGGGTGCAATCTTAATTTCGACAGGGGTAGGCTTTCAGATGGAGCGGACAATAGCAGACCCTGAGGGAAGGTTTGTATTAGTACAGGGAAATCTTAAAGGGCGGAAACTCTTAGTGGGGAGTGTGTATGCCCCGAATGTGCCTGATCCAAATTTTTTTGTGAGATTGGCAGAAATTGATGCATTGCCAGAGTCTATAATGATATTGGGAGGTGTCACAAGGTGGACCTATTGGAGCCTGAGAAAATGGAAATCAGCAGCAGTGATCAGGGGAGAGATGACAATATAAACAAAAAACTGTCAGATGGTTGCTACGGACAACCTAGGCACACGTGGGTAAGGGCTGAGAAGACACACCCAGATAGCAAGCAAAGGGAGTTTGCTTTGCCTGATAGGAATCAGCTGGGTAGAGGTGGAGCCCAGAAACACAGAGATATAATACGCTCCCAAATAGTTAGAGAGGGGAGAGGAGGTGAACCAGCAAGTCTCACAGCAAGGGAGACAACGGTCAGCGCAGCAGAAGCTGGGAAAAGTATGGAAGTGGAATGAAAGAGAGTCTGAATTACTGGGACAGCATGCAAGCCCACACGAAGGTCTGAGTGAGTCTCAAACCCAGAGTGAAACATTTGGAAGGCAAAAGCCAGATATTGAATGCATGTGTGAAGAGCACGAGAGACGTGGGAGAGTTGCAGTACAAGGTAACAAAGCCAGAAGTTTTGATAGTGGCTGTTTTCTACCCGAGTGGGTAAAACCCTGCAGCAATAGAAAAAGCCACCCAGAAATAAGCTTTGGAAATAATCCCTTCCCTTGTGCTAGAAAACCCAGGAGAAAAGAAGCTCACTTACTTGGAAAAGCTAGAGATTCTAGTATCCACTTTAAACTCTCAGAGTTTGAGCAACCTCCGTGTAGAGCAGTGCAATCTAGGGCAGCTGTGAGGCAAAAGCTAGACCCGAGCACGCTCAGAGTATACCGTAATCACTCTAACAGCAGAGCCAGGGAAGTTCCTGAATGTCCTTATGCTTACCAGCAGGGGCTGAGTTCTCATAAGCCTCATGCAAAAGTATATGGTAGTTCCCAGGGAGGCTTTGAGTCAGAAGGACAGCATATCTTCCTGCTTGACGAGGAAAACCTACATTATCCTTTTGAAACAGCTGACCTTGAAAACGTGAGTGTTAATGAACCAGAATCTATGGAATATGAGAATACAGAGTTAGCAACAGTTCCTGAGCCCATGGAATGCTCAGTCTCGGTAATTGACCCAGAGTTTTCCTTAAGGTGAAAAGGGTTGAAGATAACCTGAATAAGAGTCACAAGGTGTGGGCTGGAAAACGTGTCTCACAGAAAACCATGTGAATGAGCTGTGCTCTGGCAGCAAAAAGGAAAGCCTGTGAAAAACATTGAGAATGTTTAATTCTTTTCTTTTTGCATTTAAGCTGAAGTAAGCTATTTTGGTTTAACCTTTTTGATTTCTGTTATATGCCCGAAGTGGGTTGTTTGCTTTGATTTTGCCAAGGAGAAAATACCTCACGGACGGGGAATAAAACCCTGAGTTTGGAACACAAGTGTCTTTTGTGGTTTATAGAGAAGGTACAACTACCACCCTCAGGCAGTATCAAGGCCTCACCGGTAGGGCACCTGGGGGTGCGACAGAGGAGACTGGAATGGTGTCTTAGATCCATCAATGGATGTATCGGGGGGATGCGGGAGTAGTCGTCACAATATCGCAAGACTCTTACGGAGGTTTATCCTCTTGCATTTTAACAACTTGGAATAATATTGTCACCTGAAGATTTGATCACCTCACTCTTTATTCCCATTTCTAGGTCATCTATGAATATGTTAAAAAGCAGCTGGCCCAGCACAGATCCCTAGGGTACTCCACAATTCACCTTTCTCCATTGAGAAAATTGGCCATTTAGCCCTACCCTCTGCTTTCTATCTTTTAACACGTTCCAGATCCACAAATAGTACACTGCCTCCAATCCTATGACTTTTTAATTTCTCCAAGAGGGACCTTGTCAGAGGCTTTCTGAAAATCCAGATACACTATATCAATCGACTCACCTTTGTCTGTCTACCTGTTCACATCTTCAAAAAAAAAAAAAAGCATAACAGATTAGTAAGACAAGACTTTCCTTGGCTAAATTAATGTTTGCTTTCTCCTATTAATTATCCATGTCTATCTATATGTTCAGTAAGTTTATTCCTTATAATGGTTTCTACCATTTTTCCTAATACTGATGTCAGGCTTACCGGTCTGTAGTTCCCTGGATCACCCCTTGAACCTTTTTTAAAAATTGCCGTGTTATTGGCCATTCACCAACCTTCAGGTACTAGAGATTACTTTAACGATGGTACATAGATTACTAATAGTAGATCCGCAATCTTGTATTTCAGTTCTTTCAGCACCCTTGGATGTATACCATCTGTCCCAGGTGATTTACTGCTCTTCAGTTTATCAAATAGTTGTAATACATATTCCCAGTATATCGATATTTCTTTCAATTTTTCTGATACATCACCTTTAAATACGATTTCAGGCATGGGTAACTCCCTATATCTTCTTCAATAAAGACTAAAGCAAAGAATTTCTTCAGTTTCTCTACTATGGCCTTGTCCTCCCTTAGCGCTCCTTTTACCCCTGTATCATTCAATGGTACAATTGGTATTCAGGTATTTTGCTATGAGTGTACTTGAAAAAGTTTTTATTATGGATTTTTGCTTCCATGGCAAGGTTCCGCCCCCCCCCCCCCATTCTCTTTGCCTGCTTTATCAATACCTTGCATCTAACTTGCCAGTGCATTTTCGTTCTTTGACTCCTTCTGCCATTTCCTGAAAGATACTTTTTTTGGCTACAACAGCGCCTCTGACCTAGTCTTTAAACTGCTGACAGTTTTGTGGCCTTCCTTCCACGTGTCTCAAAGTGTGAAATATATCTATTCTAGGCTTCCAATATAGTATTTTTAAACAATGTCCATGCTTGATGTAAATCTTTAACCTTTGCAGCTGCTCCTTTTGGATCTTTTTAAGTATTTTCCTCATTTTATCATCTCCCTTTTGTAAGTTAAAAGATAGTACTGTGGATTTCCTTATCATCCTGCTTCTGTTTATTAAGTCAAATGTGATCATGCTATGATCACTATTGTCAAGTGGTCCCAACATGCTTATCTCTTGCACCAGATTCTATGTTCCCATCATTGAGTCTCTAGCCCTCACAACTTGGTTGTTGAGGGGGTAAAGTTGACTTCTCTGAACCTGCCTGACAGTGTGTTTCGAATCCTGGCTTCCAGGAGAGATTCCATTAAAAAGGCAAATAATTTTAAATGGAAGAGGTGTGTTGTATAGTTCAACGGAAAAGCCAGTGGTTCTCAACCCAGTACTCTGGACCCCCAAGCCAACCATTTTTTCAGGATATCCACAATGAATATGCATGAGAGAGATCTGCCATACTGGGTCAGACCAATGGAAGCAGTACATGCAGTTCTATCTCATGCATATTAATTGTGGTTATCCTGAAAACGTGACTGGCTTGGAGGTCCCAGAGGCCTGGGTTGAAAACCACTGCCCTAAATCTTCTCCCCCCTCTCTCCCGTTCTGCACAGGTTAAGGTTCACCTTTGTGCAGTCAGTGCACATCACCATCATGTAGAAGGTTATTTTTTTCAGTGATAGCTTTTCTCCTTTGCTGTTATTCTCTGCAGTTGCTTGAATAACATATGTATGTTTTTGTTTTACTTGTCAGGATGTGTGGGTGGCTGAAGACAGCTGACTGGCTTCTGGCTCTTGGAATGCTTTATTGGCATGCAGTAGATTGTTCTCTGGTTTTCATTTTCTTGCCTTCAATTTTCAGAACAATTTGAAGGCAAAAGCAAAGTGCTTTTTAAAGTAAATGCAAAGCATAAACTAAGCAGTGAGACTGATAAGCCAGGAGATCAATCTCCCTTGCCTACGTATAGGAAGAATTTGGTATGAGTAGAGTTGTGTTACACAACTTAGGTTTGGTCATATGCCTGTTGCAGGGTACTGCTGACAGTTTCTTGTGATATATTTCATCTCTTGTGGTTAAGCGAAGGAAAAATCAGTTGAATGCTTGCCACAGACATTGCATGAAGCACTTTTTGTGTCACTTGTCCCACCATCTCTGCCACAGTTTGTGGCATCAGCAGAAATTTGCAGTGGTCCTGGAACTCAGACTTTTCCTCCAACTCTGCAAAGACAGAACTATCTGCTGGCAGTGATTTGAGCAACAGCACATACTCCTGTCGCTTCTTGCACTCTGGCCCTGATTCCTGGCTAATATGTAGCATGTGCAGCTGTGCATGCAGACAATTGGACACATCCTTCCCAGTAGTTGCTGTCACTATAGCATAGGTGTTTAGGTTTTTCAAGAGTGGATCACATGATCAGAAATCTGTGTGGGCTGCATGAATATTTTAGCTTGTTATAGTGGAGGAGCCACCTAGTGGTTAGAGCCGTGGTTCTCGACCCAGTCCTCAGGGTCCCCCCGGCCAGTCAGGTTTTCAGGATAGCCACAATGAATATGCACAAGATAGATCTGCAAACACTGCTTCCATTGTATGCAGATCTATTTCATGCATATTCATTGTGGGTACCCAGAAAAGCTGATTGGACTAAGGGTCCCAGAGGACTGGGTTGAGAACCACTGGGTTAGAGCAACAGCCTGGTACCCAAGAGATCTGGGTTCGATTCCCACTGGCACTCCTTGTGACCTTAGGCAAGTCACTTTACTCTCCATTGCCTCAGAAGAAAAGCCCTGGCAATCTACTTCCGGTCATATGTTGCCAAGAAAACCCAATGGCACCTGAGTTGCCAGGAGTCAGCATGACTTAATGGCAGTTTAAAAAACAAACAAACAAACAAAAAAAACTTGAGCATATGCATCAAAATGTTTTAATATCTTCTGAAATCAACTTCTTAGTGACCAAACGGTTCTGTAGTGCTTCAATATAATGTGTGCTAGCTAATTAGGTGAAAAAAGTGTTCTGCTAAAGATATCCAGGTGGGCTGCATTTGGCCCATCAGCCACACATTGGCTATTTACTACTACTACTACTTTACATTTGTATAGTGCTACAGGACATACGCAGCGCTGCACAGACACATGTAAAAGATGATCTCCAGGAACAAGCAGGAATAAGTCCTCACTTATGGGTACGTCGGAACCGACGGAGCCTGCGCGGGAAAGCTCCCCAGCTTCCCAGGAAGGAAGCTTTTGGGGTCTCCCACTGCACATGCGCGCTGCCTTCCCGCCTTCCTGACCAGCTCTCCTCAGTTTCTCTTTTTCCGCGGAGCAAGCAGGTCGTGTTCCTGTCACCGCTGAAGAAATTATTGTTTTAGTTTGCCTTCCCCATACCGAAACCGGTACCGCCGGTCTCTCTTTTCTTTTCTTTAAAAAAAAAAAAAAAAAAAAAATCTTTACTTTGCACAACTTGGTGACTTCGGTTAGGCCTCAGGCCTACACAAATTCTCCTCATGGAGAAACCAGCCCCTGGTTTTAAGAAGTGTACCAAGTGTAGTGCTGTTATTTCTGTCACAGACACCCATGAATGGTGTCTTAAATGTTTGGGACCTGACCACTCCATTCCGGACTGCCCATCCTGCTCCCAGATGTCTAAACGTGGTTTGCAGAACCGGGCCAACAAATTCCATGTGCTGTTTGCTTCAGATAATCCAGCATCACAGTCATCCAGGTCTTCCTCTCCGGATGGATCTCAGGTAACCAAACCTTCTTCGGGCAGGTCCTCAAAGAGCAAATCTCCTTCAAAGCATCGAGAGGCTCTCACTTTTGAATCTGAGGATCCTGCCCCAGCCAAACAACCCCGGCGGGAAGCTCTGACTTCCAAAGCACCATCTATGGGGTTACAGGTTGACATCGATGGCAAGGCCTCGACTGATCACCTGTTAGACTGCTCTGGGGTACCGGCCCATACCGGTACCGACATCCAGGCAGCAGTGGCGTCTATGAGCAATACTGTTCAGACCATGCAGCAGGCCATGCTGGCTTTTATTAAAGCTGCGACGCCCTCGGTACCGCGTTCAGCGGTACCGGGTCCGGTTCCGGTATCGTCTCCCATACCGGAACAGAGACCATCGACTTCCAAACGCAGATCGGTTCCGCATGCCGGATCCGGGTTTTCACCCGATACCGATCCCATACCCGGTACGCCCGATGTCGATACCGATCGGTATGGGTATCGTGCGTTGGAAGCAAATAGAGAATACTCTGATTCTTCTGAGGATTTTGACTCCTCTGAGGACTCTGATGAGCTGTCTCTAGTTCTTCATGAAGACCCCTCTTCCCCAAAGAGGAGAATGTCTCCTCCAGAGGATTTGTCCTTTCAAGACTTCATTATAGAGCTAGCTAAAGGACTTTCTATTACCACATCCTCTGAAAAAGAACCTAGGTCAAAGAAATTGGATATTTTAGGATACCCTAAGGTTCCTAAAGAGGCAGTCACCCTGCCTATCCATGAAATCCTTCAAGAACACTTGATGGATTTATGGGAGGCTCCTCTGACGTTGTCTCCTTACTCTCGTAGGTTGGACACCATGTACCGGGTCCCTCCTTCTCCTGGGTTTCAAAAGGCTCAGCTGCCTCACCATTCCATTGTGGTGAAGTCTGCGCTGAAAAAGATTAAGAGCACCAAAAGGCACTCTTCTACCCCTCCAGGGCGAGAATGTAAGACCCTAGACTCTTTTGGTAGAAAAATTTTCCAGGCTAGTATGCTTATAGCCAGGATTAATTCTTACAGTCTGTATATGGGCATGTTTCTCAGGGAACTTGCCCTAAAGGTACGGCATTTTGCCTCCTTTATCCCTGAGGATAGAAAGGAGGAGTTCATTTCTATAGTGAAACAGCTTCTAGATGTTTCTAAGTTCTCCAACAGAGCAGCCTTTGATTCCTTTGAAGGTGCCGGTAGAGCTTCGGGCATTGCCATTGCAGCCCGACGACTTGCTTGGCTCCAGGCCTCTGACCTAGAACCCTGGGTCCTGGATGGCTTACGGAATCTGCCCTGTACAGGTGAGAACTTATTTGGTAAAGACTGGCAAATTAAAGCCACTCAAATGGACGCAGAAAATGCTACCTTAGATAGACTTTCTAAGTCTACCTCTACTCCTGCCAAGAAAAAGTCTTTCAAGAGGCCTTACTACAAGAAGGCCAGATTTTCCACAAATACTGGCCAACAATCTTCTCAGCCTCGCTTTGCTGCTAAACGTCAGCAGCCTAAACAGGCAAGATCAAAGCCTGCAGTGTCTGCCACTCCTCAGCAGGCTCAACCCCCTCAGGGGTTTTGACTTGCCCCTAGAGAACTTAACCTTTCTGGCTCTAGAACAACCAGAGCCCCTCACCATTCCCGGAAGGTTAGCTCACTTTGCTCCCAGATGGGAGCAAATTACATCAGAGCAATGGACCCTCTCTATCATCAGAGAGGGCTACAAACTTCATTTTTCCAACCTTCCTCCATATACCATGGTGAGGCACTTCAATTCTCCCCCATCTCTCCTGGACCTGTTGGATCAGGAAGTCTCTTCTCTCCTTGCCCAAGGGGCAATAGAAGAGGTTCCTCTTCTTCAACAAGGGACAGGATTCTACTCCCCTTATTTTCTCATAACAAAGAAGACGGGGATTCAGACCTATCCTAGATCTGAGAGAATTGAACAAATTTCTGTACAAGGAGAAATTCAAAATGCTTTCTCTAGGCATTCTCCTTCCATACCTTCAGAGTCAGGATTGGCTTTGTTCTCTAGATCTCAAGGATGCGTACACACATATACTCATCCACCCATCCCACAGAAAATATCTAAGATTTCTGTTTCAGGGAAAACATTTCCAGTACAGAGTACTTCCCTTCGGTCTAGCCTCTGCTCCAAGAGTGTTCACCAAATGCATGGCAGTTGTTGCCGCATTTCTAAGAGGTCTGGGAATTTTTGTATTCCCATATCTGGACGACTGGCTCATCCGAGCTCCATCTCAGTCAGAGGCCCAGATTTCCCTGGACCGCACAAGGCACATTCTGCAGTATCTGGGACTGGTGGTAAACCTTCCCAAGTCTCAACTTATCCCTACTCAGTCTCTGGAATTCATAGGGGTCCAGTTGGACACCACCACTGCAAGGGCCTACCTACCTCAAGTCCGGGGCCAACGTCTGATGTGCTTGGCCTCCCAAGCTCAGTCCAGCAGTCACTTGACAGCCAGAGAAATGCTACGACTTCTGGGCCACATGGCCTCCACGGTACACGTGGTGCCCTACGCTCGTCTTCATATGAGAGCAGCTCAATGGACCTTGGCCACCCAGTGGACTCAAGCATCAGGAGCGCTCTCCGACCAAATACTCACCTCAAAGCGTCTGTTTTGGTCCCTCCAATGGTGGATGTCCACCAACAATCTGTTGTTGGGGACCCCCTTCCAACCTTTGTTGCCCCAAGCAACCCTCACAACAGATGCCTCCCAAACAGGGTGGGGAGCCCATCTACAATCCCTCTCCACTCAGGGTACTTGGTCTCCACAAGAGACCACCCTTCACATCAACCTCCTGGAACTGCGAGCAATCTTCTTTGCCCTCAAAGTCTTCCATACCCTCCTGGTCAACCTGACCGTCCTAGTACAGACAGACAATCAGGTGGCCATGTTCTACGTAAACAAACAAGGAGGGACAGGCTCTCTGTCGCTTTGCAACGAAGCTCTCAGATTATGGGCCTTCGCCAGAGAGCATCAAATTCTGGCAGTCTATCTTCCAGGGGTTCAAAACTCTCGGGCAGACAGACTCAGTCGAGTTCTGCTTCCACACGAATGGTCCCTACATATGGACCAGATACGCAGAATCTTTCAGGAATGGGGAACCCCGGACATAGACCTCTTTGCAAGTCCGTGGAATGCCAAACTTCCCCGGTTCTGTTCCAGGAATCTGTGTCAGGGAGCTCAGGCCAACGACGCCTTTCTCCTACATTGGGGTCAAGAATTCCTATATGCCTTTCCGCCCATTCCTTTGATTCCCAAGACTCTGTTCAAACTCCAGAGGGATCACGGATCGATGATCCTCATAGCTCCACGCTGGCCACGCCAAGTGTGGTTCCCTCTACTTCTGCATCTCTCCCAGAGACCCTCCCTGGACCTGGGAGCTGCGCCAGACCTTCTGTCTCAGGAGGAGGGGACTTTGTGGCACCCAAACCCCAAGTCCCTACACCTCAGAGCTTGGTTACTGAAGGCCTAAGCCTTCATGACTTCAATCTTTCTTAACCAGTGAAAGATATCCTTAATGCCTCTAGGAAACCCTCCACGAGGCGTTCCTATGCTTTCAAATGGAAACGCTTTTCCATTTGGTGTGCTCAACAGGGTCTTGACCCTCTAGCACTTCCTTTGAATTCTCTATTAGACTATCTCCTGCATCTTTCTAATGCAGGCCTTAAGACGAATTCAGTACGAGTCCATTTGAGTGCTATTGCAGCATCCTTAAAACCTATAAATGGACAACCTGTCTCCTCTCATCCTCTTATTGCAAGGTTCATGAGAGGCCTGACTCTAACTAAACCTCCCATCCGACCTCCTCCGGTAGCATGGGATTTGAACCTAGTTATAGGTCAGCTTATGAAGCCACCTTTTGAACCGTTGGTTTCTACCTCCTTGAAATTTCTTTCCTGGAAGGTCCTTTTCCTTATTGCAGTCACTTCGGCTCGCCGCATCAGTGAACTACAGGCCTTAGTGGCTCATCCACCTTATACCAGGTTTCATCATGATAAGGTGGTCCTTAGGACGAATCCCCACTTTATGCCCAAAGTGGTCTCGCCTTTTCATCTTAATCAAGAGGTATATCTACCTGTCTTTTTTCCGGCTCCTCATGCATCCAGTGCAGAGAGGAACCTTCATACTTTAGATTGTAAAAGAGCTCTTGCCTTTTACCTCAACAGGACTCAGCCACATCGAAAGTCTTCCCAGCTTTTCGTGGCTTTTGATCCTTCTCATTTGGGACTTCCAGTCTCCAAACGTACACTTTCCAATTGGATTGCTCAGTGTATTTCCTTTGCTTACCAGAGTAAAAATATTTCTCTGGAAGGCCATGTCACAGCTCACAATGTGAGAGCCATGGCCACTTCTATGGCTCATCTTCACTCTGTATCCATAGATCAGATCTGTCGAGCCGTCACATGGGCCTCGGTTCATACCTTCACAGCCCATTACTGCTTGGACAAGGACTCCCGCCGGGATGCCTTGTTTGGTCAGGCTGTCCTCAAACACCTGTTCCATTCTTGAACAACTCCTGCCCACCTTCCCAGGATGGATGCCTGAGATCCATACGAAGATGGTGAACCCTTGGGAGGGGATCTCCCAGGCATCTTAGCTAGGGAGTCCCCATAAGTGAGTACTTATTCCTGCTTGTTCCTGGAGATAGCACAGTTACTTACCTGTAACAGGTGATCTCTGGGAACAGCAGGAATTAGTCCTCACAACCCACCCACCTCCCCTAGGAGTTGTATCTTCTATCTATCTTCCTTTCCTCTCTCTATTGTCTCAGCTATAAACTCGAACTGAGGAGAGCTGGTCAGGAAGGCGGGAAGGCAGCGCGCATGTGCAGTGGGAGACCCCAAAAGCTTCCTTCCTGGGAAGCTGGGGAGCTTTCCCGCGCAGGCTCCGTCGGTTCCAACGTACCCATAAGTGAGGACTAATTCCTGCTGTTCCCAGAGATCACCTGTTACAGGTAAGTAACTGTGCTGTCCTTGCTCATCAGAGCTTACAATCTAGTCAAGACAGACAGCACAGTAGCTGTAGACACGAGGGGATAGTAAGGAAACACAAAGGAGATCAGGTGAGTCAAGATGTGACAGCGAAGAAGTGAGTTTTCAGCCTGGATTTGAAAAGGGTCAGAGAAGATGCCTGACATACAGGTAGTTTGTTCCAGGTATAAGAAGCAGCAAGGTGAAAGGAGCGAAGTCTGGAGTTAGCACTTTTGTGAAATGCTTCTAAAACCACTCGCTTTTCTTCTATCAATGTAAGGAGATAGGGCATAGTTCCAGCTGATGCATGTGATGGGGAACAGGGGAGGAAGGAGAGTCAAGGACCAGAGCACGTAGGGACAGGAAGAGGGGTGGATGGAGCATAAGAACATAAATGCCATACTGGGTCGAACCAAGGTCCATCAAGCCCAGTATCCTGGGCTCACCAGAACTAATGGTTATGAAGAAGGATCCTTCCCCTTACCCCATGGCCAGACGGAAACAGAGTATTATATCCATCATTGATTACAGGTACCCCTGTTCTGCTTCACAGGATTCTCCCTCACAATATGCAGCACACATGTGAAAGAGTAAAGGGAGGACATCTTGGAAGTTGGGGCATACTTTGGTATATAGTATGGCCTGCTTGACTTTTGTCTGCTGACCGGAGAGCGATGCTGATTTGGGGCAGCTGATCATGTAGGTTGGTTGGATCTGGCCAACCTGAAGGGTGGTACCAGAGCTGGACTTAAAGCAGGGCACCCAGGGATCATGCTCAGGAAATGCTGAGTCATGTGGCTTATGGGAATTGACTGTTGGTTAATGTCAAATGGCAACCCTATGTGATGAAGCAGAGTTTTATGGCTTGGGTACGGTTGGATAGGGGCTGTGCCCCCTCTTGATGTTTAATAAAACTGTGGTCTATTTTAACCATAAACATCTGTATGTTTGTTATTGATGGAGGCAGAGGGAGAAGGCCTTGGACAGGGGAGGTGGGAGATGCATAGGCATGCAGCGAATTCGTGCTGAGATGGTGGACTCGAATGACAGTTGACTGCCTGTTACTCTATTATAGAATACTTGTACAACCAAGCAACTGTTAATGTGCTGCTTTCTGGTTGGTTGCTGAGACTTTGCTTTTCTGATTGACTCATGTTTAAGGAAAGCTGATGTTGCAAAGGATATAAATGTTGATCAAAATAGATTGCTTAGCCCTACTTGGGAGCAGCATGCACACCTTGGGAAAAAATTTTGAGTTTGCTGCAAAACTTTTGAGTTCACTTAGCTGTTTTAATGGTACTTTATCTTTGGCAGGGAGTTAGAATGGTTTTGTCACAGTGCATTAAGCATAACTGTATGTGTTCTATCTGCTGCCCAGAGCTTTCCTGGCTGGGATCCTGCCTGCTTGCTGCTTGACTATCTTGAGTAACTGCCAGAAGCTTGCTGAGGCTTTCATACATGGTGTAGCTTAATGATTGGATTATGAAACTGTGAAGCCTGGAAATCCAAGTTCCAATTCCATCTTTTGACCCACAGAGAAAGAGAGACGTATTACACCACTAAAGTTAGAATAAAAGTAATTTGCAGTCCAATTGGATGGACTCTGTGTACCTTTCTGAAGATAATGAATGTTCATCATTGCTGAAGTCTTTTCAGTCTATCATGAAAATACCATCGTCCTGAATGCTTTTATTTAAGTCTTGATTACTCTTTGGAAAGGCATAATTTGGTTTGTTTCACTCATCCTATGACTGTTCTCATGATGTTTGTATTACATTCTCAATTAACTTCTTTTTTTTATTTTGTAGCTTATCCTAGGTTTTTAGTTGGATTCATAGATTCAAATAACCCTATGGGCATAGCAATTTTGCATGTGTTACCAATGTAATTTTTCTTTTTTTACTTTATTTACTTTACTGCTACTATTACTATTTTGTAAATTATTAAAGTACATTACAAGGTATAAAAAGGATATTTGCCTCTGTTGTTCAGGCCAGATTTCTAATTTTATTTATTAGTATTCAGTTCATGCTTTTCCAGTAGTAGATCAAGAAAAGTTACAATTGGTTATTGTAGTTATTTCCCTGTCCCCGGAGGGCTTACAATCTAACAGACTAATCCAGAAAGCCCGGCACTGAAGTCGCATGCTGTTAACTGTGTGTACCTCTAAATAGCACACTGATAGCATGAGACTTTAGCACTGGTATGCAGCAAAGGGCGTGTATGCAAATGAGCTGTGCACAAAGCTTCGACATACTGTTAAAAAGAGGGGAACCAACACACGCGCTAACAGATGTGCGACAAGTGGCCATGTGTGCATGCATATAAATGTCAAATGCTTATGTTATGTGTGCAGGACATGCAAGTTCTTTTGGCGCTTGGCTAAATAATAATCAACACTATTTTGACCAAAACATTTTTTTTATGAAGTCACATCAGACAGACCTAACAGTAAATGGAGAATGTTAAACGATTTCAAAAAACATACAAAGGTATGCAAAAGACATTTGTTCTTGAATGCTGAATTTTCACTTATACTCTGAAAGATACATGCAAAAAACTTTCACGTCAAAGGTACCTGTTCAGTGGTACATATGCTGACATAGTCTTTCCCTACACTATTAAGATGTTTGTCACCTCAGACAAAGCATAGATATGTTGGTGCCCTGCTGGTATGTAATCCTCTACATGTATCTCCAGGAACAAGCAGGAATGTAGTCTTCACATATGGGTATCGTCGGTACCGACGGAGCCTGCGTGGGAACGCTCCCCAGCATCCAATAGGAAAGCTTTTGGGAGCATCCCACAGCGCCTGAGTGCTGCCTTCCTGCCTTTCCAACTGTCCCTCTCCAGTTCTTTGTTTTCCGCGGAGCCAACAGGTCACATACCCTGTCACCGCAGAAAAATTTTCATCTTTAATCTTTGTTTTTGTGGTCGCGTCTGCCTTCCTTCGACGCCGGTTCTTTCTTCTTTCTTTAAAAAATAAAAAATAAATAAAATTATAGTTTCTGAGGTTTTCTAGTTTAGAAACTTTTTTTCCTTGGTGCTATGTGCCATTTTGGGCACTAGGCCCAATTTTTTTCCTTAAAAATGGAAAAACCTACTTCAGGTTTTAAGAAATGTTCTAAATGTGGCGGTACTATTTCCGTCACTGACACCCATGATTGGTGTCTCAAATGTTTAGGTCCTGACCACTCTATTTCAGAGTGCCACTCCTGTGGAATGATGTCAAAAAGCGGCTGGCAGAACCGAGCTGCTAAACCTAGCACTCTTTTTCCCTCAGATGTGGCGTCTTTTACATCGACGTCCTCCATGGCTTCATCTTCCTCCCATGGATCTCAGGTAACTAAACATAAATCTAGCCGGTCCTCAAAGGGTAGATCTCCTAAGTATCGAGATGCCCCTGGCGTTGCCCTTGAGGAATTTTCACCGGAAAAACTGCCCCGGCGGGAGGCTTCGGCTTCCAAAGCACTAACAGGGCTCCAGGATGTTCTCGAGGCCTCAACCTCGGCAGAACTACTGGCAACATGCTCTGGGGTCCCGGCTGCTTCTACTGGTACCGACACCCAAGCGTCGGCAGCATTAATAGACCAGAGATTCCTTGCTATCGAACGCAGTCTAGCGGCTCTTCTCATGGCTTCGGTACTGTTGAAACCGCTTCAGACACCTCAACCGATACTGACACCGGTACTGGAACCGGTACAGACTGCCTTAGCATCGGCGGGTATACCACCCATACCGAGTCATGCCTATGTATCCTCGTCTATAATTGGAGTTGCTTCCTGAACGTTTATATAGCACTATATCAAAATTCATACGTTCAATATTATCTTCAATTGGTAGTAGTGAACAATATTAACTTCATGTGATGGTCTTGGATAATTTCTATCTTTAAAACAGAGTGGACAAAAATTTCTTCACAAATGTCTTCTTTAATCTTAAAACATATCATTAAAGAATATCATGATTATCCAAACTTGTCATCAAACACTTCTTCTTCCTAAAATATCTTCTTTAATACTTTGATACTTCTTTACGCTTTAAAACGCTTTAAAGACGCTGCAGTTGAGCGTCGGGAATTGCTTCTATCAGTGTTTCACAAGTTTGGCAGATATAAAACTCCTTTTAAAAGAAATATTTACCTATTAAAGAAGTATCAAAGTATTAAAGAAGATATTTTAGGAAGAAGAAGTGTTTGATGACAAGTTTGGATAATCATGATATTCTTTAATGATATGTTTTAAGATTAAAGAAGACATTTGTGAAGAAATTTTTGTCCACTCTGTTTTAAAGATAGAAATTATCCAAGACCATCACATGAAGTTAATATTGTTCACTACTACCAATTGAAGATAATATTGAACGTATGAATTTTGATATAATGCCTATGTATCCGGCATCGACAGATCGGTACCGGAACAACCCGATACCGACTTCGATCAATACCGGTACCGTGCTTTGCACGATCACAGTGATCGGAGGTATTTTGAATCCTCTTAGTCTGCAGACTCCGAAGACTCTGCCGATACAAGAGTACTTCTCCCTGAGGATTCCTCTTCTCCTCAGCGCAGAATGTCTCCGCCAGAGGATATGTCCTTTCAGGACTTTATCCTTGATGAGGCCCGAGGCTTTTCCATCACAGTAGCTCCTGCAAAAGAGCCTAGGGCAAAGGAATTGGAAATTCTCCAATACCCTAAGGCTCCCAAAGAGGCAGCTACTCTGCCTATTCATGAGATTTTACATAATCTTATGCTAAGAATGTGGGAAACACCTTTAACCACATCTCCTCATTCTCGAAGACTGTATACCATGTATCGCGTTCCACCTTATCCTGGCTTTCAAAAAACTCAATTACCACACCATTCAATGGTGGTGGAATCAGCCATGGGAAGGATGAAAAGTGCAGAGAGACATGCATCCAATCCTCCAGGTCGTGAATGTAGGACTCTCGATGCCTTTGGACGTCGATGCTTCCATGCTCTCAGCTAGGATCAGTTCTCATATCTTGTATATGGGTATGTTCCTTAAAGAGGTCACAGGAGACTTGGAGCTTACGAGCCCCCTCCTTCCTGATGATAAAAGGCAAGACTATCTTACTACATGCTCAGGATGTCTACATGCTCAGGATGTTTCAAAGTTTGTAAATCATGCAGCCTTTGACTGTTTTGAGTGCATAAGCAGGATCTCTGCTATTGCCATTGGTGCACATCGGATTGCCTGACTTCAGGCATCTGACTTGGAAATTTGGGTACAGGATAAATTAGGAAACATTCCTTGCACAGGAGAAAATCTCTTTGGCAAGAATTGGCAGGAGAAGTCTAATGAGATAGATGCTGACAGTATCACATTGGATAGATTGTCGAAATCTACAGCCAATCCTGCAAGGAAAAAAACCTCTAAGAAACCATTTTTCAATAAGAAAAAGGTTTTATCCTTCCTATACCCAACAGGGACACCGTCCAGGTCAGGCTGCCTAAAAGGGACAACAGCAACAACCTAGACAACAAAAGAAGCCAAAAGCTGCAAAACCTCAACCACCTCAGCAGGCTCAGCCTCCTCAGGGGCTTTGACTCCTCTCTAGAGAACTTTGCCTTCCTGCCTCTGAACGGTCCAGAACCCTCGACCATCCCAGGCAGGTTATGTCATTTTGCCCACAGATGGTACCAAATAACAGCAGAAAATTGGACTCTCTCTATTGTACGAGAGGGATACAAGCTTCATTTTCACAGCATGCCCCCCCTCCTACAGTAGTAAGACAGTTCAATTCTCAGACCTCTCTCGACAGTCTCCTAGGCCAAGAAGTCACAATGCTCCTTGCTCAAGGAGCAATAGAGGAAGTACCCATTCCTCATCAGGGTACAGGGTTTTACTCCCCCTATTTCCTAATTCCAAAGAAAACAGGGGGACACAGACCCATTTTAGACCTCAGAGAATAGAAGAAATATTTGTTCCGAGAGAAGTTCAAAATGGTCTCTCTAGGAACTCTGTTGCCATACCTTCAAAGTCAGGATTGACTTTGTTCTCTAGATCTCAAGGATGCGTATACTCATATTCTCATCCATCCAAATCACAGGAGATTCCTCCGATTCCTGTTTCAGGGAAAGCACTACCAATACAGGGTTCTTCCCTTTGGCCTGGCTTCTGCGCCAAGAATATTCACAAAATGCATGGCTGTGGTAGCATTTCTCCGCACTCTGGGAATATTCGTCTTCCCTTACTTAGACGACTGGCTCATTCGAGCCCCTACAGTGCTAGAAGCCAGCTCTGCTCTGTTTCGCACAATGCGAATCCTTCAGTATTTGGGACTGGTCATAAACCTCCCAAAATCCAATCTTGCTCCCACTCAGTCCCTAGAGTTCATAGGAGCTCATCTGGATACCAGACAGACGAGGGGTATCTCCAGAAACAAGCAGGAATGTAGTCTTTACATATGGGCATCGTCGGTACCGACGGAGCCTACGTGGGAGCGCTTCCCAGCGTCCAATTAGAAAGCCTTTGGGAGCATCCCACAGCGCCTGCGTGCTGCCTTCCCGCCTTTCCCAACTGCCTTTCTCCAGTTCTTCGTTTTCCGCCGAGCCAGCAGGTCGTTGTTCCTGTCACCGCTGAAGAGTTTTTCTTATTCTCCTTTTTTGTGGTCGCGTCTGCCTTTGACGCTATACCGATACCGCCGGTCCTTTCTTTCTTCCTTTAAACAAACAAACAAACAAAAAAATATATATATAATCTTTTTTTCCAAACTTTTCTTCTTAGGTGCACGTGCCTTTTTGGGCCTTAGGCCCAAAATTTCCCTCTCATGGAAAAACCCGCTTTGGGTTTCAAGAAGTGCACCAAGTGTGGCGGTACCATCTCCGTCACCGACACCCATGAGTGGTGTCTTAAATGTTTAGGTCCTGACTACTCCATTTCGGAGTATATGGCTTGTGCCATGATGTCCAAGAGGGGTCGACAGAACCGAGATGCTAAGCTCAACGCCCTTTTTCCCTCCGATGCAGCCTCTGTGGCATCGACGTCTTCCAGGGCTTCGTCTTCCTCCCATGGATCTCAGGTAACTAAACATAAGTCTGGCCGGTCCTCAAAGGGTAGATCTCCTTCTAAGCATCGAGATACCTCTGGCGTTGCACTTGAGGGTTCTGTACCGGCAAAATTGCCCCGGCGGGAGGCTTCGGCTTTCAAAGCATTATCGGGGCTCCAGGATGTTCTCGAGGCTTCGACCTCGGCAGAACTACTGGTGCCATGCTCTGGGGTACTGGCTGCTTTCTCCGGTACCGATACCCAGGCATCGGCAGCGTCGATAGACCAGAGGTTCCTGGCTATTGAACGCAGTCTGGCGGCTCTCCTTGCGGCATTGATGCCCTCAGAACCGCATCAGACAGTTCAACCGGCACCGGTATCGGTACCGGTACCGACGGCATCGAAATCGGTGTCTGCATTGCCGGCACCCAGTCATGCTATGCCTTCCGGTACCGATACACCGGTACCAATTCCCCCTAGTATTGACTTCGGTCAGTACAGGTATCGGGCTCTACAAGAGCATCCGGACAGAAGGTACTTTGAATCCTCGGAAGAATCTGAGGATTCTGACAGCTGTCGGTACCGGAGTACCTCTCCCAGAGGAGCCTTCCTCTCCTAAACGCAGGATGTCTCCTCCAGAAGATATCGCCTTTCAGGATTTTATCAGGGAGTTGGCTCGAGGTCTCTCCATTACTGTGACTCCTGAAACAGAGCCCAGGGCAAAGGAGTTGGAGATTATAAAATATCCCAAAGCTCCTAAGGAGGCAGCTACTTTGCCTATCCATGAATTCTTACATGATCTCATGTTAAGAATGTGGGAAACACCTCTTACCACCTCTCCTCACTCTCGTAGTCTGGATATCATGTATCGAGTACCTCCGTGTCCTGGGTTCCAGAAAACTCAGCTTCCTCACCACTCTATTGTAGTGGAATCAGCTATGAGAAGGGTCAGAAGTGCAAAGAGGCATGCCTCTAATCCTCCAGGACGTGAGTGTCGAATTTTGGATACCTTTGGATGTTGTACTTTCCAGGCTTCCATGCTTTCTGCCAGGGTCAGTTCCTATATTTTATAAATGGGAATGTTCCTTAAGGAAGTCACAGGAGATTTAGAGGTTTTGAGCCCTCTTCTTCCTGATAAAAGGCAGGATTTTCTCACACTGGTTAAACATGCCCAGGATGTTTCTAAGTTAACAGTGTAGCTTTTGACTGTTTTGAGTGCCTAAGCAGAACCTCTGCCATTGCCATAGGTGCACGTAGAATTGCCTGGCTCCAGGCATCCGATTTGGAGCTCTGGGTGCAGGACAAACTGGGCAATATCCCTTGTACAGGAGAGATTCTGTGTGGCAAGAATTGGCAAGAGAAAGCCAATGAATTAGATGCTGACAACTCCACTTTGAATAGATTATCCAAAGCCACAGCTGATCCTGCAAGAATGGTTTCTTGAAAGATTTCTTTCTTCTCCAAGAAGAGGAGGGTTTATCCCTCTTATTCCCAGCAGGGATGTTCTGCAGGTCAATCTGCCTGAAAGAGTCAGCAACCACCTAAACAAAGGAAAGCAAAGACTGCTAAGCCTCAACCGTCTCAGCAGTCTCAGCCTCCACAAGGCCTTTGACTTCCATCTAGAGAACTTAACCTTCCTGGCTCTCAATGGACCAGAGCCTTCCACCATTCCAGGAAGGTTGTCTCACTTTGCCCCCAGATGGGGGCAGATAACAGCAGAACATTGGACACTCTCCATTATAAAAGAGGGGTACAAGCTTCACTTTCGGTGCATGCCCCCTCCCACAGTTCTCAGATCTCTCTCATCAACCTATTAAATCAAGAGGTCGTTATGCTTCTTGCCCAAGGGGCCATAGAAGTACCCAATTATCAACAGGGTACAGGGTTTTACTCCCCCTATTTCCTTATCCCAAAGAAAACAGGGGGACACAGACCTATTTTAGACTTCAGAGAATTGAACAAATTCCTTTTCAAAGAGAAATTCAAGATGATTTCTCTGGGAACTCTCCTGCCATACCTTAAGAGTCAGGATTGGCTTTGTTCTCTAGATCTCAAGGATGCGTACACTAATGTTCTCATCCATCCAACTCACAGAAAGTTCCTTCGGTTCCCTTTTCAAGGAAAGCACTACCAGTGCAGGGTGCTTCCTTTTGGCCTGGCCTCAGCACCAAGGGTGTTCACGAAATGCATGGCTGTGGTAGCAGCATTTCTTCGCACTCTAGGAATATTCGTCTTCCCCTACTTAGACGACTGGCTCATTCGAGCCCCATCAGAGTCAGAGGCCAGGATTTCTCTATCTTGCACAATGTGTATCCTTAAGTATTTGGGTCTGGTCATAAACATCCCAAAATCCAGTCTAACTCCCACTCAGTCTCTAGAGTTCATAGGAGCTTTGCTGGATACCAGAAAAGCAAGGGCCTATCTTCCTCAGACCCGTTGCCTTCGCATGGTGCAGTTAGCTTTTCAAGCAGTGCTAAAGCCTCATCTCACTGCTTGAGAAATGTTACAACTGCTAGGCCACATGGCATCTACCGTGCATGTGGTTCCTTATGCTCGCTTCTATATGAGAAGCAGCCCAGTGGACTTTATCCACTCAATGGACCCAGGCATCAGGGTGCCTGTCAGACTTAATAGCAAACACAAATCGCCTTATTTTGTCCCTCCAATGGTGGCAGTCCACTCAAAACCTGTTCCTGGGGTCCCCATTTCAACAACCTTTACACCAGGCAACTCTCAACAGATGCTTCACCAATGGGTTGGGGAGCTCATCTTCAAGACCTCTCCACCCAAGGCACTTGGACTCCACAGGAGACTCATCTACACATCAATCTTTTAGAGCTCAGAGCAATCTTCCTTGCTCTTCGAGTGTTCCACACCCTGCTCAGCTACAAGACAGTCCTCATTCAAACGGACAATCAAGTAGCCATGTTCTACGTGAATAAGCAGGGGGGAACAGGCTCTCTGTCGCTTTGCAACGAAGCTTTGCGACTATGGGCCCTCGCCAGAGAGCATCAGATTCATCTCCTGGCAGTGTATCTTCCAGGTATACAAAACTCTTGGGCAGACAGACTCAGTCGAGTTCTGCTTCCACACGAATGGTCTCTACATGCAGACCAGGTGGCCAAGATTTTTCAAATTTGGGGAACCCCGGACATAGACCTCTTTGCAAGTCGGTTGAATGCCAAACTTCCCCGGTTAAGTTCCAGAATTCCGGCTCAGGGCTCTCAGGCTAGGGATGCTTTTCTCCTTCACTGGGGTCAAGACTTCCTTTATGCCTTTCCACCCATTCTTCTAATTCCCAAAACCCTGTTCAAGCTTCAGAGACAGAGACCGTATGATTCTCATAGCTCCACATTGGCCACGGCAAGTGTGGTACCCTCTGCTGCTACCTCTCTCTCAAGCTCCCTCTCTGGAGTTAGTCTGCTCCAGATCTCCTGTCTCAGGAGGATGGAATTTTATGGCATCCCAATCCCCAGTCTCTGCATCTCATGGCTTGGTTGCTGAAGGCCTAGATCTCCCTGATCTTAACCTCCCTCAGCAAGTAAAGGATATCCTTTATGCTTTCAGGAAGCCTTCCACAAGATGCTTTTATGCTTTCAAGTGGAAAAGGTTTACCATATGGTCTTCGCAGAAGGGTCTTAATCCCCTTGTGATACCTCTGGGATCATTACTGGAGTATCTCCTTCATTTTTCCAATGCAGGACTTAAGACTAACTCAGTAAGAGTCCATTTGAGTGCTATTGCGGCTTCGTTCAAGCCTCTAAATGGACAACCTATTTCCTCCCATCCTCTTATAGCAAGATTTATGAGAGGCTTTCTTCTAACTAAGCCTCCCATTAGGCCACCACTGGTGGCATGGGACTTAAACCTGGTTCTTGGTCAGCTCATGAAGCCACCTTTCGAACCCTTAGCTACTACCTCATTGAAATTCCTTTCTTGGAAGGTTATCCTTCTCATTGCAATCACATCAGCACGTCGCATCAGTGAGTTGCAGGCGCACTAGTGGCTGATCCACTTTATACAAGGTTCCATCATGGCAAGGTAGTCCTTAGGACTCATCAACACTTTATGCCAAAGGTGGTCTCGCCTTTTCATCTAAACCAAGCGGTCTACCTGCCTGTGTTTTTTCCAAGGCCTCATGCATCAAATGCAGAAAGGAATCTTCATACTTTGGAATGTAAAAGAGCTTTAGCCTTTTACTTACAAAGAACACAGCAACATAGAAAGTCCTCTCAACTCTTTGTTGCCTTTGATCCTTCTCATTTGAGATTTCCAGTCTCCAAGAGAACACTGTCCAACTGGATTGCTCAGTGTATTTCGTTTGCCTATCAGAGTAAGAATCTTCCTCTCGATTTGCTATGTCACAGCTCACAATGTGAGAGCCATGGCAGCTTCAATGGCTCATCTGCACTCTGTGTCTATCGACGACATCTGTCAAGCAGCCACTTGGGCCTTGGTTCATACCTTCACAGCCCATTACTGCTTGGACAAGGACTCCCACCGGGATGCCTTGTTTGGTCAGGCTGTTCTCCAACACCTGTTCCATACCTAATCAACACAGATCCATTGGGGGAAGTGGAGCCCTTTCACAGGGACACACAACTTCTGGGGTCTCTCCCTGGCATCTAAAGCTAGGGAGTCCCCATATGTGAAGACTACGTTCCTGCTTGTTCTTGGAGATATCATAGTTACTCACCTGTAACGGGTGATCTCCGGGAACAGCAGGAATTTAGTCCTCACAACCCACACACCTCCCCTAGGAGTTGTATCTATCTTGTACCTCTTCCTCTTTCCCTCTCTCTCTCTGTCTCAGCTTTAAACTCAACTGGAGAGAGGCAGTTGGGAAAGGTGGGAAGGCAGCATGCAGGCGCTGTGGGATGCTCCCAAAGGCTTTCTAATTGGACGCTGGGGAGCGTTCCCATGCATGCTCCGTCGGTACCGACGATACCCATATGTGAAGACTAAATTCCTGCTGTTCCCGTAGATCACCTGTTTCAGGTGAGTAACTATGCTTTCCATCCGCAGCCCCGCTGTCTTCGCATAGTACAACTAGCTTCCCAAGCAGTGCTCAAACCTTGTCTCACTGCTCGGGAAATGCTACAATTGCTAGGCCACATGGCATTTACCGTACATATTTATTTATTTATTTTTATTTATTTATTTAACAGTCTTTTCTATACCGCCCCTTCCAGAGATCAGGGGCGGTTTACATTGAACATTAAACAGAACAATTGTATACTTCTGTATACATTTACAAGGAACATTATGCTTTAACTATATACAGGTGTACTTACAGGGAACATATTTTGAACATTAACTATAACAGAGCTTTTCAAACTATTTACAATTTATTTACATGGAGCGCATCTTAGTTAGTTACAGTGGTGAAATAGTCAACTGTTTGAGTGGTTCATTAGCGTGTTGTGTGGGGTTAGTGAAATTTCCTGTGTTAGTCATTTGTTCTGTCTTGGGTACAGTGTATGTGTTTCTGTGATTGTATTGGTGAGGTTCTTTGTTGGTAGGGGATTTCAAAGTGTTTTGTAAAGAGGTAGGTTTTTAATTCTTTTTTGAATTGGTGAAGGTCTTTTATCATGCGGAGTGTTAATGGTATTTCATTCCAGAGGGTGGGGGCAGCAAAGGAGAAGGCCCTGTCACTTGTTGTCGCTTTAGTTTTTCTAAAATTTGTTTTTATGTTGAGGGAGTGGGTTGCGTTCTGTCTGCGTGATCTAGTATCTGATGGGGGGTGTATTAGGGTGGATAGTTGTGATGGGGAGATGTTGTTGATGATTTTGAATGTAGTTAGGAGGATTTTATATTTTATTCAGCTGTTTATAGGGAGCCAGTGTAAGTCTAGTAGAATTGGGGTCACATGGTCTGTTAGATTAGCTTTAGTGACCATCTTGGCGCATATGTTTTGGGCTCTTTGGAGAAGGTATATGCTTTTTAATGGAAGTCCATTTAGGAGACTATTACAATAGTCGAAGTGGGGGGTTATGAGAGTGTTGACTACAGATCTAAAGTCATCGGTGTTGAGTAGTACAACTAGCTTCCCAAGCAGTGCTCAAACCTTGTCTCACTGCTCGGGAAATGCTACAATTGCTAGGCCACATGGCATTTACCGTACATATGGTTCCTTATGCTTGCCTCCATATGCTCGCAGCCCAATAGACTTTATCCACTCAGTGGACACAGGCCTCAAGCTGCCTGTTGGACAAAATAACAAACTCAAATTGTCTTATTTCGTCCCTCCAAGTGTGGCAGTCACCCAGAAACCTTCTGGTGGGGTCTCCTTTCCAGCAACCCCTATCCCAAGCCACCCTAACAGATGCACAATCTCTATTCCCAGAGTACCTGGACTCCACAAGAGGCCTGTCTTCACATCAACCTCCTGGAGCTCAGAGCAATCTTCTTTGCTGTTCGAGTATTTCACGCCGAGCTCAGCTACAAGACAGCCCTAGTTCAAACAGACAATCAGGTAGCCATGTTCTATGTGAACAAACAGGGCAGAACAGGCTCTCTGTCGTTATGCAACGAAGCTTTGCGACTATGGGCCCTCACCAGAGAGCATCAGATTCATCTCCTTGCGGTGTATCTTCCAGGCATTCAAAACTCTTAGGCAGACAGACTCAGTCGAGTCCTGCTTCCACACGAATGGTCTCTCCATGCAGACCAGGTTGCCCAAATATTTCAGATTTGGGGAACCCCGGACATAGACCTCTTTGCAAGTCCGCTGAATGCCAAACTTCCCCGGTTCTGTTCCAGAATTCCAGCTCGATGTTGTCAGGCAAGGGACACCTTCCTCCTCCACTGGGGTTAGGATGTCCTATATGCCTTCCCACCCATTCCCCTCATCCCCAAAACCCTATTCAAGCTTCAGAGAGACAGAAGTATTATGATCCTCATAGCTCCACGTTGGCCATGGCAACGTGGTACCCTCTGCTCCTGCATCTCTCTCAAGCTCCGCCTCTGGAGTTGGGATCCGCTCTAGATCTTCTCTCCCAAGAGGATGGGATGCTCTGGCATCCGAATCCCCAGTCTCTGCATCTCAGGGCCTGGTTGCTGAAAGCCTAGAACTTCAGGATCTTAACCTTTCCCAACAGGTAAAGGATATCCTTCATGCTTCAAGGAAACCCTCCACAAGACGCTCGTATGCCTTTAAATAGAAAAGGTTTACCATATGGTGCTCGCAGAAGTGTCTTAACCCTCTTGCAATACCTCTGGAGTCCATACTGGAGTATCTCCTTCATTTGTCAAATGCGGGTCTCTAGACAAATTCAGTAAGAGTCCATCTTAGTGCTATTGCAGCTTCTTTACAAGCCTCTAAGTGGACAACCTATTTCCTCTCATCCTCTCATAGCGAGATTTATGAGAGGCCTTCTTTTAACAAAGCCTCAATTAAGCCACCACCGGTGGCATGGGACTTAAATCTGGTGCTCGGGCAGCTCATGAAACCACCCTTTGAACCATTAGCCACTACATCTTTGAAATTCCTTTCCTGGAAAGTCATCGTCCTCATTGCAATCACATCAGCATGTTGCATCAGTGAATTGCAAGCGTTAGTGGCTGATCCTCCTTATACAAGGTTCCACCATGATAAGGTAATTCTTAAGACTCATCCACACTTTATGCCAAAGGTGGTTTCGCCTTTCCATTTAAACAAGCGGTTTACCTTTCTGTATTCATCTCCAGGAACAAGCAGGAATAAGTCCTCACATATGGGTAGGTCGGTACCGACGGAGCCTGCGCGGGAAAGCTCCCCAGCCTTTCAGATGAAAGGCTTTTGGGGCCTCCCACTGCACATGCGCGCTGCCTTCCCGCCTTCCTGACCAGCTCTCCTCAGTTTCTCTTTTTCCGCGGAGCCAGCAGGTCGTGTTCCTGTCACCGCTGAAGAAATTGTTAATTTTGTTTGTTTCTTTAGACCGCGTACCTGCCTTCCCCATACCGAAACCGGTACCGCCGGTCTCTCTTTCTTTCTTTATAAAAAAAAAAAAAAAAAGACTTTTTTATTTTCTTCAGCACAGCTTGGTAACTTTTGTTAGGCCTTTAGGCCTACACAAATTCTCCTCATGGAGAAGCCAGTCCCTGGCTTTAAAAAGTGTACCAAGTGCAGTGCTGTCATTTCTGTCACAGACACCCATGAATGGTGTCTTAAATGTTTGGGACCTGACCACTCCATACTGGACTGCCCATCCTGCTCCCAGATGTCTAAACGTGGTTTGCAGAACCGGGCCAACAAGCTCCATGTGCTGTTTCCTTCAGAAGCATCACAGTCATCCAGGTCTTCCTCTCCGGATGGATCTCTGGTAACCAAAACTTCTGTGGGCAAATCCTCTAAAAGCAAATCTCTTTCTAAAGATCGAGAGGCTCTCAATCTTGAGTTCGAGGATTCTGTCCAGACCATGCAGCAGGCCGTTCTGGCATTCATTAAGGCTGCGACGCCCTCGGTACCGATTCCATCGGTACCGACCCCGGTTCCGGTATCCACACCGGAACCGAGACCATCGACTTCCAAACGTCGATCGGTTCAGCATGCCGGATTCAGGCTTTCGCCCGATACCGATCCCATGCCCGATACGCCCGATGTCGATAACGATCAGTATGCGTATCGTGCATTGAAAGCACAGAGAGAATACTCAGATTCTTCTGATGAATTCAATTCCTCTGATGACTCTGCTGAGCTTGCTCTTCCTGAGGAGCCCTCTTCTCCAAAGAGGAGAATGTCTCCTCCAGAGGATTTATCCTTTCAGGATTTCATTGTTGATGTAGCTAAAGGACTTTCTATTGCTACATCTTCTGAAAAAGAACCCAGATCAAAAAAATTGGACATTTTAGGATACTCTAAAGCTCCTAAAGAGGCAGTCACTCTGCCTATCCATGAAATACTTCAAGAACACTTGATGGATTTGTGGGAGACTCCTTTAACACTGTCTCCCCATTCCCGTAGGTTGGACACCATGTATCGGGTCCCTCCTTCTCCTGGGTTCCAAAAAACTCAGCTACCTCACCACTCTATTGTGGTGAAGTCTGCCATGAAGAAAATAAAGAGTCCTAAAAGGCATTCTTCTACCCCTCCAGGGCGAGAATGTAAGACCCTTGACTCTTTTGGTAGAAAGATGTTCCAGGCTAGTATGCTTATAGCCAGGATCAATTCTTATAGCCTTTATATGGGCATGTTTCTTGGACAACTTGCCCTAAAGGTACAGCATTTTGTCCCCTTTATCCCTGATGATCAAAGGGCGGACTTCTTTTCTGTGGTGACACAACTTTCAGAGGTCTCCAAGTTCTCCAACAGGGCAGCCTTTGATTCCTTTGAGGTTGCTGGCAGGGCTTCGGGAATTGCTATTGCAGCCCGACGTCTTGCTTGGCTACAGGCTTCTGACCTAGAACCCTGGGTTGTAGATGGCCTCAGGAATCTGCCCTGTACAGGTGAGAACTTATTTGGTGAAGACTGGCAAATTAAAGCTGCTCAAATGGATGCAGAAAATGCCACTCTAGATAGACTTTCTAAGTCTACTTCTACCCCTGCCAAAAAGAAGTCTTTTAAAAGGCCTTACTATAAGAAGGCCAGATTTTCCACAAATACTGGCCAGCAATCTGCTCAGCCTTCCTTTGCTGCTAAGCGTCAGCAATCTAAGCAAGTAAAGTCAAAGCCTGCAGTGTCTGCTGCACCCCAGCAGGCTCAACCCCCTCAGGGGTTTTGACTTGCCCCTAGAGAACTTGCCATTTCTGGCTCTAGAACAACCAGAGCCCCTCACCATTCCTGGAAGGCTAGCTCATTTTGCTCCCAGATGGGAACAAATCACATCAGAGCAATGGACCCTCTCTATTATCAGGGAGGGCTACAAACTTCATTTCTCCAGCCTTCCTCCCCATACCATGGTGAGGCAATTCAGTTCTCCCCCATCTCTTCTGACCCTGTTGGGTCAGGAAGTCTCTTCTCTCCTTGCCCAAGGGGCAATAGAGGAGGTTCCTCCTCCACAACAGGGATTAGGTTTCTACTCCCCTTATTTTCTCATAACTAAGAAGACAGGGGGCTTCAGACCTATCCTAGATCTGAGAGAATTGAACAGGTTTCTATTCAAGGAGAAATTCAAAATGCTCTCTCTGGGCATTCTCCTTCCATACCTTCAGAGTCAGGATTGGCTTTGTTCTCTAGATCTCAAGGATGCGTACACTCATATATTCATCCATCCATCCCACAGAAAATATCTTCGCTTTCTGTTCCAGGGAAAACATTTCCAGTACAGAGTACTACCCTTCGGTCTGGCCTCTGCTCCAAGAGTCTTCACAAAATGCATGGCAGTCGTAGCCGCATTTCTCAGAGGCATGGGAATCTTTGTCTTCCCATATCTGGACGACTGGCTCATCCGAGCTCCATCTCAGTCAGAAGCCCAGATTTCTCTGGACCGCACAAGGCGTATTCTTCAATATCTGGGACTTGTGGTAAACGTTCCCAAGTCCCAACTCATCCCTACTCAGTCCCTGGAATTCATAGGGGCCCAATTGGACTCCACCACTGCAAGGGCCTACCTCCCTCTGGTCCGCGGCCAAAGGCTAATAAGCTTGGCCTCCCAGGCTCAGTCCAGAAGTCACTTGTCAGCCAGGGAAATGCTGCAACTTCTGGGCCACATGGCCTCCACGGTCCATGTGGTGCCCTACGCTCGTCTTCATATGAGGGCAGCTCAATGGATTTTGGCCACCCAGTGGTCTCAAGCATCAGGACTGCTCTCAGACCAAATGCTCACCTCAAAACGACTGTTTTGGTCTCTCCAGTGGTGGACATCCTCCAAAAATCTGTTGTTGGGGATTCCCTTCCAACCTTCGTTGCCCCAAGCAACCCTCACAACAGATGCCTCCCAAACAGGGTGGGGAGCTCATTTCCAACACCTCTCCACTCAGGGCACCTGGTCTCCTCAGGAGACCACCCTCCACATCAACCTTCTGGAACTGCGAGCAATCTTCCTTGCCCTCACAGTCTTCCACACTCTCCTTGTCAACCTGACTGTCCTAGTCCAGACAGACAATCAGGTAGCCATGTTCTATGTCAACAAACAAGGAGGGACGGGCTCTCTGTCGCTTTGCAACGAAGCTCTCAGATTATGGGCCTTCGCCAGAGAGCATCAAATTCATCTTCTGGCAGTATATCTTCCAGGAGTTCAAAACTCTCGGGCAGACAGACTCAGTCGAGTTCTGCTCCCACACGAATGGTCCCTGCATATGGACCAGATACGCAGAATCTTTCAGGAATGGGGGACCCCGGACATAGACCTCTTTGCAAGTCCGTGGAATGCCAAACTTCCCCGGTTCTGTTCCAGGACTCCGTGTCAGGGAGCTCAGGCCAACGACGCCTTTCTCCTACATTGGGGTCAGGAATTCCTGTATGCTTTTCCACCCATTCCTTTGATTCCCAAGACTCTGTTCAAACTTCAGAGGGATCACGGATCCATGATCCTCATTGCTCCACGCTGGCCACGCCAAGTGTGGTTCCCTCTACTTCTACAGCTCTCCCAGGGCTCCTCCCTGGACCTGGGAGCTGCACCAGACCTTCTGTCTCAGGAGCAGGGGACTTTGTGGCATCCAAACCCCAAGTCCCTACATCTCCGAGCTTGGTTACTGAAGGCTTAAGCCTTCATGAGTTTAATCTTTCCCAACCAGTGAAAGATATCCTTCATGCCTCTAGGAAACCCTCTACCAGGCGTTCCTATGCTTTCAAATGGAAACGTTTTTCCATTTGGTGTGCGCAACAGGGTCTTGACCCTCTAGCACTTCCTTTGAATTCCCTACTGGACTATCTCCTGCATCTTTCCAATGCAGGCCTCAAAACGAATTCAGTATGAGTCCATTTAAGTGCTATTGCAGCATCCTTAAAACCTATAAATGGACAACCTGTCTCCTCTCATCCTCTTATTGCAAGATTCATGAGAGGCCTGACCCTCACTAAGCCTCCCATCCGACCTCCTCCGGTAGCATGGGACTTGAATTTAGTTCTGGGTCAACTTATGAAGCCACCTTTTGAACCGTTGGTATCTACCTCCCTGAAATTTCTTTCCTGGAAGGTTCTTTTCCTTATTGCAGTCACTTCGGCTCGCCGCATCAGTGAACTGCAGGCTTTGGTGGCTAATCCACCTTATACCAGATTTCATCATGATAAGGTGGTCCTTAGGACGAATCCCCACTTTATGCCTAAAGTGGTCTCGCCTTTTCATCTTAATCAAGAGGTATATCTACCTGTTTTTTTCCCGGCTCCTCATGCATCCAGTGCAGAGAGGAACCTTCATACTCTTGACTGTAAAAGAGCTCTCGCCTTTTACCTCAACAGGACTCAGCCACATCGAAAGTCTTCCCAACTTTTCGTGGCTTTTGATCCTTCTCATTTGGGACTTCCAGTCACCAAACGTACACTTTCCAATTGGATTGCTCAGTGTATTTCTTTTGCTTACCAGAGTAAGAACATTTCTCTGGAAGGCCATGTCACAGCTCACAATGTGCGAGCCATGGCCACTTCTATGGCTCATCTTCACTCTGTGTCCATAGATCAGATCTGTCGAGCAGCCACTTGGGCCTCGGTTCATACCTTCACAGCCCATTACTGCTTGGACAAGGACTCCTGCCGGCATGCCTTGTTTGGTCAGGCTGTCCTCAGACACCTGTTCCATACTTAAACAACTCCTGCCCACCTTCCCTGGATGGATGCCTGAGATCCATACGAAGATGGTTTACCCTTGGAGGGGGATCTCCCAGGCATCTTAGCTAGGGAGTCCCCATATGTGAGGACTTATTCCTGCTTGTTCCTGGAGATAGCACAGTTACTTACCTGTAACAGGTGATCTCTGGGAACAGCAGGAATTAGTCCTCACAACCCACCCACCTCCCCTAGGAGTTGTATCTCTATCTATCTATCTTCCTTTCCTCTCTCTCTATTGTCTCAGCTTTAAACTCGAACTGAGGAGAGCTGGTCAGGAAGGCGGGAAGGCAGCGCGCATGTGCAGTGGGAGGCCCCAAAAGCCTTTCATCTGAAAGGCTGGGGAGCTTTCCCGCGCAGGCTCTGTTGGTACCGACGTACCCATATGTGAGGACTAATTCCTGCTGTTCCCAGAGATCACCTGTTACAGGTAAGTAACTGTGCTTTTCCGTGGCCTCATGCCTCCAGTGCAGAAAGGAACCTTCATACCTTGGACTGTAAAAGAGCTTTGGCTTTTTACATGCAAAGGACACAGCAACATAGAAAATCTTCTGAACTCTTTGTTGCTTTTGATCCCTAGTCATTTGGGACTTCCAGTTTCTAAAATGACTCTATCTAACTGGATTGCTCAGTGCATATCCTTTGTCTATGAGAGTAAGAACGTTCCTCTTGAAGGCCATGTCACAGCTCACAATGTGAGAGCCATGGCAGCCTCAATGGCTCATCTTCCCTCTGTGTCTATCGACGACATCTGTCGAGCAGCTACTTGGGCTTCGGTACATACCTTCACAGAGCACTACTGCTTAGACAAGGACTCCCGCCGGGATGCCTTGTTTGGCCAGGGTGTTTTTCAATACTTTTTTCAGACTTAATCAACTCCTACCCACCATCCCTGGTAGGATGCCAGAGATCCATGGGGGGAAGTGGAGCCCTTTCACAGGGGCACACAACTTCTGGGGTCTTCTCCCTGGCATCTGCAGGTAGGGAGTTCCCATATGTGAAGACTACATTCCTGCTTGTTCCTGGAGATAGCATAGTTACCTGTTACAGGTGATCTCCGGGAACAGCAGGAATTTAGTCTTCACAATTCACCCACCTCCCCTAGGAGTTGTATCTCTCAATCTCTCTCTCTCTCTCTCTCTCCTTTGTATCAGCTATAAACTCAACTGGGGAGGGACTTTTGTAAAGGCGGGAAGGCAGCACGCAGGCGCTGTGGGATGCTCCCAAAAGCTTTCCTATTGCACGCTGGGGAGCGTTCCCGCGAAGGCCTCGTCGGTACCAACGATACCCATATGTGAAGACTAAATTCCTGCTGTTGCCGGAGATCACCTGTTACAGGTGAGTAACTACGCTTTCTCTGCATTGGGCGCAGACCTTATTAGCATTCTATTTTAATACACGCAGCTCATTTGCATATCTAAATACACTTTGCGTTGCTGTGTGCACATACTTTACTTTTGCTGTTTATGCACGCATCAATCTCTTTTCTGCATTTGGGGTGGTGGAACTTGTGCATATAAGTTGCGTTATCTGCACGCGAAAGGCACGCTAGTCTTTCTGCATCAGCCTGTAAGATTCTATCTGAGGCAATGGAGGGTTAAGTGACTTTGCTGCATATCTCAGTTTATTGAGGTCAAAAGAGCTGTATCTAAGATGGGATCTGAATAGGGAGGTGGTAATTGAAAGGGATGTTGGTGTGAAAACTCAGATCTGTGAAGTCTGAGGCTGGTTAATTGCAGTTCTGGGCAAATGGTGTCAGCTGAGCCCTGACTCTTTGGTGCAATATATTGTATGTGTTAATTGTTTACTTTATCCCAGATGCATGCATATTTATAATGTTGCCCTGTTGAGCATTAAAAAAAAAAGTAAGGGGAGGGAACTAAAGATGGGACAAAACAGGCGGCTTGTGTGACTTTTGAGAGTTAAGTAAGTGCATTAATTTTCAGTAGTAATTGGTGGAGTGATGTGCATTCTGAAACTTCCAATCTGTCTTGTGCTGTAGTTAGTAATTGTGAATGAGTTGTCTCTTGCTCAGCAGTCAGGCAGATTCTACAATCTAAAAAAATAAATAAATAAATAAATATATAGATATATAGATAGATATAGATAATAAAATAAAACTCTACACGGTCCTTAGATGAAACTGGCTTTTGAACACTTTTGGTTTAGAAATGCTTGCAAATCCATAAATACAGATTTCGCAGGTTGTGCTTTATATTTCTAAAACATCCTACATTCTTGGTTCCCTGGGTCTTGTGGCATGGTTGTTTCCTGTTTATTTTGTCTGCTGTCTAAATATTCCTGCATGTACACACGGAGCATATGCCTTCCTGCTGCGCAGCTTGTGTTTATTTGGTAAGTGGATTCACAGGGACCTGGAGGGGTTGTTGGAAATGATTCATTCAGAGTTGAGGAAGCCTGACTCATTTCTTTAAATGTGTAGAGGCTTAGGTGGAATGCCAGAGCTCAGGACTTGAGGCTTTTAAGGTGGTTACTTCTAGTATTGAAGGGGGCAGAAAGAGTGATGATATGGGATGGGGAGGTCACTTGTGAACTTGAGAGCAACTGTTTTGCAAGTATTTTGGAAAATTCTCAAAATTGTCTTGCTGCTTTGGAGACCAATATGGGTTTTTGTTATTTAAACAGTTTTGTGGTGAAAGTATGAAGTCCAGAGACCCCAAGCCTCTGTACTGCTGCCATCGCTAATAAGTTGGGATTAGCTTTAAGGAAGAACCTCTTTTAGCACAATGGGCAGGTTTTACACCACAGAGGCCCATGAATAAAAAAAAACTATATATATGATTCTTTGAGGCTCAGAATAATAGGACATGCTGCAGTTCAAGTACAGAGTCCTCCTTGCATAGTTGTGGAGATCCGATTTGAGATTCATTGACAGAGTGTGTACAGTATAGGTTTCAGTAGTGTGACATTGAAGATATCCCTAAAGATCAGGATTGAGGTGCAGTTATTTAGAGTGACTTCCCATTTTAGGATTTAGACCCAATGTCCTTCGTTTAAGAAGGGGTAAACAGACATTTTGGGCCAAGGGCCACATTAGGAGTTAACTGGGTTGGGGGAGCCCCCCTCCAGATCCAAATAGGACTCCTAGTACAGTCCTGACTGGAATAGATAAGCTATTGTTTTCCATAATAGTAAAACAATTATAAACTGACGAACTGCTGGCAAACTTGCAAATCCATGCAGTTTGCCCATATCTGTATCTACTATAATGACAGATTCTGGATACTTGCTGGCTTCCATATCTTTCTATACTAGTCCAGAACCAGGTGGATTTTGCTCCCTTGCCAGCAGGTGAAGGCAGACTTGAGTATCTTTCAATGATGTTGTTAGAAGGTATATCTGGTGGTGTAGCACTGAGAAAAGCCAGTATGTCCTGCCTTTCTACTGAAACAAGCAGGAAATCAGTCCTCGCATATGGGTGACGTTGGTGCCGACGGAGTCCCTGCGAAAGCATCTCCCCAGCTTTCAAAGAAAGTCTTTGGGAGATTCGCCACGCCTGCGTGGTCCTCTTTCTGCCCAAGGGTGCCATCTTGCCTCAGTCTCCTTTTTTCCACGGAGCCCTCTGGACGTCTGTCCAGTTTCCCCCGGAAAAAGTGTGGGGTTTTTTTTGTTTCATTCCTGTCTGGTTTGCGTACCTGTTCTTTTCCTGCCCCTGAGCCAGCTCGCCTCGGTGTTGCTCCTCAGGTTCATTTCCTTGTTTTTTGGGGGGGGGTTTGTTTTTGCTTCAGGGTTCCCTCAACTGGCGTTTGTGCTTTTTTTTTGGCCGAAGGCCTCTGACCCCTGCTGGGCAGCAGGGACCCCTATTTTTCCGATGGCCTCCAGCAGCTTCAAGAAGTGTGATCGGTGCAGCAAGATGTCATCTCACCGATCTGCATGACTACACTGCCTCTAGTGCCTTGGCTCAGAACACAACGACTCAGACTGCAAAATCTGCAGAACCATGACCTATAAAGGCCCTTAAGAGCAGTCACCAGCAGCAGGAAACATTTTTCCAAAAGTCCGAATCCACACCACAGAGTCTCTGGTGACACCCTGCTCCGGGGCCCCCTCCAGTACTTCGATGCCCCATGAAGCCCGGGCTTCCTTGTAGTCCCGTGGCCATGGTTCCTCCGAGAGGAAATCCCCGGCGGTGGAACGCAATAATTCAAAGTCCTCGAAGACCTCCTTGGAGACTGGATCTGGGAAGACTGGAAAATCCCACTCCAGGCCCTGCAGTCCTTGGTGTGAGTCAGAGGCGTCGATGCGGGAGCATCTGCACAAGCTGCCCCGGATGGAGGAGTTGGTACTCATCGACCGGCCTCGGACACCTGAGGCCATTATTGTTGAGGACTCCCATTTGCCGAAACAGACGCCGGTCCCGAAACCCTCTATGTCCATGTCGAAGGCTGCGGAGCCAGCTGGCATGGAGACCAGGATGGCGGCCTTAGAGCGCAGAGTATGTTCACCCTCGTGGTCCAGCAACTGGAGTTTCTCTAGATCATCCAGTTCATCTGCCCTGATGACGGGACCCTTGACAGAGGGCTTCCCTAGACGTCAAGCCGATCCTTGAGTGCCATTGGCCTCGAGAGCCCCATTGGATGAGGTCCCGGTCCTGTTCCTCAGGTCACCAATATGCTCCAGCAAGCACACATGGCTTGGACCGCGGGTCCTCCGGAGGCCCTGGACCCCTTGGCTCAGACCTCGACTGAGGTAACTTCGAAGCCTCAGACTGCCATTCCAATTGGGAGACTGAGGACGAAGAGTCCCCAGACACTTGGCACCACAGAGATGTATCTTTGGACCCGTCCCCCCTTCCCCCCTGATGACCCGATGCCATTTCCCACCAGAGGATGTTGCCTTCCTTGACATTGTGCAGGACATGGCTAGGGCACTCTCCATCAAGACCGAGGTGAAGGAGGACCCTTGCACTGAGGAATTGGAGATCCTCTAGAGTGAGGCCCCTCCAAAGGAGGCTCTCACGATACCAGTTCTGCTGATCCTACAACGCTGCCGCTGCTGCCGCCTCCACAAGTGGGAGACACTGGCATCTGTGCCCATTGTCAGCAGGCAACTTGACTCCATGTATTGAGTTCACCGAGGCCCTAGGTTCCAGGAAGCTCAACTTCCCCACAACTCGATGGTGTTGAGTTTGCCATGCGCAGACGCAAGAACCAGAAGACCCATTCCTCAGTGCCCCCTGGCAGGGAGGCCAGACCTTTGACACTCTCGGCCAGAAGGCATTTCAGGTCTCTGCTGACATGCCTGGTCCAATCCTACCAGCTGTACATCGGCATGTACCTCGAAGTGTTGTCGAAGGAACTTGGTGGGTTTTCGTCAGCCCTCAACAGGGAACCCCTCCAGAGGTTCAAGTCACTGGCCTCTGCGGTAAAAGAGTGCTCAATGTTCCTGTCTCCAGCAGCTTATGATGGCTTTAAGTCCTTAGCCAGAGTTGCTGCAGCTGGCATTGGGGCACGACACCAAGTATGGTGGCAATTGCCTGACCTCAAACAATGGGTTCAGGACAAATTTATTGATGTCCCCCACATCAGAGAGAACCTCTTCAAGAAACCCATGGCAGACAAAGCAGTGAAGATTGAGACTGAGTTCTTCACGAGGACCAGGCTCTTAAAAAAAAGACCTTGGTGCAGCCCTGCAAGAAGGCCCTGGGGAAGAAACCCTTCTTCCTGAGGAAAAAGGGCGGTTTTGGCAACACCTTGCAGTACCAGGCTGTCTCAGTCTCACAGCACAGCCAAAACACAAGGGCAGGGGCACGCCCCCTGTTCACAAAAGACCCCCAAGTCCCAGGCCCTGACCCTGGCTCAGCCTAGGAGGGAGCTTTTGACTTCCTGGGTGTGTCGTTCTCTCCCCCAGGAGGTCCCCTACAGCCCACAGGGGGGCGGCTGGCCCTGTTTGCCCACAGATGGTCCATCACCACCAATACCTGGGTCCTACAGGAGGTCAAAGAGGGCTACCTTCTCCACCTTCAGCAGACGTCACCCTCTTACTTTCCAGGAGAGCCCATAAGACCTCTCTTGCACCAGACCCTGCTTCTAACCGAGCTCGCAGGTCTCCTTTAGGACAAGACAGTGGAGGCAGTGCCAGAACATCTCAGTGGCACTGGCTTCTACTCCAGGTATTTCCTCGTCCTCAAAAGAACAGGGGGCTTAAGGCCCATCCTGAATTTGCGGGATCTGAACAAGTTCCTGATAAGGGAAAAGTTCAAAATGCTCTCCCTTGGAACATTGATGCCTTTCCTCCAGCAGGGAGATTGGTTATGCTCCTTAGATCTAAAGGATGCCTAAACACACATCCTGATCCATCCCAGCCACAGAAAATACCTCAGATTTGTGGTGGGAGGAGAGCACAACTGATACAGGATGCTACCCTTCGGGCTGGCCTCATCACCAAGGGTCCTTCACCAAGTGCCTCATGGTGGTCACAGCCCACCTCCGTCTCCAAGGGGGCTTCATCTTCCCTTACCTGGACGACTGGCTCATAAGGGGAGGCACAGCCACAGAGGCGCAATGCACCACAGGGTGAACCATCAACGCCTTGCAGCATTTGGCGTTCGTCATCAACTACCCCAAATCCCACCTCACTCCGTCTCAATGCCTGGAGTTTATAGGGGCTCAGCTAGACACCCTTCCCTTCAGGCCAAGGCCTTCCTCCCTCGAGAGGTCAGAATGCTTCAGGGGGCTAGCCGTAGAGGTACAGTGACACCAGTCTCTACCCACCCGACTTCTCCTCCACCTGCTGGACCATGTGGCCTCCATGGTTCACGTGACTTCATATGCCCAACTGCACATGATAGTGGCCTAGTGGTGCCTCTGCTCTTAGTGGACACAAGCCACAGGCAGGCTCTGGGACAGAGTGAGAGTGACCCGCCAGCTGGCGGACTCCCTTGGATGGTGGCAGATCCCTTGTCACCTTCAGACTGGGTTGCTCTTCCCAGCACCCACCCCCTGGAGGGTTCTCCCATGGGCACCTCTTTACTGGGCTGGGGAGTGCATTGTGGGGGCCTCCACATGCAAGGCAGCTGGTTCCAGATGGAATCCCAGATGCAAATCAATCTGCTGGATCTCCAGGTGATATTTCTGGCTCTGAGCCTTCTGCCACCAGCTGCAGTCCCAATCGGTGCTGGTCCAGACTGACAACCAAGTCATAATGTTCTAATGAACAAACAAGGGGGCATGGGGTTGTACTCCCTCCACTCCTATGTGACATGCAGAGGAATGCTCCTAAGAGCAGTCTATGTCCCGGGCCGGGACAATGCCCGCCCTGGCAGACAAGCTGAGCAGAGTCCTCCAGCTGCACAAGTGGCCTGGCTGTTTCGACTTTGGAGTTGTCCCCCTGATGGACCTGTTTGCTAGCCTGGACAACTCGCAGTTGTCCTGCTTCTGCCCTTGCCAGCCACACCTGGCCTGGGTGGCAGTGGATGTGTTCCTCATTCCATGGCGGACGTCCTCCTGCATTCTTTCCTGCTGACACCACTGGTCTCCAAGACCCTCTTCAAGGTCCAGCGCAACAGGGCATCACTAGTACTGATAGCTCCCTGGTGGCCTAGGCAACCTTGGTTCCTGCTGCTCCTCTCCCTGTCTGTGGCATATCCGATTTCCCTGGGCCAAACCCCAGGACTACTCTCACAGGAGAAGGGCTCTCTCCTATACCCTAACCTGGGGTCCCTGTCATTCACGACTTGGCTGCTGAAGGGGTAGCGTTAGCTGCCTTCAGTCTCCCACGGGATGTGGAAGAGGTTCTTCTGGAGACTCATAAACTCCCACAGGAAGGGGTATGCCTTCAAGTGGTGCTGATTACATAAGAACATAAGATATGCCATACTGGGTCAGACCAAGGTCCATCAAGCCCATTATTCTGTTTCCAACAGTGGCCAATCTAGGTCATATGTACCTAGCAGTTTCCCCAAGAGACACAAGTTCCACAATGCTTGTACTGGGTCAAGCATTGATATCTTCGGTCACTTCTTAATAATGGTTTATGGACCTTTCCTCCAGGAACTTGTCCAAACCTTTTTTAAACCCAGCTACACTAACAGCCTTTACTACATCCTCCGGTAACAAATTCCAGAGTTTGATTACACGTTGAGTGAAAAAATATTTTCTTTTATTAGTCTTAAATAGTTTACCCTGTAGCTTCATTGCATGTCCTCCAGTCTTTCTATATTCTGATAAGGTAAACAATCGATCTACGTTTACCCATTCCATTCCGTTCATTAATTTATAGACTTCTATCATATCTCCCCTCAGCCGTCTCTTTTCCAGGTTAAAGAGCCCTAACCTTTTTAGCCTTTCTTCATAGGAGTATCCTTCCATCCCCTTTACCATTTTGGTGGCTCTTCTCTGTACCTTTTCTAAAATCGCTATATCCTTTTTAAGATTCTCAGTGTGATGTGCCGAAAGACGGGCGAACCCATTCTCCTGCTCAGTACAAGTGCTCCATCTGTTGCAGGTGGTACTATAAAGTCGAACTCAGTCAGAGTACATATGAATGCTGTCGCAGCGCACCACCATTCCATCGAGGGCAAGCCCTTCTCAGCTCAGCCCCTTGTGTCTCAATTCATGTGGGGCTTCATGCTATCCAAACGCCCCATCTGCCCTCCAGCAATGGAGTGGGATCTCAATGTGGTGTTCTCGCAGTTCACTAAGCTGCCGTTTGAGCCCCTGGCTACTTGTCACTTCGTACCTCTCCTGGAAAGTCATCTTCCTTGTAGCACTTACATAGCACTTATATCAGCTTGCAGAGTCAGTGAGTTCCAGGCTCTGATGGCCGAGCCCCCCTACACGAGGTTCTACAAGAACAGGCTGGTGCTCCACACACACCCCAAGTTTCTGCCGAAGGTGGTGTTCCCCCCACATTCTTTCCAAGACCTTGTCAGCAGGGCAGGGACCATTCTCCATACCCTGGATTGTAAAAGGGCCCTGTCCTTCAATCTGCAACTGACCCAGGGTCACTGCAAAGCACCTCAGCTTTTCATATCCTATGACCGCAGTCGTCTGGGGCTCCCAGTGACTAAGCAAACTTTGTCCGTTTGGTGGCGGACTGCATTACCCTTGCTTGTGAGCAGGCGGGGATCTCACTGGACCGGAAGGTCATGGCACATCACATCAGGGCCATGGCTGCTTCCATGGCAAATCTGCGTTCCGTCCCCATGATGGAAATCTGTCGGGCCACCACCTGGTCTTCGGTCCATACTTTGCAACTCACTACAGCTTGGAGTCCCGACAGGACAGTGCCTTTGGCCAGGCCGTACTCTGTAATCTCTTCGGGGTGTAGGCAACTCCTGCCCTCTGACCCTTCTGTGTTCAGGCTATAAGAGTGCTGGTTCTCCACTGGACCCTTGGGTCTTGTGAGAGTCTCTTAGTAGGGAATCAACTGCTGCTGATCACGGCTCACCCTTTGCAGGTTGCCATGGCATTTTTACAGGTTCTCGGAAGCCTGTATCTGGGAAGTCCCATATGTGAGGACTGACTTCCTGCTTGTTCCCGGAGAAAGCATAGTTACTCACCTGTGACAGGTGTTCTCTGGGGACAGCGGGAATCAGTCCTCACAACACATCTCCTCCTTCCCTTGGAGTTGCTGCTTTACCGTATTTTACTTTTTATTTTATTTTTTGCTGTCTTAGCTATTTATTTATTTATTTAACTAATTTTATATGCCGCAAATCTAAGAGTCTAAGCGGTTTACAATGAGCAACATGCCAAAAGGCTTACATGGAACAAATTAGAAGAAAGGGAAAAAAACAGAACTATGTCATTAGACTGAGGCAAGATAAGGCAGGAAGGGGACCACGCTTGTTGTTGTTGTTAAGTGCCGTCGAGTCGGAGTCGACTCATGGCGACCCTCTGGATAGCTATCCTAAATTGTGTTCGGTCTTCAGTCAGGCGGCTCATTGTTGACAGACTGGTACCCGTAGCTGCTGTTATTGTAGCGATCCATCTCATTGCTGGCCTTCCTCTTTTGCGTTGACCTTCTATCTTGCCAAGCATGATGTCTTTCTCTAATGATCTCTCTCTTCGCATGATGTGTCCGAAGTATGAAAGCCGAAGTCTTGTCATCTGAGCTTCTAAAGAAAGCTTAGGTTTGATCTCCTCTAGTACCGACTGGTTTGTTCTTCGGGCAGTCCATGGTATACACAGTATTCGCCGCCAGCACCATAATTCAAAGGCATCAATTTTCTTCCTGTCTGTCTTTTTCACTGTCCAGCTTTCACATCCATATGATGTTATTGAAAATACCATGGCTTGAACAAGTCGAATCTTTGTATGGAGAGACACATCTCTGCTCTTGAGAATCTTATCTAGGTCTTTCATAGCCATTCTGCCAAGAGCAATGCGTCGTCTGATTTCTTGACTGCTTGTTGCTTCTTTATTGATAGTTGATCCAAGTAGGTTAAAGTTGTTCACAATTTCAATTTCTTCTCCTTCAACGATGAACCTGTTGATTATGCCAGTTGTCATGATCTTTGTCTTCTTTACATTAAGGCCTTTACTCATGCCTACCAATAGCCAGATTAATATGAATAAAATACAGTCTCTAAAATGCTTGTATGCGAATGCTAGAAGTCTAAAAAATAAGATGGAAGAGTTAGAATATATAGCACTAAATGAGAGGTTAAATATGATTGGAATTTCAGACACATGGTGGAAGGAGGACAACCAGTGGGACACTGTGATACCTGGATACAAACTATATCGTAATGATAGAGCTGATCAAATTGGTGGAGGGGTTGCGCTCTGTGTTAGAGAGGGCATTGAGCCAGAAAGGATTAAAGTTTTGCAGGAAACAAAATTTGCTGTAGAATCTCTATGGATTGAAATTCCATGTAAAAGGGGAAGGCGATGGCAGTGGGGGTGTACTATCGACCGCCTGGCCAGAATGAACAAATGGATGATGAAATGCTCAAAGAAATCACGGAAGCTAACAAAATTACAGCACAGAAATAATAATGGGTGATTTAAATTACCCCGGTATCGACTGGGTCAGTGTCACGGCAGGACATGCTAGGGAGATAAAGTTCCTAGATGAAATAAATGACTGCTGCTTGGAGCAGCTGGTTCATGAACTGACCAGAGGGGAAGCCATATTGGACCTAGTCCGTAGTGAAACACCAGATCTGGTGCAAGAGATAAGGGTGTTGTAGCCACTTGGCAATAGTGATCATAGCATGATCGTGTTTGATTTAATTAGTGGAGGAGGGATGCTAAGGAAATCCACAGTACTACCTTCTAACTTTCGAAAGGGAGACTATGATAAAATGAGGAAAATAGTTAATAAAAAACTAAAAGGAGCAGTTGCAAAGGTTAAAGACTTACATCAAGCTTGGGTGTTTAAAAATACTATCTTGGAAGCCCAGGCCAGCTGTATTCCACGCTTTAAGAAACGTGGAAGGAAGTCCAAAATTCTGCCTGCATGGTTTAAAGGTGTGAGGTCAGAGATGCTGTTGCCAAAAAAAAGCATCTTTCAGGAAATGGAAAAAAGAGCCAAATGACAAAAACTGGAAACAGCACAAGAACTGGCAAGTTAAATGCAAGGCATTGATAAGACAGGCAAAGGGAGAATTTGAGAAGAATCTTGCTGCGGAAGCAAAACGCGTAATAAAGACTTTTTCAAGTACATTCGTAGCAAAAAAACCTGTGAGTCAGTTGGTCCATTAGATGATAGAGGGGTTAAAGGGGCACTAAGAGGCGACAAGGCGATAGCGGAGAGACTGAATGAATTCTTTGCTTTGGTCTTTACTGAGGAAGATGTAGGGATGTTACCCATGGCTGAAGTGGTATTTAAAGGTGCGGAAGAATTGAAGGAAATATCGATAAATCGGGAAGATGTATTACAACTATTAGATAACTGAAGAGTAGCAAATCACCTGGATCAGATGGAATACATCCAAGGGTGTTGAAAGAACTGTAATATGAGATTGCAGACCTGCTATTAATAATCTGTGTTCTAACACTCCAAAAAATTATAGGTCTGTTTCACAGAGGATTCGGCTAATCGCTATCTATATTATCTACTCCTCCAATATGTTTAAGGCTATTTACTTAATTAGTTGTGAATTTCCCAAAAGCAATATTTTTCTACATCTCACATTTGAGCTTAATTAGAACCGGGTCTCAGACTTTTATCTGTACATCTTACGGGATTGGCTCCCTGTTGTACTAGCTTTGCATCAACGACCACGGTTCATGTTAAGTTTCATAACACTTGCATTCATAATTTAGTACTGATTGTCTCAATATCACGATGGTATATTTCTATAAACTGTGCATGAATGCAGTAAGTAGGAGAAACTTATCTTGTAATTTGTCTTGTCTTAATGTTTATCTTGACTTTCCCCGACGCCACCATTCGGCACCGCATTTGCGTTTCACGTAAGTTTCATCAGGGGTTCAATGAAATGCTGTAAATAAACACATCTTCCATGTAATGCCAAGACGAAACAACAAAATCTCTTAGATATTTTCAGCGTTCCTACACATACTTCCTTAAATTGCAGAGACGACTCCTGCTAGCGCTATCCAGTGTATGTGTTATCGAGCTGTTCAGCTTCAAAAAAACGCCGCGCATGCGGGATGACATGACCCATAGCCATTTAAATGTTTCCGGCTCTTAACCACATGATGCATTCTGTCAATCACTTAGAGACATGCCCCCCCACTCTATAGCGTTATTTAGACCTCCCGGGGATACTGTTCCCAAACGATATATCCAGCGCTGCTCTCTAATGATCAATGATTGTTCTATGTTCTTATCATTCTGTCCGGTTAAAACTCTATCCAGACAAAAACATCTGAGTTCCCCGAAGTCATGTTGATGCTGTAAACAATGTGCCACAATCAGGGCTTCCTGTACTTTACAACACAAACGACTGCGATGTTCATTTATACGGACTTTGAATGATCTAATCGTTTTGCCAATGTACAATAATTGGCAAGGACATTTAATGCCGTAGATAACAAAACTAGTAGTGCAGGAAGTCTGATGCCGCAAATGATACGTAATGTTGTTATATTCAAAGTCCGTAATATCTTCCGAAATGAAACATATGTTACACTCTCCACAGGGATGATGTCCTGTATTACTTCGGGATGAAGTGGCAGTTAATGGTCTGAGCACAGTGGGGCTAAGTTTCTCTTTAAAGTTCTGATGCCTGGTCCAGACACATCTGATTTTCTTTTGTTCCAACTCCGGTAATGTGCTTATGACATTGAGATGGCTTTTGATGATCTTTTTAATCTGTTTCATGTCCACTCACTCTCACCACATCACGTGACTCCTCGTGTATTTGGATTTCAAGAAAGCCTTTGACAAGGTCTCTCATCAGAGACTTTTGGCAAAACTAGAGAGTCATGGGATAGGAGGCAGTGTACTATTGTGGATCAGGAACTGGTTAAAAGATAGAAAGCAGAGGGTAGGGCTAAATGGCCAATTTTCCCAATGGAGAAAGGTGAATAGTGGTGTACCCCAGGGATCTGTGCTGGGTTCGCTGCTTATTGACATATTCATAAATGACCTGGAAAGGGGAATAACGAGTGAGGTTATCAAATTTGCAGATGAGAGAAAACTATTTAAAGAAGTTAAAAACCCATGAGGATTCTGGAAAATTTGCAAGAGGATCTTGATAAATTGGAAGACTGGGCATCAAAATGGCAGATGAAATTTAATGTGGACAAGTGCAAAGTTATGCACCTAGGGAAGAACAACCCAAACTACGGTTACATGATGCAAGGTTCCACATTAGGAACCACCACCCCAGAAAAAAATTTAGGCGTCATTGTGAATAACATGTTAAAATCCTCCGCCAAGTTTGCAGCGGCAGCCAAGAGAGCAAATAGAATGCTAGGTATTATAATGCCTCTGTATCATTCCATGCACCTTGAATATTGTGTGCAATTCTGGTCGCCGTATCTTAAAGGGTATAGCGTTATTAGAAAAGGTTCAGAGAAGAGCCACCAAAATGGTAAAGGGGATGGAAGGTTACTCCTATGAAGAGAGGCTAAAAAGGTTAGGGTTCTTTAACTTGGAAAAGAGACGACTGAGGGGAGATATGATAGCAGTCTATAAATTAATGAATGGAGTGGAACGGGTAAACGTAGATCGATTATTTACGTCATCAGAATATAGAAAGACTAGGGGACATTCAATGAAGCTACAGGATAAACTATTCAAGACAAATAAGGAAAAATATTTTTTCATTCAACGTGTAATCAAACTCTGGAATTTGTTACCGGAGGATGTAGTAAAAGCTGTTAGTGTAGCTGCATTTAAAAAAGGTTTGGACAAGTTCCTGGAGGAAAGGTCCATAAACCATTATTAAAAAGGGACCCAAGATATTACTGCTTGACCCAATACAAGCATTGTGGAACCTATGTCTTTTGGGGAAACTGCTAGGTACGTATGAACTAGATTGGCCACTGTTGGAAACAGGATACTGGGCTTGATGGACCTTGATCTGACCCAATATGGCATATCTTATGTTCCCAAAGGCCTTCTTTGAAAGCTGGGGAGATGCTTCCATGGGGGTTCCATCGGCGCTGATGTCACCCATATGTGAGGACAAATTCCTGTTGTCCCCGGAGAACACCTGTCACACTTGAGTCACTATGCTTCAGCAGTTGTCAAGGTGTGCGCACTGGTGCAACAGTATAGATTGGCCCACAATTAGTGTTGTCATTGTGATCGAGTCTGGTAGGACCAGTGTTTTTTGAAGCAGCCGCCCTGTTCCCAGAGCTGTTTCCCAAGGGTTCTAGCACCTGATGGGCTGAAGCAGAGCAGAAGGGGACCCATGGGGCCCCTGAGGGGTTTGGTAAGTTGGGCCCAAGTCCCCCTTCCCTCTTCCTGTCCCTTATCTGTATGCAAGCTATTTGCTTTTTAAATTTTTTTTTCTAATTCCTTTTAAGTCTATATTTATATTGGGCTTTCTTCAGTGCTCTTTCAACTTGAATATAGCAGTAAAAAAAAAGTCTTGCTCCATGGCAACGTGGCCTCCTGGGCCTTTGTGAGTGTTTAGGGATGCCCAGATCAGGTTTCCCCCATTGGTCTTTCAGGAACTGGGATTCCCTTTTCAGGATTCCCTTTTTGCTGCAGCGGTGCCATTTTCTTGGCAGTTCCCTTTTTTACTGTTTTTGCCACTTCTTTTTGGCAGTATTTCTTTGTGGTTTTTTTTTCTTCTCAGCTGTGTAGAGCCCCAAGCATGCCACATGCCTGGTGCTGTGCCTCTTCTGGTACACATAGGGTCAGCTGCTTGGCAGGCTTCTTTTGTCCCCTGTGTGATGGAGATGGGCAGTATCCTGAATTAATTTGGCATCGGCGAGACCCCCCCTCTCCAGTTGGATGCTGGTTCTGGGGCTGCCTCTGCATCTGTTCCTCTTGTGAGGCAGTAGCCCCCATGGAAGCAAGTATGGGGATTGCACAGAGGACTGAGAAGGCTGCTTGCTCAGATCAGGAGTTTCCTTCAGGCTCTTTGGGGTTGAAGGGACCCCTGTCTGCTGGTTTTGAGCAGCAGCTGCTGAAACAGCGCACAGGCTGCTTTCTTTTTTGCTACTTGGAATGTTCCTTCACAGGGGCCTGATGCCCAGGCCTCTCCTACAGAGGATTCTGAGCCCTCGGCTGCCATGGCTGCTTAGGAGTCTAAGTGCTCCCACCTTGCCCTTTCACCTGGGCACTACTCCAGGAGACCCAGCCTTATCTCCTATAAAGTTTGGATGGGATGCTGACGAGGACTTTTTTTGCTTCAGAAGATGAGCCTTAGAAGGAAGGGAAGCTTTCCCTTGTGGAGCGCAAGCATTCTTCTGTGATCCTCCTCTTCCATAGAGGGGACCTTATGGTTTTGATTCAGGACGTAATGGCAGCCTTGCACATCAAGGAGCCAACATCCACTATACCATCTCAGTTGAACCCCAACTTGGAGGGTATTAGGTGTCCTGGCTTTTTTCCTTTGCTGGAGTTGATAGAACAGCTCATAGTCTCTCAGTGGAAGACTTAAGGGCCTGAAGGCCATTTCTTGGTTATATCACCTACCCTAAAGTGAGCTGCATTAGTTTTTTGGACTTCCTCAGGTGGATGCTCTTATCACAGCGCTGACCATGCACATGACTATTCTGATGGAAGGTGAAACTGCTCTCAGGGAGTCTCATTACAGCGATGGTAGAAGTCCTCCTGAAGTGTGTCTTTGTGGCCTCAGCCTTAGGCTCTCAAATGGCCATCTGTGTAGGCCTGGTGACCAGGGTGCTCGTGTCTTAGGTTCAGAAGCTGCCAGATAGCTTAGAGAATGCAGTATTGGAGTCTGGATCCTCATATGTGGCTGATGCTTTGAGACATGATCAGTTTTTTCTCTTTCTATGGTGGCTGTAGTTGTGGCTTGGCAGTGGCTCTGGCCCTACAACTGGTCAGATGGGGCCTCCAAGTTGTGGCTGAGCAAGCTTACCTGAATCATTTCAGGTATTTTTATATGCTTTGCAAGGTGGTTAAGTGTCCAAGTCAATGCGGACTCATGGCAACCCTCTGAATATCTGTCCTAAAGTGTTTGGCCTTTTGTCTGGCAGCTAATTGTTGATAGAGTAGCATCAATATCTGCTGTTGTATTAATCCATAGAAACATAGGCCATGTGATCTTTTTCTGCCATTATATTTCTATCTAGTCTGACCTTCCATAACAACTACAATAGTCTCCTTTTTACCTTTAGAGATCCTCTGTGTTTGTCCCATGCTATTTTGAATTCAGATACTGTCTTTGTGTCCAATATCTCCATTAGGAGACTATTCCATGCATCTAACACTCTTTCCAGAAAGAAATATTTCCGCATATTACTCCCGAGACTAACCCCTTTCACTCTCTTCCTATGTCCACTCTTAGCAGAGTTTGCCTTCAATTGAGAGAGACCCCTGCTATAAAATCTCCAGCCCCACTGGGGACACTGAAGTGTTTGCTTTTTCCTTTATCTGCTGTGTGCTTCTGTTGGTTCCTGTTGAGGTGCTGCACTGATTGGATCAGCTGCTAAGGGCTATAAAATCTCCAGCCCCACGGGGGACACTGAAGTGTTTGCTTTTTCCTATCTCCAGGAACAAGCAGGAATGTAGTCATCACATATGGGTATCATCGGTACCAACGGAGCCTGCGCGGGAACGCTCCCCAGCGTCCAATTAGAAAGCTTTTGGGAGCATTCCACAGCGCCTGCGTGCTGCCTTCCCGCCTTTCCCAACTGCCTCTCTCCAGTTCTTCGTTTTCCACGGAGCCAGCAGGTCGTGTTCCTGTCACCGCAGAAAATTGTTCTTTTTTTGTGGTCGCGTCTGCCTTCCTCGACGCTTTACCGGTACCGCCGTTTTTTTCTTCTTTCTTTCTTAAAAAAAACCCCAAAAATCTTTTTAGTACTTTTCCCGTTTTTTTTTTCAGGTGCACGCGCCTTTTGGGGCCTTAGGCCCAGAATTTTTTCCACGATGGAAAAACCCTCCTCTGGGTTTAAAAAGTGCACCAAGTGTGGCGGTACCATCTCTGTCACCGACACCCATGACTGGTGTCTGAAATGTTTAGGTCCTGACCATCCCATCTCGGAATGTATGGCCTGTGCCATGATGTCCAAGAGAGGTCGACAGAACCGAGCTGCCAAGCTCAGTACCCTGTTTCCCTCTGATGCAGCTTCGGTGGCATCGACGTCTTCCAGGGCTTCGTCTTCCTCCCGTGGATCTCAGGTAACTAAACATAAGTCTAGCCGGTCCTCAAATGGTAGATCTCCTTCTAAGCATTGAGATGCCTCTGGCGTTGCCCTTGACGATTCTGCACCGGCAAAATTGCCCCAGCGGGAGGCTTCGGCTTCCAAAGCATCGGGGCTCCAGGATGTTCTTGAGGCCTCGACCTCGGCAGAACTACTGGTGCCATGCTCTGGGGTACTGGCGGTCTTCTCCGGTACCGACATCCAGGCATCGGCAGCGTCTATCGACCAGAGAGTCCTGGCTATTGAGCGCAGTCTGGCGGCTCTCCTTGCGGCATCGACGCCCTCGGAACCGCGACAGACAATCCAGCCGGTACTTGCACCGACCCCAACGCCGGTATCGGTACCGGTACCATTGGCATCAACATCAATATCGGTGTCTGCTTTGCCAGTACCCGGTCATCTGATGCCTTCCGGTACCGATACCCCGGTACCGACTTCGCTCGGTACGGGTATCGGGCTCTTCAAGAGCATCCGGACAGACGGTACTTCGAGTCCTCAGAAGAATCTGAGGATTCTGACAGTTCTGTTGATGCAGGAATGCTTCTCCCAGAGGAGCCCTCCTCCGCTAAGCGCAGGATGTCTCCTCCAGAGGATATTTCCTTTCAGGATTTTATCAGGGAGGTGGCTCGGGGTCTGTCCATTACTGTGGCCCCTGAAACAGAGCCCAGAGCTAAGGAGTTGGAAATTTTACAATATCCAAAAACTCCTAAGGAGGCAGCTACCTTGCCCATTCATGAGATTTTGTATGATTTCATGTTAACAATGTGGGAGACACCTCTTACCACCTCTCCTCATTCTCGCAGACTAGATACTCTGTATCGAGTCCCTCCTTGTCCTGGTTTCCAAAAAACTCAGCTTCCTCACCACTCTATTGTAGTGGAATCAGCTATGAGAAGGATCAAGAGTGCAAAGAGGCATGTCTCTAATCCTCGAGGACGTGAGTGCAGAACCCTGGATGCTTTTGGACGTCGTGTCTTCCAAGCTTCCATGCTTTCTGCCAGGATCAGTTCCTATAGCCCAGCGATGGCGAACCTATGGCACGCGTGCCAGCTGTGGCACGCGAAGGCCTTGCAGCTGGCACGCGGGAAGGTCGCACATTAAAAAAAAAAAAAAAAGCTGCCCGCTGCCGCCGCGGCGGCATGGAGTGTCCCGCGGGGCTCCCTCTGCCCGGCGGGACTCTCCCGGCGCTGCTCAGCCCCTCTCTGCCGGCTTGCAGAGACGCGAAGGGAGAGTCTCCCTCGAGTCTCTGTTAAGCCCGCAGGGGCTGATGGGAAATTTCCCATCTGCCCCTGCGGGCTTAAGAGAGACGCGAGGGAGACTCTCTCTTCCTTTGCGTCTCTGCAAGCCGGCAGAGAGGGGCTGAGCAGCGCCGGGAGAGTCCCGCCGGGCAGAGGGAGCCCCGCGGGACACTCCATGCCGCGGCAGCGGCAGCGGGCAGCTTTTTTTTTTTTTTTATTGCCATGAGCCGAGGGAGGGGGGTTAAGACTGGCAATGGGCTAGGGAGGGAGAGGGGGGTTAAGACTGGCAATGGGCTAGGGAGGGAGGGGGGTTAAGACTGGCAATGGGCTAGGGAGGGAGGGAGGGAGGTTAAGACTGGCAATGGGCTAGGGAGGGAGGGAGGTTAAGACTGGCAATGGGCTAGGGAGGGAGGGAGGGGGTTGAGACTGGCAATGGGCTAGGGAGGGAGGGGGGTTGAGACTGGCAATGGGCTAGGGAGGGAGGGAGGGAGGGAGGTTAAGACTGGCAATGGGCTAGGGAGGGAGGGAGGTTAAGACTGGCAATGGGCTAGGGAGGGGGGGAGGGGGGTTGAGACTGGCAATGGGCTAGGGAGGGAGGGGGGTTGAGACTGGCAATGGGCTAGGGAGGGAGGGAGGGAGGGGGGTTGAGACTGGCAATGGGCTAGGGAGGGGGGGTTAAGACTGGCAGTGGGCTGGGGAGGGGGGTTAAGACGCAGTGGGCTATGGGGGGGAGTTAAGACTAGCAATGGGCTGTGGGCTGATGAGGGCTGGCAATGGGCTATGAGCTGATGAGGGCTGTCTGGAAATGGGTGATGGGGGGGTTAGGACTGGTAATGGGCTATGGGGGGGGTTAAGACTGGTAGTGTGGGCTGATGGGGGGGTTAGGACTGGTAATGGGCTATGGGGGGGTTAAGACTGGTAGTGGGCTGATGGGGGTGTAGGACTGATAATGGTTAATGGGGGGGGCTAGGACAGGAAATGGGCTGATGGGGAGGGGTTAGGACTTGAGGTGGGCTGATGTGGTTAGGACTGGTAATGGGCTGTGGGCTGATGGGGGGGTTTAGGACTGGCAATGGGCTATGGGGGGCTGACTGGAAATGGGCTGATGGGGGGTTAGGACTGGTAAAGGGTTATAGGGGGGGGGCTTAAACTGAAAATGGGGTGATGGGGGTTAGGACTGGAAGTTGATTGACGGGGGGCTAGGACTGGTAATGGGTTGGGGTGTTGCTAGGACTGGAAATGGGCTGAGTGGAAGGGGAGGCTTGAACTGCAAATAGCTGATGGGGAGGGGGCTTGGAATGGAAATGGGCTGTGAGGGAAGGGAGCTAGGACTGAAAATGGGCTGATGGAACAGCTAGGATAGGACTGGAAATGGGCTGTTGGGGGGAGCTAAGATTGGAAATGGGCTGTGGTGGGGGCTTGAATTGAAATGGACTCATGGAGGGGCTAGAACTGGAAGTAGGCTCATGGGGGGCTTGGACTGGAATTGGGCTGAGTGGAGGGGAGCTATGATTTGACATGGGCTGATGGTGGGGCTAGGATTGAAAATGAGCTGATGAAGGGACTTGGACTGGAAATGGGCTGATGCAGGGACTAGAAGGGAATGGATGCTGGGTGAGACTGGAACTAGAAGGGAGCTGATGTTGGGGGAGGATTAGAATGGGATGGGGCTGGGAGAGTAAAATGGAGAGGGGAAAAATATTTTGTGTAGGAGGGATGAAAAATCTACAATTGGCCAGGTATTGGGAGAGTAATTGGGGATTGAGGATGGAGGGGTAAAATTTGTGTGGATGAAATAGGAATGAGGAAAGAGCAAAAGGAGAAAGATTAGTATGTTAAAGCAGATGTAGAGAGAGAGAGAGAATGGAAAAAAAACTAGAAGAGAGAAGAAAGGACAAATGGACAGCAGACGATGGAGAGTTAGCAGAAAACATGAAGAAACCAGAAGAAGGTGGCTGGACCAATTGCAACTGAAAAAAAAATGCACAAAAGGTAGAAAGATATCTCTTTATTTTGAATTTATTAACTGGAATATGTCAGCTCTGGGAAATGTGCATCATTAACATCTGCGCTTTGTTTGGTACAAGAGGAAATTCCTATTTGACGTTGCCACTTGTTCTCTTTCCCCAGTATTCTCTGAAATGTATTGGTTTAATATTTGCAGTGTTGCCTTTTGATAGGTAGGGTATGGTGCTTTGTGAGTCCTGGTAATGCTGTCAGGATACGGCGGGTTTGCTATGGGTTCTAAATGGGCAGCGTTTGTAGTAGTTCCTAATGTGCCTGGCGGTTGGCACTGGATTATAGTAATGTAGAAATCTTTTAGTCTTTCTTTATCCATACACTCATTAAGAGACATGTTTACTAAAAGTTAGTGTATGGTAACATTATGCAAATATTTATGCAAATAAGACCACTTATGCAAATGACGTGCTGGCACTTTGAGGAAATTCTTTGGTTTTGTGCGGCAGTTTGGGCACTCGGGCTCAAAAAGGTTAGCCATCACTGCTATAGCCTATACATGGGAATGTTCCTGAAGGAGGTCACAGGTGATTTAGAGGCTTTGAGTCCTATTCTTCCTGTTGATAGAAGACAGGATTATCTCACTTTGGTCAAACGTGCCCAAGATGTTTCTAAATTAGTCAACCGTGCAGCTTTTGACTGCTTTGAGTGCATAAGCAGAACCTCTGCCATTGCCATAGTTGCGCGTAGAATTGCTTGGCCCCAGGCATCTGATCTGGAGCTCTGGGTACAAAACAAACTGGAAAATATTCCTTGTACTGGTGAGAACCACCTGTTTGATAGAGATTGGCAAGAGAAAGACAACGAGATGGATCCTGAAAACTCCACCTTGGACAGACTGTCCAAGTCCACAGCTGATCCTGCTAGAAAGAAATCTGTCAAGAAACCATTCTTTTCTAAGAAGAAAAGATATTACCCTGCTTATGCTCAGCAGGGATGTTCTGCAGGTCAGCTTGTCAGAAAAGGTCAGCAACCACCCAAACAGAAGAAAGCAGAGACTGCTAAGCCTCAACCATCCCAGCAGTCTCAGCCTCCACAAGGCTTTTGACTTTCAGCTAGAGAACTTAGCCTTCTTGGCTCTTGTGGGACCAGAGCCTTCCACCATTCCAGGAAGGTTATGTCACTTTGCCCCCAGATGGGGGCAGATAACAGCAGAGCATTGGACACTCTCCATCATAAAGGAGGGGTCCAAGCTTCATTTTTCAAGCATGCCCCCTCCCACAATAATAAGGCAGTTCAATTCTCTGACCTCTCTCATCAACCTGTTAGGTCAGGAGGTCACTATGCTTCTTGCCTAAGGGGCAATAGAAGAAGTACCCATCCATCAGCAGGGTACAGGTTTTTACTCCCCCTATTTCCTTATCCTGAAGAAAGCAGGGGGATACAGGCCTATCTTGGACCTCAGAGAATTGAACAAATTCCTTGTCAAAGAGAAATTCAAGATGATTTCTCTGGGAAATCTGCTGCCATACCTTCAGAGTCAGGATTGGCTTTGTTCTCTAGATCTCAAGGATGCGTACACCCATGTTCTCATCCATCCAACTCACAGAAGGTTCCTTCGGTTCCTTTTTCAAGGAAAGCACTACCAATACAGGGTGCTTCCTTTTGGCCTGGCCTCAGCACCAAGGGTGTTCATGAAATGCATGGCTGTAGTAGCAGCATTTCTCCGCACTCTAGGGATATTCGTCTTCCCCTACTTAGACGACTGGCTCATTCGAGCCCCAACAGAGTCAGAGGCCAGGACTTCTCTATCCTGCACAATGCGTATCCTTCAGTATTTGGGTCTGGTAATAAACATCCCAAAATCCAGTCTAACTCCTACTCAGCCTTTAGAGTTCATAGGGGCTTTGCTGGATACCAGAAAGGCAAGGGCCTATCTCCCCCAGGCCTGCTGCCTTTGCATGGTGCAGTTAGCTTCTCAAGCAGTGCTAAAGTCTCATCTCACTGCCCGCGAAATGCTGCAATTATTAGACCACATGGCATCTACTGTGCATTTGGTTCTCTATGCTTGCCTCTATATGAGAAGCAGCCCAGTGGACTTTATCCACTCAATGGACCCAAGCATCAGGATGACTGTCAGACAAAATAGCAAACACAAGTCGCCTTATTTTGTCCCTCCAGTGGTGGAAGTCCACTCAAAACCTGTTGCTGCAGTCCCCTTTTCAACAACTCTTACCCCAAGCAACTCTAACAACAGATGCTTCTCCGATGGGTTGGGGAGCTCATCTGCAAATCCTCTCCACCCAAGGCACCTGGTCTCCACAGGAGACTCATCTACATATCAATCTCTTGGAGCTCAGAGCAATCTTCCTTGCTCTTCGAGTGTTCCACACACTGCTCAGCTACAAGACAGTCCTCATTCATACGGACAATCAAGTAGCCATGTTCTACGTGAACAAGCAGGGGGGAACAGGCTCTTTGTTGCTTTGCAACGAAGCTTTGCGACTATGGGCCCTCGCCAGAGAGCATCCGATTCATCTCCTGGCAGTGTATCTTCCAGGCATACAAAACTCTTGGGCAGACACTCAGTCGAATTCTACTTCCACACGAGTGGTCTCTGCATGCAGACCAGGTGGCCAAGATTTTTCAGATTTGGGGAATCCCGGACATAGACCTCTTTGCAAGTCCGTGGAATGACACACTTCCCTGGTTCTGTTCCAGAATTCCAGCTCAGGGGGCTCAGGCCAGGGATGCTTTACTCCTTCACTGGGGTCAAGACTTCCTGTATGCCTTTCCACCCATTCCCCTAATTCCCAAAACCCTGTTCAAGCTTCAGAGAGACAGAGGCCATATGATTCTCATAGTTCCACATTGGCCACGGCAAATGTGATACCCTCTGCTTCTACATCTCTCTCAAGCTCCCTCCCTGGAGTTAGGGTCTGCTCCAGATCTCCTATCTGAGGAGGACGGAATGTTATGGCATCCCAATCCCCAGTCTCTGCATCTCAGGGCTTGGTTGCTGAAGGCTTAGATTTCCATGATGTTAATCTCCCTCAGCAAGTAGAAGATATTCTTTTTGCTTCCAGGAAACCTTCCACAAGACGCTCTTATGCTTTCAAGTGGAAAAGGTTTACCATATGGTGTTCGCAAAAGGGTCTTAACCGCCTTGCGATACCTCTGGAATCATTGCTGGAGTATCTCCTTCATTTATCCAATGCAGGACTTAAAACTAACTCGGTAAGAGTCCATTTGAGTGCTATTGCAGCTTCCTTTAAGCCTCTAAATGGACAGCCTATTTCCTCTCATCCCCTTATAGCAAGATTTATGAGAGGCCTTCTTCTAACTAAACCTCCCATTAGGCCACCACCGGTGGCATGGGACTTAAACCTGGTTCTTGGGCAGCTCATGAAGCCACCTTTTGAACCTTTGGCTACTACCTCCTTGAAATTCCTTTCTTGGAAAGTTATCTTTCTCATTGCAATCACATCAGCATGCCGCATTAGTGAGTTGCAAGCGCTAGTAGCTGATCCACCTTATACAAGGTTCCATCATGACAAGGTAGTCCTTAGGACCCATCCACACTTTATGCCAAAGGTGGTCTCGCCTTTTCATCTGAACCAAGCGGTCTACCTACCTGTGTTTTTTCCAAGGCCTCATGCATCAAATGCAGAGAGGAATCTTCATACCTTGGACTGTAAAAGAGCTTTAGCCTTTTACTTGCAAAGAACACAGCAACATAGAAAGTCCTCTCAACTCTTTGTTGCTTTTGATCCTTATTTGGGACTTCCAGTCTCAAAGAAAACACTCACACTGAGCAATCCAGTTAATTTCCTTCGCCTATCAGAGTAAGAACCTTTCTCTGGAGGGCCATGTCACAGCTCACAATGTGAGAGCCATGGCAGCCTCAATAGCTCATCTGCACTCTGTGTCTGTCGACGACATCTGTCGAGCAGCCACCTGGGTCTCGGTTCATACCTTCACAGCCCATTACTGCTTGGACAAGGACTCCTGCCCGGGATGCCTTGTTTGGTCAGACTGTTCTCCAACACCTGTTCCATACCTAATCAACTCCTACCCACCATCTCTGGTAGGATGCCAGAGATCCATGGGGGGAAGTGGAGCCCTGTTCAGGGGCACACAACGTCTGGGGTCTCTCCCTGGCACCTAAAGCTAGGGAGTCCCCATATGTGATGACTACATTCCTGCTTGTTCCTGGAGATAGCATAGTTACTCACCTGTAACAGGTGATCTCCGGGAACAGCAGCAATTTAGTCCTCACAACCCACCCACCTCCCCTAGGAGTTGTATCTCTCTATCTCTTTCCCTTTCCCTCTCTCTCTCTCTTTGTCTCAGCTTTAAAACTCAACTGGAGAGAGGCAGTTGGGAAAGGCGGAAAGGCAGCACACAGGTGCTGTGGGATGCTCCCAAAAGCTTTCTAATTGGATGCTGGGGAGCGTTCCCGCACAGGCTCCATCGGTACCGACGATACCCATATGTGAGGACTAAATTCCTGCTGTTCCCGGAGATCACCTGTTACAGGTGAGTAACTATGCTTTACCTGCTGTGTGCTTCTGTTGGTTCCTGCTGAGGTGCTGCACTGATTGGATCAGCTGCTAAGGGCTATAAAATCTCCAGCCCTACCGCGGGACATGGTCGCGGGCATCCCTCGGTCGCATGCCTGAAGGGGCGTGACCAAAGGGGCAAGTCGTGCCCCTTCGGCGCACGTAGGCGTAAGGAGGCTTTTCCCCTGGTACGGGGAAACGGAAGAAGTACCTACCAACTGTTCTTCCGAAAGTGGTTAAATCCATTGGTCCAATGAATGCCCATGTCGTGGTGGGCAAGGTGTTAGCTGAGGCTTCGGCCTCAGGGGATAATCGTTTGAACATGTCGGCTGTGAGTACTTCCTCCTCGTCCTCCCCGAGCGAACAGGGTTTATCTCCACCCATCTCTGAGCTTCAACAAAAGCCTGGTGAAGCTTCCCCGGTGGTCTCCACGGAGAAGGCTAACCCAGGTGTAACTTCGCTGTCTTCTTTTTTTAAACTTGACTCAAATTTATCATTGATGTCTCCTTTACCATCTGTGTTTGAGTTGCCTTCTCTTTCTGTATCCCAAATTCCTCCTCCGGATGTTTCCCCTGAGAGATATTTGGTCAATAGTGTCTCGTATGGAATCCACATTGGCAGTCTCTTTGAAAAAAGTATCCGATTTCTCTAAGGAGACAATATTGAAGTTTGCTGATCATGAAGAAAAACGTTTAACGTTAGAGAAATGGGTGGATATTCAAGAATCTAAGTTTGTGACGCAGAATGATTTTTGTGCTAAAATGTCTTATGATTCTGTTTGTTTGCATCGTCAGGATGAGTTTTTGGAAAAATCTTTACGTTCTCGAAATTTACGGTTTTTGAATTTTCCAAAAACACATTACTTATCTCCTATAATTCTTATCTCCAGGAAGAAGCAGGAATGAGTTTTCACATATGGGTATGTGGGTACCGACGGAGTCTGCGCGGGAACGCTTCCCAGCGTCCAATCAAAGAGCTTTTGGAAGCATCCCACCATGCCTGCGTGCTGCCTTCCCGCCTTTCCCAACTGCCTCTCCTCAGTTTTCATTTTTCCGCGGAGCCGGCAGGACGTCCTCCTGTTACCGCAGAAAATTCTTGTTTTATTTCTTTAGTTTTCTTGTGTTCCGACGCCACCGGTACTGCTGGTTTTTTCTTTTCTTGTAAAATCTTCCTTTATCAAGGAATATTTTTTCTTCATAGTGTCCCACGGTGTCTTAGGCCTTTTAGGCCTCTTCTTTTTCCTTCATGGAACCGCCAGCCACTTTCTCCAAGAAATGTTCAAACTTTGGCGGTACAACTTTATTTTTAGACCCTCGAAGTCGGTGTCTAACCTGCTTGGGTCCTGACAACAGTTTAGTGAGAAGAGGTTTTCAATATCGAGGTTCCCTCGATACACGGTTTCCCTCCAGCTTTGGAGCACCGTCCCCTTCTTCTACACAGGATCAGGTAACCCACAAACAGTCTGTTAAGACTAGCCAGCCCTCGAGTGGTAGGTCTCATGCACAGCATGTAGACGGCTCCGGCCTTGCCCTCGAGGGCCTACTGGCTTCAAAACCCCGGCGGTAGTCTTCGGTCTCAAAAGCCTTTCAGGGGTTTCAGGTTGTTCCTGGGGTTCACCCCTCACAGAACATACCTGAGCCGTGTCCGGTGGTGGCATCCGCTTCGAGCGGTACCGATACCCCGACATCGGCACTGGTGTTGGATGAAACATTCCTCACCAGGGATGGTCATCTGGCATCCTCTGTGCCTTCGGGACCGGTGGATACACTCCAGACTGACCTTTCGTTATCGGTACCAGCACCGATACTACCACCGACGTCAGTACCCTCCAGACATGTATCGATAGCCTCGCTTCCTTCTATGCCGAGTCTGGAATCGATCTCCGGTCTGGAGGACTGGGTACCGACTCGCCTTGGTATCGGCTCTCGGTGGTACCGAAGGCTCGGTTCCGATGATTCGGATCCGCAACTCTCGGTTCCCCCGAGGCCAATTGAGTTGCCACTAGCTGACCTTCATTCACCGGTATCAGACACGGTACAGAACTCGGTACCGATGTCCTCATTACCCTTACGGTCGGTGCCTTCCATGCTTTGCTTATCGATGCCGAGTTTAGAATCGCTCTCTAGTCTGGAAGACTCGGAACCAATACTCTTTGGTACCGACACCGATAGATACCGGTGGCTCGGTACTGAGGATAGCACCTGGAGGTTTTCGGTTACCTCGGTACCGATTGAACTGTCACTGATGACTGCTCCGATGTCTTTGTCGAGCTCGACTCCGACATCGGTACCGGTATTGGCATCGGTACCGGTATCCACAGTAGCATCGTGGCCAACTCCTACCATGCTTTTTTCAACAGGATCGCTTCCTTCTATGCCAAGCTTGGAGTCGATACCTGGCATGGACAATTTTATTTTATTTATTTTTTATTTATTTAGCTGCATTTATATCCCGCTTTTCACCGGGTCAAAGCGGTTGGGGGATACATTTAACACGAGGGGATATGAGACACATACACTAATACTACTTACAGGGAACATGGGCAATGGAGGGTTAAGTGGCTTGCCCAAGACCACAAGGAGCACCTGCGGGACTAGAAACCCCAGTCCTTCCGGCCCAAGGTTGCTGTCCTCTAGTGGGATTTGAACCACCGACCTGCCGGCCTGTAGTACCTTGCCCCAACCACTAGGCCACTCCTCCCTCACAATGTGGTAATGACTGTCGCTGCTCCTGACAGCCAGTACCGGCGACCATCCTTTAAGCATTCCACACTGCCCTGTGCAGGATCTTCTATTCCTATATATCTGGATAGCTCTGTCAGTGCTCAGGCTAGTTCTTCAGTTCTAACCTGTCCAAGGGAAATTCCTGTTGGGGAACCCTCTTTTCAGAGTTTCCTCCTGGATATAGCAAGATCTCTTGCCATTCCTATCCCAGGACATGATCCTGCACAGGGCTCTCTTTCTACTAAAACAAAGGAGAACATAATGCTTCCTTTGCATCATTCCTTGCAGGATCTCCTTCTAGGAATGTGGGAAACACCTTTAAGGGTACCCCCACCTTTCAGAGCAACTGATCTCTTATATCAGGTGCCCCCCTCTCCAGGGTTTCAAAAGACTCAACTTCCTCATCATTCCATAGTTGTGGAATCAGCAATGAGGCGGGTAAAGAGCAAGAAAAAGCACTCTTCTTATCCGCCAGGTCGTGAGTCTAAGACACTTGATGCCTTTGGACGTCAAACCTTCCAGACATCTATGCTTTCTGCAAGAATTCTCTCATATATTTTCTATATGAGTCTATCTCTTGAGGAGGTCACAAAGCAATTACATCTTTTGACTCCTTCCCTTTCAGAGTCCAAGAGTGCAGACTATTCTTCACTGCTCAAGCATCTCCAGAATATCTCTTGGTTTCTTACTCGTGCTTCCCTAGACTCTTTTGAGTCTGTTAGCAGGACTTCTGCTATAACTATAGGGGCACGACGTAGAGCCTGGCTCCAAGCTTCAGACTTGGACAAATGGGCACAGCACAGACTGGGACATACTCCTTGCACTGGAGACAATCTTTTCAAGTAGGAGTCTTTACGTCAGGTTACTCAGTTCTCCACTGACTTACCTGTTCCTAGGGGCTGTTCTGCACCACCTTCTGTCCCAATTGGTAGGAAATGTCCTGCCAAACTTTCTTCCCATAGGAGAAGAAGGTTTTATGCATCATCTGCCCATCATACAGATGTTCCCAAACAGGGGAAGCATCGTCCTGGTCTGCAGAGTTCAACCTCTCACCAGGCTCAGCAAACTCAGCAACCACAGGGTTTCTTATCAATCCATCAGATGCTTGTGACTCTTGGGATTAGAATCTGCAGTTGCTTTTTCTCAATAGAAGCAATCCACTGCTGTCATTCTAAATCCTAAACATGGATCTCTTTCCGAAAGACATCCATTCTTTCTATGTTCTATGAGCTGTCAGGATGTTCATGCTTCTAGGTCACAGGGTTCTCCTCTTTTTCCTGCTAGGGAAAGAGGTCTATCCACTATCAAACGATAGTTTCCTGTGCCAGCATGTCTTTTTCCTTTCTATAAACTTACTACTTTGTAAGTTTTCTTCAGCTCCATTCTCTTTACCCTCTTACCAGGTTTTTCCTCTGTAAGATCTGTATTGCTTCACTGGAGGGCTTTTTCTTCAGCCTCTCTAGTTTTCTTACTTTTCCAGTGCGGAGTTCTCTTCTCTGAGTTGACTCCTCTTTTTCAATCTTACTTCATCAGACACGTCCAGAGTTTTCTACTCTTGTTTTGTCTGTTCTTTCTGTTTTTAAACAGTACCATTCTTCTGCTGTCTGGCAAGCAGCTGCCAATGCAGGAGCCTTAATGTTTGGACCACTGGTTCTTGTCCACCAGCAACCAGATTTGTCCTCCACTAACATTCTGTCTGGTCTTAGTAGTGGCTCCAAGTCAGTGCTGTCATCTGTCTTGGAAATTTTTTCACTACAAGCTTGTTGGATTGTCTTCTCTTTCTGCCATCTCCATTCCCCTGGGTTTGGCAGCATAGTTGACATAGAACTGGCTGCAGGAGAGCCAGTACCTATCTCCTCATTCTCCTGCATCATGCTCTCTGCAATTCTACAGAGAAGCTCTCCACTATGGGCCCTTGCTAGAGAGCATGGGGGGCTTTTTCTCCAACAGCTATACTAGATGGTTGAAAAAAGGCTTTTTCAGTCATGTCTCCCATGACTAGAAAAGTTCTCCTTTTTAATATAAAGGACATAGGCCTCCTCTTACGTGAAAGCTTAAGGAGTTGCTAATTCCCTGCTTTGGTCCATAGTATTTCCAATAGGGAATATGTTTTCTCCTTCCAGCTCGTCCTCATGGTAAGAACGCATGATACCTTTTTGCCCTTAAGCAGGTCAGCATGGTATCTCATTCCTATGCGTCTTCTGTTCACTTACCATGCTAGAGTTCTAGAATACTCGGGACTTGCTGGCTGCAGACTGATTTCATCCTCTGCTTTTCACGTAACCATCCTGGTTATTCTACTACCTAGCATCCCTGTAGCCATAACCAGTGGGAATTGATTCTCTATATATCTTCTCAAGTAGGTTCCACCTTTTTGTTATTAGATGAATCTTTCCTCTCCACATTTTCCTATGTGAATACCTTTTTGTAGGCATACCTCTGTCTGCTTCTTTGAAGACTTCCATATAGAGGCCTATATATTCATACCTATAGCACACATCTTACAGATGTCTCTCTATCATTTGTGTGTATTTTATGCCCTTCATATCTCACTATAGATATATTCTCATTTATCTATATGTTAGATATATATATCTATATATATATCTATATATCTATGTGTATATCTATATCTATATATCTGCAGGAACAAGCAGGAATGAGTCTTCACATATGGGTACGTCGGTACCGACGGAGCCTGCACGGGAATGCTCCCCAGCATCCAATCAGAAAGCTTTTGGGAGCATCCCTCGTGCCTGCGCGGTGACTTCCCGCCTTTCCCACTGCCTCTCCTCAGTTTTCGTTTTTCCGCGGAGCCAACAGGACGTCCTCCTGTCACCGCAGAAAGTTTTTACTTTAAAATCCTTGTTTTCTTGTGGTCGCGGCTGTATTTCCCGCCGATACCGGTACCGCCGGTGCTTTATTCTTTTCCTCTTCTAAACTTAGAGAAATATTTCTCCTCAGTTTTTTGTTTTAACTTTTGGGCCTACCAGGCCTCTCCAACATGGAGCCTTCTTCTCCTAAGAAGTGCCTTCACTGTGGAAACATGGTTTTCTTTTTAGACTCCAATGCTTGGTGTCTAACCTGTTTGGGTCCTGACCCTTTTTTCCCTGATCCATCAGGCTGTATTATTGGGAGAAGACCTTCCCTTTTTTCGAGTTTCCCTCGATGCCGTTTTTCCTCCTGAGGTGAGGACACCGGTTTATTCTTCTCTCCAGGATCAGGTAACCCACAAACAGTCTGTTAAGACTAGCCAATTCTTGAAGGGTAAGTCTCATGCACAGCATGATGACAGCTCCGGTCTTGCCCTCAAGATACCATTGGCAATAAAACCCCGGCGGTAGTCTTCGGGCTCCAAAGCATTCACGGGGTTTCAGGTTGTTCCTGGGGCTCACCCCTCACAGAACATACCTGAGCCGTGCCGGGGGGTGGTATCCGCTTCGAGCGGTACCGATAACCCGGCACCGGCATCGGTGTCGAGTGCTGCACTCTTCACCAGGGATCGTCATCTGGTGTCCTCGGTACCTTCGGGGCTGATCGATACGACCCAGATTGGCTTTCCTGTTTCCCAGCCATGCTCGGGGTTGGTACCGGCTTCGAGCTGTACCGATACCCTGGTATCGGTATCGAGTGTTCCACTCTTTACCTGGGATCGTCATCTGGAATCCTCGGTACCTTCGGGGCCGCTCGATTCGACCGAGATTGACTTTCCTATATCTTCACCATGCTCGGGGTTGGTACCGACTTCGAGCGGTACCGACACCCCGACATCGGTGCCGGTGTCGAGTGTTCCTCTCGTCGCCGGGCATCGTCTTCGAACGTCCTCGGTACCTTCGGTGCCGTTCGATGAGATTCCAATTGACTTTCATGTATCGGCATCGCTGATACCACCACCAACGTTGGTACCTTCTAGACATGCATCGATAGACTCGCTCGCTTCGATGCCGAGTCTAGAATCGATATCCAGTCTAGATGACTTGGTACCGACGCGTTTCGGAACCGATCCATATCGTTTCCGGCTACACAGTACCAAGGATATTCACCAAGGCTCCCTGGTTACCTCGGTACCGCTTCAGCAGCCCTCGATTACTGCTTCAATGACATTATCTCCGATACCGGTACCGGTGTCGGGATCGATTCCTGCAGTTCCATCGGTGCCATCGATCCTTTCTATGCCTATTTTGGAATCGATACCAGGCACTGACGATGCAGTACTAAGTGCTTCAAATCAGAACTGTCAGTATCACAGTCCATCGAGCAGGATTCTTTTTCTGCACCAGTCTAGTATATCTTCTGGTGCTCAAGCTGCTCCTTCAACCTCAGCTTGCCCAGGATTAGTTCCTATTGGAAATCCTTCTTTTCAGAAGTTTCTCCTTGACATGGCAACCTTCCTTGCCATTCCTATTCCTGGTTTTTCTCTTGATCAAGATCCTGCAGAAAAGGAAAATATAATGCTTCCTTTACATCATTCTTTACAGGATCTTCTTCTGAGGATATGGGAATCATCCTTAAAGGTTCCTTTGCCTTCTACAGCCATTGACGTTCTGTATCAGGTACCTCCCTCTCCAGGGTTCCAGAAAAACCAACTTCCACATCATTCCATTGTAGTGGAATCAGCAATGAGGAAGGTAAGAAGCAAGAAGAAGCATTCTTCTTATCCGCCAGGTTGTGCATCTAAAGCACTTGATGCCTTTGGACGTCAAACCTTCCAAACTTCTCTGCTGGCTGCAAGAATTATTTCATATATTTTTTATATGAGTCTGACACTTCAGGAGGTCACAGAGAAATTATCTCTTTTGTCTCCTTTTTTGTCAGAACCTAAGGCCTCTAACTATTCCTTGCTTCTCAATCATAGCAGGAATATCTCTTGGTTCCTTTCTCGTGCTTCTCTAGACTCTTGAGTCTGTTAGCAGATCCTCTGCTATTGCCATTGGAGCACGTCGTACAGCCTGGCTGCAGGCTTCAGACTTGAGCAGATGGGCACAACATACACTGGGTAATTCTCCTTGTACTGGAGAAAATCTCTTCAATAAAGAGGCTTTACTTCAGGTTGCTCATTGCTCCACTGACTTTCCTAGTTCTGGAAACCGTCCTAAGCCTTCTTTTTCCCCAGGGCGTAGGAAATGTCCTACCAAACCTTCTTTCCCTAGGAAAAGAAAGTTTCATCCTTCCTCTGCCCATCCTCCAGATGTACCCAAGCAAGGGACATCTCATCCTCGTCTGAAGTCTCCAGACTCTAACCAGGCTAATCATCACCAGCAACCATAGGTTCCTGTATGTTGCAATCTACAGTTAACTTCTTCTTACCAGAAGTTCTTCTCCAAACCCTACACTGGTTTTTCTTTTCAGTATGCTAAGCTATTCGGATATTTTTGTCCATGGGTTGCAGAATTCTGCCTTTCTTTTTGTTATAAAGGGAGATTACAATTATCCCATGATACTTTCTGTCCCCACAGGGACATTTTTTCCTTCAGCTGACTTACCATATGGTACGTCACCTTCCAAGCCCCTCTCTTCCAGGGTTTCCCCTGCTCGAGTTGGTACCATACTGAAACACTTCTCTTTCTTTCCAGTGTAGACTTTTTGCTATCCTTCAATACATGCTCTGAACAACTCTTCAGACATGGACGGGAATATCTCCGCTCCCTCTGTTTTTCTCCCTGTTTTTATACAGGGGGATCCCCTCTGCTCTTTTGTTCAGTTGCTGTACAAGCAGAACTTCCAGTGCTTACTTTAATGTTTCTTGCAAGTTACTTTCAACTATCTTGCATGATACTACTCACTGCAGGTTATCTTCTTCTTGCCATATCCTCACTTGGGATGTGGCACCACATCTGACCGCTGTCAGTTTATCTCATAATTCTCCTGCACAATGCTCTCTGCAATCTTCAGAGAAGCTTTCCACTATGGGCCCTTGCTGTAGAGCATTGAACTTTGTCTCTGAGGGTTTTCCATATAATAGGAAAAGCTTATATAGTCATTCATGGCTATATAGGTTCTTTATACCCTCTTGTCTCCTTTGTGATACAGAAGACAAGCTTTTTCTGCGTGAATGTCCAAGGAGTTCCCAATCTGGCAGGAATCTACCCCTTTTTTCCTTACAGCTTGGCATTATCTTTTCTACTCCACTTGGACAACGCATACTCTTTTACTGTACATGATACCTCTGAGTCCCTTGACTGGGTCCTCCTGGTGTCTTAGTCTATGCGTTTTCTTGTCCTTCGGACATGTCAGAGTCCTAAAGTACTCCTGACGTGCTCTTACCAGACTGCTATTATCCTCTGTTTTTCACGCAACCATACTGGTTATTCTACTGAACTACATTCCTGCACCGCAGAAATAGATTCTCTATATATCTTCAGGTGGTTTTCACCCCCTTATTATTAGATGATTCTTTTTCCATCACATTCCCCATGTGAATGTTTTTCTGGGGTTCAGTTGCAGGCATGTATTCTCAGAGTCATATTCCTGTATGTATATGTCCTATACATACATATTTTTGTAATCTGTATGGGCATAAGCCATATCTATCGATCTATCGATCTATCGATCTATCGATCCCCTTTGGGAGATGTCCATAGGACCCTAGGTATTACCTACTATCTCCCTAACTGTCTGTGCTATAACGTTTTACCCTCTTAAGGGGTCCAGACAGTCAACGTGCCTTTTCTCATACGGCTCAGTAAGTGGGAGCGGTTATACACACAATTACTGCTGTGACATCAACAGCGTCTATTTTTGTTATAGATCTCCCTATCCATGAAGTATCAAACTTCATTGTCTTCCTATCTCTTACCAGCTAGGAATGACAGTGTACATCTTCAGTATGTCTGAGTACACTTCTGTTCTCCTTGGGAATAGGGGCTTTTTTCCATACCCCCTCTTCCCTTCCGGACTGGGCTAATTCTCCAGATCGGTCAGTCTTCTTCTTTTAGTCCTCAATGTTAATAACTCTGTACCTAAAAGAGTTTTCAGCTTTTTCCCATAAAGCTTTCCATTGAAGACCTGCCGTTCTTCTCCTGCCCCAGTTGACACCTGGGTCACCTGCCCATTCCTGGTTTGGAACTTCATCCTCACTGCTGTGAAGTTACCTTGAAGATTCCGCTACTGCATCTACAATACACTCCATCACAGTTCTACTTCCTACAATCCAGTAGGTAAGCTCTATATTGTACTAGTTCATTAAATATTTAATGATACTCGACATACTTTCTAAAGACTCCTCTCTCCTGTAGTCTTTAGATTGCTGTTCCTTGCAGCTCTTCCCTATTCAACTCCTACCCCCCCATCCCTCAGGGGATGCCAGGGATCCAGGTTTGGGAAATGTCGTCCTGTTCCAGGAATTCGCATTTTATGGGATCTCCCCTGGCATCCACAGCTAGGGAGTCCCCATATGTGAAGACTCATTCCTGCTTGTTCCTGGAGATAGCACAGTTACTTACCTGTAACAGGTGATCTCTGGAAACAGCAGGAATAAGTCTTCACAACCCACCCACCTCCCCTAGGAGTTGTATCTATCTATCTTCCTTTCCTCTTTCTCTCTCTTTGTCTCAGCTATAAAACTCAACTGAGGAGAGACAGTTGGGAAGGCAGCACGCAGGCGCTGAGGGATGCTCCCAAAAGCTTTCTGATTGTACGCTGGGGAGCGTTCCCGCGCAGGCTCCGTCGGTACCGACGTACCCATATGTGAAGACTTATTCCTGCTGTTCCCAGAGATCACCTGTTACAGGTAAGTAACTGTGCTTTATCTGCCTGACTGTCGAGGCTCATATAGCTATATGATTCTGACAGATGGGCTTTACCCATACTTATGCTATTCAGCATGTTTTAGGGTCCTACACTCACAACCTACCATAACCTACCACCTACCATAACCTTAAGGTTAGGTACCCCTGAAGCTCTCCCATGTTCCAATATCTCTCCCAGCAGACCTCAGTTAGGAGAGACATTGCGGATCTTCAGCTAATTACAGGCTGTAACGCCTCTGGCGTTGTCCTTTCTTTTGGGATACAAGGGGTTCCCATACCCTTTCTCCCCCCCCAAGGACTGGGCCTGTTTGTCCAAATCGGTTAGCCTTTCTCTTTTTGTTCCTAAGAGTGAGCCACTCTGCTGCCAAAAGAGTTCGGCTTTTATCATAAAGCCTTCCGCTGAAGGCCCACCGTTGTTGTACTACCCCAGTTTTTCCTACTGGGGTTACCTGTTACCTTTCAGGATTCTGACCTCCATTGCTTTTCCTACAGGTTTTCTACCTCCACTTACAGTGAGGTCCTTCTCGAGGTTCCTCTGCTGGGTTCCCCAGTAGATTCCATGAACCTCCATACTTCTCTGAAGTCCTGTTAGGGGAGGTCCATATTGCAATATTTTTTCTTTGCAATATCATTGATGACAATTATCATCCACACATGGACTCCTTGTCTGCAATCCTATGCTAGGATAACTGTTCCACAGCACCTTTTTTTCTTCAACTCCTACCCTCCATCCTCAGGATGCCTGGTGTTGTGGGGGATAGCATGTTCCAACCTATGACATGCTGGGACTCCAGGCATCTCAGCTTGGGAGTCCCCATATGTGAAGACTCATTCCTTATCGTCACTCCAGTCCAGTCCCTTTACTTCTGGGTTACGCAACCCTTCCAGCAGCTTGGAGGCTGAGCCCAACCTTTTTGGGATGGGGCAGTATAAATACCACTGGTGCCACCCACAAATTCCAGTATTCTCAGCCTCCAAGCAGCTGGAGGGTTCCGTAAGCCTAGGACTTACTGGAGTCCTACCTTCACCTAAATTAGCTAGTTTTCATTTTTTAGCTTCTTATTTTGGTTAGGGAACTTACTTGCCTTTTGTTTTTATTTCTCCTTCTACTGTGTCTTTAATTTTCCCTGCAGTTTCTCCCCTCCTTCCTCCCCCCCCCCCCTCTTGGCCGGGCCGGGGATCGGAGGTGGTGCTTTGATTGCCTGCTGCAGCGAGGAGGAACAGACAGATCTCCTCTCGCTGCCGGTTCTGCCTGCACCTTCCCAGCCCACTACGAAGATCTGCCCTGCCTCGCGCCGAAGCCCCCGAGGTGGCTGAGCGCTGGAGGCAACGCCGCGAGTGTGCTCTGTCCTCCAGACCCCCCCCGGAGCAGCGGGGCGCGGAGGCGAGATCCGGAGCCGCGAACTCAGCGCTTTCAAAAGCGGTGGCGTCCCTCGCTGATCGGGACGCGGATTCCAGCCCCTTTTCCTCTTCGGCGGCGTGTTTAAAGCAGCACAGAGGGCAGACTCGCGATCCTCCGTTCCGGACTCCACGTGGTCGCGGCCTTCCAACGTGGTCGCGGCCTACCACATGTTGAGCCAATGGAGAGGAATCGCGGAGCTGGGTCTGATAAACAGCAAGAAGACCCAAACTGCAAGTACTAGCCTAATTGGCAGGATTTGGTTGCTTTTCCTTTAAATTTAATTTGAATTTGAATTTTAAGTTTAATGCTATTTTAAATTTCTTTGTTTCCTGTTACCTCCTGGATTTCTGGCTATAGCTTGTGGAGGGGAGAGCACTTAGAAAGCTTTGTTGCCCCCCTTTCTCCCGCAGCGGTATTACACAGTTGTTTTTGTTTTTCTGGTAATCCTCACTCAGAAGTACACACCCCCCTCTGTCCCTCCCCCCTCTTCCCGCTGGGGAGGGGGGGTCGGAGATCTCTTCTCCCCTGATTTCGTTCTTTTGCTCCACCAAGCCTCATGCGCAAGCAGGGGCTGGGGGCAGGGGAAGCGGGCCTGCCGGCAGAAGGCAGGTTAGCCAGACCTATGAGGGCAAGCGGTCAGGATTCAGGGATACCACTGAAGCGCTCCAGGCTGATGAGTGAGGAAATCCTCACATCCCTTTCCCAGGGCACGCCAGAGGAGGAGGGCTCTGAAAAGGATTTAGAGGAGGAAGAGGAGGAGCTGGAAGAGGGGGAGATCCCGGAGGAGGACCATTCTCGCATAGTTAGTGTTTTTCGTCGAGAGGAGCTCCCTTCCTTAATCAATGAGTCCCTGAAAGCCCTCAACGTAGCCTCAGACTCCCCAGCAGAGGACGAGGCGTTGGAGGATCCCTTAATCCAGGCCATCAGGAGGTCCCAGAAAGTTTTCCCTGTCCACAGGGTGGTGCGTCAGATGATACAGGAGGAATGGGATCAACCAGAGTCAGGTTTGAGAGGGGTCCGAGCCATGGCTCGCCTCTACCCTCTCCCGGAGTCAAAGAGCTGCTGAAGTCCCCCAGGGTAGACGTGGCGGTATCAGCAGTGACAAAGAAAACTACCATCCCAGTTGAGGGCAGCGCGGCCCTGAGGGACTCTCATGATAGAAAACTGGACACGCTCCTTAAGCAAGCCTTTGATGTGAGCGCCTTGGCCTTACAGGCCTCCGTCTCAGGTGCTTGGGTAGCGCGGGCCTGTTTGAGGTGGTCGCAGCAACTCCAGGCAGCCGAGGGTTCCTCTGAGGTTGCGCTAGCCAACTCAGCTAGGTTGGAATCCGGGGCGGCCTACTTGGCGGATAGTCAATATGACCTCATTAGGAGCCTAGCCAAGAACATGGCCTCGGTGGTGGCAGCTAGACGCTATTTGTGGCTACGTAATTGGGCGGCCGATGCCTCCTCCAAGGCCCGCCTGAGTCGTCTTCCCTTTAAAGGGAAACTGTTATTTTGGGAGGACTTAGATAAGTTGGTAAAGGACCTTGGCGAATCCAAGGGTGGCAGGCTTCCGGAGGACAGGCCGAAGCAAGGGCGTCCCATAGCTCCGGTACGTAACCAACCCAGGGATTCCCGGAGGTTTCGTCCCGCCAGGTCAAACCCCTTTCTTAGGGGTCGTTTCCCTGCAAGGGGACAAGGCTTTCGAGGGTTTCGGGGTGCAGGCAACGGTTTTGCGGCCTCCTTCTCCGCCTCGGGACCTAGAAAACAACAATGAGATAACGGGGGTCCGGTTGGCGGTCGCTTAAGGCAGTTTCTTCCCGCCTGGTCCCGGGTCACGTCCGATCAATGGGTCCTGGAGGTGATCAGAGAAGGCTACTCTCTCGAATTTGCAAAGCAAATACTTCCAGCCTTTGTTCAGTCTCCTTGCGGTTCTCCAACAAAGAGGGCGGCAATAGAGGCAACGCTCTCCCGACTTATAGAGCTTGAGGCCGTGGTTCCAGTACCTCCACACCAGTGCGGCACCGGTCGGTACTCGATTTACTTCGTGGTACCAAAGAAGGAAGGTTCCTTCCGCCCGATCCTGGATCTAAAGCAGGTTAATCGCTGTCTCAGGGTGCCACACTTCCGGATGGAAACCCTGCGGTCGGTTATAGCGGCTGTAAGGGGCGGGGAGTTTCTAACGTCGTCGGATCTGACAGAGGCCTATTTGCATATTCCGGTCAGAAAGGCCCATCAGCAGTTCCTGAGATTCGCAGTGCCTCGAGGTCATTTTCAATTTCAGGCTTTGCCCTTCGGCCTAGCTACAGCCCCAAGGACATTCACCAAGGTGATGGTGGTGGTAGCGGCGGCCCTACGAAAGGAGGGAATACTAGTGCACCCCTATCTGGACGATTGGCTGATCCGGGCAAAGTCAGAAGAGGAAAGTTGCTGGGCAACGGCCAGAGTGGTACAAGTCCTGGAGGAGTTGGGGTGGGTCATCAATCGCGTAAAAAGCAGGTTGATTCCCTCCCAGGAACTCCAGTATCTCGGAGCAAGGTTCGACACCAGCAGAGGCAGGGTCTTCCTGTCCAGCGCGAGGGCAAGGGACCTCAGACTCTTAGTCACGCAGTTTCTGGGCAGACGGAACCCTTCAGCGTGGCATTACCTGCAGTTGCTGGGAACCATGGCGGCAGCGATAGAGGTAGTACCATGGGCCAGGGCTCACATGCGTCCGTTACAGCAGTCCCTGTTGCGTCGTTGGTCTCCTCAGCATCACCCATTGTTCCTGCAGCTACCCTGCGCTCCTCGAACCAAGCAGGCCCCTCCGTTGGTGGAGGTGCACAAGGAATCTGGATCGCGGAATGCCCCTCGAGCCCCCACAGTGGTTGCTATTGACGACGGACGCCAGTCTAGCAGGCTGGGGAGCTCATTGCGAGGACCAGTTCGTCCAGGGACGTTGGACGGCGTTGGAATCCCGATGGCCCATCAACCGACTCGAATTGAGGGCCGTCGCCCTGGCGCTCAGGGCACTCGAGTCCTCAGTGCTAGGAAGAGCTATTCGCGTCCTCTCCGACAACGTCACCGCGGTGGCTTACATCAACCACCAGGGCGGCACCAGCAGTCCCGCCTTGGAGAAGGAGGCGGACGCCCTGTTCCAGTGGGCAGAAGTTCGGTTGGAAGCGCTCTCAGCGCAGCACGTGGCCGGCACGGACAACATCACGGCCGATTACCTCAGCAGGTGCAAGATAGACCACGGGGAGTGGGAACTGCATCAGGAGATCTTCGAACAGATAGTAGCCCTTTGGGGCCCCCCGGTCATGGACCTCATGGTGCGGTTCTCGTCCGCCAAAGTAAGCCGATTCTTCAGCCGGCGGAAGGAGAGAATGTCCGAAGGCCTGGATGCCCTAGCCCAGAAGTGGCCCTCCGAGGTCCTCCTCAATGTTTTCCCTCCTTGGGCTCTGATCGGAAAAGTCCTCCAGCGGGTGGAGGCTCACCGGGGTTTGGTAATCCTCATTGCCCTGGATTGGCCTCGCCGCCCCTGGTATGCGGACCTGGTGAGGTTGATCGCCGACCGGCCTTGGCGACTTCCCTGCAGAAGGGACCTGCTGAGGCAAGGGCCGGTTCTAATGCCCCACGTGGATCGATTCTCGCTTACGGCCTGGCTATTGAAAGGGCGCGGCTCCTGAAGCGCGGTTATTCGGGGGCAGTAATCGCGACCCTGTTGAGTGCTAGGAAGCGCTCAACTTGTCTCTCCTATGTAAGAGTTTGGCACATTTTCGAGGCGTGGTGTGCGGAGCGCCGAAGGAATCCCCTTTCGTCTTCGGTCCCAGAGGTGCTGGAATTTTTGCAAGCGGGCTTCGACAAGGGCCTAGCGCACAGTTCCTGGCGAGTCCAGCTGGCAGCCATCGCGTGCTATAGCGGTAAGGTCCGCGGAAAGTCTTTAGGGGTTCACGCGGACATGTCCAGGTTCCTAAAGGCGGTTAGATGGCTTCGTCCGCAACGGAGATCGGTCATCCCCCCTTGGGACCTCAACCTGGTACTAAATGCCCTAATCGTGGAACCGTTTGAACCAGTAAAGAAGGCCTCCTTGAAGGATTTGACTCTGAAGACGGTGTTTCTGTTCGCTATTTGCTCGGCCAGACGGGTCTCCGAATTGCAAGCCCTATCGTCTCGGCCCCCCTTTCTGTCTTTCCTCAAGGATAAGGTGGTCCTGCGGACGGTGCCATCCTTCTTGCCTAAGATTATCTCTCCCTTTCTTGTCAACCAGTCGGTTACTCTCCCATCCTTTTCCGCAGAAGGGCCAGAAGGGAGGGATAGAAAGCTCCGTCGTCTCGACGTTCACAGGGCCTTGAAGCGTTACCTCTCCCGCACGGCACCCTTCCGGAAATCCGAACGGCTGTTCGTGCAGTTTGCAGGCCCTCACAAGGGGGAGGCGGCAGCCAAGGCTTCCATCTCCAGATGGATCAGGGAAGCGATTGCTTCCGCCTATATCCTTAAAGGGAAGCAGGTCCCAGGGGGACTGCGCGCTCACTCATCTCGGGCACAGGCCACCTCTTGGGCAGAGTTCAGCCTTGTTCCCCCTCTGGACATTTGTAGGGCAGCGACTTGGTCCTCTCTGCACTCATTTACCAAGCACTACAGGCTGGACGTGCAGAGTGCAACTGACGCTCGGTTTGCACGTGCGGTTCTGCGGTCCGGAATGGCGGAATCCCGTCCTGACTTGAACTGCTCTGGTACTTCCCAGAAGTAAAGGGACTGGACTGGAGTGACGATAAGGAAGAAGTAATTAGATCTTACCTGCTAATTATTGTTCCTGAAGGAACGACAGTCCAGTCCCTGTTTTCCCCCCCCCCCCCCGAGTTCAGGTTTCCATTCCGGCCGATTAAACAGGTGCAGAGCCCTGGTCCGAGGGCAGGGCCAGTTCTAAGTAGAGGGCTGCTGTGGAAGGAGGGTCCGGTCAGATCAGGTAAACCGCCTCCTCCCTTGGCCCTACCTCCTTTATACTCTTTAAAAAAAAAAAAAAAAAAAAAGGAAATATATATATTTTTGTTTGAGGTGTGTTATTTTCATTTAGGCTATTTATGGAAGTCTAGTTAAGTCTGCTTTTGCAGTAGATTACTGGAATTTGTGGGTGGCACCAGTGGTATTTATACCGTCCCATCCCAAAAAGGTTGGGCTCAGCCTCCAAGCTGCTGGAAGGGTTGCGTAACCCAGAAGTAAAGGGACTGGACTGTCGTTCCTTCAGGAACAATAATTAGCAGGTAAGATCTAATTACTTCTTCCTGCTTGTTCCTGGAGATAGCACAGTTACTTACCTGTAACAGGTGATCTCTGGGAACAGCAGGAATAAGTCTTCACAACCCACCCACCTCCCCAGGAGTTGTATCTCTATCTGTCTTTCCTTTCCTCTCTCTCTCTTTGTCTCAGCTTTAAAACTTAACTGAGGAGAGGCAGTTGGGAAAGGCAGGAAGGCAGCACGCAGGCGTGGTGGGATGCTTCCAAAAGCTCTATGATTGGACGCTGGGAAGCTTTCCCGCGCAGACTCCGTCGGTACCGACGTACCCATATGTGAAGACTTATTCCTGCTGTTCCCAGAGATCACCTGTTAAAGGTAAGTAACTGTGCTTTACGGAAGTATTTTAAAGAGATATTATTGTTTGAAGATGCTGACTCATTTAAAATTTCTAAGTTATTCTATCTGCCCCCAGGGAGGCTTGAGAAGGGAGGGAATTGTGATGAACCTGCTGTTTCTCGGGAAGGCTCGACTCCTTTTTCATTAGATATTTCTGATTTCATTGAATCCGAAACTGACGATATTTCCTGCAGGGCTACACTTTTGGTTACTTTTTTGTTGGAAATGGATAAGGATAAAGTTTTGCGGGCATATTTTCTTAAGAAAAATGAAAACTTTTGTGGGCAAACCATTCAGGTGTTCCCTGATGTTTCCAGGGTAACTCAAAAGAGGCGTAAGTCCTTTGAGATTCGTCCTTGAGTTCTGGCTTTAGGGGCAACTTTATAGTGTTTGAAGGCCAGAAGTATATTTTCCAGGAGGCAGAACAATTGTTAGAATTTCTAGACAGTAAAATTTAAGTTTTTTATTTTTCCTTTTGTTTTTTGGTGGTTTTTTTGCCTGTTTAGCTCAAAGATTAGTTAAATGGAATTTTATATTTACAGGAATCAAGTGGCACTCTTTTTTTTTCTTTCTAATCTGTGATATCGTTTGGCTGTTCACTTCCTTGATGTGGACTAACTGTATTTCTTTTTGTGTAATTATTGGCGTCATTTACTGTATGGTTATGTTTTCCCTTTTACATTTTTCATTGTATATTTGAAAATATTTCATAAATAAATAATTAAAAAAAAAAAGAGACCCTCTTTTGCAGCGAGTGAGAGAGGGCTCTCTCACTAGCAGCACCTGCCATTTGGAACTCACTTCCAGATAAAGTAAGGATTACCACGGACATAAAGGACTTCAGGAAACAACTCAAAACCTTCCTCATGTTTGAACATGTCATATGTATATGTTTTTACTGTAAATAAGTCATGCTTCCGAGCATCCCCCGCATGTCACCCCTCCCCATGATTAGAATTGAGTTCTCTGTACTGGTTTGAGTTGTAATGTAAATCGCTTTGATTTTATGATAAGGCAGTATAAAAAATGTGTTAAATAAAATAAATAAATAAATTAAGTACCTCCATGGCATAAATTTATTTTAATGTCTTTCTCATATCGCCCCTATCCCGCCTTTCCTCTAAAGTATACATATTAAGATCTTTAAGACTGTCCTCATGTTCCATATTGAAGAACACTAACCATTTTAGTAGCCACCCTCTGCACAGACTCCAACCTGCTTTATATCCTTTTGAAGGTGTGGCCTCCAGAATTGCGCACACTACTCCAAATGAGGTTGCACCAGAGACTTACACAGAGTCATTTTCACCTCCCTTTTTTTCTGCTGGTTATTCCTTTCCTCTCCCTATACACCCAAGTATCCTTCTGGATTTTTCTACCTGTTTAGCTACTTTAAGATCATCAGACACAATTACGCCTAGGTCCCGCTCTTCTTTTGTGGATAGAAGTACCTCACCCCCTAAACTTTACTGCTCCTTTGGATTTTTGTTGCCCAAATGTATGACCCTGCATTTGGCATTTAATTTCAGCTGCTAAATTCTCAACCATTCTTCAAGTTTAGCTAGATCCCTCCTCGTGTTATTTGCTCCTTCCTGGGTGTCTACTCTATTGAAGATTTTGGTATCATCCGCAAATAAGCAAACCTTATCCGACAGCCCTTCCGTAATATCACTAAAAAAGATGTTAAAAATAATCAGACCTAGGACAGATCCCTGCGGCACACCACTGGTAGCCGCCTTCTCAGAGTGAGCTCCATTTACCTGTACCTTTTGTTGCTTCTCTCTCAACAAATTTCTAACCCAATCAGTAACTTTCGGATCCATACCTAGTGTGCTGTAGGAGATGTTGTCTGTAGCAGATAAATACACATGTATAAATACTCGATATTTCTAGGGAAAACTGCTACTTCCCACTTTCCCAGGATTCCATAGGTCTGCCTGGCAGACAAATCATGTGATAAAACAAACCATCCCTGTCTTTATATATAAATTAGACTTTATTGCTGATGGAAAAATAGCAGATAAAGAATAAATTTTCCAGGAACAAGCGGGAAGTTGGTCCTCACATATGGGTGATGGCGCTGACTGAGCCCACGTGGAGCATTTCCTCAGCCATCAAAGAAAGCCTTTGGGAATGCTCCCATGCATGCATGATCCTCTTCCTGCCCAAGAGTGCCATCTTGCTCAGTTTCCTTTTTTCCACGGAGTACAACTGACATTGGTCCAAATTCCCTGGAAGAAAATCCTTGCTTATATCCTTCAAAAAAAATAGCTGTTCCTGGTTTGTGTACCAGGTCCTCGTCCTGCCTCGAGCTGGCGCTGGCCTGGCACTGTTCTCGGCCTTTTCTCCCTTTTTTTCTTCAAGGCTTGCCTCGACTGGCATTCGCTCCCTTTTTCGCCCGGGGGTCCTTGACCCTGGCTGGACGTTTCCCCACCTTGTTCAAAAAAATGTGACCGCTGCAGTCAAACTATGTCTGTCACAGACATCCATGACTGCTGCCTTCGTTGCCTGGGACCAGACCATGACAGCATCTCCTGTGACCTGTGCAAGACCATGATGGCTAAGACCAGTCGAAAGAGGTCAGAGTTGCAAGAGAAACTGTTCCCTGGGTTCGACTCAGCACCGGCCTCCCCTACTCTGAGCTCCAAGCCCAGCACATCCAGAGAGGGCCGAGCGTCTTTGGAGTCCCGCGGCAGTGGCTACTCCGGAAAGACCTTGGACCTCGAACGAAAAAAGAAAAAGGCCTTGGAGAAACCCGGTAAGACCGCCAGGAGAGACTCTGGCGACTCAGAGAAATCTCATCCTATGGTCCCCAAAAAGGATAGCTTGGCTGGCGGAGACCATACGAGGATCCTTGAGGCTGTGGTCCTCGTTGAGGACGCACATGCGAGAGTACTGGCGCTGGGCTTGGAGTCCAGAATGGCTGCCATGAAGCAGAAGATTTCTGCAGTCCTGACTGCAGCAGGCAATGATGTCAGGTTCGTCCACCTCATCTTCCCTGACGACCGGGCCCCTGACTGCGGGGGAGTCCCCGGTCGTCAAGCTGAGCTCAGAGCGCACCGGCCTCAGGTAAGTCCTTGGCCCTGGTCAAGGTCCTGATCCCGTTCCTCCTCAACCCAAGGAGGCGCAGGGCCTTGGACTCATCGTTCTCTCTCGACTCTTGAGTGGGAGACTGATGACGAGGCCTCCCCAGAAACCAGACGACACAGAAACGTCCCCTTGGAGCAGTTTCCTCCGATACCACCACCCTCCAGAGGATGTGGCCTTCCATGACTTTGTCAGGGATATGGCCAGGGCCCTCTCGGTGCAAACCAAGATGGAGGAGAATCCGCACAACGAGGAATTGGAGATCCTCTAGTTTGAGTCTCCACCCAAGGAGACTCTCATGGTGCCGGTACAGCCGATCCTCAAGTGGCTGCTACTGCGGATGTGGGAAACCCCATTGTCGGTGCCGGTGGTCAGCCGATGCCTCAATGCCATATACCACATCAGAAAGGGGCCTGGGGTTCCACAAGCCCCAACTCCCACACAACTCCATGGTTGTCATGTCAACCATGTGGAAGCTCCACAGCCAGAAGACTTACTCATGCCATCCCCTCGAAGGCCTGGGGCGCAAGTGCTTCCAGGGCTCGATGTTGGGGTGTCGAATCCAGGCCTATGAGCTATACATAGGTATGTATGTGAAGGCCCTGACCCAGGAATTGTTTGGGTTCTTGGCGGGGCTGGCCGGAAAACCTCTCAATCAGTTCTAAGCTCTGACTTCCGGGATCAAGGACTGTTCAAAGTTCCTCTCCTGGGCGGCCTATGTTGGATTTGATTCCATGGCCCGAGTAGCAGCAGCTGGCAATGGAGCCTGACACCAAGCCTGGCTGCAGTCCTCTGACTTCAAACAGTGGGTCCAGGACAAGCTGCTCAATGTCCCCTGCACCGGTGAGAACTTGTTTGGCAAACCCATGGCCAACAAAGCGGCCGAGATAGAGGCTGAAGTGGTGACCCACCAGAGGCTCTCGAAGACCTCTTCCTTTCCCTGCAAGAAACCCTCAGGGAAAAGAACCCTATTCCCCAGAAAAAGGGGCACTTCCTTGTCCCCAAAAGAACAGGGGGCCTCAGGCCCATACTCGACCTGTGAAACTTGAACAAGTTTCTGGTGAGGGAGAAGTTCAATATGCTCTCTCTTGGAAACTGCTGTCCTACCTCCACCAGGGAGATTGGCTGTGCTCCATGGACCTAAAGGATGCGTGCGCTCTCATCCTGATCCACCCCTCCCACAGGCAGTGCCTATGGTTCATGGTGGGAGGAGGGCACTACCAGTACAGGACGCTGCCCTTCGACTTGGCTTCATCCCCAAGGAAGTTCCTTCTCAGAGGTTAGGCAGGCCACAGAGTGTACAACCCTCCTACTGCATCACCTGGGGTTTGTCATCAACTACCCCAAGTCCCATCTCACTCCAACCCAAAGTCTGGAGTTCATAGAGGTGCAGCTGGACCCACTACAGGTCAAGGCTATCCTTCCAAGAGTAAGGACAGACCACTTCCTGCAGGCAAGGGAAGTACAGTGCCGCTGGTGTCTACCGTCTTGCCGCCTCCTCCGCCTGTTGGGTCACATGGCCTCAACAGTCAGTCACACCACTAGTTCGCCTACATATGCGGACAACCCAATGGTACCTCTGCTCTCAGTGGACTCTGGTCACAGGTAGGCTTCGAGACAGGCTTTGGACTCCCTTACCTGGTGGCAAAACGTGCACCACCACCTGGCGGGAATGCCTTTCCAGGCATCCACACCATGGCGGACCCTGATGATGGATTGCCTCCCTCCTGGGCTGGGGGGCGCATTGCTGGAACCGCCGCACGCAGGACAGCTGGTCCCAGGAGGAATTGCTCTTGCAGATCATTCAATCTATAACTCAGGGCTATCTTCCTGGCCCTGCGGGCATTCTGCCACAGCCTATGGCACCAGCCTGTCCTGATCCAAATGGACAACCAGGTGGCCATGTTTTACATCAACAAGCAGGGGGGTATAGGGTCATGCTCCCTCTGCCAGGAAGTGGTGGCTCTCCTCTCCTTCGCAGTGCACAATGGCATGCTCTTATGGGCGGTATATCTACCAGGTCAGGACAACTGCTTAGCAGATCAGCTGAACAGAGTCTTTCGCCCACATGAGTGGCACTTGAACTCCAGGGTAGTGAAGCAACTCTTCCACTGCTGGGGCAGGCCACTACTGGACCTGTTTGCCTCCCAGGACAACGCACAGCTACCGCACTTCTGCTTGCACCAACCGCACATAGGAAGAGTGGCAGTGGACACCTTCCTAATCTTGTGGTTGAATGGCCTGCTATTTGTGTTCTCACTGACTCCCTCCCCCCCTCCCCGATCACCAAGCCCCTCTTCTAGGTCCAGAGCGAGGGGGCATCAGTCATGCTGATCGCACCCATGTGGCCAGGGCAACCCTGGATCCCTCTGCTGCTGTCCCTGTCAGTAGCACTCCCAGTCCTACTGGGCTGAGCCCCAAACTTCCTATCCCAAGAGGATGGCTCTCTTCTGCACCCCAACCTGGGGTCCCTGTCACTAATGGCGTGTCTGCTGAAAGGGTAGCGCTGGCCCACTTCAACCTGCCAGGGGAAGCTGAGGAGGTCCTATTGGCCTCTTGAAAACCCTCCACCAGGCAGGCTATGCTTTTAAGTGGAGATGGTTTGCAGTCTGGTATGCAGAGAATCCCTTCTTCTGTCAGGTGTATCTGGTTCTCCAGTATCTATTACACCTGTCGCATACCGGACTGAAATCCAATTCTGTGAGGGTGCATCTAAGCACCATAGTCTTGCACCACCATCCTATCGAGGGAAAACCCCTCTCTAACCAGCCCTGGTTTCTTGGTTCCTCCGGGGCCTCCTGTTGTCCAACCCCCCCCCTCCTCCCCGCCCTCCGGCAGCAGAATGGGACCTCAACATGGTGCTCTCCCAGCTCACTAAATCTGCCATTTGAGCCCCTTGCCACCTGCCACCTGAGATATGTATCTTGGAAAGTGGCCTTCCTAGTGGCCCTCACGTCCACTCAGAGTGAGCAAACTCCAGGCCCTGGTGGTGGATCCACCATATACAAGTTTCTTTAAGAACAGGGTGGTGCTCTGCACACACCCTAAATTCCTTCTGAAGGTGGTCTCTCCTTTCCACCTCAACCAGGTGGTGGTCCTCTCCACCTTCTTCCCATTGCCTCACGCCAGCAGGGAGGAACTCATTCTTCACACACTCGATTACAAGCAGGCCCCATCCTTCCACTTACAATGGACTTGGGCCCACTGAAAAGATCTGCAGCTTTTTGTGTCATATGACCCCAGCAGACTGGGGCTCCCCTTGACTAAGCAAACTCTGTCCACATATTGCCTCTCCTATGAGCAAGCTGGCCTCTCTTCACTTCATATGTTTGCAGCTCACTACTGCCTGGAGAGCAAGTCCTGCAGGGAGAAAGCCTTTGGCTATGCAGTACTCCGTAATATTCTTGGGGTGTAGGCAACGCCTGTCCTCTGACCCTTCTGTTTTCAGATTACTGGAGTGATAGTGTTGCTGATGCTAGGGTTTTGCAGAGTCTCTCAGTGAGGACTCGCCTCCTGCAACTCGCAGCTACCAAAATGCTCACTGTTGGTGCTGTCTTGGTTCGGTCCTTCTCCAAATTTTCTTGAGAACTATTAACCGTTCCGTTTGTTAATTCTTAACACTTGTTCTTATATGAAAGCAACAGGTCTCAGACTTCAGAGAGCCATTGGTCCTTAGTAAATACAGACCGTGCTCTTGTTTGCATCAACAACCTCTATGTTGCTTATAATTATTTATTTTATTTATTATTTATTTCCATTCTCTTATATACCGCGCTATTCTGCATCAGTGCGGTTTACATTGAACAAACTGAAGTTACATTGAACAGGGCATTATAACTTGGAGATAACTATTTTACAGGGAACATGGGCTATGGAGGGTTAAGTGGCTTGCCCAAGACCACAAGGAGTACCTGTGGGACTAGAAACCCCAGTCCTTCCGGTCCAAGGTTGCTGTCCTCTAGTGGGATTTGAACCCCCGACCTTCCGGCCTGAAGTACCTTGCCCCAACCACTAGGCCACTCCAATTTGAAGATAAGCACTCATTAATTTTTCTACTTGTAAAGCTTAAGATTGAAAGACAAGTCATTACTAACTAAAAATATAAGTGACTACTAATTATAAGCAACATAGAGGTCGTTGATGCAAACAAGAGCACAGTCTGTATTTACTAAAGACCAATGGCTCTCTGAAGTCTGAGACCTGTTGCTTTCATATAAGAACAAGTGTTAAGAATTAACAAACGGAACGGTTAATAGTTCTCAAGAAAATTTGGAGTAAGATAATTCACACACAGCTTAACAGTATTTTTACTCTGTAAGATAAGACCTTAAGTACGTTGGTTCGGTCCTTGGCAGCCTGGAGCTAGGGAGTCCCGTATGTGAGGACTGACTTCCTGCTTGTTCCTGGAGAAAGCGTAGATACTCACCTGTAACAGGTGTTCTCTGGGAACAGCAGGAATCAGTCCTCACAGCCCTCCCTCCTCCCCTGGGAATTGTCTCTATATCTTGTTTTTAGTTTCTACTGCTGTTCTAGCTATGCCATCTGACTGAGCAAGATGGCACCCTTGGATGGGAAGGGGACCACACTAGAGTTCTCTAGCACATAGACATGAACAATGATTCTGCTGAATTGCTTGATCCGCAGCGTTTAATGCTGGCACAACATAAGAGTTCAATCTTGTTGGGTTCAGAAGAGTTACTGAGCAGGCAAGGAATCCATCTTATAACAGGAAGCCATGCTGTTTTGTTCAGGTATCAGTTTCTGAACAGGCACAAGCCCTACAGTGCTCAGTTTGTTTGAGTCACCTGTGCAGAATGGTGTCAAAGGCTTTACTGAAATCTAAATATACAACATCTAGGGCTCTCCCTCGGTCCATCTCCCTGGTCACCCAGTCAAAGAAATAAATCAGATTTGTCTGACAAGACCTGCTTCTGGTGAATCCATGCTGCCTTGGATCCTGCAATCCATTGGACTCCAAAAACCTCACTATTCTCTTTTAGTAGCCTTTCCAATAATTTACTAACCACAGAGGTTAGACTAACTGGCCTGTAGTTCTCACTGTCATCCTTACGTCCGCTTTTGTGTAAAAGGACCACATATGCCTTTCTCCAGTCCTCTGCCACCACTCCCGACTCCAAAGAGGCATTGGAAAGGTCAGACAGTGGAGCTGCTAGAACATCCCCAAGTTCCCTCAGTATTCATGGATATACCCCATCAGACCCATGGCTTTGTCTACTTTTAGTTTAGCTAGTTCCTCATGAACGCAGTCTTCTGAAAATCATTTGAGATCCCCGTCGCTTCTGATCCTATTTATGGGTGTTTTTTGAGGTCCTGCTCCTGGCTCTTCATCTGTGAACACAAAACAGAAATATTTGTTAAGCAATTCTGCTTTATCCTCATTAGTTTCTGCATATTCCGCCCCTGCACCCTTGAGTCTGACAATACCACTTTTGCCCTTCCTCCTCTCACTAACATATCCAAAAAATGTCTTATTCCCGCATTTTATTGCATTGGCTATTTCTTCTTCTTTTAGTACCTTTGCTTTCCTGACTACTTTGCTAGCTTCTCAGTTTTTCTAAATATAGATGCCTGTCTTCCTCTTTGTGATCTCTTGTATTTCATGAAGGCCTCCCTCTTTTTCTTTATCTATTCAGCTGCTACTTTTGAGAACCATAGTGGCCTCCTTTTCCTTTTACATTTATTTACCTTTCTAACAAGGATTGTTGCCCTTTAAAATATTGCCTTTCAGTTTTGCCCACTGTTTCTACACCTCCCCCCCCCCCAGCTGTTCCCATCTAACTAATCACTTCTGTTGGTCGATGTTTCACAGAGTATATAACAATGACTTATGTAAAGGCTCTGTATTACAACTAGAAAGTAATAGCGTCGGGAATGAAATACAACATCATTGGAAGCTGATCGAAGTTTAAGCTCGATTGCCTAAAAGCTAAGCATTTTTTTGATTATCTCTTTTTCTGATGAAAAGCCTTTTAAGATATACATAAAAAAGTGGTAGCTACAACATTGTGGTCATTGATGTGAAAGCTGGGACATAGAATTAGAAGTTTCTTATTCTTGTCCATGAATACTGAGACCACGTTAGCTCCCAATTAAATATTTGGTTGGGTTTGTGCTTTTTTCTAAAAGTTTCTACAGTCTATATTCGAACGGATTTTACTTTCTAGTTGTAATACAGAGCCCATCTAACTAATGACTCTTTGAGGTATTATTCCATCTTGGCAAAGTTAGTTTTCCTAAAGTTTAAGACCCTCACTTTTGAATGGATTTTATCAGCCCTAGTCTTAATACTGAACCATACCATCTGGTGATCATTGGATGTGAGATGATCTCCCACTATGACATCAAAAACACTTTCCCCTTTGGTAAGCACCAAGTCCAGTATGGTCCCTTCACAGATAGGTTCTGTAACCAGTTGCCTAAATAGTTCTCCCTGTAGAGAATCCAGGATCTTCTTGATGACACCGCAGCAGGTTGTACAAATCCACATCCTGCATATTGAAATCACCTGTTAGTAGCACTTCTTCTTTCATTGTAATACCGTGTATGTCTTCTATTAAATCTGTCCTCTTCTACACCCTGTGAGGGGGATCTGTATATCACACCAATGCAAATTTATTTCACTTTTCCTCTTTCTAGTTTAACCCACAGTGCCTCATCTCTTCCTTTTAAGCCCTGCAATTCTTTGCTTTAATATTTTTTACATATAGTGCAACTCTACCTCCCCTTCTTCCTATCCTGTCCTTCCTGAATAAAGTATAGCCTAGTATAATTACATTCCAATCATGGTTGTCCATGAACCATGTCTCCGTAACTGCCACTAAATCCACCTCTTCCATTAAAGCCTCAACATCTGAGATCTTATTTCCCATGCTTGCCCCTTTTACCCATTTCTACAGAGAGATTTAATGTTTCACTAACCTGGGGCTCTCTTCACTCACCTGGGGCTCTCTTCACTCATCCCTAATGAATCTAGTTTAAAGCCCTCATCATAGGTTAGCCAGTGTGCTGCTGAAGACACTTCAACCCTTCTTGGACAGATGGACACCATCTCTGCTCTGCAGCCCTTGGAACATCATCCCCTAGTCCAGGAAACCAAAACGCTCTCTGACACCATCCATTCATCTCCAGGATGCGAGCTTCTCTGCCTTAGCTTTTACTCTCAGCAGGGAGGATTGAAGAGAATACCTGCACACCTATCTGCTTCACCCTCTGTCCCAGAGCCATTAACGCGAAGAGCTGCAATCTCACCTTGCTTCTTCCCTTATCAAGAAACATATAGCTGCGTTTAGTTATTCTGTACATAGTTGCTTTTTGTACATAGTTATTATGTTCCTCTGTTTATGAAACCTGTTGAATGTAACCTGTTTAATGTATACCCAGCTGTTCATTGTAAGCACTGATCAATTTTTGAGAAGTGTAGTTTCTGTTCATTGTAAACCGCGCTGATGTCGAATAGTGCGGTATAAAAGAAACTGTAAATAAATAAATAAATAAATAAATAAATTAAGTCACTTTTGATATGATCAGAGGGATACCTAGCGGTATCATTTGTGCTGACATAGATGAGCAACATCAGATAATAATCAATAGGCTTGTGAGTCTTGGCAAACTCTTCGTAACATCTCTGATTTTGGCACCTGGCAGACAGCACATCAAATCTGGTTGGCAGATGGACACCTCAGTACCCATCAGAAGAGTCACCAACCATGACTATCCTTTGCTTCTGACTGATTCTGCAACTTTGGGGTGCTTGAGTTGTGGTTCTTCCCTTTCCTTGGATGCTTCCACCTCCTCAGTTTCCAGGGCTGCATACTGGTTGTTCAGTTGAAGGGCTGGAGGAGTTGGACTATTGATACTGCAGGCTCTGATGACTCTGTCCAACCTTCTTCCTTCTGTAGCCTCTCAACTTCACCTTTGTCAGAAAGCTTGGATGTTTCACAAAGCATCTTAATTTATTTATTTAACATTTCTTATAATATCTTTCATGATATCAAGGCGGTTTACATTGAACAAACTGAAATTACATTGAACAGGGCATTATAACTTGGAGATAACTATTTTACAGGGAATATGGGCAATGGAGGGTTAAGTGGCTCGCCCAAGACCACAAGGAGCACCTGTGGGACTAGAAACCCCAGTCCTTCCGGCCCAAGGTTGCTGTCCTCTAGTGGGATTTGAATCCCTGACCTTCCGGCCTGAGGTAACTTGCCCCAACCACTAGGCCACTCCTCCTAATCAATGTAATTCTCACTGTCTTGAATTCTTCTTAGCCTTTCTACCTCTTCCCCGAGCTTCTCTACTTTGGTCCTGAGAGCCTCAGCATGCAGGCATCCTGCACATGGAACCAGTCCTTCAATTGGTATTGGGTTCTCTGGACTCAGGCAGAAGCTATAACGGGCGCATCAGCTTTAGCCATTCAATTTTTCCCAGTCATTGTTTAGTTGATGGAGCTTTACCTGTTGAAGTAAAAGAGAGATTTGTCAAAGTCCCTACCTATTCCTCAGCTGTTCTTTAAGAGAAAAAGCAATTAACCTCTTTTAGGTGTTTAACAGTGCTGTTCTATGTCCCTGTGGGTAACTAATTGGAGAGTTGCTCTATAAAGCAAGAATGCTCACGTAGGGTGGCTGGGTGTTGGGGTGTGTAGGGAGGGACCTGACATCTGATGAGATCAGTGGCTTCAAAGAGTTAGAAATATAGAAACATGGGGAGTGTGTGAGGAGGAGGAGTTCCTGCCCTACGTGTGCTCCACATCTAGAGGGGGCTCTTCAGGCACCTGCAGGGTTTCCCGGTGCATCCACACACCGCCTGGCCCCGATGTCACCATGGGGGCTTAAAGGAGGAGTGGTTCCTGCTAGTAGTCGGGAGTGTGTGAGGAGGAGGAGTTCCTGCCCGACCTGTGCTCCACGTCTAGAGTGGGCTCTTCAGGCACCTGCAGGGTTTCCCGGTGCATCCACGTGGCGCCTGGCCCTGGCGTCATCTTGGGGGCTTAAGATCAGGCCTGCTCCGCGGTCTCGCGGTAGCGGTTGCGCTTTGAAGGGGCGCGATTTAAAGGGGTATGTTTAAGCTCCTTTTGCGCTCCTTTGGCGCTCGAGGAGCTCTAGAGGTGGTGTTCTTGGAATGGGCAAGCGCAGAAAAACGTCGTCATAATGTGAGTACAGTGAATCCTTCTAAAGTAGTTAAAATCATTGGGCCTATGGATAAACACGTTATGTCAGTGAATGCAGCAGAGGGGGTTCCTGTTGTTGCCACCAAGTCTTTGCCCCTCTCGGATGGCTCCTCTGTGTTGGGGTTTTTAAACTCTGCCCTGCTTGCTGAACTGGATTCCATCGGCCCAGTGACATCTTCTCCTGTGGTGGAGGGGCAGTCTCGAGATGCTGATGTTTTGTCTCCATCTGCCCTGCCTGAAAGAACCTGTGAACCGGTGGTAGTTTCTTTGCCACGGGCTCTTCAGGTACCGGAGGACTTTGTGAGGTCGCATCCTGATGGTATACCCGCTACAACTGTGGACGTTTGAAATATTTCATTAGTTGATGTATGGTCAGTCCTTTCACGAATAGAGGCTTCATTAGCTTCTGTTGTTTCTCAGTTCTCAGAGTTTTCGAAAGGTTCAGTAGCTAAGATGGCTCAGCATGATTCTTAATTAGCAGTTTTAGATACTAAATGTCAGAAATTGGAAACTCAATGTGCTACTTTACAGAGATCTTCTTTGTCTTTTATTAAGGATAGTATTACCTTGCATACTCAGCAAGAATTATTGGAAAATACTTTAAAGGCAACAAATATTAGATGTTTAAATTTTCCCTATACTTGTTTGCTATCCCCTCAGATATTGTTTGACAAATATTTATCTGAAGTCTTAGGATATGAAGATAATACTAAACCGGTTATTAACAAGTTATATTTGCCTGTGATAGGGGCGCCTCCTGGTGGTGATTCCCCGGGAGCTGCTCCTAAAACTTCGTTAGATTCATTAGATGTTTCTGAATCTATTGAATCTTCATGATATAATTTCTTCTCGTGCCACTCTTCTCGTATCTTTTTCCTCTGAGGTTGATAAAAACACAGTTATGCGTTTGTTTTTTCTAAATAAGAATGCTGCTTTTTGTGAGGGGAAAATTAATATCTTTCCCGACGTCTCTAGGCAAACTCAGCTTAGGCGTAAGGCTTTTTTGTCTTTAAAGCCTTGCGTTCTAGCACTTGGTGCATCCTTTTTCCTTAAGTTTCCTTGTAAATGTTTGGTTACATTAGGGGGCACCAAGTATGTTTTCTCTGAGACTTCGTCTTTAGAATCATTTCTTATAAATCAGGTTCCACCGTCATAGTGTGTATATGTGTCATCATTCAGCAAGATAAAATAATTAGAGTTTTGTATAGTATTTAGGGCACTAACTCCCTTCTATTATGTTTTCTTATTATATTGATTATTTCAGTAATTTGTTTATATTTGATATAGGCAGCTCCACTGGATGTCGACTATATAGTTTTCTGTATTTTCATCTTATGTAAAATTTATTATTGTCGTTTGAAATCATTAATAAAATAGTTTATTACAACTTAAAAAAAAAAAAAAGAAATATAGAAAGACCACATGGCCTATCTAGTCTGCCCTTCCATATCAACTGCAGTAGTCCTCTTTTTACCTTTAGAGATCCTCTGTGTTTGTCCCATGCTTTTTTGAGTTCAGATACTGTCTTTGTGTCCACCACCTCCTCTGGGAGATTATTCAACGAATCTAGCATTCTTTCCATAAAGAAATATTTCTACATATTACTCCTTAGTCTGTTCCCTTTCATTCTCATGCTTTGTCTCCTCGTAACAGAGCTTGAGCAGAGTTGGCTGTGACTTGGTAGCTGGAACAAAGACAATGAACTCTGACAGAGCTTTGCCCAGCACCACAAACAAACAAACAAAATATTCCCCCTTTACAATATAGCAAAAAGATGTAGCGTTTAAAAATGAACACCAAAACCCCATCTCATTGCTGTTTATTTTTCGTTTTGACCTTTAATCTTGCCAAGCATGATGTCTTTTCTAATCTCTTTGCATGATCTATCCAAAGTATAAAAGTCTGTCCTTCTGAATTTCTAAAGAAAGTTTAGGTTTGATCTATTCTGGGAAGGTTGATGCTGATTGCCTGTCTCCCTGCTGTGCTATTTGGACCATCCCACGCTTCGACATGCTGCTGTCGTCACCTCTGGGACCTTAAAATTGTGACCGCGAGTGTGCCTAAAGGGGCGTGCCCAAAGGGGCAGGACATGCCCCTTTGAGCACAGAGGAGCAGAGTGCAACTGAGATCTCTGGATGGGCAAATGGAAAAAAAAGTCTATCGTCGGTACTACTAATCCAACTAAGACTGTTAAAATCATGGGTTTGATGGACCGACACGTGATTGCGTCTAAAGGAGATGAAGATTTGCTAGTGTCTGGGAGTATGGACTGTTCAGTCTACTCTCTGAATTTGTTGGGGGATTTGTCCCCTTCCCCATAACTTGGGAATGGGACTTTGAGCTTGTGGTGACGGTGATGCTGATGCAAGTTCTAACTATAACTCCTGAGGACCCTTGCATAGGCACTCTACATGCTCCTGGTGGTATTGTTCCTCTCCCCCAGATAATATAATTGCCTGTGGCTGGAACTTCCTCGGGGAGGGGAAGGGGGTGGATTTCTCAATTTAAGGCTTCAGCCACACAGGGAGGTGAAATTACTTTGAAGGATATCTGCAATGTTTTTCGTACTAAGGTTTCTTTAATGGGAACTTTATAGCAGTTTGCGGAATTCACAAAGGAATTTGTAGATAAACTATCCCAACATGAATCGCAACTTGGCTCTTTGGACTCTAGCCTTTCTAAAATTGAGTCCCAAGGGTCTACGTTCCAGGGAGTAATGGCTTCTTCAGTTAAGGATAGTCTCCTGCTCCACCAGCAAATGAAACATTTGGAAAATGTTTCTAGAGCTAAAAACTTAGATGTCTGAATTTTCCTGTAACACCTTTCCCCTTAATACTGTTTCAGAAATATCTTAAGGAGGTATTGGGGTATCAGGCTATTGCCATCCTTTCTTTAAACAATGTTTATTATCTACCTAGAGGTGTGAAAATAGTTGGAGAAACTGTGGAAAGGCAGGAATTATTGTCACCTTTTGGATAGTTTAAATTTATCTGTATTTCTTGAGTCTTCTAAAAATGAGATTCCAACTGCTACGCTGTTCATTTCCTTTAATTCCAAAATCAATAATGTTATTTTGAAATTATATTTTCAGAAAAAAAATGAAATATTTTGTGCTGAAAAGATTAGTGTTCCCTGACGTAGCCAGGCCTACACAACTGAGATGGAAGGCCTTTTTGGCCTTGAAGCCTCAGGTATTGACCCTAGAGGTAACTTTAAGTGCCTGGTATCATTTCAAAGGAACAGTTATACTTTTTTTTAATGATATTCAGTTAGAAGATTTCTTTAATAACCACGCTGTTTGATAATTGAAGAATTAAAGATCTGCTGGTTTGATGCCGATCTTTTTCTGTATTGTATAGTTATATTGGGGCTTAATTGTATTTTTGCTGAGCACTCTACGTTTTTTTTTTTGTATGTCCTTATTTAAGGTTTTCATTTGTATTTTCTAGTTTTTAGATTATACAAATGAAACAAAATAGAACATGAGAAAAACAGTAAAGTGACATGCTTAATTAAAGAATTATCTCTTCTAGTACAGACTGATTTGTTCTTCGAGCAATTCATGGTATACACCGTATTCACAAGCACCATAATTCAAAGGCATCAATTTTCTTCCTGTCTTCTTCACTGTCCAACTTTTGCATCCCTTTGATGATATTGAAAATACCATGGCTTGGATAAGTCAAATCTTTGGAGAGAGACATGTATGCTCTTAAGAATCTTGCCTAAGTCCTTCATAGACATTCTACCAAGAGGAATGCATCGTCCGATTTCTTGTCTGCTTGCCTTTTCTTTCTTTCTTGATCCAAGCAGATTAAAATTGATTTTTATTTCTTCTCCATTTAACGATTAGGTCGATTTTTGCCAATTGTCAGGATCTTTGTCATCTTCACGTTAAGGTGCATGCCCATTTTAAGTCTGTTCCTTGATCTTGAGAAACACATGTTTCAGATAGTCTTCTCTTTCAGTCAGTAATGTCATATAGGCAGCATAGCAAAGTTTGTTGATTCCACCAATTTGCACACCTCGGTTGTCTTCATTCAGTCCTGATTCTCTGCTGACTCCTCCCCCTTCCCCCTCCCCCATATATAAATTAAACAGGTAGGGAAAAGTATGCAGCCTTGTTGTACACCTTTGCTGATTTTAAACCATTCTGTTTTGCCGTCTTCTGTTTGAACTGTTGCTTTTTGATCAATGTAAAGATTGTGTATGAACTATCAGGTGTTCTGGTATACCTATGATTCTTAATATGGCCCAGAGTTTCTCATCGTTTACACAATCAAAGGGGTCACTGCAGTCAATAAAACACACATAGATATCCTTTTGGTATTCTTTTATCTTTTCAAGGAGCCATCTCGCATCTGTGATGTCTCTCGTTCCTCTCCCTTTCCTGAACCCTACTTGCACGCCAGGCAGTTCTCTTTCCAAGTATGGCTGTAGAGTCTACTGAATGATCTTGAGTAGACTCCTGCTGGCATGTGGGATCAGAATGATTGTGAGATCATTTCCAGTCAGTCATATCATGTTTCCTCAGTATTGGTATGAACATAGATCTTCTCCAGTCAGAAGGCCATGATATTGTCTTCCAAATTGCCTGGCAGAGCCTTGTAAGTATTACAGCTGCCTCTGATTGCTGTAATTTTATTTATTTTATTTATTTAACAGTATTTCTAAACCGCCTTAATAATCAAGGTGGTATCACAGCAAGCAATCAGGTAAAGTGGGTGTGTTATACATGCAGTGAGGGTGAAACTTAGTTGTGTGAGGGCTGTGTTGGGTGCTTGATTTGCTTGAGCTATGTACAAAGTGGGCTATTTACAGTGGTGCTAAAAACACGTTTTATATACATACAGTGTTAGGAGGTTTGGTGTGCTGTTATACATTCTCTTAGGTTATGTGATGTGTCTGTAGTGCTCTATGAACAGCATGGTTTTCAGCTGTTTTCTGAAGTCTTTGAGGTCTGGAGTTGCTCTTAGATCGTCCGGTAGATTGTTCCATATTGTTGGAGCAGCCATGGAGAGAGCTCTGTCTGTTGTGTCCTTGCGTGTGTGCTTGTATTCATTTGGGGTACTGACTCGGTTGCGTGTTTGACTTCTTCTAGGACGTGCGCTGGTTTCTGGTTGTATGAGCGTGTGGAGGCTGTTGGCTGATGTGTGCTACTTTATCTTGAATAGGTTTATGATAGTCTTGTATCTGATGCGTGCACTGATTGGGAGCCAGTGTAAGTCCTTTAAAGTAGGTGTGATGTGCTCCTGCCTTGCGGCTCCGGATATGATTCGAGCTGCAGTGTTTTGTGCCAGTTGGAGTGGTTTGAGGGCTTGTTTCGGTAGCCCAAGGTATATCGGATTGCAGAAGTCCAGTATTGGGGTTATCAGTGCTTGACAGACGGTACGGAAGTGTTCTGGGGCGAGGAGTGGTTTCAGTCTCCTGATGATTCGCATCTTGTAGTAGGCTTTTTGGATTGTTTTGTCTATGTGTGGTTTGAGGTTGAGTTTACTGTCCAGAGTAACCCCAAGGTATCTCACCTCTGATCTTATCGGTATCGTGGTGCTTTGTATCTTTATGTTTGGTGGGTGTATGAAGCTTTGGTTCCGAGTGATGATTAAAGCTTCGGTCTTGTTGTAGTTTATTGCGAGGTTGTTGTTTTGGCACCACCTCGTCATTTGGGTAAGGCAGTCTGTTATCTTAGAGAAGTCCGGGTTGTCGATTGATATCGGGGAGTATACCATGATGTCATCTGCGTATATTGTGTATTGGATGTTGTTCTCTTTCATAATGTTGCATATTGGTTGGATGTAGATGTTAAAAAGGAGTGCTGAGAGTGCAGATCCTTGCGGTACTCCTTGTTGGACATTTATGGGTCGGGAGGTGTCATGTCCCACCTTGACCTGTAGCTGTCTTTCGGTTAGGTACGAGTGGAACCATTTCAATGTGGTACCGTGTATACCAGTGTTCTTTAGTCTCTCCAGGAGCGTATTGTGGTCAACTGTGTCGAAAGCTGAGGAGATGTCGATGAAGATCATTATAATTCCATTCCTGGTGTTGTCAATTATTCTTATGATGCTGTCGAAGAGGTAGATCAGTAGAGTTTCGACTCCATGGTTGGGACGAAATCCGTGTTGGTTGTCGTCAAGTGTTCCGTGTTCGTCAATGTGTTCCTGAAGTTGTAGTTGAACCGTCTTTTCGATTATTTTTGCGAGGAAGGGTATGCTGGAGATTGGTCGGTAGGCTGCTGGGTCCTTTTTGTCGAGAGTAGTTTTCTTTGTGATTGGTCTTACTGAGGCAAGCTTTAGTTGCTGTGGCATGAGTCCTTGAGTGAGTGAGTTGTGTACCATTTTATGAATGGTTGGGATGAGGCTTGATTTGGTGGCTTTGACCCATGACACTGGGCAAGGGTCTGTAGGAGCAGTGCTTGTGTTGATTGTGGAGATGATGTGGGATATCTGTTCTTTTGAGGGTGAGTAGAATGTGCCCCAGGTTTTGGGGTGTACGTTCGTTCTGGTGGTTCCACTGGGTGTTGTGCGCTCTGAGGAGTGAAATTTGTCTTTGATGTGGTCGGCGAATTTCTGTGGATCAACTTGTACTTCTTCTGCTGCTTGCTCTTTTGTCAGGGTCTTTACTATTTCGAAAAGTTCTCTGGGTTTGTTGATGGAAGTATTTATCAGGTTTGTGTGGAATTCTCTCTTTGATTGGTTGATGTGTTCATTGTATTGTTTTTGCTTTGTTAGGTAAAGATGTTGGTCGGAAGTTGTTTTGTTTTTTCTCCATCTCCGTTCAATCTTCCTGAGCTCCCTCTTTTCCTGTCGTATTTCCTGTCGTAATACTTCTGTGTGCATGTCATCATTGCCCAGTGGTTTGTTCTTTGATAATGCTTTCAAGGCTGCTTTGATGTCTTTCATCACCTGATCATAAGATACAGGTTGAAATAGCTTTTGGTCCATTTGATCTTTATGGTATAATGACTGTGTAATCTTTCTACCTTTTCTTGATCTCTGGATCCTTGAGCATCTTGATAACGCATTGTGTGAAAAAGTATTTTCTCTTATTAGCCTTAAATAGGTTACATTGTAGCTTCATTGCGTGTCCCCTAGTCTTTCTAGTTTTTGAAGGAGTATGCAACCGATCTATGTTTAACCGTTTCACTCCATTCATTAATTTATAGATCTCTATCATATCTCACCACAGCCATTTTTTTCCCAAGTTGAAGAGCCCTAACCTTTTAAGCCTTTGTTCATAGAGGTATCCTTCCATCCTCTTTACCATTTTGGTGGCTCTTCTTTGTATCTTTTCTAATTCTGCTATACCCTTTTTAAGATATGGTGACCAGAATTGCACACAATATTCAAGACGTGGTCACATCATGGAACAATACTGAAGCATTATAATAGTTTTGATTTTATTTTCCATTCCTTTCCTTATTCCTAGCATTCGATTTGCTTTCTTGGCCACCCCTGCACACTGGGTGGCGGGTTTCAACGTATTATCTATGATGCCTAAATCTTTTTCCTGAGTGGTGGCTCTTAATGTGGAGCTTTGCATCGTAGTTTGGGTGGTTCTTTCCTAGGTGCATAACTTTGCACTTGTCCACATTTAAATTTCATTTGCCATATGGACATCCAGTCTTGACATTTATCAAGGTTGTCTTGCAATTTTTCACAATCCTCTTGTGTTTTAACAACTTTGAATAATTTTGTGTCTTCTGCAAAATTGACTACCTCACTCGTTACTCCCATTTCCAGGTCATTTATGAATATGTTAAAAAGCAGCGGGCCCAGTAGAGATCCCTGGGGTAGGTGCTGCTGTGTCATCCTTGCAGGTGGGTTTGACTAAGAGTTGGACTTGAGCTGTTAAGGTTCAGATGGTGGCTTTGACATGCTACTTGGGACGTATCCAAGGCTTGTCTTTTGGCAACAACCCAGATGTATCTTTTCTCAGGGCGTTAAAGCAGATTCGCCCACCAGCGTGACTGGTGGTTCACCAGTGGAGCCATTCTTTAATGTTGAAAGCATTGAAAAGACTTCCCTTTGAGCTCATTCGAAAGGCCTCTTTCAAGGACGTGAACCTTATGGTAGTTTTTCTGGTGGCTGTTGCATCTGCCAGATGTGTGTTGGAACTGCAGATGTCCTATTGGGAGCACTTTTTGGTCATTGAGATGCTGATCTTCTGTGGACTCTAAAAAGTCTAGTCTGAGCTGGCTGGTAATTACATATGTAGAAATTGCCTGCTATCTCAGACTAATAATGGTTTAGAGTCCATAGCGGTATGTGATGGCAGACCTCATTTCAGCAGTTCAAAAAAGCATGCTGCCTTTTTATAGGACAGCGTGGTTAAACATCTTGCAGCAGAGGATAAAGGGAAGGGATTCTACTTGAATATTTCCTGATCATAATGATAATTGGGGGAGGGGTGTTCTGTCTCATCCTAACCAAAGTGCTCGGAGCAAACATATAGTGACAGTTCAGAATTGTTTCCCTGTGCACCTTCATTTCTTACCTCCAAAGAGGAGACTGGTTATGTTCTCTGGACATGGAGGATGCAGATACATGCCGATAACAGGAAGTATCTGTATATGGGTATCTCAGATTTGTCATAGGGAAATATCATTGCCAGTACTGCTTTCTTCCCTGTGGCCATGTGTCAGCCCCTCTGGTCTTAACAAAATGCTTCATCATAGTCACTTTGTATGTATGCAGACTGCAGGTATAGGTGTTTCCCCATCTAGATGATTGACTGATCAAAAACACATCTCAGGAAGAGGTTCAAGAATCCATAGGCGCAACCATTCAGTGCTGGAGTTAGTAGGGTTCATTTTTAATTATCCAAAATCCCCACCTAAGCCCAACAATGCAACTGGAATTTATAGGAGCTCTGTTAGAAACAAGTGAGACAAAAAGCCTTCCTTCCACAAGAAAGGATCACCAACTTCCCATAATGGGAAAGGGGGTATGCACCATAAGTGTTCACGAACAGTGACTTGATGTACATCTCTTTGGGGGAGAGAATAAAGTTCCCTCCAAGTCTTGCTGAGTACCTTCACGTGGTGACCTTGTTGTATAGTAGCTTTACAAAATCTCAGCAAGGTGACACTACAGTTGAAGTATGATGGGAACGAAAAAGAAAAATACGTACTGGCTGAACGTCACTCAGGATAAAAAGGTGCCCATCCATAGCTTATGCACTAGAACTAACGATGGTAGTTGCGATAGTGCAAGCACTGTAGATGTAGATACCATCCTTGCCACAGATAAAGGTGATAGTGAGCTTGTTGCTGGATCCACTGTGGCAGGAGATAAACCACAGACATTAATGAAAAAGTTAAGAGGATTAGCTATGGTTAAGTAGACTTCTGCATATAGAGGTGAGATAATGTACTGCTATTTTTATGCCATAAACCCTATATTTAAATCAAGAGAGTATACAAAGAGGATCCGCCAAAACTGGAAGAGGAAATTTGCCTCAAGAAAAACTGCAAAAAGCAACAGATGCAAATTTAAGATCATTAATTTCACACATCAAAGTAAAGAATTATGTGATTGATAACATCCCGAAGCAACTAAGGGCATCTGTGGAAAAAGAAATAAAGGGAGAAGGAGACCACCTAGGTGAGAGTACCAGCAGAAAGGAATACACAGAAAAAGAAAGAGCTTACAGATTTGGAACTGCAGGAGACTGAGATGAACAGGACAGGCCAGCAAATCATCTGAAGAGGAGGAAGAAAGGGAGGAGGAGGGCCCAGAGGTGGAGGAATTCAAGATCAAACTCCTAGTCCACATGGAAAAAGATTAATATGCGGGGTTCTAGGCAAGGGAAAGATTATCCAAGTTAAATTTAACATTTAGGGTTAAGAGTATGATGATTAAGATGAATAAGGCCATATTCAGTATAAAGGGACCATTTATTGACATCACTGAAATAAATTGAATACAATATCATTCAGCTAAAATTATTATTGCAAAAATATTACCAATTAAACTGCAGGGCCAGAAGAAAGAGAATAACAATTCCTTGTATTTTTCCTTTGATGCATTTTCCAATCATTGTGTGCAGAGGTATTTGATAGATAGGTATCTAAAAGGATTAAGATAATCAAGGATATTGAGGAAGATCCAAGACATCAAGCTGAAGCATGCTGCATTAACAGAAGAAGACCTGAAATTTATGTTCCAACAATAAATTGACAGTAGCAGCAGAAGCACAAAAACTGTGATGATATAAAGAAAATAGAAAAGAAAGATATCAAAATAAACAGAACCCAAAACAATTCTACAGGGAATTGGGAAAAAGCATTAATATGGTAAAAGTGCCACCAACCAAAGCTGAAACAGAAGCCTTCTAGAGAAACCTATATGAGGCCCCTATAGAGCACAATCAAAAAGCAGAATGGTTACCCTACATACGGGAGCATTTAGAAAAAGCAAACATCAAACCTATGAATGGCCTGCAGTAACAATGAAAGAGCTGGAAAACAGTTTAAAACGTGCCCCAGATTGGAAGAACCCTGGCCCAGATGGAGTAACTTTGAGCTCAAGCAGTTAAAATAGTCTGTAATACCTGAAGATTGGAGGATGGCCAATGTAATGCCAATTTTCAGAAAGGGTTCCGGGGTGATACAGGAAACTACAGACCGCTGAGCCTGACGTCAGTACCGGGAAAAATGCTAGAAACCATTATAAAGATAAAAAATTACTCAACATGTAGATAGCCATGGCTTAATGGAAGACAGCCAACATGGCTTTAGTCAAGGAAGGTCTTGTCTTACTAATCTATTATAGTTTTTTTGAAGGTGTGAATAAACAGGTAGACAAAGGTGAATTGATTGATACAGTGTATCTGGATTTTCAGAAAGCCTTTGACAAGGTCCCTTATGAGAAACTCTTGGCAAAATTAAAAAGTCATGGGATAGGAGGCAGTGTACTATTGTGGATCAGCAACTGGTTAAAAGATAGAAAGCAGAGGGAAGGGCTAAATGGCAAATTTTCCCAATGGAGAAAGATGAATGGTGGAGTACCCAGAGATCTGTGCTGGGTCTGCTGCTTTTTAACATATTCATAAATGACCTGGAAATGGGAATAACGAGTGAGGTAATCAAATTTGCAGATGACACAAAATTATTCAAATTTGTTAAAATCCAAGAGGATTGTGAAAAATTGCAAGAGGATCTTGATAAATTGGAAGACTGGCAGAGGTAATTTAACGTGGACAAGTGCAAAGTTCTGCATCTAGGAAAGATCAACCCAAACTATGGTTACACGATCAAGATTCCATATTAGGAACCACCACCCAGGAAAAAGATTTAGGCGTCATCGTGGATAACATGTTGAAACCCTCCACCAATCTGTGCAGCAGCAGCTAAGAAAGCAAATAGAATGCTAGGAATCATAAGGAAAGTAATGGAGAATAAAACAAAGGATGATATAATACCTTTGTATCGTTCCATGTTGCGACCGCACCTTGAATATTGTGTGCAATTCTGGTCGCCGTATCTTAAAAATGATATAGCATTATTAGAAAAGGTACAGAGAAGAGCCACCAAAATGGTAAAGGGGATGGAAGGATACCCCTATGAGGGGAAGATAAAAAGATTAGGTCTCTTCAACCTGGCAAAGAGACGGCTGAGGAGAGATGTATTATAGAGGTCTATAAATTAATGAATGGCGTGGAACGAGTTAACTTAGATAGATTTACACTATTAAAATGTAGAAAGACTAGGGGACATGCAATGAAGCTACAGTGTAACCTATTTGACTAATAAGAAAATATTTTTTCACTCAGTGTGTAATCAAACTCTGGAATTCGTTACCAGAGGATGTAGTAAAAGCTGTTAGTGTAGCAGGGTTTAAAAATGTTTTGACAAGTTTCTGAAGGGAAGGTCCATAAACCATAATTAAAGGGGACCCGGGAAATCCACTGTTTGCCCCAATACAAGCATTGTGAAACCTGTGTCCTTTGGGGAACCTGCTAGGTACTTGTGACCTAGATTGGCCACTGTTGGAAACAGGATACTGGGCTTGATAGACCTTGGTCTAACCCAGTATGGGATATCTTATGTTTTTATAGTTCACATCACTCCACTAAGACCTGGTGAACTGCAAAAATCAATTGTTCAAACCGCTAGACTTAGCACCATAATGGCTTACTACAGGAAGAACATTTCTCCTTCTGAAGGGGCACCCAAGTAATACTCCCAATAATTGCAGACCAATAACTTGCCTACCTATAGCCTATAAGCTATTCATTGCAATAGATGCAGACGAAATATATGATCATATTGAATCCAATAACATCATGGCAATGGAGCAAAAGGGCAATAAGAGGGGAGCAAATATGGAACCAAGGACCAGTTAATGTTGAATAAGGCCATCATGGTTAGTGCTAAGAATAGCAAAAATCTCAATATAGCATGGATTGATTGATTATAAGAGAGCTTTTGACAGTATCCCACACGCTTGGTTAACAAATTGCCTTGAAATGTGTAAAATAAATCCTGTTTTCATAGAGTACATTAAGCTCACCATGACAATTTGGCCACACTCTTTTTGAAATATGAAGATGGTCAGTACATTATTCCCAACATTAAGATCCAGCGAGGAATATTTCAGTGAAATTCCCTTGTTGCTCCTTCTGTTTTGTGTGGCGCTTAATCCAATGAATATTCCCATCAACTCTTTGTATGGATTTAGCGTGAATCCTAAAGAAGGTAACAACCCAGAAATAACATCTCTTTTATTATTTGTAGACTATCTGAAGCTCTACAGTTTCAGCAACCATCAATTAGCAGAGCAACTCTGTGCTGAAAAGCTTTTCTGATGACATCAGAATGACTTTTGACTTTGACAAATGTACTAAGGTAACTGTTTTTGGTTTTGTTTTTTTTAAGGAAAATGGAGCAAAATGGAAAACATCTCCCTGGCTGAGGTCCGTAACATCAATGATTTTGAACATAGTTATATATAGGTATTTCTGAGTAGAGGACGGAATGACACTTAAGCAGAAATTACTGAGAGAAAAGATCAGTAAAGGATACCACAGGAGATTAAAATCGTTATTGAAAAGTGCTTTAACATCACGGAATAAGATACAGGCCATTAATCAGCTGGAAGTCCTGTACTCTCATACAGCTTTGGTATTGTGGACTGGCCTCTCAAAGATCTTGGAAAAACTGTATGTGCGAACAAGAAAACTCCTCCATGCCCATGGATTCATTTACAAGAATCAGTGTATGCCAAGACTGTACATCCCTAGAGCTGAAGGAGGGCTAGGCCTCATAGAGATCGATTACACATATTTAGCTACTATCATAGGCCTCCAGGCCTACCTAACTGCATCATTGGATCCAAATGTGCAAAAAATGCTGAAATATGAACGTCAACGTCCAGAATCTGTCTCAATCATCAAACTTGGACAAGTGTATACACAAGGAAGGAACTAACAGAATTTGCAAAAAAAGAAAACTCTACAAAGAATTGAATTAACAAGCTATCAAAAACATGTGGCAAATGCACAAATACAGTGGGGAAATAGGTTCCTGGAATAACACTGTCAATCAAGAACGGACACATGAATGGTTAAGAAGAGATGAACTGAAATCGAAGGATGAGAGATTGATATCGAAGCCAAGAACAGCGACTTACGGATAAGATGGTTTACAGCGAGCATGAAAAATGTCGCTTCTGTGGGAAAGAACTGCAAACAGTGACTCACTTCATAGCTGGCTGTGAAGTTGTAATGGCTGAAAATTTCTATACGGAAAGGCGCAATAAAGTAACGCGCCTCATCCATTGGAAACTTGTAAACACTGTAATATCACTGTGCCTGAAAAGCACTGGGATCATAGATAGGTTTCATATTCAAGGATTGTGGTCTGCCCAGGAGAAACTTCATCAGATAAATTTCCTTTAATTGATATTTTCAAATGCTCAAAGCTTTCCATGATCAATTAACTAACCAAGTTGTTGTGGTACAGATGGACAATCATGTAGCAATGTATTGTACATCAAGCAGGGAGGATCAGGCTCCTATCTCATGGGTTGTGCAACTGTTAAGCAGAGCTGGCCCAGGAGTTGATTCAAGGTGTTGGTGCCCTACGCAAACGTAAGCCTTATGCACCCACCAGCTATCAGACTCTATTGTTTAGCTTTGAATGTCTTGCTCTTTGCTGCCCCCAGAAGCTGCTGCCTTAGGTGACTGCCTAGTTTGTCTAGTGGTTGACCCGGCCTTGATAAGATGTGGTGTACCAAGCTATGTCTTCATTGGACGACCATCATTGCTACATTCTTGGCAGGGGAAGGCAATGCTGATGGACAAATTGAGTGTTATGCTTCAACCACACACATGGTCTTTGGATATAGAAGTGACTCAAAAAGATCTTTTGAGAGTGGGGCACCCCTTCAATAGGTCTTTGCCACTCCCCAGAACTGGAAAACATCTCTGTTCTGTTCCAGTATGGGGGACATACAGCAAACTAGACTTTGATGCTTTCCTCCTAGAGTGGGGAAAGAACCTTCTGTATGTATAATCTTCAATACCTCGGATAGTGAAAACATTTCTGAATCTCGGAAGGAACCAATGAACCATGATTCTTATTGATTCATGTTGGCTGAAGACGTATTCCCTTTTTTTCTTGAACTTTCCACAAGAAATCCCATAAGGCTAGACAGTTCCTTGACACTAATCATGCAAGCTCAGAATTCTGTTGCATCCTATCTGACAATATTTCACAAGTTAAAGAATCCCCATTCTCTTTAACATCTTTGAGTCCTGTTTCTACTCTTATTCAGAGCACAGGAATCTCCACCTATTATGTACGCCAATGATATATTACTACTTTCACAGACAATTTGAACCCTGTCTAGCCCTTATTTGACTGGTTGCAGAATACCTGTTTACAATTCAACCCCAGCAAAACTACTGCCATCTGGATCAGAGGTGGGTCACGACAGCCCATGGTTACCACACGTCTCCAGGTACCCCGATCGTATTGGCTGCATTTCTTAAATAGTTAGGTGTAACACTCGACACTGACCCCTCCTTTTCACAACATATTAGCTCTGTGGTAAAGTCCTCCTTTAATGCCATGTAGAAATTTCGCTCTATTTGCCCTTTCCTAGACAGTCCTGCACAAATCACTCTTATTCTCAGCACGGTGATTCCCTTTGTCAATATTATAATTCCATCTATGCTGGTCTGCCGAACACCACACTTGAATGCCTACAGTCAATTCAAAACACAGCACTCCAACTCATTGCCTCTGCTGGAAGATACGATCACGTAATTCCATTCTTGATCTCATCACTGGCTTTCTATCAGATTCTGCATTGAATACAAGATCCTCACCCTGATGCACAAGGCCCTTCACTAAATTGTATCAAAATACCTATCATCCTTAATCACACCCTACTGTCCAGCCTGCCTCGTGCACTCAATACATACAAACCAACTATGCTTGCCACCACTAGCACGAGCTCAAACAGACATTTGTCATTCTTTTTCCTAGCCCCAACACTGGAAAGGACTACCTACCAACTTTTGCCTTCAAGCTTCCTATACCAGATTCAAGTCCGAACTAGACCCATACCATTTTTCAAACGGGCATTTGATCTTTCTGAGTCATAAGCTGCAGACTGTTCCAATTGATTTAACAGGGCACCCTGCATGCAGTCACCCTCCCTGGTTGTGTGCACATGTTTCTCCTACCTTTTGCTACGTCTTGTCTCCCTGTCTGTGAGGTGTCCTTTGTCCGTTTTGTCGTGCTTCTCTCTTCCTCTACTGTCAATTAAAATGGCGTTCCTTTTTATCTTTGACCTGAATATTTCAAAAAAAGTGGCATAGCAAGTACAGTAAACCATAGCAATAATTCTGCTAGGTTCATACATTTTTAAATAGAAAACATTTGCTGGTATCATGATGGAAAGGCCCTATCCCACACAGAAACTGCTTGCATACCTTCTATATTTGTCCAAGTTATGTTTCAAGACAAACTCCACTAGGGTACACCTTAGTGCAATTGGTGCACAACACAGTCATGTAGAAAGTAAACACATTTCTATACAACCTTTAGTTTGAGTCATGTGGGACAGGCTTTGTTCTGAAACCTTCCATCAAGCCATTTTCAGTATCATGGGACCTCATTGTTGTCTTATCTCAGCTTGTGCAAGCTTCTTTCGAGCCACTTATTATCTGTGGACTAAAGTACCTAACCTGGAAGGTCTTGTTTTTGGTGGTGCTAACTTCTGCACATAGAGTAAGCGGTCTCCGGGCACTTTGGGAAAAAATGTTAAGCTGGAAGCTTGTTTCCTGTGCCAGGCTCTGTTGGTGATGTCACCCATGTTGTGAGGACTTGTATCCTTTGAGCACAGAGAACACCTGCTTACAGGTAAGCTATTTGGTTTAATAGTAGTTGAATATGGTGAACTGGAATAGCAGAGAGTGTTGTCAGTAAGTACATAAGAACATAACAAGATTACATTAGTGAGCGGAATATAAATATAAACTTCTTGGGCAAGCCACTTAACCCTCCATTGCCCATGTTCCCTGTAAAATAGTTATCTCCAAGTTATAATGCCCTGTTCAATGTAATTTCAGTTTGTTCAATGTAAACCACCTTGATATGAAAGGCGGTATATAAGAAATGTTAAATAAATAAATATTGGTTCAGACCAAAGGTCCATTAAGCCCAGTATCCTTTTTCCCAACAGTGACTAGTCCAGGTCACATGTACCTGTTAAGTTCCTAAAAGGTGGACAGATTCCATGCTGCTTATCCCAGGGATAAGTAGTGTATTGCCCCAGTCCGCTTTAATAGTAGACTTTTCCTCTAGGAACTTGTCCAAATGTTTTAAACCCAGATATGCTAACGTCCTTCAGCAAGGAATTCCAGAGTTTGATTATACATTGAATGAAAAAAATATTTTCTCCAATTAGTCTTAAACATGCTACATTGTAGTTTCATTGCAGATCCCCTAGTCTTTCTATGTTTGAAGGAGTAAACAACCCAGTCTGTTTATTCATTCCACTCCATTTATTATTTATAGACCCCTATCGTATCACCCTTCAGCCATCTCTTTTCCAAGCTGAAGAGCCCTAATCTTTTAAGCCTTTCCTCGTTGGGGTACCTTCCATCCCCTTTATCATTCTGGTCATACTTTTCTGTATCTCTTTTTTAATTTTGCTATATCTTTATTTTAGATATTGCAACCAGAACTGCACACAATATTCAAGGTGCAGTGGCACCCTGGAGCAGTACAGAGGCATTATAATATCCTTGGTTTTATTCTCCATTTCTTTCCTTAGGATTCCTAGCATTCTATTTGCTTTCTTGGCTGCTATTGCATACTAAGCAGAGGGTTTCAACGTATTATCCATGATGACTCCTAAATCCTTTTCTTGGGTGGTGATTACTAATGTGGAATCTTGTATCATGTAACTGTTTGGGTTATTCTTCCTCAAGTGCATAACTTTGCACTTGTCCATATTACATTTCATCTGTCATTTGGACGACATATCTCAATTATCCAGGGTCCTCTTGCAATTTTTCACAATCCTTTTAAGAACTTTGAATAAAATGGTCATCTGCAAATTTGATCACCTCACTCATTCTCATTTCCAAGTTATTTATGAATACGTTATAAAGCAGTAGGCCTAGAACAGTTCTCGGAAGTACTCTGCCATTCACCTTTCTGCATAGAGAAATTTGGCCATTTAGCTTTACTGTTTTCTATCTTTTAATTTGTTCTCAATCCACAATGCAAGGTGTGATTGAAAAAGTATCAAGACTAGTACAATAACACAAGAAGTATAACACTGACAGTTATTGCACTCGGTCTCCTTCAAAGTAGTTCCCTTCTGATAAAACACACTTCCTCTAGTATTCTTGCCACTGCTGGAAACAATTTTGAAATGCCTCTTTCGTTATGCTTTGAAGCTGCTGTGTTGAAGTTTGCTTAATGGTCTCCAAGTCATCAAATTTCCTTCCTTTCAGTGGTAATTTCGGTTTTGGAACAAGAAGTCGTCATAGGCTGCAAGGTCAGGTGAATACAGAGGCTGATGGACTTGATTTGGTGCTTGGCCAAGAACTGCTGGACAAGATGTGATGTGTGAGCTGGGATCTTATCATGATGAAGCAACCATTTACCATTCCTGTGCAACTCTGGCCTCTTACGACAAACTGCATCTCTCAAATGAGTTAGAACTTGGATGTGGTACTCCTTATTGATGGTTTGGTCTTTTGGAGCATACTCATGATGAAAAATACCCTGGTAATCAAAACTGTGAGCATGACCTTGATATTGCTCCTCACCTGACGGGTTTTCTTGGGTCTGGGAAAGTCTGGAGTCTTCCATTGTGAGGATTGAGCCTTAGTTTCAAGGTCATAACCATAAGCCCATGATTCATCACCAGTAATAATTTTTTTTAAATGAAATCTGAGTCATTTCCAACATATTATAACTCCCTGCCTGCAGACAATCGATCTTCTTTTTGATCAGGCGACAGGAGTTTCAGCATGAATTTTACAGACACACATCTCATCCCCAAATCGACAGTAAGAATGGACTGTACCGACCTGAAACTGATGTCCATGATTAAAAAACAGTACAGTGTGCTGCAGCCACACTACGACATATTGTGTTAAACCTACACAACATGTCTCAATACTTTTTGATCTCGCCTCGTAGTATACTACCTCCTATCCCATGACTTTTTTAATTCCCTCATGAGAGACACTTGAGGAAATCATCAAAAGCTTTATGAAAATCCTGATACACTATATCAACTGGCTCACCTTTATCTACTTGTTAATTCACATCTTTTTTATTTATATTTTACAACACTACACACTATTACGAAGCAACAATAACAGCCATAAGGGACTGCCCTCCCCCCCACCCCCGTCTCCATGTGGACACCCTGTCATATCCAATAAATGATCCAGTGAGTGCAATTAAGCCCCAGCAGTAATAATGAGAGATCACAAACTAATTCTTGCTTTTGCAGTATAATCATCCAAAAGTTTCCACTTATTTGCAGACATACTCAGGTCTGCCCTGTCTCCCTGCAGATTTTCAATGTGATTGGCACTCAATTTTCCGCTGCTCGGGCACCTTCTTACGCCCAGGATCCCCTGTGCCTTCTCCTAACTGGCATACAAGCAGACCAGGTTCCACCAATGGTGAACATCCAGTCCGCTGGAGTCTTTCCAACAAATCATGATCAGTTTTAAAGCTATTGCAACCAAAAAATCAAATAAAAAGTAATTCAATTTCTCAATAGGGAGGTTGCCAGATGAAGAGCGCAGGATCACGAGCTGCCAGGTCAGGGGTGCCCGAAAAAGCAGAACCTTCTGGATTTTCTCCCATACAGAAGACCAGAAACTCTGAACGTAAAAGCAATCAGAAACCATGTGCTTTAAATTTAAAGTTCCCCCATATGAAGAACAAGACCAACAATTATTTCCGGCATCCGGATCCCACCTAGATAGCCGGGAGGGAGTAATATATGCACGATGTAATGTAAAATATAAAGTTTGAATTATACCAGCTGCTTTGGAAACTCTATTGACTTTAGTCCAAATCCGAGACCAACTCTGAGGCGAGATAGAGATACCCAGGTCATCCTCCCATCTTTTCCGAGGCCCTGATTCAGATTGTATCCCACCCTCTCTTAATAAGGCATAAAACTTTGATGCCGCACCAGCCTTGCCGATTCAAGAGAGGGCCGTTGTCTGCAACCCCCAGTCCTCCGCTAGGTTCTTAATTACCGTCCCAGGCTTTATCAAACAATTTTTTAGCTGCAACTGAAATTGCCAACACTGGTAGATCAAATTCTTTTTGTTAAACAGCCCAAGATTTCCACCCCTCCGCCTGAAGAGTTGGAGTCCACACCCCTTTATTCTGCCAGCTTTTCCATCTTATTGTTTTGTGCCCTATTTTGAACCTGGGGTTGCACCATAATGGTACTGCATAGGATGGAGGATTATCTACCCCCTACATCCCGCCAGGAAACTATAAGCCTCCTGAGTTGCCACTACCACCCTGAGAACTGTAGAGGAAGTTGGGAACTTCATGCCGATCAGCAGGGGCAACGGAGTCGGCGCGACCAGTCGATTTTCCACCTCTATCCATATCAGTCTTTGTCCTACGACCTCCTTCGGGCACCAGCAGGCTCCTTGTTTGAGCAAAAAGGCCTGATGATGCCACCTGAAGTCAGGGAAGTTCACCCCACCATTTTCCTTATTCGCTTTCAATTTACTATCCTGGGGGGTTTGCCCTGCCATAGAAAGAGAGTGAGCGACCGTTCTCACGCTTTAAAGACCTTATCAGGTAATGAGACTGGTAACATTTCCAGAATGTAATTAACCTTAGGTGACAGGACCATTTTTATTGACTCAAGCCGGCCCCACCAGGACAGATGCAGCGGGGACCATTTTATCGCAAAGGACTGAATCAATTCCTCAATGTGTTTACAGTTCAAATGAATGGTCTCTTCCACCGAGCAACAAAATTTCACCCCTAGATATTTGACTGCCTTTGCTTCCCACAAAAAAGGGAATTCCTTTATGTGCTCTAAAAAAGTGGCCCTATTCATTGGGAAGGCCACCGACTTGATCCAGTTTATCTTATAGCCCGATACCTTTGAGTAGTCTTCCATGACCCTTAACACCTCAGCCATAGAACTAGGTTGTAAAAAAAGCAACAGGTCATCAGCATAGGCTGATAGCTTTACCTGAAAGTCCCCTACCATAATGCCCTGGATCCTCTCAGAGTCTCTGATCTTCAACAGTAAGGGCTCCAAAGCCAAATTGAACAGGATCGGTGATAAAGGGCATCCCTGCCTAGTCCCCTGATGGAGCGAAAAAGGGGTAGACAGTTGGCCGCCCACCAAAATGCGAGCCTGGGGGGCAGAATACATTACCTGAATCAGGCTAATGAAAACCTCCCCAAACCCAAAACAGCACAAGACCCAGGAAAGTCCATTCTAGCCTATCGAAGGCCTTTTCAGCATCTAAGGAGATCCCAACCATAGGAGAATCTAGCAGCTCCGTCGCAGACAAAAGATTCAGGAGCAAGCGGGCATTATCGGCCGTTGACATCCCTGCCATGAAGCACACTGGTCAGGGTGGATTAAATTCGGGGTTAATGTTGCCAATCTACGTGCCAGGGCCGAAGTGAATAATTTATAGTCTGCATTTAAGAGATCGGCCTGTAATTCTCCACCTTGAGCGGGTCTCTGCCAGCCTTTTCTAGCACCACAATTGTGGCCGCATTAAATCCGCCGACAGAGGAAGCCTGCTCATAAAGATGCTGGTAGTACCTTACCAGATAGTGTAGTATGTCTTCCTGAAATACCAGATAAAACTCAATAGGGAGCTCATCAGGGCTGGCAGCTTTCCCTTTTTTTGCAGATTTGAGGACGGCCTGGAGTTCACTCATTGTGAAGTGTGCATCCAAATCACAGACTTGTTGAGCAGTAAGTTTAGGGTGCGGGATTTGTTCCAAAAAATATGCCCAAGCTTTCTGATTGTCCCTACCCTCGGAAGAATACAGCCCGGAGTAGAAGGACCTAAAGGCTTCAGATATATCAGCAGTCCTAGTATATAGGACTTGCTGGTCCTTCCGAATAGCAGCAATTTTAGTTTTCTCGGCACGGGGGTTCAGAGTTGATGCCAATAATCTACCAGATTTATTTTGCTCCTGATAGTATTTCGCCCGCTTTGTATGCGAAAGCTTCTCAGCCTCCGCATATAGTATATTATTATACTGAAATCTTAATTTTTGCAGGCGAAGCAAAATACAGGGATCAGCTCTAGACCTCAGAAGTCTTTCGCCTGCAAGGATTTGAGACTCAAGCTCCGCCAATTCTGTTTTCCTCTGCCTAGCCGCGTTTATAGAAAAACTTATCTTGGCACGAATGGTGGCTTTAAAAGCCTCCCACCAAGCCCATCCGGTCATATCCTCAGGAAGATTTACAGCAAAATAGTCCTATCTCCAGGAACAAGCAGGAATGAGTCCTCACATATGGGTACGTCGGAACCGACGGAGCCTGCGTGGGAAAGCTCCCCAGCTTCTCAGAAAGGAAGCTTTTGGGGCCTCCCACAGCGCATGCGCGCTGCCTTCCCGCCTTCCTGACCAACTCTCCTCAGTTCTTCTTTTTCCGCGGAGCCAGCAGGTCGTGTTCCTGTCACCGCTGAAGAAATTGTTATTTTAATTTGTTTCTTTGACTGCGTGTCTGCCTTCCCCGATTCCGGACCGGTACTGCCGGTCGTTTTTTTCCTTTATTTAAAAAAAAAAAAAATTACCTTTTGTTCACTTGGTGTATTTTTTCTGTGAGGCCTCTAGGCCTTCTCAGGTCTCCCTCATGGAAAAACCAGCTTCTGGTTTTAAAAAATGCACTAAGTGTACCGGTACTATTTCAGTTACAGATACCCATGAGTGGTGTCTTAAATGTTTGGGGCCTGACCATTCCATTCCGGATTGTCCATCCTGCTCTCTGATGTCCAAAAGGGGCTTACAGAACAGAGCAGCTAAATTTCATATGCTGTTTTCTACCGATACTTCAGGCAAGTCCTCAAAAGGCAAATCTCCCTCTAAGCAGCGAGAGGCCCTTGCAATTGATCCTGAGGACGCTGCCCCAGCCAAACAACCCCGGCGGGAAGCTCCGGCTTCCAAAGCTCCTCCTATGGGGTTACAGGTAGACATCGATGGCATGGCCTCGACCGATCTCCTGTTAGACTGCTCTGGGGTACCGGCTAACACCGGTACCGACTTCCAGGCAGTCGTGGTGACTATGGGTACTACGGTACAATCCATGCAGCAGGCCTTACTGGCTTTCATTAATGCTGCACCGCCATCGGTACCGCGACAATCGGTTCCGACTCCGATTCCGGTACCGCAACCGATAACCGGTACCCAGAGCATCTACTTCCAGTAGCATGCCGGTTCCGGTCTCCGGTTCCGGAGTTTTCTTCGATACCGCTCCGATTCCCGGTACGCCCGATGTCGGTACCGATCGGTACGCGTATCGATCTCTGGAGGCAAATAGATGATACATCAGATGATTCTGCTGACGTCTCTTTTACTGTTCCTGAGGAGCCCTCTTCTCCAAAAAGGAGAATGTCTCCTCCAGAGGATTTGTCCTTTCAAGACTTCATCATTGAAGTAGCTAAAGGACTCTCTATATCTGTATCCTCTGAAAAGGAACCTAGAGCAAAAAAATTGGATATTTTAGGATACTCTAAGGTTCCCAAAGAGGCAGCCACCTTACCCATACATGAAATTCTTCAAGAACACATGATGGACTTGTGGGAGGCTCCTCTCACCCTATCTCCACATTCTCGTCGTTTGGACACCATGTATCGGGTTCCTCCTTCTCCTGGTTTTCAAAAGACTCAGCTTCCTCACCACTCTATTGTGGTGAAGTCTGCTATGAAAAAGATAAAGAGTACCAAAAGACACTCTTCTACCCCTCCAGGAAGAGAATGTAGGACTCTGGATGCTTTTGGGAGAAAATCTTCCAAGCTAGCATGCTTATTGCCAGAATCAATTCATACAGCCTCTATATGGGCATGTTTTTGAAAGAGATTGCATTAAAGATACGTCAGTTTCTCCCCTTTATCCCAGAGGATAAGCAAGAGGAGTTCCTTCTTTTGCTAAAGCACAATCAAGATGTTTCAAAGTTCTCCAACAGAGCAGCCTTTGACTCTTTTGAGGGGGCAAGCAGAGCCTCTGGCATTGCCATAGCTGCTCGCAGACTGGCTTGGCTCCAGGCCTCTGATTTAGAACCCTGGGTACAAGAAGGCTTGGGCAATCTGCCCTGTACAGGTGAAAATCTGTTTGGCAAGGAGTGGCAAATCAAGGCCACTCAAATGGATGCAGAGAATGCTGCTTTAGATAGACTTTCTAAGTCTACCTCAACCCCTGCCAAGAAAAAACCTTTTAAGAAAACTTTCTATAAAAAGACCAGATTTTCCACAAATACTGGCCAGCAATCTTCCCAAGTTCGCTTTGCTCCTAAGCGTCAGCAAACTAAACAGGCTAGAGCAAAGTCTACAGGGGCTGCTACAATCCAGCAGTCCCAACCCCCTCAGGGTTTTTGACTTGATTCTAGAGAACTTAACCTTTCTGGCTCTGCAACAACCAGAACCTCTCACCATTCCAGGAAGGTTAACTCATTTTGCTCCCAGATGGGAACAAATCACATCAGAACCGTGGACCCTCTCTATCATCAAAGAGGGCTACAAACTACATTTCTCCAGCCTTCCTCCCCATTTCATGGTGAGACAATTCAATTCTCCCCCTTCTCTCCTGTACCTGTTGGGCCAAGAGGTGACCACTCTTCTCACCCAAAAGGCAATAGAAGAGGTTCCTCTTCCTCAACAAGGGTCAGGTTTTTACTCCCCTTATTTTATTTATTTATTTATTTATTTAATTCGTTTATATACCGCGCTCTTCAACATCAGTGCGGTTTACATGGAACATGAGGTATTTACGGCGGGGGTTAACACCGTGATACATATAACACCGTGATACATATAACAGGTAGCTTAACTTGGATAACAGTATTAACTATTTACATTTGTAATGATAACAGAATGATATCATACTTATATACAATACATGAGGGAGGTTGCATGTGGTCGGGGTTACATGTGGTCAGGGTTATTTTCTCATTCCCAAGAAAACAGGGGGATACAGACCCATTCTGGATCTCAGAGAATTGAACAAATTCCTATACAAGGAGAAATTCAAAATGCTTTCTCTAGGCACTCTCCTTCCATACCTACAGAGTCAGGACTGGCTTTGTTCTCTAGATCTCAAGGATGCGTACACACATATACTCATCCATCCATCCCACAGAAAATTCCTACGGTTTCTGTTCCAGGGGAAACCTTTCCAATACAGAGTCCTTCCCTTCGGTCTAGCCTCTGCTCCAAGGGTATTTACCAAATGCATGGCAATAGTAGCTGCATTTCTACGCACTCAGGGAATCTTTGTCTTCCCATACCTGGACGACTGGCTCATCCGAGCTCCATCTCAGTCCCAGGCTTCCCTGGACCACACCAGACGCATACTGCAGTATCTGGGACTTGTCATCAATCTGCCAAAGTCTCAACTCACCCCTACTCAGTCCCTAGAATTCATAGGGGCCTGGCTAGATACCACCACTGCAAGGGCCTATCTTCCTCAGGCCCGTTGCCACCGTCTGGTGCATTTGGCCTCTCAAGTTCAGTCCAAAAGCCACTTGACGGCCAGAGAGATGCTACAACTACTAGGCCACATGGCATCCACAGTTCATGTGGTGCCTTATGCACGCCTACATATGAGAGCAGCTCAATGGACTCTGTCCACCCAGTGGACACAAGCCTCAGGAGCTCTCTCAGACCAAATAGCAACCTCAAAACGTCTTTTTTGGTCTTTCCAATGGTGGATATCCAATCAGAATCTGTTGTTGGGGGCCCCCTTCCAACCTTTGATACCCCAAGCAACTCTCACTACAGATGCCTCCCAAGCAGGTTGGGGAGCTCATCTCCAAGACCTCTCCACTCAGGGTACTTGGTCTCCACAGGAGACCACCCTTCATATCAACCTTTTGGAGCTGCGAGCAATTTTCCTTGCTCTCAAGGTCTTTCATACCCTCCTCATCAACATGACAGTTCTTGTTCATACCGACAATCAAGTAGCCATGTTCTACATAAACAAACAAGGAGGGACTGGCTCTCTGTCGCTTTGCAACGAAGCTCTAAAACTGTGGGCCTTCGCCAGAGAGCATCGGATCCATCTCCTGGCAGTGTACCTTCCAGGAATCCAAAACTCTTGGGCAGACAGACTCAGTCGAGTTCTGCTTCCACACGAATGGTCCCTGCATATGGATCAGGTACTCAGAATCTTTCAGGAATGGGGAACCCCGTACATAGACCTCTTTGCAAGTCCGTACAATGCCAAACTTCCCCGGTTCTGTTTCAGGATTCCGTGTCAGGAAGCTCAGGCCAAGGATGCCTTCCTCCTTCATTGGGGTCAGGCCTTCCTATATGCCTTTCCACCCATTCCCTTGATTCCCAAGACTCTATTCAAACTCCAGAGGGATCAAGGATCTATGATCCTCATAGCTCCATGCTGGCCACGCCAAGTGTGGTACCCTCTACTTCTGCATCTCTCCCAGGCACCCTCCTTGGATCTGGGAGCTGCTCCAGACCTTCTGTCTCAAGAGGAGGGGACTTTGTGGCACCCCAACCCCAAGTCCCTTCACCTCAGAGCTTGGTTACTGAAGGCCTAGACCTTCAAGACTTGAATCTTTCTCAACAGGTGAAGGATGTCCTCCATGCATCTAGGAAACGTTCTTATGCTTTTAAATGGAAAAGATTTTCAATTTGGTGTGCTGACAAAGGTCTTAACCCTCTAGCACTACCTTTGAATTCTTTACTCAAATATCTCCTGCATCTTTCCAATGCAGGACTTAAAACCAATTCTGTAAGGGTCCATTTGAGTGCTATTGCAGCATCTCTTCAGCCTATCAATGGACAATCTGTTTCCTCTCATCCTCTTATTGCAAGATTCATGAGAGGTCTAACTTTAACTAAACCTCCCATTTGGCCTCCTCCGGTGGCATGGGATTTAAACGTGGTTCTTGGTCAGCTTATGAAGCCACCCTTTGAACCCTTAGCCACTACCTCCTTAAAATTCCTTTCCTGGAAAGTCATTTTCCTTATTGCAATCACTTCTGCTCGCCGCATCAGTGAACTGCAGGCTTTAGTGGCTAATCCACCTTATACAAGGTTCCATCATGATAAGGTAGTCCTTAGGACAAATCCCCACTTTATGCCTAAAGTGGTTTCACCTTTTCATCTTAATCAGGAGGTATATTTACCTGTCTTCTTTCCAGCTCCTCATGCATCAAATGCAGAGCGGAACCTTCATACTCTAGACTGTAAAAGAGCTCTTGCCTTTTACCTTCACAGGACACAGCAACATCGAAAGTCTTCTCAACTTTTTGTTGCTTTTGATCCTTCTCATTTAGGACTTCCAGTCTCAAAAAGAACACTGTCCAATTGGATTGCTCAGTGTATTTCTTTTGCTTACCAGAGTAAGAACCTTTCTCTGGAAGGCCATGTCACAGCTCATAATGTCAGAGCCATGGCCACATCTATGGCTCACCTTCATTCTGTATCCATTGATCAGATCTGTCGAGCAGCCACATGGGCCTCGGTTCATACCTTCACAGCCCATTACTGCTTGGACAAGGACTCCTGCCGGGATGCCTTGTTTGGTCAGGCTGTCCTCAGACACCTGTTCCATTCTTAAACAACTCCTGCCCACCTTCCCTGAATGGATGCCTGAGATCCATAGGAAGATGGGGAATTCTTGCAGGGGGATTTCCCCGGCATCTTAGCTAGGGAGTCCCGATATGTGAGGACTCATTCCTACTTGTTCCTGGAGATAGCACAGTTACTTACCTGTAACAGGTGATCTCTGGGAACAGCAGGAATTAGTCCTCACAACCCACCCACCTCCCCTAGGAGTTATATCTCTCTCTCTCTCTCTCTTTCCTTTCCTCTCTCTATTGTCTCGGCTTTAAACTCGAACTGAGGAGAGTTGGTCAGGAAGGCGGGAAGGCAGCGCACATGCGCTGTGGGAGGCCCCAAAAGCTTCCTTTCTGGGAAGCTGGGGAGCTTTCCCGCGCAGGCTCCGTCGGTTCCGACGTACCCATATGTGAGGACTAATTTCTGCTGTTCCCAGAGATCACCTGTTACAGGTAAGTAACTGTGCTTTATTGCACTCTTCATGCATTCCCGAAAAGCCACATCTGCCAAAAGCGACCTCTGAAAAAAAACAGCCGGATCCTCTGTGAGGAGCAGTCCCTGATGCAAGGGACAAGAAGACAGGGGCCGTAGTGGCCCCAATTTTTGTCTCCACTACCGATGCGACTAAGGACTTAGAGTTCAAGAGGAAGTCAATTTGAGACCCATGCGGAAGGGAATAGAAAGTAAACTCCTTTTGAGTGGGGTGGAGCAATCGCCAGATATCAACTAATTCCATCTCCTGCACTAAGGCTGTCACCGTGGCAGTTGCACGTCTTGGCCTAAGAGACCTATAGGGTTGTCAGTCTATCAGAGGGTCCAGCACCAGATTAAAATCTCCCCCTAGTACTATCTCATAGGCGGCTAATTCATATACTTCCTCCGCTACCTTATGATAGGACACATCGTCGGAGTTTGGACCGTAGACATTCATAATGCCGAGTTTGCAATCTCTGATTTGCACCAGGACCTTCGCCTATCTCCCTCCCGGATCAGCTCGGACCAATTCGACAACCGGCTGTAATGATTTCTTAACCAAAATTATTACCCCATTCTTTTTATGACAAGCCTCAGCAAACCCTACCAGGGCATATTGTGCGGTACCCAGCTTTTTTGCTTCGCCTAAGGGTAGGCGAGTTTCCTGCAGGAGGACAACATCCGCCCCTTCCTTATTGCAATATAGAAGGATTTTTTTTCGCTTTATCGGGTTGTTGATTCCTTTCACGTTAAGAGATAATATCCTAAGTGAACCCATTGCACAGAAATAGCATCAAAACCAGCTCGCTTGGGCTTGCAACACACTGTTCAACAAACATATCACACACCATATACCAATCAATCCCACATGGAGACATCCCTATCCTTGACCCACATACAGAACCTAGGTAAGCCATCCTACACGAGACTACCCCTTGATTCCCCTCCACAGCCCAGATTTAAACCCCCCCCCGGCTATACAGCTCCCCCTATCACCGCTCCATCTTTCCTCCCAAATTATTTGTTTGCATGTCAATGTTTATCTCAAGCTGATTGCAGAAACCGTTACTGATTAGATAGCCATCCTTCAAAACTGTTTCCACCCCCTTCCCACCAGAACCAACATTGTATGAAGAAACTGACAAAGCCTTATACAAACAGATTAACTGAGCAAGAGAATAACTGAGTTCCAGAACAAAAAAAAAAAAAGTCCAACTGCACTGTGTCGATTCCCACCGGACCCAGGATCCATTATACTGCGGGTGCAAATCAGTCTCTACTGCATCAGCATCGCTTCTTGATCTTCAGTAAACTTGCGTAGGGTTTGAGACTCTTCAAATGTGTGCGTCTGGTTGTGCAGTGTCACTCTGAAACGTGGTGGGGAAAAAAGCCCATATCGGGCCTGAAGATGCTGGAGACATGGCCTAAGAGCCAACATCTGCTTCCGTCTCTCTACCGTTGCTTTGTTGAAATCCGGGAAAAATGCGATACTGTGGCCTTTGAACCTCACTGGCACCAAGGCCTTTGCCACGATCATTATTTTCACTGCCTGTTGGTGATGCAACAGACGCATGATTGGCCTCGGGTTACGCCCTTGAGGGCCTGCTTGAGCAGGAACCCAATGTGCTCGTTCAAACTCGAGTGGTAGGAGCAACTTAGGTAGGTGCTCTTCCAAAAAAGATGACATATTTCCAGCTTCAGCACCCTCTGGAACACCAACTAAACGTACGTTGTTTCTTCGTGATCTGTTATTAAGGTCCTTCAGGTTGCGCTCTAACAAGGTGATACGTTTGCTGTTGGCCTGAGTACATTTTAAACACTCTTCATGGCATTCCACTTTAACTTCAAGCCCAACCATTCTCTCTGACAGCCCTATTAATTGTTCCTTCAGTTCTTTTAGCTCTGAAATATCAGCCTGCACACCTGCTAGCATAGCGCCGTTAGCTGCTACCATCTCCCTCACCGCTCTGATCTCAGCAAGCACCTCGTGCGTGGTGTCCATATTTTCTCGCATGCCTGCCGATTTTTGGGGAGGAGGGTCTGGTTTCGGTCTCTTCACTCCCGCATTTGTAGCAGCGCTGAATTCCAAACATCCAGGTTTACCCGACGCCATCCCACTTCAAAATGTTTCTTGGGGGGATTCGTGCCGTTCCGCATTGCACGGGGAGAGCAGGATTTATGACAGGATTATCAGGAGCTCAAAATCAAGCAGCCATCTTGTGCCCAGTCAGGCTCCGCCTCCGTTAATTCACATCTTTAAAAAAAAAAACATAGAAGATTTATTTATTTAGCTGTGCTTATATACCGCTTAGTCTAATAGTCAAAGCGGTTTACAGAGAACAAGTGAGCCAATGTGGCTTTACATAAAACAAGAAGTTAAAACAAGGGGAGATAAAACATGGGTGAGGGCAAATGGCACAAAAGTAAGCAAGTTATAAGCAAGCATTAGGTTGAATGTGATTGCGTAGTTTCATTAACCGAAAAATGGTTGAAGAGGAAAGGTTTTAAATTCTTCCGAAATTCCTGAAGGTCATCAATGCCACGAAGCATGGGAGGAATTGAATTCCATAAAGTTGGGGCAAAAAGTGAGAATACCCTTTTAGACGGGGAAGCTGTAAAACTAGAGGGCATAATATGAAGCTGCAAGGAGGTAAACTGAAAGGCAATGTCAGGAAATACTTTTTCACCGAAAGGTTGGTGGATGCTTGGAATGCCTTTTTGATGCAAGTGGTGGGGGCAAACACAGTGACAGAATTCAAAATGGCATGGGACAGACATAGTGGATCCCTTTATAGCAACAGGACAAAATCAAAATAAGCATAACTATCTCTTATGTCTGAACAAATAGGGGTGACCTACACGGAGCGGTGGGTACACCCCTAAACAAAGGCATAGGGAGGGGTGACTTGCATGCTCTTGCCACATTGCTGGGCAGACTAGATGGACTATACTTGTCTTTATCTGCCGTCATGTACTATGTTGTTGTGAGTTGGAACAAATGGTCTTGGTGGTTATTTAAGGCTGGTATGTGCAACAGGTTTGTGGTGCTAAATCTTCTGCTTCTGTTATAAGGTGCTTTTTTAAATTAGAGTTTCAAGGTGTGCAGCAGAGAGTTTGTGTAGTACTTTAAAGATTATTAGAAGGGATATAAATTTAACTCTATGTGACTGGAAGTCAGTGTTACTGCTCCAGAATGGGGGTATATGATCTCTCTTTAATTTATTGGTGATAATACAAGCAGCTGTATTTAAAGCTTGCTGCAGTGGGTAGGTTGTAGATTTTGGGAGACCTTGGAGAATGATATTGCAATAGTCAATATATGGAAGGCTGATGGCCTGTAAGACATTGCAAAAGTCATTGTGATCCAGGAGAGCTTTGAGTTGAGAAACCATTCGGCGTTTGTAGTATACATTCTTTGTAGTGTTGCTTACATGCGCAGTAAGAGATAGGTGTTGATCTATTATGACTCCTAAGTATTAAACCTGTTTCCTGATCTGAAGTTCAAATCAGCCGATGGTGATAAATTCTGGTGGAGTAAAGTTTTGGTTCATGGTAATGTAGAGTGCATCTGTTTTGCTATGATTGATTGTAAGGTTAAGAGCAGATAACTAGCAGCTAATGGCTAAGAAGCAGTTTCCCATGTTTGTGAGTGAAGGCTTGGTTATTTCAATAGGAGTGTAAAGCACATCATCAGCGTAGATGTGGTATTATATGCTGAAGTTCCTTAAGATTATACACAGAGGTTGTAGAAAAATATTAGAGGAGGGAGGACAATGCTTATCCTTGTGGAACACTTTGAAGCTGGGAAAAAGGAATTGATTTTTCTTCACTACTTTTACTTGTAGTTGCCTATTGGAGAAGTAAGACTCGAACCATTTAAAGTGTAGTACCTCTTAAGCCAATGGTTTCTAAATGCTGAAGGATCTGACTGTGTGGTATAGAATCAAAAGCTGCTTTAATATCAAGAAAAATGAGCAAAAATCCATTATGTGCATCAGTACCCTTAATTATGTTGTCAACAAAGATGGCCATTAGGGACTCTGCCCCATGGTTAGGCCTGAATCCAAATTGGTGTGTGTCAAGGGGGTAATGTGAGTCAATATGCTCTTGGATCTGTATTAAGACGTTTTATTCAATGATTTTAGCTAAAAATGGTATGCTTGCAATAGGTCCATAAGATGAAGGTTGTTTAGGCATTGCTGATGCTTTTTTTTTCTGGATGGTTAGATGCAAATTTTAAATTAGAGGGTAAATAACCCTGGACCAGTGACTGCTGAACAATGTTTCAAATGAATGGTGATAGGTTAGTGTGCGTAGCTTGAATCTATTTGACAGGACATGGATCAAGTAATGTTGTGTTTTTAATACTCACAATAATCTTGAACAATTGATCGTTTGGGATGGTTAAGAGTCCCAGGTGACTATATCGTCAGGCAGGCTGGATGAGATGATGCTCGACTCGTTCAAATGAATGGTGCTTGATAGGCAACTTAGTAATTGAAAATGATCGGCCATTACCTGAGGTGGTATCTGAGAATTATTATGAGCAGCAGGATCCTTTGCAAGTGCTTTGATTATGTCTAATATTTCCCGTGGACGATTTAGGGATTTATTTAAAAGAATAGTGTAATAGTCTTTTTTGGCATGGCTGCTTGGTATTCATGTAGTTTAGCAGTGTACAGGTGAAGGTTGTCTGGTATCTTATTGGAGCACCATGTTCTTTCTAAAGTGATATAGCGGAAGGGCTGTCGGGTAAGGTTTGCCTCTTTGCGGATGATACCAAAATCTGCAATAGAGTAGACACCCAGGAAGGGGTAGATAACATGAGGAGGGATCTAGCTAAGCTTGAAGAATGGTCTAGAATTTGGCAGCTGGGATTTAATGTTAAAAATGTAAGGTCATGCATTTGGGCTGCAGCAATCCAAGGGAGCAATACAGTATAGGAGGTGAAGTACTTTTGTCCACTAAAGAAGAGCGGGACCTAGGCATGGTTGTGTCTGATGATCTTAAAGTAGCTAAACAGGTGGAAAAGGCGACAGCAAAAGCTAGAAGGATGCTTGGGTGCATACGGAGAGGAATGGCTAGCAGAAAAAAGGAGGTGATAATGCTTCTGTATAAGTCTTTGGTGCGACCTCATTTGGAGTATGGTGTGCAATTCTGGAGACCGCACCTTCAAAAGGATGTGAACAGGATGGAGTCGGTGCAGAGGGTTGCTACCAAAATGATTAATGGGCTTCATTATAAAGCATATGAGGACAGACTTAAGGATCTTAATATGTACACCTTAGAGGAAAGGCGGGATAGAGGTGATATGATTGAGATGTTTAAATACCTCCGTGGCATAAATGTTCAGGGAGAGAGCCTCTTTCAATTGAAAGCAAGTTCTGCTACGAGGGGACATGGGATGAGGGTGAAGGGAGATAGATTCAGGAGTGATATGCGGAAATATTTCTTTACGGAAAGAGTAGTGGATCCGTGGAATAGTCTCCCAGTGGAGGTGGTAGAGATGAGGACAGTAACTGAATTCAAGAAAGCATGGGACCAACACAGAGGATCTCTAAAGGCAAAAAGTGGACTGTTGTAGTTGTTATGGAAGGACAGACTAGATAGGCCATGTGGTCTTTTTCTGTCGTCATATTTCTATGTTTCTATGTAAGTTGGGGGAAATGCCAGGTGGCAGAATGTTACCTGCAAGGCACTGTGCATGAGTTGGCTTTTTATGGCTATCTTCGAGAGAGTATGATTCCAATTATGTGCCAAAGCATCAAGGTCTGTAGTGGATATGTCAAGGTGAGGATAATTTTGCTTTAGAAATGTTTTTGTATCCATATTGTGAAATTGCCGTTTTGCAGTCCCTTGAAAAAGTTAGTTGGACTTACTTGCTTGCGGATGCAGTAGAATGGAGATGGCTTTGTGATCAGACTAGGAAATTGAAGGCAGCTTAAGGTGAAATGGTGTGCAAGATTCAATTATAGGTTGAGGTCGGAAAATCATCTAATATGTTCCCTTTGCTAGGTGTTAATTGGTTGACAACTTGTGTGTAGTGCAAGGCGGCCATAGCATCTATGAAGGTTTGTGATGATTTTGTGGGAAGAGAGGATAAATTCAGGTCACTTAGTAGAATTAATTGCTTATTATGCAAAACATGACTACATAATTTCTCTAGGAGAGGGTGTCAGGCTCAGTTGGAAAGGAACTAGGTGATCTGTAAGCAAGAAGGAGAGTTAAATATTTGTTTGAGATTAGTAGTGTATCTAGGCCTTTGGCTGTGCTAAAATGTAAGGATTTAAAGCTGAGAGCTTGTTTAGCAATGATGAATATTGCTCCACCTCTTCTGATCTTGTGGAGCTAAAGTGATTGTAACTATGTTTGACTAGGTGATTCATGAATATGTTTATGTATGTAAACCATGATTCAGTGACACATAAGATATCTATGTGGTTATCTTTAAGGTAGTCCTTGATGTCTTGTGTTTTGTTGCGAGCAGAGCGAGCATTGAGTAGTATGCTTTTGAGTGGTAGGGTACTTGCTGCAAGCAGTATTATTAATGGGTTTGTTATAAGGTGCTTGCGGAAATTCAGTCTGGATCTAGCAACAAGAGGGTGGGGGATAATATAAGGATGCATAAGGAGAACATATTGTGGAGTGCGTAGGGGGTATGCAAAGGTAGGGAAGAATGCACTTAAGTATATGGGGGGGGGGGTATTTTATGTGAATTAAACCCCATAGCTCTGTGTGATCTTGGGTGGTGCTTTAATAATATGTTTTGCATATCTTTGTACTTATTATGGATTTCTGGGCCGTAGTGTAATGATATATAGGACTCGGGCCCATGCCAAAGGGCCCTCTGGCAAGGTCCTCGGGTACAGGCCTGCTAGGCCTAGGCGTGCCCAGCAGCAGCACTGTTTAAATGATGCTGCTGCTGATGAACTGTGATCAGCTGGAGAGGGAAGAGCTATGCTGCCTTCTAACAGCTCCAATGATTAGTCCAGGTTCCTTTCCCTCATGCCCAGCAGCAGCGCTGTTTAAATAATGCTGCTGCTGATGAACTGTGATCAGCTGGAGAGGGAGGACAAGACTTTCTTTGGCTAAATCCATGTTGGCTTTGTCCCATTAAACCATGACTATCTATATGTTCAGTGATTTTGTTCTTTTATTGGTTTCTACTATTTTGCCTGGCACTGACATCAGGCTATCTTTTCTCTAGTTTCCTGGATCACCCTTGGAATCCTTTCATAAAAGTTGGCATTACATTGGCCACTCTCCAATCTTCAGGTACCATAGACTATTTTAATGATAGTTTACAAATTACTAATAGGTCTGCAGTTTCATTGTTGGGTTCTTTCAGCACCCTGGGATTTATACCATCCGCTCCAGATGATTTGCGACTCTTTGGTTTATCAAATTCCTGTATTACATCTTCCAGCTTATCGAGATTTGTTACAATTTCTCCAGTACGTCACCTTTAAATCTTTCTGGCATGAGTAGCTTCTCTACATATTTAGTAAAGACCGAAGCAAGGAATTCATTGTGTCTCCGCTATGGCCTTGTTCTCCCTTAGTGCCCTTTTTAGCCGTCTATCAATTAATGATCCAGTGGTTCAGCTGCAATTGCATTTCTGAAAGTAAAATATAAATACAATTTTAAAAAATCTGGAGAATCACTGCTGCAGTCTCTCTTAGCCAGTTTAAAAACTTTTAACATATCCAGTGGCAGAAGGTTGTACACTAAAAAGTGCTTACTTACTGATTATGGAAACACCAGATATATTAATAAAGACAGCATGAGCTTAAAATATACAGCTAACTTTGAGAACTGAGGCTGTTGCAGTGTGCGTGTCACCCTGGAGGTCACAAAGGGGAAAAATAAACACACGTCATAAAAGTATGAACACTTGTATCCCTTAGAGTCCCAAGGAAAAGTGTGGCTTACATGATTGTTGCCTCAAGCTCTTGCAGACTGAGAAGAAACTGACAAAGAAGTGGGAGAATTTTTTTGTGGGTTGGTTGCACCACAAATGGCACCTATCCCAGACACACTTGCCTTTTCATGAAGAGGATGTAACCGCATGTGAAGCAATTGGTAACAGTCTTTGGTTTTTAAGAACTTTTTGAAGTTGTTTTCACATAAATAGAAAAGCTGAATGGATCCAGTGAGCTAAGTCATATTTTGGATTGAAAAACAAGAAAAGTAACATGAATTAATCTCAATTCAGGAAGTGAATCATTTTCAGGCAAATATATACAGGGTCCTTGAGGTTGCTAGAGCCAAGAATAACAGTACTGCCTTTAATGCATGTGTTGCACAGAAATGCACCCGACCCCTAGCAGAATTTCTTAGAAGGCAGAGTATTCAACAGAACTAGGGGACTTAGGGATGATCTGATATGTGTAATACTAGGAGGAGGATGCTGTGATAGTAGCACGAGTTTAGTCTGTAATGTTGAAAAGGCAGCTTCCACAGCTGCCACTGGGTAAGTGAGTTGGATGTTTCTCTAGCAACTTGCTTGAATGAGTATCCAGTTGAGGGTTTCTGTGGAGCCCTGTACCATGTTAAGTATGCATAGGCCCCTAGGTTGTGCTGATTAGAGGACTAATACAACAGTATTAAAGCTTCATCATGGTCGAAGAGAGACTACATTAAGGAACATCTAGATTGCCTTGAATGAAGGCTTCTGCATTGCTTCAGCCATTTATGGATGGAGGAAAGGGAGTCAACTTGATCCCAAGGCAAACATCAAATCGGGCCGAGAAAAAAAAACTTGGCTTGACTTACTGCGAGTTCTCTGCACTATCATGTCCGGGATGGCTTATGCTCTGAGATGTTCAGTGCTGGGGATGCTGTTCAGATGGCATTTAGATGTCCTGAAGGAATTAGTTCCATTCATTCCATAGCAACACCAAACAGAGTATATGCATGTCAGATCTGGGAAGAAGCCATGGTCTATGGCCCCCTAGTTAAGGATTTTTGCTGCAATGGCAAGGCTAGAGTTTAGGGCTAGGGTTGTAAAAGTAGGACTTGAATAAGAACTTACGATTTGCTGTACTGGGCAAGACCAAAGGTCCATCAAGCCCCATTATTCTATAAGTCAGAAACAAGATTTGACTGAGCTGGAAGCCCAGAAGAGTATTTTAAATCACAAAGTGTGGTGTGCTACCCCATATCTAATATATTTTTAAAAGGAAGCATTCCTATTCGGTATAAACAATAGAGTTTTTTTCCTGAAGAGAAACATGATGCCCTTAAGACATTTGGTCCTGGATTTAGGAATAGGCAACTGCTTTGAGCGTCACATTTTGAAGGCAACAAATATCTGGGCTATGCTGGAGCCTGATTCCACTTGTTTTAGGACCATGCTTTATTATCTCTGGGAGAGAAATCTTCTCTTCCCACTGCTCTTAGGTTATCTGTATAAGTATCAAAACTTTAGATCCAGCCCTGAATATATTAATGAACAAAGGAAAGGAATGGTTTTACATTAGTGGTTCTCAACTCTCTCTTGGTTTACTTCCTATCCAGTCAGGTCTTCAGGATATCCACAATGAATATGAATTATGAAAATCTGCTTGGGTCTTTCAGCAGTATGTCTTACTAGTTTATTACAATCATATTCTTCTGGTCATCTGATTCACACTGGTATGCAGAATTCCCTAGTTATACCCTTATCTTCCTCTAGTTGTCTGTGTACAACTTATACTTGTGTGTTTAAGTATTTTGTGCCAAGATTATGGAATCAACTACTTGATAATTTGCACTTGCTTGATGTCTTAATGTGTTTTGGGAAACTATTGAAGTTGTATTTTTTTTCAACAGGTTTTTAACTCTCTTGAAATTTAATGTTTTGTCTTATGATTTTATTGTGTGCGCATGTTTGTCTGCCTCGGACTTTGTGAGTAGGCAGTATATAAGTATTTTTAAATAAATATGCATGAGAGTAGTTTGCATACAGTGGAGACAGTATATGCAAATCTGTCTCATGCATATTCATTGTAGATAACCTGAAGACCAGACTGGCTTGGAGGTTATACCAAGGCAGAGTTAAGAACTACCGACTTAGGTAAAATCTTAGCCTTTCCCTGATATGAAGGTTTTTGTGAAGGGACTTTGAAATTCTATCTGTCTGTCAGTATTCAGACAAAAACTATGACTCTGGTTGTAGCTTGTAGAGTTGACTGACATTTGGGCCCTCTGCTTTTCGGGCAAGAATGAGATCCCTATTGGTGCTGATGGGATCTAGAAGGCAGACAATATGCCTTTTCGATGGATGTCTCTCTCCTAGGAGCCCCACTTGAGTAGCTCTTGGGCTATGTGGGGGGGGGGCAGGTCAGTTGTGGCTACAGAGAAGGTTTGAAGTGTTTTAACACAGTAGTCTTTGATGTGATCCACCATTTTCTTGATAATTTTTTCTTGTAGGACAGATCTGTGTGTTTTTCCTGTAATCATATATAAAGTTTGATGCTTGCAGCCATGAATTTGTAGGCACTGGTATCCATGACAGAGGCTTCCAATACTGTTTCAAACATCCCTCCTCTCCCCCCCCCCTTGTCCTATAGTGTCTTACGATAATCATTTCCTTTGAGGAAGAACCTGACAGATTTTCTAGCCCAAGGGGTTTTGCATGTATTTATGTTCATGAAGAGCTGATAAAACTGAGTAGAGTACTCTGGTAAATTCCCCCTTGAAAATATCCAGGGTACAAGGGGTCCCCTTCAGGAGTAAAGCCTCATCTACTTGACACACTTGAGATTAGATTAAACTACCATTGACTTTTGTGTGGTAGCTACTGCCTTTTGAATGTGGAAGGACAATTTGCATGGAGGGGAGTATTTACTACATTTTCATTTGTACATCTTTAGTGTCATGAAATGGGTATTGTGCTTTTCGGGGGGGGGGGGGGAGTTTAGAAATTGGAGGCTATCCAGCAGTTTGGCCCCATACCACGCCTCCAAGTTAAATGGTATGTTCTCTACCATTTTCCTGTCAACATTGGAGAAAAAGGTCCTCCAGTGGAGACTTTCTTTGGAAAAGGGGTCTGAGGTGAGATCAGTTAGATTCCTGATTAGGATAGTTTACCCTAGGCATACTATATTTCACAAAATAGACCTAGCTAATAGACAAATCAACCCTTAGAAAATGATCATGGAAATAACAATTCTGGTTGCTTGGTGGCTACATTTTTAAACTTGACTCTAAGTGCAGATGTGGCCTGGCAGAACGTAACCTGCCAGAGGATGACTAGGAGGGAGGAGCAGCTGGGCCCAGAGGATTGTGAAAAAAGGAGGCAGAGACTTTGAGGGAGAGGATGTAGGCAAGAAAAGTAGGGAAAAGGAGGAGGAGGTTAGGGAGAGTAACAGGAAGAGTAAGTGAAAAGAGAAGCACAGAACAGCCAACCAGAAAAACCTTAAAAGCAAATTCTAGCCATCTTTCCTCTCCAGAAGACGAACAAACTAAAAATATGGGGAAAAAAAAGTTGAGTAGAACAAAGGGATAAAAACAGAATAGCAAACCCAAAGCTAACAGAACCTACACGTGAAGGGGCCATACTGGACTTGGTGCTTAACAATGGGGAAAATGTTTCTGATGTTATAGTGGGAGATCTTCTTGCATCCAGTGATGACCAGATGTGTGTAGTTCAGTATTATGACTAGGGCTGATGAAGTCCATTCAAAAGTGAGGGTCTTAGACTTTAGGAAAACTAACTTTGCCAAGATGGGACAATACTTTAAGGAGTCATTCGTGGGATGGAAACAGCTGGGGGATGTAGAAAAACAATGGACAAAAGTGAAAGGGGATATTTTAAGAGCAACAAACTATTTAGAAAAGTAAATAAATGGAAAAGAAAAAGGAGGCCATTATGGTTCTCAAAAGAAGTAGTTGAAAAGGTGAAGAAAAAGAGGGAGGCCTTCGTAAAACACAAGAAAACACAGAAAGAAGAAGACTAGCATCAATATTTGGAAAAGCAGAAGCTAGGAAAGTAGTCAGGAAGTAAAAATACAAAAAGAAGACATAATAGCTATTGCACTAAAATAGGGTGACGAGACATTTTTCAGATATGTTAGCGAGAGGAAGAAGTGCAAAAATGGTATTGTCAGACTCAAGGGTGAAGGGGAGGTATATGTAGAAGTTGAGAGGATAAAGCGGAATTGCTTAACAAATATTTTTGTTCTATGTTCACAGATGAAAGGTCAGAACCAGGACCTCAGAAAACACCCACAAATAGGAGCAGAAGTGAAGGGGATCTTGAATGATTTTCAGAAGACTGTGTTCATGAGGAACTAGCTAAACTTAAAGTAGACAAATGATGAAGCCAGATGGGATACATCAGAGAGTATTGAAAGGACTTGAAGTTCTAGCAGCTTCACTGTCTGACCTTTTTAATGCTTCTTTAGAGTCTGGAGTTGTCCCAGAGGACTGGAGAAAGGCACATGTGTTCCTTTCACACAAAACCAGAAGTAAGAATGAGGTTGAGAACTACAGACTGGTAGGCTGACCTCTGTACTGAGTAAATTAATGGAAATGCTGCTAAAACAGAGGATAGTGAGGTTTCTGGGGTTCAATGGATTTCTTTGACTGGGTGACCAGATAGTTGGACCAAGGGAGAGCCCTAGATGTGGTGTACTTGTACATGTGGAGTGGAGGAGTGGCCTAGTGGTTGAGGCAAGGTACTTCAGGCCGGAAGGTCGGGGGTTCAAATCCCACTAGAGGACAGCAACCTTGGGCCGGAAGGACTGGGGTTTCTAGTCCCACAGGTGCTCTTTGTGGTCTTGGGCAAACCACTTAACCCTCCATAGCCCATGTTCCCTGTAAAATAGTTATCTCCAAGTTATAATGCCCTGTTCAATGTAATTTCAGTTTGTTCAATGTAAACCGCACTGATGCAGAATAGCGCGGTATATAAGAGAATGTAAATAAATAAATAAATAAATACTTAGATTTCAGTAAAGCCTTGGACACCATTCCACACAAGTGACTTATAAATTGATCCTAAAATGACTGACTGGGTTAGAAACTGGTTGAGTGGGAGGTGACAAAGGGTAAAGGTAAATGGAGCTTACTCTGAGGAGAAAGATGTTACCAGTGTTGTGCCACAGGGATCTGTCCTTGGTCAGATTTTTTTTTAACATTTATGTTAATGATATTGCAGAAAGGATGGTCGGGTAAGGTTTGCCTCTTTGCAGATGATACCATAATCTGCAATAGAGGAGGGGTGTAGCTAAGTTGGAAGAATGGTCAAGAATTTGTCAGCTAAGATTTAATGCAGGGTCATGCATTTGGGCTGCAAAAATCCAAGGGAGCAGTACAATATAAGGGGTGAAGTACTTCTGTCCATGAAAGAAGAGCGGGACCTGAGCATGATTGTTTTTGGTGTTCTTAAAGTTGCTAAGAAAAACAGCGGCAAAAGCCAGAAGGATGCTTGGGTATATAGGGCGAGGAATGTCCAGCAGAAAAAAGAAGGTGATGGTGCCTCTTTCTTTGGTGAGACCTCCATTTGGGAGTATTATATGCAATTCTGGAGACCAGGGATCCTCAGGATCACTGACTGGAATCCCTGCTTGAAGCAGGCCTTTGAAGTCAATGCCTTGTCATTACAGGCCTCTATTTGCGGGGGCTTACATTACAAGGGCCTGCATGCGTTGGGTGCAAGCATTGCCTGACCATCTTGGAGGGGAGTTCTCTGAGCCCCCTGAGCTGCCCAATTTGGAATCTGCATCGGCGTAATTGTCAGACCAAGAAGTTAAAGGACCTGGGGGAATCTAAGGGGGGTAGACTCCCAGAGGACAAGCCCCAGGGGGGAAGAGGACAGGCATCTCAGACTAGAGGAGGATCTCGGGATTTCTGCTGTTTTCAGGCAGCGAGGTTTGTGCCTCCACAAAGAGGACATTTCTCTTATCGTGAGCCGGCCAAGGGTACTATTCAGTGGCCACTAACACTGCCAAGAAGTCCCAATGAAGCTAGAGGGACCCAGGAGGTCAGGGAGCACATCAAAGGCCGTCTGCAGTGTTTCCTTCCCTCCTGGTTCCGCATCACCTTGGACCAGTGGGTGCTGGAAATCATGCATGAAGGGTATGCTTTCGAATTCCAGCACATTCTGGCAAATGTGTTTGTGCTGTCACCATGCAGGGTGTCAGGCAAGGCCCAGGCAGCAAAAGATGCGATAGATCACCTCTGGACGTGGTAGTACAGGTCCTGCTAAACCATTGCGGAAGTGGTCGTTACTCCATTTATTTTGTGGTACCCAAAAAGAACGGTACCTATTGCCCAATTCTGGATTTCAAGGGGGTCAAAAGGGCTCTGGGTGACCCCATTTTCATATGGAGACCCTGCGATCCGTTCTAGTGGTAGTACAGAAGGGCGAGTTCCTTGCAGCACTGGACCTCACAGAGGCCTACTTTTACACATCCCCATACGTCCACAGCATCGGACGTTTTTGTGGTTTGTGACATGGGTCATTTCCAGTTCCAGGCAATGCCCTTTGGGTTGGCAACAGTGTCCAGAACCTTAACCAAGATCATGGTCATCGCAGCAGTGGCGCTCAGAAAGATGGGCATACTAGTGCACCTGTATCTGGACGACTGGCTCATCCAAGCAAAGTCGGAAACTGAGAGTGGGGAGGTGACTCGGAAGGTTATGTATAATTTTAGAAATCATACAACATTTAAACATAATACAATATTTAATAGGCAAACAGTGAAGTTGTATCAGTACGTATTGATCATATATGATCATCTTTAATCTTCCTATTGCTCGTGCAGTAGCATGTTTTGCTTATTGAAGGACTTTCTCCTCTGGTAGACCTATATATATAATATCACAATTAAATAAGGACAGTCAATTGACCACTACTCAGATTATCTCAGAATTTAAGATAATCCCCAAATAATGATCTTGTTCAGCTATTCAAATAGGTTCTGAAATTCCACTTAAAAGTTAGACTTGGAGTATACCCAGAATCCTTAATAATGACCATAGCTTCAATTTTTTTCATATTAAGAGGTATGTTTACTAAACGGTGGTAAGGGAGCAAGTGTGCTGTTTACGTGTGGTAACGGCAAACATGTCCCCTTAATGCAGCAAAAATGCTGAGTTTCCATGTGTAAAAGGCTCCTGCAGCGTAAAAGGAACAGGAGGTGGAGAGCGGGCGTGAAGAGGCAGAACATGCATAGTCTGCTGGTGGGTGAGGGCTGCATGGCCGTCCATGTGTGCCTCTGACCCCCTCCCCCCCTTGTCCGGCCCGTGCACACAAGGTGCGCGCCTAACCCGCATGTTTAATATGCTGGGACTGTGCACGACCACTGACAGCCCATGGGCATGTCTGCATGGTGTGATGGTTGCATGGGCAGCAGCACCAGCCTGTAGCAGACAGAAGCCTTGTTCTAATTCTGTGCACCATGCAGCATGTGCCAAAGGCTAGCTGAAGGGGGGAGCATGTCAGCAACAGGAGCTGTTATCCCCATATGGCAGCACTGTGGTGCAACACACACAGTTGGGGTGTGTATGTGTGGAGGGTCACAGATTCAGGACCCCGCTGGGTTTTCTGTATTGCATGTTCCTGTGGACAAGGTTTAGCAGATAGTGCAAGTACAGCACCAGCATGTGCAACCCCTGGCCAGGAAGGGTGGAAACACCTACCAGCAGCACTGACAGGCTCCACTATCTACAACTGGTTGGCAGTTAATAGCATCCTGACCAGATGGTAACAACGTGCGATGAGGCCAAGGCATGCTACTAGCGCCTGCACACAGAGCACGCATTATCAGTCCTTGAGCTGACATTGAGACAGGAGTGGCAAGCAGGAATGCCAACTATCCCCACTTTTGCACAGTGCGCCAATGAGTGTATGCATGTGTGTGTGTGTGGCTCCTCTTTGCCCTGTGGCTTTCTGCACTGCAATTTGGCTCACATTGTTCGACTTGTTCCCAGCCTTTGTTTGAAATTTGTATTTATTTATTTACATTCTCTTATATACCGCGCTATTCTGCATTGAACAAACTGAAATTACATTGAACAGGGCATTATAACTTGGAGATAACTATTTTACAGGGAACATGGGCTATGGAGGGTTAAGTGGCTTGCCCAAGACCACAAGGAGCACCTGTGGGACTAGAAACCCCAGTCCTTCCGGCCCAAGGTTGCTGTCCTGTAGTGGGATAAATGTGAATAACGCGAGCCAGAGTATTGTGGGTATCGCCTGAAACAGTGCAGATTGGCCTGTATGTGTCTGCCACAATGGTAGGGTCAATGGCTGAGATGTCATTGGGCCCATCTATCACGCGCATTGCCTGGGTGGCCACAGCATGTCATGCTGAGATGACACTATCACTGTGACCAAAAAGTGACCATGGCACAGCTATGTATCCACATAGAGCTATTACTGTGTCTGGCTCCAGTGATGTGGATGCAATCTCTGTCTGGGGAGGCCAATCACTGAGCAAAATGCCGGGTGTCAGTGCTGAGTATCCCAAGGCAGGATGCTTGTGGTCACTCTAAGCACATGCCGTGCGTGCTGATCAGCGGACCAACCGCACTTTGTTTTTGTATGGCTGACAGCCCAGTGAAAGGCCGCAGGGGCAGTCTTACTGTGCATGCTGTGGTTAGTTTGTTGGTTCTCAATGGTTGGGGCAGCAGTGGTTAATAGCCTAATCGCTGGGGTTGTGACAGGACAGTAGCAGTAGCCCTATGCCAGCCTCCATGGCATCCACATGTTAACAGTGCAGGTCAGTGCCCAGCGGGTTAGTGTCCAAAATAGGCAGAACACAGGGCCGAGCTGTTGCTATCGCCTACAGCATGCTACAAGCATGCAAGAAATAAGGAGAAAAGCATAACACACTGCAGACAATACCTGCCACATACTAGCAGTGATGTGGACATACAGCATGGCCAGCAGAGACTAACAGTGCAGGTTCAGTGTACCAGGTGCTGGGCACCCGTCCTCATCCTCAGGGTGACAGCTGAAACCACTCTGCAGCACAGCTTGCAGTGACTATGTGCATATAGCACACAGTCAGTGCATCTTACTGAGCTGATGTGCTGGATCAGTGTACTCTACATTGGTTCTTCAGCTTCAGACTGCTGTTTTGCATGTGCAGTGTCTCATGGGTAGTAGAGGGCCCAACCTATGCAAGCACACACAACAAAGTTTGATCAGAGACCTGCAGGCTCTACACATCTGTGTAGAGCTGTGTGGAGGTGTAGCTTACTGCTTGGTGCAATGTCTCGGTAGTCAACAGTCCAGGGTTCAGTTCCCACTTGTTCATTTTGTATCTGGGTGCTACTCGGGTCACTTGTCCACCTTTCACAGTCTTGGCTGTGCTGTGACCTGCAGACAATCATCCTTCTAAGTTTCTATGCATTATAGCCACACGTTTCATAGCCCAACATGGCATTCCCTATCATGGACATCTGAGAGCATGGCTTTAGTGGCTCTGCCACGACCCATTGCAGTGGGTCAGTGATGTATACACAGCAGATGTCTGGGCAACTGGTATGGATGCATTTTCTATTGTGCCATCATTGTGACTTCCCAGCTTTATGTAAAGAGGATATATCTCGTACATTCAGGCACATAACACTCATTGCATAGCCATCCCCTGCACTGTTCTGCAATCATTACTTGCTGCACATGGGGCAAATGGGTTCAACATGTTGTTTTCTATTATGCCACTCTGTCGGGTGTATTGTCTTGCAGTTGCACAGGCTGGGGCACCAGTCTCACCCACACAAATGGTGTTTCATGTGCCCCATGGCACTGCTACTTTTGGATCACACACACCAAATGCTTTCGGCCAGTAAGATCCCATACATCAACTCACCACACAAATTGCATAAACTCTGTTTGGAAAATCCATGGCACAGCCTTGCACCCACCATTTGGCCGTCAGGGGGATTCATGTATTTGCCAGTAAGCTGCCCCACCATGGCCATCAAGGGTCATTTGCAACAGTTAGCCATATTATGCACACCTCTCCTGTGACTGCGCCACATGAGCACTCATGAACAATCTTCTCTTTGCTGCCCACATCAGAAACATGCTGCCTCCACCCAGACACTGTCCTGCCCTATGGCATGCCACACACACAGAGTACATCTGGATGTATGTCCACACCTCACAGACACTATAATATAGCTTATGGCACTGTGTATGCTTTCAGGAGCATCTAGGAACTGCACTCCTATCACAGCATCCCCTCCCCCCCCCCTGCTGCTGCATCTCCTCTGCTGACACCACTCACCCATGACACTGCCAACACCCACACTGACCAGCATCACTAGGCAGCCGCCTATCTTGCCTAGTCAAAGGCATAGGCCTTCTGTACAGTCAAACATGCTCATCACACATACTGCCACATTGCCAGGCATCAGGGTAATCAAATCCATCAGCTACCAATTGTGCTTGCATCCATACTTTCTCCAGTGGCTTCCCTGTCCCCCTTTGTGTTTCAGAGGCTTTCCTACGCTAAGGTGCATGCAAGACATCTTAACGCAGCATGTCCTGTTACTGCCCGTTAAGTGTCCACTACCACCCCTTAACGCCAGAACACCACTAACATGCCCAGCACACTTACTGCATGATTACCCCTTATCACTGCTGTTATCGCTCGTGAAGACATTCTCCCTTACCGCTGTTTAGTAAACATACACCTAAGTGCTAGTCCATTCATTTTTTTATTTAACCAGTTTTGTATACCACTTTATTCTTCAATGAAAGTGGTTGTCAACACCAATTGTGGGTCTACATTCAACAGGAGGGGAGGTGTGACAAGACATACATATAGACTAGCTTGCTATTGTAGAAAGTCTAAATAAAACTAATCATTTGGAAACTTTTCCCAATAATAAATAGAGCATTCAAAAGCTTATTAGCATAAATTCTAAGGTAATGCTCATACTTTGAGCAAATGACATAAAGGAAGTAGATGTTAGTTGAGGAGAGTGCAGAGCCTTGCAGAAAACTCCTTTTTCAATGACATACCATTCCATGAACATTTTAAATAGGATTTAAACCATTGTAGAACTATCCCCTCTATTCACACATTATACAACAAATTTCATGGTTAAGTGTCAAAGGCAGCAATAATATCTAAAACAAAACAAAAAAACCTGCAGAACAAAGTATTTGAGAGTATGTACAAGCATAAAATCCATGGTGTCCAAATCGGAGATGCACGTTTCCCAAACTTGAGAGAGAAAAATCGGACTTCCTGCAAAAGATTAAGCAGGAAAAGTATATAATCTGGAAATTTTTTTTGTGGGGAGTGGGGAGAGAAGAGACTGCAATGAGGCTACAGCAGCAAAATACTATATTGTATTATGGCACCAGCCAACATATCTCACATGAACCTGGGAATTTTCTGTGGTGATGCTCTCTCAGTAGAAGTAAAAGCTTTTTTAAAATCTTAAACTAGTGGTACTACTTTGACAACACACATACAATTCTCATACCAATCTAAACAAAATACGTAAATTGCTGTAAAGCTGATTAGGAAAGCTAAAAGGCTGGAGAGCAAAAAGGGAAAAATGATGAAAACTGTAAGGAAAGGTGTGAGTTCCCTTAGATGCCAAAGATGGCTGTCCACAAGGAGCTGTGTGAGAAATATTTGGTAATGACAGACATTATAAAACACACAGCTTTTAAAGGTGAAATGATTAGACATTTTGGAATTGACAAAGGTCTAACAAAAGGACTGGGCTATTTAATTTTAGCCCTAAAATTCTACTGTCTGTCTATCTTCTAATCACCCATAACTCCCCACTCCATATATGTTCCCCTTCAGTTATGACAGAATGAACTAAAAATGACATCAGTGTGCCCCAAAAGCTAGTCAAGAAATGTTGTAGTCCAGTGATAAAGCATTGTCTCTTTTTTAACCTCTGTTTCTGAGCCAAGAAAATGAATCTGAGAGGTGCAAGGCTGTGAATGCGTACCAAAGCAGTGCATGTCTGGAAATACTTTTTCCAGGATTTTCAAGAAGCTGAGGGAAAGCTCTGCCCACAGAAGTGACTGATATGCTTGCCATTTAAGAGAGAATGCATGGGGGAAAGTAGATTTTGTAGAAAATAATTTACAATGTGTTTTTTAGAAGGATCATAAAGAGGGCTGTAATTCTGTAAAGGCTTCCAGCCACCACAAGCCGTCTAAATTTTGTTAATACTAGAGCACTAAGAGACCCTGAAAAGTGAAGCCAGCTGCCAATTCCATATGTAGCTGATGGAATCATTTTCTGCTCAGTGCTTTCATCCTGCTTCTTCCTCTCCTCCCCCCTTCCAAGTCTTTCTCTTGGCACCCTGTCGTCAGATCAAAGTGGCGTTCTGCACATTGTTCTCTCTGTACCCTATAATTTACTTTATTACTGTTTTTGTAAATGATTTTTCTGCTTTTTACTTTAGTCACTATAATGTATTACTTTGGCAACATGTAAAAATGTTGTGTCAATAAAGTTATCTGAATCTGAATTTTTTCTTTGGACAAGCAGGATTGAGTCGGGCATACAAGTGGGCGATAATGCTCTGCACCAGAATGGAACTGCTTTTCCAGAGCTCAGATCCAAACGTAAGCCTTTGAGTCGGTGTGTCTGTTCATGCAGGAGATCATCTCAGTCTTTCAGTTTTTTGGGCTATACTGAGTGGACATGAAAACAAAGCTTTCCTGCTTTTGAATAGGTGGCTCTTTTGTCTTCTGCCGACTTTCATTTGAAAGCATTTTAGAGCCTTTTATTTTCCTGTGAACAGGTGTCGGACCCTGCCCTCATTATGGTAGAAAGATTCAGAATGCCAAAACACATTCCAGATGCTTCATTTGTTTTAACACAGACCATAATCAGACTGAATGTAAACATTGTGTAAGGTGGTTTCCGTAAGCTTGGAAGTATCACCGTAACAGACTTCACAATCATTCCAGGGCAGAGAAGAACTCATGCAGAAAGAAGAGAGAAGAAAAACTGTAAAGGGGAGCGTGTGAGGCGAGGAGGCTTGCTGTCCACCCTGTGCACCGCGTTGTGAGTGTTCCTCAGGCAGCCCGGAGCACCCGGTCCATCTGTGCGGCGCCTGGTCCTGACGTCATCCAGGGGGCCTTCAAAGCTTGACGGAGTCTTTCAGCTGGTGGGAGCGTGTGAGGAGAGGAGGCTTGCTGTCCACCCTGTGCACCGCGTTGTGAGTGTTCCTCAGGCAGCCCGGAGCACCCGGTCCATCTGTGCGGCGCCTGGCCCTGACGTCATCCAGGGGGCCTTAAAAGCACGACCGCTACGCGGTAGCGGTCGCGTTATTAAGGGGCTGGTAATGCTCCTTATGCATTCCTTTGGCGCTCGAAGAGCCGGGGATCTGGAACGTGGTTCTGCAGGATGGGCAAACATAGAAAACGTCATCAAAATGTGAGTACTATGAATCCTACCAAAGTTGTCAAAGTTTCTGGTCCTATGGATCAGCATCTAGTTGCCGTGGAAAGCATGGAGGCCAAGGTAGTTGTTGCATCCAAGACCCAGCTCCCCAATGATAGCTTCTCGGTATCTTTGGAGGTTAGTATCTCTTCCCCTTCTGTTGGTAATAATAATATCGTTCCAGTTACCTACTCTCCGGTGATGGAGGTATTGCCTCAGCAGTTGGATTGTTTACCATCATTATCCCCTTCTGGGTCCTCTTTGGACCCCGGGACTGTTCCTTTACCTCGGGTCCTGCAGGTCCCGGAGGGTTTTGCTTTGGCACATCGGGACGGTATATCGTCTATTCCTGTGGACTCACAAGATATCTCCCTTTCAGATGTGTGGCGTGTTCTTTCTAGAATTAAATCTTCACTTATTTTGGTTGTGTTTCAATTCTCAGATTTTTCAAGGGACTCTGTGGCAAAATTAGCCCAGCATGACTCCCAGATTGCTGCATTAGACAAAAAATGCCAGAAATTGGAAGCTCATTGTAATGTCTTGCAAAATTCCTCAATGTCTTTTATAAAGGATAGTATTATTCTACATACTCAGCAAGAAGTATTAGAAAATAGTTTGAGAGCTTCTAATGTGAGATGTTTAAATTTTCCTTATACACGATTTTTGTCCCCTCAAATTCTATTTGATAAGTATTTGATGGAAATTTTAGGTTATCGTGAAGATACGAAACCGCATGTTACAAAAGTGTTTTATATTCCTCGTAAAGGGGCAACTCCAGAGGAGGTTCCTTCTGGAACTGCCCCCGTTGTATCTCAGGATTCTTTGGTTTCTGTGTTCATTGAATCCTCTCAGGATATAATCTCAACAAAGGCTACGCTTCTGGTATCATTTGCGTCTGAAGCTGAAAAAAATGCTGTTATACGGCTTTATTTTACAAATAAAGAGGCTGCTTTCTGTGGGGAGAAAATTAATATGTTCCCTGATGTCTCCAGGAAAACTCAACTTCGTCGCAGGGGTTTTTTATTGTTAAGGCCCCGCGTCCTAGCTATTGGTGCCACATTTTTCCTTAAATTCCCCTGTAAATGTTTAGTTACTTTTAAAGGCACCAAGTATGTTTTCCTGGAGGCATCAGCGTTGGAAACTTTTCTTCTGTCACATTCTCCACAGGTATGATAATTAGTTCTTGATTAATTTTCTTGTCATCAGATGGTAAAAAAGAGTTTAATGAATAGAAAAACTGTAAAAGTCAGTTAACTCTGCATATTCCTATAGACCACATGTGAATACTGCCTCTACCTCCATGTGCAGCAGCTTTAAGAGTCCAGCTGTAAAGAAGCTATGGATCTGTCAGTGACACACATTTTGTTGGAAACTTTGAAGACTAAAATGCAGTCATCCTCATCCCACTAGAACAGCTCTTAAGGTTTTTTTTAAGACATCCAAGCCACCCTCTGAAGCTTAGGAATGTCTGTACAGACTCCTGTCAAGACACAGCTAATAAACACAAACCAGCACAGTTGTCTCCTGTACCATTTCTTAAAGGTTTTGGCAAGACCATAGCACTGCTGGGTTCTCTATCGTCAGTACAGATACTGCAATATCCTCCTAGTGCAGATTTCATTCACCCAGACTTGTCGAGTGCTAGCATCCTATTTTTCAATCACAGCACAGACATCCAAATTAAAATCTCATGTGAACAGTCTTCAATACTCTTCAGTTCTAGATGTAGTAGCTAAAAAGTTCTCTCCTGTTTCGCTTCCTCAATCAGAGCAGCCCACTCATTTCTACAACAGATTCTTAACAAATTTGTTAAGAGCTAATATCAAGGTTTTCATCAATTTAGTATTGGGAAAATGGCACATCGTAGGCATCTCTGTACATGGCAGCTACCCCTGCACAGAGACCCACTCATCACAAGATCCAGTAGTGTGTTTATGTATTACCTCAGAGTCTGAACTGCAAGGAGGGCATTTGCTTTCCTCTTCACTGCATTCAGAAACTTTTCAACATGGATCAGATTTACCTGGATCCATACTCCATCCCACTGGAATCTTTAGAGCAAAGTGCATATTTAGTGGGCATTTCTCTGACCCTTACCATTTCCCTCTGTATATTATCTCTTTAAGATATATTCCCTCTAGAACAGGAAGCAAAACCTTGATCAGATAGTTTTGGCCTCTTTAAAATACTGTTCATAGAAGCATCATAGGCCCCGGAAGCCATTCCAATTCATGGCCCTTTGCATGAGCAAATAACTATGTGGTTGACAAATACCACAAACTATTCAGTCTGTTTCTAAATCCAACTTTTTAAAGTAAAAATTTTTAACCATCACATGGCTTCAATTAAGTCCAATTGTGCCATCTTTCAGTAATAAAGAAGGTGACGAAGTTTCTATTATGGCTCCTACTGGACCATTTAAGCAAAGAGATTTCTTTTTCCAGGGATGCAGTGTTATCTGCATGAATTGCAGTCTATCAGCTCTACGTGGTCCAGTACATATATACTATCTTGTGGAATCTGGCATTCTCTTCCATCCTCCCTCCTCATTTGTGGTCTGAACAGGCAGAAATTCTTAGAGACAGATAAGTATGGCGCACGTCTTCTATAGTAGTTCCACTGTCTTCATCGTATTTTAGATGAGGCTTATCCAAGTTTTGTCTTTGAGGGCTGCAAATAGGCCAGATTTTCGGTATATCCCTAATCAATAAGCATGAGATACATACATGCATATCTCCTCCATTGAATGCAAATATATTGAATATATATTCATTAAGGATAACCTGAAAATCTGGATTGTTTCCAGCCCTTTGAGGGATGAACTTGGGTAAGCAGGCTCTAGACAGGTGAGTGCAAATCACCACAAAATTTCTGTTACAGGAGTGAAGAAAACTCCGTGATCTGGCCACAATACCACGGCTCTTTAGGTCTCTGGTCCTCAAGCAGTGAGAAACAGGCAGAGAGTAATACAGAACACAATCACACACAAGTGTTACTTTCTTTGAGCTCAGAGGGAAGACAATAAACGGGTCTATGGACATGCATAATTCCACGCTTATTGAATTCAAATTCTTCCTCCTAAAAAGCTCCTTTTATTACAGAAAAAGGGGAAGTAACAGTCATTTATTATAACCATGAAATAACACAAGGTGTCGCCAAAGTTCTTTTTACAGAGCAAGATCTGATTACAGTGTATTAGATGAAATTCACTTGATTATGACAAAATTATTTATAATTGCAAAGTTGCAAAAATTATGTTGTGTCAGCAGGGACTTCCAGTTGACTGTACAATGAACTATGGTTGCACAGTTCATAGCCTATGTTTACTTTTTATGCTTGCGTTAACAGTGTTCCAGATTATTTTAGAAACAGTTACACAGAACTCATGATCATGACATCCTATTCTATTTCAGAGGAAGTAGGTGAAAAGTCAAACTTCTAAACACATTCTGTATCAAAAAATTCATCCATCTTCAATTACATATTGGGGATTCTGGTATCCCTTTATCTGTCCATGTCTACAAGGAGGAGGAAGTTTGCTCCTTTCTTGAGACAGCTACAACAATCCTAGCATCTTTGTTGAGAAGCAACAGAAACTTGGCTTTTCTGTCGATGAGCAGGATTGAATCAAGGCACACAAGTGGGTGATGTCATCCAAAGGTGCCAGATGGAGCTACTCTCCCAGATCTCAGAACTTACATGCCTTCTGCATGCAGATAACGCAACCTATACGCAAAAGTTCTGACACATCAAATGCAGAAAAGATTGGCATATTCGTAAACAGCAAAGCCAATGCAAGCGCATACAGTAATGCCAAACGTATTTAAACTATATGCAAATGACTGCACTGAAGCATCAGTATCTCTACATCTGTTCTGAGGTGGCTTTAACGTCTTGCGCGTGCCCCTGACAGTATTTTGATGGCATAGAGGGCTTTCCCCCAATGCCTGAGTCATCTGAGCTGAAGTGTCAAACTCCCCCCTCAGATGACCTTGTTTCTATGGGAGAGCATGCCAAACATGTACTGGCTTCTGTGCGCATGTTTGACTTGCTCTCCCAGTTTAATGCTGACACTTGTGCCACAGCTTAACATATGACTAATTTGCATATGTGCCCCTTTCTGCATGCCAGCGCTGAAGTCATGCTCTATCTGTACACTGCATAAAGGCATACATAGTTAATAGTTCCCTGTAAAATAGTTCTCTGTGTGCTGTGCTTTCCTGTCTAATCAATGTGTTTATGCCTCAAAAATTTCCTGTCATGATTTGACAATTTCCAATCTGTAATCAAAACCGCTGCTGATCGCTGGAAGTAGCGGTATACAAATGTATACTAAATAAATAAATAGTATGTGACTTCAGCATTGATTTTTCTGCATTGGTGCGTTTAATATAAAGTTTTGAACATGTGTAGCTCTTCCTGTGCATAGCAGTCTCCTCTTTGTTTCATTCTCCATTCCTTTTGTTAGGATTCCTAGCATTCTATTTGTTTTCTTGACTGCCACTGCACACTGGGCAGAGGGTTTTAATGTATTATCCATGATGATGCCTAGATCCTTTTCTGGGTGGTGATTCCTAATGTGGAACCTTGCATAATGTAACAGTAGTTTGGGGGGTTCTTCTCTAAGTGCATAACTTTGCACTTGTCCACGTTAAATTTCATCTGCTATTTGGATGCTTAGTCTCAATTTCTCAGTCCTTGAAATTTTTCACAATCCTTTTGTATTTTAACAACTTTGAATAATTTTGTGTAGTTTAAAAATTTGATAACCTCACTCATTATCCTATTTCTTGGTCATTTATTAATATGTTAAAAGGCAGCAGGACCAGCACAGCTCCCTGGGGTACTCTTCTATTCACCTTTCTCCATTGAGAAAATTGGCCACTCAGCCGTACTCTCGGTTTCCTATCATTTAATCAGTTCCTAATTTACAATAGAACACTGCCTTCTATCCCATGACGTTTTAATTTCTCCAAGAGTTTCTCATGAGATCTTGTCAAAGGCCTTCTGAAAATCCCGATACACTATATCAACCAGCTTGCCTTTATCTACCTTTTTGTTCACACCTTCAAAAAAAATCTAATAGATTAGTGAGACAAGACTTTTCCTTGTCTAAATCCGTATTTGCTTTCTCCCATTAAAACATGACTCTCTACATGTTCAGTAATTTTGTTCAATATAATGGTTTCTATCATTTTGCTCATTACTGGTATCTGGCTCACTGCTCTGGAGCTCTTTTTAAAACTTGGCGTTACATTGGCCACACTCCAGTTTTAAGATGATATAGATGATTTTAATGAAAACTCACAGATTACTAATAGGCCTGCAATCTCATATTTCTGTTTTTAGCACCTTGGGATGTATACCATCTGGTCCAGGTGATTTGCTACTCTTTAGTTTATGAAATAGCTGCCTTATATCAAAGGAATTGAAACAATCTCAAACCAGGAAGATGTATCATCTTTAAATACTATTTTAAGGCATGGGTAATTTCCCTACATCATCTTCAGTAAAGACTGAAGCAGAGAGTTCATTGTCTCTGTGCTATGGCCTTGTTCTCCCTTAGCACCCCTTTTACCCTTCTATGGTCTAATGGTTGAGCTGACTCTCACAGGATTTTTGCTACAAATGTACTTGACATTTTTATTATGCATTTTTCCTTCCATGGCAAGCTTCTTTTTAAGTTCTTTTTGCCTGCCTTATCTATGTCTTGCATCTAACTTTTCCTGTTTCGTTATTTGGCTCCTTTTTCTATTTCCTGAAAGATGCTTTTTTTTGGCTACAACAGTCTCTGACCTCATCTTTAAACTATGCTGGTAGTTGTTTGACCTTCCTTTCACCTTAAAGCATGGAATACATCTGATCTGGGCTTCCAAGATAGTATTTTTAAACGCCACCTATGGCTGATGTAAATCTTTAACCTTTCCAGCTGCTCCTTTTAGCTTTTTCTTAACCAATTTCCTTTAGAAAGTTAAATGTTGGTGTCGTGGATTCCCTTGCTGTCCTCCCTTCATTTATTAAATCAAATAAATGGGTTATGTTAGGATCACTATTGCCAGTAGTCCCAACACTGTTATCTCTTGCACCAGATCATATGTATCACTAAGGACGAGGTCCAAAATAGCTTCTCCTCATAGTCCATTCATGAGCCAACTGCTCTATGAAGTAGTCATTTCATCTAGAAATTTATCTCCCTAGCATGTCCTGATTGGGGTGCTGGCTCAGTCGATAGAGTAATATAAATCATCCATTATTACTGTGTTCTAACTTTTGTTAGCTTTCCTGTTTTCATTTAGCACTTCATCATCCATTCTGGTCAGGCAGATGATAGTATGCCCTTATGGCCATTACCTTCCCCTTTTTCACATAGAATCTCTGTGGATAGAAATTCCATGGTGTATTTTGATTCCTGCAAAACGTTTATCCCATGTGACTCAGTGCTGTCTCTAACATATAGTACAACCCCTCCTCCACTTTGATCTACCCTGTCATTGCAGTATAATTTGTAATCTCCAGGAACAAGCAGGAATGTAGTCTTCACATATGGGTACGTCTGCACCGACGGAGCCTGCGTGGGAATGCTCCCCAGCATCCAATTAGGAAGCTTTTGGGAGCATCCCACAGTGCCTGCATGCTGCCTTCTCGCCTTTCCCAACTGCCTCTCTCCAGTTCTTCGTTTTCCGCGTAGCCAGCAGGTCGTGTTCCTGTCACAGCAGAAAATTTTCCTTCTTTTTGTGGTCGCGTCTGCCTTCCTCGACGCTTTACCGGTACCGCCGGTCTTTTCTTTCCTTTCTTAAAATTTTTTTTTTCCATTCTTTTTCCAGGTGCACGCGCCTTTTTGGGCCTTAGGCCCAAAATATTTTTCCACAATGGAAAAACCCTCTTCGGGTTTCAAAAAGTGCACCAAGTGTGGCAGTACCATCTCCATCACCGACACCCATGAGTGGTGTCTGAAATGTTTAGGTCCTGACCATTCCATCTTGGAATGTATGGCCTGTGCCATGATGTCCAAGAGAGGTCGACAGAACCAAGCTGCCAAGCTCAGTACGCTGTTTCCCTCGGATGCGGCCTCGGTGGCATCGACATCTTCCAGGGCTTCGTCTTCCTCTCATGCATCTCAGGTAACTAAACATAAGTCTAGCCGATCCTCAAAGGGTAGATCTCCTTCTAAGAATCGAGATGCCTCCGGCGTTGCCCTTGAGGATTCTGCACTGGCAAAATTGCCCCAGCGGGAGGCCTCAGCTTCCAAAGCATTATCGGGGGCTCCAGGATGTTCTCGAGGCCTCGACCTCGGCGGAACTACTGGTGCCATGCTCTGGGGTACCGGCAGTCTTCTCCGGTACCGAAATCCAGGCATCGGCAGCGTCGATAGACCAGAGGGTTCTGGCTATTGAACGTAATCTGGCGTCTCTCCTTGTGGCATCGATTCCCTCGGAACCGCGTCAGACAGTTCAACCGGTACCGGCACCGGTATCTGTACCGATACCGTCGGCGTCCGCATTGCCGGCACCCAGTCATGCCATACCTCCTGGTACCGTTACACCGGTACCGGTTCCTCTCGGTACTGACTTCGGTCGGTACGGGTATCGAGCTATTCAAGAGCATCCAAACAGAAGATACTTCGAGTCCTCAGAGGAATCTGAGGATTCTGACAGTTCTGTCGATGCGGAAATACTTGTCCTCTGGAGGCGACATCCTGCGTTTAGGGGAGGAAGGCTCCTCCGGGAGATTTCCTTTCAGGATTTCATCAGCGAGGTGGCTCGGGGTCTGTCCATTGCTGTAGCACCTGAAACAGAGCCCAGAGCAAAGGAGTTGGAAATTTTACAATATCCCAAAACTCCTAAGGAGGCAGCTACCTTGCCCATCCATGAGATCCTGCATGATCTCATGCTAAGGATGTGGGAGACGCCTCTTACTACCTCTCCTCATTCTCGTAGACTGGATACTCTGTATTGAGTCCCTCCTTGTCCTGGTTTCCAAAAAACTCAGCTCCCCCACCACTCTATTGTAGTGGAGTCGGCTATGAGAAGGATCAAGAGTGCAAAGAGACATGCCTCTAATCCCCCAGGACGTGAATGCAGAACTCCTGGATGCTTTTGGGCGTCGCGTCTTCCAAGCTTCCATGCTTTCTGCCAGGATCAGTTCCTATAGTCTATATATGGGAATGTTCCTGAAGGAAGTCACAGGAGACTTAGAGGCTTTGAGCCCTCTTCTTCCTGAAGATAGAAGATAGGATTTTCTCACACTGGTCAAACATGCCCAGGATGTTTCTAAGTTTGTCAACTGTGCAGCTTTTGACCGTTTTGAGTGCATAAGCAGAACCTCTGCCATTGCCATAGGTGCACGGAGAATTGCTTGGCTCCAGGCATCTGATCTGGAGCTCTGGGTACAAGACAAACTTGGAAATATTCCTTGTACTGGTGAGAACCTGTTTGGTAAAGATTGGCAAGAGAAAGCCAATGAGATGGATGCTGAAAACTCCACCTTGGACAGATTGTCCAAATCTACAGCAGATCCTGCAAGAAAGAAATCTTGTAAGAAACCATTCTTTTCTAAAAAGAAAAAAATTTATCCTGCAGGTCAACCTTTCCGGAAAACTCAGCAACCACCCAAACAAAGGAGGGCAAAGACTGCTAAGCCTCAGCCGTCTCAGCAGTCTCAGCCTCCACAAGGTCTTTGACTTTCATCTAGAGAACTTAGCCTACCTGGCCCTCAATGGACCAGAGCCTTCCACCATTCCAGGAAGCTTATGCCATTTTGCCCCCAGGTGGGAGCAGATAACAGCAGAGCATTGGACTCTCTCCATTATTAGAGAGGGGTACAAACTGCACTTTCTGTGCATGCTCCCTCCCACAATGGTAAGACAGTTCAATTCTCAGACCTCTCTTATCAACATGTTATGTCAAGAGGTCTTGCCCAGGGGGCAATAGAAGAAGTACCCATTCTCCAACAGGGTACAGGGTTTTACTCCCCCTATTTTCTTATCCCAAAGAAAACGGGGAGATACAGACCTATTTTGGACCTCAAAGAATTGAGCAAATTCAAAGAGAACTTCAAAATGATTTCTCTAGGAACTCTGCTGCCATACCTTCAGAGTCAGGATTGGCTTTGTTCTCTAGATCTCAAGGATGCGTACACCCATGTTCTCATCCATCCAACTCACAGAAAGTTCCTTCGGTTCCTTTTCCAGGGAAAGCACTACCAATACAGGGTGCTTCCCTTTGGCCTGGCCTCAGCTCCAAGAGTGTTCACGAAATGCATGACTGTGGTAGCAGCATTTCTCCGCACTCTAGGCATATTCGTCTTCCCCTACTTAGACGACTGGCTCATTCGAGCCCCATCAGAGTCAGAGGCCAGGACTTCCCTAGCTTGCACAATGCGTATCCTCCCGTATTTGGGTCTGGTCATAAACATCCCAAAATCCAGTCTAACTCCCACTCAGTCTCTAGAATTCATAGGAGCTTTGCTGGATACCAAAAGGGCAAGGGCCTATCTCCCCAGGCCCGTTGCCTTCGTATGGGCAGTTAGCTTCTCAAGCAGTGCTAAAACCTTCCCTCACTGCCCGAGAAATGCTACAACTACTAGGCCACATGGCATCTACAGTGCATGTGGTTCCTTATGCTCGCCTCCACATGAGAGCAGCCCAGTGGACTCTATCCACCCAATGGACTCGAGCATCAGGGTGCCTGTCGGACAAAATAGCAAACACAAATCGCCTCATTTTGTCCCTCCAATGGTGGCAGTCCACCCAAAACCTGTTGCTGGGGTCCCCTTTTCAACAACCCTTACCCCAAGCAACTCTCACAACAGATGCTTCACCAATGGTTTGGGGAGCTCATCTACAAGACCTCTCCACTCAAGGCACCTCGACTGCACAAGAGACTCATCTACATATCAGTCTCTTAGAGCTCAGAGCAATCTTCCTTGCTCTTCGAGTGTTTCACACCCTGCTCAGCTGCAAGACAGTCTTCATTCATACGGACAATGAAGTAGCCATGTTCTACATGAACAAGCAGGGAGGAACAGGCTCTCTGTCGCTTTGCAACAAAGCTTTGCGACTATGGGCCCTCGCCAGAGAGCATCAGATTCATCTCCTGGCAGTGTATCTTCCAGGCATACAAAACTCTTGGGCAGACAGACTCAGTCGCGTTCTGCTTCCACACGAATGGTCTCTACATGCAGACCAGGTGGCGAAGATTTTTGAAATTTGGGGAACCCCGGACATAGACCTCTTTGCAAGTCCATTGAATGCCAAACTTCCCCGGTTCTGTTCCAGAATTCCGGCTCAGGGCTCTCAGGCCAGGGATGCCTTCCTCCTTTACTGGGGTCAGGACTTCCTTTATGCCTTTCCGCCCATTCCCCTAATTCCCAAAATCCTATTCAAGCTTCAGAGAGACAGAGGCCATATGATTCTCATAGCACCACATTGGCCACGGCAAGTGTGGTACCCTATGCTTCTACAACTCTCTCAAGCTCCCTCCCTGGAGTTAGGGTCTGTTCCAGATCTCCTGTCTCAGGAGGACGGAATGTTATGGCATCCCAATCCCTGCATCTCAGGGCTTGGTTGCTGAAAGCCTAGATCTTCAAGATCTTAACCTTCCCCAGCCAGTAAAGGATATTTATGCTTCCAGGAAACCTTCCACAAGGCGCTCATACGCTTTCAAGTGGAAAAGGTTTACCATATGGGGTTCGCAGAAGGGTCTTAACCCCCGTGCAATACCTCTGGAATTATTACTGGAGTATCTCCTTCATTTATCCAATGTTGGACTTAAGACTAACTCAGTAAGAGTCCATTTGAGTGCCATTGCAGCTTCTTTCAAGCCTCTAAATGGACAACCTATTTCCTCCCATCCTCTTATAGCAAGATTTATGAGAGGCCGCCTTCTAACTAAGCCTCCCATTAGGCCTCCAGTGGCATGGGACTTAAACCTGGTTCTTGGTCAGCTCATGAAGCCGCCTTTCGAACCCTTAGCTACTACATCATTGAAATTCCTTTCTTGGAAAGTTATTGTTCTCATTGCAATCACATCTGCACGCCGCATCAGTGAGTTGCAAGCACTAGTAGCTGATCCACCTTATACAAGGTTCCATCATGACAAGGTAGTCCTTAGGACTCATCCACACTTCATGCCAAAGGTGATCTCGCCTTTCCATTTAAACCAAGCAGTCTACCTGCCTGTGTTTTTTCCAAGGCCTCATGCATCTAATGCAGAAAGAAATTTTCATACTTTAGACTGTAAAAGATCTTTAGCTTTTTACTTGCAAAGAACACAGCAACATAGAAAGTCCTCTTAACTCTTTGTTGCTTTTGATCCTTCTCATTTGGGACTTCCATTCATTGTTACTCACCTGTAACAGGTGATCTCCGGGAACAGCAGGAATTCAGTCTTCACAACCCACCCACCTCCCCTAGGAGTTGTATCTCTATCTCTTTCTCTTTCCCTCTCTCTCTCTTTGTCTCAGCTTTAAGCTCAACTGGAGAGAGGCAGTTGGGAAAGGCGGGAAGGCAGCACGCAGGCGCTGTGGGATGCTCCCAAAATCTTCCTAATTGGACGCTGGGGAGCATTCCCGTGCAGGCTCCGTCGGTACCGACGTACCCATATGTGAAGACTAAATTCCTGCTGTTCCCGGAGATCACCTGTTACAGGTAAGTAACAATGCTCTCTGGTATTAGTGTGTCCCATTGGTTGTCATAGTAACATAGTAACATGACAGCAGATAAAGACAAGTATGGTCCATCTAGTCTGCCCAGCAAGGCAGCAAGAGTATGTGCACCTACTGCTCCGTGCAGGTCACTCCTTCCCATGCATTTGTTTAAGGGTGTACCCACCGCTTCAGATATAAGAGAAAGTTGTGTTTATTTTGATTTTATCCTGTTGCTATAAAGGGATCCACTGTGTCTGTCCCATGCCATTTTTTTCTGTCACTGTATTTGCCCCATCACTTCCATCGGGAGGGCATTTCAAGCATCCACCACCCTTTAAGTGAAAAAGTATTTCCTAACATTGCCTTTCAGTTTACCCCCTTGCAGCTTCATTTTGTAGCAGCAGAGCGCAGACAAACCAATGATACCTGGAGTCTGTTCAGAAGGTCCAAATCATTTATTTGTGCACAAGTCTCAAGCAAAGTCAATTTCAAAATGGCTGAGCAAAGTTCTCTGGCAATACAACAACTTTTATAGACTTTAGCTTCATTCTAGGTATAGAAAAACATTTCATTGGTCCCGGTAACCTCCCGTACCTCCCGTACCCCTTCTATTGGTCCCGGTACTGATATGATTATCCAATTATATTCTTTCAGTGGGCTCGGCACCTGCTTACCCCCCTTCTAGTCCCAATTACAATGGTCAGTTCACTAACTTGTTACTTTCCTTCTTTCAAGGCTATTGGGCTAGTTGCTACGTGCAGGGAAGCAGGGCTCTAGAACTTCTCTGTCAGCAGTTTTTAAACATGAATTTCTGTATTTTTCCATCTGTTCTGCTTGTCTAAGCTAATTCAATACTTTTACTGAGTTCTTAATTCTATAGCAGCATATTGGGGAATGTGCAATTCCTATGGGCCTCTTCACAAGCTTCATTTACAGGTCAAGCTAGTTAAGCTTACTTATGTCAGACATTGTAGATCACAGGCCTACACCTGCCACATTCCCCCCTTTGATTAATCTCACCCTATTAGTTAATAAGGTGTGAGAATTTAATCACTTTAAAATAATTATACTGAGGTTAGAGGAGCTCGGCTATATCCAGGAGGACGAGATTGATATAAAGCCATTATCTTAGTTGCGGTCTTCCGCTCTACTGTACTATCAATAGCACTGTGTATGGAACGCATACAGCATGGAATTATACATGGCAACAGGAAAATAGCAACAACGATCAGTAATACTAGTATTAGAAAAGTCTTCAGTCCTCCTAGCCATGAGAAAAGGTTAGCAAACCAGTTAGGTAACCTTAGTGGGTGCCAAGTCTGTACTGGCACATAAGCATGTTTGCGCATATCTTCAGCAATTTCTTCAACTACTTGACCTTTGTCATCTATTTTCAAACAGCAATTAGTTAATTTCAGTTTACCACATACTCCTCCTTCAGCTGCTAACAAATAATCAAGTGCTAGACGATTCTGGTATATGGCAGTGCGCATTTGGGTGCTTTGTCTAGCTAAAAGTGTGAGAGCATGGCTAGTTTCATTAGTTATTATTTCAACTACAGCTTGTAAGCGAATAATACGATTAATCATATAAATTGGTGTCCGATAACCGTACATACCATCATCATTCCAAGTGGCAGGCCCATAATACTCAATAATTCTTTCTGGTGGCCAATCATCACCCTCCCACTTCTCCCATTTGCCTATTTGAAGAGGTGCTCTCTTTCGTCGCACTGCTCTTTTGTGTCTGTGAGTAGTGTACACTGGGTATCCTAATTGTTCTCCATGTTCCGTAGGTAAGAGAAAGAAAGAAGGTCTGATGGTCCCTAAGACACATGCTCCTCCCCAGTGTGATGGGAGTTGAGCATATGCTCGGTTTCCACAGATCCAATACAGGCCAGGTGGGGCTTGCCAAGCATGAGTTTTGGCAAGGTTAGTCCATAAACTAGCAAGTTCAGGAAATCTGGCTAATGGGTTAGGAGGTTCAGGCTCTTTACTTCCTGACCACCATGATGTCTTCTTGGTAGTGGCATTATAAAACTTCTGGCTAAGACAGACCAGCTGTCCTACCAGTTGGGTGAACTGTGGTCCAGTTCTAGCATAGCAAAGACGTCCAATAATTGAGTGTGCTAACACCCATTCACTAGTAGTCTTGTGTATTTTAGTCTGATTGTAAGTCAGAGAATAATTCAACTCTTGGGCCTCCCATGGCCATTGGTCACCCATTTGGGTTCCGCCACAGAAATAGCAATCTGAAATCTTTAGACTGGATACTACTGCTCCAGCTAATTCTAAAAATAAATTCTGGGATGGATGGGGAATTTCAAACTTATTTACATGCATAGCTTCATAAAAAATGTTATGGATGTGGTATTTAGATGATTTATAAGCTTGGGTGTTCAATCTTATATACACAATAGTTCCTGGATCTACTGCTCCTCCTGCAATACGTAAACCAAACTTATATCCTTGTTTCCATGCATTAGGATTACGGATCCTTAATTGCAAAGGGTTACAAGCACCTTTCTTACATTTGTCATCTGTTTTTGACTTAGTCAAGGTGGCAACTCGTTTATCTCTCTGTTCATCTGTGATACCAGCATTCCATGTAGCATAAAAAACACATTCCCAGTTTGGGCAATAGTAATTTGCAGCTGGGGCAGTACTATATGACTCTTTCTTACCAGTGCACTTTCTCCATCCCGTGGCACCTTCTGGGCACATATACTTATGATCATTACGATAGGCTTTTTCCCAGGTACCACATCTGGATCGACCATCTCTATTTATAACATCACATGCATCAAAATATAAAACAGCAGGTATACTAGCATCTTTAAGTGGTCGCGTAGCATAGGTCCATCTGCATCATTCCATCGCATTTCCAACGTATAATATGATGGGTTCTGATGCGGGTTATAGCATACTCTGGAGCTACCTTTAATGCAAATATTTAGTTCAGTGGTGTTATAAACACACCGAGTCACTTTACCAGTGCATTTATAGTGAGAATGATAAACCAAAGTCTGAGTTACTTTTAGTCCAGTTCGAGTAGAAGTAACGCAAGCAGTGCATGGAGGTAAAGCATGAGTTATTTCAAAACCTCCAAAACAGGCAACCAGGGCTAAGCACAGATAAAAATACATGTTGATTGGAGTTCTTCTGAATCCTCAGCTTGCAAATCTTGACCACGACGATCTTTTCTTCGTCCCGTGCGCTAATTAAGCAATTTCAACGGGTGCTGAGTGTTGATTGAAGATCTTCAAGTTGTCCATCACACAGTAACCAACTTAGCAATTTCAGTTGGCTTTTGAAGTATGGTTAATCAATGTAGTATCAAAGTAGTGTGCAAAATCACACGCAGATTGGGTTCGTTGAAACAAAACTGTTGCTCTATTGAAAACAGCAATCCTCTTCGAAAGACTTGGCTACTGCAAGGCACTATGACAAAGTGTCTACGCTGCTGGTTGCCGTCTCAGAGTAACTCGTAAAGGTGCATCGTGATGCTGTTCCGCTGTCCACTGCTCAGGTTCTGGAGCTGCTGCGGGCTTGACTCTGCTGTGGTGGATCCAGGCTTCGATCTCCGCTACCTTTACTGCAGTTGGGGTAGACAGGATGACGATGTATGGTCCCTTCCAATGGGGTTCCAACGGTGTCTTCTTCCAATCTTTGATCCACACCGAGGTACCAGGCTGGTAGGGATGCAGGGGTTCAGTCAAGTTGATAGGCAACTGGTCTTGGATCCACGCATGGAGAGTCTGCAGAACAAAACTAAGAGCTAGGAGTTCTTGCCTGGTTATTTCTGAACCAATTTGGGCTAGACTTCCTTTAATTCCTTGCACTATTGGTGGGGGTTTACCATATAGAACTTCAAAAGGGGAAAAACCTGTTGACTTCACAGGTGCTGAGCATATTCTGAGTAAAGCTATTGGGAGCACTTGGGGCCATTTCAAGTATGTCTCCTGACAAAGCTTAGACATTTTGGGCTTTTAAGGTACGATTCATTCGCTCAACTTTCCCTGAACTTTGGGGTCTATATGCAGTGTGGAGTTTCCATTGTATCTGTAGGGCTTTTGCTAACTGTTGGGTAATCTGAGAAACAAATGAGGGTCCATTGTCTGACCCTATTACTGCTGGAATCCCAAATCTAGGGACAATCTCTCTTAATAAAACTTTGGTGACTTCTCTGGCTTTTTCAGTTCTGGTTGGGAAGGCTTCTACCCACCCAGAGAAAGTACAAACTAATACTAATAGGTAGTGGTATCCACTGGCTTTTGGCATTTCAGTGAAATCAATCTGCAGGTGGTGCATGGGGGTTACACCTCCTGACTGAACTCGAGGTGGTGTGATGAGACCTTGCTTGGCATTGTTTTTGGCACAAATTAGACATTGATGTGCTACTGAGGCTGATATGGTTGTCAATAGAGTAATGTAGAAATGTGGTCTGAGTGCTTTTTCCATAGCCGTCTTCCCATAGTGTGTGGCTTCATGGAAAGCTTTGACAAAGGCTGGTCCTAACAATTCAGGAATTACTATTTGTCCTGGGGGTTGACTGTCCTCTGCTGGTGGCAGTTCAATCCACCCATCTTTCAGTACTCCATCTTCTTTGTTACAGTAGTAGTCTAATTCTTTGGTGGTATATCGTGGTGTCCATAAGTTCAAGGGTACTGGAAACAATGCTGCCTGCATCGGTGTGGCTTGTGGCAAAACTTGTCCTGTCATAGCTGCTTGTCGTGCTGAGGCATCTGCAAATCTGTTTCCTCGGGCAACTTCTCCTTTTCCTGTTTGATGTCCTCTGCAATGCATGACAGCTACACGAGTTGGGGCCCATACTGCGTCAAGTAGCATCAGTATCTCGGGGTCATACTTAACTGATTTTCCTCCGGATGTGATGAGTCCTCTTTCTTTGTAGAGAGCTCCATGGGCATGTAAGGTGGTGAAGGCATACTTAGAGTCTGTATACACATTCAGCACAAGATTTTCTCCTAATAGCAGTGCTCGGGTGAGTGCTATCAATTCTGCTTTCTGGGCTGATGTGCCTGAGGCTAAGGCTGATGATTCAACAACTTCATGTTGAGTGACTACTGCATATCCGGCACAACGTCGTGCATTGATGATGAGACTACTTCCATCAACATAGTAGATTTGGTCAGGATTGTCTATGGGCACATCTATCAAATCAGGTCGGCTTGAGAACACAGTGTCCATGACTTCTATACAGTCATGCTCTGGAAGTTCTTCACTGATAGGTATCAATGTGGCTGGATTCAAGGCATGGCTCACTTCCAGTTGTATCTGTGGGTTTTCACATAGCATGCTCTGATATGTCAACATTCGAGAATTGGTGAGCCAATGATTTGCTTTCTGTTCCATAAGGGCAAGGACTGCATGTGGCACAGTGACTCGTATATTCTGTCCTAGTGTGAGTTTGTCTGCTTCACTCACTAACAAAGCTGTAGCTGCAACTGCTCTCAGGCAGGGTGGCCATCCTTTGGCCACAGTGTCCAATTGTTTTGATAGGTATGCTACAGGTCGTTCCCAATTTCCCAATTTCTGAGTCAACATGCCTAAGGCATTTCCTTGTGCTTCATGTACGAACAAATGGAAAGGTTTGTGAACATCTGGTAGTCCAAGGGCTGGTGATGACATCAATTCTTCCTTCAATGTCTTGAAGGCTGTATCCTGCTCAGGTCCCCACTCCAGTTGCGACTTTTCTTCTCCTTTTGTGGCTTCATACAGTGGTTTGGCAATTTGGGCAAAGTTGGGTATCCAGATTCGGCAATATCCTGCTGCTCCCAAAAAGGCTCTGACTTGCTTTCTGGTTGTTGGGGTTGGAATTCTGCATACTGCTTCTTTTCTCTCTCTGCCTAATTTTCGACTTCCTTGGGTTATACGAAAGCCCAAGTATTTCACTTCTTTTTGGCATAGTTGTGCTTTTGCTCTGGAAACGTTGTATCCAGCTTCATCTAGTAACTGCAAGAGGTCTTTGGTGGCTTGTATACATTCATTTTCTGATACAGCAGCTATCAGCAGATCGTCCACGTATTGGAGAAGCACTCTCTTCCCCGGGGCCACTGGATAGCTGGAAAGGTCTTGATTCAGTGCAGCACTAAAGATGGTAGGCGAATTCTTAAATCCTTGGGGTAATCGTGTCCAGGTAAGTTGGCCCCCTCTTCCAGAGATGGGGTCCTGCCATTCAAATGCAAATAATATCTGACTCACAGGGGCTAATCTTATGCAGAAGAATGCATCTTTCAAATCTAGAACAGTAAAGTGGGTGGCTTCAGCAGGAATCAGTCCTAGAAGAGTGTAAGGATTAGGTACAACTGGATGTATAGTTTCAACTGCTTCATTCACTCTTCTCAGATCTTGTACTGGGCGGTAGTCATCTGTTCCAGGCTTTTTCACTGGTAGAAGTGGGGTGTTCCACGGGGATTGACATATTTTCAGTAGACCATGTTCCATTAATCTTTGCAAGTGGCAGTGAATGCCTTCAATTGCGGCTCTTGGGAGAGGGTACTGTTTGACATGTACTGGTGTAGCACTAGGCTTGAGAATCACAATTACTGGAGCTATATGCTTGGCTAGGCCTGGAGGACTGCCTTCTGCCCATACTCCAGGTGGGGCATCAATACTTTTCAAGGTTTGTTCGAAATAAGTGTCTTGGACAGAATCATCACTGTAGTATCTCCATTCTTCTAATCGGGGAACTGTGAGCAGCATTATTCCTGCTGGTTTGGCTTGCGAATTTACTGTCATTTGCATTTCTCCTCCCTCCGAGAAGGATATTTGGGCTTGTAGTTTGGCTAACATATCTCGTCCCAGCAGTGGCACTGGACATTCTGGCATGTAAAGGAATTGATGAGTTATTTGCTGTCCTCCTAGACTGCATATGCGATTTTGAAGAAAAGGTTTTGTAGCTTTGGCACCAGTTGCTCCTATAATGGTGACTGCTTTTGTAGAAAATGGGGCTATTTTCTTGTCCACTACTGAATGTTCTGCTCCAGTATCAACCATGAAGTTCACAACTTGGTCTCCTATTTGTATTCCGACCATAGGCTCCTGGAGACCTAAAGCAAATTCGGAGCCCGGTCTGTCCTAATCCACGTCATCTTCATCATGGGCTGTCGTAGCCAATGCTTGTATGGCTTCTCCTCTTTCTTGTTGGAATTGTTCTCGATTGGCTCCTCCGCGATGTCGGGGACGGCCTCGTCTCTCTTCTCTCCATTGATGATTGCTTTCGTCATCTTCGTGGGCGTCTTCGAGTTGCGGGCAAGCATCTCTCCAATGTCCTTCTTCTCTGCAATAGGCGCATTGGTTTACTCCTAGCTGCTGGGGCCGGCTTCCAACTCGGCCCCGCCCCCTTCCTCTGCTCCTTCGACTAGGGACACCTCCCCTTTTCTGTTCCACTATGGCTGCGGCCAAAAAATCAGCTTTCTTTCTCATCTTTCGATCACATTCTTTCTGTCTTTCATTATCACGATTCACATACACTTTATGAGCGACTTCCAATAACTGTGTTGCATTCATGCCCGCGAACCCCTCTAATTTCTGTAATTTACGTCTAATGTCTGGTTGAGACTGATTTACAAAAGCAGAATTCACCATACATAAACTTCCTGGTGCATCGGGATCATAGGGAGTATACATTCTGTATGCTTCAGTTAACCTTTCATAAAACACTGCTGGACTCTCATCTATGCCTTGGTTAACTTCAGTAACTTTGGAAAGATTCATGGCTTTCTGGCCCCCCCTTTTCAGGCCTTGTAACAAGCCTTGGCGAAAACGGGCTAGGGCTCTGGATCCTCTTTCAGAATTCGGATCCCATTGGGGGTCTTCATTCGGGAATTGCCTCTGGGCCGCTTCCCGATGGTCTATTCTTTCTTCTCCTCGTTCTGGAGCTACAGGGTTGTCTGCCAGCCAGTCTATGGCTGCTTTTCTAATTCGTGTCCGCTCCTCCGTAGTAAATAAGGTGGACAGGAGCTGACGGCAATCTGCCCATGTGGGTTGATGGGTTTCCATAATAGTATTCACTAATTCTGTAAGCTCTTGGGGTTTATTAGTATAGGAGGCATAATGCGACTTCCAATTTAACAAATCAGTTGTAGAGAAAGGGACATACACATAGCTTAGGGGTCCCGCTACCACCTCATTATCTTCATTTCTTACAGGTATTCCCGGGACTTGCCGTAAGGGCATCATCTTAGCAGTAGAGGTCTTTTGGGATCTAAGCGATATTTTCGTACTTCTCCTATCAGGGCTCTTTTTCTTCTTCTCTACAGGCTTAGTACGAGTTACTTTCTTTTCTATATGTTTTGTCTTGGATTTACTTTTTACTGGCAGGCTAACACTGGCGGTCGCTTCTATACTGTCAGTCTCACTCAGGGAATTCTCAATTTCTTCCTTTTCTGTTTCTGAATCTGACTCGCCTTTCTCTGTCTCTGTTCCAGTAGAATCATCTTCAACTAATGGGAGCTCATCTTCCTGCTCTTCAGGAGGTGGCTCGGGGGTTGGGTCCCGCACCCGTTGTCTTCGGGGCTCTGGGGCAGGACGCCGGGCTACTCTTACTGGGCCCGGGGTTCTAGGCTGTCGGGGAATTACTTCTGGGGAATCAGGATCGACCAGGATGGGCTTTTTCCTGGACTTCTCATCTTTCCCTTTCTTGCTGGGCTGTTTATTTTCTGTTTTCTGACTATGATCTGTTTTCACTAACATTATCCTGCACTGCTCCTCATAGCAGCACTGTGCCCAAGGGGGCAGATCTTCACAAATACTTAACCAAGAATCTATATAGGGATACTGATCGGGGTGCACTATCCGTACTCTACTATGGACTAACTGGATAATTCCTACATTTAAGGTTCCCTCTCGAGGCCAGGTAGGGTCTAGATCAGGCCACTCCCTAGTACACAAAATCTGTAAACGGGCTGCAGTCATTTTAATACCATAATCTCCTGAATATCCCTCTTTAAAATGTGCGATCATACATTCTAATGGAGTGTTCCTAGTAGACCCCGCCCCTCCCATTTCGATGTGTGCGCGCAACAACAAACAGAAGGGAAAAGGAGGGCGGACCGTGGGTAAGGGGTCCTCACGGCCCTAGAAACATATAAGGGAAACAAATAACAAGACAAGACGACAATCGCTTCCCCCTTTTTGCGACCTGAACGCGGTCGCCCCGGTCAGGAAATGCGCTACTCAGGGGTCCGCCTTCACTTGGTCCGTGCTGCCAGACCTCTCATACACACTTCATTCACACAATCATGCTAGCAACGTATCCCAGAATGCATTCGTTTCTATCTATTCTGACTAGTCTTGTTCAATTACCAAAATACAAGAAGATGGGAGTTTCGCCCTGCGAATACTCATGCGGGGGTACTCGGTCCGTCTTTGAGAGGTGATCAAGCTCTCTTACCAATTTCCAAGTTCCAAATTCTCGAGATTACAATTTCCAAGTTCCAATGGCAGCACTGCTCTTTCTATATCTGTCTAGACAACAAATCAAAACTATACTCACCGGATCCGGTCCTCAAACTTCCAAAGCAGGCGCATGAGTTGGACCTCGGACTCCCCTCACTCGGGTTCGAGGCGTTGGCTCCAGCCGGGCCCGGCACCCGCCGAGGTCCGACCAACTTCCTCCGATGCAATGGACCGGCGGCGCCAGGAAGCAGCCCCCTTCGGTAGCGCGCGATCCCGGCAGGACCAAGCCTATAGAGGCAGAATGTCGTGGTATATTGCCCTATATACACTCTGATTCCACAACTTCCCGGCCAACGCACCAAGAATATGTAGCAGCAGAGCGCAGACAAACCAATGATACCAGGAGTCTGTTCAGAAGGTCCAAATCATTTATTTGTGCACAAGTCTCAAGCAAAGTCAATTTCAAAATGGCTGAGCAAAGTTCTCTGGCAATACAACAACGTTTATAGACTTTAGCTTCATTCTAGGTATAGAAAAACATTTCATTGGTCCCGGTAACCTCCCGTACCCCTTCTATTGGTCCCGGTACTGATATGATTATCCAATTATATTCTTTCAGTGGGCTCGGCACCTGCTTACCCCCCTTCTAGTCCCAATTACAATGGTCAGTTCACTAACTTGTTACTTTCCTTCTTTCAAGGCTATTGGGCTAGTTGCTACGTGCAGGGAAGCAGGGCTCTAGAACTTCTCTGTCAGCAGTTTTTAAACATGAATTTCTGTATTTTTCCATCTGTTCTGCTTGTCTAAGCTAATTCAATACTTTTACTGAGTTCTTAATTCTATAGCAGCATATTGGGGAATGTGCAATTCCTATGGGCCTCTTCACAAGCTTCATTTACAGGTCAAGCTAGTTAAGCTTACTTATGTCAGACATTGTAGATCACAGGCCTACACCTGCCACAATTTTATGTCCTCTAGTTTTACAGCTTCCCTGTCTTTGGAAGAGGTTTGTTTCTTCATTAATACTCTAAGTATTTAAAGATCTGAATCATATCTCCCCTGTCCCTTCTCTCCAGAGTGTACATATTTAGGTCTTCAAGTCTCTTCTCATAAGCTTTGTGACGCAGGCTCCATATCATTTTGGTTGCCTTCCTCTGAACTGTTTCCAGCCTTTTTATATCCCTTGTGAGATACTGTCTCCAGAACTGAACATGATATCCCAAGTGAGGCCTCACCAGCAACTTGTACAGTGGCGTTAGTACCACTTCCTTTCTGCTGGTAATTCAGCTCTGTATGTAACCCAGCATCCTTCTGGCTTTTGCCACCGCCTTGTCACATTCTTTTCGCCACCTTGAGATCCTCGGAAACAGTCACTCCGAGATCCTTCTCCTGGTCCACGCACACCAACCCCTCGCCCCCTATCGCATACAATCCCCTTGGATTTCTGCTTCCCAAGTGCATGACACTGCACTTCACATTAAATCTTAACTGCAAAGCATTAGACCATTCTCCCAGCTTTTGTAGATCTTTCCTCATGTTATCCGCTCCCTCAGGGGAGTCCACTCTGTTGCAAATTTTCTTGTCATCTGCAAAAAGACAGACTTTTTTCCATTCAGTCCTTCAGCAATATCATTCACAAATATATTGAAAGTACTGGTCCCAGGACCGAATCCTGGGGCACAAAGCTAATGCTTTTTCTTTCATCCAAGTGAATTCCGCTTACCGTTGCCTGTGGTTAGTTAGCCAATTTCTGATTCAGTTCGCCACCTTGAGACCCATCCCCAAGCTGTTGAGTTTGATAAGCCTCCGATGAGGAACTGTATCAAAGACTTTGCTGAAATATAGGTAGATCACATCCATCACAAGCCCTTGCTCTAGTTCTCTGGTCACCCAGTCAAAGAACTCAGATTTGTTTGGCAAGGTTATCCTTTGGTAAACCATGTTGCCTCGGATCATGCAACCAGTTGGTTTCGAGGAAGTCCACTATTCACTCTTAGGAGCGTCTTCATTACTTTTCCTGCCACCGAGGTAAGGCTTACTGGCCTGTAGTTTCACTTCTTCCCTACTACCGCTTTTGTGAAGAGGTAACACATCAGCCCTTCTCCAGTCCTGTGGAACTTCTCCTGTCTCCAAGGATCTAGTAAAAACATCCTTTAACAGCCCTGCAAGAATCTGTCTGAGCTCTTTCAGTATCCTGGGATGTATCCCATCCAGTCCCATGGCCTTGTCCACTTTCAATTTTTCAAGCTGTTCTAACACATCTTCTGTGAATGGTATGGTATCTACTCCATTCCCATTTGTATATTTGTCAATCACAAGTGGTCTTTCTCTAGGATTTTCTTTAGTAAAAGCAGAACAGAAATATTTGTTTTAAGATTTTCGCTTTTTCAATGCCACTTTCCACAAATCCGTTCCCAGCACTTTTGAGTCCTGCAATTCCACCTCTGATTTTCCTCCTCTCTCGAATATACCTGAAAAAGTTTTGTCACCACGCTTCACGTCTGTAGCCATCATTTTTTCTGCTTTTGATTTCGCTATCCTTATTTCTCTTTTTGTCTCTTTTAGTTTGATCCTGTATTCTTTTCTGTGTTCCTCTGTTTGTGAACTTCTGAATTTTGTGAAAGCTGTGTTTTTTGCCTTTATTTGTGCAGCCACTTCTTTGGAGAACCAAATAGGTTTCCTTTTCCTCTTATTTTTATTTACTTTCCTTACATATGTATCTGTTGCCCCTTTTATTGCTGCCTTTAGTTTAGCCCATTGCAATTCCACTTTCCTTATCCCCTTCCATTCTGCCAACTCCTCCTTCAGGTATTGGCCATTTTACTGAAGTCAGTGTTTTTGAAGTCTAGGACTTTGAGCTTGCTGTGATTGGTTCTACCTTGGCCTGTATCTCAAAGCACACAGTGTGATGATCGCTGCTGCTCACATGGGCACCCACCCGGATATTCGACATGCTATCTCTGTTGGTGAGCATTAAATCCAGCACTGAGCTCTCCGTGGTCGGTTCCATCACCATTTGTCTAAGTAACACATCTTGGAAGGCATCCACAATTTCTTTACTACTTTCCAGATTTGCAGAAGGAATACTCCAATTCACATCGGGTAGATTAAAGTCACCCAATATGATCACTTCACTCTTCATGGCTATCTTTGCACTATCAATCATCAATTCGCTATCCATTTCTTCAGTTTGAGTTGGAGGCCTGTAGACTACACCAGTATGGATGACAGTGCCATCTCCTCTTTCCAACACAATCCATAGCGCTTCTTCTTTTCCCCACATCCCCTGCATTTCAGCAGCTTTAATATTGCTTTTGACATACAGGACTGTTACTCCTCCTTTCCCACCGTGTCTATCTCTTCTAAATAGATTATAGCCAGCTATGGCTATATCCCATTCATACGATTTGTTAAACCATGTTTCTGTCATGGCCACGATGTCCATGTCCATTTCCACCATTAGGGCTTCCAGATCAGGAACTTTGGCTAGGCTTCGAGCATTTGTGCTCATTGCTTTCTAGCATTTGTTGACTGGCTTGCCTGTGTTTTGCATGGATGTCATCCTTTCACCATGTCTCTGAGATGGCAATTATATCTAATCTTTAGCGCTATATATTCTCTCTCTTCCATCTTATTTTTTAAGACTTCTAGCATTTGCAATACAGGCATTTCAGAGGTGATATTTTGTTCATATTACAATCTGGTTAGGAGTTGACTGGGTAATTTGGAATCTTTTGTATCTGTTCTTTACTTAAAGCTTGAGATGATAAACTTGGCTCTTTTTGACATTTCTGCTGCTGGGAGTTGCCTCTTGCCGTGTGCACGATTTTTCCTCTTTCATTATTTGTCCATTTACTTACAGTTGTTTCCTCAGAAGCTTAGACTCCGAGTTTATCAGTCCAGTTAATTTGTTTTTCTTAATGAAGTTTTGATAGCAGTATTTGCCAGGGCAAGAGGCTTCTCTTCAGTGCTGTCCCAAGCAAGGTTTTCAGTCCGTGTTTTGTTGCAAAAGGCTTTACTGCAATCTGCAGACTATTTAAACAACTCTGTGCCTGCGAAGACCTGTTTCCGAGCCTTCAACTGCAAGGCTGCAGCTGTTCATGCACCGCTCTTGCAATACTTTATAATATCAATGGTCCTTATGAGATTCAGGGCCTTTTATCTATTCTCTTTCTAGCCACTTACTCAACTATCTGTTATGTTAAAAAGGTGCACCACTAAGTTCCTTCAATAGGTCATCCCTTTGCACCATTGTATTATCACTTGCTTCTAATTACTGACTTTTCACTTTTCAAATTTTTTTATTTATTTAGCAGAGCTTATATACCGTCAACGTGGTTTACATTGAACAGAAAGATTCAAATTACATATACATATAGCCAACTATATACAAGGAACAGATAGCTTTATATTATCAACAGTTTTAATGGGTACATTTATAGAGGGGGTTCCTGGTTTGGAGTCGTGGTTAAAGTTCTTGGAGAACAAGAAGGTTCTAAAGCAACAACTGCTTTAAATTTAGAGTGCATTGCTATCTACTACCTTTTCTTTGTCCTCTTTTGGACTTATTGCTCCACATTCAAACTGTCAATCGGGCACCACAGTGCTTTTTCAGAAAATGAAGGTGATAATATACTTTAGTTTCTCTTGGCAGACAGCATTTAATTATGGCTGCTCACATCCTCTGATTCAGATACATTTACCTGACAAATTCTATAACTGTCTACAACTCAATGTGAGTAGTGTTGCGATGCTTTGTTACTATGAACTCTCTGCAGAGGCAGGTTTACTTTCACTGTTTAAGAAAAAATGGCCACTAGCTTTTCACGATTCTTCTTGAGCATCTTTTGGAAAGTCTCTACTTTTTTTATGGTTATGCCTCTCCTTGTAGGGCTTAAGGCTGCTGAGCTGCTGTGCTAACATGTTGATGCCTCGGACATGCCTCTTACAATGGCTACGTATGACATCTTTCAGATTTATTTTGCAGTTTGATTCCCAAAGCAGCCTCGCAGCTTTGCCAGGCAGTGAACCTCTCATTGTGCTGGGATGTGCACTGGAGTTGGCAAAAGTTCCTTGTACAGCACACTCCTTGCTCAGAAATAACTTGGAGACTATAGATATCCAAATATTAAAGCGTGAGGCAGTGATTTTTTTTATCTATGACTTATTTCCTTCTCCTGGGTTGTAAGCACTTTACACTTTTTGGTAAGTTCTACTAGCTTTAGTGTTTCTGTCAGAACAGCAGAGGCTGTACTCTTAATGAAAACTTGAGCTCTTTTTAGTCTTCACTTCTTGCAAATGCAGCAGTTTTTACTTTCTGTTCTGGGATTACCAAGGCCTATTCGAAACATTGTAAAACTGGGCAATTGCATTGTAGCTAGCCATGCCTCCCAATAACACAGCTTGTAAGCATAAGCCTGTATTATACAGTAGGTTAAATCTAAAACACCTACTGTTCAACATTCTATCCAACCCGTTATCTGTTATGTTGTCATGTTTCTTGTACCTTGTAGAATGTTAGTTCAAATGTAAAGTGCATCAATCTAAGGCAATGCGGTATATAAAAAATGTTGTTAAATATTAAATACTTTCTGTTCTGGGATTACCAAGGCCTATTCGAGACATTCGTATTGCTATCAGGAAACCTTTTACTAGACTTTACATATGGTTTGGGGAGAAGGTTTCTTTTTCAGTAATGTATGTGTTTCTGCAGTGTCTACAGACTGTCATATTACAGTGGCATATCATTTAATTGCCTGGGATTCAAATATTTTCTATTAATCTGTACTTAGCACTCAAAGCCTGTTGCGTTCTACTTGCTGTTCTCACAGTGCTTCACTGATCTCATTTCACGTTTAATGAAAGGTTTTTCTCCATGGAGTGGAGAAGTTGCCTAATGGTTGGACCAGTTGGCTGAGAGCCAGAGAAGCCAGGATTCAAATACTGCTGCTCTTTGTGGTCTTAGGCAATCGATTAATTCTCCTTTGCCTGAGGTACTAACTTCAGTTCTAAAGCTTATGGGTACAAGAAGATGCCTGCTGTACTTGAGAATAACTCGCCTGTAGTTTTCTCAATAAAAGTTGAGAACTAAATCTATGTCCAGTTTACTTTGGTAGCTTTTTGTACCTGTGGAATCCACTCCTGTTGCTTTCTTAGAAAACAAGACACACTTCCTTGCTGCACTTGAGTTTAAAAAACAAAAACTCAAAACATTGAACCTCGAGCCTTTTATCGTCTGAGTTTTATCTAAGATCCGTCAGGTTTTTTTTGCAGTCTGAGAGGTTACAACTTGTATATTCATTTATAATATCAAGGCTCGATTATTGTAACACTTTGTTTTATGGATTGACTGCAGAATCCAAAAAGCAACTACAACTCCAATGCTTCTGAGAGGCTGTTTTTTTTTTTTTTGTTTATTTGAGGTTGAGATTTTCTGTCCTTATTTAAACTCACTTCATTGGCTACCTATTGATAAGTGTTGTATTTTTAAAATGCTTTTTTTTATGGTCCACTTCCAGTCTGTTGTAAATAAATTGCAGAAGAATATCCCAGCTGTACTCTGGTCTCAGATTGTTTATTAGTGGTTCCCTCTTGCAAACATTTTCATCTTGAATGTGCACGTCTAATGCTTATTTATGATGTTTGCCACTACTTTGGAATGGAATACCAAAAATTTACTGTTCTATGGACAATCTGTTACATTTTTGGAAGGTGATAAAAACATACTTTTTACCTGAGATATGATGGACATTGTAAGACCTTGTAAATTAAGTAATGTCCTGTACTATCATTTTTATGAAGAGTAGATGATATGATGAGGTATTGTCAATCTGTTACGTTATGTTTTTATTTTTATCTTTGTAATTTGTAGACCTGCACTGAGCAGTTTAAAAGGACAGGATAAATAGTGAATGAATGAACGTTTGTTTTATTTATTAATTTAATCTTGTCTTCTAGGAGCATTACCTTTTAATCTTGTTTTAATGAGTTTCTTTCTGAATTCACCTTGAGTTTTTGCCTAAGAGATTCCCTACAGGGATACCTTTTGCACTTTGGTCTATAGGTGGGCTTATGCATACTACCTGCAAAGATCTTAGTTGCATACACAGTCTGAGTTTTTCATTTTGTTATCTTTGATCCCCCACAGGATTGCCATGGCATACGTAAAAAGAACTCTAGCAACTTTACTAGCATCTTGTTTCCAGTTCTGTTAATTTTATTTTATTTATTTATTTAGTATACATTTGTATACCGCTACTTCCAGCGATCAGCAGCGGTTTGATTACAGATTGGAAATTGTCAAATCATGACAGGAAATTTTTGAGGTATAAACACATTGATTAGACAGGAAAGCACAGCACACAGAGAACTATTTTACAGGGAACATGGGCTATGGAGGGTTAAGTGGCTTGCCCAAGACCACAAGGAGCACCTGTGGGACTAGAAACCCCAGTCCTTCCGGCCCAAGATTGCTGTCCTCTAGTGGGATTTGAACCCCCGACCTTCCGGCCTGAAGTACCTTGCCCCAACCACTAGGCCACTCCTCCTTAAGAATAACTTGCTACTTGTCTCAGCTTCGGAGTCAACTGTTACTGCCTTAACACTACTGCATTGTCTGTGTGGGTTTTTTGGTTTGTTTTTGTCTACCCCCCAGCAATCAGGTTGCTAAATGCTGTCTGCAAGGCAGCTACACAGTCCTCACTTCATATCTTAGGTTGTACTACCATCCTTGTCAGGCCTCTGTACTTAACTATAACAATCAAACTTCACCCATTTGTGTTAATAAAACCAAAATATTATTTTTTCTTCTCTTATATATTCTTTTGACGCCTCAGTCTCATCAGCGCTTCGGCGTTTCTCCGCTTGGGTTTGTCAAGGGGGATGGTGTTATTTCTACTCTGGGACTTATTTCTTCAGAGAATTCATTGATTTAATATACTATAAAGATATAAAGCAATATTGATTGCTTAAAATTCTTACAATCATCGTCATTAAACCCAAGCGGAGAAACGCCGAAGCGCTGATGAGACTGAGGCGTCAAAAGAATATACAAGAGAAGAAAAAATAATATTTTGGTTTTATTAACACAAATGGGTGAAGTTTGATTGTTATAGTTTGGTATGAAGTAATTCACTCGGAAGAAGTCCTAAATCTGTTTGTTTAGGCCTCTGTACTTGACAGTGCCTTTGATTGTCTTGTGCTAGTTAATTGGTCAATGTAAACTTGCAACTTTCAGTCTTTTTTTAAATGTGGGCTGCTCCTAAAAATGGAATAATGCACAAGAGCCGAGCAGCCCTAAGCTTGGGAGTCCTCTACTTATTCGCCTGCTTAAATCCTTTTTATTGATGGAAGAAGCAGTGTTGCTACTTGTAATGGATGCTTTCCATAGACAGCAGGATTGATAAGGCACATGGTCCTTTCCACCTCCCCAAGAGTCGCCTGTAATCTTGAGCTTTAGAACTAACCAAGATGCTGAGGAGATCACTGCATGCTAGAAGGGCCAGACATGCTCTAAATTTAATGTAAAGTTCCAATTCGTCCCTCCAGTCCAGTCCAGACACATGAGTTATGCTCATCCATCAGCAGATGGAGACTGAGAACAAACAAAGCAAAGAACTCCCCTTAAGTAGCTTGTGCACCCTTCCAGAGCCAGTACTTCTCAGTCTGCAGCAGGTGGATGAGCATAAGCCTGTGCTCGCTGGCTGCTGTTTCAGTATTGAACTGCAGTTTTGGGGTGCAGCACATGGCGTCGCGTCCCTCCCCCAGCTTCTTCCTTAGCCACTTCTCGGGACCCTCCGGGTGACCAGAAGGTGGTTGCTCCCCCTTCTCCCCAACTTTTGGGAGGGGACAGGGTTTGAGCCTTCTGAGCTCCTGCACTTATTACCTACTTATATTGTGAAGGGAAACTAAAATTTAAAAAAAAAAAAAAAAAAAGCGGCAGTGTCACGGGGAAGCAGCGGCAGCACAGCGGGAACCCTGGGATCGCAGTGAGTACTTGTTTGATTGGATCTTGGAGAGGGGGGAGGCTTCTCCCATGCCGTGCTCACATGACCAAGCTTGAGAGGGCCTAATATGCAGTATGCGGCAGCTACCAGAGCCTGCTCTCTGCAGTCAGACTTTTGTGCTCTCCTTAATACAGATGTACTAGCTGCTGCAGAGAGCTTGACTGGGGGTATGCGACCTCAGACATTGCTGGGGGGGCGGGGGAGGGGAGGGTTCCTAGCCACGATGACCCTGCAGGAGATGTTGTGGTGGGAAGGCTGCCATTTTAGTTGCAGTCTCTTCTGCATTTGAGAGAAGGGAATCTCTAATTTTACAGTTGGGGCCCCCTGATCTCTTTGAGATTATTGGCGGGAGTCCTTGGGCAGTGGGGGTAAGTCCCCTTTCTCCCTGAAGTTTGTCTTATTGCTGCACTAAGCCTTTATGCTGCAGCAGGGTCTGGGGAGGGTTCTCCTGACATGCGGTCCTCCTCCTTGCCGGGGGGCCTTGGCAGCGGGGAAATGCCCATGCCGGGAGCGGTTCCCCAAACTGGAGGATGACGTCTCCTTGGGATCCTTTGGGGTTCTGGAGGTTCCTTCTGAAGAGTATCCAGACACCAAGGAGCTGGAGGAGGGGGAGTTTCCAGTTAGGGAGGACTTCTCTGCCATCCAGATTTTCCATAGAGATGAGCTCCCCTCCTTGATAAGACAAGACTTTGGTGGCTTTGCGGATTGCAGATGATCCGTTGCTTGCTCCTTTGGCTCTGCTCCTTAAGAGCAATCATATGCTACCTCATTCCTTTCCCATTCACAGGGTAGTGAAAGCAATGATTGAGGGAATGGAAGGTCCCTGATGCAAGCTTGTGGGTTTCCAGGAGGATGGGCAGGCTTTACCCACTCCCGTCAGACAAGAGTAGTGCGTGCAACTTCCCTGGGTGTATGCACTAATGACCACTGTCACCAGAAAGACTACCATCCCAGTGGAAGGGGAGGCAGCCTTGAAGTACCCGCAAAATTAGCGGATGGAGACACTGCTCAAGCAGGCCTTTGAGGTTTCTGCCCTGGTGCTTCAAGGGGCTATCTATGGCTCCTGTGTCATACAGACCTGTTTGCGCTGGTCACAAAAAATTTCTGAAGCAGTGCTTACTGAGGACGTAGCCGATGAGGAGTGGGCCCAGTTGGAGTCTGGCACTGCCTTCCTGGCTGATCTCCTCTGATTTGCGTAGGACGTCCACCAAGTCGATGGCAGCCATGGTGGTGGGTTGTCTGTTTTTGTGGCTTCAGAATTAGTCTGCAGACTTGACCTCCAAGACTAGATTGAGTAAGCTTCCCTTTTTGGCTAAGAACCTGGGAGACATTAAGGTCCCACTGTTCCTGGAGGACATGCCCAAGGCTGCTGGCTGTGGGTTGTCTTTTACTGGCTGGGGCATGAGATACGGACGTTGCACCCAGCTAGAGGGGCAAATCCTCAGAGGTCCCAATTTCTCCTGAAGAACCTCTCCTTTCATGGGCTGCAGGAGGTTCCGGAGCTGCCAAGTCCTTCCAATGACGGTTTGGGGGCCGTAGCAGAGATCCTGTCGATAGGAGAACCACCTAAGTTGATTTTATTCCACTTGGGCCCAACACACAGCAGATGCCTGAGTGCTGGAAGTGATCGTGAGGGCTGCGTTCTGGAGTTTGTGAAGCCTCTTGCAGACACCTTTGTCTCCATGTCAGGTTCCCGCCAAAGCCTTGACGATTTAGATGATGCTCTAGTGTCTTCTGCAGCTCGAGGCTGTTGCATAAAGAGCAGCAAGGTGAAAAGATTGAAGTCTGCAGTTTGCAGAAGAAGAAAAGGGCATAGAGAGAAGAAAGCCAGAGGAGGAGCGGAGTTCACAAGGAGTGTAGGGAGAGAGAAGAGAGGAAAGGTAATGAGGGGCAGTAGAGTGAATGCATTTGTTAGGAGAAGTTTGAATTGGATATGGAAACAGAAGGGGAGCCAGTGAAGTGATTTTAGAAGAGGGGTTATATGAGTGTATCGGGGCTGGTGGAAGATTAGCCGCGCAACAGAGTTCTGAATAGATTGAAGAGGAGAGAGATGACACTGAGGGAGGCCAGCAAGGAGAAGGTTGCAATAATCAAGACGCGAGGTGACCAAAGAGTGGACAAAGAGCCTTGGTAGTGTGTTCAGAAAAGAATGGACAAATTTTGTTAATGTTGTAGAGAAAAAAATGACAGGTTTTAGCTATATGTTGAATATGTGTGGAGAAATAAAGGGAGGAGTCAAAGATGACCCCAAGGTTGCAGGCTGAAGAAACAGGAAGAGGTTGCCAACAATGATAGAGAAAGGAGGGAGGGAGAGGAGGGTTTAGTGGGAAAAATAAAAGTTCAGTTTAAGCTATATTCAGTTTTAGGCAGCGGTGAGACATCCATCTGGCAATGTCAGATAAACAAGTAGAGATATGAGTTTGGGGCAAAGGAGAGATGTCAGGTGTGTGTAGATAGATTTGAAAACCAGCATTTGAAATGATACTGAAAGCCATGGGAAGAGATGAGTGCATCAAGGGACTGGATATAGAGAGAGAAAAGAAGAGGGCCCAGAACAGACCCTTGAGGTACACAGAGAGGGATGGCAGAAGAAGAGGAACCTCCAGAACAAACACTGAAAGAACAATTGGAGAGAGGAGAACCAAGACTATGCAGGGCCTCTAAAACCAAGATGATAAAGTGTCGAGGAGGAGGTGGTCAACAGTATTAAAAGCAGCAGAAAGATCAAGAAGAATGAGAACTGAGTAAAGGTCTTTGGACTTGGCAAGGAACAGATCACTGGAGACTTTAGCAAGAGCTATTTCAGTAGAATATAATGGACAAAAACCAGGTTGAAGTGGATCAGAGAGGGCTTAAGAGGTGAGAAATTCGAGACAGCAGTAGAGAACTGCACATCTAAGAATTTTGGAAATGAAAGGGAGAAGGGTCGATAATTAGGACAAGTAGGATCAAATGAGGAGAGGAATGATTATAGCATACTTTGAAGGCTGCTGTGAAGGTTGCAGTGGAAAGCGAAAGGTTGTGAATATGTGAGATGAAAAGGATGACAGAGGAGGAGATGGAGTTGAGTAGAAGAGTGGGGATAGAATCAGAAGAATAGGTAGTTTAGAGGAGGAAAGAAGAGAAGTTTCCTCAACAGAGATTTTAGAAAAGAATGAAAGGGCGATAGAGGTTGAGGGGAAAAGTTGGTAATGGAGAGGGGGAAGGGGGGGTGAAGAAGATTTAATGGGGACATGAAGAGTAATCTTATGTACTTTTTCATGGGAATAGTCTTCTAGGGTTTGGGTAGAGAGAAGGAAGGATTGGAGGTGGAGGAGCCTTAAGAGAAGAGAGTAGAAGAGATGACACGGGTTAGAGGCAATACCGTTAGATGGAGAAAATAGTTTTGCTTATCGAGTGCAATGGACTGGAAAGAAGAAAGCATAAATTTGAAGTGAAGAAAGTCAGAGCATGGCATTTGTGCCAAGTGTGCTCAGCTGAGCGGGCACAAGAATATAGGTAGCGGGTAGTTGAAGACAACCAGGGCGGAGGTGAGGTGCGCTTCACAGGACATGGATTGGACAGAGCTAGGGTATCCAGAGTAGAGAAGAGCATTTCAATCAAAGCGGTTTACATTGTAATTTAAACTTGGTAATGTACATTAAACAGGGACATTGATAACTTGGATTTTTCTGAGGCAATGGAGGATTAAGTGATTTGCCCATGGCCACAAGGAGTGCTAGTGGGAATCGAACCCTGGTCTCTTTGTTCCCAAGCCAGTACTCTTTTAGGCTACTCCTCCATTCCCTTCTGTTCTACTGCCAACTGCAGACTTCGATCCTTCCACCTGCTGCTCCTTTTGCCTGGAGCAAACTACTTGAGTCTGTATGTCAGGGTTCATCGCTGGCCCTTTTCAAATTCAGGCTGAAAACCCACCTCTTCGAGGCTGCTTTTAGAGCCTGATTCACTTAGTTTCCTCTGTATTTCCTTACCATTCCCCTAGATATATCCTTGTCCTCAGCTGTTGGGATCTAATCTGTCTTAACTAGATTGTAAGTTCTGATGAGCAGGGTCCGTCTTTTGCATTTCTGTACAGTGCTGCATACACCTTTCAGCGCTATTCAAGTGATCAGCAGTAGTAGTAGTAGTAGTAAAACCAGGAAGAAGCAATAGTAGTGGCAACAGCAGCAGCCGTCAGTACAGGGTCCCTTGTGTCAGTGTGCACTTACAGGTCCCAGTAGGTAGCATGGGTTTCCAGCCTAATAGGAAACTTACCCAGGAGGAATAAGGGCCTATGAATATTCACTGGCTCACAGGCCACATGCTGACTGGTGACTTGGCATAGATCACAGTGAAAGTCCAGAGAGGAGGAGAAATGGCTGTTTCTGCGACCTCCATACACTGATGTGACTCCATTTGGGATCCTGACCCTAAGTCTAGGAACCACTGTATTAGACCATAATTCAAGTTCTTTTTGATCTTTCCTCATGTTGTCCACTCCGTCAAGGAGTCTACTTTGTTGCAAATGTTCCTGTCTGCTAATAGGCAAACATTTTGCTGCAATCCTTCAGCAGTATCACTTGCAAAATATATTGCATTTCTTTGATACTCATTTAGATGTATCTTGATACATAGTGGGTGATGTTAAATAAACCATAAATCAGACTGTTGCCTCCTTTCCCCACTGTTCACTATACCTGTTACTTCTGTTAACTAGAGGTATTCAGTCCCTTGGTGCTGCAATGGTTTGGTTGCTCATTTCTTTGACTCTCATCTTTTTAGTCTATGCAAACAGTCTAACAGTTATACAAAATAGAAAGTTGTTAAAGAAACCCCATGAGAATAATGGCTATAAATTGCACTGAATTTTTGTTAGGTTTGTTCCTATGTGGATCAGATATATAGCTGGACCACTATGAAGCTAGTCCTTTTTACTTTATTAATTCCCAGTATCAAAAGAATTGTATTTTGAAGAGTTTAAAGCGTAAGCCAAATACTTCCATAGAAAGTAGTAATAAATATAATGAAATGCAAGTCATGCCGTACAATGCCGACACAGCACTGTGTTTTGAACTTTACTCCAGAAATTAATAGACAAGTTCTGTTTCAGGAGCTTCTTCACCGCCATCTGCACAGGTTAGCCAGTTGGAACTGCGCTCTCTGCAACCGCACAAAAGGACTGTGCCGACGAAAACATGCCTCTCTGCTCCTGATAGCTTCTGATCGGGTCAGGTCTGCAACCAGGAGGCCTAAAGCCTCTCCCTATCACCGACCCAAGCCCATAAGAGCTTCTTCACCGCCATCTGTACAGGTTAGCCAATTGAAACTGCACTCTCTGCAACTGCACAAAAGTACTGTACCGCAAGGCTTGCCCGTGCCTGAGGGCCCTTTGGTGGGGCCCTTAGGCGGGGAATGACGGCAGGGGATGAGACCACAACCATCCAGTCCAAAACCGCTGCCTAATTTTATGTGCTCCCACGAGCCCCTGACCATCACTGATAATTACCTGATTCCACGAGACCCTACTACCCACTGACCTCAGACTGAATCCATCGAACTCTCCAGCTCAGCGTGCTCAACTGAAAAGCTGCTCTGCAAGGCCTGGTTGGACTTAAAGAAATCCACTTAGAATTCACTGAAGACTTGACAAATAAGGTAACTCCATCCTAATGAGTATTGTAGTCTGTGAACTGATCATACCACACAGAAGCTGACACTTTTGGTAATGAGCTATTTACAAATACATGTATTATGAGATTCTATCTAGGTCTCATAAGCATAGCAACATAGCTCCTTGATTGTATACTCCCATTTGTACAGCAAATGTGATTCAATTGTATAGTCCCAATTAATTACCAATTCTCACTGCTGCAGATCAGGCTATATTGCCCAACTTGTTTTTCTCCTCTTAAAATTCTGCAACTAAATATTCACAGAAAATGGAAGTCAAACTCTTGCTATTTTGCACTGCCAATCTGCTAAGTTTAGTTACCCCTACAATACACCAAACACATCTAACTGATCAATTCTCATACAGCATATCTATACTCTCATACAATTATCGTCTGAAAGAAGCAATGCCTGGACACAAACCCCTGAGAAAATCACAAAATTTATCACACAGACGCATTCTCACAATTCCATGTAGCAACGTAAGTCTTACAAAAGCAGCTAATCAGACTCCTGCTAACATAGGCGGTCTCCTAGTAAACGCTAGATCAATAAAAAATAAAATTCTTATATTACTTGATTACATCTATGACAACAAACCCGATATGGTGTTTATCACGGAAACATGGCTTTCAGAAACTGATGCCATCCTACTTAACCAATTCAAACACCCTGACTACCAATCCTTTTACACCACAAGGAAAAATGAGCGTGGAGGTGGAGCCTCGATTCTTGCCAAGACAAACCTAAGGCCCACTTTAATAGACAGCAGATGTTATTGAAGGCCTTGACACCCTCCTAATTGAAACAAGGGATGCAGCATTTTGCCTCATTTACAGAGCCCCTTCACAGGATTCTAGCTCCCTTAGCACAATACTGGAGACTACATGCACCCATGACAGGCCCAACAAACAGTTAATAGCACTTGGTGACTTCATCTTCGCCTCATTACAAAGCTCCCAAGCCCCCTCTTTAATTAGAGCCATGAACGAGATGGATTTTACACAAATTACAAATACCCGCAACTCACAACAAAGGAAATACCTTCGATCTAATTTTCATTCCGTCTCAGATATTAAAAGTCCATTCCCCAACCTACCAAACACAACCTATCCCATGGTCGGATCATTATAGCATCACTTTTGAGTTACCATGCAATGACACATTACATAAACCGAAAACTATGCTTCCACCTAAATCTCGCTTCAAATCCTATGATGAGGTATCATTCCTTGAAGACATACTCCCATAGTTAAACCATGACACATCAGACATTGATACTCTTCTTGCCACCTGGAACAGTACCGTATCCGAGGCAGCAACTACCCCAGTGACCACAAATAATCTGACCTCTAGAAGGTCAAATTTATGGTACATTGACAAACTGAGAACCCTAAAAAGACTCCTCCATAAATTGTAAAGGAGATGGAGGAAAAACAAAAGCACAGAGAATAAACTCCAATACTTGAACACACTTGCAAATACAAAGATGATATAAACAAAGCTAAGACAGAAAGCCATTCCAGATTAATAATGAAATCTCAACATGCCAAGAGAATTTTTCCAGGTAGTAAAATCCTTAACCAAATCACCAGACAGTTTCAACCCATCTGCGCAAATCAGCACACACGCTCTTGCGAACTCCTACAAGTTCAAAGTTGTGTTCTTTCCCATGACCCCCCAAAGTCCTTAATGGAACCCCCATGATCTCCCAATGCTAAACTCACTCTCGACAATCTCCCTATCTCAATTGGATAAAATTGTATCCACGATAAATGCAACCACAGCCCCAGGAGATCCATGCCCTGATGCCTGGGTAAAGACAGCACATGATGCCTTAGCACCAATTATCAAAAAAATTGTAAACCTATCCTTAACCCAAGGCTATATGCCAAAACCCCTGAAACAGGCATCTATATGACCTATATTAAAATTGAACACACTAGACAAACTACAACCAAGTTCATATAGACCAATATCAAGTCTACCATACCTAGCAAAGATAATTGAAAAAAACTGTTCAAAACAGACTACAGGACCACCTAGACTCAAATTCTCCCCTTGATCCACAACAGTATGGCTTCAGAACACATCATGGTGTAGAAACCTTACTCAGCTCTATTCAATACACTACTCAAAGGTATTGAGAAACCCAAATATGCTATCGTAATGATATTCCTTGATATTGTATCAACTTTTGATTCCATTAAACATAATATGCTCCTAGCAAGATTATAACAAATTGGAGTTGGTGGAGCAGCCATAACCTGGTTCACCTCATACCTAAAGGACCATACCCAGCAGGTAAAAATTGGACAAAGATCATCTCTTCCTTTATTCAAAACCAAGGAATCCCGCAAGGCTGAGCACTTTCTGCCCTTTTATTTAATATCTACTTTCAACCACTCTGCAAAATCTTTCAAAAGCACAAAGTTTTCTACCATATATACGCTGACAATAATATGATGCGCCTTCCAATTAATACTCTAAAACTCAACCTAGCCCAAATTGCAACATGCTATTATGAGGCTGCAAAGTGGCTTATATCAAACAACCTAAAAATAAACATCAACAAAACAGAGGCCATATTTATAACCAGAGACGAGGAATTCTCGCCTCCCTCACAGATACACCTTGGAGAAACAGCAATCATACAACTCCAATTACAAGACTACATTGATGAACAAAAACTCCTTGATGAGCATCAATTTGGCTTCCGACCCTTCCACGGAGTTGAAACCCTCCTAATCGCCCTAACAGATTTACTCATCAGAGGCACCAATGACAACAACAAAGGCTTCCTTCTCCTCTTCATAGATCTGTCTGCTGCATTCGATAGCATCAATCATAATACCCTCATTAACAGACTAGAATACCTAAAAATAGGAGGGACAGTCCTTGAATGGTTCAAATCATACATCTCAAACAGGTTAATACGGATACAATTAGGTAAAGACACATCCGAAACTTTCCCACAAGGTCAAGGCATCCCCCAAGGATCAGCCCTCTCAGCCCTCCTCTTCAATTTATACCTCCAGCCCATTACAAACATATTTAAGAAGCACAAAATTAACCATTTCATATACGCAGATGATATCATGCTTGCCACCCCCATAAACCCTAACAATCCCAAATATGATAGCCTACTCCAATGTATGAACGAGACTACTAAATGGCTTGAAGACAACCACCTAAGCATTAACCTCAAAAAAACAGAGGCAATGTTCATAACGAGGAAATCAGACACTGACTACATATACCCCAATACAATCACAATAAATAATACACCTATACCTGTTAAAAAGGAGGTAAAATACCTTGGAATAATCTTAGACCACTCACTCTCCATGATTCCACACATAAAACACACAGTAAAAACCATATTTTATAAACTCAAGACAATACAACATCTGAGACCCCTACTCAACACCGATGACTTTAGATCTGTAGTCAATACACTCATAACCCCCCACTTCGACTATTGTAATAGTCTCCTAAATGGACTTCCAGTAAAAAGCATATACCATCTCCAAAGAGCCCAAAACATATGCGCCAAGATGGTCACTAAAGCTAATCTAACAGACCATGTCACCCCAATTCTCCTAGACTTACACTGGCTCCCTATAAACAGCCGAATAAAATACAAAATCCTCCTAACTACATTCAAAATCGTCAACAACATCTCCCCATCACAACTATCCACCCTAATACACCCCCATCAGATACTAGATCACGCAGACAGAACGCAACCCACTCCCTCAACATAAAAACAAATTTTAGAAAAACTAAAGCGACAACAAGTGACAGGGCTTTCTCCTTCGCTGCCCCCACCCTCTGGAATGAAATACCATTAACACTACGCATGATAAAAGACCTTCACCAATTCAAAAAAGAATTAAAAACCTACCTCTTTACAAAACACTTTGAAATCCCCTACCAACAAAGAACCTCACCAATACAATCACAGAAACACATACACTGTACCCAAGACAGAACAAATGACTAACACAGAAAATTTCTCTAACCCCTCACAACACGCTAATGAACCACTCAAACAGTTGACTATTTCACCACTGTAACTAACTAAGATGCTCTCCATGTATATAAATTTTACATAGTTTGAAAAGCTCTGTTATAGTTAATGTTCAAAATATGTTCAAAATGTTGTTCAAAATATGTTCAAAATATGTTCCCTGTAAGCACACCTGTATATAGTTAAAGCATAATGTTCCTTGTAAATGTATACAGAAGTATACAATTGTTCTGTTTAAAGTTCAATGTAAACCGCCCCTGATCTCTGGAAGGGGCGGTATAGAAAAGACCGTTAAATAAATAAATAAATAAAATAAATAAATCACAGTAAAGGAAGAGCTAAAATTCCTAGGGATTACCATAGATAAAGCCCTTGGTCTTTCCACCCACATAACCAAATCCACTCAAGCCATATATAGAAAGATTAAAATACTACGACGACTAAGACCCCTACTAGAACAATCAGACTTGAGAACAGTTATCCAAATAATGATTCAATCCTCATAGATATTATAGTAGCATACTTCAAGGCCTCCCAAAGCAGACACTAGCCCACCTACAGCTTGCACAAAACACTATTGCACATGTAATAATGAAAGCATCTAATTCAGATCATATAATACTAATCCTACACAGTCTTCACTGGCTCCCTATAGCCAATAGAACAACATACAAGAATCTGGTTATTATTTTCAAGATACTACACGATATATCCCATCATACATAGCATCACTAATATCCAAAACCCCAGACACCAGACAAAGAAGGGGTTGTTCACAAAACTCACTATGCATAACATCTGACTTTTGTAAAGCAAATAAAACAACAAAGAAAAGAGCATTCTCTCATTATGCCCCAACTCTTTGGAATTCACTTCCTGCCGCAGTAAGAGAAGTGAAAGATCTTACCAACTTTAGAAAAAGATTAAAGACATTCTTTTTCAACGAGCACTATGGTCAGTTCCACTCTGAATCTCCCCCATCCTATCAAAAGGTAAACTTATTCCACTGTATCTGTTCTCTGTCCATACTTAATCCTTGCAAGAAACCACAGTTAATACCTTTACGGAACATCAAAACGTCTTGCTTACTACTAAAAATGTAAATAGTTTACTTATGTTTTTGTACATAGTTAACTCTGTTCAATGTATTGTTCAAGTTTTTGTTCATTGTAAACCACCTTGATTGCCAGATAGGGCGATATATAAGAATGTGAAATAAATAAATAACTAATGACACTTGTCTTTATGCATGCAGCAATCTTTGCATGTACTGGACTCCATCTGACCATATCTTATTGCTCAAAATTGCTGTTGGAGCCTCAACTCAACATCACTGCAGGCAGAGACTTTCCTTTAAATTTCCAAAACAATCAAAGTGCATTATTTCACAAACCTGGTTCTAATTAGATGATTTTTTTTCATTGTTATAGACTACATAAGGGGAATATTTTTATCAAATTAGGGATGAGCAGAAAGTCTGTATCAGGCCCTAAATTAATACACTTTGAACATACTTCAGGTGAATCTGAGAGTGAGGAGGATCTCTGTGATCAAAGGTGACCATTTTTGTCAATATTATGGTCGTCAAGATATTTTGTTTTTAAGTTGCCATTTTACAGAGGCTATGGGACGGGGAAGAGGCAGATTTATCTGCCATTGCAGAAATTCCAGTCAGTTGGCAAGATCTTTGGTTGCTATCTGGTCTCTGGCTTGGACACAGTTGCCAAACCTTGCATTCATTTGATTAGCGCAGGATCAAATCCGGATGCTTGATTTAGGATTATCATTTGTTCAGACACCTAGACATATGATCCCTTCTCCACGTGTATTGCTTTACATAGAATTTTTTGCAAATTCGTAGCAACTGTATATTGTTTTACATACTCTGTACTATACTAGTGTGGCCTCCCTCACGGTGGTATCCTACTATAGCAGATTCAGTTCTTTCCACTTTTCTAAAATTGGTACTTAGGGGACCATTCAGTGTTGGAACAGGTCCAGAGGGGATTTTATAGTAATTACTCATCATCGACGGACTATTCAATAATTAACTCAAGATTCATCCATAGTGATACAACCAGCGGATAAAGGAAGTGCAATTGTTGTGCAGTCTCATACACAATATCATGCTGAGATGACTCACCCATTGTCTGATGCTAAATTATGTTAAATTGGTGATTCGATCACACAAATCAGGCAAGAAGTCTTGGCTATTATTGAACCGGCTCTGTAATCTGGATAGATTACTTCTAAGGAATATCAATTTCTCAACATGTCACATCCTAAGACCGTTTATCTACTTTGTTCTTAAGATTCATAAATCTTTAATTCACCCTCCAAAACACCTTATTTCTTGCAGAGATTTTGTGCATGACTCTATTTCTAAATTTGTAGATTTATTTCTCAATCCAGCAGCGCAACAGATCCAGTCATATGTTGATGATATGGACTTTTTAATTAAACTACATACTGTCAGATGTTCCTGTAAATAACAGGTTAATTATACTTGACATTTCATCACTGTTTACAAACATTGACCTAGCGTCAAGCCCTGGATGATATTCAGTACATAGATTTTTCTGAGATCATTCCCCCCACCCCCACCCCTGGATTCCTACAATCTTTTCTTTTTGAACCATTGCATTTAGCATTGGTTTACAGTTATACTTTTGGCATAATGGAGGATATTATCAACAAATATTTGGAGTAGCTATGGGAGCGCTAGATGCTCCTCCTTTAGCAATATTATATATGAATTAGTTTGAGCATACATATGTTTATAAATCTTCTAGGTATACATACTGTAAATATAGAATTGTTTTATATTTGGATGACATTCTATTCGCATAGACTGGGGAGGAAATAAGTTACTCATCGTCCTTGATAAACGTAAATGCAAGCACCCCAAATTTATCATTTATAATGGCTCAGTATTTACAAGTCATTGAATTTTTTGATGATAAAAGTTTTGAAAGTGCCGTAAAACTAAGAGAAATAATCTCCTACGATTTTATAGTTGTCATCTCCTGGGTTCAAAAATGGGGTTGCCTACAAGCCAGTTTCTCAGAGCATGACATATTTTCTCCTCTGTATAGAAATTTAAGATACAGGTGCATCCGAATTACACAAACAGATTTGAGCAATGTGGATATCCTTTGGATATAATCAGGCAAACCTTTAAAAGTACTTTCCATGCCCACCGAGACTGGCTGTTATTACCTCAACAGAACCAGCAAGAGGAACATATAGTTTTGAGTACTCCCCTATTTAGATGGGATCTGTGAAGTTACTACCATTATCAAAAAATGTTGGCAAATGCTAGATGTACATCAGTGTTTAGAGGTTGAATTATTCTTTTGTTATATCCGTGGAAAGAACTTCCACAATATGCTCATACGAATTATGATCATGCCTGTACAAGTGGGTGAGACTTAGGGTCATCTATATGGTTTTTGCGATGGCACCATGGAAGGAGATACATTTAACAATTGGTTTCATGCTACCTACAGTGGTGTGCAAAAGTCTGGAATCACTTGTAAATTTGACGTTTTTCCAACTTCGTGACCTTATATCGTAATTTCTTTTTCCTCCCAGTGGCTTTTTCTGTGTATCTCATGATAAGTGATAGATTTGGCTATTAGGGCCAACTTTTAGTATTGGTTTGGCCTTATTTTCTGAGTTTGTTCCCCATAGATGTCCTGTTGATAGATTTTCTGTGAAAATCATGTAATGTTCATCGTTGGCCAGCGATATATTATTGTAAGTATGCTTTAAAATATTATGGACGCATGCCAGGTTTCCTTCAAACTAATGTATGTGGCCTTGAAAAAGGCCATTTTTATGTGTGTCAGTGATGGCTCAGTATTTGATGGGCCACCCTTTGTTCTTGATCACTTGACTGCACTTTGTCGGCATTGAATGAACCAGTCTGACAAGGTGATGGTTGGTGACAACGCAGTTCCAAGCTGCAATGATTGACTCAATCAGCTCACACTTTGATGTTGGATGCCTCTTGGTTATTTCCAAGGCCGCCTTGTGCCACAGGTTCTCGACTGGATTCAGATCTGGAGACTGGGCAGCCCAGTCCATTGACTTGATGTTCCGCTACTTCCAGCTGATCACCTGTCTGGAGCGATGGCAGGGTGCATTGTCATCTTGGAATAGGAACTGGCCAGGAAACAGCTAGTGTGCTGATGGCACCATGCACTTTTGCAGTATGGTGATTTTACTTGGCCCTGTTGACCATTCCATCGATGATGTGAAGATGTCCAATGCCACTGGCAGCCATGCAGCCCCAGACCATGACCTTCAAAGGATGTTTCACAGTGAGGTTGAGACACTCAGGCTTGAATTCCTTTCCAGGAAATCTCCTCACATAGGTGTGGCCCTGGTTACTGTTAGTGTGGGTTATTCCTTTCCCAGCACTATATACCACTTACCCTCGGGACGTCTGTTAATCCTCTGAGCTGAGGAATCGCCTTACCTTCTCTGTTTGGAATTCCAGGGGAACAAACACACACACTTGCACATAAGTAGTATGTAAGTTTATTCCACAGGTTACAGGGGCTGTCTGTCTTTTATACATTAACAGAAACATATACATACGTCATCAACTCATCCCCTGAGGCCCACCACAGCTTATCAGTAACTTCACAGATGTTAGTTGTCTCCATGTAGAACAATCAATTTGTCTTAGCACAGCACATTCCTTTCCATATATAGATATATACAGGATTCCTATTTTCCCTTGCGGGCCTCTTAGTCCTGCTACACACTTTAAACTTTATTTTTCCTCTATCATTTACCAAACAGGCAGAAGGTGCTTTCATCGCTGAATAGCACATTTTCCCACATTTCAGTCGACCAGGTTGAATGCTTTCTTGCCCACACGATCCGGTTGCGCCTTTGTATGTCAGTCATCAGTGGCTTATTCCGTGCTTTGCAGCCCCGGAGACCAAACTGCAGGCACCGGCGATAAACTGTTGATGAGCTGACACTGACCTTACTCTTGTCTGACCACTCTCGAAGTAGCTGAGGGAGAGGTCAACTTGCGATTAGTCAGTGAAATGCGTCGTAGTGCGTTGTCCTGGCGTGATGTTCATGCACGTGGATGACCTAATGAGGCTTGTCCACCACTGAACCCGTTTCTTTCTTCTTCTGTACAATCTTAACAGCATTCTGACTGCATCCAACTTTCCTGGCTATCTGACAGCTTGAAAATTCTTCCTCGCTCATAAAGGACACACGAACACACTCCTCCGTCAGGGTCCGAGTCATTTGCATGGTCGATCCAGAAAGCGTATGATATTCAAAAATTCTGCGCATTTTTATAGCTGCACTGTTGGCTAGATATCTGCATTGTGATTGGTTAGTGAAACCAGCCTCCTGATTGGTCAGAAATAACATGTGCATATTGGATAATCTCGATCCAGTTTTGATGCAGGATCCACAAAAATCGCAGTAGCTATCTCCCAGTGTCTGTAAAGTATTTAAATTGGAAGCAAGGAATGCAAAAAGTCAACTCTAATAGCCAAATGTATCACTTTTAACGTGGTAGAAAGATGTATATACTGGGCTAACGCAAAATTTAACAAAAAAATGTTAGAAAGTGCGAAAAACGCAAAACTCATAAGTGATTCCAGACTTTTGCACACCACTGTACACAAGTACTTTTGCGGCCTATCTAATTTTATATCCTTATGGACTTTTGTATATTGGATGCACAAGCCGGCAATTTAAAAGTCAGCTTTAGACTGACTTTTACAGCCCCTATGGTTCAACATCACCTTTAAGCATGATCATTCTTTTGCACAAGTGAAGCGGTGGATTACTGATCATTTATCGCCCAAAATTCGTGGTGGTAATCATGGGATTGAATTAAATAGAACAATCATGTATTTTTAGACTTAGCATGGGACTCAATGAAGTAGATTGGTTGTCCTTAATTTGATAAAGATATTCCCCTTATGTAGTGTGTTACTTGGATCTAATTAAGCAGTGTATTTTTATAGTATGTGAACTGATGCACTTTAATTGTTTCAGAAACTTAGGCAAGTCTGCCTGCAGTGATACCATGTTGAGGTTCATATAACCATTTTGAGCAATAGGATATGGTCAAATGATTGAACTTTTCAATACATGTAAAGATTGCTGCATTCATAAATTTAAGTATCGTTAGCTCTGAAGCAGAACTTTTTAAAATTAATTTCTGGAGTAACGTTTGAAACGGTGCTGTGTCAACATTGTATGACATGGCTTGAATTTCATTGTTATGCTTTTATTGGAAATATTTGGCTTACAACAATTTAAACTCTTAAAGTTTCAAATTTTTTTGATACTGGGAATTAAAGTTAAATAGGCTAGCTTCATAGTGGTTAAGCTATATATTTTGATCACATAAGAACAAGTCAGACAAAAATTCATTTTGTCATTATTCTCATGGGGTTTCTTTATTAATTTTCTCATCTTTCTAAAACAACCTCTCCCATTTTATAAATTTGCTTATTTTGGTCCCTAATTGCATGGTTTTATATACTTATAGCGAATCATACTGGCAGTTTGATATCCCATTTCGCTAATTAATACAGAACTGCTGTAGCCTTCTGTATCTCCTGGATTTTGCATTCTGTCATTACCTCGCTGTCATCAAAAAATACCTTGTTTTTCTATTAGTCTTCATTACATGGCCTAGAAGTCAGTATAGCTTCAGATCATGGGTGTCTGGGTTTTTTGGGTGGTTTAAATTTTTTTTTAAATATTCTGAGGTAGCATCAGACTGAGTAGGCCAAACCGTGTAGTCGTACATGAGGAGACAGGTATCATTGGCCAGCATAGCTTTAAAAAAAAAAAAGGGTGATGAGACTGTAGAAAATGAAAAGGGATGTGGTAACACAGCAGCAATGCGATTAGTCCGTTTCTCCCTTGTGGGAAGTGAGAGAGATTTTTTGACTGTTGGCCCAGCTGCCTTGAATCCTAAAGAGGATTCAGATTCATTTATTGGCCTGACAGTTTTACATGCATTGCCAAGGCATAATATATTATAGTAATGAAAGTAAAATTGGAAAGAAATAATTTTCAAAATAACAATAGTAACAGCAAAGTACATCACCGTGAAGAGAGGACTACAAGGACAATTCCTGGGTTCTGTTGCTGGTCTGTATTGTCACTGGTCCCATATTTCTTGCCTGGCACTGTTGTTTCTCCTGTTTCCTTGGGAAATGTGCATCTCTGGTATGTTTGTATTCTGCACAGTGCCAGGGGAAATTCATGTGTTTGTTTCTCCAGTGTTGCTAGGAGGAAAGCTGATGCCTGCTGCCAGCTGCTGAGTTGAAGACACAGAAGAGAGGACAGGGTTTGAGAGAGGGGAAAAGAGTTGGAATGTTTTGAAATACTGACTGGGCAGGGTGAGGGGATGGAAATGGAGGCTAGAGAGAGCTCATGTACTGACACTTCGGGGGATAGGAATGGCTTTGAGATCTCATCACTTCTCCTTTCATGAGTATTATATATCAGTGGCGGCCAGCTTTTTTTTCATTAGTGAGCTGCATGATCAGAAATCAGTGTGTAAGGGGTGTGGCTTTGGGACCCATGAGACCGGCCCAACTGCATACTTTTTTTTGTTGTTTTTTGTATGCAGCAGCATCAGAAGGCAGTCAGTGGAAGTGCCAGACCCGGGGTAGCAATTTACCTGCTGACATTGGTTGTGTGGCTTTGACTCCTGTGCTGTCCTGCTCTATTGGGAGGCCCAGGGCTGGCCTTATAATTAGGAAACTAGGTGGTCGCATAGGATGGTGACATTTTGAGGGCAGCCCAATCATGGCCTACTTAACAGCAAGTTTCCTGCCATGTGCCAGCCCTAATCAGTACAGGCGCTGAATTGAATGCTCAGTGCTTGCACAGATTTGCAGTACAACTGTCTGACCACCTCATCTGCTGGTTGACTCACAGATACCCCTCTTCGTCCCAAGCCCGCATCTTACAGCCTTTGTGTTTTCAGGTAGGACTTCTGTCCTCCACTGGCTTCCCAGCCTCCAACCCTCCAACTTGCTGCATGCTGTGCTACAATTGCTGGTACTGGGGTAGGCCTCGCTGCTATCCTGTTTCTCATCTGTCACGCTGCCATCACTGCCTTAAGCATTCCCCGTATCAATGCATCTACAGAATTCAGGCCCATCATGATACATCCTCCCTCTTCTTCCAGCCCCCCCCCCCCCCCCCAGTGCTTATTATCCACATTATTGACTGCAGGCTATGAATCATGGAGCTCTAGGGTATCTTGCACAGTTCAAATACTGCAGTCTCTTCCAGGGCGGTAGAGGAGCAGAAAGTGACTGAAGCATAGCTGCTCTTGTCCACTTCTTATGAATTGGCACCGGCCTGAGAGGTGGGAAAGGGCTTTGTGTGCTGTGGGAGGGGGGAGAGCTGGATGTGTGCCGGGAAGGGGAATGGTGATTGAGAGAGAGTTATGGGGAGGGAGGTATATGCTGTTGGGGAGGAAATGGGAAGGTGTATGGGCAAGGTGGTGATAGAGGGAGTGCTCTGGTGGGGTGTGTGCAGGGTGGTGGGGGAATTGAGGGAGAGGTATGATGAGGGGCATCTTTCCACCTGTCTTCCTCATAAACCCACCTAACCTCTTCCTCCTTTCTCTACATCTGTGAATGGCACTTCTCCTCCCCATTTCCTCAGCTTGCAGTCTTAGGGTTATCTTGGACTCTGCTCTCTGCGCACATCCGACAGATAACTAAAACCTGCCACTTTTTTCTCTATAACATCAGCACAATTCATCCTTTTCTACTCGCATTACTAAAACCCTCATTCACTCACTAGTCATGTACTGCTTTGGCTGTTGTAACCTGCTCTTCACTGGTGTCCCTCTGAATCATCTCTCATTCTTCAATCTGTTCAAAACTCTGTTGCACAGCTTATCTTCTGCCAGTGTTGCTATGCTCATGTAACCTCTCTTAAGTCACTTCACTGGCTCCCTATCCAGTACAAACTTCTGTTGACATATAAGCGCATTTATTCTGCGGCTCCTCACTACCTTTCTTCTCTTCTCACTCTGCACTCCTCCTCGGGAGCTCTGCTCCTCTGGCAGATCCCTTTTATCTGTGCCCTTCTCCGCCACTGCCAACTCCAGACTTCATTCATTCCAACTTGCTGCTCCATATGCCTGGAATAAACTGAGTCCATGTGTCGGGCTCCTTCTCTAGCCCTCTTCAGATCCAGGCTAAAAACCCACCCCTTTGGATCCTGATGCTCCTCACTCTCTTGTCCACTGCTTATGTATCTTACCATACTCTAGTCCCCGGCTTCGGTATGTGTTTTGTCTTGATTAGATTGTAAGCCCTGATGAACAGGGACTGTCTTACATCTATTTGTACAGTGCTTTGTACACTTTGTAGCACTATACAGATGATTAGTAGTAGTAGTAGTAGTAGCAGCATACCTTTGGGGGTATAGGGGAGGAGGTTAAGTCTGAGGAGGATACGCAAGACCACATGGCAGAGGAAGAGAGAAGTGACAGGAGTTACTGGACACAAGGGAGGGATGGAAGAGGCAGAAAGGACATTAAAGTGGACTGGGGAAAATCCTCCGTTCTAACATACTGGAATCTATCAATCATTTTGGGATCCTGCCAGGAATTTGGAGGGTTGGGATTATGGTTGAAAAGTGTTAGGAAGGTATAAAAGGAGGAGTGAAATCTGAGTCCATAGAGAGAAATATAGGGAAGAAAAGAAAGCTGAAACGGAAAAGATCTGTATCAGAGACTGATGCAGGGGAGGAAATGGAAGGGGAGAAAAAGCGCAGATGGACTTGAGACCCTGAACTTGTACCCTGCTTTGAATGAAAGTGATAAGTTCGGATATAAATTGATTTAAATAAAAAAGATGAAGGAAAGAAGAAACCAGAGACTGGAACCAACATGATTAGAAAAATAAAATGGTCGGACAACAAAGGTAGAGGAGAAAAATTTATTTTCAATTTTTTGATTGTGATGTGTCAGCTTTCAAGCACATTTTGCAAGAACAGTAACACCTATTATGGAGGTTCTGTCCTCTCTCTCTCTGTCCATACACATGGATTTGTTTGCACCAGAGGTACAAAGGGACACACAAAGGAACAGATGAGACAAGCCAAGAAGGTTTTACCAAAATTACCTTGGATCACTCCGATGAGGTTACTAGCTGAAGCCATGTTACAGCGGTGGCAAAAGACAGGAGCCCCTGGTTTGTAGTGATGGGAGGAGTCTGGCAGGTGAGGGCATGAGTGGAATTCTGCTTTATGCAGAGCTGGAGTGAGGTCTTTTCCACTGTGCGGCCTTAACCACTAAAATCGCTGAAACTTACTGCCACAATAAAAGGAGCTACCAGGAAGAGGAATGCAGGGACAGCATTGGAGAAACCCAGATACAAGGAGTATTTGTGGTTTGCAGAACTGTCACTGGAGGAGAGAGGTCACATGACAGGAAACAATCACTCTGGTGTGGCAGGAAGTGATCCAGTAACTAGGACCTGTCCTCCAGGTGATGTGAAACCACCTCGCATGGAGGTTTCTCCAGGGCCATGTGCCCATGAGGGAAGGGTTAGGACAGCCGTTACAGTTGGTGATTCGATCATTAGTCAGGTAGATAGCTGGATGGCTGGTGGACGTGAGGATCGCCTGGTAACATGCCTGCCTGGTGCGAAGGATGTGGACCTCACGTGCCACCTAGAACAAGGTCTTAGATAGTGCTGGGGAGGAGTCTGCTGTCTTGGTACATGTCAGTACCATTGACATAGGAAAGTGTGTGGTAGGGAGGATCTGGAAGCTAAATTTAGGATTTTACGTAGGAAGTTGAAATCCAGAACTTCCAGGGTAGCATTCTCCAAAATGCTTGGAGAATGCTACCCTTTCCATGTGCAGGACCCAAAAGGCAGGCAGAGCTCCGGAGTTTCAATGCGTGGATGAGACAATGGTGCAAGGATGAGGGGGTTGGATTTGTTAGGAACTGGGGAACATTCTGAGGAAAGTAGGGGCTGTTCTGAAGGGATGGGCTCCACCTTAACTGGAATGGAGCCAGGTTGCTGGCATTAACCTTTAAAAAGGAGATAGAGCATCTTTTAAACTAGATAATAGGGGAAAGCCGACAGTCGCCCAAGAGCGCATGATTCGGAACAATGTATCCTTGAAGGATACTAGCAAAAGATTGAAGTTAGGGCATATCAGTAGAGAGGTTCCAATAAAGACAAAAGTAGCTCAAATGCCCTTGAGTACAGAGCAGACAGAGCTTAAAGATTCCAAATTACCCCTGCCTACCGATAGCCAGATTAATATGAATAAAATACAGCCTCTAAAATGCTTGTATGTAAATGTTAGAAGCCTAAAAAATATGATGGGAGAGTTAGAATATATAGCACTAAATGAGAGGTTAGATATGATTGGTATCTCAGAGACATGGTGGAAGGAGGACAACCAGTGGGACACTGTGATACCTGGGTACAAACTATATCACAATGATAGAGAAGATCAAATTGGTGGAGGGGTTGCGCTCTGTTAGAGAGGGCATTGAGTCACAAAGGATTAAAGTTTTGCAGGAAACAAAATTCACTGTAGAATCTCTATGGATTGAAATACCATGTAAAAAGTTTAGGCGATGGCAGTGGGAGTGTACTATCGACTGCCTGGCCAAAATGAACAAATGGATGATATACTCAAAGAAATCAGGGAAGCTAACAAAAGTTACAACACAGTAATAATGGTGATTTCAATTACCCCAGTATCGACTGGATCAGTGTCACGGCAGGACATGCTAGGGAGATAGTTTTCAGATGAAATAAATGACTGCTGCTTGGAGCTGCTGGTTCATGAACTGACCAGAGGAGAAGCCATTTTGGACCTAGTCCTTATGGAACACAAGATCTAGCACAAGAGATAAGGGTGTTGGGGCCACTTGGCAATAGTGATCATAGCATGATCACATTTGATTTAATAAATGAAGGAAGGACAGTAAGGAAATCCACAGTACCACCTTTTCCCTTTCAGAAGGAAGACTATGATAAAATGAGGAAAATAGTTAAGAAACTAAAAGGAGCAGTTGCAAAGGTTAAAGATCTACATCCAGCCATGGGGGTGTTTAAAAATACGATCTCGGAAGTCCAGACCAGCTGTGTTCCACGTTTTAAGAAAAATGGAAGGAAGTCCAAAAAAACTGCCAGCACAGTTTAAAGGTGAGGTCAGAGAGGCCAAAAAAGCATCTTTCAGGAAATGGAAAAAGGAGCCAAATGACGACAACTGGAAAGAACGCAAGCACTGGCAAGTTAGATGCAAGACATTGATAAGGCAGGCAAAGAGAGAATTTGAGAAGCTTGCCGTGGAAGTAAAAATGCATAATAAAGACTTTTTCAAGTACATTCGTAACAAAAAACCTGTATTTTATTTATTTATTTATTGCAGTCTTTTATATATCGCGCTATTCGGTATCAGCGCGGTTTACATGAAAACAAACTCAACAGAATAACAAGCTATTCTGTGTTTACAGAGAACAGGTGTAAAAACTTGGGTAACGTAGGGTAACTATTTACAAGTATTAATTATATACAGGTGTCATGACAATGCACAGTGATCCTAGGTATTGTACTGAGAAAGTTGATGAGGCTATCTGATAATGAAGGTGTGGCTATTTTTGTTGGTGGAATTGGATTGGGGTATTGCTGAGTGGGTAGAATTTGAGGAATAGGTGATATTTGAGTGCTTTCCTGAACTGGGTTAAGTCGGTGATAGCACCAATGTTCGATGGTAGAGCATTCCAGCATTTTGGGGCACAAAATCTGAATGCCCTGTTTGCTGCTATTACTGCTTTCGGAATTATTAGTGTGTTTATTGCTGTCGGTCTTCTGGATCTATTAGGTGGAATGGCGTGAATGAGTTCAGTTAGTGAGGAGGATGAAAGACCGTTGATGGCCTTGAAGGTCAGCAGTAAGGTCTTGAAAATGAGCCTTCCATGTATGGGGAGCCAGTGGAGCTGATTTAAGATAGGCATCACGTGCTCGTTTCTAGAAACATAGAAACATGATGACAGAAAAAGACCACATGGCCTATCTAGTCTGTCCTTCCATATCAACAACTACAACATCCACTTTTTACCTTTAGAGATCCTCTGTGTTGGTCCCATGCTTTTTTGAATTCAGTTACTGTCCTCATCTCTACCACCTCCACTGGGAGACTATTCCATGGATCCACTACTCTTTCCGTAAAGAAATATTTCCTCATATCACTCCTGAATCTATCCCCCTTCACCCTCATCCCATGTCCCCTCGTAGCAGAACTTGCTTTCAATTGAAAGAGGCTCTCTCCCTGAACATTTATGCCACGGAGGTATTTAAACATCTCAATCATATCACCTCTATCCCGCCTTTCCTCAAAGGTTGTGATAAGGAAGCTTATCATAGCTCAGGTAGGAGCTATAGAAAAGATGATGTGACTCTGAACAAGCAACCTGTCAGTTCTGGTAGAAGTAAGAAAACAGAGTTTTCACCTAAAAGACTACCAGTCCCAGAATGCACCAGGTTTCCAGCAGCCATGAGAGGGGCTGAAGTGAGAAAACGTGTGTGCAATCAAGAGAGCTATGAGGTAATCCCTAAGCACTCATCTCAAAGGGCAGGGCCTGATTCAACACAGCTGCGCTGTGTTAGGGAGGAGCACACATTAGAACAGAATAAGAATAGAGCTTATTCTACAGATAACAGCTACAGAAAGAGCTTCAGACACAGATACAGCAACAGCTCCAAGCTCAAGCACCAACATCATCTCGAGAAGCAGAAGCCAAGCCAAGCGGATAGAGAGAGAAGGAAACTCTCTGGAAGGAAGAGAAGAAAGGCCATTGGAAGGTCTGGGAGATTCCAAGGCAGTACCTATACTGGGAGGTATTCCAAGTGCCAGCAGAGTCCATTGGACTGGAGTCAGCCAGAGGAAGGGATTGGCAGAGATAGGAATCACCAGTGGCTACCTGGAAGAGAGAAGACTGCACGTGGAAAGGACTTTCAGACCTATGCCAGAAGGTATGTGAGGAAAGATCCAGTGTCCAGGGATCAAGATTGGAAGGCTGGACATCATAACTGGATTACATACTGGCCAGGCTATACAGAGAGGAATTATGATAGCAGGAGAGGCTCAGGTATGAACACTGATCCAGACCCTATCTATAATAGTGAATGGCAGCAAGGGAATAAGCATTCTCATGATAGTGCCTTATTGAAAGACTCGTCTGTGCCAATGTATGATAGTGACCCTATGCTGATTGATGAAGGGGGAGATACAGCAGAGGAAACTATTGATTACATGGACTGCTCTTTATCCAAGTGCTATTGCTAGCTTTCTGTGAGCAAACACATCAGCCATCACAAAGAAACCTAACTTTGTTCTTTATTTCCACTGCAAACAGCTCTTAAAGCAGGATTTGGGTTCACACAGTAGCAGCCAGCCAGCTAAAGGGTTTCAGCTGGTCAATTGATAGTAATTAAAGCTGCACCTGATTGTGTGTGTGAGCAAGGGAGAATCACTGCTGGGATCTGCGTGGAAAATAAGCAGAAGTTAACCTAACAAGCAAAGTTCATTTATTTCTTTGTGCCTTTTTATTTGGTAATTATTTGCTAAGAAAACATTAGCTAATTGCCTGACAAGTTGAAGGTTGTTTTCTGGTTTGCTTTGTGACTTTGTTATCCATTTAAACACTGCAAGCAAGTAACCTCATTTATATTGCTACCAAGCATATTTGTGCTGGGTGAATTAAACCCCATCAATAAAAGAAGTATTTTATTGGCCTTACCACTGGTATCACAACTCAATTATTGTCTTCAGCTGTGTTTGGGAGTGAAAGAACTACATTACCCACAATACCTTGCAAGAATCATATGAATATATGCATCGTCAAGATTGTGTAAGTTCTCACCCTAGGCAGCCGTCTGACAAGGTGTACATATTAAGATCCTTCAGTCTGTCCTCATATGCTTTATAATGAAGCCCACTAATCATTTTAGTAGCCACCCTCTGCACCGACTCCATCCTGTTCACATCCTTTTGAAGGTGCGGTCTCCAGAATTGCACACTATACTCCAAATGAGGTCGCACCAAAGACTTATACAAAGCCATTATCACCTCCTTTTTTCTGCTAGCCATTCCTCTCCGTATGCACCCAAGCATCCTTCTAGCTTTTGCCGTTGCCTTTTCTACCTGTTTAGCTACTTTAAGATCATCAGACACAACCACGCCTAGGTCCCGCTCTTCTTTAGTGGACAAAAGTACTTCACCTCCTATACTGTATTGCTCCCTTGGATTGCTGCAGCCCAAATGCATGACCTTACATTTTTTTAACATTAAATCCCAGCTGTCAAATTCTAGACCATTCTTCAAGCTTAGCTAGATCCCTCCTCATGTTATCTACACCTTCCTGGGTGTCTACTCTATTACAGATTTTGGTATCATCTGCAAAGAGGCAAACCTTACCCGACAGCCCTTCCGCTATATCACTAACAAAGATGTTAAAAAGAATCGGACCAAGGACAGATCCCTGGGGCACACCACTGGTAACATCCTTCTCAGAGTGAGCTCCATTTACTTGTACTCTTTGTCGCCTCCCACCCAACCAATTTCTAACCCAAGCAGTAACTTTAGGGTCCATCCCTAGGGTGCTCAGTTTGTTTATAAGTCGCCTGTGAGGAATAGTGTCAAAGGCTTTACTGAAATCTAAATACACCACATCTAGAGCTCTCCCTCGGTCCAACTCCCTGGTCACCCAGTCAAAGAAATCAATCAGATTTGTCTGACAAGACCTGCCTCTGGTGAATCCATGCTGCCTCGGATCCTGTAATCCGCTGGATTCCAGAAACCTCACTATTTTCTCTTTCAGCAGCGTTTCCAATAATTTACTCACCACTGAAGTTAAACTAACCGGCCTGTAGTTTTCAACCACATCCTTACTTCCGCTTTTGTGTAAAGGCACCACATATGAACCTCTCTCCAGTCCTTTGGCACCACTCCCGACTCCAACGAGGCATTGAAAAGGTCAGTCAGTGGAGTTGCTAGAACATCCCCATGTTCCCTCAGTATTCTAGGGTATATCCCATCCGGTCCCATCGCTTTGTCTACTTTAAGTTGAGCTAGTTTCTCACGAACACAGTCTTCTGAAAATTGTTCAAGATGTCCCTCACTTCTGTTCCTATTTGTGGGTGTTTTCTGAGGTCCTGCTCCTGGTTCTTCATTTGTGAACACAGAACAAAAATATTTGTTAAGCAATTCCGCTTTATCCTTATCAGCTTCTACATATTCCTCCCCTGCACCCTTGAGTCTGACAATACCACTTTTGCCCTTCCTCTTCTCACTAATATATCTGAAAAATGTCTTATCCCCCCATCTTATTGCATTGGCTATTTCCTCCTCCTTTTGAATCTTTGCCTTCTTGACTACTTTGCTAGCTTCTCTAAGTTTTTCCAAATACAGATGCCTGTCTTCCCCTCTCTGTGATCTCTTGTATTTCATGAAGGCCTCCCTCTTTTTCTTCACTTATTCAGCTACTTCCTTCGAAAACCATAGCGGTCTCCTTTTCCTTTTGCCTTTATTTACCATTTTAACAAAAAGGTTGGTTGCCCTTAAAATACCCCCTTTCAGTTTTGCCCACTGTTTTTCTACATCCCCCAGCTGTTCCCATCCCATTAACGACTCCCTGAGGTATTGGCCCATCTTCGCAAAGTTAGTCTTGTGGGAGTCGGGGTGGGTAGGGAGGGAGCTAATACCTGATTAGGTGTTAGCAGTTTCCAAACCTGAGGAGGTTACTAGAGTTCAGCAACCTACTGTGCTCAAGGAGTTCAGCAACCTACTGTGCTAGCGGCACCCTGAAGGACTCTCGCTACAGTATTCATGGCGAGTTGTAGAGGGTTAATGGTAGACTGTGGGAGGCCTTGTAGGATTGCGTTGGCATAGTCAAAATGCGGAAGAATTAACGCCTGGTAAATTGTCCTGTAATCTTCTGGATCTAGTAAGGAGCGCAAATGCCTGAGAGTCCGGATCTTGAAATAAACTGCTCTTACTATGTTACCTATGTGCGTCTTCATATCAAGATGCTGATCCAACGTAACCCCAAGGTATCGTATTGTGGATTTTGTTTGAAGTTCTGCTTCTTTAACGCTTATGTGGGGTGGTGGGGTGAAATTGTGGTCCCTTGAGATGAATAGCACCTCCGTCGTCTTGTGTTGGGTACGGAGGTTTTGGGATTGGAGCCAATCGGAGACTGCATCGAAACATTCTATCAGAGGAAAGGGAGTGGGGTTTTTTAAATTGGATATATCCAGCACATTTGATCTAGTTCCACACCAGCTGCTATTCAGATGATGTTTAGAAGTGGGTTTAAGAGAAGTGGTATGATGAATTATCTCTTTCCAAGCAGAGAGGAGTAGTGTGGTCTTAGTACAGAGTTTGTTTTCAGAGTTGAGAAAAGTGGAGTATGGAGTACCACAGGGTTAGGTCTTGTTCGCTTTATCTTTCTGTAACCACTGGGAATGCTTGTTCACTCCTTGAGGCTACTAGGTCCAGAACTTTGTGATAGTATGCTTCTGAAACTGAGATAGGAGGAAGAAAATTTCCATATCGTCCTGCTAGACCAGTCCTGACAAGTGGGTTGTATTCCCCTACCAGCAGATTGGTGGAGACAGCCAATGAAAAGCCCAGGTTTCAATGACATTACCCCTATGCCTATGCAGCCTGAGCCACAAGAGGGCACCTCAGTATTTTCTAGGAACAAGCAGGAAGTCAGTCCTCACATATGGGTGATATCTGCATTGACAGAGCCCGCACGGAAGCATCTCCCCAGCTTTCAAAGAAAGCCTTTGGGAGATGCACCACGCATGCATGGTCCACTTCCCACCCAAGGGTGCCATCTTGCCTCAGTCTCCTTTTTTCCATGGAGCCCTTTGGGTGCTGTCCATTTCCGCCCGGAAAAAGTCTGATTTTATTCTCAAGTTTTGTCCAGTTTGCATTCTGGTTCCTTCCTGCTCCCGAGCCAGCTCACTTTCGCATCGCTCCTCAGGTCCGTTTGTTTAATTTTTCTTTAGTTTTTCATTGAGGTTCCCACGACCGGTGTTTGCACCCTTTTTCAGCCAGAGGTATCAGACCCCTGCCGGGTGGCGGGGACCCCCTTTTCTGATGGCCTCCAGTTGCTTCAAAAAGTGTGACTGGTGCGGCAAAATGATCTCTCTCATTGACCCACATGAATGCTGGCTTTGATGCCTTGGTCCGGAGCATGATGACTCTGACTATTATCGCTGCTGACCCAAAGGCCTTAAAGAGTCGCCATCAGCAGCAGGAAACATTCTTCCAGAAGTCTGACCCTGCTCCGGAGTCTCTGGTGACATCACGCTCCAGGGCCCCCTCCAATACCTCTATGCCACGCAAAGTCAGAGCCTCTTAGGAGTCCTGCAGCCGTGGCTCCTCCAAGCAGAAGTCCCTGGATCTCATTGTGGTCCTGGCGCAGCTTACCAAGCTGCCCTTGGCTACCTGCCACCTGAGAGATACCTGTCCTGGAAGGTGGCCTTCCTGGTGGCACTCACCTCTGCATGAAGAGTCGGTGAGCTCCAGCCACCCTACACCAGGTTCTGCAAGAACAGGGTCATGCTCTGCGCTCACCCAAAGTTTCTTCTGAAGGTGGTGTCTGATTTCCACCTCATCCAGGAGGTGGTACTCCCTATCTTCTTTCCATGGCTCCATACTGACAAGGCATCGGCCGGTCTCTATACTCTGGACTGCAAAAGGGCCTGTCCTCCTATCTACAGTGCTCTCGGGGCCACTGCAAAGCCTCACAGCTTTTTGTCTCATATAACCCCAGTCACCTGGAAGAGGCTGTCACCAAGCAGACCATGTCCATCTGGGTGGCAGACTGCATCACCTTCGCCCACAACCAGGCTGGGGTGCCGCTGGAGCGCTGGGTCATGGCGTATAATGTCAGGCCTATAGCAACTTCAGTTGCAAGCCTTCACTCTGTCCCCATGGCAAATATTTGCCAGGCTGCCACTTGGTCTTTGGTCCACACCTTTTCAGCTCACTACTGCTTGGCCAGGCCGTATTTTGTAATCTCTTTAGGGTTTAGGCAACTCCTGCCCTCCAACCCTTCTTGTTCAGGCTACCGGAACCATGGTTTTCCCTGGATACTGGGGTCCTCAAAATCTGTCCTCAGAATTGCTTGCAGCTGCTCACGATTGAGCCATATGTTTTCTATAGGTTCTCGGTAGCCTGTAGCTAGGGAGTCCCATATGTGAGGACTGGCTTCCTGGAGAAAGCGTAGTTACTTACCTGTAACAGGTGTTCTCTAGAGACAGCAGGAATCAGTCCTCACAACCCTCCCTCCTCCCCTTGGAGTTACTGTAATTTTTGCCATCCTTTTTGTCTGCTCTAGCTATGTCATCTGACTGACCAAGATGGCACCCTTGGGTGGGAAGGGGACCATGTATGCATGGTGGTATCTTCCAAAGGCTTTCTTTGAAAGCTGGGGAGATGCTTCCACGTGGGCTCCGTCGGCGGCACCTATATGTGAGGACTGATTCCTGCTGTCCCTGGAGAACACTTGTTATGGATGAGTAACTACACTATCTCGGTGGCTAGCAGGATAAGTTCTCGCAACCCTCCCACCTCATCTTGGAGTTGTGTTCTACCTTCAGCTAGTAGTAACACTGGAGAGATGACGTTCAGCAGCGGCAGGCAGGAACAGGCAGTAGTAGTGTGAAGTGTGTGCCTTCAAATGACCCAAGACACGCAGGTGCAATGGAGCCACTCCAAAAGCTTCTGGAAGGGCATTCCCACATATGGTTCTGTCTGTGACGTCACCTGGAGAATGCCTCATACAGGTAGCTAACTTTTGTATCTCCCCTTGTTCCAGTCTTTCTTTCATTCCCCCCTCCTTTACTTTGGCTTCCCCTCCCTTTATTTTCCTGGATTGACTTTTTTCTGATATGCACTTGACAATTGTTTTTCTGATTCTCTCTATTTTCCATTGTTTTTTGTCGTCCTGTATTTTTATGTAATTTTATGTACTTTTTTGTATATAATTTTGTGTTGTGTAGTTTGTAGTTTTTTGTTTTGAAAAACACCTGTTAGAGGTTAGCAGCATCGCTTTTAATGACATATATGATATTCATGGAGAATGTTGTTTCTGATATACCAACAATTAAAAATAATTGAAAAATAGTAGTGGCTAGTTATTGGTGTGGGGGGGGGGGGGATCTTTTAGACGTGAAGAGGGAAAGCTTCTGTCCATTGTTCAGTGCCCTATTTTTAAGCAAGATAACTGAATAGGATATGGAGACACAAGAGTTATTGGAAGAACCTATGTTATCTTTTCAATCTGATTTCAGACCAGGATGTTGACTGATAGCTGTATAGAGGTGGGATATTGATAAGAGGAAAAATGTGTTGTCAAATATTGATAAACCTAACAAATTGCCATGATTGATCATAGAATTCTGTTAAGAGTGTGTAAGGTTGACTGGGTTGCACCGGGAAAATATTGAATTGGGTGACATTTCTAAAAGACAGCAGTTTTTGTGTTATCAGGTGGAGAGGGGGAGTGTTGATTTCCTGGTTTGTTTTTAAAAGAGCTTTTTCCATGTTGTCCTGCTAGACCAGTCCAGACAAGTGGGTTGTGTTCCCTTACCAGCAGATTGGTGGAGACGAGGAACCAATGAAAAGCCCAGGCTTCATGAGATCACTCCTATACCTCTATTTGCCTCAGCCATCAGAGGTCTCTTCAATATTTCTTTGTCTTCAGCAGATGGTGGATGAATTTTCTCCTTTCTGAAGAAAATATGAATATTGAGAAGAAAAGATTAACACTTGAGGATGACTCTCTTTCTTGAGCATGCTGTGGAAGGCTCTACTAGACTGCGCTCTTTTCTATAGCCATAGGAGGAGGGAAAATTGGTTAAGCTCCACTCGATTATCATAAGAATCTGTTGAGCAGCCTGAAATTGTAAGGATTGGAAGGATCTGGAAGAGTGCAGCAGCTTCACACAACCTCAACGCCCCCTCCCCCCCCCCTTCCAGTTCTCTCCTGAAGATTGCAAAAGGCTCTGAGGGATCTGCCTGGCCAGTCACCTTAAACGTAGTGCTGTAATGCCAGTAAAACAGTTTTAAGGGAATAGAGCTGAGCATGGCATGGATTCTCTGCCTGGGGCTCTCAGGGGGTGAGTACCAAGGATTGACCTTGTCATTGTCCTTGGGGGCTCCCGATTCAGTCTTTCTGGGATGCAGTTTGGGGTGGACCATTGATGACCATTGGTATGATGTAGGGGTTTCTTGCCATTTTCTGCACGCATTAGTAGTGTTTTTACCTATTCTGTGCTTGGCAGTCATGCGGTCCTAGTGCATGTTCCTTCCTTAATGCCTGTAATGCACATTGCAATAAAAGCGCAGTTAATGTGCACCTTTTGGGTGACTGTGGCCTTAGCGCGCGCTGTTGTGATATTTGCCTTAACTCTGCCTTTTTCGAGGAAATGTTTGACCTGTGGCAAGCGAGGTGCCTCATCTCCAGATTCTGGACTCTGCTCTTCTTGAATGGGAGCTTCTGAGTCATCCCTGGAGTACTTGCTCACCGCTTCTCACATGGGGGATGCAGTTAGTCTGGCCTTGCCTGCTTCATGACAGGATGTGACAGATGGCACTATGGGTAAGGATATCCAGCCTGCTGGAGAGTCTAGTCACAGTGCTGTGAGCCGCCCCTCATCCTCTAGAGGGTCTGCGGTGACTGTGCCCCCTGGTGTTGAGGGGTCATTTCTGAGAGGAGAGCTTCCAGACTCCAGATTGTCCTCCCCAAAATACTTTTCTATTTTGCAGTAGGCCTGGTCCTTCTGGCATGGAAATTCGGAACTGGCGGCCTCTGGGTGCCCCTGGGCACAATCGCCTGTGGGGCAGGCTGAGAGTGGAAGCCCTGTTCAATTTGTCTTTAGCTTAGTGTCCTTTGCGAGTGGCACCCCTTGATGGGGATCAGCTAGAAGCTGTCTGAGGTTTTGACTGACAGATTCAGATGGCTCAGTACTGGGCTCTGACGTGGATGAAGAAGTACTCTCATATTCAGAAGATTGTGAAGAGTCTGGAGTGATTCCTGAAGAAGGAGCTGGCGGCGTTGACTGCCAGGGTCACATCCACCTTCAATTTGATGGATGCTTCCGGCACGGAGCAGGAGCTGAAGGTGCACTGCTCCTTCAAGGGGTGTGGAAATCCACTACTGTCTTCCTGTTCCCAGATGTGATCTCAAGGATGTGATCTGGTCATTGTGGGACTCTCCCGACTCCCTGCCTAAGGGGTTAAGGATGTGTAAGAAGATCAATACTCTCCTGAAGAAGGAGTAGGTTGAGTGGTTTGGTATTCCCAAGGTAGATGTGCAAATTACAGCGGTTACCAGATGGACCACCATTCTGGTAAAAGCAGATAAGCCTTAAAGGATTTCTGGACCATAAGGTTCATTCATTGTTGAAAAGCCAATTCACCATGGCAACTGCTATTCTGTATCTGGTGATATGTGCCAGCCTGACTTCTTGAGTCCTGCTTCATTGGATTCCGTCTCTTCCACTAGATGATGATACCCCTCTTTTGGCGTCAGCTACAGCCTTCCTTTCAGATGCCATGTATGACCTGGTACGTGTGGTGGCCAGGGATGGTGTCCTGATGAGGGTGTCACGGCATTGGCATTGGATTTGGTTCTGGCACTGGGCAGCAGACTCATCTTCGAAAGCCCAGTTGGTGGAACTGGCTTTTAAGGGGAAGCTTCTTTTTGGAGCAGATTTGGAAAAGCTGGTGAAGGACCTGGGTGAGACAAAATCTTACCGCCTTCTGGAAGACAGGTCCAGAGGGCCTGTGAAGTGGGCTGGTGTCCCTTTCTCGTCAGCCTCCACCCATCCACTGAGGGCACGCTGGCTGGATCCCTGGGGGTTTTGAGACTTTTTTGTCATTATTGACCTAGAAAATGTTTCTTTCCTTCTGCTTCCAGGCTTTGGGCTTAGTTCTCAGTCCTTTTGTGGAGCGTGTGGGCTCAAGGATTCTGTCCCCTCCAGAGGAAGACCCTCCCAGGCTGCGCAATGAAGGTTTGGGGACCCATTCCCTGGTTCCTCTGGTATGAGGCAGACCTTTTCTTTTCTTTCAGGAATGGGCTCAGGTTACTAAGGATCGCTGGGTGCTAGACACTATTCAGTTTGGCTATGTCATGGAATGCAAAAAGCCGATTTCAGATGCCATCATCATCTCCCCTTGTGGGTCTGCGATCAAAAGTGCTGCTGTGTGGACCACCTTGGACAAGTTGCTGCTCCTAAAGGCAGTTGTGCCCCTCCTACTGGATAAGTGGGGCAAAGGCAGGTACCCCAAAAATAGTGGGTCCTTCCGGCCCATTGTAGACCTCAAGTGGGTCAACAAGAACTTGTGCATACTGTGTTTCCAGATGCAAACCTTAAGCCCTGTGATGCAAGCAATGTGCCGAGGGGAGTTCTTGGCTTCTCTGGATTTAGCCGAGCCATAATTTCATATCTTGATCTGGGTGGATCAGCAGAAGTATCTGCATTTGCTATGCTTGGCTCTCACTATCAGTTCACTTCCCTCCCTTTTGGGTTATCCCCTGACCCGAGGATATTCTCCAAGATCATGATAATGGCAGTTGCGGTGCCGAGGGATCTGTGTCCATCCATATCTGGATGACTAGCTCATCTAGGCCTGTTCCCTTTCAGAAGCATCTCAGGTGGCATCCCAAGTGGTGTCCTTTTTGGCAAGCCTTGGCTGGGTGATCAATCGAGGAAAGAGCCAGCTGTTGCCTTCCCAGTCCCTAGAGTTTCTGGGAGCACGTTTCGACACTTAAGTAGGCAGAACTTTTCGGCCAGAGGAGAAAGTAAAAAAAACTGTTTGGATTGCCTGGTGCTTTTCTGTGTGCAGCAGGCTCCCAGAGTGGGATTATCTGCAGCTCTTCAGATTGATGGCTGTGATCATAGAGATGGTGCCATAGTTGTGTGCTCACATGCGACTGCTCCAATGTTCCTTGCTGACTCGGTGATCCCCAAGCTCTCAGAAGTTTGAGTACAGGCTCCCGCTCCCATTAACGGTGAAGTCCTGCCATCTAATGAAGGGCTTGCCCTGGATGATTTCTCCTGGATCCTCCTGATGACAGATGCCAGTTTCTCAGGCTGGGGAGCCGATTGCCAAGCCCATATGGCCCAGGGCTGTTGGAACCGCCGGGAAGCAGTGAGGGCCATCAGATTGGCTCTTCTGCATTTCCAGCCCTTGGTCGAGTGCTGGGTGGTTTGAGTGTTTTCAGACAATGTCACAACGGTGGCTTATGTCAATTGGCAAGGCGGCACGAGGAGTGCCAGGGTAGCTCTAGAGATGGCTCTGCTGTTTTCCTGGGTGGAGAACCACCTCCGAGCCTTGTTGGCTCAGCACATTACCAGGGTGGACAATGTGGAAGCGGACTTCCTCTGCCAGCACGCAATTGATTCTGCACTGCTGAGGGCACCTCAAATTTCCACCATCATCTCATTGTACCCTATCCCTTTGCATTGTTACTCCCTGTTGAAAATCTTGTACAGCATCTTCCCCCTTAACTCCAATTACCTGTTCAATGTAAATTTCTAAAAGTTGCAATGTTTGATGTAAACCGCTTTGAATGTAAGAAAGGCAGTATATAAAACTTGTTTAAATAAATAAAATAAATGGATCTAATGGTGACCCACTCCAATGCCAAAGTTTACTGTTTCTTCAGTCACTGCACAGAGATGGGGTTCGAGGGTATTTGTGCCCTGACCCAGCCTTGGCCAAGTCAGCACCTGCTGCATGTTTCCTCTGTGGCCACTGGTGGGATGTGTGATTTGGCATATAGAATTACCACCCAGGCAAGATTGTCCTGTGGTGCCGGATTGACTGAGGAAAACATGGTTCGGAGGCCTGATGTTGCTCCTGCAGGTGCTGCCTCTTTGGTTGCCTCTATCTCGGGACCTGTGGTGGTAGGGACCGATTGTCCTGGAAGACCCAGTTTGCTTATGGCTTGGCTCTTAAAAGGGGATGGCTAGCGCATAAGGACTATTCTCCAGTGGTGGTTTCTACTCTGAGAGTCTGGAGGAGGTCTACCAAGCTAGCATATGTGTGGGTCTGGTGCCTCTTTGAGTGATGCTGTGGCACTCAGCAGTTGGCTTGAGGCGGCCAAGTTGTTATCTCTGTTGGCTTTTCTACAGGATGGCCTGCAAAAGGGTCTTTCCAAAAGCTCTCTGAAAGTTCAGGTGGCAGCTTTGGCTGGTTTCCAAAGTCCAGTGTCAGGTAAGTCTCTAGTCTTGTACCCAGATGTCTTGTGCTTTCTTCAAGGGGTTCGGCATCTGTGTTCTCCCCTCTGGTCTGTGGTCCTTTCCTGGGATCTGTGTCTGGTGCTCAGGGCCCTGATGTTGGTGCCCTTTGAGCCGTTGAAGTGTGCTACTTTGAAGGATTCGTCACTGAAGATGGATTGTTCCACAGGTCGGATTTTCGAGCTGCAGGCTCTCTTTCTGAGATCCTTATCTATCTTTTTCAGTGGAGGCTGTTTCCATTTGGCCCGTGCCTTCCTTCTTGTCTAAGGTAATTTCTTCCTTTGATGTGAACCAGGTGGTCTGTCTGTCCTCCTTCACTAAGGAGCAGTGTCTGCGGAAGGTTAAGGATTTTCTTTTTGTGGATGCCCAAAAGGTGCTTCTCTGGTACTTGGCCGAGTACAAATTCTTTTCATAAGTCCAACCATCTTTTTGTACTGTTTGCTGGCCCATGCAAAGATGACACGGCGGCTAAATTGACCTTGGGGCACTAGATTAAGGAAGCCTTTGCCTCAGCAAATCTGTTGCAGAACCGGCTAGTTCCAGAGGGTTTGTGTGCTCATTCTATGTGAGCTCAAGCATCCTAATGGGCGGTGCAGAGCTTGGTGGCTCCAGCAAACATTTGTCGGGCGGCATTGTGGGCATCACTTTCCACTTCTGTCAAGTATTACTGCTTGGATGGCCATGTGTGGGCGGACACAGCCTTTGGCTCAAGCCGCTTTGTCTTCTTTCTGCCCAGTGGAGTCGTAACTTTCGTATGTTCTACTTGCCTGGACTGGTCTAGCACGATGATATGGAAGGTGACATTTTACTTACCAGTTAATGTCCTTTCCTTGAGTCCAGTTAGACCAGTCTAGAGCCTACTCCTGAAACTGTATTTGCCCTGTTCTTCTGCTGTGGTACCCTTGGATCCGCTATGATTTTTATACTTGGCTCTGCAGTTTCATCTTCGACTGATAGCCTTCTGTTCATGCTTTTCTGTACGTAGTTCTCTACTGTTGATTACTCAATGTTGCCCATGATTAAGGTGGTTTGAAGCACTCCATGTTTCTTCCATATGCTTTGGTACAAATACTGAAGAGATTTTTGGTGGCTGAGGCGAATAGAGGCATAGGAGTGATGTCATTTGAAGCCTGGGCTTTTCATTGGTTCTTTGTCTCCACCAATGTGCTGGTAGGGGAACACAACCCACTTGTCTGGACTGGTCTAGCAGGACTTGAGGAAAGGACATTAACTGGTAAGTAAAATGTCACCTTATTTGTGTGGTTTAAATTTTCTTGGGTGGGTTATACATTATGGGCCTGATTTTCATTTAGGCAGGCTATGCACCGCGTCGCTGTATAGCCTGCCCGCCAACTCCCTTAACCTGGCTTTTCACTTCCACGGCGACGGAAGTGCAAATCTGGGTTTGGCTGGATGTGCTGGCAGCCACTGAGTCTAAGCGGGTAGCAGCGATTTTCGATGCTATCTGCTTAGCCCCTGCGCCTGAAAGATAAGCAAGGAAAAACCTTGCCAGTTTTTAAGGTACAGAGGGCTAAGTGGGTAGCATCGAAAATTGCTGCTACCCGCTTATCCCTTTCCTCCGCTGCCTCTCCGCTCTGTAATGCCCCTGATGCTAACCTCATAGCATCTGGGTGCTTTAGGAACTTATCTGGGATTTTCCAAAGTCACTACCCCATGTAAGTGCCTCTGGAAAATCCCGGATAAGGCAGTTACCTGTGTAAATGCCTTTTGAAAATGCCGCCCGATGTGTTTTGTCATGTAACTCACTGAGACCTTGATGCAGCAAATGGTGAATTTAAATGCTGCACTAAGCTTCAGCATATAGCATTCTAAGACATATGATAAAAAAAGAGAAAAAGCTTTTATTTCCAATGCGCATGCAAATTACATTGCTATTAAATAAATAAATAAATAAATAAATATTAAATAAATAAATAAATATTAAGGCTACACTGGCAGATAAAACACCATGGTCATATGCAGCTGTTTGCTGTATTGTGCATGAAATGTCTCCCAGTCAGTGTGTGAGCAGGGGTTGAATCATGCGCTGATAAGAAGGGAGATTTTTCCAAACAAAAAAAGGATGGCTGAACTCCCTGATCTCTGATTCACCCCACAAAAATTCCTTGGTTAAGTTGGGCTCCATTCCAACCCCCCGGAGCTGCCTGGTCCAGGGCATCCTTGGCCCTGAAACACCTGAAACAAGGAAGCCCTTGACCAGAGTTTGCTAGTGGTAGACCTTAATTCCCCCCCCCCCCCAATTAATTATATTTTCTTGGCTCTGCATCAGCAATATCTCTCTCTTTACACCGCCATCTTGAAAATTTTTATTTTATTTATTTTTATTTAACACTTATTTATATACCGCATCTTCCAGCGATCAGTTGCGGTGTACAATTAACAACAGTTAACAAAGCAGAGTTTGTTTTACATAGAACATTGAACATTATAACTTATTACATAGAACATCGTAACTTGCATAATTCAGGGATTCAACAACTAATCAGGATATTTATAAATGGCAGTGTCTTACACTTAGCAGTGTATCAGAACATACCACTAGAGATCAGGTACTGCCACATTGGAGGCAGGAGCGAGTGGGAATCTCTCCTGCCTTCTGATTTTAGGGGTGGAAGTAGTCAGGAGTTCACTTGGGCCACTAGGATTTATTTTGTGATTTTTGTGGAGTTGGGGGATGGGTGGTGCAGGGAGGCCACCAGGTAGATCTTTTAGAGTTAGCGGTGAGAGGTCAAGGAACTCAAGTGCACCACCAAGGATCTCAGGTTTTCTGAGGTAAAGTGTGCATTTCACCTCAGATGACCCTTTTGCTCCCATGTTGCATCTTTACTCCAGCCCTAATAGACGTAATTAAATATATCCAGTGTGCCCACCTACAGTACCCCCTCAGGCATTCTACAGGCCCCTCTAATGGTGCCCCCCATATGTGCCTCCCTCAGCTGGGAAAGTGTTGTCATACGCCGCCTTTTTTCCTAATTTGCTCCTTGCAACCAGTGTTTTAAAAATGGCAGGATTCAGCCTTATCAGCTCTTGCAGCTGCAATTTTTTCAAAAAATGTTAACAGTTCTGTAGTCTGATTTCAGATACTTGATAAGAGAGCCAGAACATGGGATGAATTGGTGGGAACTTGAACAGCTTCTGCACAAGCCAGAGACTTGGCAGAGAATAGAGACAGCCGTGGCATTTTTAAGCTGGTAAATTCTTCTAGTCTGGCCTCTTCCACTACCATTTACCATTTCTCACTCCACTAAGATTTGCAATTCAAAAAGACCTTTAACACCTGGAAACCAGAATGTGCTACTGAGGGAAATATCTTCACACAGACCCTGATTAAGTTAGGAAATAAGGTGGTTGTGATTGAAATGTTAAGAGATTTGAAACATTGTAGTTTGTGTCCCAAAACAGCACTGTGCCAGTGCTACAGGGTCTGAAATTAAATTTAAATTTGTATTTGTTTTCATTTATCTCTCATCTCTTCTTTTTCAGAGGTTTACAAATGAGGACCACTTGGCAGTCCATAAGCATAAGCATGAGATGACACTGAAATTCGGCCCCGCCAGAACAGACTCCGTTATCATTGCTGGTAGGTGCTACAAACAGATCCCCATTAGCAAAATGACATGTCTTACATAGTAACATACTGAATGACGGCAGATAAAGACCAGCATGGTCCATCTCTACTCTGCCCAGTAAGAGGCTAGAATTGTAGAGTTGCATCTGCCACTCTGGGCGGGTTACTCCCCTCTATGCCTTTGCTTAAGGGTGTACTTGCTGCTCCAGGTAGATCACCCCCCTCTCTGTTAAGTTTTTTATATTTTGCTTTGATTCCATCCTCTTGCTATGTAGTGATCCTGTGTATCCATCCCATGCCTTTTTGAATTCTCACTGTTTTTGCTTCCACCACCTCCTTTGGGAGGGCATTCCAGGTATCCACCACCCTTTCTTGAAAAAGTATTTCCTGAGGTTGCTTTTAAGTTTGCCTCCTTGCAGGTTCATTTCATGTCTTCTAGTTTTACAGTTTCCCCCATCTTTGAAAAAGGTTGGTTTGTTCATTAAAACCCATTAAGTATTTAAGCATCTGTATCATATCCCCTCTTTCTCCTCTTCTCTAGGGTATACGGGCCCGATATTCAGCGGCGGCAGCTAGCATGATTATAGTGTCTAGCTATTGCCACCAAACACTAAACCCAGATATTCAGTACTGGGGCTATATCTGGCCATCTGCATTGAATATCTGGATCAGCCGTGGAACTAGGAAGATAATGGGGCAGTGGAGATATTCAGCTGCTGCCCAGTTAGCCTCAGCGGCAAGAGTTAGGCCAGCTTTTGCTGTGTCTTACTTTGGCTACCGAGAGATAACCAGACAGCGGCTGAATATAGCTGTTGACCAGTTATCCCTGGGTATTGTTCACAGAATGCCCCATTGCTTAAGCGCTTAGCACTGGGGCGTGTAGCGGCGGTGCCTGTGAATATTCAGCGACACTGTGTTAGTGTCGCTGAATATCCCGCTTAGGGGCATTTACCGGTTTACAGATTTTGGTCACCTTCCTCTGAACCATTTCAAGTCGTCTTAGATCTTTTTGTGAGGTACATTCTCCAAAACTGAATACAATACTCAGTGAGGCCTCACCAACAACCTGTACAGGGGCACTAATACTCCTCCTTCCTGATGATTATTCCTGTCTGTATGCAGCCTAACATCCTTCTGACTTTGGCCACTGTCTTGTCACACTGCTTTGCCTACTTTGAGATCCTCAGACACTAACAGCCCGAGGTCCTTCTCTTGGTCCATACACACCAGCCTGTTGTCCCGTATCATGTACAGCTCCTTTGGGTTTCTGCATCCCAAGTCAATCATTTGTCTTAACTCTGAGATGAGTCATGTTCCCTGTAAAATAGTTATCTCCAAGTTATAATGTCCTGTTCAATGTAATTTCAGTTTGTTCAATGTAAACCGCACTGATGCAGAATAGCGCGATATATAAGAGAATGTAAATAAATAAAATAAATAAAAAATAAGTCAGTCATCAAACGTGCTGCACTAGCTCTCCAGCTATGAAAAAGGCATTTAATAAGGAGCAGGATTATCAGATGCTGACATGTTTTTGCTCTTTCATTTTTTCAGGTATCAGGTTTTGTGGCTCTCTTGCTCACACCCTTTTTATTAAGTCTGAAAGATTTGGAGACAAAAGATTTCTTTCAGCTTTATGCACATTCTTTTTAAGGGTGGTGAACAAAAGAAGTCAATTGACAAGTTTAAGCCTTCTCTTCTCTCGCACCACTGCCCCCAGGTGACTGTTTACTTGGGCTGTTAAAGCTGATGGTTCATAAATTATATCTTTCAGCTACCGTATACAGTTTGTTCTATAGAAGCAGGAAATACTTGCTATGTGAAAGATTTGATCTTTTAGCAAAAAACCCTTCTCATAAGGTCAGCTAATATTTCAACTTATATCAAGACTCGGCACAGTCATTTTTTCCACTGTTACATTTGAAACTTCCTATCACAATCCTACATGTTGGCACGCTCCAAAAGATTTTTGCATGTCTCATCCAGAAGCTGCTTACCACACATTGATCTCAACCATACAACTGCTAGGATCAGTCTGTTTTGTATTGCCTACTGCAGTCGCCACTTAGCAGATGGTGTCTTAAGAATCCAAGGATTTTTGGTCCATGGAATAGCAGAGTTCACAGCAGAGACTTAAAGCATCCAGTCTTAGAGATGAATCTCTATATCCCTTGAATCATCCAATCCTAGGTGTGAGAAACTTAGTGCTCATCCACAGTCCATTCAGTCTAAGGGAGTAACCAGTGGTTAGAGCAGCTGATAGTCCATATCAGCTTGGGCAAGTCCCATAACCCTATATTGTCTCAGGTACAAACCAAGGGGCCTATTCACAGTAATACGGCATGTTTTTGCACTTTTCACTGCAGGAAAATGTACCTGCAGGATTTATTAACCTGCAGAACCTCAATAGTAAACTATTGTTTTTTTTCAGTTGCCACTGCTGGAAATATAGTGCATTCCCTACCTCAGCATAATGGGCCAGGCCCACTGTCTCTTCATGGCATTGATACCAAGCTCCCTTCCCCTTCCTGTCATATTTCTCCCATCCTCAATGCCTTAAACAAATTTGTTGCTGGCTCCTGCTCCCCCCTCCCAAAATCCCTTTATCGACACTTGCCATGACCCCCCAACTCCCACTATATGTTCCTGAGCTCTTTTGAAAAAAATATGTTGGTGGCAACTATGTCCTATCCCTGCCGACAACACATATTGGTTCTCCATGAGATCTGGAGGGGGAAGGAGTGATCCTCAGTTGCTCATGCTTGAGCAGCTGCCTCTTCCATCATGGTGCTGTCTGAGCCCCAGCGATGGTCCCCTAGTGCTACTACTAGGGATCAGACTGCTTTAGTGAGAATACTGTGAGATTACTGCTAAGGTTTGGGAAGCACCACTTTGGAAGAGGTAGCTGCTGGGGCAGGAACAACCAGTAATTGCTCCTGGCCTCCAATAGATCCCAGGGAGAACTGGTATACGCTGTCAGGTGCCTGGGTGCCATCACCATCCTTTTTTCATAAGGGATTGGAGCACGGGGTCATGGCACGGGTCGATAAAGGGATCCAGTAGCAGCTTTTCTAGAAGACATCATGGATGAGAGGATCCATAGGAGTGGGCTGTGGTTTCAGGAAGGTAGAGGCGATTTATTTTTTGCCAGTCTCTTTTATAGTATCTCCAGGAGTATTAGCTCGCGCATTAGCTTGTAGGGGCTGTCCTGGATAGAGACTTTCCTCACGCAATACAGAATGCAGACGTTTTATGTTACTGTGATCAGATATGTTCAACAGTCCCAATGAGTCTCAGCCAGAACCTACTTAAAGATGTTAGTCCATATTTTTACTGTAGTGCATGTGGTTCTTTGCTTGACTCAAAATGACAAAACAATCAGGCCTTCAGTGGAAACAGCACATACCCTGTCTCTCGGCTCCAGAATTCATCAGACAAAGCTGAACTGGTGGATGTCCCAAATAACCTACCAAACGTTGGCTCATTTGTACTGCTTTCTTGTGTCTTGACAGGATACTTCCAACAATAGTTGGGGAACTCGCTATCTCCAGGAACAAGCAGGAATGAGTCTTCACATATGGGTACGTCGGTACCGACGGAGCCTTCACGGGAATGCTCCCCAGCATCCAATCAGAAAGCTTTTGGGAGCATCCCTCGCGCCTGCGCGCTGACTTCCCGCCTTTCCCACTGCCTCTCCTCAGTTTTCGTTTTTCCGCGGAGCCGACAGGACATCCTCCTGTCACCGCAGAAACGTTTTTCTTTAAAATTCTTATTTCCTTGTTTTCTTGTGGTCGCCGGTGCTTTATTCTTTTCTTTTCTAAACTTAGAGAAATTTTTTCTCCTCAGTTTTTGTCTTAACTTTTTGGGCCTACCAGGCCTCTCCAACATGGAGCCTTCTTCCCCTAAGAAGTGCCTTCACTGTGGAAACATAGTTTTCTTTTTAGACTCCAATGCTTGGTGTCTAACCTGTTTGGGTCCTGACCCTTTTTTCCCTGATCCATCAGGCTGTATTATTGGGAGAAGACCTTCCCTTTTTCGAGTTTCCCTCAATGCCGTTTTTCCTCCTGAGGTGAGGACACCGGTTTATTCTTCTCTCCAGGATCAGGTAACCCACAAACAGTCTGTTAAGACTAGCCAATTCTTGAAGGGTATGTCTCATGCCCAGCATGATGACGGCTCCGGCCTTGCCCTCAAGACCCAATTGGCAATAAAACCCCGGCGGGAGTCTTCGGACTCCAAAGCATTTATGGGGTTTCAGGTTGTTCCTGGGGCTCACCCCTCACAGAACATACCTGAGCCATGCTCGGGGGTGGTATCCGCTTCAAGCGGTACCGATACCCCGGCATCGGCACCGGTGTCGAGTGTTCCACTCTTCACCAGGGATCGTCATCTGGTGTCCTTGGTACCTTCGGGGCCGATCAATATGACCCAGATTGGCTTTCCTGTATCTCCACCATGCTCGGGGTTGGTACCGGCTTCGAGTGGTACCGATACCCCGGCATCGGCATCGGTGTCGAGTGTTCCACTCTTCACCTGGGATCGTCATCTGGTATCCTCGGTACCTTCGGGGCCGATCGATAAGACCCAGATTGACTTTCCTGTATCTCCGCCATGCTCGGGGTTGGTATCGGCTTCGAGCGGTACCGATACCCCGACATCGGCGCCGGTGTCGCGGTACCGATACCCCGACATCGGCGCCGGTGTCGCGGTACCGATACCCCGACATCGGCGCCGGTGTCGCGGTACCGATACCCCGACATCGGCGCCGGTGTCGCGGTACCGATACCCCGACATCGGCGCCGGTGTCGCGGTACCGATACCCCGACATCGGCGCCGGTGTCGCGGTACCGATACCCCGACATCGGCGCCGGTGTCGCGGTACCGATACCCCGACATCGGCGCCGGTGTCAAGTGTTCCTCTGTTCACCAGGCATCGTCTTCGGACGTCCTCGGTACCTTCGGAACCGATCGATACGACTCCGATTGACATTCCTGTATCGGCATCGCCGATACCACCACCAACGTCGGTACCTTCTAGACATGTATCGATAGACTCACTCCCTTCGATACCGAGTCTAGAATCGATATCCAGTCTAGATGACTTGGTACCGACGCGTTTCGGAACCGATCCATATCGTTTCCGACTACGCAGTACTGAGGATATTCACCAAGGCTCTCTGGCTACCTCGGTACCGCTTCAGTAGCCCCCGATTACTGCTTCGATGACATTACCGTCTCCGATACCGGTATCGGTATCGATGTTGATTCCTGTAGTTCCATCGGTGCCATCGATCCTTTCTATGCCTAGCTTGGAATCGATACCGGGCACTGACGATGCAGTACTAACTGCCTCGAATCAGAACTGTCAGTATCACTGTCCATCTAGCAGGATTCTTTTTCTGCACCAGTCCAGTATGTCTTCTGGTGCTCAAGCTGCTCCTTCAGCCTCAGCTTACCCAGGAATAGTTCCCATTGGAGATCCTTTTCAGAAATTTCTCCTTGACATGGCAACCTTTCTTGCCATTCCTATTCCTGGCTCTTCTCTTAACCAAGATCTTGCAGAAAAGGAAAATATAATGCTTCCTTTACATCATTCTTTGCAGGATCTTCTTCTGAGGATTTGGGAATCACCTTTAAAGGTTCCTTCGCCTTCTACAGCCACTAATGTTCTGTATCAGGTGCCTCCCTCTCCGGGGTTTCAAAAAAACTAACTTCCACATCATTCCATTGTAGTGGAATCAGCAATGAGGAAGGTAAGAAGCAAGAAGAAACATTCTTCTTATCCGCCAGGTCGTGCATCTAAAGCACTTGATGCCTTTGGACGTCAAACCTTCCAAACTTCTATGCTGGCTTCAAGAATTATTTCATATATTTTTTATATGAGTCTGACACTTCAGGAGGTCACAGAGAAATTATCTCTTTTGTCCCCTTTTTTATCAGAGCCTAAGGCCACTGACTATTCCTTGCTTCTTAATCATAGCAGGAATATCTCTTGGTTTCTTTCTCGTGCTTCTCTAGACTCTTTTGAGTCTGTTAGCAGATCCTCTGCTATTGCCATTGGAGCACGTCGTAAAGCCTGGCTGCAAGCTTCAGACTTGAGCAGATGGGCGCAACATACACTGGGTAATTCTCCTTGTACTGGAGAAAATCTCTTCAATAGAGAGGCTTTACGTCAGGTTGCTCATTGCTCCACTGACTTCCCTGGTTCTGGAAACCATCCTAAGCCTTCTTTTTCCCCAGGACGTAGGAAATGTCCTACCAAACCTTCTTTCCCTAAGAAAAGAAGGTTTCACCCTTCTCCTGCCCATCCTCCAGATGTACCCAAGCAAGGGACATCTCATCCTACTCTGCAGTCTCCAGACTCTAACCAGTCTAATCATAACCAGCAACCATAGGTTCCTGTATGTTGCAATCTACAGTTAACTTCTTCTTAGAAGAAGATTATTCTCCAAACTCTACACTGTTTTTTTCTTTTTCAGTATGCTAAGCTGTTAGGATACTTTTGTCCATGGGTTACAGAATTCTCCCCTTCTTACTACTACGAAGGGAGGTTACAACTATCCCATGATAGTTTCTGTCCCCACATGGACATCTTTTCCTTCAGCTGACTTACCATATGGTAAGTCACCTTCCAACCCCCTCTCTTCCAGGTTTTTCCCCTGCTTGAGTTGGTACCATACTGAAACACTTTTCTTTCTTTCCAGTGTAGACTTTTTGTTATCCTTCAATGCATGCTCTGAACAACTCTTCAGACAGGGACGGGAATATCTCCGCTCCCTTTGTCTGTTTTCTCTCTCTTTTTATACAGGAGAATCCCCTCTGCTGTTTTGTTCAGTTGCTGTGCATGCATGACTACTTTAATGCTCATTGCAAGCTACTTTCAACTATCTTGCATAATACTACTCACTGCAGGTTATCTTCTTCTAGCCATATCCTTTCCTAGGATGTGGCAACACACCTGACTTCAGTCAGTTTTATCTCATAATTCTCCTGCACAATGCTTTCTGCAATCTTCAGAGAAGCTTTCTACTATGGGCCCTTGCTACAGAGCATTGAACTTTGTCTCTGAGGGTTTCTCCATATAGTAGAAAAAGCTTATATAATCATTCCATGACTATATGGGTTCTTTATACCCTCTTGTCTCCTGTTGTGATTCAGAAGACAAGCTTTTTCTGCGTGAATGTCCAAGGAGTTCCCAATCTTGCAGGAATCTACCCCTTTTTTCCTTACAGCTTGGCATTATGCTTTTCTGCTCCACTTGGACAACGCATACTTTTTTTTAGTGTACATGATACCCCTATGTCCCTTGGCTGGGTCATCCTGGTGTCTTAGTCTATGCGTTTTTTTGTCCTTTGGACATGTTAGAGTCCTGAAGTACTCCTGACGTGCTCTTGCCAGACTGCTATTATCCTCTGTTTTTTCACGCAACCATACTGGTTATTCCACTGAACTACATTCCTGCACCGCAGAACTAGATTCTCTATATATCTTCAGGTGGTTTTCACCCCCTTATTATTAGATGAATCTTTTCCCATCACATTCCCCATGTGAATTGTTTTGTGGGGCTCAGTTGCAGGCATGTATCCTCAGACTATATTCATGTATGTATATGTCCTATACATACATATTTCTGTAATCTGTGTGGGCATACGTCATATCTATCTATCTATCTATCTATCTATCTATCTATCTATCTATCTATCTATCTATCTATCTTCTAGACATATAGGCACATTATATACAGATATGTATGTATCTCCATATATATATATATGTGTGCCCATTGGGAGATGTTCATAGGACGCTATGTATTACCTACTATCTCCCTAACTGTCTGTGCTATAAAGCTTTTACCTTCTTAAGGGGTCCAGACAGTCAACTTGCCTATTCTCATATGGCTCAATAAGTGGGAGCGGTTATACACACAATTACTGCTGTGATGTCAACAGCTTCTATTTTTGTTATAGATCTCCCTGTCTATGAAGTATCAGACTTCAATCTTCCTATCTCTTACCAGCTAGGAAAGACAGTGTACATCTTCAGTATTTCTGAGTACACTTCTGTTCTCCTTGGGAATAGGGGCTTTTTTCCATATCCCCTCTTCCCTTCAGGACTGGGCTAATTCTCCAGATCGGTCAGTCTTCTTCTTTTAGTCCTCAATGTTAATAACTCTGTACCTAAAAGAGTTTTCAGCTTTTTCCCATAAAGCTTTCCATTGAAGACCTGCCATTCTTCTCCTACCCCAGTTGACACCTGGGTCACCTGCCCATTCCAGGTTTGGAACTTCATCCTCACTGCTTTGAAGTTACCTTGAGGATTCCGCTACTGCATCTACAGTACACTCCATCACAGTTCTACTTCCTACAATCCAGTAGGTAAGCTCTATATTGTACTAGTTCATTACATATTTTAATGATACTTGACATACATTCTAAAGACTCATTTTTTCTGTAGTCTTTAGATTCGCTGTTCCTCTTCAGCTCTTCTCTATTCAACTCCTACCCCCCATCCCTCAGGGGATGCCGGGGATCCAGGTTTGGGAAATGCCGTCCTGTTCCAGGTATACGCATTTTATGGGATCTCCCCTGGCACCCACAGCTAGGGAGTCCCCATATGTGAAGACTCATTCCTGCTTGTTCCTGGAGATAGCACAGTTACTTACCTGTAACAGGTGATCTCTGGGAACAGCAGGAATTAGTCTTCACAACCCACCCACCTCCCCTAGGAGTTGTATCCTATCTATCTCCTTTCCTCTTTCTCTCCTTCTGTCTCAGCTATGAAACTCAACTGAGGAGAGGCAGTGGGAAAGGCGGGAAGTCAGCACGCAGGCGCGAGGGATGCTCCCAAAAGCTTTCTGATTGGATGCTGGGGAGCATTCCCGTGCAGGCTCCGTCGGTACCGACGTACCCATATGTGAAGACTAATTCCTGCTGTTCCCAGAGATCACCTGTTACAGGTAAGTAACTGTGCTTTAGTTCTAAACTCACACAGGGTGCCTGGTAGAAAGCCAAAAGCTGCTTCACACTAATCATCTAGAATTAAGAGCAATATTTTATTCTGAGTGATGGGAACAGTGCCAAGGATATTAGATGCCCTTGGTGAACCTTCCCCCCTTCCCCCTCCCCAAATCAAGTTTTCACAATTAAACTCAAAATCATGATCATCCCAACGCTATCCCTTCCACAGCCACCCTGTAAAAATGAATAATTGGGCATCATATTTTTTAATATTAAACTTCATTTGCATGTATGTGAATGCAGCACTGTCTCTGTAGTTAAAAGAATGTGCTGATGGCTCTGAGTTTGTGTGGCTGTCAAGATCTATTGTATTTTGCTTTTATTGCTGCTGCTTTTAGCTGCTCCTTAGAAGCTGCTGCCCTTGGGGACTGTCTTGCCTATTGGTTAAGCCACCCCTGCTGAGCTTTTGCCTATCTGCTCCGCAGTCACTCAGTGTTGATCCAGATGGATAATTAGGATGCCATGTTCTACCTCTACTGATTCCCTTTGCCTATGTCAGGAAGTCGGGCAAGAATCTGGAACACCTGGGGCCCAATTTTCAAAAGGGACGATATTCAAATACCATGGCAGCCATCCGTGGTGCTTAAATGTTGGCAGGATATTCAGACGCAGTATCCAGATACTAGCTGCTGGCACTTATCCAGATAGCAACTTAAGCCACCTTTTCCTATAGCTTATGTTATCCAAATAAATGCTGGCTGAAAATCACACTCTGGATAAGTGTAGGCACTTAATCAGCACTGATATGGCTCTCACCTTTCCCATAGACCACTCATTCACTAACCATATAGTGTCAGAGTAGTCTGTGGAGATAGTCAGTAGCACTATCTGGATAGCACCGCTGAATATCTGGCTCAGCACCTTATCTGGATAGCCTCCCATTGGCTGTCTGGATGAGGCTTTGGAATATCAGCCTATTGATTTCCAGTCATATAGCAATTCCATCCATTTACATACCAGGTATTCAGAATCACATAGCAGACAAGCTCAGCAAAGTTCTTTAGCCCCATGAATGGTTGATAGACCACCAAACTATTCCAAATATTTTCAGAGGTGGGATGCTCCTCAAAACAGACCTCATTGCCAGGAGTGAAAATGCAAAGCTGTCCTCCTTTATTTGCTGCACCTGTCTCCAGATTGTCTAGCAAAGGGATATGCTAGTGATGCAATGGACTTAGCTCTTCCTCGTTGCTTATCTGCCCAGTCCTCTTACTAGCAAAAAACCTGTACAAGTTTCAAGCAAAGCTCAGCATAATACTTGTTATACTGTACTGGCCTCATCAAAATAGGTTTCCTCTTTTCAGAATGCTCTTGGTTCTCCACCTGTGTATGTTTGGAATCTTTGCCGCATTGATAACAGAATAGGTGCTTCTTTCTGCATGCCAGTTTCAAATTTATTTATTTCAAAGATTTATATTCTGCACAACAACCTAGGCAGAGTACAAAGCACATACATAATCAACTTACATTACAATACACAAGATGTAAAACATATAAAAAAAATTTCAAAAAATAAACCCAAACTGAATAAAGAAATAATAAAAATAAAATAAACCATCTGCTCTCAAATAATTGCTACCTAGCTAAACCACTACGTATTCTTGCTCAAAAAGGTAGGTCTTAAGTCTCTTTCTAAACGTTCCTATATCAGACAAAAGGCGCATCTCTGCCAGAAGTGAATTCCAGAGCTTAGGTGCTTCCATCGTCCACTCAAGCTTACAAAAGTGTACCTCACGAGACGATGATATTTTCAATCGTAGGGTAGCCTGAGAGTAGAGAGGGCATGGTGGACAATAAATTCGGAACCGTTGACAAACATTTTAGCACTGCCTGATTAATAGTTTTAAAAACAATAAGCAAGATCTTATAAATAACGTGCCACTTAATAGGCATCCAAAGTAACTGCTTCAAAAAAAGTGTAATATTTCAACATGACTTACCCCAGTAAGAACATGTGCAGCAGCATTTTGTACTAATTGTAACAAGTTAATCACTCGTGTGCAAACCTAAAAATAAACTCTTAACAATAATGGAGAAGATACAACAAGAATTTGCACTACAGTACAAAAAAAATGTTTTCCAACAGGAATGCTTTTAATCTACGAATAACATTCAATTTAAATAAAGTATCCTTAGATAATCTTTGACTGTGCAGGACCACTGATAATTATCGAAAATTGGTCCTAAATCCCTAACATGAGTGTAAACAAAATGTCCACATCAAGTTTTAATTGTACTGAAGACCACGGAGAAGCGTCCCAAGACAAATATAGTATCTCAGTCTGCCAACATTAAGCATAAGTCTGTTGTGTCATCAAAGCTCTAACAGTCCTGATATGTAAAACCACCAAATCAAGACCCTCCTGAATGGTGGAATCAATCGAAACAAAAAATGGAATATAATCAGCATAAATCCTTAGCTCTAACATAGATGTTGAGCTGCTTTTAGGCCTCTCATATCACATTCAGGCCATATTGATAGCAGTGCAGAAACCTTCCACAAGATGGTCATATGCCTTCAAACATACAATAGTAAAGGTTTTCAGTAGGTATGTGACAAAGGGCAAAACCTTTCATGCTGTAATACTTCTACCATCTGTATTGTTCATGCCTTTGTCAGCGTTCAAGGCGAGTTGCATTCAGCTTCAGTAAGTATTTTTCAGTCTCCAGAGGGCTTATGGTATAAGTTTTGTACCTGACACAATGGAACATTGTTATTTGCCCAAGACCGCAAGGAACAGCAGTGGAATTCAAACATGGCTTCCCTATTTTTAGCCCACTGTTCTAACTATTAGGGTACTCCACCAGTCCTGCAGTGTAGGACTGCAAACTTTATCATTTCAAACATAGAAAATGAAATAGAAATATCATACGGTCTATCCAGTCTGTCCTTTCATACCAACTACTAAGCTTTACAATTCCTTTTTTTCCCCTTCAGAGATCATCTGTGTTTTGTCCCATGCTTTCTTGAATTCAGGTAGTCTTTCTCTACTTTCTCCACTGGAAGACTATTCCACAAATCTACCATTTTTTCCATAAAGAAATATTTTCACAAATTTATTCCTGAGTCTGTCTCCTTTCAACTTCATCCTATGCCCCCTCATTACAGGACTTTCTTTAAATTGAGAGGCTCTCTTCATCATCGAAGGAGAAGAAATTGAAATCGTGAATAACTTTAACCTACTTGGATCAACTATCAATAAAGAAGCAACAAGCAGTCAAGAAATCAGACGACGCATTGCTCTTGGCAGAATGGCTATGAAAGACCTAGATAAGATTCTCAAGAGCAGAGATGTCTCTCTCCATACAAAGATTCGACTTGTTCAAGCCATGGTATTTTCAATAACATCATATGGATGTGAAAGCTGGACAGTGAAAAAGATAGACAGGAAGAAAATTGATGCCTTTGAATTATGGTGCTGGCGGCAAATACTGTGTATACCATGGACTGCCCGAAGAACAAACCAGTCTGTACTAGAGGAGATCAAACCTAAGCTTTCTTTAGAAGCTCAGATGACAAGACTTCGACTTTCATACTTTGGACACATCATGCGGAGAGAGAGATCATTAGAGAAAGATCATGCTTGGCAAGATAGAAGGTCAACGCAAAAGAGGAAGGCCAGCAATGAGATGGATCGATACAATAACAGCAGCTACGGGTACCAGTCTGTCAACAATGAGCCGCCTGACTGAAGATCGAACACAATTTAGGATAGCTAACCAGAGGGTCGCCATGAGTCGACTCCGACTCGACGGCACTTAACAACCTCCTGTGCCTTTATTCCAGGGAGCTATTTAAATGTGTCTTTCATATCTTCTCTCTTGAGATCTTGGTCTTTCCCCATATGCCTTATGACAAAACACACTGATGATTTTGGTGACCACCCTCTGCACCGACTCCATCCTTTTTATATCCTTTTGAAGGTGTGGTTTCCAGAATTGCACACAATACTCTAAATTAGATCTCACCAAAGACCTTTACAGATGCACGGTCACCTCCTTCCTGCTGAGCATGCCTCTCCCTATGCACCCAAGCATCCTTCTGGCTTCTGCTGTTGCCTTACCTACCTGTTTAGCCACCTTAAAATCATCAATCATTCATCCTTAGGACCTGCTCTTTTTTTCGTAGACAGAAGTATTTCACGTCCTATATTGCACCACTCCTTTGGATATTTGCAGCCCAAATGCATGACCCTGCATTTTTTTAGCACTAAATCTCGGCTTCAAATTCGCAACCATTCTTCAGTCCTTCCTAAAGTTATTGACACCTTCCTAGGTGTCTATTGCAGATTTTGGTGGTATCTGCAGAGAGGCAAACCTTACCAGACAGTCCTCCCACAATATCACGTGCAAGAATGTTAAGAACAGGACAGATCACTGTAGCACACTACTGGTAACTTCTTTCTCCTCAGAGTGAGCTCCATTTATTTATTTATTTAGCAATGCTTATATACCGCTTTTCACCAGGTCAAAGCAGTGTATATTCAGGTATGGTATATATTTCCCTTGTCCCCAAAGGGCTCACAATTTGCGTTTTGTACCAAAGGCAACAGAGGGCTAAGTGGTTTGCCCAAGATCACAAGGAGCACCTGTGGAACTAGAAACTCCAGTCCCTCTGACCTGAGGTTGCTCTCCTCCAGTGGGATTAGAGCCCCCAGCCCAGGGCAACTTCCCCCATCCACTAGGCCATGCCTCCCTCCACCTACCATTCAACCAATTTCTAATCTAGTCAGTCACTTTAGGGTCTATCCCTAGGGTACTCTATAAGTTGCATGCAGAACAGTGTCAAAGGCTTTACTGATATTTAAGTACACCACATCTAGCGCTCTTCCTCATTCCAACGTGCGGATCACCCAGTCAGAGATTGACATTTGTCTGACAAGACTTACCTCTAATAAAACCATGCTTCTTCAGATCCTGTAATCCATTGTATTCCAGAAACTTCAGTATCCTCTATTTTAGATGCGTTTCCATTACATTGCTCACTACAGAGGTCAGACAAACTGACCTCTGTAGTTCCCAACCTCATCCTTCCACTTTTCTGTAAAGGAGCCACATGCTCCTTTCATCTTGTTGTACTTTTAGCCTATCTTCATATACAAGGCACCAGCTTGTCGTCATCCCGTTATTTCAAGAACCATGAAGAAACTTGTTTATGTTAAACCACTAATTCAGAAGCCTCCTGTGCCATAGAACCTTAATATCTTATCTCTCATTGTAATAGCGAAGGGCCCGCAACCCCAATAATACCCGGAGTCAATGGACGAGGATCCAACTCCCTTTTATTGTATATACAGTCTCAGCACTAGCATACAAAATGTCTGAGCCACGAGCTTAGTCAATCAACAGCATTTATACATTTCTTCTCCAAGTTAATACAGGCCAAACTTCTCATTGGTTCTGGTAGCCCACATACCTTCATCCAATAGCCATCTTTGACCCCCCTTCCTCCCTCTGTGCACATTTCTCTAGCCCTGGCTCAAGACGCTAGACAAAATATTCTTACACTGTTCTGCTTCTCTGCTGTATTTTTCAGCCTAATTGCAAGGTCAGAGCACAGCTCGCAAAAACACAGCGAAGCAGCAAAGACATCTGGCTTTCCAAAACAATAAACAGTAAGAAAGTTTTATTCTCTTATCTCACAGGAGAGAGAACATGTTATCAAGGCAGTACAGAGCAGCTTTTCTGTCTAACAGCTAACAGCATTCTGTAATTTTCCAAAGTCAGCAATAACACTCTAAAGCAGGGGAAAAAGGGCTTTAGGCCTAGCTCTGCTACATTCTAGGCCATCGCCTATCACATCATGAATCTTCCATTGGAGCCCATGTTCATATGAAGAATCTTATCTGGAAGGTTCTCTTGCTAATAGCAATTACTTTGGTGAGAAGAGTTGGTGAACTCTCAAGCCTTGGTCACTTATGAGCCTTAAACCCAATTTCTTTATTATGCATTCATTCTAGTTCCTGCCAAAGGTGGGCACACCCATTCATCTCGGTGAAGAAATAGTACTATCCACATTTTAATCTAAACTGCACAAGCATCCATTAGACAAATATTTACATAGATTGGACTTTAAATGAGCTCTTGCTTAAGTAAAGAACAAAAAAGTCTTTTAGAAAGTGTTCGGAACTATTTGTCGTCTCTGAACCGCCACTGGTCTTCGAATACTGGCATAGGCTTAGATTATAAGCCTCCCAAGGATAGAGAAATACCCACTCCTGTATGTAGCTTACCTGACCTATTAATGGAAAGCATGAGGTTTTTTTTTCTTTTTAAATATCTTTATCTATCAAATCTTAAATTGTGAGGACTCAAATGTATTTATCTAAAGTTCAAAAGGTTGCTCAGAACTCGCGTTTGGGAATGAGTTTGTTGAAGATGTTGGTGGTGCTGATCTCGTTATAGGCTGGTGTGTTTCAGTAGAAAGATGGGCAGCTCAACTGAGCTTAAGTTTGATTTTTTTTTGTCTTCATTTTCCCTTACTTCTGTCTTCTGCACTTGGGTGATGCATAGAGCAATTTTTGTTGTATTAGCTTTTATTCCTTTTGCAGATGGTTACTTGTCTTATTTCTTTTCTTCTTTTTTCAAATTTTGGTTTCCAGTTGCAGCTGGCATTTCCCCTTCGTGTATTTCTCAAGGGGGCAGTTTCTCCATACAGGTTAGTTTCGTACGTACAATGACAATAATGAACCTCACTCTCTAAGCCTAGGGTATATGGAATATGATCTCTGTGTCTCAGATTTTCTACCAATGCTTGGCATGGTACGTGCATCGTGCCAAAGATAGCCGTCTCCTAGAGTTCATAAGATCTAACATGTATAGGAAATTTTGTCAAGGTGTGCTTGGAAATTCCTCTTAAGTCTGTGGCAGCCAACATGATGGGAAATATCTTGGTATTTTTCTGCCACATTTTCTTGATCTCTGACTGCATTTTTTGGTGTTTGAGAATCTTTTTTTCAACATGATTCACAAAATAGTTGCTTGGGACAGACCCCTCTATAATCTGTGCCATTTGGATGTTTTTCTCCTTTACCACTATGTCTGGTTTCCTTGTACTCAAATTTTTATGGGTCAGAATGGAAGTATCCCAGGCAATAACCTCTTCGTAATTCTCTTAGGGTTGTGATCCCAGTGCTTTTACAGTACAGTGGTGGTGTAGTTGAAATGTGCTACTTCATCATACCTTTCTGTATAGAAATTTTCGGCCATCAGATCTTCACAGCCAGATATGAGGTGAGTCATTTTCCAGCTTTTTTTTTTCTTCCTTCTTTCTCCAGTAGTTAGGGCTGCAGCCTGGAACTTAAAATACTGGGGTTCAAATCTCAACAGTCCTTATGGCCTTGGGCAAGACACTTAATCTTGGGCAAACCACTAACGTTACTGCTTGGGTTAGAAATTGGTTGGGTGGGAGGCGAAAAAGAGTACAGGCAAATGGAGCTCACTCTGAGGAGAAGGATGTTACCAGTGGTGTGCCCCAGGGATCTGTCCTTGGTCCGATTCTTTTTAACATCTTTGTTAGTGATATAGCGGAAGGGCTGTCAGGTAAGGTTTGCCTCTTTGCGGATGATACCAAAATCTGCAATAGAGTAGACACCCAGTAAGGTGTAGATAACATGAGGAGGGATCTAGCTAAGCTTAAAGAATGTTCTAGAATTTGGCAGCTGGGATTTAATGTTAAAAAATGTAAGGTCATGCATTTGGGCTGCAGCAATCCAAGGGAGCAATATAGTATAGGGGGTGAAGTACTTTTGTCCACTAAAGAAGAGCGGGACCTAGGCGTGGTTGTGTCTGATGATCTTAAAGTAGCTAAACAGGTAGAAAAGGCGACAGCAAAAGCTAGAAGAATGCTTGGGTGCATACGGAGAGGAATGACTAGCAGAAAAAAGGAGATGATAGTGCTTCTGTATAAGTCTTTGGTGCGACCTCATTTGGAGTATAGTATGCAATTCTGGAGACCGCACCTTCAAAAGGATGTGAACAGGATGTAGTCGGTGCAGAGTGTGGCTACTAAAATGGTTAGTGGTCTTCATTATAAAGCATTTGAGGACACAGACTTAAGGATCTTAATATGTACACCTTAGAGGAAAGGCAGGATAGAGGTGATATGATTGAGATGTTTAACACTAGAAGCCCCAAAGTGCGTCAATTGACGCAAATGCATCTTTGAAGTTGTATACCAGCGCCACTGCTAGAACCATGTCAGTCATGTTCCATGACTTTGTTAGCAAGGTCAAGATGTTCAAATATGTGCATCGAAAATTGACAGATTTACCACCTAGTGGGAAAATGAATTTATACCTAGAAGCCCCAAAGTATGTCAGTTGACGCACTCAATTGTCTTGGATGTGTCAATTGACGTACTTTGGGGCTTTTAGGTATAAATTCATGTTCCCACTAGGTAGCGCATCTCAATCACTGTTTACAGTTTTACTCTGACATTACAAACACACAATGACGTCTTGTAATGACGTCACATACTGCACGTATTTAACAAATAAGTAACTTCACATTAATTTACATCTGCATTTCATGCTAAAAGCAGTTGTCGTGATAATGCGTCAATTGACGCACTTTGGGGTTTCTAGGTAAAATTCCTTTTTGGGGCTTCTAGTGTTAAATATCTCCGTGGCATAAATGTTCAGGGGGAGAGCCTCTTTCAATTGAAAGCAAGTTCTGCTACGAGGGGACATGGGATAAGGGTGAAGGGGGATAGATTCAGGAGTGATATGCGGAAATATTTCTTTACGGAAAGAGTGGTGGATCCGTGGAATAGTCTCCCAGTGGAGGTGGTAGAGATGAGGACAGTAACTGAATTAAAAAAAAGCATGGGACAAACACAGAGGATCTCTAAAGGAAAAAAGGGGTCTGTTATAGTTGTTGATATGGAAGGACAGACTAGATAGGCCATGTGGTCTTTTTCTGTCATATTTCTGTTTCTAATCCTCAATTGCCTCAGGTACAAAACTTAATTATGAGCCCTCCAAGGACAGGGGTAGAACTACTGGACCTGAATGTAACTCAACCTTGGAAAGGCATGAGCTAAATAATACTATTAATAAAATTTTTTGCCAGTTTTTTGTTCTATGCTTGCTGTAAATGATTTCATCCATAATCCACTGTCCTGGGCTGCAATTATCAATCTCTCATCCTTCAGTTTCAGTTTTCTTCTTGATCATTCATGTGTCCAATTTGATAGATTAAGTTTTCCTGGAGTAACACTTTGTATTTCCTGTTATATTTGTGAATTTTCCACTTGTTTTCCTTGTGTGCTGGTCTAATTCTTTGACGTTTTTATCTCTTGTTTTGCAAATTTTATTGCTTCCTTCCCTGTGTGGATTCTTGTTCATTCCTTCTAATTGCTGGAATGCTTGTCCAAGTTTAATGATTGAGATAGATTCTGGATGTTGATTTTCAGCATTTTTTGTGTATTTGGATCTGATGATGCTGTTAAGTAGACCTGGAGGCCTATGATAGTAACTCTGTATGTATAATCAATTTCTATGAGGCCCAGTCCTCCTTTGACTCTAGAGATGTATTGTCTCAGCATACACTGGTTCCTATAAATTTCCTCATCGGCATAGAGGAGTTATCTTATTTATACATTGTTTTTCAAGAACTTTGAGGACGATCTACAATCCCAAGACTTTATGAGAGTACAGGAATTGCCAGCAGTTAATGGCTTGTATCATATTCTGTGATGTTAAAAAGCTTTTCAGTAACTATTTTAATCTCCTGTAATAATCTTTACTGAACTCGTGTGTCAGTGTGTTTTCTCAATGATCTATAAATCACCATGCTGTTTTTCTTTACAACAGTCAGTTCATCAAATTAGTAATCTCTTTGTCTTGTCTCTGCGTTTCTTGCCATTTCTTCTTTCCTGTTACGATTGTAGTTCTTTTCCTTTTCCTCTGGCCTTGAGCCATTCTGTAAATGTTCTAATGATTGTAAACCGCCCTGACATCATAAAGGGTGGTATATCAAATGTAAATTAAACTAAACTACTGTGCTTTCCATTTCCAAACACACTAGTTAATTTTGTATCCATCCTTGTTACATGTAGAATGGACATTCTATAACACTTCAATTAAGCTTCATCCATAGGTTCTACTTTGACTGCTATATGTATTTTAAAATCTGCTTCACAGCAAAGCTGCTACATGGTCCTCATTCCATAGCTTCACTTTTCATTACTTCCTAGACAGTTTACTCACAGACACTGCTTTTGGTCAACCTGCCTTTGCGAACAGTGCAATTCCTGTTTGGTTGAACCATTCCCCACAGTGGGCAGAGAATCTCTATACAATTGAGTGGCTGCAGACTTGGGAGTTGCACACTTGTGTACCTGATTATATTGTGCTTGTTTTTTTACCATTACCTGTGAGAGGTTTTTTTTCAATAGACATCAGGATTAATCAAGCACATAATTGCTCCCACCTTCAGGAGAATTATGGTCCTCTATGAGTTATGGAACCAATTGAGGAGACTCCCCTGCACATGCGAAGGGCCATGCATACTCTGGATACAGAGCTAAATTCTGAGCTCTGAAAGAGCTATTTTCTATCATCGAGCAGGATTGAGTCAGGCATACAAGTAAAAGGACATCATTGCATGTCGCCAGAATGGAACAGCAGGACTTCTCCGTGGACAAGCAGGAAGTCCTCACATATGGGTGATGTCACCAACAGAGCCCTGCATGGGAATGCTCCCCAACTTCTACTGGAAGCTTTTGGGAGGCACCACCGTGCATGCTTGCCTGCCGCTGCACCATATTCTCCAGTCTTCTTTTTCCATGGAGCCCTTAGGATGTGCTCCTACAATGTTTGAAAATGTTTTCCACTTAACCCCTTTGGTGTGCTTTTTTCTACCCAGTTTTCATTGCCTGTCATTAGTAGTGCCTGCCCGGTGCCTTTTCTCTTATTTTTTGTTGTGTCTTTTTTCTCTTATTTCCTTTTCTCATTGCTGGCACCATTGAGCCATTCAGCCTTGCCATGGCCTTGTTTCTGGACATGTCCCAGAAGCCAGCAAGCCGGTTGAAGTGCACCAAGTGTGCCCAGATCATCTCTATCAAGGACCGTTAGAACTGGTGCCTTAAATTCCTGGGCCTCAACCACAAGCCTGCCTCTTGTAACCTGAGCTGCAGATGACAAGAAGGGGCCTGCAGGGTCGGGAGAAGCAGCGGGAGTCCCTTTTTGGGCCAACAGATTCTGCATCTTCGACCCTGGCATCAACCTCAGTTTCTTCGGGCACCGCGGAGACATTGACATCGAGAGAGGCTCGAGCTGACTTGGAGCCAAGGTGCAGTGCTATGGAGCAGAGAATCTCCATTGACCTTCGCCCAGAATAGACGTTGTCAACTCATTGATGTAGATGGGGGCTTCCGAGCACAGACCCATGGTCCACTGTCATCCGAGCGATGTGGAGAGTTATGGCCAGGAGAGGCCCGCTAAGGTACTCGGATGTGAGGGCTAGTCATCCAAGGTAACGGGTGCAGGGAATCACCTGATGTCCCCACCATCATGGATTCCGCTATAGGGGTACCAGAGCCAATGGCCGTAGTTGTAATCTGGGGCCCTGAGGCCTTCAGAGACAGCAGTCTTGGCAGAGCACCTTTGAGCCCTTGATGCCCACATGGCAGCAGTGTTGGCCATGCAACGGGCTAGTGCCTAGGGCAGCGCCACCACAGGCAGTGCAGCCGATCCTTGAGACCCATGCACTACCTGCCAATTCAGGCGTATAGGACTGGCAATCGGAATCGACACCGGTTCTTATGGCCATCTTCCTGTCAAGCGTATTGGGGTCCAATGCCCTGGGGAGGCCACAGAAGCACGCGATGTACCATTGGTTTCGGATGCACTCTTCCTTAGTGTGCAGTTGGAGTCAGCACAGGAAAGAGGCTCGACACTAGTTTGACCCTCTTGGAGTCTGAGCCCGATGGCTGGGAGACCGAAGCATCAGAGGTGTCCAGGAGCAGATCTCTCAAGCTTCCCTCAAACCCTTCTCCTCCTCATGAGTGGCAGAAGTTGCCATTGGGAGGACATATCTTTCCGGGACTTTGTGCAGGATATGGCCAAGGCCATTCCCTTCTCCCTGGAGTCAGAGGACGAGCCAAGGATGGAGAGCTGGAGATCCTCCAGTATCTTTTGGCACCCAAGGAGAGGCTGTGATGTTGCCAGTGCACCAGATCCTGCAGAGGCTGCAAATGAGGATGTGGGAGAAACCCTCTCATGGTGCCAGCGGTCATACAGCTGGACTCTACCTACTGGGTCCAGAAGGCCTTGGGATTTGAGAAGCCTCAGCTCTCACATCACTCTCTGGTGATGGAGTCAGCCATGAAGAGGATCAAGAACAGCAAGACACACTCATTGGCTCCTTGCCCGGGGCCAGTGAGAACCTTGGACTCCTTTGGCTGGCGGTGCTTCCAGAGCACCATGCTGGAGGACTGGGTCCTTTCATACCAATTGTACATGGGCATATTTCTCAAGGACATCCATTCTGGACCTGGCCGAGTTTTGCCTGCTCCTTCCCCCAGAATGACCAGATGCCGTCTGCTCCTTAGTGGACTATAGTAAGGACTGTTCCAGTTTGTTAGTCTGGTCGACTTATGACTCCTTTGAGTCCACTTGCAGGGCTGCAGAGGTGGGCATTGGTGCCTGCTGATTTGCCTGGCTTCAATCCTCTGAGCTGGACCAGTGGATCAAGGACAGGCTGGCTGATAAGTCTTGCTGGGGTGTGAACCTCTTTGGGAAGCAGGTAGAGGCAAATACTGGTGAGATCGAGACACAGCATGTCACCCCCTCCAGGCTTTTGAGAGAGACTGCCGATCCTTCCCGTAAGAAGTACCAGAACAAGAAGACTTGGACCCTCTGCATTTCACCCTGCTGCAGGGAGAGATCTCCGCTCTGCTCACAGACCTCGCCATTAAGCTGGTACCTCTAGCTCAAGTCAGGTAGTGGTTCTACTCCAGGTACTTCCTGGTCCCAAGAAGACGGGGTGGGGGGGGGGGGGGAGGGCACCATCCTCAACCTCAACCTCAACCTCAACCATCCCGGGTAGTGGTGGACACTTTTCTCATCTCGTGGTCAAAAGGTCTTCTGCATGCCTTCCCACCCATGCCACTGGTTGCCAAGACCCTATTCAAGGCCCTTCGGGACAGGGTGCCACTAATCCTGGTAGCCTCCTGGTGGCCCAGGCAGCTGTGGTTCCTACTGCTGCTCCACCTAGTTACAGAACCCCCGGTCCCTCTCGGGAACTCCCCGGGGCTGCTGACTCAGGAGGGGGGCTCCCTCCTTCACCCCAAACTGGGGTCTCTGGCGTTAACAGCATGGTTGCTGAATGGGTAGCCTTGGCTCCCTTTAACTTCTTGGTGGAAGTGGAGGATGTCTTGCTGGCCTTCTGCAAGCCTTCCACAAGAGGAGCTTACGCCTTCAAGTGGTGGAGATTCTTCGTGTGGTGCTCGGAGAAACGGGCAGACCCCTTCTGCATGGTGCAGCTAGTCCTGCAATGCCTGCTGCACCTCTCCCATACTGGACTCATGTCCAACTCAGGATGCACCTGTGTGTTCTTTCAGCACACCACCACCCTATCGAGGGCAAGCCTCTCTCAGCTTAGCCTCTCATCATCCCCTTCCTATGGGGCCTACTGCTCACCAAACCCCCAACCCGCTCCCCCTGGGGGAATGGGACCTTAATGTAGTGCTGATGTGGCTCACCCGACTGCCGTTTGAGCCCCTTGCCACCTGCAGTATCTCTCCTGGAAAGTCGCCTTCCTGGTGGTGCTCACCTCCACTCGCAGGGTCAGCGAGCTCCAGGCTCTGGTGGCGGAGCCACCATATACAAGGTTCTATAAGAACAGGGTCATGCTTTGCATACATACCAAGTTTTCTGCCGAAGGTAGTCGCCTCCTTCCACCTCATTCAGGAGGTGGTGCGACTCCCCCCTTCTTCCCACATGCCATTAACATGGAGGCTATATGTCATACTCTGGACTGTAAGAGGGTCCTGTCCTTCTACCTGCAGCGTATCCAGGACCCCACCACAAAGCCTCCCAGCTTTTCGCCTCCTATGATCCCAGCCAGCTGGGGGAGGTGGTGACCAAGCGGAACTTGTCCACCTGGGTCGTGGACTGCATTGCCCTCGCCTACGAACAGGCTGAGCTTCTGCTGGAGTGCCTGGTCACAGCTCATAGCGCCAGGACTATGGCGACCTTGGTTGCAAACTTGCACTCTGTCTTGATGACAGACATCTGCTTGGCCACCACCTGGTCTTCTGTCCACACCTTCGCAGCACACTACTGCCTGTAGAGGGATTCACAACAGGACAGCGCCTTCGGCCAGGCTGTACTCCTTAATCATTTCAGGGTTTAGGCATCTCCGACCCTTCTCTGTTCAGGCTATCAGGGCGATGGTTCTCCCTGGACACTGGCGTCCTTTCAGAGTCTGTCCTTTGGACTCACCGGCTGCTGCTGATGGCTTGACCATGTTTTCTACAGGTTTGCAGTAGCCTGTAGCTAAGGAGTCCCATATGTGAGGACTGACTGCCTGCTTATACCTAGAGAAAGCATAGCTACTCACCTGTAACAGGTGTTCTTCAGGGACAGCAGGAATTAGTCCTCACAACCCTCTTCCCTGCAGAGTTGCCTTAACTATACCAATTTGTGTTTGCTGTCTTAGCTACTGTATGTCATATGACTGAGCAAGATGGCACCCTTGGGCGGGAAGGGGACCATGCACATAAGGTGACATCTCCCTAGGTTTTCTTTGAAAGCTGGGGAGATGCTTCCACGTGGGCTCTGTCCGCATCAATGTCATCCATATGTGAGGACTGATTCCTGATATCCCTGAAGAACACCCTGCTACAGGTGAGTGAGTACGCTTTTTCTGACAGGCTGCACCATTTTTTATCTCTTGATATGTTTTTCGTGTTTAAAGAAAAGGAAAAAAAAATCCTTCTGTTTTGTTTACTTCATTTTATTTTGCTGAAGTCAGGCTTTTGACCCTGCCTGATATATGGCTGAAAGATCCAGAGCTTTGACATGCATTCCATTATCTGCAAGCATAGTTCTCAGATGTCCCCATGTGCCTAGGAGGATCACCTCAACTGCCACTTCAACTGAAGCGGAAGAGGAGCTGCTTCAACTGTGGAAAGAAGAGAAGTGGGCTTGCCCTCTTATCTAAAGCAAGCATTCAAGCCAAGACTCTTCGTTAAAGCTGCCCTTTACCTCCCAGAGAATAATTTTTATAGTTTATAGCAAAGTGGTTTACATTACGTTATTCTGAGATCAGCTGCCAAGGATAACTGCTAGTTACTAGAAAAACTGGCATGTAGCTCTTTGGAGGTTTCCAATCCCAAAGCGCAGCCACCTTCTGACAGAAGTCTGAAGGGAAAAGAGTTATCTTTGACCCCTTCTGAGGTTAAGAAATAGAAACATGCCAGTGCTGAAGATCCTCATTGATTTTCTCCAAAATGAAAAGCTATACAGTTGTCTCCAATGCAGTCAGCTGCCTCAAACATTGACACTAGCCAGTATGCAGTGAAGATTACATAGAACAAACAGAAACGGCACAAGATCTCTTCTGTGCTGCTAGTACTCTTTGAGTACAGATTCTTCTGTCTTGCCCGTTCTTCGGGATTCCTCTGTGCAACGGCCATTGGCTCAACATCCAATGTTAGGCTCTGCTGCTGGTCACTGTAGCAAATGAAATTTTCTCCTCTTGTATTGTTAACCCTGCTGGAAAAAAATATTAATTCCTGCAAAAGATATTTAATGAGTTTGTAAAAAGGGTTTACAAGGACTTAACAAATGTGCAGTATCAACAGTGCAGCATAATGCCATTTCAATTAAGTGGCATAACTAGTGCTCAGACATTTTTTGTTCTTAAGATTCTATTGTCTGTCTAATTCAGGTTCATATTCTGAAGCTGAAAACTCATTGCCACTTTTGCAAAGTGGTCTGGAGAACTTCTCGAATCTGGATTTTATCCCTGTAGATTCTTTCATAGACATTCCTGTGAAATAGTCTTCCATACCTTCAGATTAGTCCCCACCTCCAGCAAGAAATGTCTCCTTCAGGAAGACATCTCATCTGAGATTTGTTCAATGCATGGCAAGTATAATTCGCTCTCCACCACAACAAGAAGCGGAACCACGAGTGAATATTTTGGTCCTTCTAAATTTCAGAGAGGCCCCAAAGCCACTCTCCTAGCACCAGTTAATGGACTACTGTAAGTGTCTTCAATGTGGCAAACTGCACTTACCATACAGCCTGTTTCCAAGAAATTGGATATGACATATAAGGCCCAATTGGCTCCTTCTTTCTTCTGTGTTGGAAGCAGATTATTACGGATTCCAGGGTTCTCAGCATAGTAAGAACATATTAAACTGAAATTCCTCACCTTACCACCAGTTTGGTCTCCGCAGTAGGCTTACCTGCTTCATGAAGAAGTAAATCGTCGCCTCCATTCAAATACAATAGCCAGTCTCACAACAGGAAAGAAGCAGGAATTCTCTCCCGATATTTGTGAGAAGCTTTATCTATGTCATCTTTTGTCAATTTTTGTTTTCTTTTGCAGGTACTTTCTGATCCCTAAAAAGACACAAGTTATGTTGAATCAGACCGTTGAGCCTAGTATCTCGTCTCCATTGATGGCCAGTTTGGGTCTCAGGTACCCAGAAGATCCCAAAAAGTAGATTTATTTCTCATAGTTAATTTCCAGAGATGAGCAATGGCTCTCTCAAGTCTTAGCTAGCTAATATATTTGTATGAGTGTTTCTTCCAGGAATTTGTCCAAATCTTTTGAATCCTGCATGTTGTCATGCTTGACCGCATCTTCTGGAAACAGGTTTCACAACTTAACTATGTGCTACATGAAAAAATGTTCAACAATTTTTCTGTCAGTTTTTATGTTTTACAGGTTAAACATGTATTACATATTTAACCATTTAATCCTACTTATAGCTGTCATATCACCTCTATCTTTTCTCCAAGCTGAAGAACCCTAACCTGCTTTTCATGGGAGATTGTTGTATCCCTTTTATCAATTTTGCTGCCCTTCTCTGAACATTTTCTATTTGTGCAATATTGTTTTTGAGATGTGGCGACCAGAACTGCACACAGTGTTCAAGGTGCGGAGTAGCACAAGGGATCATTACAGAAGTATGATGATTATTCTCAATTTGTTCCTCAATCCCTTTCCAAATGATCTCTAACAATTGCTTTTTTTTAGCAGCTGTGGTTGACTTGGCTTTAGTGGTCTCTTCTTATCAAACATTTAGATTTGAATGAATTCAGAATTCTACCTTCACTTATCTTGCCCCAAAATTCTGGAAATTCTCTTTCTAATAATCTATGAATAGAAAGATCATATAAGAAATTCACAAAGGAGGTCAAAACATGGCTTTTCCAACTTTCCTACAATGAATGCCTATAATTGTTTTATCTTTTTAAGTCTCTTGCAAGCATTACGTATCCCAATTAAACTACGTGCACGCACTCTAGTCAGGGTTAATAATAATGTTCTTTTCATCCCTTCCCCAATCTCACCTTAATGTCTCTGTTTCTTTATTAGTACAGACTAATAGCCTGTCAGTGCTTGACTATGATTCTTGTCTGTCTATACAATATTCTGAAATAATGTTTCTCCAGGACCAAGCAGGAAGTTAGTCCTCACTTATGGGTGACGTCGGCGCCGACGGAGCCCCCGCGGAGCAATTTTCCCCAGCTTTCAAAGAAAGCCTTAGGGAATTGCAGCGCGCATGCGCGGTCCTCTTCCCGCCCAAGGGTGCCATCTTAGCCAGTCTTCTTTTTTCCGCGGAGCCCTACAGACGTACCCGTCGTGTCCCCGCGAAAAAGTTGATTTTTACTCATATTTTCTCTTTTTTCCATCGGTTCGACGCCGGTCTTTTTCCCACCCGGGCTCGCGACGCCGGTCACGAGTCCTCTTCTTCTTTTTCGGTTTTTCTGACTTAGTCAGTTTCGTTTTCGGTTTTTCCCTGGCAGCCCGGTCCTTTGACCTCGCCGGGGCCCTTTTTCCCCCGATGGCTGCCAGTGGTTTCAAACGGTGTGGTCAGTGTGACCGAAATATGTCACTAACTGACACACACGACAATTGCCTCCGCTGCCTGGGCCCGGATCATGAAGAAATGATCTGTGGGCCCTGCGGCAAAATGTCCTCCAAAGCGTTGAGAAGTCGGCGGCATCAGCGGGATAGGATCTTCGCTGACCCCAGCCGTACCCGGACCTCGTCGGAGGCCTCCGCGTCCAGAGGTTCCAGCTCGGACCGTCGCCGGAGTTCCTCCGACAGGGGTTCTCCCTCCGGGACCATCGACGAAAGGTGAAACCCGCGAGGGCGGCGTCGGTGGACGCTCCTGGCTCCGCGAGGGCCAGGTCGCATAGCCCCGATAGCCGTCCCGGGTCCTTGGAGAAGGAGCACCTCTTGAAGCGACCTCGCCTGGAGTCGGAGCTGCCTGCTCGGGTAAGTCCTGTGGTCCTCCTGGACTCGCCTCCGAGACCGCCGACGTCGGGCCCGACGCCGTCGGGGCCCGAGTCGGGGGCTGCTGGGTCACCTGAGCTCGGACTCAGGTTGACGGCCTTGGAGAGCAGACTGTCTGCCTTCATGGACCAGCAGCGGGCACTGCTCGCTGGCTTCGCTGGCGCCGCTGCCCTGACCGCCGGGACGTCGACGTCTAAGTCGACCCCGGAGACCGAGCCGATCCTCGAGTCGATGCGAACTCGAGTCGATCCTCGGTCGAGGTCACCCTCGGCCTCCCGTTCGGGACCGAGGTCGCCGACGCCGACTCCCTCGGCGTCGGGGCGGCAGGCGCCGCGCCCTGCCCGGGCCGAACCCACCGAGTCCTCGTCGGAGTCGGTCTGGGAGTCTGAAGAGGATGAGTCGCCTGATTCTTTTCGGACTCGGTGTGTCCCCTCGGACTCACCTGAGTCCGAACCTCGGAAGCAGTCCCCCCCGGAGGATGCCCGGTTCTCGGACTTCGTCAGGGATATGGCCAAGGCTTTGGCCTTCCCTGCGGATCCCGAGGAGGAGCCTCGAGCCGAAGAGCTCGACGCCCTCCAGTATGACTCTCCCGCCAGGGAACACTTTACTGTACCGGTTCCTCCCATGCTGGAACGACTACTCTTCCGCATGTGGGAGAGTCCGGCCACCTCGCCGGTCCTGAGCAAGCGGGTCGATTCTATCTATCGAGTCCGCAAGAGCCCTGGCTTCCAAAAAGCACAGCTACCACACCATTCCATGGTAGTGGAATCGGCCATGCATCGTCTTAAGAGCCAGAAGATGCACTCCTCGGTGCCTCCTGGCAGGGAGGCCCGTAACCTGGATGGCCTTGGTAAGAAGTGTTTCCAGGGCTCTATGCTTGCGTGTCGTGTCCAGACCTACCAGCTATACATGGGCATGTATCTCCGAGACCTGGCTAAAGAGCTAGCCGGATTCTCCGCTGGTTTGTCCGAGGAACCCTTGCGGAGGTTCCTGGCCTTGTCCACTGGCATTCGGGAATGCTCAAAATTCATATCCCGAGCAGCCTATGATGGCTTTGAAGCATCGGCTCGAGTGGCCGCAGCCGGCATCGGTGCCCGCCGACAGGCTTGGCTTCAGTCGTCTGACCTTGAGCCCTGGGTGCAGGACAAGTTGGTCGATGTCCCCTGCCGAGGCGAAAACCTCTTTGGCAAGCCCATGGCTGAAAAGGCTGCACAAATTGAGACGGAGACTCTCACCAGGACTAGGCTTTCTAGGAAGACCTCCGCCCCTTCCCAGAAAAAGAAGGGCTCGGGAAAGAAGTCCTTTTACCCGAGGAAGGCGGCTGCCTACAAACAATACCCCCAATATCAGGCCCCTGCAGCTCCCCAACAGGGCCAGCAGGCCAAGGGACGGGGTAACGGGTCCCGTAGGCAGCAAGCCCCCAAGCCTGCACCACCAGCCCCTGCTCAGCAGGGTGGGGGCTTTTGACTCCTTAAGCATAGCCTCTCCCCCCCCGCTGGTTCCTCCCAGCACTGGAGGCCGGCTGGTTCACTTCGCCCACAGGTGGTCCAGCATCACCTCAGATGCCTGGGTGCTTCAAGTCGTGCAAGAAGGCTATCTTCTCCACTTCCACCAGGTCCCTCCCTCCTATTTTCCGGGAGAACCTCCTCGACCCCCTCTGCACAGGGAATTACTCCTTCAGGAGTTAGCAGGTCTTCTACGGGAACAGGCGGTGGAACCGGTGCCCCACCACCTGAAAGGTCAAGGCTTTTATTCCAGGTATTTTCTAGTACCAAAAAGGACAGGAGGCCTCAGACCCATCCTGGACTTGCGCAACCTCAACAAATTCCTCGTGCGGGAAAAGTTCAAGATGCTTACCCTTGGAATCCTTCTGCCCTACCTCCAGCAGGGAGATTGGCTATGCTCCTTGGATCTAAAGGATGCCTACACGCACATCCTTATCCACCCAAGCCACCGCCAGTACCTAAGGTTTGTGGTGGCCGGAAATCATTACCAGTACAGAGTACTACCCTTTGGCCTGTCCTCCGCACCGCGAGTCTTCACAAAATGTCTCGCGGTGGTGGCGGCCCATCTCCGGCTTCACGGCCTCTATGTCTTTCCGTACCTCGACGACTGGCTCATCAGGGCAGCGTCCGCTCCGGAGGTCACCAACGCCACACGCCGCACGGTGACTCTTCTGCAGTACTTGGGCTTTGTTATAAACTTCGCAAAGTCCACTTTGCTCCCCTCACAGGATCTCGAGTTCATCGGCGCAAGGCTGCACACTCCTCAGGCACGAGCGTTCCTACCGCTCGACAGAGCTCAACGGCTCATGGACCTAGCCGACCGTTTTCGCAGCCAGCCCCTGGTCTCCGCCAGGCGCTTCCTGAGACTACTCGGCCATATGGCTTCCACCGTCCATGTGACCCCCAATGCCCGCCTGAATATGCGGCCTGCTCAATGGTGTCTCCGCCAGCAGTGGCAACAAGCCACAGGCGGCCTAGCAGACCTAGTGCGCGTCTCCGAGCCGCTGATCTCGTCTCTCCAGTGGTGGCTTCATCGGCCGAACCTGGTACTCGGCATGCCTTTCCAGTCACCTCAGCCGGCCCGGTGCTGACAACAGATGCATCCCTTCTGGGCTGGGGAGCACATTGCCAAGGGGCACGTACTCAGGGCCTCTGGACCACGTGGGAGTCTGCTCAGCAGATCAACTTCCTGGAGCTCAGAGCGATCCGCCTGGCTCTCAAGGCCTTCTCCCACCTGACCTCTCACCAGCCCATCCTTGTCCAGACGGACAATCAAGTTGCCATGTTCTACGTGAACAAGCAGGGGGGCACGGGCTCCTTCCTTCTCTGTCGGGAAGCACAGAAGCTCTGCTCTTGGGCCGTCAGTCACGGCGTTCATCTCAAGGCAGTTTATCTCCCAGGCCAAGAAAATTGCCTGGCGGACAAACTCAGCAGGATCCTCCAGCCGCACGAGTGGTGCCTGGATCCCTTGGTAGTTCAGAAGCTCTTTCTAAAGTGGGGCCTCCCCACGATGGATCTCTTTGCCAGCCCTCTCAACCGGCAACTTCCTCGCTTCTGCTCTCGTCAGCCACATCCCCTTCGAGTTGCGGCAGACGCTTTTCTACTCTCATGGTCGGAGAGCCTTCTGTACGCTTTCCCTCCCATCCCGCTAGTCTCTCGAACTCTTTTCAAGGTTCTCCGAGACAAAGCCTTCATGATCCTGGTGGCCCCTCGCTGGCCCCGACAGCCGTGGTTTCCACTCCTGCTGCAATTAGCGGTGGAGGATCCATTTCCTCTGGGGTTACAACCGGATCTCCTCACTCAGGATCAGGGGTCTCTGCTACACCCCAACCTCAGATCTCTCAATCTAATGGCCTGGCTGCTGAGAGGGTAGTCCTCGCTCCCCTTCTTCTGCCGGCAGAGGTGGAAGAGGTCGTCCTAGCTTCTCGGCGACCTTCTACCCGCAAATGCTACGCCCTTAAATGGCGTCGCTTTTCCGTTTGGTGTACCCAACAGTCTCAGGATCCCTTCTCCTGCCCGGTGTCGGTGATTCTGCAGTACTTGCTATACCTCTCTAATCTGGGACTTAAGTCCAATTCCGTCAAAGTTCACCTCAGTGCTCTTTCAGCACATCATGTGCCGGTGGACGGCAGACCTCTTTCCGGCGACCCTCTCGTAGCGAGGTTTCTCCGAGGTCTCCTTCTACTTAAACCACCTCTGCGCCCGCCAGCACCTGACTGGGATCTGAATGTGGTGTTACAGCGGATCACCTGTCCGCCTTTTGAACCTATGGCTACCTGTTCTCTCCGTTTTCTTTCTTGGAAAACATTGTTCTTGATAGCCCTCACTTCCGCTAGACGCGTAAGTGAATTGCAGGCCCTCGTGTCTGATCCCCCTTACACTCGGTTCTACAAAAATAGGGTAGTCCTACGGACTCACCCAAAATTTCTTCCAAAAGTGGTCTCCCCTTTTCACATCAATCAGGAGGTGGTACTTCCGACCTTCTTTCCCAGACCACACTCCAGCCGAGCTGAAACGGTCCTCCATACCCTGGACTGTAGAAGGGCATTGAACTTCTACCTTGACCGTACGCGGGAGCACCGTAAAGCTGCTCAGCTTTTTGTGTCTTTTGACCCCAATAACTTGGGGCTCCCGGTCTCCAAGCGTACTCTGTCCATCTGGGTTGCGGACTGTATCACTTGGGCTTATGGGGCAGCCGGACTCTCCTTGGAAGGTCGAGTCATGGCTCATTGCGTTCGGGCAAAGGCTACGTCAGTGGCTTACCTCCGCTCTGTTCCGCTGGCAGACATCTGCCGGGCCGCTACTTGGTCTTCGAGCCAGACCTTTGCGGTCCATTACTGTCTCGAGAGGGAGTCCCGTAGGGACAGTGCTTTCGGACAGGCAGTCCTCCGTAATCTCTTTGAGGTTTGAGCAACTCCTACCCTCCATCCCGGATGTGGGCTACCTGTGGGTAATAATTCAGCGAAGATTCCTTCCTTCTGTGCTGCTGAGCTAGAGGGAGCTCATTTTTGTGCTTAGGGTCTCCGGTAGCCTTAAGCTTGGGAGTCCCATAAGTGAGGACTGACTTCCTGCTTGGTCCTGGAGAAAGCGTAGTTACTCACCTGTAACAGGTGTTCTCCAGGAGCAGCAGGAATCAGTCCTCACTACCCTCCCTCCTCCCCTTGGAGTTGCAATCATCTGCTTTAGTTTTTTTGCAAATTTTTATGCTGTCTTTTTTAGCTATGTCATCTGACTGGCTAAGATGGCACCCTTGGGCGGGAAGAGGACCGCGCATGCGCGCTGCAATTCCCAAAGGCTTTCTTTGAAAGCTGGGGAAAATTGCTCCGCGGGGGCTCCGTCGGCGCCGACGTCACCCGTAAGTGAGGACTGATTCCTGCTGCTCCTGGAGAACACCTGTTACAGGTGAGTAACTACGCTTTCTGTAAACTATTAAGATGTTAGGTGCTCTGCTCCACTGGTGGTATAACAAATTCACATAAATAAAAGATTGTTTTCTTGAGTGGTGACTGCTAACTCAGAACCCGGATTTTGTATCTATAGTTGGGATTATTTTTTCGTATATACATCACTTTGCTGTTGTCCACATTTAAATTTTATCTCACAAGATACTTCTGCAAATCCTCACAAGCCTCTGTCATTTTAACAACTTAAATTAATTTTGAGTCATTTGCAAGTTCGATTGTCTAGCTTGTCACTCCTATTTCCAGATGATTTTTTTAAAAAATGTTTTATGTATAGTTATTAACAATAATTTAGCAAGCATCCTTGTGCAAAAGAAACATGACAATAGGTTGGATAAGGGAACCTAATGCAAAAGGAAAAAATAATAGCTTTAGGAAATCTAGATCCTCAATCCATCATCCATTAGCCCACAATCAGCAGAGAGGGGGAGTTTCACGTGAAATGGTAGAGAATATACAGAAATAAGAAAACTGGTATTAAGTAGCTAACTACTAACACATTCTGACTAGCACTAAGTGGTGAATCTCCAGGAACAAGCAGGAATGTAGTCATCACATATGGGTATCGTCGGTACCAATGGAGCCTGCGCGGGAACGCTCCCCAGCATCCAATTAGAACGCTTTTGGGAGCATCCCACAGCTCCTGCGTGCTGCCATCCCGCCTTTCCCAACTGCCTCTCTCCGGTTCTTCTTTTTCCGTGGAGCCAGCAGGTCGTGTTCCTGTCACCGCAGAAGAATTTTCTTTTTCTTTATTTCTTTTTGTGGTCGCGTCTGCCTTCTTCGATGCTCTACTGTTACCGCCGGTCGGTCTTTTCCTATTTCTAAAAAAAAAAAAATAGATATATCTGTTTTTTCTATTTTCTTCAGGTGCCCGCCTTTTTGGGCCTTAGGCCCAAAAACTTTCCTTAACATGGAAAAACCTGCCTCAGGTTTTAAAAAGTGCATCAAGTGTGGCGGTACCATTTCTGTCACCGACGCCCATGAATGGTGTTTAAAATATTTAGGTCTTGACCACTCCATCACGGATTGTGTGTCCTGTGCCATGATGTCTAAAAGAGGTCGGCAGAACCGAGCTGCCAAGCTCAGTACCCTGTTTCCCTCTGATGCAGCTTCGGTGGCATCAACGTCTTCCAGGGCTGCTTCTTCCTCCCATGCATCTCAGGTAACTAAACATAAATCCAGCCGGTCCTCGAAGGGTAGATCTCCTTCAAAGCATTGAGATGCCTCTGGCGTTGCCCTCGGATTCTGCACCGGCGAAATTACCCCGGCGGGACGCTTCGTCTTCCAAAGCATTATTGGGGTTCCAGGATGTTCTAGATGGCTCGGCCTCGACAGATCTCCTGGTGCCATGCTCTGGGGTACCGGTAGCTTCCACCGGTACCGACATCCAGGCATTGGCGGCGTCCATGGACCAGAGAATTCTGACCATGGAACGCAGTCTGGCATCTTTCCTTGCGGCATCGATGCCCTTGGTACCGCGACAGACAACTCCACCGGTACTGGCACTGGCATTGGTATCGGCACCGGTACCGATAGCATCGACATCGGCATCGGTGTCTGCTATGCCCGGTACTCTGTCCTCTGATGCCCTCTGGTACCGATTCTCCGGTACTGGTTATTCCCGGTACCGACCTTGGTCGGTACCGGTATCGGGCTCTGCAGGAGCATCCGGACAGACAATACTTCGAGTCCTCAGAAGAATCTGAGGATTCTGAAAGTTCTGTTGATGCAGCGATGCTTCTTCCAGAGGAGTCGTCCTCCCCTAAACGCAGGATGTCTCCTCCAGAGGACATGTCTTTCCAAGACTTCATCAGAGAGGTGGCTCGGGGCCTGACCATTACTGTGGCCCCTGAAACAGAGCCAAGGGCCAAGGAGTTGGAAATTTTACAATATCCCAAAACTCCTAAGGAGGCAGCTACCATACCCATTCATGAGATTCTATATGATCTCATGTTGAGGATGTGGGAAACACCTCTTACCACCTCTCCTCATTCTCGTAGGTTAGATACTATGTATCGTGTCCCTCCTTGTCCTGGCTTCTATAAGATTCAGCTTCCTCACCACTCTATTGTGGTGGAGTCAGCTATAAGAAGGATTAGAAGTGAAAAAGACATGCCTCTAATCCTCCAGGACGTGAATGCAGAACCCTGGATGCTTTTGGATGTAGAGTCTTTCAAGCTTCTATGCTTGCTGCAAGAATCAGAACCTATAGTCTCTACATGGGAATGTTCCTAAAGGAGGTCACAGATAATTTACAGACTTTAAGTCCTTTCATTTCTGAGGATAAACGACAGGACTTTCTCACTTGGGTCAAACATGCCCAAGATGTCTCTAAATTCTCCAACCGTGCAGCCTTTGACTGCTTTGAGTGTATAAGCAGAACCTCGGCTATTGCCATAGGTGCACGTAGAATTGCTTGGCTCCAGGCATCTGATTTAGAGCTCTGGGTACAAGATAAATTGGGAAATATCCCTTGTACTGGTGAGAACCTGTTTGGTAAAGATTGGCAGGAAAAAGCCAATGAAATGGATGCTGAAAATTTCACCTTGGATAGACTATCCAAGTCCACTGCTGATCCTGTTAGAAAAACGTTGTCCAAGAAAACATCTTTTTCTAAAAAGAAAAGATTTTATCCTGCTTATGATCAGCAGGCATCTTCTGCAGGTCAGTTTTCAACCAAACGTCAGCAACCACCCAAACAGAAGAAAGCAAAGGCTGCTAGGCCTCCACCAGCCCAGCAGCCTCAGCCTCCTCAGGTCCTTTGACTTTCAGCTAGAGAACTTAGCCTTTCTGGTTCTGGAAGGACCAGAACCCTCCACCATTCCAGGAAGGTTATGTCATTTTGCCCCCAGATGGGGGCAAATAACAGCAGAGCATAGGACACTCTCCATCATAAAGGAGGGGGTACAATCTTCATTTTTCAAGCATGCCTCCTCACACAATAGTGAAGCAGTTCAATTCTCTGACCTCTCTCATCAACCTGTTAGGTCAGGAGATTGCCATCCTTCTTGCCCAAGGGGCAATAGAAGAAGTGCCTCTAAATCAACAGGGCACAGGGTTCTATTCCCCTTATTTTCTTATCCCAAAGAAAACAGGGGGATACAGACAGATCTCAGAGAATTGAACAAATTCCTTGTCAAGGAGAAATTCAAGATGATTTCTCTCGGAGCTCTGCTTCCATAGCTTCAGAATCAGGATTGGCTTTGTTCTCTAGATCTCAAGGATGTGTACACCCATGTCCTCATCCATCCAACCCACAGAAGATTCCTTCGATTCCTTTTTCAAGGAAAGCACTACCAATACAGGGTGCTTCCTTTTGGTCTGGCCTCTGCACCAAGGGTGTTCATGAAATGCATGGCTGTGGTAGCAGCATTTCTCCGCATTCTGGGAATATTCTTCTTCCCTTACTTGGACGACTGGCTCATACGTACTCCAACACAGTCAGAGGCCAAGACTTCTCTATCCTGCACAATGCGTATCCTTCAGTATTTAGGGCTGGTAATAAACATCCCAAAATCCAGTCTGACTCCCACTCAATCTTTAGAGTTCATAGGAGCTCTTCTGGATACCACAAGGGCAAGGGTCTATCTTCCCCAGGCCCATTGCCTTCGCTTGGTGCAGTTAGCTTCTCAAGCAGTGCTAAAGCCTCATCTAACTGCTCGAAAAATGTTGCAGTTGCTAGGCCACATGGCATCCGCCGTGCATGTGGTTCCATATGCTCGCCTCCACATGAGGGCAGCTCAGTGGACTTTATCCACCCAATGGACCCAGGCATCAGGGTGCCTGTCAGACAAAATAGCAAACACAAGTCGCCTCATTTTGTCTCTCCAATGGTGGAGGTCCACCCAAAACCTGTTGTTGGGGTCCCCCTTTCAACAGCTTTTACCCCAAGCAACTCTCACAACAGATGCTTCTCCAAAGGGTTGGGGAGCTCATCTGCAAGACTACTCCACCTAGGGCACCTGGTCTCCTCAAGAGAGTTGTCTGCATATCAATCTCTTGGAACTCAGAGCAATTTTCCTGGCTCTGTGAGTGTTCCACTCCCTGCTCAGCTGCAAGACAGTCCTCATTCATACGGACAAGCAAGTAGCCATGTTCTATGTGAACAAGCAGGGGGGAAGAGGCTCTCTGTTGCTTTGCAACGAAGCTTTGCGACTATGGGCCCTCGTCAGAGAGCATCAGATTCATCTGCTGGCAGTATATCTTCCAGGCATTCAAAACTCTTGGGCGGACAGACTCAGTCGAGTTCTGCTTCCACACGAGTGGTCTCTGCATGCAGACCAGGTGACCGGGATATTTCAACTTTGGGGAACCCCGGACATAGATCTCTTTGCAAGTCCGTGGAATGCCAAACTTCCCCGGTTCTGTTCCAGAATTCCGGCTCAGGGGGCTCAGGCCAGGGATGCTTTCCTCCTTTACTGGGGTCAAGACTTTCTGTGTGCCTTTCCAACCATTCCCCTAATTCCCAAAACCCTGTTCAAGCTTCAGAGAGACAGAGGCCACATGATTCTCATAGCCCCACATTGGCCACGGCAAGTGTGGTACCTTCTGCTTGTACATCTCTCTCAATCTCCCTCCCTGGAGTTAGGGTCTGCTCCAGATCTCCTATCTCAGGAGAACGGAATGTTATGGCATCCCAATCCCCAGTCTCTGCATCTCAGGGCTTGGTTGCTGAAGGCCTAGATCTACAAGATCTTCATCTTAGCAAGTGAAAGATGTTCTTTATGCTTCCAGAAAACATTCCACTAGCTGCTCTTATGCTTTCAAGTGGAAAAGGTTTACTATTTGGTGTTCGGAAAAGGGTCTTAACCCCCTTGCGATACCTCTGGAATCTTTGCTGGAGTATTTCCTCCATTTGTCTAATGCAGGCCTTAAGACAAATTCAGTAAGAGTCCATTTGAGTGCTATTGTAGCTTCTCTTAAACCTCTAAATGGACAACCTATTTCCTCTTATCCTCTTATAGCAAGATTTATGAGAGGCCTCCTTCTAACTAAGCCTCCCATTAGACCACCTCCGGTGGCATGGGACTTGAACCTGGTTCTTGGGCAGCTCATGAAGCCACCTTTCGAACCATTAGCTACCACCTCCTTGAAATTTGTTTCTTGGAAGGTTATCTTTCTCATTGCAATCACATCAGCATGCCACATTAGTGAATTGCAAGCACTAGTAGCTAATCCACCTTATACAAGGTTCCATCATGAAAAGGTAGCCCTTAGGACTCATCCACACTTTATGCCTAAATTGGTCTCGCCTTTTCATCTTAACCAAGAGGTCTACCTATCTGTCTTTTTTCCAGGACCTCATGCATCAAATGCAGAGAGGAATCTTCATACCTTGGACTGTAAAAGAGCTTTAGCTTTTTACTTATAAAGAACACAGCAACATAGAAAGTCCTCTCAACTCTTTGTTGCTTTTGATCCTTCTCATTTGGGACTTCCAGTCTCCAAGAGAACACTATCTAACTGGATTGCTCAGTGTATTTCTTTCATCTATCAGAGCAAGAACCTTTCTCTGGAGGGCCAAGTCACAGCTCACAATGTGAGAGCCATGGCAGCCTCAATGGCTCATCTGAACTCTGTGTCTATTGACGACATCTGTCGAGCAGCCACTTGGGCCTCGGTTCATACCTTCACTGCCCATTACTGCCTGGACAAGGACTCCCGCCGGGGTGTCTTGTTTGGTCAGGCTGTTCTCCAACACCTGTTCCATACCTAATCAACTCCTACCCGCCATCCCTGGTAGGATGTCAGAAATCCATGGGGGGAAGTGAAGCCCTTCTCAGGGACACACAACTTCTGGGGTCTCTCCCTGGCACCTAAAGCTAGGGAGTCCCCATATGTGATGACTACATTCCTGCTTGTTCCTGGAGATAGCATAGTTACTCACCTGTAACAGGTGATCTCCGGGAACAGCAGGAATTTAGTCCTCACAACCCACCCACCTCCCCTAGGAGTTGTATCTCTCTATCTCTTTCCTTTCGCTCGCTCTCTCTCTATCTCCAGGAACAAGCAGGAATAAGTCCTCACATATGGGTACGTCGGTACCGATGGAGCCTGCGCGGGAAAGCTCCCCAGCTTCCCAGAAAGGAAAGCTTTTGGGGCCTCCCACAGCGCATGCGCGCTGCCTTCCCGCCTTCCTGACCAACTCTCCTCAGTTCTTCTTTTTCCGCGGAGCCAGCAGGTCGTGTTCCTGTCACCGCTGAAGAAGTTCTTATTTTAATTTGTTTCTTTGGCCGCGTGTCTGCCTTCCCCGACTCTGGACCGGTACCGCCGGTCTTTTTTTCTTTACTTTTCTTAAAAAAAAAATATATATATATATATATATATATATATATAAATATATATATATATATATCTTCTTTTCACCACTTGGTGTATTTCCTCTTTAGGTCTCTAGGCCTAGAGAAAATTCTCCCTCATGGAGAAACCAGCCTCTGGTTTTAAAAAATGCACCAAGTGTAGCGGTACCATCTCAGTTACGGACACCCATGAATGATGTCTTTAATGTTTGGGGCCTGACCACTCCATTCCGGATTGCCAGTCCTGTTCTCTGATGTCTAAACGTGGCTTACAAAACCGGGCAGCCAAGTTTCATATGCTGTTTTCCACAGATACTCCAGCATCGACATCCTCCAGGTCTTCCTCTCCTGATGGATCTCAGGTAACCAAACCTTCTTCTGGCAGGTCCTCAAAGGGCAAATCTCCCTCTAAGTATCGAGATGCCCCTGGGCTTGACCCTGAGGACCCTGCCCCAGCCAAACAACCCCGGCGGGAAGCTCCGGCTTCCAAAGCTCTTCCTATGGGGTTACAGGTTGACATCGATGGCACGGCCTCGACCGATCACCTGTTGGACTGCTCTGGGGTACCGGCACACTCTTCCGGTACCGACATCCAGACAGTCGTGGCGTCTATGGATCATACTGTTCAATCCATGCAGCAAGCCATAATGGCTTTTATTAAGGCTGCGACGCCCACGGTACCGCAGCGAGCGGTACCGATTCCGGTTCCGGTACCACAACCGATGCCGGTACCCAGGGCATCCACATCAACCAGGATACCGGTTCCCGGTTCCGGGGTTTTTCCCGATACCGATCCGGTTCCGGGTACGCCCGATGTGGATACCGGTCGATACGCTTATCGATCCCTGGAAGCCAACAGACGATACTTCGAGTCTTCTGATGATTCTGATTCATCAGATGACTCTCCTGAAGTATCTCTTACTCTTCCTGAGGAGCCCTCTTCTCCAAAGAGGAGAATGTCTCCTCCAGAGGATTTGTCCTTTCAAGACTTCATCATTGAAGTAGCTAAAGGACTCTCTATTTCAGTAACCTCTGAAAAAGAACCTAGAGCAAAAAAATTAGATATTTTAGGATACCCTAAGGTTCCCAAAGAGGCAGTCACCTTGCCCATTCATGAAATTCTTCAAGAACATATGATGGACTTATGGGAGACTCCTCTCACTCTATCTCCACATTCTCGTCGTTTGGACACCATGTATCGTGTCCCTCCTTCTCCTGGTTTTCAAAAAACTCAGCTCCCTCACCACTCTATTGTGTTGCAGTCAGCTATGAAAAGGATAAAGAGTACCAAAAGACACTCTTCTACTCCTCCAGGAAGAGAATGTAGGACTTTGGATGCTTTTGGTAGGAAAATCTTCCAAGCCAGTATGCTTATTGCCAGAATCAATTCATACAGCCTTTATATGGGCATTTTCCTGAAGGAGATTGCACTAAAACTGCACAATTTTCTCCCTTTTATCCCAGAGGATAAACAGGAGGAGTTCCTTCTTTTGCTAAAGCATACCCAAGATGTTTCAAAATTTTCCAACAGAGCAGCTTTTGACTCCTTTGAAGGTGCTAGCAGAGCCTCAGGCATTGCTATAGCTGCTCGCAGAATTGCTTGGCTCCAGGCTTCTGACCTAGAACCCTGGGTCCAGGATGGCTTGGGAAATCTGCTCTGTACAGGTGAAAATCTGTTTGGAAAAGAGTGGCAAATCAAAGCCACTCAAATGGACGCAGAAAATGCTGCTTTAGATAGACTTTCTAAGTCCACCTCTACCCCTGCCAAGAAAAAATCTTTTAAGAAGCCTTTCTATAAGAAGGCCAGATTTTCTACAAATACTGGCCAACAATCTTCTACAACTTGCTTTACTCCTAAGCGTCAGCAATCTAAACAGGCCAGGGCAAAACCTGCAGGGACTACTACAGTCCAGCAGTCCCAACCCCCTCAGGGTTTTTGACTTAATACTAGAGAACTTAACCTTTCTGGCTCTACAACAACCAGAGCCTCTCACCATTCCAGGAAGGTTAACTCATTTTGCTCCCAGATGGGAGCAAATCACATCAGAACAGTGGACCCTCTCCATCATCAGAGAGGGCTACATTCTCCAGCCTTCCTCCCCATACCATGGTGAGACGTTTTCAATTCTCCCCCATCCCTCGTGGACCTTTTGGGTCAGGAGGTGACCACCCTTCTCGCCCAAAGGGCAATAGAAGAGGTTCCTCTTCTTCAACAGGGGTCAGGGTTTTACTCCCCGTATTTTCTCATTCCAAAGAAAACAGGGGGATACAGACCCATTCTAGATCTCAGAGAATTGAACGAATTCCTATGCAAGGAGAAATTCAAGATGCTTTCTCTAGGTACTCTCCTTCCATACCTGCAGAGTCAGGATTGGCTTTGTTTTCTAGATCTCAAGGATGCGTACACACATATACTCATCCATCCATCCCACAGAAAATTCCTACGGTTTCTGTTCCAGGGAAAACATTTCCAATACAGAGTACTTCCCTTCGGTCTAGCCTCTGCTCCAAGAGTGTTCACCAAATGCATGGCAATAGTGGCTGCATTTCTACGCGCCCTGGGAATTTTTGTCTTCCCATACCTGGACGACTGGCTCATCCGAGCTCCATCTCAGTCCGAAGCCCAGACTTCCCTGGACCGCACCAGACGCATTCTGCAGTATCTGGGACTTGTGATCAATCTGCCAAAGTCTCAACTCACCCCTACTCAATCCCTGGAATTCATAGGGGCCTGGCTAGATACCACCACTGCAAGGGCCTACCTCCCTCAGGCCCGTTGCCAACGTCTAGTGCACTTAGCCTCCCAGACTCAGTCCAGAAGCCACTTGACTGCCAGGGAAATGCTACAGCTACTAGGCCACATGGCCTCCACGGTACATGTGGTGCCTTATGCTCGCCTGCATATGAGAGCAGCTCAGTGGACTTTGTCCACCCAGTGGACTCAAGCATCAGGAGCTCTCTCAGACCAAATAGCAACCTCCAAACGTCTCTTTTGGTCTCTCCAATGGTGGATATCCACTCAAAATCTGTTGTTGGGGGCTCCCTTCCAACCACTGTTGCCCCAAGCAACCCTCACAACAGATGCCTCCCAAGCAGGTTGGGGAGCTCATCTTCAGGACCTCTCCACTCAGGGCACTTGGTCTCCACAGGAGACCACCCTTCATATCAACCACCTGGAACTTCGAGCGATTTTTCTAGCTCTCAAAGTTTTTCATACCCTCCTCCACAACATGACAGTCCTTATTCATATGGACAATCAAGTAGCCATGTTTTACATAAACAAACAAGGAGGGACTGGCTCTCTGTCGCTTTGCAACGAAGCTCTAAGATTATGGGCCTTCGCCAGAGAGCATCAAATCCATCTCCTGGCAGTATATCTCCCAGGAATCCAAAACTCTTGGGCAGACAGACTCAGTCGAGTTCTGCTTCCACACGAATGGTCCCTGCACATGGATCAGGTACTCAGAATCTTTCAGAAATGGGGAACCCCGGACATAGACCTCTTTGCAAGTCCGTGGAATGCCAAACTTCCCTGGTTCTGTTCCAGAATTCCGTGTCAGGGAACTCAGGCCAAGGATGCCTTCCTCCTTCATTGGGGTCAGGGTTTCCTGTATGCCTTTCCACCCATTCCTTTGATTCCCAAGACTCTGTTCAAACTTCAGAGGGATCAAGGATCTATGATCCTCATAGCTCCACGCTGGCCACGCCAAGTGTGGTACCCTCTACTTCTGCATCTTTCCCAAGCCCCCTCCCTGGACTTGGGAGCTGCTCCAGACCTCCTGTCTCAGGAGGAGGGAACTTTGTGGCACCCAAACCCCAAGTCCCTTCACCTCAGAGCTTGGTTACTGAAGGCCTAGACCTTCAAGACTTTAATCTTTCTCAACAAATGAAGGATATCCTCCATGCCTCTAGGAAACCTTCCACTAGGCGTTCTTATGCTTTTAAATGGAAAAGATTTTCCATTTGGTGTGCTCAAAAGGCTCTTGACCCTCTAGCACTTCCCTTGAATTCTCTATTGGAATATCTCCTGCATCTCTCCAATGCAGGACTCAAAACGAATTCAGTACGGGTCCATTTGAGTGCTATCTCAGCATCTCTTAAACCTCTCAATGGACAACCTGTCTCCTCTCATCCTCTTATTGCAAGATTCATGAGAGGCCTAACTTTAACTAAACCTCCCATTAGACCTCGTCCGGTAGCATGGGACTTAAACTTGGTTCTTGGTCAGCTTATGAAGCCACCTTTTGAACCCTTAGCCACCACCTCCTTGAAATTTCTTTCCTGGAAGGTTATTTTCCTTATTGCGGTCACCTCAGCTCGCCGTATCAGTGAACTGCAGGCCTTAGTGGCTAATCCACCTTATACAAGGTTCCATCATGATAAGGTAGTCCTTAGGACAAATCCTCACTTTATGCCTAAAGTGGTCTCACCTTTTCATCTTAATCAAGAGGTATACCTACCTGTTTTTTTTCCAGCTCCTCATGCATCCAGTGCAGAGAGGAACCTTCATACTCTAGATTGTAAAAGAGCTCTTGCTTTTTACTTACACAGGACACAGCAACATAGAAAGTCTTCCCAGCTTTTTGTTGCTTTTGATCCTTCTCATTTAGGACTTCCAGTCTCTAAGAGAACACTGTCCAATTGGATTGCTCAGTGTATTTCTTTTGCTTACCAGAGTAAGAACCTTTCTCTGGAGGGCCATGTCACAGCTCACAATGTGAGAGCCATGGCCACCTCTATGGCTCATCCTCATTCTATGTCCATCGATCAGATCTGTCGAGCAGCCTCCTGGGCCTCGGTTCATACCTTCACAGCCCATTACTGTTTGGACAAGGACTCCCGCCGGGATGCCTTGTTTGGTCAGGCTGTCCTCAGACACCTGTTCCATTCTTGAACAACTCCTGCCCACCTTCCCTGAATGGATGCCTGAGATCCATAGGAAGACGAGGAACCCTTCAGGGTCTCATACCCTTAGGGGGGATCTCCCGGGCATCTTAGCTAGGGAGTCCCCATATGTGAGGACTTATTCCTGCTTGTTCCTGGAGATAGCACAGTTACTTACCTGTAACAGGTGATCTCTGGGAACAGCATGAATTAGTTCTCACAACCCACCCACCTCCCCTAGGAGTTGTATCTATCTCTCTCTCTTTCCTTTCCTCTCTCTATTGTCTCAGCTTTAAACTCGAACTGAGGAGAGTTGGTCAGGAAGGCGGGAAGGCAGCGCGCATGCGCTGTGGGAGGTCCCAAAAGCTTTCCTTTCTGGGAAGCTGGGGAGCTTTCCCGCGCAGGCTCCGTCGGTACCGACGTACCCATATGTGAGGACTAATTCCTGCTGTTCCCAGAGATCACCTGTTACAGGTAAGTAACTGTGCTTTCTCAGCTCTAAAACTCAGCTGGAGAGAGGCACTTTGGAAAGGCGGGAAGGCAGCACGCAGGCGCTGTGGGATGCTCCCAAAAGCGTTCTAATTGGACGCTGGGGAGCGTTCCCGCACAGGCTCCGTCGGTACCAACGATACCCATATGTGAGGACTAAATTCCTGCTGTTCCTGGAGATCACCTGTTACAGGTGAGTAACTATGCTTTACTGCGCGGGAGAGGAACCCAAAACAACCAGCTTCTTAAGATCTAAAAAAGACAGCAACTGTTCTGGTAAAAGAAAAACATACTTCACGTGCAAATATTTTACTATACGTTTACATGGTACCTAAGCATAAAAGTACTGTTGAGAGAGATGTCTCATAGCAAGAGTTTTCTTTTGTCCTGCGTGACACAGGCCACATCAGGAAAAATCCTGATGGTTTGATCATAGAATGGTTCTATCATCTTAAAATGCAGATGTAAAACTTGGCTCAGATCTTGCTAGAAAACAAACGATACCAATAATGTAGCTCTTTCTTGAACATCCACACTTGAAGTTTCAAGTAGGGCAGAGACATTTGATGGTTATTTATTACTTTCTACTTCCCACAGTTTACCAGAAGGCAATAGTATACTGTTCAATGGAGAACTAGCCAAATCTGGGATTTTTAAGACCTTCGACATATATTTCTTTAAAATATCAACAGGCAACATATGTAGCACTCGAGGGAAGTTTAAAATCTGCAAATTCAGATGTCTCCTTATTTTCACAGGATTCCAGCTTCCTGTGTATGTCATCGATCACTTTGAGAATCATTCACTTTCTTTTCAAAAACCACAAGTTTTCCATTTACTTCATGATACATGCTGTCTTGCTTCTGAGCAGTCTGACTAACAGTCCACAACTATGAGTTTAGGTCTGCCACACTTTAAGACAGCGACTTCTAGCTTAAAATAAACATGGTCCAAATAGAAATCAAAGATATCTCCAGCACCAAGACCATTACCTGATTAGAGGGGCGTGTAATGCTTGGGCTGTAGGAACATTTGCTTGCCCTTGTTCTATCAAGAAAGAAGCTGTGGAGTCTGCATTCTAATTCCTGCCATCTGTTGTCACCACCCAAGCACAGGTTGGGGTAGATGTCTGTTGCAGGGCAATCACTAATCCACTCCTGCTCTCAATCTGAGAGCTTAGAGTACCAGTTGCCACTTTACTCCTATCTGGAGTCAGCTACTTCTCAAGTATTATTGAGTGCTGCTATAGGGAAAGTATAGACTCATCTCAAAGTGGAGACTGGCCTCCACCTTCCAGTGCCGCAGCGGAGGCCCCACTCAGTCTTAGCAGGATTTTTCGGTAGCTGAGCTGCAGTCGTCAGCTGCTTGGGATCTGCAAGGGAGGCTTTGGAGTTCTCAACCATTCCCTTCTCATTCTTTGGCACCATCAATTCAATAGTAAAAGCTATAAGTGGAAAAATCTATGCAGCTGCGGAGTTCAGGTAACCACCACCATCTTGGGAACACCCCTCCATAACCTCTAAATGATTTTTGAATATGATAAACATAGGTCCCAGTACATACGTTTGGAGCATTCCACAAGTGACCACCTTCCATGTGAATAACTGTTTAGTCCTACTCTGTTGTCTTTTTTTTGTAGCCTGTTTGCATCCCACAAAAAGGCATGGTCCTCCTATCCCATGACTTTTACATTTCTAAAGGAGTGTCTCATGAGAAACTTTGTCAAATGTTTTCTGAAAATTCAAATACACAATATCAACCAGTTCATCATCCATTTGTTTTAACACTTTAAAAAATAATAAATTTGTAAGGCAAGACTTGCCTTTGCTTAATGCATGCTTACTCATTCCCATTAAGCTGTGTCTATATGGTCAGTAATTTTTGTTTTTTAGTATAGCTTCAACTATTTTGTCTGGCATCATCAGTTTCGCCAGTCTGTAGTTACTAGATCATCCCTTGAGTCCTTTTAACAATTGACATATTAGCCACTTTCCAGTCCTTGGAAATCAGGTCATTTTGAATAATAGGTTACAGATGACTAGTAACTGATTCAATAATTTCATGTCTTGAGTTCTATCAGGTTCTGAGGGAAATACCATTTGATCCTGGCGATTTGTTGCTCTTGAGTTAATTTGATCTATTGCATCTTCTGTTCTAGAGTTTATGCCATATAGCGGGCCTCAGACACACCAACCTCTTTTGCAAAGACAAATTCAAGATGAATATTCTCCTCTATATTATTTTTTCCCTAAGGAAGGAGAACTGTGTATACTAGATCTCAAAGATGCTTACGGGCACATCCCAATCCATCCTTCCAGAGAATATCTCTGGTTCCTCCTTGAGGTGAATTACTATCCATATAATGTCATCTTTAGCTCTTGGAGATAAAACAATTCAGGTTTCATCATCATCGTCCAGAAAGCAGCCTTGCCACCATTCATAGGGGCCGTTTTGGGGACACTTCAAGCCAAAGGATTGTGCCCAAGGACAGATTGCAGTCTGATACCTCAGATACACAACTTTAAAACTTACACGACAATTGCAGCAAGAGCCTGCTCAAAAATGCTTGGCCTTATGGCTGCCATTATCCAAGTAGTTCCTTTAGCTTGACTGAAAATGAGAAGACCTCTCATCACTATAAGTTTCAGTAGAACCAATATACCCAACCTCTCTTCCTTACTTCATCTCTCACTTCAGCACCAAACCATGCTGCAGTAGTGAATACCTGACAACAGGTGTCTCTTGCTTTGTTGGATTATCAATCTTTCTTCAGGAATAAGCAGGAAGTCAGTCCTCATATATGGGGTGACGGTGGCGACGGAGCCCATGTGGAGCATTTCCGCAGCTTTCAAAGAAAGCCTTTGAGACATGCTCCCATGCATGTGTGGTCCCCTTCCTGCCCAAGGGTGCCATCTTGCTCAGTCTCCTTTTTTCTGCGGAGCCCAATGGGCGTCTGTCCAATTTCCCAGAAAAAATCCTTGCTATATCCTTAAAAATTCAGCTTTCCCGGTTTGTGTACTGGTTCCTTTTCCCGCCTCGAGCTGGTGTCGGACTCAGCGCTGTTCATGGCTCCTTCCCTATTTTTTTTGATCAAGGCTTGCCTCGACTGGTATTCGTGCCCTTTTTTGCCTGGGGATTGACGACCCCAGCTGGGTGTGTCCCACCATGTCCCCCAGTGGGTTCAAAAAATGTGACTGCTGCAGTCAAACTATGTCCGTCACAGACACCCATGACTTCTGCCTATGCTGCCTGGGTCTGGACCATGACAGCACCACCTGTGCCAGGCCATGACGCCCAAAACTATTAAGAGGCCAGAGTTGCAAGGGAAGATGTTCCCCAGGTCTGACTTGGCACCAGCCTCTCTGACACCAAGCTCCAAGCCCAGCATGTCCCGAGAAGGCTAAGTGTCCTCAGAGTACCATGGCAGCTCCTCCGAGAAGACCTCTGACCCTGAGTGGAAAAAGAAAAAGTCCTTGAAGTCCGTCAAGATTCCATCAGAGAAACCTGGCAAGACCACCTGGAGGGACTCGGACGACTCTGAGAAACGGCCTACCAAAGTTCCCAAAAAGGATACTTCAGCTGGTGGAAACTGTGCGAGGATCCTCAAGTTTATAGTCCTCGTCGAGGACGCACTCGCAAGAGTGCCAGCACCGGGCCCAAGATCCTTTGTGCCCACGCCAAAAGCTGCAGAGCCTTCTGGCTTAGAATCCAGAATGGCAGCCATGGAGAAGAACATCACTACTATCCTGGTTATGCAGCAGGTGATGATGGCAGGCTCGTCTGCATCATCCATACCGACGACCAGACCCCTGACTGCGGGGAACTCCCCGGTCATCAAACTGAGCTCCTAGCACCACCAGCCTCTGGTAAGTCCTTCGCCCCAGTCGAGGTCCTGGTTCTGTTCCTTGGGCACCCGGTCCTCGGGAGTGCCCTGGCACTTTGGTGTGTCCTCGCAGCATGGAGTCGCAGGGCCTCAGACTCGTCTCTCCCCCCCCCCCCCCCTCGACTCTGAGTGGGAGATCGACAGGGAGGCCTCCCCGGAAACCAGATGACACTGAGACATTCCCTCAGACCTGTCTGCCCCAGAGGACATGGCCTTCCACGACATTGTCAGGGATATATGGCTAGAGTTCCCTCGGTTCAAACAGGTGAAGGAGAACCTGTGCACCGAGGAACTGGAGATCCTCTAGTTCAAGTCTCCTCCTTAGTGAAACCTTATGGTGCTGGTTCAACTGATCCTCAAGCGGCTGCTGCTGCGGATGTGAGAGACCCCGGCATCAGTGCTGGTGGTCAGCTGGCGCTTTGACGCCATGTACCGCGTCAGGAAGGAGCCAGGGTTCCACAAGCCCCAACTCCCACATAACTCCATGGTTTTCATGTCAACCATGCAAAAACTCAAAAAGTCTGAAGACTTACTCTTCTGTCTCCCCCCCCCCCCCCCCCAGCAGGGATGCTTAAGCCCTCAATGCCCTCGGGTGCAAGTGCTACCAGGGTTTGATGCTGGGGTGCCGAATCCAGGCCTATGAGTTTATACATAGGCATGTATTTAAAGGCCCTGACCCAGGAGTTGTCCATGTTCTCGGCAGGACTGATGGGCAACCTCTCCATCGGTTCCAAGCTCTGACCTCAGGAATCAAGGACTGTTCAAAATTTCTCTCCCATACGGCCTACAACAGATTCAAATCAGCGGCTCGAGTGGCAGCGCCGCCTTCGAGGCTCAACACCAAGCCTGGCTACAGTCTTCGAACCTCGAGCAGTAGGTCCAGGACAAGCTGCTCGATGTCCCCTGCACTGGCGAGAACTTGTTCAGCAAACCCAGGGCCGACAAGGCGGCCGAGATTAGAAGCAGAGGTTGTGGCCCACCAGAGGCTCTCAAAGAAGACCTCCTCTTTTCCCCACAGAAAAAACCCTCAGGGTATTTCCAACAGTCATCGATACCCATCCTTCTTGGGCCAACAGGGTTTTCACCCTAAGAGGCAGGGCCAAGGAGCTCAGAAGTCCAAGGCTCAGAAGCCCGAGGTCCCAAGGCTATGGGACAGAATCAGTCACTTGTCAGCTGGTAGAGTCCCTCATATGGTAGCAAAACCGGCACCACCTCCAGGCAGGAATGCCATTCCTGGCACCCGCACCACAGAGGACACCCTGACAATCAATGCCTTCCTCCTGGTGTGGGAGGCGCATTGCGGGGACTGCCTCATGCTATGCTGCTGGTTCTAGGAGGAGTCACTCTTACAGATCAGTCTCTTCGAACTCAGGCCAATCTTCCTGGCTCTGTGAGCATTCTAAACACAAAAAAAAGTGAGAGGCGTGCGGAGGTCACAATTAATTGATCCCCAACACGTTTCGGAAAACGCCTTCCTCAGGGGGTATGCAGCTTAAAAGATAAACAGCTAATAAATAATTAAACATAAAAATAACAATAAATAAACAATAAGGTTGGATAAAGTATAAAGACAGAATGTAAAACAATAAAAACAGTGATCAACTAATAAAATAAAGTTGTAATAATGATAAAAGCAATAAAACTTAATGCATAACACCCAAATAATGCTCTTTTAAAAAATTAAGAATAATAAGAAACAATAAAAACACACAAGAGCTGTCAATAGGACCTAATGATATAAAAGAGACAAATAAATAAAATGCAGGACAGAGGGTAGCTTAGAGAACAATAGTAGTGTAAATATGAGAGAGACAAAGGGGAGGAAGAGAATCCAAATGAGTGTGAATGCAACACTTTCTTATTCTATAGAGATACTCACATTTGCACTCTGAAAATCTTGTGCAAGAATGCTAATGTGCAATTGAACTCTGTATGCTAAAAGCAATGAAAAGGTGAAAACATTATTCTCATGAATTCTTTACTACATAATGAAGTGGGAGCAACATCTAAAGGGAGCTATTAAAGCTAAAAACCTATTCAGCATAATCTTGTTGAATAGCTGACAGTGTGGCTGCTGAAAGGGTAGCACTGGCCCCCTTCAGCCTTCCAGGGGAGGTTGAGGAGATCTTATTGGTCTCTCAAAAACCCTCCACCAGGGGGCCCTTTGCCTTTAAGTGGAGGCAGTTCTCTGTCTAGTGTGCGGAGAAAGAGGATTATCCTTTCTCCTATCCCATGCAACTGGTCCTTCAGTACCTACTGCACCTGTCATACTCCAGACTGAAATCCAGCTCTGTGAAGGTGCATCTGAACGCCATAGCTGCGCACCACCACCCTATCGAAGGAAAACATCTCTCTAGCCAGCCCCTGGTCTCTAGGTTCCTCCAAGGCCTCCTGTTGTCCAAGTCTGCCTTCCAGCGGTGGAATGGGACTTCAACGTGGTGCTCGCTCAGCTCACTAAACCACCATTTGAGCCCCTAGTCACTTGCCACATGAGAGATCTGTCTTGGGAAGTGGCCCTCATGTCCTTTCAAAGTGAGCAAACTCCAGGCCCTGATGGGGCCTCCATATATAAGGTTCTAGAAGTACAGAGTGGTGTTCCTCCCACACCCCAAATTCCTCCCGAAGGTGGTATCTCCTTTCCACCTCAACCAAGAGTGGTCCTCCCCACCTTCTTTCCATGGCCTCATGCCGACAGGGAGGAGCTAGTACTTTATACACTAGATTTGCAAGTGGGCTCTGTCCTTCTACTTGCAGCAGACTTCAGGCCCATCGAAAGGCTCCTCAGCTTTTCGTATCTTATGACCCCAGCTGACTGGAGCTCCCTGTGACCAAGTGGACTCTGTCCACTTAGGTGGCAGACTGTATTGCCTTCACTTATGAGTGAGCTGGCCTCCCCCTTGAGCACTGGATCACAGCACATCGTGTGAGGGTGATGGCCGCGTCGGTGCCAATCTCTGCTCAGTGCCGGTGATAGAAATCTGTAAGGCCGCCACATGGTCTTCAATTCATACATTCACAGCTCACTACTGCATGAAGAGCGAATCCTGCAGGGGCAGTGCCTTTGGCCAGACAGTACTCTGTAATATTCTCAGGGTATAGGCAACTCCTGCCCTCTGACCCTTCTGTGTTCAGGCTATGAGAGTGAAAGTGTCACTGGATGCTAAGGTCATGCAGAATCTCTGTGGGGACTCACCTTCTGCAACTCACGGCTATCCTCTTGGTCACTGTTGGTGCTGTCTTGGTTCGGTCCTCTGCAGCGTGGAGCTAGGGAGTCCCATATGTGAGGACTGACTTCCTGCTTGTTCCTGGAAAAAGCATAGTTACTCACATGTAACAGGTATTCTCCAGGAACAGCAGGAATTGGTCCTCACAACCCTCCCTCCTCCCATGGGAGTCTCCTCCATACCTTGTTTTATTTTTTACTGCCAGCCTAGCTATGTCATCTGAGCAAAATGGCACACTTGGGTGGGAAGGGGACCACACATGCATTGCAGCATGTCCCAAAGGCTTTCTTTGAAGGCTGGGGAAATGCTCCGCATGGGCTCCATCAGCACCTCATATGTGAGGACTGATTCCTGCTGTTCCTGGAGAACACCTGTTACAGGTGAGTAACTATGCTTTTTTGACCACAGATGTTTCAGTATCGGGTCAGAAACTCACCTAGATTCTCAACTCAGCTAGGGTCTATATTCAAAATCAGTGAGACATCTCAACCATCTAAAGCAGTGATGGCTAACCTTTTTGAGCCCGAGTGCCCAAACTGCCGCACAAAACCAAAGAATTTCCTCAAAGTGCCAGCACGTCATTTGCATAAGTGGTCTTATTTGCATAAATATTTGCATAATGTTACCATACACTAACTTTTAGTAAACATGTCTCTTAATGAGTGTATGGATAAAGAAAGACTAAAAGATTTCTACATTACTATAATCCAGTGCCAACCGCCAGGCACATTAGGAACTACTACAAACGCTGCCCATTTAGAACCCATAGCAAACCCGCCGTATCCTGACAGCATTACCAGGACTCACAAAGCACCATACCCTACCTATCAAAAGGCAACACTGCAAATATTAAACCAATACATTTCAGTGAATACTGGGGAAAGAGAACAAGTGGCAACGTCAAATAGGAATTTCCTCTTGTACCAAACAAAGCGCAGATGTTAATGATGCACATTTCCCAGAGCTGACATATTCCAGTTAATAAATTCAAAATAAAGAGATATCTTTCTACCTTTTGTGCATTTTTTTTCAGTTGCAATTGGTCCAGCCATTTTCTTCTGGTTTCTTCATGTTTTCTGCTAACTCTCCATCGTCTGCTGTCCAGTGGGCCTTCTCTCTTCTAGTTTTTTTTTCCATTCTCTCTCTCTCTACATCTGCTTTAACATACTAATCTTTCTCCTTTTGCTCTTTCCTCATTCCTATTTCATCCACACAAATTTTACCCCTCCATCCTCAATCCCCAATTACTCTCCCAATACCTGGCCAATTGTAGATTTTTCATCCCTCCTACACAAAATATTTTTCCCCTCTCCATTTTACTCTCCCAGCCCCATCCCATTCTAATCCTCCCCCAACATCAGCTCCCTTCTAGTTCCAGTCTCACCCAGCATCCATTCCCTTCTTCAAGCCCCCCACTTCCCCTCAGCCCATTTCCATTCCAAGCCCCGTCCCCATCAGCTATTTGCAGTTCAAGCCCCCCACTTCCCCTCAGCCCATTTCCATTCCAAGCCCCATCCCCAACAGCTATTTGCAGTTCAAGCCCCCTTCCACTCAGCCCATTTCCATTCCAAGCCCCATCCCCAACCCATTACCAGTCCTAGCCCCCCATAGCCCACTCCCAGTCCTAATCCCACCAGCCCATTTCCAGTCCTAACCTCCCCATCAGCCCACTCCCAGTCCTAATCCCCCATCACTCAATTTTTAGTTTAAGCCCCCCCAGCGCCTATCACCACTCCTAACCCCCCCAGTGCCCATCACCACTCCTAACTCCCCCAGCCCAGCGCCCATCACCACTCCTAACCCCCCCAGCCAGCCCAGTGCCCATCACCACTCCTAACCCCCCCCAGCCAGCCCAGTGTCCATCACCACTCCTAACCCCCCCAGCCCAGTGCCCATCACCACTCCTAACCCCCCCAGCCTAGTGCCCATCACCACTCCTAAACCCCCCCCACCCCAGCCCATCACTACTCCTAACACCCCCAGCCCAGCCCAGCCCAGCCCATCACTACTCCTAACCCCCCCCAGCCCAGCCCAGCCCAGCCCATCACCACTCCTAACCCCCAGCCCAGCCCAGCCCATCACCACTCCTAACCCCCCCAGCCCAGCCCATCACCACTCCTAACCCCCCCCAGCCCAGCCCATCACCACTCCTAACCCCCCCTCCAGCCCATCACCACTCCTAACCCCCCCCAGCCCAGCCCAGCCCATCACCACTCCTAACCCCCACCCCCCCCAGCCCAGGGAAAATTTAAAAAAAAAAAGAAAACCTGTCTGCTGCCGCTGTCGGGGCCGGCGCGGCAGAATCGTGCGTGCCGCGGGGCCCCCCTGTACCCGGCAGATCCTGCCCTCCCCGTAGCAGCTCTCGCGTGGGAGCTGCAGTCAGACGCGCCGGCTTGCAGAGCGCGAGGGAAGAGTTCCCTCGCTGCTCTGTTAAGCCCGCGGGGGCTGATGGGAGTTCCCATCAGCCCCCGCGGGCTTAACGGAGTCACGAAAGGGAAACTCTTCCCTTCGCGCTCTGCAAGCCGGCGCGTCTGACTGTAGCTCCTAAGAGAGAGCTGCTATGGGGAGGGCAGGATCTGCCGGGTACAGGGGGGCCCCGCGGCACGCTCGATTCTGCCGCGGAGGCCCCGACAGCGGCAGCAGACAGGGTTTTTTTTTTTTTCGATTGCGGACCTTCCCGCGTGCCAGCTGCAAGGCCTTCACGTGCCACAGCTGGCACGCGTGCCATAGGTTCGCCATCGCTGATCTAGAGCTTCAAGAACTATTTTATGCCCTTCTAGCTTTCAGCCTTCTCCAAGATATTTCAGCAACTGTTTTTCTCTTGGTTTAGGATTGTTTTATGTCAACAAACAGGGAGCCATGATATTCCTCTGCCTCCGCCAGGATGTATGCAGCAAAGATTTGAGACTTGCCATAGCTAATCACGTCTAAATACAGGTAGTTTATCTCCTCAGTGTTCAAAACCAGATAGCCAGCACAACTCAACAAAATTCTTCAATTACATGAATGGTTCTTAAATCAGACAACTCTGCAGAACATTTCTCAGTTTTGGGAACCCCTCAAATAGACCTCTTTGCCAGCAGCCAAAATACAAAGCTGCCATTCTGTTACATATTCTCATTCTTAGATTGGAAAGCAAGAAATGCCTTGGTAATCCCCTTGATATGGCCTCTCCTTTGTTTATATCTCCATCCCATTTATAGCAAAATGTCTGCACAAGTTTTAACAGAAATTGGGCACCATAACTCTCATAGTGCAATACTGGTTCCCTCTGCTACAAAGGCTCAGAGTTCTTCCTCTACTATTGCTTGCATAGCTAATCACTCAAAACAGGGTCTGCCTTCTGTAGGCCGGGTCCACCTACAAAGTCTCCCCAATTACCAATAAACAGTTCAGACAGCAAGTTTCTCAGTTACAAAGAAACTTTTTTTTTATTTGGCACAGCAAACAAATGGTTATAGATGCAGATAGCAAGTGCCTGTCTGAGGGACATCGGGGCAGACTTCTCTCTGCAAGGGGAGAAAAGAACTGCCCCAAGACCCTCTAAAATTGCTGTCTTATATATACCTCTCTGCTTCAAATTCTAAATAGTTTCAGCAAATGCAAAACTCTTTCCCAGGGCCTTCTATGGTTATGTAGCTGGATCTGCTGATCAAGGTTTGCCTAACTATGCAATCAATCATAGCCCTCTGCCTCCTCCTGTGTTTTTTCCATCTGCTGGCACCAATTGAAACCTTCAGGGCAAGAGCATTAGTTGAATTCCTGGCTTGACCTGTTTGAACCTAGGCTTATATCCTTGGACACTTCTGTCCAAAGTATAGCTTTTTTTAGGCTTTATAACAGTTTTCCTGTTGCCCACCTGTTTGTGCCAACCATATGTTGCTGTGTCTGTTTCAAACAGGCCAGAGTGCAGTTATAAGGCAGATATATATGCAATTATAAGGCAAACATATAAAGCAGATCTGAGCTGATTATCCCTTTATTCCAATTATCCCTTCACTTCTCTATCCCAGGGTCTGATCACTAGCAGACCCCACAACATAGAAATTCAGCCTATTCAGGATGTATTAATTGCTGCAAGGAAAATATCTACTAGACAACACATTTTCAGGTGGAAACGTTTTTCTATCTGGTGTTTAATAAATGACCCCAACCTTATTTGCTGTCCACCTAACACCATCTTGCACTGCCTATATCTCCATTGTCTAGGACACTTATAAAAGATATTTCCCTTATCAGGTTGCCATTGCATTAGCCTCCTGTGCCATGGGACCTTCACATCGTCCTGACGTCACTTGTGAAGCCTCTGTTTGAGCCAGTGAAATCACCTTCCCTTATGCACATCACCTGAAAAGTACGTTTTCTGAGTAGTGGCTTTGGCTAGAAGAATAAGTGAGCTACATACCTTGGTAACCTATGAACTATACACTTTATTTCATGACAACAAGGTGATTCTCTGAAGTCATCCTAAGTTTATCCAGAATGGTAATATCTTTCTACAAAATTAGGAAATAATGCTTCCTACATTCTATCCAAACATTTTCAGAATTCTGTGAGAACCTCACCCAGTCTGGACTGTAAACGGTACAAAAGAGCTGAATCCAAAGTCTATGCAGATGCTTGTCTCCTTTGACCCCAATAGAAGTGGCATTCTAGTTGCCAAATGGATTCTAGCAAATTGGTTAGTATCCTGCATCTAGTTCAGTTATGATCAAACAGGTGCTCCTTTAAACATCAAACATGAGATTGGAGCTCCTGCAGCTGTTGTAGTTCTCATGAAGCCTGCTTTTGGATACATAAACTCCCCTGCAAAATCAATACCTAACCAACCTAGCTAAACTCACGACACCATTATGATAAATGTAACCCTCAAATTGTGTTGTATTAATGTTGTTAAATACCCTCATGTTAAATGTTGTAAAGCACCCAAATGTTAAATGTAACCCAGTTATGATGTCATGTAACCACTTTGATTGTAGGATAAAGTGGTATACAAGTCTGTCTAAATAAATAAAATAAATAAATTATTTCTAAAGTTGCGCTCTGGGTCTCACTTCATACCTTCTCCTTGCATTACTCCTTGGACCTGTCCACAATAAGAAACGATGCATTTAATAAAACTGTGAACTTGCTGCTCTCTCTCCAATGAAAGTGTGGACTGCTCCTCGAAATTGGACAATACATGGAGACAAATTAGATTGTGAAACCAAGAATAAGATATCAAAAAAAATAGCCTTGTCTCTACTTTGGCTGACTATTTCCATGAGAAAGTCCAGAAGATTAGCCATGAATTCTCCACAGGATCTCCTCCACCCCCACCTTTCCCCTCTTTGATCCCAAATCCTTTCTTCAACTTTTGTCAGCCTTTCTTACTGAGCTCCTTATCTTTCCCCCTAAACCCCCTTCCTCCCTTCTCTATTTCTGTGGATAACACTATACTCCATGTATCTCCAAGAACAAGCAGGAATGTAGTCTTCACATATGGGTGATGTCTACCAACGGAGCACGTGCAGTAATGCTCCCCAGCGTCCAATGGGAAAGCTTCGGGAGCATTCCACTGAACTTGCATTGCTGCCTTCCTGCCTTTGTGACTCTCCCTCCTCAGTTCTTTGTTTTCCGTGGAGCCAGCAGGAAGCAAATCCTGTCGCCACAGAAAATGTCTTCTTATTATTTGTGGTCGCGTCTGCCTTCCTGTTGACACTGGAACCGACCTATTATCTTTTTTTTTTCTTCTTTCTGTAAAAAAATAAAAAGCATAATTCTTCAGGTACTCAATGCCATTTCAGGTCTTAGGCCCTTCCATCCAGTCTACTGACATGAGGGAAAAAACAACTATTGGTTTCAAAAAATGTTCCAAGTGTGGTAGTTCCACTTCTGCCACTGATACCCACGATTGGTCTCTTAAATGCCTCAGCCCAGATCACCAGCATCTGAGTGTCCCTTATGCAAAAAGATGACAAAGAGAGGTCTACAGAATTGGGCCGTGAAATTCTGTTCCCTGTTTGCCTCAGATGCAGTCTCGCTTGCTTTGACATCGAGGACATCTTCTTCTTCACATGGATCTCAGGTATCAAAACACAAGTCTTCTTCCAAGACAGGCTGTCCTCCTAAGGTTAGATCTCTAGCTAAAAATAGAGATGCCTTGCGCGTTGCCCTAGAGGTGGACAGACCAGCCAGACCACCCTGGCAGGAGTAGCCTAGTGATTGGGGCAAGGTACTTCAGGCTGGAAGGTCGGGGGTTCAAATCCCACTAGAGGACAGCAACCTTGGGCCGGAAGGACTGGGGTTTCTTGTCCCACAGGTGCTCCTTGTGGTCTTGGGCAAGCCACTTAACCCTCCATAGCCCATGTTCCCTGTAAAATAGTTATCTCCAAGTTATAATGCCCTGTTCAATGTAATTTCAGTTTGTTCAATGTAAACCGCACTGATGCAGAATAGCGCGGTATATAAGAGAATGTAAATAAATAAAATAAATAAATAAACCCTCCCTCCAAAGCCTTACAAAAGGATCAGGACGCTCCCAAGGCCTTCACCTCTAGAGAGCCCCTGGTGCCATTCTCTGGAACGGTAGTCCATGCTTCCGGTACTGATATCCAGGCATCGGCAAGCTCGATGGACCAGCACATGCTAGCCATTGAGCGGAGTCTTGTGGCTCTTTTAGCGGCATCAGTATCAGTCAAGACATTACTGCTGGTATCGTCAGTAGCATTGGGCTTTGTGCCCTTTGGCACGCTCCCGCCCATGCCGACACTTCAAACCATCCCCGGTTCCGAGGTACCAACACAGCAGGTCTCTCACGCCGATACTGATCTTGATCGGTACCGGTCCTTATAAGAACAAGAGCATCGCTCTCGCCGATACTTTGAATCTACCAATTCCAATTCTTCAGACGATGAAGCGCTCAGTACCAGAGAGATGAGGAGTCTCCCAGAGGGACCCTCTCCATTTCCACAGTGGCACATGTCCTCTCCTGAAGACATGTCTTTCCAGGAGTTTTATCAAGGATATGGCAAGAGGCCTATCCATTACTCCTGCGTTGGAGAAAGAACCCAGAGCAGAAGAGTTGGAAATTCTCCAATATCCTACAGCTCTCAAAAAGGTGACTACTCTCCCGATACACCACATACTCCAGGATCTTACGTTCCCGATGTGGGAGACGCCCCTCACCATTTCTCCCCATACCCGGCGACTCGATACCATGTATCGAGTACCAGAAAGCCCTGGATTCCAGAAGACGCAACTTCCGCACCAGTCAATGGTAGTGGAATCAGCTATGCATCGAATTAAGAGTTCTAAGATGCACCCCTCCAGTCCCCTGGGCAGAGAGTCGAGAACCCTCGATGCTTTTGGCCGCTAGTGCTTTCAGGCCTCCATGCTTTCAGCCCGCATAAGTTCATACATACTCTACATGGGTATGTTCCTTAGGGAAGTGACTAGGGATCTGGAATCAGTAGCTCCTCTTCTCCCGGATGACAAGAGGGCAGACTACCTTACATTAGTCAAACATGCCCAAAATGTTTCCAAATTTTGTCAATAGGGCAGCCTTTGATTGTTTTGAATGCATTAGCAGAACAACTTCTATCTGCATAGGTGCCCGTAGGATTGCCTGGCTTCAGGCATCAGACCTTGAACAGTGGGTTCAAGATAAGCTGGGAAATATTCCCTGTAGAAGAGAGAACCTGTTTGGAAAGGATTAACAAGATAAGGATTCTCATTAGAATCTGAGAATACCACCCTAAATAGGCTTTCAAAGGCTACTGCCTACCCTACTAAGAAAAAAGCAGTTGCTAAGAAGCCATTCTATGTAAGAAGAAGAAATTCTACTCTTCTTACCCCTCAGCTTCCCAATACCAGTCCCAAGCTACCCAGAGGAAGCAACAGCCTCCTAAGCAGCAGAAGAAGCTACTGTCTCCTAAACTGCAACCAGCAGCGCAGACTCGGTCTCCACCGGGTTTTTTACTTCTTTCTAGAGAACATTGCCACCCTGCCTCTGGAGAACCCCCACCCCCTCCACATAGCAGGCAGGCTCTGCCATTATGCCCACAGATGGCAACTCATAACCTCAGAGCAGTAGACACTAACTATAGTGCGAGAGACATACAAGCTTCCCCTACAAAACATACCCCCCCTCCATTCTAGTGGGGGAATAGCATTCGCAACCCTCACTCGCTGCTCTCCTTCAGCAAGAGATCACCTCTCTTCTATCAGAGTGTGCCATAGAAGAGGTTCCAACATCCCAGAGGGGAATGAGGTTCTATTCTCCGTGCTTTCTCATTTCAAAAAAAGCAGAGGATACAGGCCCATCTTAGAGCTCAAAAACCTCAAGTTTCTAGTTTGAGAGAAATTAAAGATGATTTCACTAGGAGCCCTTCTTCGGAGTCAGGACTGGCTCTGTTCTCTTGATCTCAAAGAAATGTATGCCCATATCCTCATTCATCCAGAACACAAGAGGTATCTACGCTTCATCTTCCAAGGAAGTCACTACCAATACAGAGTCCTTCCATTCGGGCTTGCCTCTGCTCCAAGAGTCTTCACAAAGTGTATGATGGTCGTAGCCACATATCTAAGGACTCTTGGAATATTCGTCTTCCCTTACTTAGACAACTAGCTAATAAGGGCAGCCACTTCTCAGGAAGGTCACCTATCCCTCCTTCATACAATTCAAGTACTACAGGATCTAGGATTCATAGGCGCTTTTCTAGATACTCGATGGTCAAGGGCATTCCTACCCCAAGACTGTTGTACCTACCTAGTATGTTTTTGAACCTTGAGATGTTAATCTAATCTCTCTGCCAGGGAGATGCTACAATTCTTAGGCCATATGGCCTCTATAGTTCATGTAGTGCCATATGCTTGTCTGCACATGCAGACAACTCAATGGACTCTTGCCTCCCAGTCAAAACAAGGCTCTGGGACCCTCACAGACCAGATCAAAGTCAGACATTCTCATGAACTCCCTGCTCTGGTGGTCTACCACAGGAAATCTCCTCAAAGGGTCACCTTTTCAGATGCCTCCACACCAATGCATCCTGACAACAGATGCCTCCGCATCAATGCATCCTGACAACAGATGCCTCCAAACTGGATTGGGGAGCCCACTTGGACTCTCTCTCCAGTCAGGGCCTCTGGACAGAGCAGGAGTCACAGCTCCAGATAAATTTGCTAGAGCTTCGCACAATCTTCAATGCCCTCACAGTGTTCCAACAACAACTTCAAGGCCACAGAATTCTGATCTAAATGGACAACCAAATAGCTATATTCTACTTGAACAAGCTGAGTGGAATGAGCTCTTGGGCCCTCTATAAGGAGGCCCTTCATCTTTGGTCCTTTGCAATTGTTCACCAGATGCATCTCCAAGCAGTATATCTGCCAGGACACCAAAATGTCTTAGCAGACAGATTGAATCAGATCCTCCTGCTGCATGAGCGGTCTCTTCATCAGGAGACAATCTTCTACATCTTTCAAACCTGGGGAACTCCGGAGATAGACCTTTTTGCCACTCCACAGAATGCCAAACTATCTCACTTTTGCACCAGAACCCCGATGTCCAGCCTCCAACAGGTATATGCCTTCCAACCTCACTGGGGTCAGGAGTTTCTGTATGCCTTTCCTCCCATACCTCTGATTTCCAAAATGCTTTTCAAGCTTCAAGTGGACAAGGGTCACATGATCCTCATAGCCCCATGCTGGCCACGTCATCTGTGGTTTCCTCTCCTGCCACATCTGTCACAGGCTCGTCCTCTCAGTCTCTGATCCGAACTCTCACAGGAGGAGGGATGCTGCTCTATCCAAACCCTCAGTCTCTCCATTTCATTGCTTGGCTGCTGAAAGTGTAGTCTTGCAAGGTCTGAACCTTCCTCAGGAAGTAAAGAACATCCTGCTAACCTCCAGAAAACCGTCTACTAGACTTTCCTATGATTTCAAGTGGTGTAAGTACTCCACTTGGTGTACCCAAAGGGATCTTAACCCCTTTTCAGCTCTGGTGGAAGCTCTCCTTCAGTATCTCCTCCATCTTTTGTCCTCTGGTCTCAAGACGAACTTGGTGAGGGTTCATCTTGGTGCAATTGCTGCTTCTCACCATCCCTTGGATGGGCAGCTATTTCTTTACAACCGCTTGCAACACATTTCATGAGAAGGCTATTATTAACCAAGCCTCCCATCAGGCCATCACTGGTGGCATGGGATATTAATGTGGTTTTAGGTCAGCTCTTTAAGATGCCCTTTGAACCTTTAGCCACCACAACATTGCTAAAGTTTCTCTCTTGGAAGGTCATCTTCCTTTGTTGTACTAGACGCATTAGTGAGCTCCAAGCCTTGGTTGCTGACCCACCTTATACACACTTCCACATGATAAGGTGGTCCTTAGAACTCATCCTCATTTCATGCCCAAGGTAGTATCTCCTTTCCATTTGAATCAGTCTACTTACCTGTCATCTTCCCTATGCCTCATTCCTCTAGAGCAGAGGCAACCCTCCATACTCTTGACTGCAAGCGTGCCTTGGCATTCTATCTTCAGAGGACAGCTGAGCACTGTAAGAGCTCTGTTATTAATCTCCTTTGATCCCAGCCAGTTAGGGTTGCCAGTGTCCAAACATACCCTATCTAAATGGACAGCAGATTACATCTCATTTGTTTATACTAAAGCAGGACTATCCTTTGAAGGTGATCTCACTGCCCATAATGTTTGTACCATGGCTGCTTCGACAGCAAACTTACGTTCTGTAGCCGTTGATGAAATCTGAAAAGCAGCTACTTGGTCTTCGGTGCATACCTTTGCTGCACATTACTGTCTGGACAAAGACTCCTGCTGGGAAGCCATATCTGCTCAGGCTGTACTCCCAACACCTCTTTCAGACTTAGGTCAGCTCCTACCCTCCGTCCCAGAATTTTTGATGCCAGATGTCCATTAAAGATCCATGCCATCTTGAGACCTGCTCTGAGGCAAATCTACCGATTCTGGGGCTCTTCCTCTGGCATCTGGGAGCTAGGGAGTCCCATATGAGAAAACTACATTCCTGCTTGTTACTGGAGGTAGCGTAGTTACTCACCTGTAATAGGTGATCTCCAGGAACAGCAGAAATTAAGCCTTCACAACCCACCCTCCTCCCCAGGAGTTGTAGGGTTTCTCTCTCTCTCTCCTTTTATCTCAGCTACAAACTCAACTGAGGAGTGAGAGTTACAAAGGCAGGCTGGCAGCAACGCAGGTGCAGTGGGATGCTCCCAAAAGCTTTCTTATTGGACGCTGGGGAGAGTATCCACACAGGCTCTGTCGGTACCGATGTCACCCATATGTGAAGACTAAATTCCTGCTGTTCCCGGAGATCACCTGTTAAAGGTGAGTAACTATACTTTCTCCAGGACCAAGCAGGAAGTCAGTCCTCACATATCGGCGCCAATGAAGTCCCAGCGGAGCATTTCCCCAGCTTTCTAAGAAAGCCTTTGGGAATGCAGGCACGCATGCGCGGTTCCCTTCCCGCCTAAAGGTGTCATCTTACCTCAGTCTCTTTTTTTTTCCGAGAAGCCCACTGGATGCGAGTCCTGTCCTCCCGGTTAAAAGTAGATTTTTTTCGGCGATAATAGCTATTTTTTCTCCCGGTTCGACGCCGGTTCACCTCCCGCCGGGTTTGGTACACCGGTATAGAGCCTGATTCTTCTTTTTCGGTTTTTGCCCTTTGTGACTGGCGTTAGCGCCCTTTTTTCCCTTTTCCCTGGAAGGCCGGTCCTTTGACCTCGCAGGGACTCTTTTTTTCCCCGATGGCTTCCAGTGGTTTTAAAAAGTGTGATAGGTGTAAGAAATTAATGTCTCTCACCGACACAAACGACTGCTGCCTTCGGTGCCTCAGTCCTGATCACGACCCTAAGTCGTGCGGGCCATGTGGGAAGATGTCTTCCAAGGCACTCCGAAGTCGCCAGCAGCAGAAAGAAAGTCTTTTCTCGGACTCAGCCTCCGGCTGGGCCCGGACCTCGTCTGAGGCCTCGACATCTCGGGATTCCGATTCCGAGCGCCGTCGAAGCTCCTTGGACAGGGTGTCCCCCGACTGGGAACGGAAGAGGAAGAAGCGGCTCGTGAGGGCGTCATCGGTGGAGGTCCCTGGCTCCTCGAGGGCCAGGTCTAAGACCCCCGACCGTCGCCCCGGGCCCGTGGAACAAGAGAAGCCTGCCAAAGTTCCTCGCATGGAGCTGGAGTCTGCTGGACACGTAAGTCCCGTAGTCCTCGAAGACTCTCCTCCCAGAGAGCCGACGTCGGGCCCGGCACCGCCGGGGCTCGAGTCAGTTGCTGCTGCGTCTCCCGAGATGAGTCTCAGGATGACCGCCTTGGAGAGCAGACTGTCTGCCTTCATGGAGCAGCAGCGGGCACTGATGGCCAGCCTGTCTGGCGCATCTGCCCCGACCACCGGGACTTCGAAGTCGACCCCGGAGACCGAGCCGATACTAGAGTCCATCATGGCTCGAAGTCGCCCTCGGTCGCGGTCTCCCTCGACCTCCCATTCGGGACCGAGGGCGTTGACGCCGGTGCCTCCGGCATCGGGGCGGGTGCTCCAGGGCCCCGCGGGGTTGGACCCTGACTCCTCCTTGGATGAGTCCGCCTGGGAGACGGAGGACAAGGAGTCTCCCGATACGTTCAAGACTCGGTGCGTCCTGTCGGACTCTGCAGTCTGAGCTCCGGAGTAGATCCCCTCCGGAGGATACTCGGTTCTCGGAGTTCGTCAGGGATATGGCCACTGCCTTGGCTATTCCAGCGAACCCCGAGGAAGAGCCTCGAGCCGAAGAGCTCGAGGCGCTGCAGTATGACTCTCCTCCAAAGGAGGCCTTTACTGTCCAGGTTCCTCCGATGCTGGAAGGGCTCCTCTTCCGTATGTGGGAGGCACCGGCCTCGGTGCCGGTTCTGAGCAAGCGAGTCAACTCGATTTATCGACTCCGGAAGAGCCCTGGTTTTCAGAAGGCACAGCTACCACACCATTCTATGGTTGTGGAATCGGCCATGCATCGTCTGAAGAGCCAGAAGATGCAATCCACGGTGCCCCCTGGCAGGGAGGCCCGAAAACTTGATGGCGTTGGTAGAAAGTGCTTCCAGGGCTCGATGCTTGCTTGCCGTGTCCAGTCCGTACCCAGCTGTACATGGGCATGTACTTGCAGGACCTGGCCATGGAGTTGGCTGGGTTCTCTGCTGGTCTCTCCAGGGAACCCTTGCAGAGATTTAAGTCCTTGTCCTCGGGGATTCGGGACTCCTCGAAGTTCATGTCCCACGCCGCCTACGATGGCTTCGAGGCTTCGGCCCGAGTTGCGAAAGCCGGCATCGCGGCTCGACGCCAGGCGTGGCTGCAGTCATCGGACCTCGAGCCATGGGTTCAGGACAAGTTGGTCGATGTCCCTTGCCGAGGTGAAAACCTTTTTGGCAAGCCCATGACCGAGAAGGCCGCTCAGCTCGAAACAGAGCACCTTACACGGACAAGGCTGTCTAGGAAGATCTCTGCCCCTTCTCATAAAAAGAAGGGCTCGGGTAAAAAGCCCTTTTACCCGAGGAAGGGCACTGCCTACAAACAGTACCCTCAATATCAGGCTGCCCAAGCTGCCCCTCAGGGTCAGCAAGCCAAGGGGCAGGGTAATGGGCCCCGTAAGCAGAGGACCCCCAAGCCTCCGGCCCCTGCTCCCACTCAGCAGGGTGGGGTTTTTTGACTCCTTGAGCGTAGCCTCTCCATCCCTGCTCTCCCAACCCTGCACAGGAGGTCACCTAGCCCTCTTTGCCCACCAGTGGCCCCTTATCACCGGGGATGGTTGGGTGTTGGACATAGTCCGCAGGGGCTATGCACTGCATTTTCACCAACTGCCGCCTCCTTACTTTCCAGGGGAGCCTCCAAGGCCTCCCCTGCACACAGACCTTCTCCTTCAAGAGCTTCAAGGTCTGTTGGTGGACAGGGCTGTGGAGCCTGTGCCTCCCCACTTGCAAGGTCACGGATTCTACCCCAGGTATTTCCTGGTACCCAAAAGAACTGGTGGCCTTCGACCCATTCTGGACCTCAGGAACCTCAACAAGTTCCTAGAGAAAGAAACGTTCAAGATGCTTACTCTTGGAACACTTCTGCCCTACCTCCAGCAGGGAGATTGGCTATGCTCCTTAGATCTAAAGGATGCGTACACTCACATCCTCATTCATCCAGACCACAGAAAGTACCTCAGGTTCATTGTGGGAGGAAACCATTATCAGTACAGAGTGCTGCCTTTCGGCCTCACCTCCGCTCCCAGGGTCTTTACCAAATGCCTGGCAGTGGTGGCGGCCTACCTGAGAAATCAGGGAATCTTTGTCTTCCCCTATCTGGACGACTGGCTCATCCGAGGTCAGACATACCAGGAGGCCAGACAGGCCACCCTCAGGACTGTTGCTCTTCTTCAAGGCCTGGGGTTTGTCATAAACTTCGCAAAGTCCACTTTGCTCCCGTCTCAGAACTTGGAGTTCATAGGGGCAAGGCTGGACTCTGTCCTGGCAAAGGCATTCTTGCCAGCAAACAGGGCCCAAAGGCTGATGGACTTAGCAGATCAGTTTTTCAGAGGGTCAGTGGTCTCCGCCAGACTCTGCCTGAGGCTGCTTGGCCACATGGCTTCGACAGTACATGTGACCCCCAATGCCAGGCTCCATATGAGGCCTGCACAGTGGTGCCTTCGGACTCAGAGGTCACAAGCCACAGGCAACCTCAGAGACAGGATAAGGGTGTCCAGACAATTTCTGGACTCCCTCAACTGGTGGCTGCACCCACCCAATCTTCTAAAGGTGGTGCCTTTTCAGATTCCTTGATACACGGTGGTACTGACCACAGACGCCTCCCTGCAGGGCTGGGGAGCTCATTGTCTAGGCAAGTGCACCCAGAGCCTGTGGTCTGCTTGGGAAGCTGCACAGCAGATCAATCTCCTCGAGCTCAGAGCTATTCGATTAGCACTCAAAGCTTTCTTTCCTACCATGGCTCATCAATCTGTCCTAGTTCAGACAGACAATCAGGTAGCCATGTTTTATGTGAAGAAACAGGGCGGGACTGGGTCCAGGATCCTTTGTCAGGAGGCTCAGGACCTTTGTTCTTTTGCCCTCAAGCACAACATGCTCCTCAAGGCTGTCTACCTTCCAGGCCAGGACAACTACCTGGCCGACAGATTAAGCAGGATTCTACAACCCCACGAGTGACAGCTGCATCCTTCAGTAGTTCAGAAGATCTTCCTAAAATGGGGTCTCCCATTGGTGGATCTCTTTGCCAGCCCAATGAACAAGCAGCTGCCAAAGTTCTGCTCCAGGCAATCGCATCCTCTGAGAATAGCAGCAGATGCTTTTCTGATTCCATGGTCTCAGGGCCTCCTCTATGCGTTTCCTCCCACGCCCTTGGTGGCCCGAACTCTCTTCAAAATTTTTCAGGACAAGGCCTCGGTCCTGCTGGTGGCTCCCAGGTGGCCGAGACAGCCTTGGTTTCCTCTTCTGCTTCAACTGGCGGTGGATCCCCCACTGCCTCTGGGGTTGCAACCCGACCTTCTCTCACAGGAGCAGGGTTCCCTTCTGCACCCCAATCTCAAAGCTCTCAATTTGATGGCCTGGAGGCTGCAAGGGTAGTCTTGGCTCCCTGGGGCCTACCTCAGGAAGTTGAGGAGGTTGTACTAGCCTCTAGGAAACAGTCCACTAGGAAAACCTATGCTCTCAAATGGAAAAGGTTTTCTGTGTGGTGTCAGCTACGTACAGAGGACCCTTTCTCCTGTACTGTGCCAGTAGTGCTTCAGTACTTACTGCACTTATCAAATCAGGGACTTAAGTCCAATTCTGTTCGGGTCCACCTCTCAGCTCTAGCAGCTCATCACTCACTGGTGGTGGGACATTCTCTGTCAAGTCACCCCTTGGTGTCCCGCTTTCTCAGGGGCTTGCTTTTGCTCAAGCCTCCAATCCGTCGTCCTGCCCCTGAGTGGGAGCTGAATGTGGTCTTGCAGCAACTGACTCGCCCTCCTTTTGAGCCGATGACTACTTGTCCACTATGCTTCCTCTCCTGGAAGACACTCTTCCTGATAGCCCTTACCTCGGCTAGGCGAGTGAGTGAGCTTCAGGCCCTGGTCTGTGATAGGCCTTACACCAGGATTTATAAGAACAGGGTAGCCCTTAGGACTCATCCAAAGTTCCTCCGAAAGGTTGTCTCCTCTTTCCACTTCAATCAGAAGGTGGTTCTTCCAACATTCTTCCCTATGCCTCATGAAAGCCAGGCTGAAGCAGTCCTGCACACCCTGGACTGTAGGAGGGCCTTATCCTTCTACCTTGACCGTACGCAGGGGCATAGAAGGGCTACTCAGCTCTTCGTATCCTTTGACCCCAATAAGTTGGGGTTGACTGTGTCCAAGCGTACCTTGTCCATCTGGGTGGCTGACTGTATCACCTGGGCTTACAAGGCGGCTGACCTTCCTTTGCAGGGTAGGGTCACGGCCCATTGTGTCAGGGCAATGGCTGCCTCAGTGGCTCATCTCCGCTCTGTGCCCTTGGTAGACATCTGCAGGGCTGCAACTTGGTCTTCAAGCCAGACTTTTGCGGCCCATTACTGTCTGGAGAGGGAGTCCCGTAGGGACAGTGCTTTTGGCCAAGCAGTACTCCGGAATCTCTTTGAGGTTTAGGCAACTCCTGCCCTCCTGCCCTCTGGGCTACCGGTGGAGGTCGTGTCCTTGAAAAGCCTTTCTTTGCTGCTGAGACTAGAGGGAGTACTCTTGTTCAGCCTGGGTTCCTCGGTAGCCCAGAGCTAGGGAGTCACCCATATGTGAGGACTGACTTCCTGCTTGGTCCTGGAGAAAGACTAGTTACTCACCTGTAACAGGTGTTTTCCAGGAGCAGCAGGAATCAGTCCTCACAACCCTCCCTCCTCCCCATGGAGTTGCAGTTGTACATAGTTTCTTTTTTCATTTTTTGTGTGCTGATTCTTAGCTATGTCATTTGACTGAGGTAAGATGGCACTTTTAGGCGGGAAGGGGACCGCGCATGCGTGCCTGCATTCCCAAATGCTTTCATAGAAAGCTGGGGAAATGCTCCGCTGGGGCTTCATCGGCGCCGATGACACCCATATGTGAGGACTGATTCCTGCTGCTCCTGGAGAACACCTGTTACAGGTGAGTAACTACTTTTTCCTCTGCTAACAATCTGACGATCATATATGACCCTACTTTGTCTTTCTCTGCACACATCCAACAGATAGCTAAAACCTGTTGCTTCTCTCTCTATAAGATCAGCAAAATGTATTTAACTGATTTTATATACCACTCTGTTTTACAGTCAGAGCAGTTACATACAACAAAAACAGTGAACAAAGATTGTTTACATATAACAGGATTTAAAACTTGGAAAAGTTAAACTATGTAGTAACGGGTAATTCTCCAGGACCAAGCAGGAAGTCAGTCCTCACATATGGGTGACATCAACGTCGATGGAGCCCTTGCGGAGCTTTAACCCCAGCTTTCCATGAAAGCCTTTGGGAATGCAGGCACGCATTCGCGGTTCCCTTCTCGCCTAAAAGTGCCATCTTGCTTCAGTCTCTCTTTTTCTGTGAAGCCCACCGGACGTGTGTCCTAGTCATTCCGGAAAATAGTTAGATTATTTGGCGATCCTTCACTATTTTTTCTTCTCCGGTTCGACGCCGGATCCCCTCCCGCCGGGTTCGGTACACCGGTATCAAGCCCGATCTTCTTTTTTTGGTTTTTGCCCTTTGTGGCTGGCGTTCGCGCCCTTTTTTTCTTTTTCCCTGGAAGGCCCGTCCTTTGACCTCGCGGGGACTCTTTTTTCCCCGATGGCTTCCAGTGGCTTTAAAAAGTGTGATCGGTGCAAGAAGCTGATGTCTCTCACCGACACACACGACTGCTGCCTTCGGTGCCTCGGTCCTGACCACGATCCTAAGACGTGTGGACCATGTGGGAAAATGTCTTCCAAGGCACTGCGAAGTCGTCAGCACCAAAAGGAAAGGCTTTTTTCTGACTCGGCCTCTGGTCGGGCCCGGACCTCGTCTGAGGCCTCGACATCTCGGGAATCGGATCCCGAGCACCGTCGGGGCTCCTCGGACAGGGGGTCCCCTGACCGGGAACAAAAGAGGAAGAAGAGGCTCGCGAGGGCGTCATCGGAAGAGGTCCCTGGCTCCTCGAGGGCTAGGTCTCAGACCCCCGACCGTCGCCCCGGGCCCGTGGAACAGGAGAAGCCTTCCAAAGTTCCTCGAGTGGAGCCGGAGTCTGCTGGACACATAAGTCCTGTGGTCCTCGTGGACTCTCCTCCCAGAGAGCCAACGTCGGGCCCGGTGCCGCCGGGGCCCGAGTCGGGGGCTGCTGAGTCTCCTGAGCTGGGTCTCAGGTTGACAGCCTTGGAGAGCAGACTGTCTGCCTTCATGGAACAGCAGCGGGGCACTGATGGCCAGCCTGTCTGCTGCATCTGCCCCGGCCACCGGGACATCGACATCGAAGTCGACACCGGAGACCGAGCCGATACTCGAGACCATGAAGGCTCGAGGTTGACCTCGGTCGCGGTCTCCCTTGACCTCCCGTTCGGGACCGAGGGCGTCGACACCGGTGCCTTCGGCGTCGGGGCGGGTGCTCACAGGCCCCGTGCGGTCGGACCCCGATTCCTCATCGGACGAGTCCGCCTGGGAGACGGAGAACAAGGAGTCCCCCGACACCTTCAGGACTCAGTGCGTCCCTTCGGACTCACCGCAGTCTGAACCCCGGAGTAGATCCCCTCCGGAGGATACCCAGTTCTCGGAGTTCGTCGGGGATATGGCCACCGCGTTGGCTATCCCTGCGGACCCCGAGGAGGAGCTTCGAGCCGAGGAGCTCGAGGCCCTGCAGTACGACTCTCCTCCGAAGGAGGCCTTTACTGTTCCGGTTCCTCCGATGCTGGAACAGCTCCTCTTCCGGATGTGGGAGGCACCGGCCTCGGCGCCGGTTCTAAGCAAGCGGGTCTATTCGATCTATCGACTCCGGAAGAGTCCTGACTTTCAAAAGGCACAGATACCACACCATTCTATGGTGGTGGAATCGACCATGCATCGCCTGAAAAGTCAGAAGAAGCACTCCGCGGTGCCCCCTGGCAGGGAGGCTCGAAACCCCGATGGTTTTGGTAGAAAGTGCTTCCAGGGCTCAATGCTTGCTTGCCGTGTCCAGTCTTACCAGCTGTACATGGGCATGTACTTGCGAGACCTGGCCAAGGAGCTGGCTTGGTTCTCTGCTGGTCTCTCCGGGGAACCCTTGCAGAGGTTCAAGTCCTTGTCTTTGGGGATCCGGGAATGCTCCAAGTTTGTCCCGCGCTGCCTACGATGGCTTCGAGGCTTCGGCCCGTGTTGCGGCAGCCGGCATCGCAGCTTGACGCCAGGCATGGCTGCAGTCATCGGACCTCGAGCCATGGGTTCTGGACAAGTTGGTCGATATCCCTTGCCGAGGTGAGAACCTTTTTGGCAAGCCCATGACCGAGAAGGCCGCACAGCTCGAGACCGAGCACCTCACGAGGACAAGGCTTTCTAGAAAGACTTCTGCCCCTTCTCACAAGAAGAAGGGCTCGGGTAAAAAGCCCTTTTACCCGAGGAAGGGCACTGCCTACAAACATTACCCACAATATCAGGCTGCCCAGGCTGCCTCTCAGGGTCAGCAAGCCAAGTGGCAGGGTAATGGCAGAGGACCCCCAAGCCTCCGGCCCCTGCTCCCACTCAGCAGCGTGGGGGTTTTTGACTCCTTAGGCATAGCCTCTCCGTCCCTGCTCTCCCAACCCTGCACAGGAGGTCGCCTCACCCTGTTTGCCCACCAGTGGCCACTCATCACTGGAGACAGTTGCGTGTTATGCATAGTCCACAGGGGCTATGCACTACACTTCCAACAACTGCCTCCTCCATACTTCCCAGGGGAGCCTCCAAGGCCTCCCCTGCACACAGATCTTCTCCTTCAGGAGCGCCAAGGTCTGTTGGTGGACAGGGCGGTGGAGCCCGTGCCTCCCCACTTGCACAGTCGAGGGTTCTACTCCAGGTATTTCCTGGTACCCAAAAGAACTGGTGGCCTTCGACCTATTCTAGATCTCCGAAACCCCAACAAGTTCCTGGAGAAGGAAAAGTTCAAGATGCTTACTCTTGGAACACGTCTGCCCTACCTCCAGCAGGTTGATTGGCTATGCTCATTGGATCTAAAGGATGCGTATACTCACATCCTCATTCATCCAGACCCCAGAACGTACCTCAGGTTCATTGTGGGAGGAAACCATTATCAGTACAGAGTACTACCTTTTGGCCTCACATCCGCTCCCAGGGTCTTTACCTAGTGCCTGGCAGTGGTGGCGATCTACCTGCGAAATCAGGGAGTCTTTGTCTTCCCATATCTGGACGACTGGCTCATCAGAGGTCATACGTGCCAGGAGGCCCGACAGGCCACCCTCAGAACTATTGCTCTTCTTCAAAGATTAGGGTTTGTAATAAACTTCGCATAGTCCACTTTGCTCCCCTCCCAGAACTTGGAGTTCATAGGGGCGAGGTTGGACTGTCTGCTTGCAAAGGCATTCTTGCCAGAAGACAGAGCCCAAAGACTGATCAACTTAGCACACCAGTTTCTCAGCAGGTCACTGGTCTCTGCCAGACTCTGCCTGAGGCTTCTAGACAACATGGCTTCGAAAGTACATGTGACCCCCAATGCCAGGCTCCATATGAGGCCTGCACAGTGGTGCCTTCGGACTCAGTGGTCACAGGCCACAGGCAGCCTCAGAGACAGGATAGGGTTGTCCAGACAATTTCTGAACTCCCTCAGCTGGTGGCTGCACCCACCCAATCTGCTACAAGGGGTACCTTTTCAGAGTCCTGGGTTCTCAGTGGTGTTGACCACGGATGCCTCCCTGCAAGGCTGGGGGGCTCATTGTCTAGGCAAGTGCACCCAGGGTCTGTGGTCTCCCTGGGAAGGCGCACAGCAAATCAATCTCCTGGAACTCAGGGCTATTCGGTTAGCCCTCAAGACGTTTTCTCAAACCCTGGCTCATCAGTCTGTCCTAGTTCAAACAGACAACCAGGTAGCCATGTTTTATGTGAACAAGCAGGGCGGAACTGGGTCCAGGCTCCTTTGTCAGGAGGCACAGGACCATTGCTTGTTTGCTCTCAGACACAATATGCTCCTCAAGGCAGTGTATCTACCTGGGCAGGAGAACTACCTGGCGGACAGGTTGAGCAGGATTCTGCAGCCCCACGAGTGGCAGCTCCATTCTTTGGTAGTTCAAAAGATTTTCCTGAAATGGGGACTTCCATCCATAGACCTGTTTGCCAGTCCTCTGAACAAACAGCTGCCAAAGTTCTGCTCCAGGCAACCGCATCCTCTGCGGATAGCAGTGGATGCTTTTCTGATTCCCTGGTCTCAAGGCCTCCTGTATGCGTTTCCTCCCACGCCCTTGGTGGCCCGAACTCTGTTCAAGATATTTCAGGACAAGGCCTCAGTCCTGCTGGTGGCTCCCAGGTGGCCCAGACAGCCTTGGTTTCCACTTCTGCTTCAGTTGGCAGTGGATCCCCCTCTGCCTCTGGGGTTGCAACCCGACCTCCTCTCTCAGGATCAGGGTACCCTTCTGCACCCCAATCTGAAAGCTCACAATTTGATGGCATGGAGGCTGCAAGGGTAGTTTTGGCTCCCTGGGGCCTACCTCAGGAGGTTGAGGAGGTTGTTCTAGCCTCTACCTATGCTCTTAAATGGAAAAGGCTTTCCGTGTGGTGTCAGTTACATACAGAGGACCCTTTCTCCTGTATTGTACCAGTAGTGCTTCAGTACTTACTGCATTTATCCAATCAGGGACTTAAGTCCAATTCTGTTCGGGTCCACCTCTCAGCTCTAGCAGCTCTCCCCTCTCTGATGGAAGGACATTCTCTGTCGGTTCACCCCTTGGTGTCCCGGTTTCTCAGAGGCTTGCTCTTGCTCAAGCCTCCAATACATCCTCCTGCCCCTGAGTGGGAGTTGAATGTGGTCTTGCAGCAACTGATTCGCCCACCTTTTGAGCCGATGGCTACTTATCCACTACGCTTCCTGTCCTGGAAGACACTCTTCCTGGTAGCCCTTACCTCGGCTATGCGAGTGAGTGAGCTTCAGGCCCTGGTCTTTGACAGGCCTTTCACCAGATTTTATAGGAACAGGGTAGTCCTCAGGACTCATCCAAAGTTCCTCCCCAAAGTAGTCTCCTCCTTTCCACCTCAACCAGGAGGTGGTTCTTCCAACATTCTTCCCTAGGCCTCATGCAAGCCAGGCTGAAGCAGTTCTGCATACCCTGGACTGTAGGAGGGCCTTATCCTTCTACCTTGACCGTACGCAGGGACATAGAAGGGCTACTCAGCTCTTCATCTCTTTTGACCCTAATAATTTGGGGTTAGCTGTGTCCAAGCGTACCTTGTCCACCTAGGTGGCTGACTGTATCACCTGGGCTTACAGGGCGGCTGACCTTCCTTTGCAGGGTCGGGTCACGGCCCATCGTGTCAGGGCAATGGCTGCCTCAGTGGCTCATCTCCGCTCTGTACCGTTGGTAGATATCTGCAGGGCTGCAACTTGGTCTTCAAGCCAGACTTTTGCGACCCATTACTGTCTGGAAAGGGAGTCCTGTAGGGACAGTGCTTTTGGCCAGACAGTACTCCGGAATCTCTTTGAGGTTTAGGCAACTCCTGCCCTCCGTTGGGCTACCGGTGGAGTTTCTGTCAGTGAAAAGCCTTTCTTTGATGCTGGGACTAGAGGGAGTACTCTTGTTCAGCCTGGGTTCCTTGGTAGCCCAGAGCTTGGGAGTCACCCATATGTGAGGACTGACTTTCTGCTTGGTCCTGGAGAAAGAGTAGTTAGTCACCTGTAACAGGTGTTCTCCAGGAGCAGCAGGAATCAGTCCTCACAACCCTCCCTCCTCCCCTTGGAGTTGCAGTTATACATAGTTTATTTTACATTTTTGTGTGCTGTTCTTAGCTATGTCATTTGACTGAGGCAAGATGGCACCTTTAGGTGGGAAGGGAACCGCGCATGCGTGCCTGCATTCCCAAAGGCTTTCATGGAAAGCTGTGGAAATGCTCAGCAAGGGCTCTATCGACGTCGATGTCACCCATATGTGAGGACTGATTCCTGCTGCTCCTGGAGAACACCTGTTACAGATGAATAACTACTCTTTCGTGGGGTGTGAGAGTGACTGTGTGCTTGAACAGTTAAGATCAGTAAGTGCACGGTTTATGAGATGTTGTCATAATATAGCTGAAATAGGTGTCTCTTTAGAGATCTGAGGAAGTTGGAGAGTTCAGAGTTGGATCGGAGTGAATCAGGTAACATGTTCCAAAGGGTAGGGCATATAATAAGAATGCTCTGTTGCAAGTTGACTGGTTGCTGCTTCCTTTCAAAATACAATACTAAAACCTTTATCCGCTCTAGTCACCTCCTGACTTGGCTGTTGTAACCTGCTCCTTGCTGGTCTCCCTCTGAATCATTTCTCTTCCCTTAAATCTGTTCAAAACTCAGCTACATGGCTTTTTGTTAGCCAGTGTCGCTATGTTCATGTAACCCCTTATCTCCAGGAAAAACAGGAATGTAGCCATCACATATGGGTATTGTCGGTACCGACGGAGCCTGTGCGGGAACGCTCCCCAGCGTCCAATTAGAAAGCTTTTGGGAGCAGCCCACAGCGCCTGCGTGCTGCCTTCCCGCCTTTCCCAACTGCCTCTCTCCAGTTCTTCTTTTTCCGCGGAGCTAGCAGGTCGTCGTTCCTGTCACCACAGAAGAATTCTTCTTTATTTCTTTCTTTTTTGTGGTCGTGTCTGCCTTCCTCGATGCTTTACCGGTACCGCCTGTTTTCTCTTATTTTCTGTTCTAAAAAAAAAAAAAATATATATATATATATATATACACACACTACGTTTTATTCCTATTTTTCTTCAGGTGTACACGCCTTTTTGGGCCTTAGGCCCAAAAACCTTTTCTTATAATGGAGAAACCTGCCTCAGGTTTCAAAATGTGCACCAAGTGTGGCGGTACCATTTCCGTCACCGACACCCATGAATGGTGTCTAAAATGTTTAGGTCCTGACCACTCCATCACGGATTGTATGTCCTGCGCCATGATGTCTAAAAGAGGTCGGCAGAACGGAGCTGCTAAGCTCAGTACCCTGTTTCCCTCTGATGCAGCTTCGGTGGCATCGCCGTCTTCCAGGGATTCCTCTTCCTCCCGTGGATCTCAGGTAACTAAACATAAGTCTAGCCAGTCCTCAAAGGGTAGATCTCCTTCTAAGCATCAAGATGCCTCTGGCATTGCCCTTGAGGATTCTGCACCGGCGAAATATCCCCGGCGGGAGGCTTCGGCTTCCAAAGCATTATCGGGGCTCCAGGATGTTCTCGAGGCCTCGACCTCGGCAGAACTACTGGTGCCATGCTCTGGGGTACCGGCGGTCTTCTCCGGTACCGACATCCAGGCATTGGCAGCGTCGATAGACCAGAGATTCCTGGCTATTGAGCGCAGTCCTGGCAGCTCTCCTTGCGGCATCGATGCCCTCGGAACCGCGACAGACAATTCAGCCGGTGCCGATAGCATCGGCATCGGTGTCTGCTTTGCAGGTACCCAGTCATCCGATGCCCTCCGGTACCGATACCCCGGAACCAATTACTCCGGTACCGACTTCGGTCGGTACGGGTATCGGGCTCTTCAAGAGCATCCGTACAGAGGGTACTTCGAGTCCTCAGAAGAATCTGAGGATTTTGATAGTTCTGTCGATGCAGGAATGCTTCTCCCAGAGGAGCCCTCCTCCCCTATCCGCAAGATGTCTCCTCCGGAGGATATTTCCTTCCAGGATTTTATCAGGGAGGTGGCTCGGGGTCTGTCCATTACTGTGGCCCCTAAAACAGAGCCAAGGAGTTGGAAATTCTACAATATCCCAAAACTCCTAAGGAGGCAGCTACCTTGCCCATTCATGAGATTTTATATGATCTCATGTTAAGGATGTGGGAGACACCTCTTACCACCTCTCCTCATTCTCGCAGACTGGATACTATGTATCGAGTCCCTCCTTGTCCTGGTTTCCAAAAGACTCGGCTTCCTCACCACTCTATTGTAGTGGAATCAGCTATGAGAAGGATCAAGAGTGCAAAGAGGCATGCCTCTAATCCTCCAGGACGTGAGTGCAGAACCCCGGATGCTTATGGACGTCGTGTCTTCCAAGCTTGCATGCTTTCTGCCAGGATCAGTTCCTATAGTCTCTACATGGGAATGTTCCTGAAGGTCACAGATTTAGAAACTTTAAATCCTATTCTTCCTGAAGATCGAAGACAGGATTTTCTCACTTTGGTCAAACATGCCCAAGATGTTTCTAAATTTGCCAACCGTGCAGCCTTTGACTGCTTTGAGTGCATAAGCAGGACCTCTGCTATTGCCATAGGTGCACGTAGAATTGCTTGGCTCCAGGCATCTGATCTAGAGCTCTGGGTACAAGACAAATTGGGAAACATCCCTTGTACTGGTGAAAACCTGTTTGGTAGAGATTGTCAGGAAAAAGCCAATGAGATGGATGCTGAAAATTCCACCTTGGATAGATTATCCAAGTCCACAGCTGATCCTGCTAGAAAGAAATCTTTCAAGAAACCATTCTATCTCCCGGAACAAGCAGGAATGAGTCTTCACATATGGATATCGTCGGTACCGACGGAGCCTGCGCGAGAACGCTCCCCAGCGTCCAAAAGGCAAGCTTTTGGGAGCATCCCACAGCGCTGGCGCGCTGCCTTCCCGCCTTTCCTAACTGCCTCTCTCCAGTTCTTCTTTTCCGCGGAGCCAGCAGGTCGTGTTTCCTGTCACCGCTGAAGAATTTCTTATTTTCTTTTATTTTTCTTTAGTCGCGTGTCTGCCTTCTCGACTCCGGACCGGTACCACCGGTCTTTTTTCTTTCTTTTAAAAAAACAAAACAAAAACCTATTCTTTCTTACTTCAGTGCATTTTTTCTTCTGGGGCCTTAGGCCTACAGATAAATTTTCCTCATGGAAAAACCCGCCTCCGGGTTTAAAAAGTGCACGAAGTGCAGCAGCACTATTTCTGTCACGGACACCCATGACTGGTGTCTAAAATATTTAGGTCCTGACCACTCCATTGCGGATCGTGAGTCCTGTTCCATGATGTCTAAGAGAGGGTTACAAAATCGGGCAGCCAAGCTCAGTACCCTGTTTCCCTCCGATGCAGCTTCTGTGGCATTGACGTCTTCCAGGGCTGCTTCTTCATCCCATGGATCTCAGGTAACCAAACTTAAATCTGGCTGGTCCTCAAATAGTTCATCTCCCTCTAAGTATCGAGATGCCCCCGGGCTTACTCTTGAGGAATCCACACCGGCAAAATTACCCCGGCGGGAGGCTCCGGCTTCCAAAGCTCTGCCTATGGGGTCACAGGTTGACATCGATGGCTCGGCCTCGACCGATCACCTGTTACAATGTTCTGGGGTACCGGCGGTTACCACCGGTACCGACATCCAGACATTGGTGGCGTCGATGGATCAGAATATTCTGACCATGCAGCGTGCCATCACGGCATTCATACAAGCTGCGACGCCTACAGTACCGCAACAAACCCCGTTGTCGGTACCGGCACCGATTCTGGTACCGGATCCGAAATCGGTTCCGATACCGGTACCGCTTGCATCGACATCAGCATCGACGGCAGCGGTACGCTATCCAGTGATGCCCATCAGTACCGACTCGGTACCGATTACTCCCGGTACGCGTATCGGGCTCTGCGAGAGCATCCAGACAGTCGATACTTCGATTCCTCTGAAGACTCTGATACATCAGAGGCCTCAATTGAAGCATCGGGGATCCTTCCTCAGGAACCCTCTTCTCCAAAAAGGAGAATGTCTCCTCCTGAAGACTTGTCTTTTCAGGACTTTATTAGGGAGGTGGCCAAAGGCCTGTCCATCTCAGTGGCCTCTGAAACTGAACCTAGAGCCAAAAAATTAGATATCCTACAATATCCTAAGGCTCCTAAAGAGGCAGCCACCTTACCAATACATGAGATTCTTTATGATCACATGTTGGGCATATGGGAGACTCCTCTTTCCACCTCCCCTCATTCCCGAAGGTTGGACACCATGTATCGTGTTCCTCCTTGTCCTGGGTTTCATAAGACTCAGCTTCCTCACCACTCCATTGTGGTAGAGTCTGCTATGAAAAAGATCAAGAGTACAAAAAGGCACTCCTCTGCTCCTCCAGGAAGAGAATGCAGAACCCTGGATGCCTTTGGCAGGAAAATCTTCCAGGCCAGTATGCTTGTAGCCAGAATCAATTCCTATAGTCTCTATATGGGGATGTTTCAAAAAGAAGTTACAGATCATCTGCAAACCTTATCTCCTTTTATGTCAGAAGATAAGAGAGAAGAATATATCACCTAGCTTAAACAGGCACAGGATGTATCCAAGTTTTCCAGCCGTGCAGCCTTTGACTCTTTTGAGGGTGCCAGTAGAGCCTCGGCTATTGCCAAAGGTGCATGCAGAGTTGCTTGGTTGCAAGCCTCTGATTTGGAATCCTGGGTACAGGATGGTCTAGGTAACCTTCCCTGTACAGGGGAAAACCTCTTTGGCAAAGATTGGCAAGCAAAGGCCAACCAGATGGATGCTGAAAATTCTGCTTTAGATAGACTTTCAAAGTCTACTACTGCTCCTTTTAAAAAGAGGTTGTTCAAAAAGGGATCTTTCCCAAAAAAAAGGGAAATTTTCTTCGGGTTATGGTCAGGCCTCTTCTCAAGGTTGTTTTGCTACAAAGAGACAGCAACAACCAAAACAGGCCAAGCCTCAGGCTGCGAGGACTGCTACGGCCCAACAGCCTCAGCCTCCTCAGGGCCTTTGACTTTCCACTAGAGAACTTAGCCTTTCTGGCTCTAGAACATCCAGAGCCTCTCACCATCCCAGGAAGGTTAGCTCACCTTGCTCCCAGATGAGAAGAAATCACAGCAGAGCAATGGACCCTCTCCATCATACGAGATGGGTACAAGCTTCATTTCTTAAACCTTCCTCCTCACACCATGGTGAAACAGTTCAATTCTCCAACATCTCTCCTCAACCTTCTAGGTCAGGAGATTGCTACCTTTCTTGCCCAAGGGGCAATAGAAGAAGTACCCCTTCTTCAACAGGGCTCAGTGTTCTACTCCCCCTATTTTCTCATTCCAAAGAAAACAGGGGGCTACAGACCCATACTAGATCTCAGAGAATTGAACAAGTTTCTATGCAAGGAGAAATTCAAGATGACTTCTCTTGGAACTCTCCTTCCATCCTCCAGAGTCAGGACTGGCTTTGTTCTCTAGATCTCAAGGATGCGTACACCCATGTTCTCATCCATCCAACACACAGAAGGTTCCTTTACCAAGGAAAGCACTACCAATACAAAGTGCTTCCTTTCGGTCTGGACTCTGCTCCAAGAGTGTTCACAAAATGCATGGCAGTAGTAGCTGCATTTCTGCGCACTCTAGGAATATTCGTATTCCCATATCTGGACGACTGGCTCATTTGAGCTCCATCCCAGTCAGAGGCCCAGACGTCCCTGGCCTGCACAAGGCGTGTTCTTCAGTATCTGGGACTGGTAATCAACATTTCAAAATCCCATCTCACCCCTACTCAGTCTCTAGAGTTCATAGGGGCCTTACTGGATACCACAACTGCAAGGGCCTATCTTCCCCAGGCCCGTTTCTTACGCTTGGTGCAGTTAGCCTCCCAGATTCAGTTAAAATCCCATTTAACTGCTTGAGAGATGTTACAACTCTTGGCCACATGGCATCCACGGTGCATGTGGTTCCTTACGCTCGCCTTCACATGAGGGCAGCTCAGTGGACCCTATCCACCCAGTGGACCCAGGCATCAGGTTGCCTGTCAGACAAAATAGCAACCTCAAGTCGCCTCTTTTGGTCCCTCCACAGGTGGAAGTCCACTCAAAATCTGTTGCTGGGGTCCCCCTTTCAGCAGGTGTTACCCCAAGCAACCCTTACAACAGATGCCTCTCCAAAGGGTTGGGGAGCTCATCTACAAGATCTCTCGACCCAAGGCAACTGGTCTCCACAGGAGACATCTCTACATATCAACCTCTTAGAGCTCAGAGCAATCTTTCTGGCTCTGTGTCTTCCACACCCTGCTCAGCTACAAGACAGTCCTCATCCACATGGACAACCAGGTAGCCATGTTCTACGTGAGCAAGCAGGGAGGGACTGGCTCACTGTCGCTTTGCAACGAAGCTTTGAGATTGTGGGCCTTTGCTAGAGAGCATCAAATCCATCTCATGGCAGTGTATCTTCCAGGGGTTCAAAACTCTTGGGCAGACAGACTCAGTCGAATTCTGCTTCCACACAAATGGTCCCTCCATGGGGACCAGATAGCCAGGATTTTTCGGATTTGGGGTACCCCAGACATAGACCTGTTTGCAAGTCCGTGGAATGCCAAACTTCCCCGGTTTTGTTCCAGCATTCAATGTCAGGGAGTTCAGGCCGGGGATGCCTTCCTCCTTCATTGTGGGCAAGACTTCCTCTATGCCTTTCCACCTATTCCACTTATCCCCAAGACTCTGTTCAAGCTTCAGAGAGACAAGGGGTCTATGATCCTCATAGCACCACATTGGCCACGCCAAGTGTGGTACCCTCTACTTCTGCATCTCTCTCAAGCTCCCTCCCTGGACCTGGGGTCTGCTCCAGATCTCCTCTCCCAGGAGGAGGGAACCTTGTGGCACCCAAATCCTCAGTCTCTTCATCTCAGGGCCTGGTTGCTGAAGGCCTAGACCTTCAGGATTTACACCTTTCTCAGCAAGTGAAGGATATCCTTCATGCTTCTAGAAAGCGTTCCACCAGACGTTCCTATGCTTTTAAATGGAAAAGGTTTTCCATTTGGTGTGCAGAGAAGGGTCTCAACCCTCTTGCAATACCTTTGAATTCTTTACTAGACTATTTGCTGCATTTATCCCATGCAGGCCTTAAAACAAATTCTATCAGAGTCCATTTGAGTGCTATTGCAGCATCCCTTAAGCCTCTCAATGGACAACCTATTTCCTCTCATCCTCTTATAGCAAGATTCATGAGAGGCCTTCTATTGACTAAACCTCCCATTAGACCACCTCCAGTGGCATGGGACTTGAATCTGGTTCTTGGCCAGCTTATGAAGCCACCCTTTGAACCCTTAGCCACTACCTCCTTGAAATTCCTTTCCTGGAAGGTTATTTTTCTCATTGCAGTCACCTCAGCTCGCCGTATCAGTGAGTTGCAAGCTTTAGTGGCTAATCCTCCTTATACAAGGTTCCATCATGACAAGGTAGTCCTCAGAACTAATCCACACTTTATGCCTAAAGTGGTCTCACCTTTTCATCTGAACCAGGAGGTGTATTTACCTGTCTTTTTTCCAGGACCTCATGCATCAAGTGCAGAGAGGAATCTTCATACCCTGGATTGTAAAAGAGCACTTGCTTTCTACTTACAAAGGACACAGCAACATAGAAAGTCCTCTCTACTTTTTGTTGCTTTTGATCCTTCTCATTTAGGACTTCCAGTCTCTAAGAGAACTCTGTCCAATTGGATTGCTCAGTGTATTTCCTTCGCCTACCAGAGGGCCATGTCACAGCTCACAATTTGAGGGACATGGCTGCTTCTATGGCTCATCTAAACTCTGTGTCCATCGACCAAATCTGTCGAGCGGCCACCTGGGCATCGGTTCATACCTTCACAGCCCATTACTGCTTGGACAAGGACTCCCGCCGGGATGCCTCGTTTGGTCAGGCTGTTCTCAAACACCTGTTCCATACCTAATCAACTCCTACCCTCCATCCCTGACTGGATGCCTGAGATTCATGGGTGGAGTTAGAGCCCTTCCCAGGGACTCACAATTTGGGTGATCTCCCAGTCATCTCTAGTTGGGGAGTCCCCATATGTGAAGACTCATTCCTGCTTGTTCCGGGAGATAGCACAGTTACTTACCTGTAACAGGTGATCTCTGGGAACAGCAGGAATAAGTCTTCACAACCCACCCACCTCCCCTAGGAGTTGTATCTCTCTATCTATCTTTCCTTTCCTCTCTCTCTCTCTCTCTCTTTCTCTCTCTTTGACTCAGCTTTAAAACTCGAACTGGAGAGAATGCAGTTAGGAAAGGCGGGAAGGCAGTGCGCAGGCGCTGTGGGATGCTCCCAAAAGCTTTCCTTTTGGACGCTGGGGAGCGTTCCCGTGCAGGCTCTGTCGGTACCGACGATACCCATATGTGAAGACTTATTCCTGCTGTTCCCAGAGATCACCTGTTACAGGTAAGTAACTGTGCTTTTCTAAGAAGAAAAGATATTATTCTGCCTATGCTCAGCAGTTCAGTTTGTCAAGAAGAGTCAGCAACCACCCAAACAGAAGAAAGCAGAGTCTGCTAAGCCTCAGCCGTCACAGCAGTCTCAGCCTCCAGAAGGCCTTTGACTTTTAGCTAGAGAACTTAGCCTTCTGGGCTCTCGGGGGACCAGAGCCTTCCACCATTCCAGGAAGGTTATGTCACTTTGCCCCCAGATGGGGGCAGATAACAGCAGAGCATTGGACACTCTCCATCATAAAGGAGGGGTACAAGCTTCATTTTTCAAGCATGCCCCCTCACACAATAGTAAGGCAGTTCAATTCTCCTTCCTCTCTCATCAACCTGTTAGGGCAGGAGGTCACTATTCTTCTTATCCAAGGGGCAATAGAAGAAGTACCCATTCATCAGCAAGGTACAGGGTTCTACTCCCCTTATTTCCTTGTTCCAAAGAAAACAGGGGGATACAGACCTATCTTAGACCTCAGAGAATTGAACAAATTCCTTGTCAAAGAGAAATTCAAAATGATTTTTCTCGGGTCTCTGCTGCCATACTTTCAGAGTCAGGATTGGCTTTGTTCTCTAGATCTCAAGGATACGTACACCCATGTCCTCATCCATCCAACCCACAGAAGGTTCCTTCGGTTCCTTTTTCAAGGAAAGCACTACCAATACAGGGTGCTTCCTTTTAGCCTGGCCTCAGCACCAAGGGTGTTCACGAAATGCATGGCTGTCGTAGCAGCATTTCTCCGCACTCTAGGGATATTCGTCTTCCTTACTTAGATGACTGGCTCATTCGAGCCCCAACAGAGTCAGAGGCCAGGACTTCTCTATCCTGCACAATGCGTATCCTTCAGTATTTGGGTCTGGTAATAAACATCCCAAAATCCAATGTAACTCCCACTCAGTCTTTAGAGTTCATAGGAGCTTTGCTGGACACCAGAAAGGCAAGGGCCTATCTCCCTCAGGCCCGCTGCCTTCGCATGGTGCAGTTAGCTTCTCAAGCGGTGCTAAAGCCTCATCTCACTGCTCGAGAAATGTTACAACTACTAGGCCACATGGCATCTACTGAACATGTTCCCTATGCTCACCTCCATATGAGGGCAGCCCAGTGGATTTTATCCACTCAATGGACCCAGGCTTCAGGATGCCTGTCAGACAAAATAGCAAATACAAGTCGCCTTATTTTGTTCCTCCAGTGGTGGAAGTCCACTCAAAACCTGTTGCTGGGGTCCCCTTTTCAACAACCCTTACCCCAAGCAACTCTCACAACAGATGCTTCTCCAATGGGTTGGGGAGCTCATCTGCAAGACCTCTCCACCCAGGGCACCTGTTCTCCACAGGAGAGTCATCTACATTTCAGTCTCTTGGAGCTCAGTGCAATCTTCCTTGCTCTGCGAGTGTTCCACACCCTGTTCAGCTACAAGACAGTCCTCATTCATACGGACAATCAAGTAGCCATGTTCTATGTGAACAAGCAGGGGGGAACAGGCTCTCTGTTGCTTTGCAACGAAGCTTTGCGACTATGGGCCCTCGCCAGAGGGCATCAGATTCATCTTCTGGCAGTGTATCTTCCAGGCATTCAAAACTCTTGGGCAGTCAGACTCAGTCGAGTTCTGCTTCCACACGAATGGTCTCTACATGCAGATCAGGTGGCCAGGATATTTCAACTTTGGGGAACCCCGTACATAGACCTCTTTGCAAGTCTGTGGAATGCCAAACTTCCCCGGTTCTGTTCCAGAATTCCGGCTCAGGGGGCTCAGGCCAGGGATGCTTTTCTCCTTTACTGGGGTCAAGACTTCCTGTATGCCTTTCCACCCATTCCCCTAATTCCCAAAACCCTGTTCAAGCTTCAGAGAGACAGAGGCCATATGATTCTCATAGCTCCACATTGGCCACGGCAAGTGTGGTACCCTCTGCTTCTACATCTCTCTCAAGCTCCCTCCCTGGAGTTTGGGTCTGCTCTAGATCTATCTCAGGTGGACGGAATGTTATGGCATCCCAATCCCTAGTGTCTGCATCTCAGGGCTTGGTTGCTGAAGGCCTAGATCTCCATGATCTTAATCTCCCTCAGCAAGTAAAAACCTTCCACAAGACGCTGTTATGCTTTCAAGTGGAAAAGGTTTACCATATGGTGTTCGCAAAAGGGTCTTAACCCCCTTGCGATACCTCTGGAATTATTGCTGGAGTATCTCCTTCATTTATCCAATGCAGGTCTTAAGACTAATTCAGTAAGAGTCCATTTGAGTGTTATTGCAGCTTCCTTTAAACCTCTAAATGGACAGCCTATTTCCTCTCATCCTCTTATAGCAAGATTTATGAGAGGCCTTCTTCTAACTAAGCCTCCCATTAGGCCATCACCGGTGGCATGGGACAAACCTGGTTCTTGGGCAGCTCATGAAGCCACCTTTCGAACCTTTAGCTACTACCTCCTTGAAATTCCTTTCTTGGAAGGTTATCTTTCTCATTGCAATCACATCAGCACGACACATTAGTGAGTTGCAAGCGCTAGTAGCTGGTCCACCTTATACAAGGTTCCATCATGACAAGGTAGTCCTTAGGACTCATCCACACTTTATGCCAAAGGTTGTCTCGCCTTTTCATCTGAACCAAGCGGTTTACCTACCTGTGTTTTTTCCAAGGCCTCATGCATGAAATGCAGAGAGCAATCTTCATACCTTGGACTGTAAAAGAGCTTTAGCCTTTTACTTAAAAAGAACACAGCAACATAGAAAGTCCTCTCAACTCTGTTGCTTTTGATCCTTCTCATTTGGGACTTCCAGTCTCCAAGAGAACACTGTCTAACTGGATTGCTCAGTGTATTTCCTTTGCCTATCAGAGTAAGAATCTTTCTCTGGAGGGCCATGTCACAGCTCACAATGTGAGAGCCATGGCAGCCTCAATGGCTCATCTGCACTCTGTGTCTATCGACGACATCTGTCGAGCAGCCACTTGGTCCTCGGTTCATACCTTCACATTCCATTACTGCCTGGACAAGGACTCCCGCCGGGGTGTCTTGTTTGGTCAGGCTGTTCTCCAACACCTGTTCCATACCTAATCAACTCCTACCCGCCATCCCTGGTAGGATACCGGAGATCCATGGGGGGGACGTGGAGCCCTGTTCAGGGACACACAACTTCTGGGGTCTCTCCCTGGCATCTAAAGCTAGGGAGTCCCCATATGTGATGACTACATTCCTGCTTGTTCCTGGAGATAGCATAGTTACTCACCTGTAACAGGTGATCTCCGGGAACAGCAGGAATTTAGTCCTAACAACCCACCCACCTCCCCTAGGAGTTGTATCTCTCTATCTCTTTCCTTTCCTTCTCTCTCTCTTTGTTTCAGCTTTAAAACTCAACTGGAGAGAGGCAGTTGGGAAAGGCAGGAAGGCAGCACACAGGCGCTGTGGGATGCTCCCAAAAGCTTTCTAATTGGATGCTGGGGAGCGTTCCCGCGCAGGCTCCGTCTGTACCGATGATACCCATATGTGAGGACTAAATTCCTGCTGTTACTAGAGATCACCTGTTACAGGTGAGTAACTTTGCTTTCTCAAGTCACTTCACAAACTCCCTATCCTTTTCCGCATTCAGTTCAAATCTCTCCTGCTGACATACAAGTGCATTTATTCCGCAGCTCCTCATTACCTTTCCTCTCTTATCTCACTCTCTACACTTCTCCTCAAATGCCACTCCTCTGGCAGATCCCTTTTATCTGTGCCCTTCTCTGCCCCTGCCAACTCCAGACTTTGTTCATTGCTTGCAACTTCCACGATGATCAACTTAACAAGCTTGCTGCTGCTTATGTCTGGAACAAGCCTACCTGAGTCAGTATGTCGGGCTCCTTCAAATCCAGGCTAAAAAAATACCTCTTTGAGGCTGTTTTTGTATCCTGATGCCCCTCACTCTCTTGTTCACCATTTGTGTATCTTACCATTCTCTAGACCCCAGTTATGTGGTGATCTTACTTGATTAGATTATAAGCTCTGATGAACAGACACTGTCTCTTACATGTATATGTACAACAATTCATATGCTTTGTAGCGCTATGCAAATTAGTAGTAGTAGTAGTACCCCCTCCCCCACGTTCCGTAGTTGTTGATGCTGCTTGGGACAAAACGTTGATCGGACCATGGCTCTGGTGATATGTCCTATTTCTCTGCCTTTGCTGTGAAAGAATGGCTGTAATTAAGTGGAAAGCAAGTCCTAAATGTCTGTACAGGGATGTTTTTTTTTTCTTTCTAGTTTGACTCAGTATGCAGGTAACAGCCAACTAGCTGTCCAATCCAACCTTTCAGTGATAACACAATTGGAATATCTTATTCTAATCCAAGATCAACCAACACTAACTTCAGGCCGGCTCAAATTGTTTGCTTTGCTCCTACTCTGTGGAAGATAATTACATGAACTGTTTGGATTAAGGTGAATAAAAGTGCTTAGGAGCCATATAAACTCAATCTTTATTTTTCAGAGGATTATGAAGCATAGAATGTTTAAGAAATAAGGTGACTAGATTGCCAGATTTCTGACTTTATAGTTCTGTTATGCAGCATAGTGACTCCACAGCAAAGTAGTTCCACTGCAGTGGCCTGTAGGGCTGAAACTAGGGCTTTTTGTACTAAAATCAGTTAAATGAAATGATGTGGGGTTTTATAATGCATACATACAGTGGTGTGCAAAAGTCTGGAATCACACGTAAATTTGACGTTTTTTCAACTTCGTGACCTTATATCTTAATTTCTTTTTCTTCCCAGTGGCTTTTTCTGTGTATCTCATAAGTGATAGATTTGGCTATTAGGGCCAACTTTTAATATTGGTTTGGCCCTTATTTTCTGAGTTTGTTCCCCATAGTTTTCTTATTGATAGATTTTCTATGAAAATCATGTAATGTACATCGTTGGCCAACGATATATTATTATAAGTATGCTTTAAAATATTATGGGCGCATGCCAGGTTTCCTTCAAATTAATGTATGTGGCCTTGAAAAAGGCTCTTTTTATGTGTCAGTGATGGCTCAGTATTTGATGGGCCACCCTTTGTTCTTGATCACCTGACTGCACCTTGCCGGCATTGAATGAACCAATCTGACAAGGTGATCGTTGGTGACAACGCGGTTCCAAACTACAATGAGTGACTCAATCAGCTCACGCTTTGATGTCGGATGCCTCTTGGATATTTCCAAGGCCACCTTGTGCCACAGGTTCTCGATTGGATTCAGATCTGGAGACTGGGCAGGTCAGTCCATTGACTTGATGTTCCACTGCTTCCAGCTGATCACCTGTCTGGAGTGATGACAGGGTGCATTGTCATTTTGGAACAGGAACTGGCCAGGAAACAGCTGGTGTGCTGATGGCACCATGCACGTTTGCAGTATGGTGATGTACTTGGCCCCGTTGACCATTCCATCGATGATGTGAAGATGTCCAATGCCACTGGCAGCCATGCAGCCCCGGACCATGACCTTCAAATGATGCTTCACAGTGAGGCTGAGACACTCGGGCTTGAATTCCTCTCCTGGAAATCTCCTCACATAGGTGTGGGCCTAGTTATCAAACAGGCAGAAGGTGCTTTCATCGCTGAATAGCACCTTTTTCCACATTTCAGTCGACCAGGTTGAGTGCTTTCTCGCCCACACGATCCGGTTGCACCTTTTGTATGTCAGTCATCAGTGGCTTATTCCGTGCTTTGCAGCCCCAGAGACCAAACTGCAGACACCGGCGATGAACTGTTGATGAGCTGACTCTGACCTCACTCTTATCTGACCACTCTCGAAGTAGCAGAGGAGAGGTCAACTTGCGATTAGTCAGTGAAATGCGTCGTAGTTCGCAGTCCTGGCGTGATGTTGATGCATGTGGACGACCTGAATGAGGCTTGTCCACCACTGAACGCATTTCTTTCTTTTTCTGTATAATCTTAACAGCGCTCTGACTGCAGCCAACTTTCCTGGCTATCTGACGGCTTGAAAATTCTTCCTCGCTCATAAAGGACACATGAACACACTCCTCCAACGTCAGGGTCCAAGTCATCTTCATGGTCGATCCAGAAAGCGTATGAAATTCAAACATTTTGCGCGTTTTTATAGCTGCACTGTTGGCTAGATATCTGCATTGTGATTGGTTAGTGAAACCAGCCTCCTGATTGGTCAGAAATATCGTGTGCATATTGGATAATCTCGATCCAGTTTTGATGCAGGATCCACAAAAATCGCAGTAGCTATCTCCCAGTGTCTGTAAAATATTTAAATTGGAAGCAAGGAATGCAAAAAAGTCAACTCTAATAGCCAAATGTATCCCTTTTAACATGGTAGAAAGATGAATATGCTGGGCTAATGCAAAATTAAAAAAAAAAAAAACCGCTAGAAAGTACGAAAAATGCAAAACTCACAAGTGATTCCAGACTTTTGCATATCACTGTAATCGTTTTACTGGGCAAGCTAGATGGGCCATTTTGGTTGTCCGTCATTTACTATGAATGTGTTTCCAGAGGTTTTGTATACTGTAATTAAGCTATAGTGTGTTTGTTTTCTCTTTGGTTTCAGGGTGGCATTGTATCTTCAGGACAAGCAGGAATGTAGTCTTCACATATGGTTGTCGTTTGTACTCACGGGAGCCTGTGTGGGAATGCTCCCCAGCATCTAATAGGAAAGCTTTTGGGAGCATCCCACTGTGCCTTTGTAGCTGCCTTCCCGCCTTTCCAGCTCCCTCTCCTCAGTTCTTTGTTTTCCGTGGAGTCCACAAGAAGCAATTCCTGTCACTGCAGTAAATTTGTTTTTTTTTCTTATTTTTTGTGGTCACGTCTACCTTTCTGTCGACACTGGTACCGACCCCATCAGTGCTCACTTATTTCTTTCTTCAAAAAAAAATCTTTTCTGAGGGGGAGAAACCCTTCTCTCAGGTTGCATCGACACCATCTTATGCTTAGGCCTTTCTTTCCCCCAAAATGGACAAACCAGCCAGTGGTTTTAAGAAGTTTTCCAAATGTGGCAGTACAATTTCAGCCACAGACACCCATAACTGGTGTTTAAAATGTTTAGGACTGGATCATCGACCGTCAGAATGTCCTCTCTGTAGGAAGATGACTAAGAGGCCTGCAGAACAGACCTGCGAAACTCGGCACCTTCTTTGCCACTGATGCAATGTTGGTAGCATCGACATTATCAAGAGCTTCATCTTCCTCCCAGGGATCTCAGGTATCGAAACCCAGGTCTTCATCGAAGACTAGCCGGCCCTCCAAGGGTAGATCGCCTTCTAAGCATCGAGATGCTCTATGCGTTACCCTGGAGGGGGACACACCGGCCAAACAACCCTGGCGGGAGGTCCTTGCCTACAAAGCCTTAGTGGGGTCCCAGGATGCTCCCGAGGCCTCTACCTCCGGAAAGCTGTTGGTGCCATGTTCAGGGATCGTGGCCCGCAACTCTGGTGCTGATACCCAAGCATCAGCAAGCTCCATGGATCAACGTATCCTGGCTATTGAGCGGAGCTTAGTGGCCTTACTAGTGGCTTCCGTACCAGTAAAGCCTCTACAGTTGATTCCTCAGCCATCGGTACTGACAACTGTACCAAAAGTGCCTGCATCAACTTTTTTGCTGCTTACCACGCTACCACCCATGTCGGCCCTCGAATCAGTCTCCGGTACCGAGGTTCCAGCACCGCAACTTTGATACCGGCTTCAAGCGGTATCGAGTACATGCACAGCGCGAGCATCCTGCCCATCGATATTTCAAATCTTCTGATTCCGATTTATCAGATGACAAATTGGCCGGTACCCGGGAAATGAGAACTCTTCCGGAGAATCCACCTCCGTCCCCACAACGCTGCATGTCCCCTCCGGAAGGCATGTCTTTCCAAGACTTTATCCACGATGTTGCTTGGGGCCTGTCCATAACGGTGACTTCGGAGAAGGAACCTGGGGCTGAGGAGCTTGAAATTCTTCAATATCCTGCAGCCCCAAAGGAAGCTGCTACTCTCCCTAGTCATCGAATACTTCACGACCTTATGCTTTGAATGTGGGAGGACACCCTTACCCATCTCTCCACATACTCGAAGGCTCGCTATAATGTACCGGGTAGCGGAGTGCCCCGGCTTCCAGAAGACGCACTTACCATACCATTCCATGGTGGTGAAATTGGCAATGCGTCAAATTAAAAGTGCTAAAACGCATTCCTCGAACCCTCCAGGCAGGGAATCGAACGCTCGATGCTTTTGGTCGTCGATCTTTTCAGGCCTCCATGTTATTGGCCAAAATCAATTCCTACATACTCTACATGGGTATGTTCCTTAGGGAGGTGGCTAGGGATTTGGAGTTGATGGCTCCTCTTTTCCCTGAAAACAAGAGAGCTGATTATCTCACTGGTGAAATATGCCCAAAATGTTTCCAAATTTAACAGGGCGACTTTCAATTGTTTTGAATGCATCAGCACCATTTGCCGAATCCACCCAAATCACCACTGTCTAAAACCATACAAACACATGATCAGCCTACAAATTGTATATATTGTATATTTTGTGGTTGTACATAGTTACCCTGTTAGCCAAGTTGATTATCCTGTTCATATGTAAACACAAAGTACTATTGGAAATGTGTATGTTCACTGTTTATTGTAAACCGCGCTGATGCTGAATAGCGCGGTATAAAAGAGACTTTAAATAAATAAATAAATAAATAATAAATCAGCAGAACTTCAGCTATATGCATTGGTGCACACAGGATTGCTTGGCTCCAAGCCTCTGATCTTGAACTATTGCAGGAGGTCACCTCCCTTCACTCACAGGGTGCAATAGAGGAAGTACCACTCTCCCAGCAAGGTCTGGACTTCTATTCTCCTTACTTCCTCATTCCAAAGAAGGCAGGGGGATACAGGCCCATCCTGGACCTCAGAAAACTGAACAAGTATCTACTTTGGGAGAAATTCAAGATGTTTTCCCTAGGTACTCTTCTCCCCTATCTCCAGTCAGGATTGACTCTGTTCTCTAGATCTAAAGGACGCATATACTCGCATTCTTATCCACGCAGAACACAGAAGGTTCTTGCATTTCCTGTTCCAGGGGAGACATTATCAGTACAGAGTCCTGCCTTTTGGCCTCGCCTCTGCCCGAAGAGTCTCTACAAAGTGCATGGCAGTTGTAGCTGCATTCCTAAGGACTCTAGGGATATTTGTCTTCCCCTAGTTAGACAACTGGCTCATTCGAGCAAGCACATCTCTAGAGGCCAATCTTTCTCTCACGCGCACCATGCAGGTGCTGCAACACTTGGGATTTGTAATAAATCTTCCAAAGTCCCATCTTGTCCCCCCTCAAACTCTATAGGAGCTCTCCTAGACACTCAACAGTCAAGTGCTTTTCTGCCCCAAGCCCGCTGTGCTCGACTCATCCAGCTTGCATCCCAAGCATGCCTCAAGACCTTACTCATTGCTCGAGAAATTCTTGCAACTCCTGGGCCATATGGCATCTGCTGTACATGTGGTTCCATACACTCATCTGAATATGCATGCAGCTCAATGGACTCTGGCTTCCCAGTGGTCTCAAGCATCCGGTCGTTTGTGAGACAGGATAATACTCTCTACACGTCTCATCTCATCTCTCCAGTGGTGACAAGCCCCAGAACACCTTCTCGTAGGGTCACCATTTCAGAAGCCTCCACATCAATGTACCCTAAAGACGGATGTGTCCAAATTGGGCTGGGGAGCTCATCTGGACAATCTCTCCATTCAGGGTCTTTAGTCTCATCAGAAGTTACAACTCCACATAAATCTGCTGGAACTCGGAGCCATCCACAGTGCTCTCAAGGTGTTCCACAACCACCTTCGCTTCTGCACAGTTCTAGTCCAGATGGACAGTCGGGTAGCCATGTTCTACTTGAACAAGCAGGGCGGAACAGGTTCTTGGTCACTTTGCAACAAAGTCCTACACCTGTGGTCCTTTGCCATACAACATCCCAGGCAAACAGAATCTCTTGACGGACAAACTCAGTCAATTACTGCTACCCCACGAGTGGTCTCTCCATGCGGACAAGATTGCTCACGTTTTTCAGATCTGGGGAACCCCAGATATAGACCTGTTTGCAAGTCCTCAAAATGCCAAACTTCCCCGCTTCTGCTCCAGAACGCCTGCTCAGAACAACCAAGTGGTAGATACCTTTCACCTTCACTGGGGACAAGGCTTCCTATATGCCTTCCCTCACAATCCCCTCATCCCCAAAACTCTCTTCAAACTCCAGAGAGACAAGGGCAACATGATTCTTATAGCCCCACGTTGGCCACGACAACTGTGGTATCCTCTGCTTCTACGTCTCTCTCAAGTTCAACCAGTAGATTTGGGGTCTGCTCCAGATCTTCCTCTCACAGGAGAATGGGACACTGCTGCATGCCAATCTGCAGTCCCTACATCTTACAGCATGGCTGCTGAAGGCATAGCATTCCAGGACATCAGCCTCTCTCAAAAGGTGAAAGCTATCCTTTTGGCTTCTAGGAAACCTTCAACAAGGCGTTCCTATGCCTTCAAGTGGTGAAGATTCTCTCTCTGGTGTTCAAAAAGGGATCTTAACTCCTTTTCAGCTCCAGTGAACGCATTAGTTGAATATCTTCTCCACCTCTCGTTCTCTGGACTCAAAACCAATTCGGTAAAGAGTCCACCTAAGTGCCATTGTGGCTTCTCACATGCCCTTAGATGGTCAGCCCATCTTCTCTCAACCACTTGTAGCACACTTCATGAGAGGTCTTCTATTAACTAAGCCTCCTATTAAGCCACCCCCAGTGGCATGGGACCTTAATGTTGTTTAAGGCCAGCTTATGAAGCTGCCCTTTGAACCCGTAGCCACTACTTCTCTGTAGTTTCTTACCTGGAAGGTCACCTTCCTTATTGCCCTCACTCCAGTAAGGCGCATCAGTGAACTTCAGGCTTTGGTGGCTGATCCTCCTTATACATGATTCCACCACGATAAGGTAGTCCTTAGGACTCATCCTCACTTTATGTCAAAGGTGGTCTCACCCTTTCACTTAAACCAGTCTGTGTACCTCCCTGTTTTTTCCCTAGACCTCATTCTTCTATGGTGGAAGTAACCCTTCATACTCTGGATTGCAAACGTGCTTTGGACTTTTATCTCCAGAGAACTCGGGAGCACAGAAATGCTTCCCAACTTTTCATCACTTTTGACTCCAGTCACCTAGGACTACCAGTATCCAAGCAAACTCTCTCCAGATGGATAGCAGATTGTATCTCCTTTGCTTACGACAGTGCAGAAGTCTCTCTTGAAGGTCACGTCACTGCACATAATGTTCGGGCAATGGGTGCCTCCATGGCGAATCTGCGCTCTGTAGCGATTGATGAGATATTCAAAGCAGCAACCTGGTCCTCTGTCCATACTTTTGCTGCTTACTATTGCCTGGACAAGGACTTCCGCCGGGATACCTCATTTGGCCAAGCTGTTCTCCAGCATCTCTTTCAGACTTAGATCAACTCCTACCCCCCTACCCCCGTCCTGGGTTTCGATACGAGACATCCTTGGAGGATACATGAGCCCTGTGTTTCACAGCTTGTTCTGAGGTCATCTCTCTGGCATCTCCAAGCTAGGGAGTCCCATTTGTTTAGACTATATTCCTGCTTGTTCCTGGAGATAGCGTAGTTACTCACCTGTAACAGGTGATCTCCGTGAACAGCAGGAATTGAGTCTTCACAACCTACCCTCCTCCCCTAGGAGTTGTGCTTTTCCTCTTCTTCTCCTTCTCTCCTTTTTTCTCAGCTACAAACTTAACTGAGGAGGGAGAGCTGGAAAGGTGGGAAGGCAGCAGCGCAGGCACAGTGGGAGGCTCCCAAAAGCTTTCCTATTTGACATTGGGGAGCGTTCCTGCACAGGCTCCGTCGGTACCAACGTCACCCATATGTGAAGACTCAATTCCTGCTGTTCCCGGAGATCACCTGTTACAGGTGAGTAGCTATGCTTCAGCTTCATTTTGCCAGCCTGACTTTGTTGAATGGAGAATGGTTTGCATGGTGCTGTATAGTTCAGTTATAGGGAACGTTAGAAGCCGTGTAACCATACAAGAAGCCAGCCCTCATGCTTTAAGCCCAGAAAAGCAAGCTTTGTCATAGAACCTTTTTGACATTCGGCACCCTATCAGGAACTGGGAGGTTAACTATGTTCACTATACTTAAAAGATGCTTATCGTATACTTTTTATTTATTGTATGCAAAATAAGATGCTTTAGGACGTCTGGCTGTTTTGATTGGTTAAAGCACGATGTTGCAACTATTGCTTCAGGGGCAAAACTAATTAGTTCAAGCTGTGTAAAAATAGACTGAAAACATTTGTTTAAGACCTTTAGCATAGTCCAGCTACTTTTTTAAAAAATAGTTGGAGATGTAAACCTCAGAAGCAATCAGAATATCGGACTATGCCAAATTCCAAGTTAAGAGACGCACATATCGGCCAAAACTCTGATTCAATGACACTTTTGAAAATACCACATACCCCCCCCCCCCCCACACACACACACTGCCTCCATTACTGCATTATAGCAACCAGATGAACTCCACATGTTGCTTCAGTCTGTAATGTTATTTACCGGCCTTCAAAAGGCGACCACATTCTACAAAAAGACCCTGCTCAATGATTCTTATAGGCCATAATCTCTCTCATTTTGTATATAACCCCAAGCCTTTCAATCAGATTCTCCTGACGCAAGAGAATCCGGTGCAGGGCCAGGTCCATTCTCACAGTAGCTATACACATTAAATCTAGTTTTACTTTGTATCTTCCATCTACTTAGGTATCAAATTCAGCAAGAAGAATTGTGGGTCCTGCACCACTTCCAGATGTGTCATTTCTTTAAATAATGCCTTCATCCTCCTCCAGTACTTTTGCACTTTGGGGCACCTTGGCCACATAGAGATAAGATCACCACTTTTCCCACATGCACGTCAGCAAACTGGGCTATAACTTTAACCATGTTTCTTTAAAATCATAGCCCAGCTTTAACACTAGTTTGGTCATTGTAAAAATAATTTCTTGTTATAAAAAACGATGGTGTTAACAATATGATGCTAGCAGAAAAATGAACACAACTGGAGGAGTGAAGGAGTGGCCTAGTGGTTGGGGCAAGGTACTTTAGGCCGGAAGGTCGGAGGTTCAAATCCCACTAGAGGACAGCAACCTTGGGCAGGAAGGACTGGGGTTTCTAGTCCCACAGGTGCTCCTTGTGGTCTTGGGCAAGCCACTTAACCCTCCATAGCCCATGTTCCCTGTAAAATAGTTTTCTCCAAGTTATAATGCCCTGTTCAATGTAATTTCAGTTTGTTCAATGTAAACCGCACTGATGCAGAATAGCGCGGTATATAAGAGAGTGTAAATAAATAAATAAAAATAAATAAACTGCATGTTCAGGTGTTTGGAAGAACACATCACTGACTTGGGCAATGTCCTCTACTTTTCTATTCTGTGGAAGGTTGGTAAAGGCCATTATAAGTGTTTGCACTTATGCACTTCAGCTGGCAGAGTTAAGGTGTGGTAAATGTAGAGGGCATGCCCAGCATCTGTCCTCTGCATTTACGCACAGGGCATGCTTACTGTGGTTCCAGGCATGGAAAAGGGAGGCTAGAAAATTGCAGCAGCTGCTGCAATGATTTCCCCCACTGGCTCAGATTCCCTTCCCTCCCCCCCCCCCCGAAATCCACCACACCACCACAATGTACCCTCCCCTCTAGCATACCTACCCTTCAGCATGAGAGAGTATGGACAGCCATGGCAAGACGTCATAGAAAGTCCTATTCAAAACCACACACCCCACCCTCAGTTATCCTGCTGTGGAGGCTGACAAAATGGTGCAGTAACTTAGTGGTAGTCTCAGAGTACTACCACCGAGGGCTATTACTAAGGATTACCGTCGCCATTTTGTTACCCTCCACAGATAGCGGAGGAGCAGAGGTGGACAACTGCTGTCCTGTTCCTCAGGATGACCAGGGATCCCCTATTTAAGGGTTGGGTCCTTTAAGGGAAGGCAATTGTGGATATTGCCATGACGTCTTGCTGTGGCTGTCCATTCTCATGTGCTGAAGGGTGGGTATGCTGGCGGGGGAGGAAAGATGGGTACTGTTTTGGGAAAGATATGAGCCAGGGAAGGAAATTGGATTTGGGGGGTGGGAGGGAGAGGAATCATTGCATTTGCAGGATGTAATGTTTCCATATCATTTGGCTAAGCTATCCAGACAAGTGGATTGTATCCACCTATTAGTCCAGGTGGAGACAGAGGAGAAAAAAAATCTGAGATTTTTCTTATGACTTCATCCTGCAACCATATCTGAGGCAGTTAGAGGCATACTTCCCTAGAATTTCTAATTTCATGTCTCACCCCAAATCAACTTACTGTAAATAGTTCAGCTTGTTAAGTTTTATTATTGTTACCTACGTTCTATCTGTTTCCTGTAAACCGCTGTGACTGGTAGATACGGCGGTATAAAAAAGTTGCTAAATAAATATATCTCCAGGAACAAGCAGGAATGAGTCTTCACATATGGGTATCGTCGGTACCGACGGAGCCTGCGCGGGAACGCTCCCCAGCGTCCAAAAGGAAAGTTTTTGGGAGCATCCCACAGCGCCTGCGCGCTGCCTTCCCGCCTTTCCTAACTGCCTCTCTCCAGTTCTTCTTTTCCGCGGAGCCAGCAGGTCATGTTTCCTGTCACCGCTGAAGAATTTCTTATTTTCTTTTATTTTTCTTTAGTCGCGTATCTGCCTTCTCGATTCCGCACTGGTACCACCGGTCCTTTTTCTTTCTTTAAAAAAAAAACTAAAAAACTTCTGCTCTTTTCAGTGCATTTTTCTTCTGTGGCCTTAGGCCTACAGATATATTTTTCCCTCATGGAAAAACCCGCCTCCGGGTTTAAAAAATGCACAAAGTGCAGCAGCACTATTTCTGTCACTGACACCCATGACTGGTGTCTAAAATGTTTAGGTCCTGACTACTCCATTGCGGATTGTGAGTCCTGTTCCATGATGTCTAAGAGAGGGTTACAGAATCGGGCAGCCAAGCTCAGTGTCCTGTTTCCCTCCGATGCAGCTTCTGTGGCATCGACGTCTTCCAGGGCTGCTTCTTCATCCCATGGATCTCAGGTAACCAAACTTAAATCTGGCCGGTCCTCAAAGAGTTCATCTCCCTCCAAGTATGAGATGCCCCCGGGCTTACTCTTGAGGAACCCACACCAGCAAAATTACCCCGGCGGGAGGCTCCGGCTTCCAAAGCACTACCTATGGGGTCACAGGTTGACATCGATGGCTCGGCCTCGACAGATCACCTGTTACAATGTTCTGGGGTACCGGTGGTCTCCACCGGTACCGACATCCAGACATTGGTGGGGTCAATGGATCAGAATATCCTGACCATGCAGCGTGCCATCACGGCATTCATACAAGCTGCGACGCCTATGGTACCGCAACAAACCCCGTTGTCGGTACCCGTACCGATTCCGGTATCGGACCCGATATCGGTCCCAATACCAGTACCGCTTGCATCGACATCAGCATCGACGGCAGCGGTACGCTATCCAGTGATGCCCATCAGTACCGACCCGGTACCGATTACTCCCGATGTCGATACCTCCCGATACGCGTATCGGGCTCTGCGAGAGCATCCAGACAGTCGATACTTTGATTCCTCTGAAGACTCTGATTCTTCAGAGGCCTCAATTGAAGCATCGGGGATCCTTCCTCAGGAACCCTCTTCTCCAAAAAGGAGAATGTCTCCTCCTGAAGACTTGTCTTTTCAGGACTTCATTAGGGAGGTGGCCAAAGGCCTGTCCATCTCAGTGACCTCTGAAACTGAACCTAGAGCCAAAAAATTAGATATCCTACAATATCCTAAGGTTCCTAAAGAAGCAGCCACCTTACCAATACATGAGATTCTTTTTGATCACATGTTGGACATATGAGAGACTCCTCTTTCCACCTCCCCTCACTCCAGAAGGTTGGACACCATGTATCGTGTTTCTCCTTGTCCTGGGTTTCATAAGACTCAGCTTCCTCACCACTCCATTGTGGTAGAGTCTGCTATGAAAAAGATCAAGAGTACAAAAAGGCACTCCTCTGCTCCTCCAGGAAGAGAATGCAGAACCCTAGATGCCTTTGGCAGGAAAATCTTCCAGGCCAGTATGCTTATAGCCAGAATCAACTCCTATAGTCTCTATATGGGGATGTTTCTAAAAGAAGTTACAGATCATCTGCAAACCTTATCTCCTTTTATGTCAGAAGATAAGAGAGAAGAATATATCACCTGGCTTAAACATGCACAGGATGTATCCAAGTTTTCCAACCGTGCAGCCTTTGACACTTTTGAGGGGGCCAGTAGAGCCTCGGCTATTGCCATAGGTGCACGCAGAGTTGCTTGGTTGCAAGCCTCTGATTTGGAATCCTGGGTACAGGATGGTCTAGGTAACCTTCCCTGTACAGGCGAAAACCTGTTTGGCAAAGATTGGCAAGCAAAGGCCAACCAGATGGATGCTGAAAATTCTGCTTTAGATAGACTTTCAAAGTCTACTACTGCTCCTTTTAAAAAGAGGTTGTTGAAAAAGGGATCCTTCCCAAAGAAAGGGAAATTTTCTTCTTATGGTCAGGCCTCTTCTTAAGGTCGTTTTGCTACAAAGAGACAGCAACAACCAAAACAGGCCAAAACCCAGGCTGCGAGGACTGCTATGGCCCAACAGCCTCAGCCTCCTCAGGGCCTTTGACTTTCCACTAGAGAACTTAGCCTTTCTGACTCTAGAACATCCAGAGCCTCTCACCATCCCAGGAAGGTTAGCTCACTTTGCTCCCAGATGGGAACAAATCACAGCAGAGCAGTGGACCCTCTCCATCATAAGGGAAGGGTACAGACTTCATTTCTTAAACCTTCCTCCTCACACCATGGTGAAACAGTTCAATTCTCCAACATCTCTCCTCAACCTTCTAGGTCAAGAGATTGCTACCCTTCTTGCCCAAGGGGCAATAGAAGAAGTACCCCTTCTTCAACAGGGCTCAGGATTCTACTCCCCTATTTTCTCGTTCCAAAGAAAACAGGGGGCTACAGACCCATATTAGATCTCAGAGAATTGAGCAAGTTTCTATGCAAGGAGAAATTCAAGATGACTTCTCTCGGAACTCTCCTTCCATACCTCCAGAGTCAGGACTGGCTTTGTTCTCTAGATCTCAAGGATGTGTACACCCATGTTCTCATCCATCCAACACACAGAAGATTCCTTCGGTTCCTTTACCAAGGAAAGCACTACCAATACAAGGTGCTTCCTTTCGGTCTGGCCTCTGCTCCAAGAGTGTTTACAAAATGCATGGCAGTAGTAGCTGCATTCCTACGCACTCTAGGAATATTCGTATTCCCATATCTGGACGACTGGCTCATCCGAGCTCCATCCCAGTCAGAGGCCCAGACTTCCCTAGCCTGCACAAGGCGTGTTCTTCAGTATCTGGGACTGGTAATCAACATTCCAAAATCCCATCTTACCCCTACTCAGTCTCTAGAGTTAATAGGGGCCTTACTGGATACCACAACTGCAAGGGCCTATCTTCCCCAGGCCCGTTGCCTACGCTTGGTGCAGTTAGCCTCCCAGATTCAGTTAAAATCCCATTTAACTGCTCGAGAGATGTTGCAACTCTTAGGTCACATGGCATCCACGGTGCATGTGGTTCCCTATGCTCGCCTTCACATGAGAGCAGCTCAGTGGAACCTATCCACCCAATTGACCCAGGCATCAGGTTGCCTGTCAGACAAAATAGCAACCTCCAGTCGCCTTTTTTGGTCCCTCCACTGGTGGAAGTCCACTCAGAATCTGTTGCTGGGGTCCCCCTTTCAACAGGTGTTACCCCAAGCAACCCTTACAACAGATGCCTCTCCAAAGGGTTGGGGGGCTCATCTACAAGATCTCTCGACCCAGGGCATCTGGTCTCCACAGGAGACATCTCTTCATATCAACCTCTTAGAGCTCAGAGCAATCTTTCTGGCTCTGAGTCTTCCACACCCTGCTCAGCTACAAGACAGTCCTCATCCACACGGACAACTAGGTAGCCATGTTCTACATGAACAAGCAGGGAGGGACTGGCTCTCTGTCGCTTTGCAACGAAGCTCTGAGATTGTGGGCCTTCGCCAGAGAGCATCAAATCCATCTCATGGCAGTGTATCTTCCAGGGGTTCAAAACTCTTGGGCAGACAGACTCAGTCGAGTTCTGCTTCTGCACGAATGGTCCCTCCATGGGGACCAGATAGCCAGGATTTTTCGGATTTGGGGTACCCCAGACATAGACCTGTTTGCAAGTCCGTGGAATGCCAAACATCCCCGGTTCTCTTCCAGGATTCCATGTCAGGGAGTTCAGGCCAGGGATGCCTTCCTCCTTCATTGGGGGCAAGACTTCCTTTATGCCTTTCCACCTATTCCCCTCATCCCCAAAACTCTGTTCAAGCTTCAGAGAGACAAGGGGTCTATGATCCTCATAGCACCACTTTGGCCACGCCAAGTGTGGTACCCTCTACTTCTGCATCTCTCTCAAGCTCCCTCCCTAGACCTGGGGTCTGCTCCAGATCTCCTCTCCCAGGAGGAAGGAACCTTGTGGCACCCAAATCCTTAGTCTCTTCATTTCAGGGCCTGGTTGCTGAAGGTCTAGACCTTCAAGATTTACAGCTTTCTCAGCAAGTGAAGGATATCCTTCATGCTTCCAGAAAGCCTTCCACCAGACGTTCATATGCTTTTAAATGGAAAAGGTTTTCCATTTGGTGTGCAGAGAAGGGTCTCAACCCTCTTGCAATACCTTTGAATTCTTTACTAGACTACTTGCTGCATTTATCCCATGCAGGCCTTAAAACAAATTCAATCAGAGTCCATTTGAGTACTATTGCAGCATCCCTTAAGCCTCTCAATGGACAACCTATTTCCTCTCATCCTCTTATAGCAAGATTCATGAGAGGCCTTCTTTTGACTAAACCTCCCATTAGAACACCTCCAGTGGCATGGGACTTGAATCCGGTTCTTGGCCAGCTTATGAAGCCACCCTTTGAACCCTTAGCCACTACCTCCTTGAAATTCCTTTCCTGGAAGGTTATTTTTCTCATTGCAGTCACCTCAGCTCGCCGTATCAGTGAGCTGCAAGCTTTAGTGGCTAATCCTCCTTATACAAGGTTCCATCATGACAAGGTAGTCCTCAGAACTAATCCACACTATATGCCTAAAGTGGTCTCACCTTTTCATCTAAACCAGGAGGTGTATTTACCTGTCTTTTTTCCAGGACCTCATGCATCAAGTGCAGAGAGGAATCTTCATACCCTGGATTGTAAAAGAGCACTTGCTTTCTACTTACACAGGACACAGCAACATAGAAAGTCCTCTCAACTTTTTGTTGCTTTTGATCCTTCTCATTTAGGACTTCCAGTCTCCAAGAGAACTCTGTCTAATTGGATTGCTCAGTGTATTTCCTTCGCCTACCAGAGCAAGAATCTTTCTCTGGAGGGCCATGTCGCAGCTCACAATGTGAGGGCCATGGCAGCCTCTATGGCTCATCTTAACTCTGTGTCCATCGACCAAATCTGTCGAGCAGCCACCTGGGTATCGGTTCATACCTTCACAGCCCATTACTGCTTGGACAAGGACTCCCGCTGGGATGCCTTGTTTGGTCAGGCTGTTCTCAAACACCTGTTCCATACCTAATCAACTCCTACCCTCCATCCCTGACTGGATGCCTGAGATTCATGGGTGCAGGTGGAGCCCTTCCCAGGGACTCACAATCTGGGTGATCTCCCAGGCATCTCTAGCTGGGGAGTCCCCATATGTGAAGACTCATTCCTGCTTGTTCCTGGAGATAGCACAGTTACTTACCTGTAACAGGTGATCTCTGGGAACAGCAGGAATAAGTCTTCACAACCCACCCACCTCCCCTAGGAGTTGTATCTCTCTATCTTTCCTTTCCTCTCTCTCTTTGTCTCAGCTTTAGAACTCGAACTAGAGAAAGGCAGTTAGGAAAGGCGGGAAGGCAGCGCGCAGGCCCTGTGGGATGCTCCCAAAAGCGTTCTTTTTGGACGCTGGGGAGCGTTCCCGCGCAGGCTCCGTCGGTACCGACGATACCCATATGTGAAGACTTATTCCTGCTGTTCCCAGAGATCACCTGTTACAGGTAAGTAACTGTGCTTTCTCTGTCTCCCGTAGAGTGTAGCTGCATCTGAGCAGCTCTGTGAAAAGTTTGAGGAAAATTTGGCTTAGTTCATGAATAACTGATCTTAGGAGTGACTTCCTCACTTGAGTTTAATGTGGGAAGCTACTGTTTCATCCTTAAAACCTGGGTTTGCCAAAGGAGGAGGAGGGGTGTCTCTTCAGTTCCCTGTCCTTATCCAGTTAAGGGGCAGTTGAACAGCCAGGAGCAGGACCCTAAGCCTAGCACATCCTTGGTGCCCCTTCGCCTTCTCCCTCTCTCCTGTTTCTCCCCCAAAGATTTCTTGAAGTTTTTAAGAGGTACGGTATGGCTTCAGGGAAATAGCATTGAGTCCAGCACTGTTGCTGTCTTGAGCTCCCCCGGGGGCGGGTACCAGATTCAAATTCCTGTGTTCTATACCAGATCTGTGCTTCTGTGCTTGTTAAGTTGTCTGTGAGGGCCTCCAACCTTGTCTGCTTAGTGGGTGGATTGCTGGGTCTGGGAGCAGGACCATTGTTTTTTTTTTCTCCATGAACAAGCAGGAATGAAGTCCTCATGTATGGGTGATGTCACCAATGGAGCCCTGTGTGGGAACACTCCCCAGCTTCTATTGGAAGGTTTTGGTAGGCTCCATTGCACTTGCATGCCTGTCTTCCTCCTGCCATGGCGCCATCTTCTCCAGTCTTCATTTTTTGCAGAGCCCCACAGACGTACATTGGTCATCCGCTGGTAAGCTTTTAAATTTTCTCTCCTTCAGGGGTCTCTCTTCTGCTTGTTTGACTGTTCTGATTGCAGTCAGTGGCATTGGGTCTGTCGATCACGGTTCTGCCTTTGGTTCTGGTACTTTTTTGGAACTTTTTTCCTTGGATTTTTTCATGTGGCCCTGCCAGGCCTCTGATTACCATCGAGCATTTGATTTTGCCATGGTCATCTCAGATATGTCCCAAAAACTGGCCAGTATGTTCAAGAAATGAACCAAATATGCCCTGGCCATCAGTCACAGATGGGCACAATTGGTACCTCCAGTGTCTAGGTCCCAATCACTAGTCCTCTTCTTGCAGTTTGTGCTTGCAGATGACAAGGAAGGGTCTGAAAGGTCGAGAGAGGCAGAGAGAATCCCGCTCTGAACAGAGGTCCAATTCATAAGAACATAAGATATGCCATACTGGGTCAGACCAAGGTCCATCAAGCCCAGTATTCTATTTCGAACAGTGGCCAATCTAGGTCATATGTACCTAGCAGTTTCCCCAAGAGACACAAGTTCCACAATGCTTGTACTGGGTCAAGCATTGATATCTTCGGTCACTTCTTAATAATGGCATCTTTGGCATCTGCATTGGTCTCCATGGTTCCCCTAGGATCTGCCAAAGGTGCATCGACATTGAGAGGTTACTGGGCTCAATCGGAACAGAGGGCCCAGGATGTGCTGTCTGACTCATCTCCCCCAAAGACCCTGCATCTGTCCCCTCCCGAGGACATGGCCGCCTTCGACTTCATGCGCACTGGCCTTCGAGACCGATTCTGAGGAGGAGCCTTGGACCGAAGAGCTTCATGTCCTCCAGTACGAGGCCCGTCCCAAAGAAGGCACTCAAAGTGCCTGTTCCCCCCAGTCCTGGAATGGCTGCTCCTCCACATGTATCAGACCCTGCATCGGTGCCTATAGTGAGCAGATGGCTGGACGCAATCTACTGGTTCGACCGGATCCCCAGCTTCCAGAAAGCACAGCTGCCACAGAGCTCCCATGATGGTGGAGTCTGCCATGCGTAGCCTTAAGAGCCAAAAGACACTCTCCTTGGTGCCCCTGAGTAGGGAGGCCTGTGTCTTAGATGCGCTGGGCAGAAACTGCTACCAAGGCTTGATGCTCATTGACCAGATCCAAGCATACCAGCTTTACATGGGCATGTACCTGAGACACTTGGTGAAGGAACTCACCGGGTTCTTGACTGGTCTCTCTGAGGAACCTTTCCAGCGGTTCCGTACCTGGCCTTGGGTGTCAGTGTGCTCCAAATTCATGACTCAAGCAGCCTATGATGACTTTGAGTTGGTGACTAAAGTAGCTGCGGTGGGCATCAGTGCCCAATGCCAAGCCTGGCTACAGTCCTCCATCCTGGAGCAATGGGTTCAGGGCAAGTTGGTCAGTGTTCCTTGTCAGACAGAGAATCTCTAGGGCAAACCCATGACGGATAAAGCTGCAGAGTTACATAGTAGCATAGTATATGAGGGCAGATAGACTAGCATGGTCCATCTAGTCTGCCCAGCAAGGTAGTAAGAGTAGGTGTGCAGGTCACCCCTCCCCATGTCTCTGTTTAGGGGTGTACCCACTGCTCCGTGCAGGTCTCCTCGACATAAGATATCTGAGACAGTTACATTTATTTTGACTTTATCTTGTTTCTATAAAGGGATCCACTGTCTGTCCCATGCACTTTTGAATTCTATCACTGTATTTGCCCCAAGCATCCACCACCTTTTCAGTGAAAAAGTATTTCCTGGCATTGCCTTTCAGTTTACCCCCGTGCAACTTCATGTTATACCTTCTAGTTTTATAGCTTCCCCGTCTTTGGAAGAGGTTTGTTTAATACTTTTTTAAGTATTTAAAGGTCTGAATCATATCTCCCCTGTTCCTTCTCTCCTCCAGAGTCTAGGTCTTCAAATCTCTTCTCATAAGTCTTCTGACCAGGCTCCAAATCATTTTGGTTGCCTTCCTCTGAACCTTTTCCAGTCTTTTTATATCCTTTGCGAGATATGGTTTCCAAACTGAACACAATATTCCAAGCGGGACCTCACCAGCAACTTGTACAGTGGCATCTGGTGTCCCATCGGTGTCCGTGGCTTGTTCTCGGTCCTCTGAGGCCATCCTCATTGAGGATACCCCCTCGGCGGGCTGATGTCAAGCCCATTGACCTCTGTGCCTGTGCTGTGGCTCCATAGCCATCGGGAATAGAGCTCATGATGGTGGCCTTAGAATGCAGTCTGTCTACGTTCATGGCCCAACAGCGGGCTCTGATGCCTGGTTCCTCCTGGTCATCAATCATGACCACCGACCCTTCCACAGCGAAGGCCTCCCCAGAGGTGGAGCCAAACCTCGAGCGCCACTGGCCCCGAGATGGTCTTCTGTCCGAGGACTTCCCCGCACAGTGTACCTGACTCCCCCGGCCACTGAGGCTGCAGCCAGAGGCCCAGGGAACCTTCAAAGTTTCCTTGGACTCTGGTTCGGACTGGGAGACAGAGGATGATGAGTCCCCAGACACCCGGCTCCACAGGGATGTACCCTCTGGCCCCTCCCCTCCAGAGACCCAGTGCCAGTCTTCACCAGAGGACCTGGCCTTCCTGGACTTCATTAGGGACATGGTAAAGGTCCTCATCTTCACCACAGAGTCCATGAAGGAGCCTTGGGTAGAGGACCTCGAGATCCTCAAGTACGAAGCCCTCCCAAAGAGGCCCTCACGATGCCACCTCTTCCTATCCTGGAGCGGCTGTTCTTCTGAATGTGGGAGACCCCGGCCTTGGTTCTCATCATGAGCAGGTGGCTGGACTTGATTTAACAGGTTTGCCAGAGCCCTGGCTTCCATAAAGCTCAACTGTCCCACATCTCCATGGTGGTGTAGTCGGCCATGCAGAGGCTTAAGAGCCAGAAAATGCACCCCTCAGTGCCCCTGGGTAGGGAGGCCTACGCCATCAATGCTCTGGGCAGGAAACGCTTCCAGGGTTTGATGCTTATCAGCCAGATCCAGGCCTACCAGCTGTATACAGGCATGTATTTGTGGGACATGGCAAAAGAACGCACCGGGATCGCAGTTGGTCTCTCCAAGGAACTTCTTTAGCGGTTCCAGACCCTGCTCCAAGTTTGACTTTGGCGTCCTATGAAGGCTTTGAGTCTGTAGCTAGACCTGGAGCAATGGGTACAGGACAAGTTGGTTTATGTCCCTTGCCAGGGAGAGAATCTCTTTGGCAAACCGACGATGGAAAAGGCCGCCAAGCTGGATGAGTTCATGACCAGGACCAGGCTCTCCAAGAGGATTGCAGATCCTTCACAAAGGAAGGCTTTTTGTAAAAAGACCTTAAATCAGAAAAAGAGGAAGGCTTATGGAAACTACCCTCAGCGCTCGACCTTCCCAGCTCCCCAACAGGGCCAGCAGGTCAAGGGCCAAGGGCATGGCCCTCGTAAGCCTAAGACCTCCTAGCCCCAGCTAGGGGGTGGTTATTCCTGGGGCATAGCCTGTCTTCCTATGGGAGGGCCTGCCCTGCAGCACACCTGGGGCCATCTGGTGTTTTTTGCTGACCGTTGGCCTGCCATCACCACAGATGGGTGGGCTTTGTAGGTGGTGAAGGGTTACCTCCTCCACCTCAAATAAATGCCCCTGCCATTCTTTCCAGGAGAGCTCCCACTGTACCTCCTTCACCAGGGCCTGCTTCAGCAGAAACTTGCAAACCTTATGGCAGACAGGGCAGTTGAACTCATCCCCCTCAAACTCAGAAGCAAAGAGTTCTACTCCCGCTACATCCTGGTGCCCAAAAGGACTGGGGGGTTTCGGCCTATCCTAGATCTGGGAGGCCTCAACAGGTTTTTGGTGAAGGAGAAATTCAAAATGCTCTCCCTTGGAACATTGCTGCCATTCCTCCGGCAGGGAGACTTGCTATTCTCATTATCCACTCCTTCACAAGCAGTACCTCTGCTTCATGGTGGGAGTCTACCACTATCGATACAGGGTTCTTTCCTTCAGTCTGGCCTCCGCCCCAAGAGTCTTCCCCAAGTGCTTGGCAGTGGTCGCCGCCTTCCTTTATCTCCAGGGGTTGTTTGTCTTCCCATACCTGGATGACTGGCTCATGAAGGGCGGCACTGCAGCAGAAGCCCACCAGCGATGGTCTGCACTAAATTCATTCTGGTACATCTGGGGTTAGTCATAAACTACCCAAAATCCCATCTCCAGCCACCACAGTGTCTGGAGTTCATAGGGGCAATGTTGGACACTCTCCAGGCCAAGGCCTTCCTTCTGGACAGGGCCCAGCAGTACCTCCAGGCACTTGCAGGGCACATCCTAGGTCAATCCTCAGCCTCTGCCCACCTCAAGCTTCGCCTTCTGGTCCACATGATGTCCATGGTGCATGTCACCCCAAATGTCTGCCTGCCCACTGGGATCTCAGCTCCCAATGGCTGCAAGCAACAGGGCGCCTACAGGAAAGAGCGGTTATGACATGCTCTCTGGCTGACTCCCTTGGCTGGTGGCAGCAGTCCAGTATCTGCAGGCTGGAATGCCCTTCTAGGCCCCTGCCCCTCAGAGGATCCTCACCACTGATTCCTCTAAACTGGGCTGGAGAGCCCATTGCAACAATTGCCACACTCAAGGCAGCTGGTCGCAGGAGGAGAGCATCCAGCAAATCAACTTCCTAGAGCTCTGAGCGGTAGCGCTCGTCCTCTGGGCTTTCCAACACTACCTTCAATATTAACTGATCCTGATCAAGACTGACAACCAGGTGTCGATGTTTTACATCAGAAAGAAGGGAAGGACAGGGTCCTTCCTCCTGTGCCAAAAGGCAGTCAGCCTCTGCTCCTTCGCTATCAGCAGCAGCAGCAGCATGATGCTCCTGCAGGCAGTCTACCTCTCAGGCCAGAACAGCATCCTGGCAGATTGGCTCAGCTGAGTCCTCCAACTACGTGAGTGGCGGCTTGACCCAAAGGTGGCCAGTCGACTGTTCTGTCTCTAGGAACTACCGCAGATGGACCTCTTCGCCAGTCCAACAAATTCTTAGCTGGCCCGCTTTTGCTCCAGGCAGCTGCATCCCTCGTGGTGGATGCGTTCTTCATCCCATGCAAGCAGGGCCTCTTATATGCCTTCCCACTAGCACTGCTGATTGCCAAAACCTTGTTCAGGGTCCAGCTGGACGGAGCCACATTGATACTGGTGATGGTGACCCCTCCGTTGGTCTGGCAGCCATGGTTTCCATGGCTCTTTAGCCTGTCCCAGGCGGCTCTGGTCCCTCTGGGGTATGTACTGGGTCTGCTTTCTCAGGAGGGCAGCTCCATCCTGCACCCCAACTTGGGCTCCTTATTTCTGACAGCTTGGCTGCTGAAAGGGCATTCTTGGCCCACTTTGATCTCTCCAGTGAGGTGGAAGCAGTTCTTTTGGCTTCGTGCAAACCTTCCACCCACCGGGCCTATGCCTTCAAGTGGCGAAGGTTCTTGGTCTGGTGTGTGGAGAGGCAGATAATTCTCCTGTTCAGTCCAGCTGGTACTCCAGTACCTGTTCCACCTGTCCCAGGTAGGGCTGAAGTCCAGCTCCATCAGAGTTCACCTCTGCGCACTTTCAGCGCACCATCATCTTGTCACAGGCAAGCCCCTCTTCACCCAGCCCCTTGTAATTCGATTCTTGAGGGGCCTACTACTCCCTAAGCCACCTGTCTGTCCCTGGTGGCAGTGTGACACCTCAACATAGTTCTTTCAAAACTCACTGTGCCACCATTTGAGCCTCTGTTCATGCCACCTCAAGTATTTCTCCTTGAAGGTGGTCTTCCTCGTGGCGCTCACCTCAGCTTGCAGGGTCAGCGAGCTCCAGGTCCTGGTGGCTCACCTACCTTACACAAGGTTCTACAATAACAGGGTAGTGCTGCTCACACACCCCAAGTTTCTACCAAAGGTGGTGTCTCCATTCTACCTCATCCAGTAGATGGTATTTACCACATTCTTTCTGTGGCCCCATGCCAGCAGAACTGGAGCTGCTGTCCACACTCTGGACTGTAAGCAGACTCTGTCCTACCTGGAGCAGTACTCTGGCCCACCGCTGCTCTTCACAGCTCTTTGTTTCCTATGACCCAACTAGGCTGGGGGCAGCAGTCTCTAAACATAACCTGTCCACTTTTGTGGTGGACTGCATTGCCTTCGCTTACAAGCAGGTTTGTCTTTCGCTGGAGCATTTGGTCATGGCGCACAGTGTCCGGGCCATGGCAGCATCTGTGACAAACTTGTGCTCCGTCCCTTTGGTGGAGATCTGTCAGGCCGCCACCTGATCCTCTGTTCATACCTTCGCAGCTCACTGCCTGGAGAAGGGAGTCCCACCAGGACAGCACCTTCGGCCAGGCAGTATTCTGTCATTTTTTGGGGGGTGTAAGGCAACTCCTACCCTCCGGTCCTTCGGTGTGTTCAGGCTATTGGAGAACTGGTTCCTCGCTGGACACTTGGACCATTCATTGGTCTGTTGTCCCTCAACTCAGTTGCTGCTTCTCACTCACCTTTTCTAGTCGCCCGTGGCTTTTTACAGGTTTATTCGGTAGCCTGTAGCTGTGGAGTCACATATGTGAAGACTGACTTACTTTGCTCACAGATAAAGCGTAGTTACTCACTTGTAATAGGTGTTCTCCAGGGACAGCAGGAATCGGGCTTTACAACCCTCCCTCCTCCCCATGGATTTGCTTCTCTTTTTGCTGTCTTGTGCTGTGTTATCTGACTGAGTCAAGATGGCACCCTTAGGCAGAAAGAGGCCCATATGTGCCTCGCACATATCCCAAAAGCTTTCAACACTAATATAGCCCAATGTGAGGACTGCTGATTCCTGCTGTCTCTGGAGAACACCTGTTACAGGTAACTACACTTTCTCCCACTGGTTCCTACCTCATACTTGTGCTGCGTGCACTGAGCTGTGCCTTAACCCACATTCCATGCTACATGTGTTGGTACATGTGGTATCTAAGAGCTTTGAATTCATGATGTGAATGCACGCTACTTTGGCACTATTGCCGCAACTAGCGATAGTTCCACATTACTGGTGCATGTGCTCAAAGTACGGTCCTCTGCAGGGCGTCTTGGTTAAGCAAGGAAGGACTTGCTACAGCAAGCTGCTCTGCTTTATATAGGCACTTATCTTCTAGGAGGAGGTGTTGCCTTGTTAACTCTCTGTGATCCTGGCACAGAGGATTCTGCTCACCTCTCGAGGCATCATCCTTACAGTTGGTTGATAGGCACTTTCCTTCCTCATCCAGCTCTGCAGACAGCAACAGGGTTGACTGGATAAAGAAACAGCACCCCTGCTTAGGATTCTTGCACGTGCTCTTATGAACTCAACCTGCCTGAAGCTTCCCAGCAGGGTCCTCCATTGGCTGGTCTAACTTCTGCCAGGGGGATGATGAGGCTGGCGGCTTGGAACTCTCTCCACCAAAGAACAGCAAACTGCCACGTGGGCAACCAAGAACCAGTCAGGAAACGTGGCAGGGAGTTCCAAAAATGCCTTTATTGTTCCACGGATCAAGTGTGCCTAAAACCCGACACAGGCCGTGTTTCGTTCACCACTTCCTCAGGGGTTAACGGCTCACTAAAAGTGCATACATATACATAATGAATAAAAACCACAACAAATAAAACAAATATAATAATGCATAAGCACAATGTATAAAAACCGCAGTGTATAAAAACACAATGTTTAACATTGGTTTATCACACTATGTTTATTTATTTATTTATTGTTTTAATTCATTTAAGATTTGTATTTTATCAATTTTTTCATGCTTATGCATTATTATATTTGTTGTGGTTTTTATTCATTATGTATATGTATGCACTTTTAGTGAGCCGTTAACCCCTGAGGAAGTGGTGAACGAAACACGGCCTGTGTCGGGTTTTAGGCACACTTGATCCGTGGAACAATAAAGGCATTTTTGGAACTCCCTGCCACGTTTCCTGGGCTTGGAACTCTCTGCCAGCCTATCATCTCCAGAATTATTTTCCTTTGTTCAATAAGCATGGTCTTTCTGGCATGGCAATTTAGATCAAGTGGCCTCTGTTTCTTCTCCTCTCACTCAGAAGAAAGCCACCTTTTGCAGGGTGGGCACAGCACTGCAGGGACTCCTATGCAGAAGCACCCCCAGAAGATGATAGGTTCTGGGGACTTTGATCATCTCTCCTATGCTTGTGTTCCAAGAAATCTGATGGTGACTCCATATGTGAAGAAGGCAAACCTCTGGTGCTGGGTGACCAAGATGAGTCTCTCATCTGTTTCAAAAAGAGGAGCTGGCAGCTCTGATCAGGTTTCCTCTGCTCTGTGGCTGTCAGATACTGCTTTGGTGGAGTAGGAGTCACAAGTGCCATCCTCTCTTGTGGAGGTGAGGTGTCAAAAAAAAGTGCTCCAGTCGGCAGCTTTAACATAAGAACATAAGATATGTCATACTGGGTCAGACCAAGGTCCATCAAGCCCAGTATCCTATTTCCAACAGTGGCCAATCTAGGTCATACGTACCTGGCAGTTTCCCAAAAAGACACAGGTTCTGCAATGCTTGTACTGGGTCAAGCATTGATATCCTGGGTCCCTTCTTAATAATGGTTTATGGACCTTTCCTCCAGGAACTTGTCCAAACCTTTTTTAAACCCAGCTACACTAACAGCCTTTACTACATCCTTCGGTAACAAATTCCAGAGTTTGATTACACGTTGAGTGAAAAAATATTTTCTTTTATTAGTCTTAAATAGTTTACCCTGTAGCTTCATTGCATGTCCCCTAGTCTTTCTATATTCTGATAACGTAAACAATCGATCTACGTTTACCCATTCCACTCCGTTCATTAATTTATAGACTTCTATCATATCTCCCCTCAGCCGTCTCTTTTCCAGGTTAAAGAGCCCTAACCTTTTTAGCCTTTCTTCATAGGAGTATCCTTCCATCCCCTTTACCATTTTGGTGGCTCTTCTCTGAACCTTTTCTAATAACGCTATATCCTTTTTAAGATACGGCGACCAGAATTGCACACAATATTCAAGGTGCGGTCTCACCATGGAATGGTATAGAGGCATTATAATATCTTTTGTTTTATTTTCCATTCCTTTCCTTATGACACCTAGCATTCTATTTGCTCTCTTGGCTGCCGCTGCACACTGGGCCGAGGGTTTTAACATGTTATCCACAATGACGCCTAAATCTTTTTCCTGGGTGGTGGTTCCTAATGTGGAACCTTGCATTGTGTAACCATAGTTTGGGTTGTTCTTCCCTAGGTGCATAACTTTGCACTTGTCCACATTAAATTTCATCTGCCATTTTGATGCCCAGTCTTCCAATTTATCAAGATCCTCTTGCAATTTTCCACAATCCTCTTGGGAGTTTTCCTGGAAGTTATTAAAAGCATGGTAAGAACAGTGCCTGTTGCACTGTTGAAAGGGGGGCAGGGTCACGAGTAGGCTCTATACTCTCTCTCCAGAGGACCTTGCTGCCTGGATTCAGTTATCCCAGGTGGATGCCCAGGTGATGGCCGTCACTAAACACACCACCATCCTGGTGGAGAAGTGATGTAGCCATCAAAGACCAAGTGGATCACAAGGTTGAAGCCTTCGTAAAGATCCAGTTTTCGGTGGCCACCTCCCTTATTCTCCAGAAGGTGATTTATGGGAGGGGAGGCAGGATGTGGGCTTACAGCACATACCCTTCTCTATTGGATCCAGTCGCTCCCTCAGGATGACACTTTGATGCTTCTAGAGCCAGCAGCAGCTGCCTTGTCAAATTCCATGTACGATCTGGTCCACCTGGCAATCACATATATTGTATTTTCTATGGTGGCACATTATTGGCTTTGGCTTTGCCATTGAGCAGCAGACACTATGTCTAAGACCTGATTGTCTAAGCTTCCTTTCCAAAGGAAGCTTGTGTTTGGAGAGAACTTGGAGAAGCTGATCAAGGAGCTGGGATAATCCAAACATCATTGTCCACTGGAGGAACGATCTAAAGGGTCTTTGAAGTGCAGCTGCTCCTTCTGTCATGTTTTCTTCTCTCCCGGTACCAGAATTCCAGGTATTTCCAGGACTCCCAGAAGTATCATCCGGGGAGCCATCCTTTCCTTCCTCCAGCTCTCGTTCCCAGACTGTCCTTTCAAAGGACTTGCAGGCCCCTCGAGGCTTTCTCCTCCTCTAGATCGGGGTTTTATCAGGAGATGCATTAACTGGTTGGGAGCCCATTATGGGATGCCTCCCATAGAAGGCAGACTGTCACATCTTCCAGGAATGGGTCCGTGTGACCTTGGACTGATGGGTGCTTGTCATCATTTAGTACGGCTATGTGCTAGAATGCAAGGATTGCATCCAAGATGCCTTCACGATATTTCCATATGGGTCTGTGGCCAAGTGGCTACCATTCAAGCTATTCTCCAGGACGAAGCAGGAAGTCAGTCCTCACATATGGGTGACGTCGGCGCCGACGGAGCCCCCGTGCGGAGCATTTCCCCAGCTTTCAAAGAAAGCCTTTGGGAATTGCAGCGCGCATGCGCGGTCCCCTTCCCGCCCAAGGGTGCCATCTTGCTCAGTCTTCTTTTTTCCGCGCAGCCCGACGGACGTAGTTCATTTTTCGCTGAGGAAAAAGTTGATTTCCCTATTTTTTGTTCTTCTCCTTCGGTTCGACGCCGGATCCTTTTCCCGCCTGGGCCCGATACGCCGGTATTGAGCCCACTCTCTCTTTTTCGGTTTTTGTCCTTCATGACTAGCGTTCTTTTTTCACTGGCAGCCCTGTCTTTTGACCTCGCAGGGGCCCTTTTTCCCCCGATGGCTGCCAGCCGGTTTAAAAAGTGTGATCGGTGTAAGAAACCTATGTCTCTTACTGACACACATGACTGCTGCTTCCACTGCCTTGGACCCGATCATGACCCGATGATCTGTGGTTCGTGTGGCAAAATGTCCTCGAAGGCGTTGAGTTGGCAGCACCAGAAGGATAGGATCTTCTCTGACTCTGCATCCGGACGGGCCCGGACCTTGTCAGAGGCCTCGATGTCTCGGGACTCCGGCCCCGAGCATCGTCGGGGTTCCTCTGAGCGGGGGTCTCCTTTGTGGGAACAGCGCAGGAAGAAGAAACCCGCGAGGGTGGCGTCGGTGGACGCTGCTGGTTCCTCGAGGGCCAGGTCGCATAGCCCCGATAGCCGTCCCGGGTCTTCGGAGTCGGAGAGGCCTGCCAAGCAACCTCGTATCGAGATGGAGTCTCCTGGACACGTGAGTGCTGTAGTCCTCGTGGACTCTCTTCCAGGGGAGCTGACGTCGGGCCCGATGCCGTCAGGACCCGAGTCGGGGGCTGCTGGGTCTCCTGAGCTCGGACTCAGGTTGACGGCCTTGGAGAGCAGCCTCGCTGCCTTCATGGAACAGCAGCGGGCATTGATCGCCGGTCTCACCGGTGCATCTGCCCCGACCACCGGGACATCGACGTCCAAGTCGACCCCGGAGGCCGAGCCGATCCTCGAGTCCATGCGGGCTCGAGTCAATCCTCGGCCACGGTCTCCCTCGGCCTCCCGTTCGGGACCGAGGTCGTCGGCGTCGGGGCGGAGGGCATTGGTGCCCGCCTGACCGGAGCCGCTCGATACCTCCTCCGAGGAGTCAGGCTGGGAGACGGAGGACGAAGAGTCACCCGACACCTATCGGACTCTGTGTGTCCCATCGGACTCGCCGGAGTCCGAACCTCGGAGACGATCCTCACCGGAGGATACCCGGTTCTCGGACTTCGAGTGGGATATGGCCAAGGCCTTGGCATTCCCCGCGGATCCCGAGGAGGAGCCTCGAGCCGAGGAGCTCGAGGCCCTCCAGTATGACTCTCCCCCGAAGGAGGCCTTTACTGTACCGGTTCCTCCGATGCTGGAGCGGCTTCTCTTCCGCATGTGGGAGACCCCGGCCTCGACGCTGGTGTTAAGCAAGCGGGTCGATTCCATCTATCGAGTCCGCAAGAGCCCAGGGTTCCAAAAGGCACATTTACCGCACCACTCCATGGTTGTGGAATCGGCCATGCATCGACTGAAAAGTCAGAAGATGCACTCTTTGGTGCCTCCCGGCCGGGAAGCCCGGAACCTGGATGCCCTCGGTAAGAAGTGCTTCCAGTGCTCTATGCTTGCTTGCCGTGTCCAGACATACCAGCTCTACATGGGCATGTATCTTCGAGACCTGGGAAAGGAGATTGCCGGGTTCTCTGCTGGTCTCTCCGAGGAACCTTTGTAGAGGTTCCAGGCCTTGTCCATTGGTATTCGAGAGTGCTCAAAGTTTATCTCTTGAGCAGCCTACGATGGCTTCGAGGCTTCGGCCCAAGTAGCCGGGGCCGGCATCGGTGCCCGCCGACAGGCTTGGCTACAGTCATCCGACCTTGAGCCATGGGTACAGGACAAGTTGGTCGATGTCCCCTGCCGAGGTGAAAACCTCTTTGGCAAGCCCATGGCTGAAAAGGCTGCAGAACTCGAGACCGAGATTCTGACCCGGACTAGGCTGTCCAGAAAAAGCTCTGCCCCTTCTCAGAAAAAGAAGGGCTCGGGGAAAAAAAAACTTTTACCCGAGGAAGTCATCTGCCTATAAACAATACCCTCATTATCAGGCCTCTGCAGCTCCCCAACAGGATCAGCAGGCCAAGGGGGCAGGGTCATGGGCCCCGTAGGCAGAAGGCCCCCAAGCCACCAACACCGGCCCCTGCTCAGCAGGGTGGGGGTTTTTGACTCAGAAGGCATAGCCTCTTCTCCTCCGCTGGCTCACATCAGCACAGGAGGCCGGCTGGTCCACTTTGCCCACAGGTGGTCAGCCGTCACATCAGATACCTGGGTGCTCCATATAGTCCAAAAGGGCTATCTTCTCCATTTTCACCAGGTACCTCCCTCCTGTTTTTCAGGGGAGCCTCCAAGACTCCCTCTGCACAGGGACCTACTCCTTCAGTAGTTAGCAAGTCTGCTAAAGGAACAGGCTGTGGAAACAGTGCCCCACCATCTGAGAGGTCACGGCTTTTATTCCAAGTACTTTCTGGTACCAAAATGAACAGGAGGCCTCAGACCCATCCTAGACTTGCGCAACCTCAACAAGTTCCTGGAGAGGGAAAAGTTCAAGATGCTTACCCTTGGAATCCTGCTGCCCTACCTCCAGCAGGGAGATTGGCTATGCTCCTTAGATCTAAAGGATGCTTATACTCACATCCTTATTCATCCAGACCACAGACAATATCTCAGATTTGTTGTGGGGGGAAACCACTACCAGTACAGAGTACTACCCTTTGGCCTAACCTCCGCTCCCAGGGTGTTCACCAAGTGCCTGGCAGTGGTGGCAGCCTACCTGAGGTTCAAGGTCTTTTTGTGTTTCCATGCCTGGACAACTGGCTCATAAGGGGCCAGTCTTCCCAGGAGGCCAGTCAAGCCACCCTTCGCACTGTGGCTCTGCTTCAGCACTTGGGGTTTGTCATAAACGTCGCAAAGTCCACTTTGCTCCCGTCCCAGAACTTAGAATTCATAGGAGCCAGGCTGGACACTCTTCAGGCGAAGGCTTTTCTGCCAGTGGACAGAGCCCACAGGTTGATGGATCTAGCCAGGCAGTTTCACGGCAATTCCCTGGTCTCCGCCAGGCAATTCCTGAGACTTCTCGGCCATATGGCTTCCACGGTTCATGTAACCCCCAATGCCCGCCTGCACATGCGACCTGCTCAGTGGAGCCTTCGAACTCAGTGGCATCAAGCCACAGGGAGCCTTGCAGACTCAGTAAAAATATCCACCCTGCTCGTCTCCTCTCTGCAATGGTGGCTTCATCTTCCGAATCTGGTACTCGGAGTGGTTTTTCAATCCCCTCCGCATTCTCAAGTGCTGACAACAGATGCTTCTCTTCTAGGTTGGGGAGCACATTGCCAAGGGGCTTGTACTCAGGGTCTCTGGACCCCTTGGGAGGCTGCTCAGCAGATAAACCTCCTGGAGCTACGGGCGATACGCCTAGCTCTGAGCGCCTTCTCCCACCTCACCTCTCACCAGTCTGTACTGGTCCAGACGGACAATCAAGTTGCCATGTTCTACGTGAACAAACAAGGAGGCACAGGCTCCTTCCTTCTCTGTCAGGAGGCACAACGGCTGTGCTCTTGGGCCGTCAATCACGGAATCCTCCTCAAGGCTGTCTACCTCCCAGGTCAAGAAAATTAGCTGGCGGACAGACTGAGCAGGATCCTGCAACCACACGAATGGAGATTGAATCCGTTGGTGGTTCAGTAGATCTTTCTCAGGTGGGCCTCCCCACCATGGATCTTTTCGCCAGTCCTCTGAACCGGCAACTCCCGAGATTCTGTTCCAGACAAGCGCATCCTCTCAGAGTAGCAGCGGATGCGTTTCTGATTCCGTGGTCCCAAGGCCTACTGTATGCATTTCCTCCCACGCCACTAGTGTCCCGAACACTGTTCAAAGTCCTCAAGGACGGGGCCTCAATGATTCTGAGAGCCCCCAGGTGGCCGAGGCAACCGTGGTTCCCACTTCTGCTGCAACTGGCGGTGGACACTCCTCTTCCTCTGGGGATTCAACACGATCTCCTGTCTCAGGAACAGGGATCTCTCTTGCACCCCAACCTCCAGTCCCTTCATCTGATGGTCTGGCTGTTGAAAGGGTAGTCTTGGCTCCCCTACTACTGCCTAGAGAGGTGGAAGACGTAGTCTTAGCCTCTAGACAGCCATCCACCAGGACATCCTACGCTCTTAAGTGGTGTAGATTCTCTGCATGGTGTGCTCAGCACCGCGAGAATCCCTTCTCGTGCTTGGTAGCGGTAGTATTGCAATATTTGCTTTACCTCTCCAATCTAGGCCTTAAGTCCAACTCTGTCAGGGTTCACCTCAGTGCTCTCTCAGCGCACCACTCGCCGGTGGACGGAAGGCCTCTTTCCAACCACCCTTTGGTGGCTTGTTTTCTCAGAGGCCGCCTCCTGCTTAAGCCTCCTTTACGTCCACCAGCCCCTGAGTGGGATCTGAATGTGGTCTTACAGCGGATTACTTGTCCGCCATTTGAACTTATGGCTACCTGCCCTCTCCATTTTCTCTCCTGGAAAACTTTGTTTCTGGTAGCTCTTACCTCTGCTAGGCGAGTAGGTGAACTTCAGACACTAGTGTCTGATTCCCCTTACACTAGGTTCTACAGGAATAGGGTAGTCTTACGGACTCACCCGAAGTTTCTCCCTAAGTTTGTCTCCCCTTTTCACCTCAATCAGGAGGTGGTTCTTCCGACCTTCTTTCCCAGGCCGCATGCCAACCGGGCTGAGATGGTCCTGCATACCCTGGACTGTAGGAGGGCGTTATCCTTCTACCTTGACCGTACACGGGAGCATCGGAGGGCTGTTCAGCTCTTCGTTTCTTTGACCCCAATAAGTTGGGGTTACCTATCTCCAAGCGTACTTTGTCCATATGGGTCGCTGACTGTATTGCCTGGGCTTATGGGGCAGCCGGCCTCTCGTTGGAGGGTCGAGTCACGGCTCATCGTGTCAGGGCGAAGGCTGCATCAGTGGCTCATCTCCGCTCTGTTCCGTTGGCAGACATCTGCCGGGCCGCTACTTGGTCTTCAAGCCAGACTTTTGCGGCCCATTACTTCCTTGAGAGGGAGTCCCACAGGGACAGTGCTTTCGGACAGGCAGTACTCCATAATCTCTTTGGGGTTTAGGCAACTCCTACCCTCCGGCCCTGGTGTTGGGCTACCGGTCGGGGGCGTTCTCAGAGAAGATTCCTTCCTTACGTACTGACGAGCTAGAGGGAGCTCATTTTTTCAGCTTGAGGTTTCCGGTAGCCTTAAGCTGGGGAGTCCCATATGTGAGGACTGACTTCCTGCTTGGTCCTGGAGAAAGAGTAGTTACTCACCTGTAACAGGTGTTCTCCAGGAGCAGCAGGAATCAGTCCTCACAACCCTCCCTCCTCCCCTTGGAGTTGCAGTCATATGATTTATTTTTGCTAATTTTTTATTTTCTTTTAGCTATGTCATCAGACTGAGCAAGATGGCACCCTTGGGTGGGAAGGGGACCGCGCATGCGCGCTGCAATTCCCAAAGGCTTTCTTTGAAAGCTGGGGAAATGCTTCGCACGGGGGCTCCGTCGGCGCCTTCACCCATATGTGAGGACTGATTCCTGCTGCTCCTGGAGAACACCTGTTACAGTTGAGTAACTGCTCTTTCTGGAGAGACTTCAGCCCCTGCTTCGGTGATGCCATTGAGGGGTTCCGCCGAGGTGTCAACCTTGGGTGCACTCGTAATAGAGGGCTGTGGCATTGTGCAGGAACACTCCTTTGATATCCAGCCAGAATCAAGGAAGGACCTTACATCGATCCCATTGAAATTGAAAGGAGCACCCAAGCACCAGGACAAACCTCGCATACAGTGGCACTGCAGCCCTTCCCTATGTGACATGGAAAGAAAGAGCCAGGAGCAGCCCATTAAGCTTCCCCGGTAGGAGGAATAGACTCCCAGACAGGAGGAAGTGAACCCCATGGCCCCAGATGGAACCAGATGTCTCCCAATGAATCTGTCATCATGGAGTCACCGCCAGAGGTATCGGCACTGTTGGCTGACGTGGCATTTCTGGTCCTGTTCCCCTCAGAGGTGGCAGTACTGGAGAAACACCTTTGAGCCCTCGAGGCTTACATGGCGACATTTCTGGCCTTGCAGCATGTGTGCCCTTCGGTGCCTTCGGCATCATCACCGCACTCTGTCCACTCCATCCTGGAAACCCATTTGCTGCCTGTTGAGGTGGGTGCATCGGGCAGAAGATTGGAATTGATGCCAGTTTCCATAGCCATCTCCCTGTCTAGCGTGTCAGGGTCTGATGCCCCAGAGCACCCATGTTCGCGGTGCCACTGACATCCGCCCTCTCCACATGACCGAAGCAGGTGGAGGGGGGGAGACCGGCTGCTACGTTTTCCTTTTGGAGTCCGAATCTGAGGGTTAGGAAATGGAAGAGGAATCAGCAGTGTTGGGATCGAAAGTCTCCCGACCTTCCTTCAGACCCATCTCCTCCATATGAGCGATGCTAATTGCCCCCGGAAGACATGTCCTTCCAGGATTTTGTCAGGGACATGGCCAAGGCCATACTTTTCTCTTTGGAATTTAAGGATGAACTGAGGGTGGAGGAGAGGGATACCCGAGCTCCTCCAGTATCCCTCTACCCCAAGTATGCCGTGATGGTGCTGTATATCACGTTTTACTGAGGTTCCTGCTTAGGCTGTGGGAGAACTCTCTCACTGTTCCAGCCATCAGCTGGCTGCTGGACTTGATGTACCGAGTCGAGAAGCCCCAGTTGTCCCACAGCACTGTCATGGTAGATTCGGCCTTGAAGCGAGTGAAGAGCACCAAGACTTGCTCTTTTTGGTGTATCCGGGCAGGGAGGCTAGAATCCTAGAGTTCTTTAGGTGGAGATGTTTCCAGAGCTCCCTACTGGTAGCCCGGATCCTTTCTTATCAACTGTATATGAGTATGTCCCTGAAGAACATCATGCTGGATCTGGCGGACTTTGCCTCTCATATCCCTGCTGACTGCCTTGACGCTTTCCAGGCCCTGATAACCCATGGTAAGGACTGCTCAAAGTACATGGTGCATGCCACCTATGATTCCTTAGAGTCCTTGGGCAGAGTGGCAGCTATGGGCATCAGTGCCTATTGGCTGGCTTGGTTCCAATCCTCTGACCTGGAGCAGTGGGTCCAGGACAAACTGGCCAATGTCCTCTTCTGAGAGGAGAACCTTTTTGGGAAACCAGTTGAGGACAGGGTAGGAGAACTTGAGAAGGAGCACATGATCCTCTTCAGGCTCTTGAGGAAGACCTCAAGAAGGCTTTCTACTCATGCCCGCGCTGGTACTATCCAGGTTTCCAGAGTGCCCAACCAAAGGCACGTAAGCCCCTTGCCAACAGCGGATGGAGAAACTTCAAAAGGCCCAGCCAGCCCTGCTTCCCAAGCTGGGGGGGTGTGTTTGACTGGTTCCTCAGGAGCATAGCTGACTGACTGTTGCCCGTCATGGTTTCCCCTTAAGTAGGGGGCAACTCATTAATTTTGCCCACAGCCTCTTATCGCCTTGGATTCATGGGTGCTACAGCTTATCCGGCACGGATACCGGCTGCACTTTGCCCAGTTTCCGCCTCCTTTCACCCAGGGGGAGTACCCCATGGACCCGTTGCACTGGAGCTGGTTGCAGAAGGAGGTCTCCACTCTGTGCCGACCTTGACATTGGGCCAGTTCTGCCAGATCAGGTGGAAGGGGTTTCTACTCCAGTACTTCTTGGTCCCCAAAAGATGGGTGGGTTCAGGCCCATTCTGGATCTCTGGAACCTCAATCGGTTCTTGGTGTGCGAAAAATTCAAGATGGTCTCGTTGAGGACACAGTTCCCTTACCCTCCTAAAGGACAATTGGCTATGCTCCTTGGATCTTAAGGATGCATGTACACTCATCCCGATTCATCTGTCACAGAAAATACCTCAGGTTTGTGCTGGAAAATCAACACTATCCGTACCGGGTGCTTCCCTTTGGGCTGGCCTCAGCACCTCGGGTCTTCACGAAGTGTCTTGCGGTAGTGGCCACCTACCTCCGAACTATGGGGGGGGGGGTGGTCTTCGTCTTTCACCTGTCTGGATGACTGGCTCATCATGGGGGTGCCCAGCAGTCTACACATCTTACCATATAGATTCTCGAGTGGCTGGGGTTCATCATAAACTACCCCAAGTCCCATCTCCAGTCCGCACAGCAGCTTAACGTCCATTGGGGCCCTCCTCAATGACACTTGAGCTTGTGCGTTCCTACCGGAGAATTACATGCAGTAGCTGAAGGAGGTGGTTGGTGACGTACAGCGTTGGTGCCTCATGGCGGCCTGGGGAATGCTGAAGGTTCTTGTCCACATGGCCTCCACAGTGCATCTTATCCCTCTGGCCCATCTTTTCATGCAGCAAGTTCAGTGGACTCTCAGCGCACAGTGGAAACTGGCCAGGGGCTGTCTCCATGACAGGATGACGGTCAATGCTCCCTAAGTACAGTCCCTCGACTGCTGGCTGAAGCTGCTAAACTTGCTCAAGGGTCTCCCGTTACAAGCAGAGCTCCCCAAAGGACGTTGTCGACTGACGCATCCATGCTCAGGTGGGGGACTCATCTGGATGGCCTGCGGACACAAGGCCTGTGGTCTGAGCAGGAGAGCCTGCACCAGATCAATTTCCTTGAGTTGCGGGCCATAGAGAATGCCCTCCGGGCTTCCAGGTGCACCTGGTGAATCAGGTGATCCTGATCCAGATGGACAACTAGGTGGCGATGTTCTACATGAACAAACAAGGAGGCACATGCTTGTACCTCCTCTGCTGGGAAGCTTTTTGGTTGTGGAAGTTCACCCTGGCCCATGGAATGGAGCTGAGGGTTATCTGCTCAGCAAGCTAAACATTCTGGCAGATCAGCTAAGCAGAGTCCTCCAACCACACAAGTGGACCCTCCATAGAGATGTGGTGAAAAGGATCTTTTGAGAGTGAGATTTTCTCATAATAGATCTCTTTGCCATACTGCACAATGCCTGTGTGGGCCAGTTCTGCTCCAGGAGGCTGTCCAGCAACCGACTGGCCTTGGATGCCTTCTTTCTCCATGGGTGTGGGTTTGTTTTATGCCCTCCCGATCCCATTTGTGACAAAAATTCTGACGTTTCAGGCCGACAAGGGCACCATGATTCTCATTGCCCTGTACTGGCTTCGGCAGCCCTGGTTTTCCCTGCTGCTCAAACTCTCTTGGAAGTAGCCTCTCTGGCTGGGCTCTGCACTGGATCTTATCTTGCAAGATGGCAGGATTCAATGCGCAGAACTTATACGTTCAAGTGACGGAGGTTTATCTCTTAGTGCACGGACTGGGCCCTGGACCCCTTTTTCTGCACAGTGGATCAGTTACTGGAGTACCTCCCGCACCTCTCGCACGTGGGCCTTAAGTCAAACTCAGAGTTCACGGTGCGATTATTTATTTATTTATTTACATTCTCTTGTATACCGCGCTGTTCTGCATCAGTGCGGTTTATATTGAACAAACTGAAATTACATTGAACAGGGCATTATAATTTGGAGATAACTAGTTTACAGGGAACATGGGCTATGGAGGGTTAAGTGGCTTGCCCAAGACCACAAGGAGCACCTGTGGGACTAGAAACCCCAGTCCTTCCGGCCCAAGGTTGCTGTCCTCTAATGGGATTTGAACCCCCAACCTTCCGGCCTGAAGTACCTTGCCCCAACCACTAGGCCACTCCTCCACACTTATGGCCATGGCCTACCATCACGGCTCTGGGGGAAAGCCTTTTTCAGCTTAGGACCTGGTGTCTCGCTTCATGTAAGGCTTGCTCCTCTCGAAACCACCTCAAGTCCCCCGTGGTGGCTTGGGATCTCAATGTGGTTCTTGCTCAACCCATGCGGGCTCCCTTTGAGCCACTTGACTCCTTTCCTCTGAAGTTCCTGACCTGGAAGGTCCTGTTTCTGGTGGCGGTCATGTCGGCATAACGTATCAGTGAGCTTCAGGCCTTGGTAGCTCACCCACCATACACAAGATTCCACCAAAATGGGATGGTCTTATGAATGCATCTGCATTTTCTGCCAAAGGTAGTCTTCACGTTCCACCTCAATCAGTTGATAGTTCTGCCAACTTTCTTCCTGAGGACGTGTACCTCCCAGGGTGAGGTGGCATTGCACATGGACTGCAAGTGGGCCTTGGCCTTCTACTTAGAGCGTATGAAGGCTCACCATAGGTCCACTCAACTATTTGTCTCTTTTGACCCCAGTAAGCTAGGTGCTGCAATACCTAAGCGCACATTATCCCTGTGGCTAGCTAATTGCATTTCTCTTTCATATTCCCAGGCAGGCCTGAGCTTCATCAGTCACGTCACAGCTCATAACATCTGAGCCATGGCTGCGTCTGTCACTAACTTGCCCTCGACCTCTACAGAGGAGATCTGTCAGGCTGTTTTGTGGTCTTTGGTCTACACCTTTATATCTCATTACTGTCTGGATGGGGATTCCTGACGGGACAGCATCTTTGGCCAGGCTGTGTTCTGGCATTTCTTTGGGTGTTAGGTTCAACTCCTGTGCACTGGCCCTTCTATCTGTCCAGGCTATCAAAGAAATATATCTATATCTATATATGTAAGTAAGATGAGAGAGAGACCTCAGTGCTGATGTACACTGAGGACACTAAATCTATTGTCCCTAAGGGACTACCTGTTCTGTTCTGTTCTCCAGTTTTGTTGCCCCATCAGGCTCTTGCCCTCCTTGGTTTCAGTAGCCTGTAGCTTGGGAGTCCCATACGTGAGGACTTTCTTCCTGCTTGCCCACGAAGAAAGTGTAGTTACTCACATGTAGCAGGTGTTCTCCATGGATAGCAGGAGTAAGTCCTTACAACTCTCCCGCCTTCCTGAGTAGGAGTTTTTGGGTTACTGCTATGTTAGACTGGATAAGATGGCGCCATGGCAAGCGGGTAGGCAGGTGCACATGCACGGTGGAGCCTCCTAAAAAGCTTCCAATGGAAGCTGGGGAGCATTCCTGCACGGGGCTGTTGGTGATGTCACCCATATGTGAGGACTTATTCCCGCTGACCACGGAGAACACCTGCTACAGGTGAGTAACTACGCTTCCTCCACAAGCTCGTCTGTTTAGTAAGTCTAGCGATTGATGTCACCTGTGTACTTCTCCACCAATCTGAAGCCTTATATCAGTGTGGGCTTGGTTTGTCTGGAGTTCAAAACGTCTGCATAGTGTGATCTCATTAAGAGAGTCTGGAGCTACTGGAGAGTGATGGCTATTTTCTTTTCATCATTTCATTTCTCTTTGTAATTTTATTTATTTTTTGTTAAGATATCCAAGACTTACAAATATGCCTGAGATGTTAAATAGAGGGTAGGGATTTATACTTTAGTGCTTCAAAGTTCTATCTTGTGGAAAACCTTTGTGAAACTGCAGTACCTATAGGAACAATTTCAGAGAGCACATGTAGAATTGTCATGCCAATAAAATTATCAAAAGTAAAACAGCAGTTGTTTAAAGAACACTATATCAGGCAATAATGACCATTTTGCTCCTATAGCTAGTAGTGTGTATATATAGCACGATATATGTGAGTGCAGGAGGACTGTTAAGAGAAACTGGAGCAAAGGATTTCCTATGGACTTAAGCAGATTTCTGTAAATCTGGTTCAAAAACAAGTGTGTTTTGTTAAATAAATATTTTACCTGGGATTTTGTTGCCTTCTCTGCTTGCTTTGATTTGGAAGAATATGGTTACTGGATTTTATAAAATAGTGCTTATGGATTAAACTCCTGCATTTCACACAAGCAATCGAACTGCGCCCTAAAGACTTGAAGTGAAATTGTTGCAATTCATTTCTGTTTTTTGTTTCTATTATGAACAGATCAGACTCCAACACCAACTCGTTTCTTGAAGAACTGTGAGGAAGTGGGACTCTTTAATGAGCTTGCCAGCTCCTTTGAGCATGAATTTAAAAAGGCCTCTGAGGATGAAGAGGAGAAAAAGGCAAGACTAAAGGTCCTATATTAATAGGGTAGCTCTCTTATGCTGACCAGTTAGCTTTGGGCAAGGCAGGATTAAAAAGAGGTCTGTGTTGAAATGTGTTAGTGCCCTGAGCTTTTGGGGTCATCTGATTCTTAGTGCAGAAATATTAAACATTTCTCAGTAACTCATTATTGTAGCACCATTCCTGTTTGTATGGTAGACTAAATCCAATTCAGCATGTCCATATGATGATCATTATATGTCCATCTTTGCATCTGCCATGCATAACTATTGTTCCTTTTGGCACTTTATACCAATAAAATGCAGTTTTGAGAGGGAATGCCTTTAAATCAGGAATGTTCATTGCAGCCACAATCTGACTCTGAAAATCACCAGATTTTTTACAGGCTTTTTCCCTTTTTATTGACTTGTTTCCATTTCAAAATGTCCTTGGTTTGTTATTCAACAGGAAAGGCTACTCTAGCAGACACAACACTGTATATTGGAAATATAGAGCAGTACTGAAATTAATATCCATGGAGTCATATACAGTTGTGGTCAACATTATTGGCAGCTTTGCATTTTAGGTATGTTGTGTAAAATATCTTTAGAAATAATCGTAACTATTCCATCTGTATGTCTGCAAAATATTGTAATAGTATGTTCAAAGGTATACAACAAAAAAAGATGTCTGTACAATTTAGACATCGTAACTTCTGAGGAAAAAAAAAACATGACCTGGACAGGATTAGTGGCACCCTTCACTTCTGTTTGGTTGCACAACCCTTGGCAGTGATGACAGCCTCCAAACATTTCTTGTAGCCATCTGTAAGATCCGTACATCTGTCTGCTGGTAGTTTCTCCCACTCAGCTGTAATTTGTTCCAGCTCATGAATGTTTCCAGGGTTCCTTTTATCAATGGCAGATTGCAGCTTTTCCCAAAGGTTCTCGATTGGATTGAGATCAGGACTCATTGCTGGCCAGTTTAAAACAGTCCATTTGTTCTTTTTTAACCATTCTTTTGTACTTTTGGGTGTATGTTTTGGGTCATTGGCCTGCTGGAGGACCCATGACCTTTGACCCAGACCTAGCTTTCTGACACTAAGTAGCACATTTCGCTTCAAAATACCTTGGTAGTCCTCTGACTTCATGATTCTTTTAATACGTTCCAGACCTCCAGTTCCTGAGGCAGCAAAATAGCCCCACAACATTATGGAACTTCCACCATATTTAACTGTAGGAAGAGTGCATTTTTTCCCCTTATAAACTTCATTGCTTCGCTGGTCTGCATTGTCAACGAGCTCAAGTTTGGTTTCATTTGTCCACAGAACATTTTCCTAGAAGGACTGTAGTTTCTCAAGGTAGATTTGGGCAAAGATAAGGTATGCCTTTTTATGTCTAGAGCATTGGAGGTCCTCCTTGGCCTTTGTCCATGAAGTCCTCCTTTGTTTAGTGCATAGCATATGGTGCGGGTTGAAACCACCGCTCCAGGTCAGCCTTAAGCTCTTTGGATGTTGGATGTTGTACATGGTGTTTTTCCAACAGTTTGCATTAATCTTCGAAGACGACTTGGATTAATTGTCCTCTTCCCACCACGTCCTGGGAGATTCTTCACAGTTCCATAAGCAGAAAACTTTTTAACATTGCGAACTGTAGACACAGGAATCCCAAGGTCTTTGGAGATGGCCTTGTACCCCTTTGAAGTTCAATGTTTAGGAATAATGGTTTTTGAGGGTCTTAGGCAGCTCTCTTGTCTTCACTATTGTGAAAATGGAACAGGGAATGAATGTGACCAGTTTAAATATTAGAGGAGTCATTGGTTGATTCAAGTCATGTGAGTACTAACAATTGATCACAGGTATGTCTAATTTTACTGCAATAGGAATGTGGTTCTTCTGTTCAAACTGATTTGAATTGTTCATAAGGTTGCCAATGTCGTGACAATGGCCCCATTTTTAATACTATTTCCTGCTATTTCCTTTTTTAGTTGGTCTTATTTTATTTGATTCTTTAATGTGTTTGATGTGTGCATATATAATCCAAAGCCATTTCGCTGACCACTTTCTTTTAGGAGATATTGGATATTAAGGGGTTGAACTGCAAGGGTGCCAATAATGTTGACCACAACTGTATCATCTGTTTACTTTTATTTTGCTTAAGACTGGAAATTATAAAATCCTGCCTGCTAGCCTAATAGCATGTCCTTGTCAGCATTCAGAGCCTCAGTCCAGACATTGAAACATTACAGTGGGCTGTGGCAGGTGTGATTATTACTTGTTTTTAATATAACTCTGACCCAAACTGGGATTTTAACTCCACCACCGCAGGTACCCAAATCATGGTATGACTGCCAGTCACTAGTTTGTCAGCTAGCAAATCCAAGACCTCTGAATCGTAAAACTAGCAGTAGTCACTTTTCACATGTATGTGCTCCCTGTTCAGCTTCTTGTAGATAGTAGAGCAAAGAAGATTATAAAATTTTAATTTAAAAAAAGAAAATCTATATGCCACATTCAGGGGCTGAAGGGTCACCAGTAGACAGTATTGACTCGATGGCACATATTGCATTGTATTGTATTGCATCACGATAAAGCATTCAAAGCGGTTTACAAAACAATAAATGCAAAAAAGTTAAAAGCCATCAACCACATTAACAATCCATCATAATCCAAGCCTCCTTCCCATGTCTCCCTTCCCCATTCCTGTCATCATTTTACCAAAAAATAACATCTCCACCCTGACAAAAAACATGAAGCGAGCAAGAAAAAACAAAACAAAAACGCACAGTCCTTATTGCTGTAACTCTCCCCCTGGAAACAGAAAGTTCTTAAGTTTTCTCCAAAACATCCCGCAATCCTGTTCCTGCTACATGGAAGCTTATTCCACATCACTGCCACAGTCACACATGCTCTGCTCTGCCATTTCTACAGCCGCACAAAGCTATGGTCCAAAGCAACTAAAACTTATCTGAACTTGAATGCAGCGGTTTCCCAGAGGAATACCACCACTGCGCCAGCCCCTCCAAAGATATAGGCTGACCCTCCCTTAAAATTCTAATAGTCAATTACAGCAAATACATCTTTCATGTATTAGAAACCAGTGAAGTTCCCTCAAAATATCTAGCACCGATTCCTGCCTGAAAGCATCCTTGCCACCATATTCTGAACTACTTGCAACCATCTTACCATTCTATATATCTGTGTAACACCGCATACAGAAGGTTCCAATATCAAAGTAACCAGGGCCTGTGTCACTGTGTGCATAGTATACAAATCCAAATGGGGTTCTCTGTGAACAAGCAGAAAGTCAGCCCTCGCATGTGGGTGATGTCTGCACCGACGGAGCACTCGCGGAAGCATCCCTCCAGCTTTCAAAGAAAGCCTTTGGGAGATGCCACCAAGCATGCATGGTCCCCTTCCCGTCCAAGGGTGCCACCTTGTTCATTCACCTTTTTTCTGTGGAGCCCTTTTGACATAGTCTGACTTGTCCCCAGAAAAAGTTGATTATTTTGTTCCTTGAGTTTCCAGCTCTCCTCCGGTATTGCACAGGCACTCTTCCTGCCTACCGACCTCAGTGCCTCGGCGTCTGGTTTGGTTCAGATTTTTGCAATTTCCGTTCCTTTTTCTTTTCTGGCGCCTTCGCGCTTCTTTTCTCCCGCTGGTAGCCCGGAGGGTCTTTGATCTCGCAGGGGTGCTTTTTTTCCCCCATGGCTACCAGTGGTTTTAAGAAGTGTGATCGGTGATCTAAATTCATGTCTTTGACCGACACACACGACTGCTGTCTTCATTGCCTCAGGCCAGACCATGATCTGGCAGCCTGCAGTCTCTGCAAGAGGATGTCCAGTAAGGCCCTCGAGCCGCCAGCAGCAGCACGACAGGTTTTTCCCCGAGTCCCTGGTATCTCCCAAAGCCAGGGCCTCGTCTGATGCCCCAACACCTCGGGCGGAGCTTTCCGTGCACGAGCCTCGTCGTGGGTCCTCAGAAAGGGGGTCTCCCTCAAGGGAACCCAGAAAGAAGAAGAAACCCTTGAAGGCGGTGTCCTTGGATGGTTCTGACCGGCTGGGAGCTTCCCCGGACCCAATCCCATAGTCTGAGGCGCTCATTTGAGGCATCAGAGGAGGAGCGACCTACAAAGGTCCCCCAGAAGGATCTGGCCGTGGACTGGCCTTTATCCTCAGACACCATCCTCGTCAAGGATTCCCTTTCAGGGGGAGCCGACATCTGGCCCGAGTCCCTCTGTGCCCACTCTGAAAGCTGCGGAGCCTTCTGGGCTGGAGTCCAGAATGGCAGCCCTGGAGCACAGTTTGTCTGCCTTCATGGACCAGCAGCGGGCGCTGTTGTCCGGTTTGACTGGTTCATCTGCCCCAACTATCGGGCCATCGACGTCCAAGACATCCCTGGAGGCCGAGCTGATCCTCAAGGTCCTTCAGCCTCAAGTTGATCCTCGGCCGAGGTCATGCTCCGAGTCCTGCTCATTGGGACCGCGGTCATCCCCAGCAAGTCTACCGGGTGCCGGCCGTGGAGTATGGGGGCCCTTGAGGCCAGCGGAGCAGCCCTCGGGCGAGTCCTCCACAGTAGTCTGAGTGGGAGACTGAGGACAAGGAGTCCCCTGATACCTGTCACCACCGTGACGTCCCTTCCGATTCCCCTGTGTTGGAACCTCGGTGGTGGTCCCCGCCCAAGGACATGGGTTTCTTGGACTTTGTCAAGGACATGTCCAAGGCCCTGGCATTCCCAACTGAGTCAGAGGACCCTCAGGCGGATGAGCTAGAGATCCTCCAGTATGAGGGCCCCTCTGTGGGAATCGCTAACGGTATCCATCCCTCCCATCCTGGAACGGCTCATGCTCCGCATGTGGGAGACACCGGCCTCGGTACCGGTGGTGAGCAGATGGCTCGACTCGATGTATCGGGTCTGCCGGAGCACGGGCTTCCAGAAGTCACAATTGCTGCATAACTCCATGGTGGTGGAGTCGGCCATGCATTGGCTGAAAAGCCAGAAGACGCACTCCTCGGTGCTCTCCGGCAGGGAGGCCCGCATCTTGGACGCCCTTGGCAGAAAGTGCTACCAGGGCTTGATGCTCCTCTGCCCCATCCAGGCCTACCAGCTGTACATGGGCATGTACCCGAGAGAACTGGTGAAGGAACTTGCCGGGTTCTCGGCTGGCCTCTCCGAGGAGCTTATGCAACGCTTCAATAGCCTGCCCAAGGCTATCCGTGAGTGCTCCAAATTTGTCTCTAGCAGCCTATGACTGGTTTGAGTCGGCAGCTCGAATAGCCATGGCGGGTATCGGTGCACGCTGCCAAGCTTGGCTTCAGTCGTCCAATCTTGAGCAGTGAGTTCAGGACAAACTGGTGAATGTCCCATGCCATGGGAAGAACCTCTTTGGCAAACCCATGATCGACAAGGTTGCTGAGCTGGAGACCGAGTTCATGACGAGGACCAGGCTTTCTAAGAAGACCACTGCCCCTCCCCGATGGAAGGGCTCAGGTAAAAAGCCCTTTTACACGAGGAAGGGAGCTGCTTAGTGAAACTACCCACCCTATCAGGCCTACCCGGCTCCCCAACAGGGTCAGCAGGCCAAAGGACATGGGCATGGCTCGCTCAAGCAAAAAGCTCCAAAACCCCAGGCACCGGCCCTGGCCCTAGCCCAGCCAGGGGGGAGCTTTTGACTCCTTGAGCCATAACCTCGCTACCCCAAGGAGGTCAGCAGCCCACTGGGGGATACCTAGCCCTCTATGCCCAGAGATGGATAGCCATCACCACCGATTCCTGGGCACTGAGGGTAGTCAGGGAGGATTATCTCCTCCATCTGGCTCAGACACGTGTACCATGTCAGGGCCATGGCGGCTTCGGTGGCAAACTTGTGCTCTGTCCCAATGGTGGACATCTGCTGGGCCGCCACCTGGTCTTCATTCCATAACTTTGCAGCTCATTATTGCCTGGAAAGAGTCCCGACAGGACAGTGCCTTCGGCCAGGCTGTGCTCCATAACCTTTTTGGGTCTAGGCAACTTCTACCCTCCGACCCTTCTGTATTCAGGCTACCGGAGTGCTGGTTCATCGGACACAGGGGTCCTACTGTGGTCTATGGACATAGATCGAATTGCTGCTGCTTGTGGCTCCCCTCTGGGGAGTCCTAGTCTTGCTATGGGCTTTTGGTAGTCTGTAGCTGGGGAGTCACATATGTGAGGACTTTCCTGCTGCTTCACAGGGAAAGCGTAGTTACTCACCTGTAACAGGTGTTCTCCTGGGACAGTCTGAATCAGTCCTCCCAACCCTCCCTCCTCCCCTTGGAGTTGCTTCTTTATCATCCTCTGTTTTTGCTGTCTTTTAGCTATGTCATCTGACTGAGCAAGATGGCACCCTTGGGCAGGAAGGGGAACACGGATGTGTGGTGGCATCTCCCAAAGACTTTCTTTGAAAGCTGGAGGGATGCTTCTGCGAGGTCTCCGTCAGTGCCGACGTTACCCATATGTGAGGACTGATTCCTGCTGTCCCTGGAGAACACCTGTTACAGGTGAGTAACTATGCTTTTTGGTTGCCCCACTATTTGCAGTCGCCCATAAGCTGACCTAACCATCTTGCAGATCTGTTAAATAATGAAGATCTAGAAATAAAGTATTACTAATGAATAAGAGAATTCTCTCTCTAGATATTTATGTAGGATTCCATAGGATAAATTTGATTTCCTGATTATCCAAAATGAGGTACAGTTAGGAAATAGGTTGTACCTGATTGCTTTTGAAAGCCAGAGGGGAATAAATGGGGAAGGAAAAGTTGTACATGTTAACTGCCTGGAAGAAATCAGATTGAAAATATAAGGAGGAAAAGAATAGGATACAGATGATTACAGTACTGTAGATGTGCTTAGAACTTTACCAGAGAATAATAAAATCTGACACTTTATACCTATCCATAGGAGAAGTATAGTTTTATAAACTTTCACAAGGTAAGTAGCAAAACTTAGGCTAGAACCCATGCCGTTCCCACTGCAAGCATCAACTACAAAGTTTTGGTCCTTAGTTCTAACTGCAGTGCCATGCTCTCTTTCCATATAAAACCATGCTAAAAGCTCTAGTACATAAATACTTGGAGCCAGCAATTATAGGTATGCATATAAAGCTAGCACAGGAAATAGATTCTAGTTTAGAGTATATCACATGGAGTTGCATTGCCTTTTAAAAAAAAGCTTTATGAAAAGATAAGCTTTATTGGGTATATGAATAAATGGTAATTGTGATATACACTACTTTGAAAAAATATTTAGAAATAGCTGGATAAACCACAGTCTAGCCAGTCATTTTTTTCCTGGAAGACCACACATATTCTGTACTATAGTTGAAGATATCAGTGGGGCTAAAGACTTTTTCAGACGGTTTATTTCCTTCTAGCAAGCCCAAAAATGTGAAGTGTGCTTCGTACAATCATAGCAACATTTATCAAAATATATAGTTTAGTTATGGCTACTTAGCGCACACATGCTTTTTTACTCAACACCCTAGCCAGAACAAGAACTGGGCATTTCTGAAACTTTAGGTATTGTGAAGGTGCCACTCTTTTTGCAACATACCATAGCTTTGCAGCATGATTTTCCAAACAGAAAATATGGGATTAGAACCTGCAGCTATCTGGTTACACTACAGAGGTGTGCTATCACTGAGCTGAAGGAGCAGCTCTCCAATACAGCAAGTGTGAGGACCTGTTCTCTTTAGTTAGATCACTTCTTTCCTTCCTCTTAATGCTACCTCATCATAAATATACAGATCTAAGTCCTGTTCTGCTATTGTAAAACCAGTATTCCATTGGTTCCTACAGTCCAATCCAGACTCGTGGGTTGTGTCCCTTTTCCTGCAGATGGAGACTGAGCATTCTAGCCTTTTGGTGATGTCACTACTAAAGGAGTCAGTGCTCCTTCCACCAAATCAGTATATTTGTCTCCAGCAGATGTGGGACAGCCCCTGTAGCCTGGACTCGTCTGTGGGTTTCTTGAGCTAGAATTCAAAGATAAAAAGAAAAGAGAGGGATTTCTTCCTGCTTGTGATTCCTGTGTCAAACAATTGAGGCAGAGTGCTAGATTTAAAGTGTGAGCAGCTGCTGTGGTGACTAGGTCTGCCCCAGGGCGCTGAGATCGTTTAGTCAACGGTAGGGCCCTTGGAGGAGTAGGGGCCTTCATTCCTCTTGTTCTAGCAATCTTCAGACTTCCTGCCCAATTTCCTGGTACCCTTTGGTGGGTTAGAGGACTCAGGGCTTGCTGCTGTGTGTGAGTGTGCCTTGGTGCAGTGAATGTTTCCTTCAATTCAGCTGCAGCTGTTCAGGGTCTTGGGTTTTGGTGTGAAAGTGGGTCGGGGGGGGGAGGCGAGTGTGGCAGTGGTTTGGGTTACCCATGGGGATTGGAGTGTTAGTTTCCCGCCCTAGCATGCAGGCCGGTAAAGTGCCTTGCATGGGCTGCGGGAGCAGGCAGACTCACCTGTCAGCTTTGGGCCTTTGTGGACCTGCGAGGCTGAGGGCCGCAAGGCAGGAACTTCTTTCGGAGAGCAGTTGAGCTTGGTGGGGGCATCCCCAGGAGATTCTGAGACGGGGGGGGGGGGGGGGGTCCAGAGCAACGGTTTTGGTGGGAATCGTGCCCATCTTGTTGCCAGCGTCAACTGTGGCCATTTTGTCAGCATCTGTGGGATTTTTGCTGTCATCAGTGCTGATGACTGGACAACAGCAGGCAGAGCAGAGGCCCCTTGGGCACAGACAGGTAGGCCAGGGGTTTCTTCCAGTGCCAGGCTGTCAGGCTGCGGTGCCCTTTTCACCACACTTTGTTCTATTGTTGCATCAGGCTTACTGCATCAAGCAAGGCCACAGCCAGAGCACCACAGGGAGCAGCCGCATGAGTGGTTGGCAGAGGCCTCAGGAGGGCCAGTGGTCACAGAGGAAGATCAGGCGTCTGCACACTCCCTAGGGTCAGAAGACCCTTTGGAGAGTCCCCTCGGGCCTGGAACAAGTGGAGGTGCTCTTAGGGCCCTTGAGGACTTATTGCAGGTGAGAGAGGATCCCACTATAGTAAAGGTGTTCCGTCGGAAGGAGCTGTTGGCATTGATCACGGATTCATTAGCAACGTTAAATATCTCTATGGAGACCCTGGCATCAGATCCACCGCTGGAGGATCCGTTACTGCAGGGGATATGTATGTCAGAGAATGTTTTTCCCATGCACAGGGTTCTAAAGCAAATGATTGATTTGGAGTGGGAAGCTTCAGAGGTGGGCCTGCGTGAACAAGCACATAGCTATTAGTTTACATTATAGAGCACCAAAAGCATCTCCTGCTGAACTGGCCTCAACGCTCGAGACTATTTGTGCCATCACTTCACCTTGCAAGCCCTCCATAGTGCTAGGTGACTTTTAACCTCAAGTCAATAAACTGCAGAGACTCCGAGGCCTTCCTTCAAGCAATGTCTTCACTGCAGTTCACCCAAATAGTTAACGCACCTACACACATATATGGTTATTCGCCTGACCTCATCTTTGCATCCAATGATCTAACTTTAAGTGGTCTAATTTCAACTCCTACCATCACCTCAGTTCCTTGGACAGATCATTACATAATTAGGATAAAGATCTTATTACAAACAAAAAAATAGTTATATGAGCCTAGACAACAATTGCTTTCACAGACGGTTCAAGAACTTTGACAGGGATTCATTTGTACAGGACACTTTACCTCATCTGTCCACAGATTCAGTGGATCTCGAGACACAAGTAACCAAATGGAACTGCATTATTTCCAATGCAGCCAGAACGACAGACATGAGACCAAAGAAACAAAGGATTAATAGGCTCCATCACAAGCCATGGTATTCAATAGCTATACGTCAGATGAAAAGAGAGCTCAGAAGAATAGAGCGTAAATGGAGAATAAACAAGACAACAGTTTTAAGGCAACTATACTTAACAAAACAAAAGCAATATGACGAACGTATTAAACACTCTAAAAAAGAATGCCACACAAACATAATAAATTCGTCCATCAACAAACCTAGAGAGCTTTTTGAAATCGTAAAGAGTCTAACAAAAGAGCAAAAAACAGAAGGTGAAGCTCAAATTGAACCGCAGAGTTATGCAGACTATATCAAGGAAAGATTCCACTCTAAGGAAAAAAACAATATGTAGACTTAACTTAAATTTAGACTCGATTTCCAGGATCTGGGATACCTTCTATTCTCCTTCAAATGAGCAACTCTCCCACATCATTTCTTCTATAAATACAAGCACTGCTCCCACTGATCCATGTCCAGTATCATGGATTAAGACCACAAAGTCAAGTTTCATTCACATCATACACAACATTGTGCAAAATTCCCTCACGCAAGGTATGTTACCAGAGCAATTAAAGCTTGCCACTGTTAGACCAATACCGAAGAAGACATCGCTAGACAAGAACAACCCGACTGCTTACCGGCCAATATCCAGTATACCCTTTTTAGCGAAGATCATTGAAAAGACAGTACAAATGCAACTTCAAGAACACATTGATGTTCACGCGCCTTTAGATGACAACCAACATGGTTTTCGCCCAAACCACGGAGTTGAAACTTTAATGATTTACCTCTTTGACAGCATACTCCGTACCATAGATGACATTAAGAAGGGTATCATAATGATTTTCATAGACATTTCTGCTGCATTCGACTCTGTAGATCACAAAAGGTTACTAGATAGACTAGAAGAAATTGGTCTATATGGGACCACATTAAAATGGTTCCATTCCTATCTGACAGAGAGACATTTACAAGTAAAGATAGGGCAAAAAACATCTCAACCCATAAAAGTTATACAAGGTGTACCACAAGGTTCAGCTCTTTCATCTCTTCTTTTCAATATTTATATACAGCCCATATGCAACATTCCGATGAAATATGGCATTAAATATACTATTTATGCTGATGACATTATGATATTCACAACTGTCTCTGTTGATAACCCTGATTATTCCAGCATTACAGAGTGTCTCTCAAAAATGTCTACTTGGTGTAAAAACAACAACATGGAAATCAATTTTAGCAAAACAGAAGCTCTGTTCGTAACTCGTAACCATGATTTTGCTCATCCACCTGACATCATGATAGATAACTCAACTATTCCTATTAGATCAAAAGTAAAATAACTTGGTGTGACTCTGGATAATGAATTGAATCTTAATTCACACATAAGCTCAGTCGGGGCTGTGGGAGGGGGAGGAGCAGCAGCAGGCCGGCATAAGAGAAGCCGCCGCCGGCGGGAAAAACTCCCTTTCCATCTTCCTCCCCTGATCGGGGAGAACAACGCTACCAGGCCATCCGGCCCTCCTGGGAAGCCCCTCCAGCTCAGTCGGGGCTGTGGGAAGGGGAGGAGCAGCAGCAGGCCGGCATAAGAGAAGCCGTCGCCGGCGGGAAAAACTCCCTTTCCATCTTCCTCCCCTGATCGGGGAGAACAACGCTACCAGGCCATCCGGCCCTCCTGGGAAGCCCCTCCAGCTCAGTCGGGGCTGTGGGAGGGGGAGGAGCAGCAGCAGGCCGGCATAAGAGAAGCCGCCGCCGGCGGGAAAGCTCCCTTTCCATCTTCCTCCCCTGATCGGGGAGAACAACGCTACCAGGCCATCCGGCCCTCCTGGGAAGCCCCTCCAGCTCAGTCGGGGCTGTGGGAGGGGGAGGAGCAGCATCAGGCCGGCATAAGAGAAGCCGCCGCCGGCGGGAAAAACTCCCTTTCCATCTTCCTCCCCTGATCGGGGAGAACAACGCTACCAGGCCATCCGGCCCTCCTGGGAAGCCCCTCCAGCTCAGTCGGGGCTGTGGGAGGGGGAGGAGCAGCAGCAGGCCGGCATAAGAGAAGCCGCCGCCGGCGGGAAAAACTCCCTTTCCATCTTCCTCCCCTGATCGGGGAGAACAACGCTACCAGGCCATCCGGCCCTCCTGGGAAGCCCCTCCAGCTCAGTCGGGGCTGTGGGAGGGAGAGGAGCAGCAGCAGGCCGGCATCTCCTGCCCGGCCGCAGCTCTCCCAGGAGGGATCGAGCACGCGGCGAAGAAAAGAACGCCCTCCGGTCCTCTTCAGCCCTATCCGGGCAGCCCAGCCACAATAAAAAGGAGCGCCATCGGGCGCACCCGCGCCTGGCGGGCCCGCGCCTGAGGGCCTCGCCAGAGGGCCCTTTGGCGTGGCCCTTAGGCAGCTGGCCCACACAACACAGTGGCCATTGCAGTGAAGTCCAACTCCATACAACCCAGCAGCTTGAGCTCCTATGTGTTGAGCTCGCTCACCAGCAAATCTTTCACTTCTCCTCGTAAAGCCCAGTGCTAGCGAAAGTCTCCAAGTGATAGGAACCGAGCAAACCTCTCAAACCTCTCTCATCAGATGATCCTGCTCTCATGCTGCTTACCGCAAGTATAGTCCCACAATCCTAACCTCCGGATACTAACATCAACAGCCTTATCAATATCAGTTTACATTGTACTGTTGTCAGTAATTCCTTAATGCTATCTAAACATTGCACTGTTAACATTGTACTTTAGTCAGTAATGGTTACTATTGCACTGTAGTCAGTAATTGTACGATAGTCAATAATTGTTACTATTGTACTGTAGTCAGTAATTTCTTACTGCCATCTCGCCACTGTACTGTTACCATTGTCCTTTAGTCAGTATTTGTTACTATTGTACTGTTGTCAGTAATTCCTTACTACAATCTAGCCATAGTACTATGGTTAACAATTCCTTAATGCTATCTAGCTAGTTAACATTGCATTGTTGTCAGTAATTCTCCCCACAATACTTGTCCACAATCACAAGGAATTCTGCCCTAATCTACCCATTTCACAATCACACAGTGTCCTGCCACAATGGGTTCCCCCTTCACCACCATAATCGGATGTTACATCATCCTTGCTAGTTGGTTCTCCTGCTCTCTTACCTTAACCCCTCCTTCCAACCAGATTCCAATATTACAAAGCCATGGAAGAAGATGGTCTGGTGCATCCCGTCACAATGTAAATTGGGATGCCCGCGCACGTCACCCGCATCTGCTACACATTGCGCTCCAGCACTCTGTGCAATCCAAGAAGGTGGAAAACTCCTACCCTCATAACCTAAAATGTGCCCTCATTAATGCCCGTTCTATCCGAAAGAAGTGGCCAGCTGTCATCGACTTGATTTCCCTCCACGACCTTGATATACTCTTAGTCACTGAGACATGGCTATCCGATGAGGACAACGTCATACTCAACCAACTCCTCCCTCCGAACTTCACAGCTCACACAAGTCATAGACGAGACAAAAGAGGAGGAGGGGTGCTCATCATCACCAGAACAGATCTCTACTTCCAGACGGTTGACGCCACCAACGCTAATCACCTTGAAACTGTCACCATATCCAACAAACGCTGCTCAATCAACCTGCTCTACAGAGCACCTTCAGCTTCTCCGGATGATCTTGCTGCAATAATTGACCTCGCCTCCAACACGCATAACCCAAACATCCCAAACTGGATCCTAGGTGATTTCAACCTGCCAACACTGCAGGACAATCAAGTGTTATCCTTCCTTGATGCCCTTACAAATCTCGGCTTCAAACAATTAGTGAAGGAACCTACCCATACTAAGGGAAATATTCTGGACCTAGTATTCGCCCCTCAGATATCTCTTAACACATCACATGACCCGATAACGTCCATAACTCCTGTTCCATGGTCAGATCACAAACTGATCATCCTCCAGATCCCTTCGCACAAAACTGAGTCAAAGTTCAATAAGATACCAAGCAACACTACAAGACTTCACTCCAGATGTTTCAAGCCTTTCAACAGAGACCTTATCCTCATGGAAACGCAACAACTCATTAGCGAAACCACCATGAACCTTGACGACCTGATTACTCACTGGAACAAGTGCCTTAGTGCAATCGCCCTACGCACACCAACTAACAAGCCCCCAAGGAAAAGAATGAACGCTCCATGGTACACAGCCGATCTTAGAGCCTCTCTTACCCAATTACGGAAACTCGAGAAGCGCTGGCGCCGATCCCACTCTTCAATTGACCAGACTGCATACAACTGTCATCTGGCTGCTCACCGCAAGGCAACCACTGATGCAATGAAACAATACTACTCAGAGACCTTAAAGAGATCTCTTAATAAACCCCATGATCTTTTTGACCTAGTCAAGACTCTATCAAAGGAACCAACCCCCGGACCGCAATTTGAGATTCACCCACAAGATTTTGCTAACTATGCACAATCCAAGATATGCCGGATTATCAACATCTCGACTACAACCACCACCCCTGAACGAGATGGCCCCACAGCTCTAACCATATTCTCTACCCCTACCAAAAAAGGAATTGAAGACACGATTATGGCCCTCAACACCACCACATCTCAGTCTGACCCATGCCCAGCCTTCTGGATTAAGGAGCTCCGCAGCCACTTCAGCCCAATACTATCCAATATAATGAACCTCTCCTTCACAACAGGTTCCTTCCCCTCCGCTCTTAAGCACACCTCTATCAGACCTCTTTTGAAAAACTGCAAACTCGACCCCCAAAAAGTGGATTCATATAGACCTATATCCAGTATTCCGTTACTTGCGAAGATCATTGAAAAAGAGGTACAACGACAACTACAAGATCACGTCGACATTGCCTCACCATTAGACCCCTGCCAACATGGTTTTAGGGAATCCCACGGAGTGGAAACCCTTCTTACCACCCTCTTCTGCAGGATAATCACTGGCATTGATGACATCCGTCAAGGATTTGCTCTCATCTTTCTGGACATCGCTGCAGCTTTTGACTCAGTAAGTCATGAGCTTCTCTTAGGTCGACTATTTGAGAAAGGAATTACTGGTAGAGCGCTTGATTGGTGCAGATCTTACCTGTCTGGAAGATGGCAGCATGTGCGTTCTGGAGGGATGACATCAGAACCTTTCCACCAAAGCCAGGGAGTCCCACAAGGTTCTTCCCTTTCGGCCCTCTTGTTTAACATTTACATGCAGCCAATTTGCAAGATCATCCGATCCTTCAATGTCGACTGCATGTTATACGCTGATGATGTCCTGCTGTACATACCCTTCTCTACGGAACATCCGGACCTCTCTCCACTGACGAGTTGCTTCAACGCAATATCTGACTGGCTTCTCTCCCAAAACCTCCGAATACAACATAAGAAAACGGAAGTACTCTTCATTACTAGGAACACTAACTTCACACCACCACAATTCCTTAAAGTAAAAGAAGCAGAGCTACAAACTAAACCATCAATACGCTACCTGGGAGTCACCTTGGATCAGCGCCTAGACATGAAAGCCCACATAGGGAACACAGTCAGAGCAGTATACTACAAGATCCGCTCACTTCGGCATTTACGATCTATGCTGGAACCAAATGACTTCAGGACTATATACCAGGCATTGATCATACCTCATTTTGATTACGCCAATGCCATCCTTCAAGGCCTGCCCCTATCCACCCTACACCCGCTGCAGCTCGCCATGAACGCTGCAGCAAGGGTCATCCATGGAGCCCCCAGAAGCGACCACGTGACACCTCTGTTGATACAATTACATTGGCTACCTATCCAGGCTAGAATCGTTTTTAAGACTCTGTTACTCACTTTTAAAGCTATTAACAAGCTCTCCCCTGAATCAATAATGGCCCTCATCCATACCATATCTCCTAATAGAGCAAGGAGATCCACAGCTACAAACACCCTAAAAGTCCCGAAAGCATTAACAGTTTGCACTTCATCTACAGCCAACAGGGCGTTTAGTATCAGCGCACCAAGATGCTGGAACGCATTACCTCCAGATATCCGGGCTATTAAGGGCCTTACGCAGTTTAGGAAAGCCCTCAAGTACCATCTTTTCAATAAGTACCTCATAGAACCCAACCTCACCCACCGAGACAGAGATGCAACCCACTAAGCAAATATATGGTTTCCCAACAACATGCCAAGAAAGATTCTCTAACCCTTAGTGGTGCATTTGTTTCTATAGAATTCATGATCATACAACCTTATGTAGCAATATTTGTAAATAGTTTACAAGCTTATGTAGCAAGTTTTTGTAAATAGTTTACCCCTGTTATCTAAGTTACTTGCCCTGTTATCTGTAAACTCATACATGTTAACTGTACTGAGCGTTTCTGTTCCATGTAAACCGCGCTGATGCTGAATAGTGCGGTATATAAGAGAATGTAAATAAAATAAATAAAATAAATAAAGTAAGAAATGCCTACTACAGAATGAAGATCATCAGAAGACTAAGGCCCCTTCTCGAGACCGTTCACTTTCTAAATGTTTGTCAAGCGTTAATTACCCCATTATTTGACTTCTGTAATCCTATATACTTGGGTTTATCTAAACAGTCTCTCAAGCCTTTACAGCTAGCGCAAAACACCGCTGCAAGAATAATTTTTGGATTATCTAGTAAAGAGCATATAACTCCCATTTTGAAAGAGCTTCATTGGCTACCCATAGCATCTCGTATTAAATATAAAACAATAATATATATTTTTAAGATCAAACACTGTTCTGCAGAAAGCCTGAATTCTCTCATTCAGTCAGATATCAGCAACAGACCAAGAAGAAGGGAGTCTTCCAACAGAGTCAGCACCTCAAATGATGTTAGAAAAACATGTAAGTTCACCTCAGAGAGGGCATTCTCTTTTGCGGCACCTACCATCTGGAACTCTCTACCTTATGATTTAAGAGCAGCTCAAGACCTCAATGACTTTAGGAAACAACTGAAAACGGTCTTGTTTATTGAATACTACGGTCATGTAAACAATTAATTTTTTGGAAAAATCAGTCATATATATGTTGTATAATAGCTCACATTATAGTATAGCTCACCATGTAGATAGCGCAACTTATTCCAAGACACTATGTCATATTTTTATCAAACTATGTACCTATTATCACTGATTGTTTTCACTTTTGCGTTTTGTGTTTTTCGTATGTTAAACCGCTTTGATTACATGATAAGGCGGTATAGAAATCCAATTAAATAAATAAATAAATGTAGCACCTTTATCCCATACCTGCTGGCAAACGGGAGTGTTTCCAGCTCCCAAAGGTGGATCCCCTGGTGTCAGCAGTGACTGAATGTACCACCATCCCTCTGGAAGGAGGGGCAGTGCTAAAGGACCCCCAGGATAAGAAGCTAGAGATGCTATTGAAGCAGGCATTTTGAGGTCAATGCATTGGTCTTGTAGGCTTCAGTGTGTGGAAGCTATGTGGCAAGGACCTGCATGCGGTGGATTCAGGGACTTGTGGCAGCTGAAAAGGGACTGGTCAGGGCCATTCCGGAAACAGTGCATATAGACTCGGGAGTAGCATACCTGGCGGATGCCTTCTATGACCTCCTTCGGGCGTCGGCCAGAGGTATGGCATCCATGGTAGCCACAGACGTTTGCTGTCTCTAAGGAACTGGTCCACAGATGTTTCCTCCATGCACAGTCTTAGTAGACTACCTTTTCGGGGAAAGCTTCTTTGGGGAGGTTCTCGAACAGTTGGTCAAGAATTTAGGGGAGTCTAAACCTGCTCGCTTGCCGGAGGACAAGCCTAAATCTCAGAAATTGGTGGTGTCCACATTGAGAGGACGGGCATGGGATTTCCATAGGTTTAGGGCAAGATTTGCACCTTATCAGAAGCCTAACTTCCCGGCGAGGAGGCATTTATTTCGTGGGGGTAGAGGATCTGGTAGGGGTTCCGTTACTGGGACCAGTTTGTGTCCCAAGAAAGCATAATAAGATTAGGGGGGGCTCAGGCAGAGCCTGTGCCAGTGGGTGGCCACCTGTGGCAGTTTTACCCAGCCTGGGTCCACTTTATTGCAGACCGTTAGGTGCTGGAGATCGTTTGTGCAGGTTCTACCCTGGAGTTTGCGTGCATGCTCACAGATGCCTTCATGATGTCACCTTGTAGCTCTCTGGGAAAGCAGTCAGCGACACGCTCCATCATTTGATTCAGCTGCGCACAGTGGAGCTGGTCCCCCAGAACCAACAGGGTCAGGGACACTAATCCCTCTACTTCGTGGTACCAAGAAAGAGGAGTCATTCTGGCCCATCCTCGAGCTCAAGTATGTCAATCGAGCATTGCACGTGCCTTATTTTCGGATGGAAACCTTGTGATCCGTCATTGTGGCAGTGCGGCACGGAGAGTTTGACTTTCCTGGACCTCACAGAGGCCTACCTGCATGTTCCCATTCGACCGAAGCATCAGCGGTACCTGCGCTTCGCAGTTCCCATAGGACACTTCCAGTTTTAGGCCCTACCATTTGGACTCACCATGGTGCCACGCACCTTCACCAAGATCATAGTGGTGGTCCTGGCCCGGCTGCAGAGCCAGGGAGTTCTGGTTCATCCCTACTTGGACGACTGTCTCATTCAAGCAAAGTCACATGTGGAGAGTCTAGATGCCACTCAGTGGATCCTCAACCTCTTACAGAGTCTGAGATGGATGGTAAATTTAGCCAAAAGCTATCTGGCTCCATCTCAGGATCTTCTGTATCTGCGGGCTCACTTTGACATGGCACAAGGCATGGTATTCTTACCGGAAGAGAAGTGCAGGAAGATTCAGGGTCAGATCCGATGGTTCCTAGTGCAGCGGTCGCAGTCAGCGTGATTTTACCTCCAGGTTCTGGGTCTATGGCATCAATGCTGGACTTAGTGCTGTGAGCTGATGGAGCAGGCAGACTCACCGAGGGCTCTACTCTCCTGGTGGTCGTCTCAGCAGCACTCCTTGAGTCATCGACTGCTCTGCCCATTGGAGGTGCGCAGCAGTCTGGCGTGGTGGCTGTCGCTGGACAACCTCACAAGGGGGGGATACCTCTGGAACAGCTGAAGTGGGTAGTTGTCACAACGGATGCCAGTCTCTCCGGTTGGGGAGCACATGCTTGACACAGATCGAGCAGGTATTTGGTCCCCAGAACAGATACAGTGGTCCTCTACCATCTGGAGATGAGGACGGTATGCCTAGCTTTCCTGGAGTTTCAATCCCCGGTCCAGCACCCGGCAGTCAGGGTGTTATTGAACAATGCCTCCACAGTCACCTACGTCAATCTTCAGGGCGAAACAGACAGCACAAGTCTGGCAGAAGAGATTGCCCCACTACTATGGTGGGCAGAGGGAAATCTCTCTCAACTGTCGGCAGCTCATGTGACAGGGAAGGAGAATGTGCAAACCGACTTTCTGAGCATGCATCAGCTGGATCCAGGGGAGTGGTCCTTGGCAGATGCAGTCTTCCGACAATTGACACGGTGCTGGGGACTACCAGTCTTGGATCTCATGGCGGTGGCGGAAAATGCCACGGTCGAGCGCTTCTTCAGCAGATGCAGTGAGTGAATGTCTAAAGGACTCGACGTATTCATGCAGAGCTGGCCAGAGGAGGAGGGCCTGCTCTGTGCCTCCCCCCGTCACCTCTCATTGGTTATCTGATTCAGAGGGTGGAGGCTCATGCAGAACTGGTAATCTTAGTAGTTCTGGATTTGCCATAGCGGCTGTGGTATGCAGGCCTAGAGCACCTGTTGATGGACAGACCGTGACGGCTGCTGATGAGGCAAAACCTTTTGTCGCAGGGTCCGGTCCTCATGTCTCAGGTGGATTGATTCTTGCTTACTGCTTGACTCATGAGAGGTCTTCCTTCAGGCATCGAGGGTACTCTGCTTCGGTGATTGCTACCTTGTTGCTGTTTTATGTACGAATTTGGAGAGTGTTTGAGACCTGGTGTGCAGAGCGACAGAGGCGCCCTTCTGAGGCCTCTATCCAGATGTTTTGGCCTTTTTGCAGGATGGTTTTGAAAAAGGGCTAGCCTTGAATTTTTTTCGGGTGCAGATTCCAGCATTGGCATGTTATTGGGGATGTGTTCAGGGGGTCTCCCTGGCAGCTCATACAATGTGGCCGGGTTTCTCAGAGCGGTCAAGCTTCTGAGACCACCATTGCGGCCCTGTGTTCCCTCTTGGGATCTTAACTTGATGATGGTGGCTTTCTCGGCAGTACCATTTGAATCATTGACGGCGGTGGCGTTGCTTAAGGATCTTATCCTAAAAGTGTTTTTTCTGGTATCCATTTGTTCGGCTCGAAGAATTTCAAAGCTGCAGGCCTTGTCCCATTTGGAGCCCTACCTTCTGATGGCAAAGGACAAAATAGTTTTGTGTACGGTGCCCTCCTTTTTGTCTAAGGTGGTGTCACCTTTCCATCTCAATTAGACTGTGGTTCTGCCGTTACATAAGAGATGCCATATGTCAGACCAAGGTCCATCAGGCTCAGTAACCTGTTTCCAACAGTGGCCAATCTAGGTCATAAGTACCTAGCAGTTTCCCCAAAAGACACAGGTTCCACAATGCTTGTATTAGGTCAGTCAGTGATATCCCGGGTCCCTTTTAATAATGGTTTATGGACCTTTCCTCCAGGAATTTGTCCAAACCATTTTTAAACCCAGCTACACTAACTGCTTTTACTGCATCCTCTGGTAACAAATTCCAGAGTTTGATTACACAGTCTTTCCTAAGAGCAAGGATGATCGGCTCCACACGCTGGATGCGCGGCAGGCCCTGCAGCAGTACTTGCGGGCTACAGAGTTGTTCCAGAAATCAGATTTTGTTCTCTTTAGGAGTCCCCTGTAAAGGGGAGGTGGCCACATGGTTGAAAGAGGCGATTGACTTGGCCTATCTTTTGAAGGGCAAATTGGTGCCCTCAGGTCTGCAGGCACATTCTATCAGAGTGCAGGCTGCTTCTTGGGCGGAGTATGTGCTGGTTCCTCCAGTGGAGCTTTGCCAGGCAGCCACTTGGGCATGCATACTTGCATGCTTTTGTTTGTCGTCATAAGCTGGATTTGCAGACGCATTCGGAGGCGTGGTTTGGGGCTCAAGTGTTGGAGGCCAGGCTTGCCAATCCCACCAGATTTTGAGTACTGCTCTGGTACATCCCATGAGTCTGGATTGGATTGTACAGACGCTATGGAAGGCAAAATTAGACTTACCTGCTAATCTTCTTTCTATTAAGACCTACAGTCCAATCCAGAGCCCACCTTTCTCGATATAGTGGCAAGCCCAGTTCAGATGGTTAGCATATAGAAGACTAGGAGTTTCCTCTGGTGACGTTTCAGGAGTTCTTTCTAGGTTGAAGGGTTCAGTTCTGGGTGCTTGGGGGAGCCGGTGGTAGCCTTGGTCTCCTCGGGCTTCACTGAGTCACCATAGCATAGTTTGCATGTATATAGTTGTCCATAGGGGCGTTCTTGGTTTTTCTTAGATTCTTCTCTGACATGGGAATACTGGCTTGGTGGGAGGAGTGCTGGCTCCTTTAGTAAAATGCTCAGTTTCCCATCTGCTGGAAAGGGAACACAACCCATGAGTCTGGATTGGACTGTAGGTCCTAATGAAAAGAAAATTAACAGTTAAGTCTAATTTTACCATTTTACTATCTCCTTGCTGGTGTAAATTCCTAAATATAGTGCCATATATGCCTAAACAAAATAACTTACATTTATTTTTTCTGTTGGCAAGCAGGATGAAGTCAAACACAGTAATAGATAACACTCAAAAGCACCAATACAGACCAGCTCTTAAAGCTCAGAAAAGCCAAAAAAAGGTTTTCAAAGCGTGCACAAATCTGAGTAACCAGCATTTTGCTAGTCCCCTCAATCTTTTTGCCACATTACTATGCAGATGTTTTTAATTTAATTCCAGTTTTTTGTTCTGCTTGTTCCAGCAGTTCTAAGTGGATTGCAAACATTAAAAATACCTCCAAAACTTAAATACATTAAAAGCTTAACCATATAATAAACAGCACAATTGCCTCCATCCAACAAGTATTCAATTTATTGCAGTTCAGTGGTTTCTTTTGAATGATCTTTTAAAAATTGTATGACTCTCCTGTCTAACTTTGAAGGGAAGGGTATTCCATTCCTTAGCTGCCCTATAAACAAACATTTCCATATTGTCCTGCTAGACCAGTCCAGACAAGTGGGTGTTCCCCTACCACCAGATTGGTGGAGACAAAGAGCCAATGAAAAGGCCAGGTTTCAATGACATCACTCCCATGCCTCTACCCACCTTGGCCACCAGAGGTTTCTTCAGTATTTCCTTGTCTCCAGCAGATGGTGGATAGATTTTCTGCACTCTGAAGAAAATTCAGAGGAATAGATTGATATAAACACTCATGAAGACCATCAGATTACTAGCTCATGCCTCTAAATTTGACCAAGTTACTCCCCTGCTTATCCATTTTCACTGATTACCTATCCAGTATCACATTCAGTACAAAACTCGCACGGGTCCATAAGATCCTCCACTCGGGCTCACCTTCATGTCTTTCATCCAGCATCATTCCTCACATCCCTTCGCATATCTTACGTTCACTCAAACAATCTGTCTCCCCCTCCATCTGTGCATGACGACTCCATCCAGTATTCTGCTTTTTATTTCCTTAGTCCAAATTTATGGAACACTTTTCCACCTGATCTCTACCTAGAGTTCTCCTACTCTAAATTCATATCTCTCCTTAAGACCCACTTCTTTCAATTAGCATTCGATCTAGCCCCTCAGTAGCATAGAACCCATCATCCCCTCTCTCCTTCCCCCTAACTTGACTACGTGCTGCTCTTGGCCCCTGTCCTGCCTCCCTTTTGTTCCCTGTCTCATTAGTCTGTTTACTCCTTTCCTTTTTTTTTTTTTTTTTTTTTTGGATTTCCTTTATATTTTTCTGATGTTTTTATTGTACACCACTCTGCCATTCTGAAGGGCAGTATATAAAATTTTAATAAACAGAAACCACCTTGAGGGCAGCTCTCTCACTTGAGTGTGACGTGAGAGGCTCCACTAGACTTCAGTCTTTTCAGTAATCATAGGAGAAGGGAAAGTTAGTGCAGAGCTGTACTATCATAAGAGCCTGTTAAGCAGCCAGAAAATTGGAAGGATTGGAAGCGTTCAGCAGCCTTACACAACCTCAGCGCTCCTTCCTTCTCTATCCCCTCTGCTTTCTTCCGAAAATTTCAGAAGGCTCTCGGAGGAATCTGCCTGCCAGCCTCCTTAAACACAGTACCTGCAAAGCCGGAGAAACAGTTTCAGGGGAGTAGAGCTGAGCCCAGCACGGATTTCTGCCTGGGACTCTCAGGGGGGTGAATACAAACGCTTGACCTTGTCATTGTCCTTATTGGGGGCACCCGATTCCATCCGTATGGGTGCACTTTGGGGGGTGGACTGCTGATGCATGTGGGAGTTTCTTGCCATTTTCTGCATGTGTTAATAGCATTTTTTTACTACTGCGTGCGTTCCGCCTCAGTGACTCCTATGCGTGTTCCTATCCAAGCACCTGTAACGCATGTTGCTGTATAAGTGCTGTTTCATATCGTCCTGCTAGACCAGTCCAGACAAATAGATTGTGTTCCCCTACCAGCAGATTGGTGGAAACAAAGAATCAATGAAAAACTAGGTTTCAAGGACCACATTCCCATGCCTCTGTTTGGCTCAGGCATCAGAGGTCCCTTCAGTATTTCTTTCTCTCTTATAGATGATGGATGGATTTTCTTCTCTCTGTAGAAAATCTGAAGATTGAGAGGAAAAGAGATTAAATGCTCGTGAATGACCACCTCAAGCCCTAAAAAGATGACTCTCTCACTTGGCATGGGAGGCTCCACTAGACTGCGGTCTTTTTGGTAACCATAGTAGGAGGGAAAATTGGTTCAGCTCCATGCCCTTATCATGATAAGGGCCTGTTGAGCAGCCACAAATTGGAAGGATCTGGAAGAGTACAGCAGCCTCACACAAACTCAGCACTCCCTCCCTCCCCCTTCCCCACCTGCTCTCTCCCGAAGATTGCAGAAGGATCTCAGAGGGATCTGCCTGCCAGCCACCTTTCACACAGTGCTACTGAAAAATAAATCCAGCCTGTGAAGCAGTTTTAGGGGAGTAGAGCTGAGTCCAGCACGGATCCTACGCCTATGAGGGCTCTCAGATGGTGAGCATGAAAGCTTGACCTTGTCATTGTTCTTGTTGGGGGCTCTCAGTTCAGTCTCTGAGGGATGCAATTCAGGGTGAACTGCTAGTGACGGCGCTATGTAAGTTTCCTGCTGTTTTCTGAGTGCATTAGTAACATTTTTTCCTATTCTGCGTCTGTGGGTCGCACGGCCCTAACATGTGTTCCACCCAGGCAGCTCCATCACGTGCTCCTTCCCTAGTGCCTGTAACAAGCGTTCTGTAAAAGTGCAGTTAACATGTGCTTGTTGGCAGATGCAGCCTTAAAGCATGCTCTTGTGATACTTAACCTAACTCTGTCTTCTTCCAGGAAACATTGTTTGACCTGTGGCAAGTGAGAAGCCTCATCTTTGGATTCTGGACTCTGCCTTTCCTATATGGCAACTTCTGAGTCACCCCTGGAGGGCATGCTTTCCCCTTTTCAGCCAGGGGCTAATTAGTCCACCCTTACCTGCCTCAGGGCAGGAGGTGCAAGATGGTGCTAAGGGTAAGGATGCTCAGCTGGCCGGGGGTTCTGGCAACTGGGCTGTGAGCTGCTCTTCATCCTCTTGGGGGTCTGTAGCAGCTATGTCCCCTGGTGTTGGGGAGCCTTTTCCAAGAGGAGAGCTTCTGGAGTCTGGATTGTCGCCCACAGAATTCTTTTCCTTTTTGCATGCTCCTTCTGGCATGGAAATTCAGACTCTGCAGCCTCTGGGTGCCCCCGGGTGCAGTCTCTTAGCCCTACTCGATTTCCTTTGGCTAAGAGTTCCCCGGTGCAGGACACTCCCTGAAGATGAGGAACACTTGGGAGCTGTCCGATATGTTGACTATACCTCAGATACAGATGAATCTGTATTGGGCAGCTTCAGAAGACTATGAAGAGGCCGGCATACTCCACTTGTTCCAGAAGGAGGAATTGGTGGCATTGATTTCCAGGGTCTCATCCACCTTGAACTTGACAGATGCTTCCGGCACAAAACAGGAGCCAAAAGTACACCCGCTTCTTCAAGGGTTATGGAAATCCACTACTGTCTTCCCATTCCCAGAGGTGATCAAAGATATGATCCAGTCTTAGTGGGACTCGCTTCACTCCCTGCTTAAAGGGTTAAGGGTCTATAAGAAGCCCTACGCTCTCCCAGCGAAGGAGCACAGCGAGTGGTTTGACATTCCCAAGATGTATGCACAGGTCACAATGGTTACCCGACAGACCACTATTACCGTAGATGGCAGATTGGCCTTAAAGGATGTTCTGGACTGCAAGGTTGATTCCTTGCCGAAGAGCCAGTTTGCTGTGGTGGCGGCTATTCTACAGCTGGGGATATGCACCTGCTTGATTTCTCGAGTCCTGCTGCAGTGGATTCTTCCGCCTGATGATACTACTTCTCTCTTGGAGTCTGCTACGGCCTTCCTTTCTGATGCCATGCATTTTATTTATTTATTTAACTGTTCTTATACTGATTTTCACCAGGGCAAAGCGGTGTACATTTTAACCAACAAATTGTTACAATAAACAGTAGGAACTTATATACATGAACTGCCAACAATGTGGAACTTAAGTACAGCTACATTTTACATGGTGATTAGTATAGGTGAAAGGAAGGGAGTATGGGGAGGGGTGAGGGGGAGGGTACATGAGTGAGTGGGAAACATTCATGTGGTGGGTCTGAAATGCTCAGTGAATAGGGAGGTCTTGAGGTGTTTCCGGAAGATGGTCAGATCATCAATGTTCCTGAGTTTTTCAGGTAGCATGTTCCATTGGCTTGGACCATATAGCTCAAATGCTCCTGTACAATCGTATTGGCTGCTCTTGATTTTTTTCATGGGGTATGGTTAGGATGTTCTTTATGCTTTGTCTTTTTGTCCTGCTGGACTTGGTGATGCTTAGTAGAGATCGACATAATCGCCAACCAATCTTCCCACTGTTTTCAAAGATTAAGATTATATCACCTGTTTCATTGTAAATACAGAGCAGCTCAGTTTACACTGTATAAACTACTGTTGTATGTAAACCGCACTGATATTAAATAGCGCGGTATAGAAGAGACTTTAAATAAATAAATATATAGAGTAGTATTTTGTATCTGATACAGCTTAATAGTGGAAGCCAATGGAGTTGTTTCAGTATGGGGTTATATGGTCATATTTAGAGGCCCCTTGGATGATTCGTGCAGCTGTGTGTAATGCAGTGTGAAGCAGGAACAGAGCGGATTTTAGTAAGCCCTGGTAGATTGAATTGCAGTAGCCAATATGCAGTGAGGTAATGGCCTGAAATGCTGAGCAGAAGTTGGAGGGGTCTAGCAGTGTTGAAGCATTCAGATTTTGTGGTAAATTATTCTAGTTATATTACACAGGTACACTACCAAAAAACTGCCTCCAGTTTTGCAACTGATTCCTATAGATTTTGGGGTGCTGAATCCAGGAAAAATAGCCAAAATGTTCCATCACGTCACGTTTTCTTGCAAAATTAGATTTCTTACCCATATAAGGAATGTTCACATAATTTCTTTTTAGCCGACTGCAGTTTATTTTCTTGGCCCAAAATAGAGGTTGTAATGGTTAACTAACTAGAAACACTCCCTCATGATATTTTAGAGTGTTTTGTATTCATTTTATACATTAACAGGACAATTGGGAGGCGAGGGGCTAAATCCAGTACTCGCGCTGGCGCATGTTCTTTCCTGTTCGCCTCGCCTCGTTCGCTCGCTCAAACACGGTGGTTGCGACATGAACGTCCCTGTCAAATTTCAGTTTCTTGCAAGTTCATTATTACCTTTTGTTTGCTCAGTCGTAATCCAGCTTTATTCCGAAGTGGTTCACTACAGTTGTAGTTTGCAGTGCTGTGTATTTGTGATGGCTCACAGAGCCAGAGGTTGCGTCAACTCTCCGGACAGTTTTTGTTTTATTTGTGGGGAATATACCGTGAAAAAGCGGCAGAGGAACATTTCTGCATTTATTAAAAAAGTATATTTCGCCTATTTCGGTTTGAAGTTAGGCGATCAAGACAAACCGTGGGCTCCTCACAAAGTGTGCAAGACATGTGAGGAAGATCTACGCTTATGGATGAAAGGTAAAAAACAAGCATTTCGTTTCAGAATACCTTTGATGTGGCGTGAACAAAGAGACCACAGCAGTGACTGCTATTTTTGCTCTTGCATTGTGAAGGGATACAACTTAAAAAATAAGAACGTAATAAGTTACCCCAACCTTCCCTCAGCAATTAGGCCTATGCCTCATAGCAACGAAGTACCTGTGCCTGAACCACCAAAATCTTTGGATCATATTTGTGTGGACAGTTCTGATCATGATGAGACTCATCAGATGGCTTTTCCCGATGTCCAGTACTTCCGAGTTTGAAACTGAACCAGATCCGAAACCTGAACTTTTCTCTCAAGCTGAATTGAATGATTTAGTCCGGGATTTAGGACTCCCAAAAGATGCTGCCCAACTGCTAGGTTCTCGGCTTAAACAGAAAAATCTATTGTCACCAGGAACAACTTTTTATTGGTACCACAACCGCGAGACATAATTTTTGAAGTATTTCAGCAAAGAGGAAGATTTGGTATTTTGCAACGATATATACGGAGTGATGGAAAAGTTTAAACTCAAGTATGATCCTGCTGAATGGCGGCTGTTCATTGATTCGTCAAAAGACAGCATAAAAGGTGTTCTTCTTCATAATGGCAACACATTCGCTTCAGTTCCTATTGCTCACTCTGTTATTCTCCAAGAAAAATATGAGAATTTGGCCCTGATTCTTCAGAAGATTTGTTATGATGAGCATAAGTGGATGATTTGTGGAGACTTTAAAATTCTATCCATGCTATTAGGGCAGCAATCCGGTTTCACCAAATATCCCTGCTTCCTTTGCTTGTGGGATAGCCGGGCCCGCGACCTACACTGGGGGAAAAAAGACTGGCCAATTCGGGAGTATTTGAGACCCGGTGAGAAAAATGTTCTTCATGAGAGCTTGGTACCTCGTGATAAAATTCTATTACCACCTCTCCACATTAAGTTGGGTCTCATTAAGCAATTCATCAAGTCCCTTCCAAAAGATGGTGAGTGCTTTCGGTACCTTTGCTCAAAGTTCCCCCGACTTTCTGAAGCAAAGCTAAAGGAAGGAGTGTTTGTTGGCCCTGATATAAGGAAACTCATTTCAGATGGAGCATTCGCTGAAACGATGTCTGAGAAGGAAAAAGAAGCCTGGGATTCCTTCAAGGATGTTGTTCTCAAATTCTTGGGGAACAGGCGGGATGAGAACTATAAGGATATTGTTACCAGGATGCTCAATGCCTTCAAAGAACAAGGCTGTAACATGAGCCTGAAAGTCCATTTCTTGCACTCCCATGTGAACTACTTTCCCGAAAACTTGGGGGCGTACAGTGAAGAACAAGGTGAAAGGTTTCACCAGGACATCAAGGACGCAGAGAGAAGGTACCAAGGAAGATGGAACACCACTATGATGGCTGCGGGAAACCCCAGATGAAAAATACGCCAAGCAGCACACCAAGAGAAGCATTCGGGGGAAGAAGAAACGGGCCCACCAGGAGATTGATTGACCCAAGAATGACTTTAAAATCTAAACTGTGTTGACAAATATCGTGTTTTTACTAAACTTTGAAATAAAAATTTGCTAGTTATTACCATAGTGTCGGATCTCATTTATTAGAATTTTATTTTCACACCATCGGGTGTTTGTCTTCATGTATTGCAATGGTGCGGTTTGCGTTTTCTATTCTTACATACATACCTGTACAACATTTTTTGCACATTTATTTGCTTTGCTTTGTGTCTAACCTCGCTCTTATATGCTCAATGTTTGTGCACATGTATGTGGCTGTTTTAAGTGCAGACAATTTTGCTACCATCACAGTGTGTTTTGTTGACATTACTCTATTCTTATGTGCTGCCTTGTTACAATTTTCTTTATTCTTATTTGAATAACTACTAAACAATTAGTATAAAGAATTCATCCAAGAAACTTTTATCTCGATCGCACTCAATCTGAAACGTTCACCTCAAACTGCTAACCCAATGTAGCAAAAAATCTGTACGTGATGGAGCAAATTGGTTACCAGATTTGGATTCAGCGCACCAAAAAACATAAAAATCAATCGAAACATTAGAGGCAGTTTAAAAAAATTTTTTTTTAGTGTACCTGTGTTATCTGTGTGACTTTAGTGTTAGTTGTTGGTCTAGGGTGACGCCTAGATACTTGACCTTTGGACTTTCACATCGATGCATGACCTGTAGGTAAAAAACAGTTTTATCTTCAGTAAAGATTGTTCCTTGTTGCCTTGCTCCATACCTGTTGCTTTGGACTCTTCTGTGAATGTATTGTGCTTGTGTAGCCTCCCAGTATCATGGTCCTGGAGCAGAATTTCTCTGCCATCCTGGCCTTGCAGCAGGCAATGATGTCGGTTTCGCCCGCATCATCTGCCTCGACAACTGGGCCCCAGACTGCGAGGGAGTCCACGGGTGTCGAACCAGGCACCTAGTGCCACCAGCCTCGGATGAGCCCTCGGCATCGATAGAGGTCCCAGTCCCGATCTTCGGGTATCTGGTCCTCCCCTGCCAGTTTCTGAGAGTCCGACCTGAGACCCACTGGGTGACCCTGATTCCTCAGGAATGGCCTCGAGGTACGAGAGCCCCGAGCCTTGGAATCCTCGATGCCCTCAGGCTCCAGCTGGGAGACCAAAGTCGAAGCCGCCTCCAAGACCTCTCGAGACAGCCGTCCCCTCTGGAACACTGGCACCACTCCCCATCCGAGAACGTGGCTTTCCATGACTTTGTACGGGACATGGACCAGGCCCTCTAGGTCCCGACTGAGTCAGAGGAGGACCCACACAACGAAGAACTGGAGATCTTTCAGTATGAGTCCCCGCCAAAGGAGACTGGCGGTGCAGCCTATCCTCGCATGCCTGCTCCTGCGGATGTGGGAGACCCTGGCCTCAGTGCTGGTGGTCAGCCAGCACTTTGACACCATCTACTGCATCAAGAAAGGCCCGGATTTCCCATCTCCCACATAACTCCATAGTCATGGAGTCCTCTGCAAAAACTCAAGCCAAAACTACTACTCTTCTGTCCCCACGGGCAGGGAAGCCAGAGCCCTTGATGCCCTCGGGCACATGCTTCCAGGGATCTATGCTGGGCTGCTGGATACAAGTCTGAGTTGTACATAGCTATGTGCCTCAAGGGCCTTATCCAGGAGCTGGCAGGCTTTTCTGCGGGCCTTGCCAGGGAACCCCTTCAGAGGTTCCAAGCCCTGACCACCAGGATCCGGAACTGCTCAAAGTTCCTCTCCCGTGCTGCCTATGACTACTTTGAATCCTGCAGCAAGAGTAGCAGCAGCGGGCATTGTAGCCTAGCATCAGGCGCAGATGAAATTTAATGTGGACAAGTGCAAAGTTATGTATCTAGGGAAGAACAGCCCAAACTATGGTTACACAATGCAAGGTTCCACATTAGGAACCACCACCCAGGAAAAAGATTTAGGCGTCATTGTGGATAACATGTTAAAACCCTCGGCCCAGTGTGCAGTGGCAGCCAAGAGAGCAAATAGAATGCTAGGTATCATAAGGAAAGGAATGGAAAATACAAAAGATATTATAATGCCTCTATATCGTTCCATGGTGAGACTGCACCTTGAATATTGTGTGCAATTCTGGTCGCCGTATCTTAAAAAGGATATAGCATTATTAGAAAAGGTTCAGAGAAGAGCCACCAAAATGGTAAAGGGATGGAAGGATACTCCTATGAAGAAAGGCTAAAAAGGTTAGGGCTCTTTAACCTGGAAGAGAGACTGCTGAGGGGAGATATGATAGAAGTCTATAAATTAATGAACGGAGTGGAACGGGTAAACATAGATCGATTGTTTACGTTATCAGAATATAGAAAGACTAGGGGACATGCAATGAAGCTACAGGGTAAACTATTTAAGACTAATAAAAGAAAATATTTTTTCACTCAACGTGTAATCAAACTCTGGAATTTGTTACCGGAGGATGTAGTAAAGGCTGTTAGTGTAGCTGGGTTTAAAAAAGGTTTGGACAAGTTCCTGGAGGAAAGGTCCATAAACCATTATTAAGAAGGGACCCAGGATATCAATGCTTGACCAAGTACAAGCATTGCGGACCTGTGTCTTTTAGGGAAACTGCTAGGTACGTATGACCTAGATTGGCCACTGTTGGAAACAGGATACTGGGCTTGATGGACCTTGGTCTGACCCAGTATGGCATATCTTATGTTCTTATGTTATGTTCTTAAACCTCTGACCTCAAGCAATGGGTGCAAGAAAAATTGCTGGACAATCCCCCTGCACAGGGAAGAACTTGTTTGGCAAGCCCATGGCCGACAAAGCGACCAAGATAGAGGTTGAGGTCATAGCCAGTCAAAGGCTGTCAAGGAAAACCTTAACCCTTCCCCGGAAGAAGCCATCTGGAAAGAGAGCACCTTTTCTGAGGAAGATGGGGTCTTTCCACCAGGGCAACTACCAGCCCTTCTCAGGGCAACAGCAAAAGGGCCCTTAGCCCAAGAATCAGAGCCATGGGCTGAGGAAGCCAAAGGCCCAGAAGCCTCAGATACCAGCTCCCACCCAGCCTGGGAGGGAGGAGGTTTTGACTCTACGGGCAGGGCCTCCTCTCCCCTGGGAGACCCTCCCCAGCCCACAGGAGGCTCCCTGGTGCTTTTTGACCACAGGTGGGCTGGAATCACCGCGGACCAGTGGATTCTACAAGTAGTAAAGGAGGACTATCTCCTCAGGTTCCATCAAACACCTCCAGGGTTCTTTCGAGGAGAGCCGGCGCGGTCTCTCCTTCACCAGACCTTGCTCCTGTCAGAGCTCAAGGCTTTGCTCAGGGACAAGGCGGTAGAACATGTATCCAGACAACTATGGGGAAAAGGTTCTTCTCAAGGTTTTTCTTTGTCTCCAGAATAACTAGGGGCCTCTCAGGCCCATACTAGACCTGTGAAACTTGAACAAATTTCTGGTGAGAGAGAAGTTCAAGATGCTCTCCCTTGGAACTCTGCTGTCCTTCCTCCACTAAGGAGATTGGCTGTGCTCCTTAGACCTTAGGATGCATATACCCACATCCTGATCTTAAGGTTCATGCTGGGACAACAGCACTACCAGTACATGGTACTTCCATTCGGCTTCGCCTCCTCACTCAGTGTCTTTACAAAGTGCCTGGTGGTCGTGACCACCTGTGTGCGCTTACATCTTCCCCTATCTGTACGACTGGCTCATCAGAGGCAGCATGGCCCTCAAAGCCAGCCATGCTGCAGGGCGAACAATCTGCCTCCTGCAGCACTTGGGGTTCATCAACAACTACCCCATATCCCACCTCTCTCCATCCCAAAATCTGGAATTTATAGGTGCCCAGCTGGACATATTATAGGTCAAGGCCCCCCTCCCAAAGGAGAGGGCACTTCACTTCATGCAGCTAGCGAGAGAGGTACAGACTTGTTGGTTGGTACCAGCTCACCGCCTCCTCCGGTTGCTGGGCCATATGGCCTCTTCATGTCACACCCCTAGCCCATTTGCACATGTTGGCGGCCCAGTGGTGTCTGGGCTTCCAGTGGACCCAAGCCATGGGCAGGTTACACGACAGGGTCAAAGTCACCTGCCAACTGGCAGACTTCCTCAACTGGTGACAGTCCCTACGCCACCTCCAGGAGGGGATGCCATTCCAGGCATTTGCACTGCAGATGGTTCTAACCAGAGATGCCTCCCTTCAGGGTTGGGGAGCACACGGCAGAGATCTCCGTGCTCAAGGCAGCTGGTCACAAGAGGAGAGTTGCTCATGAGATCAGCCTCCTGGAACTTAGGACCATTTTCCTAGCCCTGAGAATGTTCCCCCACCTCCTATACAACTGTCCTGTGCTGATCCAGATGGACAATCAGTTTGCCATGTTCTAAGTGAAAAAGCAAGGGGGCATGGATTCATACTCCCTCTTGTCAGGAAGCGGTGGCTCTCCTCGCCTTTGAGGTATGCCACGCAATGATCCTGCGAGCAGTATACCTTCCAGGATTGGACAACTGCTTGGCAGACAAGCTCAGCAGAGTTCTCTGCCCACACAAATGGCGTCTGTACCCAAGGTGGCGCAGTGACTCTTCTGCCTCTGGGGCAGATTCGAGATGGATCTGTTCACCTCTCCGGTCAACACACAACTGCCCCGCTTCCGCTCACGCCAGCCATACCTGGAGAAAGTAGCAGCGGGTGCCTTCCTGATCCCATGGTCCGAGTGCCTCTCTGCCTTCCTACCAACTCCTCTGGTGGTCAAAACCCTCTTCAAAATCCAGCGCGAGTGGGCATCAGTGATCCTGACCCTCCCCAGTTGGGCCCGGCAATCCTGGTTCCCTCTGCTGTTCTCCCTTTCTGTGGCAGTCCCTGTCCCGCTGGGTCAAGATCCAGACCACCTGTCCCAGGAGGAGGGCTCCCTTCTGCACCCCAACTTAGGGTTGCTAGTGTTGATGGAATGGCTGCTGAAAGAGCAGCCTTGGCTCACTTCATTCTCCCAGGAGAAGTCTAGGACACCCTGTTGGCCTCCCGAAAACCCTCCACCAGACATGCGAATACCTTCAAATGGAGGAGAATTCTCTGTCTGGTGTGCAGAGAGAAGGGAGAACCCTTTCTTCTACCACTTGCTGCACCTCTTACATGCTGACCTAAAGTCTAATTTGGTGAGGGTACACCTGAACGCCATAACTGCTCACCATCACCCTGTAGAGGGAAAATCCCTCTCAAATCAGCCCCTGGTCTCCAGGTTCCTCCGGGACCTCCTATTATCGAAGCCCCCTCTCTGCCCTCCGGCAGTGGAATGGGACCTTAATGTGGTACTCTTCCAACTTACCAAGCTGCCGTTTGAGCCACTGGCCTCCTGCCATCTGAGATACCTCTCCTAGAAAGTTGTTTTTCTGGTGGCCATCACATCCGCTTGGAGACTGAGCGAACTCCAGGCCTTGGTGGTGGATCCACCATATGTAAGGTTCTATAAGAACAAGGTAGTGCTCCGCACACATCCCAAATTCCTCCCCAAGGTGGTATCCACCTTCCCCCCCCTCAACCAGGAGGTGGTCCTCCTCACCGTCTTCCCACAGCCCCACGCCCTGTCCTTCTACCTGCATAGGACTCGGGCCCATCGCAAAGCTCTTCTGTTCTTTGTATCATACGACCCCAGTAGACTGGGGCTCCCGGTAGCAAAGCGGACTCTGTCCACGTGGGTAGCGGACTACATTGCCCTCGCCTATGAGCGAGCAGGCCTCTTCTTTGAGCACCAGATCACTGCACATCACGTGTGGGCCATGGCCACATCGGTAGCCAACCTCTGCTCTGGGTCGGTGCCGGAAGTCTTCAGGGCAACCACATGAGCTTCAATTCATGCATTTTTGCTCATTACAGCCCACAGGGACAGTGTCTTCAGAATATTTCGAAATATTTTCAGTGTGTAGGCAACTCCTGCCCTCTGACCCTTCTGTGTTCAGACTACCGGAGTGATAGTATCGCTGGACGTTACGGTCTTGCAGAGTCTCTGTGGGGACTCATCTTCTGCAACTCACAGCTACCGATGGATCGCTGATTGTTACTGTCGTGGCTCTGTCCTCAGCAGTCTGGAGCTAGGGAGTCCCATATGTGAGGACTGACTTCCTGCTTGTTCCTGGAGAAAGCGTAGTTTCTCCAGGACCAAGCAGGAAGTCCGTCCTCACATATGGGTGTCATCGGCGCCGATGAAGCCCCAGCGGAGCATTTCCCCAGCTTTCCATGAAAGCCTTTTGGGAATGCTGGCACGCATGCGCGGTTCCCTTCCCGCCTAAAGGTGCCATCTTACCTCAGTCTCTCTTTTTCCGAGAAGCCCACCGGACGTGTGTCCTGTTCTCCCGGATAAGTGATTTTTTCTTCAGTGATTTTTCGCTATTTTTTCTCCGGTTGGACGCCGGTTCCCCTCCCGCCGGGTTCGGTACACCGGTATCGAGACCGCTTATTTCTTTTTCGGTTTTTGCCCTTCGTGGCTGGCGTTTGCGCCCTTTTTTCATTTTTCCCTGGAAGGCCGGTCTTTTGACCTCGCAGGGGCTCTTTTTTCCCTGATGGCTTCCAGTGGTTTCAAAAAGTGTGATCGGTGTAAGAAACCTATGTCTCTCACCGACACACATGACTGCTGCCTTCGGTGCCTCGGCACTGACCACGACCCCAAGTCGTGTGTGCCATGTGGGAAGATGTCTTCCAAGGCACTCAAAAGTCGACAGCATCAGAAGGAAAGGTTTTTCTCGGACTCGGCCTCCGGCCGGGCCGGACCTCATCTGAGGCCTCGACATCTCGGGATTCTGATCTCGTGCGCTGTCGAAGCTCCTCGGACAGGGGGTCCCCCGACTGGGAATGCAAGAGGAAGAAGCGGCTCGTGAGGGTGGCATCGGAGGAGGTCCCTGGTCCCTTGAGGGCCAGGTCTAAGACCCCCGACCGCCGTCCCGGGCCCATGGACCAAGAGAAGCCTGCCAAAGTTCCTCGCGTGGAGCCGGAGTCTGCTGGACACGTAAGCCCCGTATTCCTCGTGGACTCTCCTCCCAGAGAGCCGACGTTAGGCCCGGCGCCGCCCGGGCCCGATTCGGTGGCTGCTGCGTCTCCCGAGCTGAGTCTCAGGATGACAACCTTGGAGTGCAGATTGTCTGCCTTCATGGAGCAGCAGCGGGCATTGATGGCCAGCCTGTCTGGTGCATCTGCCCCGACCACCGGGACGTCGACTTCGAAGTCAACCCCGGAGACCGAGCCGATACTCGAGACTCTCATGGCTCGACGTCGTCCTCGGTCGAGGTCTCCCTCGACCTCCCGTTCGGGACAGAGGGTGTCGACGCCGGTGCCTCGGGGCCCCGCAGGGTCGGACCCTGACTCCTTCTCAGATGAGTCCGCCTGGGAGACGGAGGAACTCTCCTCCGAAGGAGGCCTTTACTGTCCCGGTTCCTCCGATGCTGGAACGGCTCCTCTTCCGGATGTGGGAGGCACCGGCCTCGGCGCCGGTTCTGAGCAAGCGAGTCGATTCCATCTATCGACTCCGCAAAAGCCCTGGTTTCCAGAAAGCACAGCTACCACACCATTCCATGGTTGTGGAATCGGCCATGCATCGTCTGAAGAGCCAGAAGATGCACTCTGCGGTGCCCCCCGGCAGGGAGGCCCGCAACCTCGATGGCGTCGGTAGAAAGTGCTTCCAGGGGTCTATGCTTGCTTGCCGTGTCCAGTCTTACCAGCTGTACATGGGCATGTACTTGCGAGACCTGGCCAAGGAATTGGCCGGATTCTCTGCTGGTGTCTCCGGGGAACCCTTGCAGAGATTTAAGACCTTGTCCTCGAGGATTCGGGAATGCTCAAAGTTAATTTCCCACGCTGCCTACGATGGCTTCGAGGCTTCGGCCCGAGTTGCGGCTGCCGGCATCGCGGCTTGACGCCAGGCGTGGCTGCAGTCATCGGACCTCGAGCCATGGGTTCAGGACAAGTTGGTCGATGTCCCTTGCTGAGGTGAGAACCTTTTTGGCAAACCCGTGACCAAGAAGGCCGCTCAGCTCGAGACCGAGCACCTTATCCGGACAAGGCTGTCGAGAAAGACCTCTGCCCCTTCACAGAAAAAGAAGGGCTCAGGTAAAAAGTCCTTTTACCCGAGGAAGGGACTGCCTACAAACAGTACCCTCAGTATCAGGCTGCCCAGTCTGCTCCCCAGGGTCAGCAAGCCAAGGGCCAGGGTAATGGGCCCTGTAGGCAGAGGACCCCCAAGCCTTCTGCCCCTGCTTCCACTCAGCAGGGTGGGGGTTTTTGACTCCTTGAGCATAGCCACTCCGTCCCTGTTTTCCCAGCCCCGCACAGGCGGTCGCCTTGTACTCTTTGCCCACCAGTGGCCTCTCATTACCACCGACAGTTGGGTGCTGGACATAGTCCAAAAGGGCTATGCCCTGCATTTTCATCAACTGCCTCCTCCTTACTTCCCAGGGGAGCCCTTGAGGCCTCCCCTGCACACAGACCTTCTCCTTCAAGAGCTCCAAGGTCTGTTGGTGGACAGGGCGGTGGAGCCTGTGCCTCCCCACTTGTAAGGTCACGGATTCTACTCCAGGTATCTCCTGGTACCCAAAAGGACCGGTGGCCTTCGACCCATTCTGGACCTCAGGAACCTCAACAAGTTCCTAGAGAAGGAGAAGTTCAAGATGCTTACTCTTGGAACACTTCTGCCCTACTTCCAGCAGGGAGATTGGCTATGCTCCTTAGATCTAAAGGATGCGTACACGCACATCCTCATTCATCCAGACCACAGAAAGTACCTTAGGTTCATTGTGGGAGGAAACCATTATCAGTACAGAGTACTACCTTTTGGCCTGACCTCCGCTCCCAGGGTCTTTACCTAGTGCCTGGCAGTTGTGGCGGCCTACCTGAGAAATCAAGGCATCTTTGTCTTTCCCTATCTGGACGACTGGCTCATCAGGGGTCAGACGTCCCTGGAGGCCAGACAAGCCACCCTCAGAACCATTGCTCTGCTTCAAAACATGGGCTTTGTCATAACTTCGCAAAGTCCACTTTGCTCCCCTCCCAGAACTTTGAGTTCATAGGGGCAAGGTTGGATTCTCAACTGGCAAAGGCATTCTTGCCAGAAGACAGGGCCCAAAGACTGATGGACGTGGCCAAACAGTTTCTAAACAAGCCCCTGGTCTCCGCCAGACTCTGCCTCAGACTTCTGGGCCACATGGCTTCAACAGTGCATGTGACTCCCAATGCCAGGCTCCATATGAGGCCTGCACAGTGGTGCCTTCGGACTCAGTGGTCTCAGGCCACAGGCCACCTAAGAGACAGGATAAAGGTGTCCAGACCCCTTTTGACCTCCCTCAACTGGTGGCTACATCCACCCAATCTGCTGAAGGGGATGCCCTTTCAAATGCTAGAATACTCGGTGGTCCTCACCACCGACGCCTCTCTGCGGGGCTAGGGTGCTTATTATCTGGATAAGTGCACTCAAGGCCTCTGGTCTCCCTGGGAGGCAGCCCAACAGATCAATCTCCTGGAACTTCAAGCTATCCGCTTAGCTCTCAAGGCTTTTTCTCCGGCTCTGGCTCACCGCTCAGTCTTGATTCAAACAGACAACCAGGTAGCCATGTTTTATGTGAACAAACAGGGTGGGACTGGGACCAAGCTCCTTTGTCGGGAGACTCCAGACCTTTGTTCCTTTGCCCTAAAGCACAACATGCTTCTCAGGGTGGTGTACCTTCCAGGCCAGGAGAACTGCCTGGCCGACCGGTTGAGCAGAATTCTGCAGCCCCACAAGTGGCAGCTGCATCCCTTGGTCGTTCAGAAGATCTTCCTGAAGTGGGGTCTCCCTTGGATAGATCTCTTTGCCAGTCCGTTGAACAAGCAACTGCCCAAGTTCTGCTCCAGGCAACCGCATCCTTTGAGGATAGCACCAGATGCTTTTCTGATGTCCTGGTCTCAGGGCCTCCTGTATGCGTTTCCTCCCACGCCCTTGGTGGCCCGAACTCTTTTCAAGACTCTTCAGGACAAGGCCTCGGTCCTGCTGGTAGCTCCCAGGTGGCAGAGGCAGCCTTGGTTTCCACTTCTGCTTCAGCTGGCAGTGGATTCCCCACTACCTCTGGGGTTGCAACCCGACCTTCTCTCACAAGAGCAGGGTTCCCTTCTGCACCCCAATCTCAAAGCTCTCAATTTGATGGCCTGGAGGCTGCAAGGGTAGTTTTGGCTCCCTGGGGCCTACCTCAGGAAGTTGAGGAGGTTGTCCTAGCCTCTAGGAAACAGTCCACTAGGAAAACCAATGCTCTCAAATGGAAGAGGTTATCTGTGTGGTGTCAGCTACGTACAGAGGATACTTTCTCCTGTACTGTGCCAGTAGTGCTTCAGTACTTACTGCACTTATCCAATCAGGGACTTAAGACCAATTCTGTTCGGGTCCACCTCTCAGCTCTAGCAGCTCACCACTCACTGGTGGAGGGACATTCTCTGTCAGGTCACACTTTGGTGTCCCGCTTTCTCAGGGGCTTGCTTTTGCTCAATCCTCCCATCCGTCCTCCTTCTCCTGAGTGGGAGCTGAATGTGATCTTGCAGCAGCTGACTCGCCCACCCTTTGAGCCGATGGCTACTTGCCCTCTACGCTTCCTTTCTTGGAAGACTCTCTTCCTGATAGCCCTCACCTCGGCTAGGCGAGTGAGTGAGCTTCAGGCCCTGGTCTGTGATAGACCTTACACCAGGATTTATAGGAACAGGGTAGTCCTCAGGATTCATCCCAAGTTCCTTCCTAAGGTTGTCTCCTCTTTCCACCTCAGTCAGGAGGTGGTTCTTCCAACATTCTTCCCTAGGCCTCATGCTAGCCAGGCTGAAGCAGTCCTGCATACCCTGAACTGTAGGAGGGCCTTATCCTTCTACCTTGACCGTACGCAGGGACATAGAAGGGCTACTCAGCTCTTCGTCTCCTTTGACCCCAATAAGTTGGGGTTGGCTGTGTCCAAGCGTACCTTGTCCATCTGGGTGGCTGACTGTATCACCTGGGCTTACAATGCGGCTGACCTTTCTTTGCAGGGTAGGGTCACGGCCCATCGTGTCAGGGCAATGGCTGCCTCAGTGTCTCATCTCCGCTCTGTGCCCCTGGTAGACATATGCAGGTCTGCAACTTGGTCTTCAAGCCAGACTTTTGCGGCCCATTACTGTCTGGAGAGGGAGTCCCATAGGGACAGTGCTTTTGGCCAAGCAGTACTCCGGAATCTCTTTGAAGTTTAGGCAACTCCTGCCCTCTTTTGGGCTACCGGTGGAGGTTGTGTCCTTGGAAAGACTTTCTTTGCTGCTGTGACTAGAGGGAGTTCTCTTGTTCAGCCTGGGTTCCTGGTAGCCCAGAGCTAGGGAGTCACCCATATGTGAGGACTGACTTCCTGCTTGGTCCTGGAGAAAGAGTAGTTACTCACCTGTAACAGGTGTTCTCCAGGAGCAGCAGGAATCAGTCCTCACAACCCTCCCTCCTCCCCTTGGAGTTGCAGTTGTACATAGTTTAATTTTTCCATTTTTGTGTGCTGTTCTTAGCTATGTCATTTGACTGAGGTAAGATGGCACCTTTAGGCGGGAAGGGAACCGCGCATGCGTGCCAGCATTCCCAAAGGCTTTCATGGAAAGCTGGGGAAATGCTCCGCTGGGGCTTCATCGGCACCGATACCGAAAAAAAACCTTCAGGTAAGGGCTAATCAACAGTCAAACAGGAATACCCAACCTCAAATCAATGACCTACTAAATTCAATATTTTTGTCGGAGCTAGCCATAGGAAGGTCGAAAGAGAAAACGACCTACACCAAGCGGGTAGCTACTTTTTATTTATTAAGGTTCTTCACCAAAATTAAAGTTCAGATAACCAATGAAAAAATTGTAAAACTTATCTCAGTCCAGAAACGCTGGTTATGATGATTCCAACGCACGACGTGCACGTTTCGGGCACTTTTGCCCTGTATCAAGTGCAGTAGCCAGAATTTCACATCTTCAACAGCCGTCTTCCAAACGCTGTCAATGCAGCTCAGGTCAAACTTACAATGGCTGATCTATCACTTTTTTAAAAGAGAACCAACCAATCAGTATCGGGAAAACCCCCCACATGACGGGGAACCCCTGATCTGATTGGTACAAACCGAGTTATGACAACAGCTCATTCAGATAAGGCTTTGCCAATCAATTTCTCTATTCAAGCCTCCCGGCTCGATCGTACCGAGGCGGAATATCCAACGCTGTTCTAAATATTGAAGACTCTCCTCTCTCTGCCCTCCGCGAGGATTGGCTGGAACATGGTCAAGTATAGACCAATGAAGTTGTTCAAATTTGTGGGAGCGCTCTATACAGTGGGAAACCATAGGTGCAGAAAGCACTGCACAGCGATGTCGAGATGCATGTTCAGTCAAACGGCACCGATGACACCTGTTACAGGTGAGTAACTACTCATCTCCAGGAACAAGCAGGAATGAGTCTTCACATATGGGTACGTCGGTACCGACGGAGCCTGCACGGGAATGCTCCCCAGCATCCAATCAGAAAGCTTTTGGGAGCATCCCACGCGCCTGCGTGCTGACTTCCCGCCTTTTCCACTTCTCCTCCTCAGTTTTCATTTTTCCACGGAGCCGGCAGGACGTCCTCCTGTCACCGCAGAAATCTTTTCTTGTTTTCTTGTGGTCGCGGCTGTTTTTCCCGCCGCCACCAGTACCGCCGGTGGTTTTTTCTTTTATTTTTTCTTTAACTCAGAGAGATTTTTCCCTCTGCTTCTGTCTTAATTTTTTGGGCCTACAAGGCCTCTTCATCATGGAGCCTTCTTCTCCTAAGAAGTGCCTTCACTGTGGAAACAGTTTTCTTTTTAGACTCCAATAACTGGTGTCTAACCTGTTTGGGTCCTGACCCTTTTTCCCCTGAACCATCAGGCTGCAATACTGTGAGAAGACCTTTCCTCTTTCGAGTTTCCCTCGATACCGTTTTCACTCCGGCAGTGAAGGCACCGGGGTTTTCTTCTCTACAGGATCAGGTAACCCACAAACAGTCTGTTAAGACTTGCTAATCCTTGAGTGGTAGGTCTCATGCCAAGCATGATGACGGTTCCGGCCTTGCCCTCAAGACCCCATTGGCATTAAAACCCCAGCGGGAGTCTTCGGGCTCCAAAGCATTTCAGGGGTTTCAGGTTGTTCCTGGGGCTCACCCCTCACAGAACATACCTGAGCCATGCTCGGTGGTGGTATCCGCTTCAAGCGGTACCGATACCCCGGCATCGGCACCGGTGTCGAGTGTTCCACTCTTCACCAGGGATCGTCATCTGGCGTCCTCGGTACCTTCGGGACCGATCGATACGACCCAGAGTGACTTTCCTGTATCAGCATCGCCGATACCACCACCGACGTCGGTGCCCTCTAGACATGCATCGATAGACTCGCTCCCTTCGGTGCCGAGTCTGGAATCTATATCTAGTCTAGATGACTGGGTACCGACGCGTCTTGGAACCGACCCTTATCGTTTCCGGATACGCAGTACCGAGGATATTCACCAAGACTCTCTGGTTACCTCGGTACCGCTTAAGCAGCCTCCGATGACTGCCTCGATGACATTACCGTCTCCGATTCCGCCTCAGCTGCCGGTATCGGTATCGATGTCGATTCCTGCAGTTACATTGGTACCATCGATCCTTTCTATGCCTAGTTTGGAATCGATACCTGGCATGGACGATGCAGTACTAACTGCCTCAAATCGTGACTGCCAGTATCACTATCCATCTAGTGGGGTTCTTTTTCTGCACCAGACCAGTACATCTTCTGGTGCTCAGGCTGCTTCTTCAACCTTAGCCTACCCAGGGATGGTTCCCATTGGAGATCCTTCTTTTCAGAAATTTCTCCTTGATATGGCAACCTTTCTTGCTATTCCTATCCCTGGCTGTGATCTTAACCAAGGCTCTCCTGCAGAAAAGGAAAATATAATGCTTCCTTTACATCATTCTTTGCAGGATCGTCTTCTAAGAATATGGGAATCACCTTTAAGGGTTCCCTCACCTTCTACAGCAACTAATGTTCTGTATCAGGTGCCCCCCCCCCCCCCTCTCCAGGGTTTCAAAAGACTCAATTTCCCCATCATTCCATTGTAGTGGAATCAGCAATGAGGAAAGTAAAAAGCAAGAAGAAGCATTCTTCTTATCCGCCAGGTCGTGCATCTAGAGCACTTGATGCCTTTGGACGTCAAACCTTCCAAACATCTATGCTGGCATCAAGAATTATTTCTTATATATTTTATATGAGTCTAACACTCCAGGAGATCACAAAGAAATTATCTTTTTTGACTCCTTTTTTGTCAGAGCCTAAGGCTGCTGACTATTCCTTGCTTCTTAGTCATAACCGGAATATCTCTTGGTTTCTTTCTCGTGCTTCTCTAGACTCTTTTGAGTCTGTTAGCAGATCCTCTGCTATTGCCATTGGAGCACGTCGTAGAGCCTGGCTCCAAGCTTCAGACTTGAGCAGATGGGCACAACACACACTGGGTAATTCTCCTTGTACTGGAGAAAATCTCTTCAATAAGGAGGCTTTACGTCAGGTTGCTCATTGCTCCACTGACTTCCCTGGTTCTGGAGACCATTCTAAGCCGCCTTCCCCAGGAGGTAGGAAATGTCCTATCAAACCTTCTTTCCCTAAGAAAAGAAGGTTTCATTCTTCTCCTGCCCATCATCCAGATGTACCCAAGCAAGGGACACCTCGTCCTAGTCTGAAGTTTCCAAACTCTAGCCAGTCTGAGCATACCCAGCAACCATAGGTTCTGAAGGTTGCAATCTACAGTTAACGTCTTCCTAGCAGAAGTTTGTTCACTGTTTTTTCTTAAAGCTCTACACTGGGGTTTTCCTTTTTCAGTATGCTAAGCTGTCAGGATATTCTTGTCCATGGGTTACAGAATTCTCCTCCTCTTATTACCAAGAAGGGAAGTTACAACTATCCAGGATAGTTTCTGTCCCAACATGAACATTTTTTCCTTCAGCTGACTTGCCATATGGGTAAGTCACCCTCAAATTACCTGTTTTCTCTACCCTCTCATCCAGGGTTTCCCCTGACTGAGTGGTACCATACTGAAAAGTTTCTCTAGCCTTTCATTCCAGTGTAGACTTTTTGTTTCCTTGAATACATTCTCAAGATAAATCATCAGGCAGGGACAGGAATATCTCCTCTCCCTTTATCTGTTTCTCTTTGTTTTGCACAGGAAGATTCTCTCTGCTGTCTTTTTCAGCTGCTGTGCATGCAGGAGTTCCAGTGCTTGAACTACTGGTACTTTTCCACAGGTTCCAGTCTATCTTCCACAATTTTTGTCTAGCCTCAGTAGTGATTCCAAGCTAGTCCTCATCTATCTTGGATACTCCTACTCATTTTAGGCTTCTCACATTATCTTCTTTTTAGCCATCTCCTTTCCCTAGGATGTGGCAACACACCTGACTTCAGTCAGTTTTATCTCAAAATTCTTCTGCACAATGCTCTCTGCAATCTTCAGAGAAGCTTTCTACTATGGGCCCTTGCTACAGAGCATTGAACTTTAACTCTGAGGGCTATTTTATATAGTATAAAAAAGGCTTATAAATCATTCCCATGACTGTGAGGGTTCTCCACACCCTCTTGTCTCCTGTTATAATTCAGAATATAAGCTTTTCCTGCGTGAATATCCAAGGCTACTAGTAACGCATGATACCCCTATGTCCCTCCAGTGGGTCCTCCTGGTATCTTCTCTATGCGTTTCTACCCATCTACCATGTCAGAGTTCTAAAGGACTCCCGACTTGCTCTTTACAGACTGATATTATCCTCTGTTTTTCACGCAACCATCCTGGTTATTTTACTGGATTGCATTCCTGCATCTCCTTAGCCCACGGAAATAGATTCTCTCTATATATATATCTGTCAAGTGGGTTTCACCCTCTGGTTATTGAGTGAATCTTTCCCCTTCACATTCCCCATGTGAATGTTTTTATGGGGCTTAGTGGTAGACATGTATTTTCAGACTCGTATTCATGTATGTATATATGCATCGACATACATATATCTGTAAGCTGTGTGTGCATACTTTATGCCCTCATATATATATATATTTCTCCAGGACCAAGCAGGAAGTCAGTCCTCACTTATGGGTGACGTCGGCGCCGACGGAGCCCTCGCGGAGCAATTTTCCCCAGCTTTCAAAGAAAGCCTTTGGGAATTGCAGCGCGCATGCGCGGTCGTCTTCCCGCCCGAGGGTGCCATCTTAGCCAGTCTTCTTTTTTCCGCGGAGCCCTACAGACGTCCCCGTCTTGTCCCCGCGAAAAAGTCGATTTTCTTCATTATTTTATTCTTTTTCCTTTCGGTTCGACGCCGATCGCTTTCCCGCCCGGACTCGCGACGCCGGTCTCGAGTCCGCTTACTTTTTTCGGTTTTTCTGACTTAGTCAGCTTTCGTTTTCGGTTTTCCCTGGCAGCCCGGTCCTTTGACCTCGCAGGGGCCCTTTTTCCCCCGATGGCTGCCAGTGGGTTTAAGCGGTGTGGTCGGTGTGACCGAAATATGTCACTTACCGACACACACGACTTTTGCCTCCGCTGCCTGGGCCCGGATCATGAGGAACTGATCTGTGGGCCCTGCAGCAAACTGTCCTCAAAGGCGTTGAGGAGTCGGCGGCATCAGCGTGAGAGAATCTTCGCTGACCCCAGCCGTACCCGGACCTCGTCGGAGGCCTCCGCGTCGAAAGGCTCCAGCTCGGACCGTCGCCGGAGCTCCTCCGACCGGGGTTCTCCCTCCGGGGACCATCGTCGGAAGGAAAAACCCGCGAGGGCGGCGTCGGTGGACGCTCCTGGTTCCGCGAGGGCCAGGTCGCATAGCCCCGACAGCCGCCCCGGGTCCTTGGAGAAGGAACACATCCCGAAGCGACCTCGCCTGGAGTCGGAGATGCCTGCCCGGGTAAGTCCTGTGGTCCTTCTGGACTCGCCTCCGCGACAGCCGACGTCGGGCCCGACGCCGTCGGGGCCCGAGTCGGGGGCTGCTGGGTCACCTGAGCTCGGACTCAGGTTGACGGCCTTGGAGAGCAGACTGTCTGCCTTCATGGACCAGCAGCGGGCACTGCTCGCTGGCCTCGCTGGCGCCGCTGCCCCGACCGCCGGGACGTCGACGTCCAAGTCGACCCCGGAGACCGAGCCGATCCTCGAGTCAATGAGAACTCGAGTCGATCCTCGGTCGAGGTCACCCTCGGCCTCCCGTTCGGGACCGAGGTCGCCGACGCCGACTCCCTCGACGTCGGGACGGCTGGCGCCGCACCCTGCCCGGGCCGACCCCACCGAGTCCTCGTCGGAGTCGGTCTGGGAGTCTGAGGAGGAAGAGTCACCTGATTCTTTCCGGACTCGGTGTGTCCCATCGGACTCACCGGGGTCCGAGCCTCGGAAGCAGTCCCCCCCGGAGGATGCCCGGTTCTCGTACTTCGTTAGGGATATGGCCAAGGCTTTGGCCTTCCCTGCGGATCCCGAGGAGGAGCCTCGAGCCGAAGAGCTCGATGCCCTCCAGTATGACTCTCCCGCGAGGGAGCACTTTACTGTGCCGGTTCCTCCTATGCTGGAACGACTACTCTTCCGCATGTGGGAGAGTCCGGCCTCCTCGCCGGTCCTGAGCAAGCGGGTCGATTCTATCTATCGGGTCCGCAAGAGCCCTGGCTTTCAGAAGGCACAGCTGCCACACCATTCCATGGTAGTGGAATCGGCCATGCATCGTCTTAAGAGCCAGAAGATGCACTCCTCGGTGCCTCCTGGAAGGGAGGCCCGTAACCTGGATGGCCTTGGCAAGAAGTGCTTCCAGGGCTCTATGCTCGCATGTCGTGTCCAGACTTACCAGCTCTACATGGGCATGTATCTCCGGGATCTGGCTAAAGAGCTAGCCGGATCCTCCGCTGGTCTCTCCGAGGAGCCCTTGCGGAGGTTCCTAGCCTTGTCCACGGGCATTCGGGAATGCTCAAAGTTCATGTCCCGAGCAGCCTATGATGGCTTTGAGGCCTCGGCTAGAGTGGCCGCAGCCGGCATCGGTGCCCGCCGACAGGCTTGGCTTCAGTCGTCGGACCTTGAGCCCTGGGTACAGGACAAGTTGGTCGATGTCCCCTGCCGAGGCGAAAACCTCTTTGGCAAGCCCATGGCGGAAAAGGCTGCACAAATTGAGACTGAGACTCTCACCAGGACCAGGCTTTCTAGGAAGACCTCCGCCCCTTCCCAGAAAAAGAAGGGCTCGGGAAAAAAGTCCTTTTACCCGAGGAAGGCGGCTGCCTACAAACAGTACCCCCATTATCAGGCCCCTGCAGCTCCCCAACAGGGCCAGCAGGCCAAGGGATGGGGTAACGGGTCCCGTAGGCAGCAAGCCCCCAAGCCTGCGCCACCAGCCCCTGCTCAGCAGGGTGGGGGTTTTTGACTCGCTCAGCATAGCCTCTCCCCCCCCGCTGGTTCCTCCCAGCACCGGAGGCCGGCTGGTTCACTTCGCCCACAGGTGGTCCAGCATCACCGCAGATGCCTGGGTACTTCAGGTCGTGCGAGAAGGCTACCTTCTCCACTTCCATCAGGTCCCTCCCTCCTATTTTCCGGGAGAACCTTCGCGCCCCCTCTGCACAGGGAGTTGCTCCTTCAGGAGTTAGCAGGTCTTCTGCAGGAACAGGCGGTGGAACCGGTGCCCCACCACCTGAGAGGTCAAGGCTTTTATTCAAGGTATTTTCTGATACCAAAGAGAACAGGGGGCCTCAGACCCATCCTGGACTTGCGCAACCTCAACAAGTTCCTTGTGCGGGAGAAGTTCAAAATGCTTACCCTTGGAATCCTTCTGCCCTACCTCCAGCAGGGAGATTGGCTATGCTCCTTGGATCTAAAGGATGCCTACACGCACATCCTCATCCACCCAAGCCACCGCCAATACCTAAGGTTTGTGGTGGCAGGAAATCATTACCAGTACAGAGTACTGCCCTTTGGCCTATCCTCCGCACCGCGAGTCTTCACAAAATGTCTCGCGGTCGTGGCGGCCCATCTCCGGCTTCACGGCCTCTGTCTTTCCGTACCTCGACGACTGGCTCATCAGAGCAGCGTCCGCTCAAGAGGTCACCAACGCCACGTGCCGCACGGTGACTCTGCTGCAGCACTTGGTCTTTGTCATAAACTTCGCAAAGTCCACTTTGCTCCCCTCACAGGATCTCGAGTTCATCGGCGCAAGGCTGCACACTCCTCGGGCACGAGCGTACCTACCGCTCGACAGGGCTCAACGGCTCAGGGACCTAGCCGACCGCTTTCGCAGCCAGCCCCTGGTCTCCGCCAGGCGCTTCCTGAGACTGCTCGGCCATATGGCTTCCACCGTCCATGTGACCCCCAATGCCCGCCTGAACATGCGGTCTGCTCAATGGTGTCTCCGCCAGCAGTGGCGACAAGCCACAGGCGGCCTGGCAGACCTAGTGCGCGTCTCCGAGCCGCTGCTCTCGTCTCTCCGGTGGTGGCTCCGGCAGCCGAACCTGATATTCGGAATGCCTTTCCAGTCACCTCAGCCGACCCGGGTGCTGACCACCGATGCATCCCTCCTGGGCTGGGGAGCACATTGCCAAGAGGCACGTACTCAGGGCCTCTGGACCACGTGGGAGTCTGCTCAGCAGATCAACTTCCTGGAGCTCAGGGCGATCCGCCTAGCTCTCAAGGCCTTCTCCCACCTGACTTCCCAACAGTCCGTCCTTGTCCAGACGGACAATCAAGTTGCCATGTTCTACGTGAACAAGCAGGGGGGCACGGGCTCCTTCCTCCTCTGCCGGGAGGCACAGAAGCTCTGCTCTTGGGCCGTCAGTCACGGCATTCTCCTCAAGGCAGTTTATCTCCCGGGCCAAGAAAATTGCCTTGCAGACAAACTCAGCAGGGTCCTCCAGCCGCACGAGTGGCGTCTGGATCCCTTGGTAGTTCAGAAGCTCTTCCTCAAGTGGGGTCTCCCCACGGTGGATCTCTTTGCCAGTCCTCACAACCGGCAGCTTCCTCGCTTCTGCTCTCGTCAGCCACACCCCCTTCGGGTTGCGGCGGACGCCTTTCTGATCTCGTGGTCGGGGAGCCTTCTGTACGCTTTCCCTCCCATCCCGCTGGTCTCTCGGACTCTTTTCAAGGTTCTCCGAGACAAAGCCTTCATGATCCTGGTGGCCCCTCGCTGGCCCAGGCAGCCGTGGTTTCCGCTCCTGCTGCAACTGGCGGTGGAGGATCCAATCCCTCTGGGGGTACAACCGGATCTCCTCACTCAGGATCAGGGGTCCCTTCTGCACCCCAACCTCAGGTCTCTCAACCTCATGGCCTGGCTGCTGAGAGGGTAGTCCTTGCTCCCCTTCTCCTGCCGGCGGAGGTGGAGGAGGTCGTCTTAGCTTCGCGACGGCCTTCTACCCGCAAATGCTACGCCCTTAAATGGCGTCGCTTTGCAGTCTGGTGTACCCAACAGTCTCAGGATCCCTTCTCCTGCCCGGTGTCGGTGATCTTGCAGTACTTGCTGCACCTCTCTAATCTGGGACTTAAGTCCAACTCCGTCTTTCAGCACATCATGTGCCAGTGGACGGCAGACCTCTCTCCAATGACCCTCTCGTAGCGAGGTTTCTCCGAGGTCTCCTTCTACTTAAACCACCTCTGCGCCCGCCAGCGCCTGACTGGGACCTGAATGTGGTTTTGCAGCGGATCACCTGTCCGCCTTTTGAACCTATGGCTACCTGTTCTCTCCGTTTTCTGTCTTGGAAAACACTGTTCTTGATAGCCCTCACTTCCGCTAGGCGCGTAAGTGAATTGCAGGCCCTCGTGTCTGATCCCCCTTACACTAGGTTCTACAAGAATAGGGTAGTCCTACGGACTCACCCAAAATTTCTGCCTAAAGTGGTCTCCCCTTTTCACATCAATCAGGAGGTGGTACTTCCAACCTTCTTTCCCAGACCACACTCCAGCCGAGCTGAAACGGTCCTCCATACCCTGGACTGTAGAAGGGCATTGAACTTCTACCTTGACCGTACGCGGGAGCACCGTAAAGCTGCTCAGCTTTTGTGTCTTTTGACCCCAATAAATTGGGGGCTCCCGGTCTCCAAGCGTACTCTGTCCATCTGGGTTGCGGACTGTATCTCTTGGGCTTATGGGGCAGCCGGACTCTCCTTAGAAAGTCGAGTCACGGCTCATTGCGTTCGGGCAAAGGCCACGTCAGTGGCTTACCTCCGCTCTGTTCCGCTGGCAGACATCTGCCGGGCCGCTACTTGGTCTTCGAGCCAGACTTTTGCGGTCCATTACTGTCTCGAGAGGGAGTCCCGTAGGGACAGTGCTTTCGGACAGGCAGTCCTCCGTAATCTCTTTGAGGTCTGAGCAACTCCTACCCTCCATCCCGGATGTGGGCTACCGGTGGGTGATAATTCAGCGAAGATTCTATCCTTCTGTGCTGCTGAGCTAGAGGGAGCTCATTTTTGTGCTTAGGGTCTCCGGTAGCCTTGAGCTTGGGAGTCCCATAAGTGAGGACTGACTTCCTGCTTGGTCCTGGAGAAAGCGTAGTTACTCACCTGTAACAGGTGTTCTCCAGGAGCAGCAGGAATCAGTCCTCACTACCCTCCCTCCTCCCCTTGGAGTTGCAATCGCCTGCTTATGTTCTTTTTTGCAAATTTTTATGCTGTCTTTTTTAGCTATGTCATCTGACTGGCTAAGATGGCACCCTCGGGCGGGAAGACGACCGCGCATGCGCGCTGCAATTCCCAAAGGCTTTCTTTGAAAGCTGGGGAAAATTGCTCCGCGAGGGCTCCGTCGGCGCCGACGTCACCCATAAGTGAGGACTGATTCCTGCTGCTCCTGGAGAACACCTGTTACAGGTGAGTAACTACGCTTTATATATCTATATATATCTTTACACACATCTATATATACATATATATAGATATATATATATCCCCTATATATATATATATATATATATATATACATATATATATATTGTCAGACGGGTGCCTGGGTGAGAATGTTCACAGTCTTGGCAAAGGCATATATCAATATGATTTGCAAGGGATTGTGGGAAATGCAGTCCATTCACACCAGACACAGCCACTCACAATAATTAGTTGTGCTTGAGTGTAAAGCCAATAAGATATTTATGGGGTTATTTCTCCCAACACAGATATGCTTGGTAGCACATAAAACAGGATACTTACTTTCAGTGTTAAACTTAGAAAAACAAAATCAGGAAAACAGCTGAACTTGTCAGGCAATCAAAGCAAAAGAATAAAGACCTGGTTGGTAACAAACTGGTTTTTTCTGTAGGCTCTAGCTAATATTTTCTTAGCAGTGCTTTAATCAACAAACAAAACCCACAAAGTAGGGAAAAACTGTTCTTTTCAGGTTAACTTCTTATATCTTCACACATAGACTCAGAAGTGATTTCCTCAGAGCTCACAAGCAATTAAGTAAGGCTCAATTGCTAGCAGTTACCCAGCTGAAACCCCTTAGTTGGCTTGCTTTCTACTGCGTGGCTCAAATCCTACTCAGGAGCTTTTCTGAGTAGATTAAAGAACAAGTTTGTATTTCTTTGTGATGGTTGTTGTACTTTGTAACAGTAAATTACCAAAGGAGTTTAGACAGAGAGCAATCCATGTATTCACAGCCTGTATCTATAAACTCTCCCCCTTCTTCAACAATCATGGGTTCAATATCTTGGATTGGCACAGAGGAATTTCTCAATGGAGCACTCTCAGGAGAATACTTGTTTCCCTGCTGTCTTTCAAGGGTATAGCTAGGGCATAGATCAGTGTTCACACCTGAGCTTCCATTGCTGTTAGAGTTCCTCTCTAAATAGCCTGGCCAGTATGTAGTCCAGTTCTTATGTCCATCCTTCCAATCCAGATCCCTGGACACTGGGTCTCTCTTCACATACCTTCTGGCACGGGTCCTAGGGTCCCTTCCAAGTGCAGCCGTCTCCCTCACAGGTACCGTCTGGAGATTCCTGGCCCTGCAGCACCACTCCTCTGGCTTTCCCCTGTCCAATGGTGTATGCTTGCCTTTTGAATGCCTTCCAGTATACGTAATGCTCTGGACTCCTTTAGACCTCCCAAATGCTTTTCTCTTCTTTCTTCCAAAGGGTTTCTTGCCCTCTCTGTCCGTCCGTTCTGGCTTCTGATGATCCTCCAGATGATGAAGCTGTCCAAGATCATGAAGATATCCAAGCTGATTCTGAGGATCTCCCAGATGAAACTGAGGATAATTCTCTGTAGAATAAACTCTACCTTTATTCAGCTTAGATGAGTGCTCCACCCTAGCACAGCACAGCTGTGCTGAATCAGGCCCTGCCCTTTGAGATGAGTGCTTGGGGATTACCTCATAGCCCTCCTGATTGAACACACGTTTCCCCACTTCAGCTCCTCTAATAGCTGTTGGAAACCTGGTGCATTCTGGGACTGGTAGTCTTTTATGGAAAAATTCTGTTTTCTTATTTCTACCAGAACTGACAGGTTGCTTGTTCAGAGTCACTTCACCTTTACTATAGCTCCTTCCTGAGCTATGATAAGCTTCCTTATCACAATATATATATGCATCTGTTGGGAGGCTTTTTATAGGTCGATATGTATTACATACTATCTCCCTAACTGTCTATGCTATAAAAATTTTTACCTTCTTAGAAGTTCCAGACAGTGGGCTTCCATATTTTCATACTGTTCCTCAGTATGTGGGGGCTCTTATGCACACAACCATTTCTGTGGTGCTAACAGCTTCTACTTTGCCCTAAGTCTCCCTATCCTTGAAGCCTCAGGCTTCAATATCTTTCCTATCTCTCACCAGCTAGGAAAGACAGTGTACATCTTCATTAGTTCTGAGTACACATCTATTCTCCTTGGGAATACGGGCTTCTTTCCATACCCCTCCTTTCCCCTAGGACTGGGCTACTTGTCCAAATCGGTCAGTCGTCTTCTTTTAGTCCTCAATGTTAATGACTCTGTACCTAAAAGAATTTTCAGCTTTCCCCATAAAGCTTTCCGTTGAAGACCTGTCGTTCTTATCCTGCCCCAGTTGACACCTAGGTCTCTTGCTAATTCCAAATTTGGACCTTCATCCTCACTGCTGTGAGGTCACCTTGAGGATTCCGCTACTGCATATCCAGTAGACTAAATCCCGCTCTCTACTTCCTACATTCCAGTAGGTAAGCTCCATGTTATAATTGTTCATTAAATAATTTTAATGATACTTATCATACTTACCAAGGGCTCCTCTTCTGTAGTCCTTAGGTTCGCTGTTTTTCCTTACAGCTCCTCTCTTCTCAACTCCTACCCTCCATCCCTCATGGGATGCCGGAGATTCCTGGGTGAAAAATGCACTCCTGATCCAGGGACGCACTTTTTATGGGATCTCCCCCTGGCATCTATAGCTAGGGAGTCCCCATATGTGAAGACTCATTCCTGCTTGTTCCTGGAGATAGCACAGTTACTTACCTGTAACAGGTGATCTCTGGGAACAGCAGGAATTAGTCTTCACAACCCTCCCATCTCCCCTAGGAGTTGCATCTTTTTATCTTCTTCCTTTTCTCTCCTCGCCTTTGTCTCAGCTCGGAAACTCAACTGAAGAGAGGCTGTGGAGAAGGCGGGAAGTCACTGCGCAGGCGCGAGGGATGCTGCCAAAAGCTTTCTGATTGGAAGCTGCGCAGCATTCCCGTGCAGGCTCTGTCGGTACCGATGTACCCATATGTGAAGACTAATTCCTGCTGTTCCCAGAGATCACCTGTTATAGGTAAGTAACTGTGCTTTCTATGATGCGTCCAAATGTTTTCTAGCATTTACCAATTTGTCCTGCCTGTTTCTCATTTGGAAAGGGGGTGATAATTGTGTTGTGTGGGAGCAATGCAGTTATTGTTATCTCCTTTCTCCCCTGTAGATGAAAAGCACAACAGAACACCAGATCAACAAGAAAATTTTAATCCAGCAAAGGCAACCAAAATATACTTACAATATACAATATACCCCATGTACATAAAAAATAGGACCAAGACTGTGCATACGATGTATAACCACACTACACATAATTGTTTAATATGCTGAACACATACTGAAACAAAAAAGAACCCCACAGCAATACTAATCAATAATAGCAGAGTGGATTCATTTGGTTGTATCTGGCCTGGAGGGAAGAACCACCTGCGAGAAAGAAAGAAAAGAAACTCATTAAAAAAGCAATGAACATAGTATACTACAGTGAGGCCTCCAAAAGCTTTCATCCACTTACCAGTCAGAGATGCTTATCGCTGGGTTTGTGCATAAATCAGGGCCAGGAGCCATCTGCCCTACAACCTGCAGCTCCTGTCTAGGCTGCCTATCTCTCCCAAATGCCGGTTTATGCTTCTTAGATGCTGGAACTGCTGGTTACGCTGGCTAGCTCTTGCCTCACTGCGCATAGTTCCCCCACGAGCGCGTCATGTATCTGCTCCTATCGTGTCCATTGGGCTGCTAGATCTTCCAGGGGATCTACAGTCACTGCTATCTCTTAGATATGTGGTGTGTTCTGTCAGCTCAGACACACCGATCTCCATCTGTAGTCACTGAAATAAAATGGGACAGCTGAGAGTAACTGATCTGTGACAGGACCACAGCACAATACTCACTGGCCCCAAATTTTCCACTGTAATGCTGGGGGGTAATACTCAAAGACAAGGGAGGAGGTCGCAAAAGAAACCCAAGGGTAATGCAGGGTGCATATAGTCACCGGCAGAGGTGGAGGTGATGGAAGCAGACTCTGCAATGAGAAGGGGATAGCTGTAAAACTGAGCATGCTCGCAATCTCTCCACCCAAATACATCAGGGTCTTCTAGATTATATACTCATCGGACATCCCTGAGTCTGCACCACCAGACAAACCATTGAGTGCTTCTGGTTGAAAAGTGGAGGCAACCAACTGCTCCAGTGGAGTCAGCTCAGTAGAACATCAAGGGCTCCCTCCCCCCCCCAGTCTCCCGCTGTGATCTCTCAATTGCTATCATCATTTTTTTTTTTTTTTACTGCACATCGCTCATCACGCAATCAGTACTTCAATTGTGGTATCGTGCTTACCTTCATCCCTAGGGCGGTCACCTCTGCTGCAATTTGAGTCCATAATTTATTCCTTTGCCCAGCCGTATTCTTTGCCAGAAATAAATTGCGATAATTGGCAGTCACACAACGGTAGAGCACATCCTTTTCCTCCTCTGAAAACCTTGATGAGCGAATACGCTTTGCCTGGTGGCTGGCAGTCTGTTTGACCTCACATCCTGATCCTGAATCACGTTTTTTTTTTTCCGGCTCTAGCCTACCTGAGGGACTACCCCCCTCCCCACCCCCTGCTGAGGTATTGTGTAGCCCTTCTTCCTGTCTCCTCCTCCCACGTGTGCATAGTCTGTTCTGTTTGCCTCTCTCTGCTCTGGGAAGAGCAGTGCCCTCACAGTGCTCTGCTAGAGAGGTGGATATTTAACTCCTGTGACAACTTTGCTGTGAGTTCTAGCTGTCTATTTAATTATTTATTGTTGTCTTGGTGTGCTACTTCACCTCCCTGTTCCCTTTAGTTTTGCACTTCCGCTTTCTCAGCTGTATAACTTACCTTGGCTCTCTCAACTAACTGGCCTTTGTGTGGTAGCCAGGTTAACTGTTACTTTAAATTAAATATCTCTCCCTGCTCTGTCCCCAGAACCTGCTGCGTTTTAAAGTTTTTTTCCTGCTCTAGCCTACCTGAGGGACTAACTCCCTCCCCCCCTGCTGAGGGTACAGGACAGGGTACCTTGTAACAGCCCTCTTTTAATAGGTCTTATTTCCCTCCCTCCCTCCCCAACACCCACCCGCCCCTGGGGTAATTGTAGCTTTATAGGTACTTACACGTCTTAGAGGAAAGGGGCTGCTCTCAGGTGCAGCTCTTTATCCAAATCAGTCATACATTGAGGACCTGAGATTAATTAAGCTTCAGGTGAACAAGGTATATTAGAGGTATTAGATACACTTTTATTAGTATACGCATCTACACCATCCCTTAGTAAATACAGAATTTAAAGACCTAAACACAAGCTTTAAACTAAGATGCAGACAGCAGTCCAGCAGCGAGATGGGGGCTTTCCAGTCTTTTGCATTGAGTGTCACATGTATGATTTTTCTCCCAGTTGGTGAGAGGTCTTACGTATGCACTAAGTGCAAGGAGCTCTTTGCTCTCAGGGAACAAGTCCGTTCTCTAGAGGCTAGAGTAGCAGACCTGGAAGACATAAAGACAGAGAAGTACATGGACGAGACCTACAGGGATATAGTCCTGAAGTCCCACCTCCAGTCTGGCAGCATCCTTGTTGCCATGGAGGAGAGAGGTCACGTGACAGGAGAGCATCACCCTGGTGTGTCAGGACGTGATCCTGTAACTAGGACCTGTGCTCCAGATGATGTAAAACCCTCTCGCACTGAGGACGTTTCTCCAGGGCCATGTGCCCATGAGGGGAGGGTTAGGACAGCTGTTATAGTTGGTGATTCAATCATTAGGCATATAGATAGCTGGGTGGCTGGTGGACGTGAGGATCGCCTGGTAACATGCCTGCCTGGTGTGAAGGTAGCGGACCTCACGCACCGCCTAGATAAGATCTTAGATAGTGCTGGGGAGGAGTCTGCTGTCTTGGTACATGTCGGTGATCTTGTCTTACTAATCTGATATGTTTTTTTGAAGGTGTGAATAAACAGGTAGACAAAGGTGAATCGATTGATATAGTGTATCTGGACTTTCAGAAAGCCTTTGACAAGGTCCCTCATCAGAGACTTTTGGCAAAACTAAAAAGTCATGGGATAGGAGGCAGTGTACTATTGTGGATTGGGAACTGGTTAAAAGATAGAAAGCAGAGGGTAGGGCTAAATGGCCAATTTTCCCAATGGAAAAAGGTGAATAGTGGAGTACCCCAGGGATCTGTACTGGGTCCGCTACTTTTTGACATATTCATAAATGACCTCGAAAAGGGAATAACTAGTGAGGTTATCAAATTTGCAGATGACACAAAACTGTTTAAAGTTGTTAAAAACCCAAGAGGACTGTGGAAAGCTGCAGGAGGATCTGGATAAATTGGAATACTGGGCATCCAAATGGCAGATGAAATTTAATGTGGACAAGTGCAAAGTTATGCACCTAGGAAAGAACAACCCACACTATGGTTACACAATGCAAGGTTCCACATTGGGAACCACCACCCAGGAAAAAGATTTAGGAGTCATCGTGGATAACATGTTAAAACCCTCCACCCAGTGTGCAGCGGCGGCCAAGAAAGCAAATAGAATGCTAGGTATCATAAGGAAAGGAATGGAAAATAAAACAATCATTCCATGGTACGACTGCACCTTGAATATTGTGTGCAATTCTGGTCGCCGTATCTTAAAAAGGATATAGCGTTATTAGAAAAGGTACCTCTCACTTGGTTTGCAGCTTGTCGTGCTGTGAGGGCTTGCGTGCATCAGTGATGCTGAGAGCTAAACTGTCGGTAGTTTAACTACTGGCAGGGTCTCCCAAGATGGACAGGTCTCAGCTGAGGTTCCAGACCAAGACAAACCACCCATCTGGGCAGCAGCAGAATGGGACAGTGTTGACGGCGGAGGATCACATTTCTGTGACAACGGCAACAACACCAAACTTAAACTGCGCGGAAGAAAGGCCCGGCAATCTACTTCTGTATCTTGCCATGAAAACCCAATGGATAGTTACAACAAAACAAATTGTGTTATGGTGCTGGAAGATGAAACCCCCGGGTCAGAAGGCACTCAACTAGCTACTGGGGAAGAGCTGAAGACTTTTCAGTGTAAAGCCAGCATTTATGATGTGGTTGGATCAAAGCCCTCGGGAAGTCTGACTGCTGATGTAGCTGCGCATGAAATGAGAGTCAGAAGCTGTAAAGATGTCTTACACATTGGAACATGGAACGTACGAAGCATGAACCAAGGGAAGTTGAAGGTGGTCCAGAATGAAATGGAACGTGTACAACTTGATCTGTTGGGTGTCAGCGAACTGAAATGGACTGGCATGGGGCACTTTGCATCAGATGATCACATGGTCTACTATGCTGGAAATGAAAGACAAAGAAGAAATGGTGTGTTGCATTTATAATAAAGAAGAAACTTGCAAGAACTGTAATGAAATACAATGCAGTCAGCGAACGCTTAATCTCTATTCGTCTGAGGATTGCCTATCAACACAACTATAATTCAAGTATATGCCCCAACAACAGCTGCAGAAGAGAATGAAATTGAAGAGTTCTATGAACAAGTACAAGCTGAAATTGACAGAACATGCAAACAGGATATCCTGATAGTCATGGGTGACTGGAACGCAAAAGTTGGCAACAAAGAAGAAGGCAAAGTAGTTGGAAAATATGGACTTGGCAACAGAAATGAAGCTGGAGAAAGACTGATAGAATTCTGCAAGACCAATGATCTATTCATCTCAACCACCACCTTCCAGCAACACAAGCGGCGACTGTACACATGGACTTCACCGAATGGATTATATAAAAATCAAATTGACTACATATGCTGAAGTCAACGATGGAAAAGCTCTGTAACATCAACAAAGACAAAACCTGGAGCTGACTGTGGTACAGATCATCAACTACTAGTATGCAAACTCAATCTAAAGTTGAAAAAGAGCAAACTACTCATGAATGCAGCAAAATATGACCTTGAGAATATACCACTGGAATTTAAAGACTGCCTGCAAAATCGATTTGCTGCTTTAGATACAAATGACAGAGCTCCGGAAGAGTTATGGAATGACATCAAGAAGGTTGTGTTGGAAGAAAGTGAGAAGTTTCTACAAAAGGTGAAAAAGCAAAAACGGCCAAAATGGATGACGGAAGAAACTCTGAAAATTGCCCAGAAACGCCGAGAAGCTAAAGCCAGAGGAGAAAGAAAGACAATCGCAGAACTCAACAGAGATTTCCAATGTGCAGGAAGACAGGACAAGGAAAAGTACTACAATGACACTTGCAAGGAAATAGAAGCAGAAGCTATTAGAGGAAGAACAAGATCGGCTTTCCTAAAGCTGCGAGAGTTAAAGAAAAAGTTCCAGCCTTGAATTGGAATGTTACAAGATGCTCAAGGTTCTATGTTGAATGATGCTGAGAAGATCAAGAAAAGGTGGAAGGAATATACAGAGTTTTTATATGATAAAGATCAAGTGGACCAACAGCCGTTTCAACCTGTACCTTATGATCGGGAACCATTGGTGATGAAAGAAGAAGTTGAAGCAGCATTGAAAGCCTTATCAAAGAACAAAGCACTAGGCATTGATAGCATTCCCATAGAAGTATTGCAGCAATCTGATGCAGCTGTTACCGTACTCACAAGGCTCTGCCAAGAAATATGGAAGACAACATCATGGCCAACTGACTGGAAAAGATCTGTGTTTATACCAATACTAAAGAAAGGTGATCCAACTGACTGTGGAAATTATCGCACAATTGCTCTGATCCCACATGCCAGCAAGATTCTACTGAAGATTATTCAAAAGAGACTACAACCATACCTGGAACAAGAACTACCTGAAGTGCAAGCAGGGTTCAGGAAAGGGCGAGGAACGAGAGACATCATTGCGGATGTGAGATGGATCCTTGAAAAGACTAAAGAATACCAAAAGGATATCTATTTGTGCTTTATCGACTATAGCAAGGCTTTTGACTGTGTAAACCATGAGAAACTCTGGGCCACATTTAGAAGCATGGGTATACCAGAACACCTGATCGTTCTCTTGCGCAATCTGTACATTGATCAAGAAGCAACAGTTTGAACGGAACAAGGAGAAACAGAATGGTTTAAAATAAGCAAAGGTGTAAGACAAGGCTGCATACTTTCCCCCTATTAGTATTAGTTGTATATAGCTCTATGTAAATATTATGTATATATCTTATAAATAGTTTCCCCCGTTCTCTCCCCTTCATGATTGTCCCCCTGTTCTATGTAAGCACATTGTGTTATTTAATGCATTGTTGCATTGTTTAGTTATAATGTAAACCGCACTGATTTTAATAGCGCGGTATATAAGAAAAATAAATAAATAAATAAATACCTGTTTAATTTATATGCAGAACAAATCATCAGAGAAGCAGGATTGTATGAAGACAACAGAGGTGTGAAGATTGGTGGAAGACTCATCAACAACCTTCGCTATGCTGATGATACCACATTACTGGCTGAAAGTGAAGATGATCTGAAACATTTGCTTCTCACAATCAAAGAACATAGTCTCAAAATGGGCCTGCACCTTAATGTAAAGAAGACAAAGATCATGACAACTGGCATAATCAACAGGTTCATCGTTGAAGGAGAAGAAATTGAAATTGTGAACAACTTTAACCTATTTGGATCAACTATCAATAAAGAAGCAACAAGCAGACAAGAAATCAGACGACACATTGCTCTTGGCAGAATGGCTATGAAAGACCTAGATAAGATTCTCAAGAGCAGAGATGTCTCTCTCCATACAAAGATTCGACTTGTTCAAGCCATGGTATTTTCAATAACATATGGATGTGAAAGCTGGACAGTGAAAAAGATAGACCGGAAGAAAATTGATGCCTTTGAATTATGGTGCTGGCGGTGAATACTGTGTATACCATGGACTGCCCGAAGAACAAACCAGTCGGTACTAGAGGAGATCAAACCTAAGCTTTCTTTAGAAGCTCAGATGAAAAGACTTTGACTTTCATACTTTGGACACATCATGTGAAGAGAGAGATCATTAGAGAAAGACATTATGCTTGGCAAGATAGAAGGTCAACGCAAAAGAGGAAGGCCAGCAATGAGATGGATCGATACAATAACAGCAGCTATGGGTACCAGTCTGTCAACAATGAGCCGCCTGACTGAAGACCGAACACAATTTAGGATAGCTATCCAGAGGGTTGCCATGAGTCGACTCTGACTCGACTGCACTTAACAACAACAGAAAAGGTACAGAGAAGAGCCACCAAAATGGTAAAAGGGGTGGAAGGCTACTCCTATGAAGAGAGGCTACAAAGGTTAGGGCTCTTCAACCTGGAAAAGAGACGGCTGAGGGGAGATATGATAGAGGTCTATAAATTAATGAATGGAGTGGAACGGGTGAACGTAGATTGATTGTTTACGCTATCAGAATATAGAAAGACTAGGGGACATGTAATGAAGCTTGTCAGACGGCTGCCTGGGGAGAATCTTCACACTCTTGGCAAGTGCATATTTCTATATGATTTGCAAGGTATTGTGGGCAATGTAGTTCATTCACACCAGACACAGCTGCTGACAATTTAGTTGTGCTCTTGTGTAAAGCCAATAAGATATTTATTTATGGGGTTATTTCTCCCAACACAGATATGCTTGGTAGCACATAAATTAGGTTACTTGCTTTCAGTGTTTACTTGGAAAAACAAAGTCAAAATCGGGAAAACAACAAATGAAAAGCCACAAAGCAAGAAACAAACTGTTCTTTTCAGGTTAACTTCTGATTACTTCCCACATAGATACAGAAGTGATTCTCTCCTAGCTCACAAGCAATTAGGTAAGGCTTAATTGCTAGCAGTTATCCAGCTGAAACCCCTTAGCTGGCTTGCTTTCTACTGTGTGGGTCAAATCCTGCTTCAGGAGCTTTTCTGGGTAGATTAAAGAACAAATTTGTATTTCTTTGTGATGGTTGCTGTACTTTATAACAGAAAGTTACCAACGGAGTTTAGATAGAGAGCAGTCCATATAAACAGGATCCTCATCTGCTATTATTCCCCCTTGTTCAACAAGCATGGGTTCAATATCATGGATTGGCACAGATGAATCTCTCAATGGAGCATTTTCAGGAGAATACTTGTTTCCCTGCTGTCTTTCATGGTTATAGCTAGGGCATAGATCAGTGTTCATACCTGAGCTTCCATTGCTGCTAGAGTTCCTCTCTATATAGCCTGGCCAGTATGTAGTCCAGTTCTTATGTCCAGCCTTCCAATCCAGATCCCTGGACACTGGATCTCTCTTCACATACCTTCTGGCACAGGTCTTAGGGTCCCTTCCACGTGCAGCCGTCTCCCTCACAGGTAGCCTCTGGTGATTCCTAGCTCTGCAGCACCATTCCTCTGGCTTTCCCCAGTCCAATGGTGTATGCTGGCCTTTTGAATACCTCCCAGTATACGTACTGCTTTGGACTCTTCTAGACCTCTCAAAGGCTTTTCTCTTCCTTCTTCCAAAGGGTCTCTTTCCCTCTCTGTCCGTCCGGTTTGGCTTCTGCTTCTGATGATCCTTCAGATGAAACTGATGATGAAACTCAAGCTGATTCTCAGGATACTGAGGATCATGAAGATGGTCATCTGTAGAATAAACTCTACTCTTATTCTGCCTTGATGAGTGCTTCTCCCTAACACAGCGCAGCTGTGCTGAATCAGGCCCTGCCCTTTGAGATGAGTGCTTAGGGATTACCTCATAGCCCTCCTGATTGAACACACGTTTCCCCACTTCAGCTCCTCTAATGGCTGTTGGAAACCTGGTGCATTCTGGGACTGGTAGTCTTTTATGGGAAAATTCTGTTTTCTTATTTCTACCAGAACTGACAGGTTGCTTGTTCAGAGTCACTTCACCTTTCCTATAGCTCCTTCCTGAGCTATGATAAGCTTCCTTATCACAAGCTACAGGGTAAACTATTTAAGACAAATAAGAGAAAATATTTTTTACTCAAAGTGTAATCAAACTCTGGAATTTGTTACCGGAGGATGTAGTAAGAGCTGTTAGTGTAGCTGGGTTTAAAAAAGGTTTGGACAAGTTCATAGAGGAAAGGTCCATAAACCATTATTATGTTCAATCTTTTTTATTCAATTTTCTCATGCAACTCCAAACAAAAATAACAATACAAGCAGCTCAAACAAAGAACTTCATAACACACAGCTTAAAATTAACAAGATATGAGATACATTGTTGAACAGGCAACAACACAGTAAAAGCAATAGCATAACACCAACGTAGCAGAGCAAGGTGGGGAATATAAGCTCCTGAGAGCCCCATCGCATCCACAGACCTCAAAAATACAATTGGCATTGCACATTAACTATACCGGAATGCCCTAGGGACCACACGGCACTTATTCACCCGGCAAGGGGCACGCCCGTAGAAGCTGGCCTAACCCCACCTACCCGTCCTTCTCCACATTCCAAACACCACCTGCCCACAAACAGACAACCCAAGCCTGTTACCAGCGAAAGCGCTACCTCCCACGCACACCCTTTACACCCCGTCATCTCCAGCATAGAACAAGAAACTCCCATGTCAGGGACAGATCCGGGGTGAACCCTTCTCCCAGATCCATCCACCGCCAAGCTAAAGCCCGATGACGCCCCCCCACTAACCCCCTATAAAGTTGCCCCCCCCCCAGCCCTACCCCTTCCTACCTACCCCTCCTCCCCACTCCCCGTCCTAAGATCCAGTCATTCTCCAACCACCCAACCAAGTGTGCACTGAAGAAAGAGAAGGAAGGCCAAACTATCTATTGGGGACCTTCAGGGCCCCCCAGGACCCTTCTACGCACCCCAAAGGGCAGAAGAGAGAGATGTGGACCCCAGCTCTCCAAAAACCGCTGCCAGCGCCGTGGGTGGCCCCTAGCATGTACCCTATCTAATAGTAGCAAACCATGCAGCTTGACTCTCCACAAGCCATACGTAGGCCCTGCCTCAGCCAGCCATTGCTGGAGGACAGTCAGACGGCCAATCAACAGCACCAATCGCAGCCACCGCAGCACGACGGGTCCTAACTATGCCTTCCACACATCATCCCAGACATCCAGCACCACATTACCAGCATTCAGGGAGAGGGGATTTTGCACACAATCAGCCAAGTAAGCCATTACTTTCCCCCAAAAGCCCTGGATCTTCAAACAGGTCCAAAACATGTGTCCCAGCGTCGCCCGAGGCTCCCCACATCGAGGACATCTGGGAGACACCGCAATGCCCGCTCACCACGCTCGATGAGGCGCGTAGTGCAGACGGCGCAATATTTTAAACTGAGCATCTCGGTGAAGCACCATTACACTCAATTCGGAGAGTCCTGACAATGCACGTAAAATTTCATCTGCAGTTACCACCTAGCCTAAGTCTAAAGTCCAAGCACTCGCTAAGTCCTCCAGTGGGACCGGCCGCTCAGATTCCCAAAGCATTTTATGCAGGACTGAAACCCGCATCCTTTGGTCCCCACCCCCAAGTGCAAGTTCCAAATCAGAGCTGACCCTCCCGCTCAGAGCCTCACTCGGAATACCACAAATGTAACTACGATGCTGCATATAGGGGAAGACATCCCACAACACTAAGGAATACTGCCGAGATAACAAAGAGAAACATTCCGCCCTTCCATCTGCCGTCACTGCCTGCTCCAGATTCTCAAGACCCAGTCTCGCCCATCGGGCAAATGTAGGCCCTTCCAGACCTGGGAGGAAATCTGCATTTCCTCGAATCGGAAGGTATGGAGAGTAGCGAGCCATCAACCGACGCCCTGCACAAAAAGACCTCCAGGCTTGCCTCACCGGTGCCAAAACAGACCCCCGGAGGTCCTGAGATAACCTTCGAACTCCCGGAGCATGTAAAATATACCGCAGATGGAAGGGACGTACCGCCTCCCGAAGGTGTTCCAAAGGCAAATAATCAGCTAGACCCCAGAGCCAATCTCGCGCAAATCTCAGAAGGCAAGCTACATTGTATTTCCGCAAGTCGGGAAGCCCCAGACCGCCAAGCGCACCCGAGGCCTCCGCCCCCGCCAGAGAAATCGATTAAGGAGTACGTTCAACTTCCGAATATCTGATCGCTTAAGGAACAGCGGAAGAAGCTGGAGCATGTAGAGGATCTTAGGAAAAATGGCCATCTTATATAAGGCTACACGACCCCCCAGGGAGAGCGGCAAGTCGCGCCATTTCTCTACGGTAAGCGACACAGTGGCCACCAGTTTAGAAACATTAAGGGTAGTAGAGATCATGCAGACGCGCCGGTACATAAATACCCAAATATTTGAAATGCCCTACCGCCCACTTCAAAGAAAAGTCTCCTGGCCAATCTGGCAGTGCCACCTGACCCAACCACATTGCCTCAGATTTGTCTAGGTTAAGTCGTAGCCCCGAGGGTACCCCGTATTCTCTAATAAGTCGTAACAGGTGGGGCAACCCTTCAAGCGGATCAGCTAAATGAACAAGCAGATCATCGGCATAAGCCGCGACTCGAACCTCCTCCCCTCCTATAGAAACACCCCGAAACTCCGTGGCCTGTCAGATCCGGATTAGTAGAGGTTCTAGCGTCAAGACGAATAAGAGCGGGGACAAGGGACATCCCTGTCGAGTCCCCTTCTGAATGCTAAAATCAGCGGACATATGCCCATTCACCATCAGAGCGCCCTTCGGGTCTGCATACAGTACTCGAACCACATCGACAAAAAAACCAGAGAATCCCATCGCCTCAAGGACCTGATACATAAATCCCCAGTTGACTCGATCAAACGCTTTTTTAGCGTCAAAGCTAATAAGAAGAGAGCCAAGGTCCGCCGACTCCCGAGAACACATAGACAGCAAAATCCGTTGCACATTCGAAGTGGCGTATCGGCCCCACACAAACCCCACTTGGTCCCTATGAATTAATTCCGGTAAAAACCGCGCCAAACGATCAGCCATAATCTTGGCCAGATTCTTAATATCTACGTTAAGGAGCGAAATAGGGCGATACGAGCCGGGCAAAAGCGGGTCTCGGCCAGGCTTTGGCAATATGGTCACCAAGGCTTTGTTAGCCTCAAAGGGGAACTTCCCTCCCGTAACCAGGTCCTCATAATAGCCCACCAAGGGCCCCACAATGACATCGCCCATGGCTTTAAAGAATTCACCCCGGTACCCATCCACCCCCGGGGCCCGCCCAGTCTTCAAAGTCTTTATCGCAGCTTGTATCTCGCGGCCCGACAGGGGTTGGTTAAGGGCCTGTAGGCCCTCACTACTGAGCTGCGGCAAAAGACAACTCTGGAGAAAAACCCGGCCCTCCTCCTCCGGCGCCCCCTCCCGCGCATACAGCTGCCGAAAAAAGTCCAGAAACAGCGCCTCAATATCCTCAGCTCCCCGCCTAAGGGTCCCATCTGGGTGTCGAATCGCCCCGATCGTACGAGACCCCCCTGCGGGCCGCACCAGCGAAAACATCAGTCGACCGGCCTTGTTGCCATGCATGTATAACTTATAGCGATAGTATAACATTGATTTCTGCGCTCTCCGATGTAGGAGCGTCTCCAATTCCGTCTGGAGGTCCCGCATTGCACTTTGATGCGCTGCCGTCCGGCAGCCAGCCAGCTTCCGCCGCGCCTTCCCCAATTCGTTCTCTAAGTACAGGATCCGCCGATTCAGCTGCTTGCGCCGCATGCTAGTATAATTGATAATGTCCCCTCTCAAGACCGCCTTCCCGGCTTCCCAGAGAAGAGCAGGAGATATCCCCAGCCGATCATTAAAGGCCATGTAGTCTGCCCATCTATCCCGGAGGTGCCTTTCAAACTGCACATCCCCACTAAATTCCAACGGATATCTCCAGAGCCGGGCCCTGCCAGGATTGCAGTCGCGCATCTCCAAGATCACCATCGCGTGATCCGAGAGAACAGAGGGACCCACCTCCGCGTGCCTGACCCAACTAAATAGAGAGTCCAAGATCAAAAAATAATCCAGTCGGGACCAAGAGCCGTGCGCTCTAGACAGATGCGTATATTCCCGATCTCCGGGGTGTAAGACCCGCCAAATGTCTGAAAGCTTATGTCCCTCGCACAGGCCCCACAAACGCCGTCTAGTCCGCTGACCCCGACCTCCAGCCGGTCCAGACCTATCCAGATCTACATTCAGCACTTCATTAAAGTCACCGCCTATAATCACCTGATACCCAGTTATATCATCTAAAAGCCGGGTAAGATCTTGGAAAAATCGGGCCTCATACACATTCGGCGCATAAATCGAGCAGAGAGCCATCTTCACACCCGCTAGCAACCCCCGTACACAAACGTACCGACCTTCCAAGTCAATGTCCACTCCTCCTTCAACCCAGTTCACCGACCTGGTGATTAAGATGGCCACGCCCCGCTTCCTTCCTATCGCCGGGGACCCATAAACTTTAGCTACAGGGCCTGTGCATAACTTGTCATGTTCTGCAGCGGACTGCTGAGTCTCCTGCAACATAATAACCCCAATTTGCTTCCGTCTCAATTGCTGAAGCACTTTATATCGCTTGATTGGGGAGCCCAGTCCACATACATTCCACGATGCGATCCTAATGCCTGCACTCATCACTCAGGCCAAGGAAAGACCACTGACTGATACAACAACAACACTACCACTGGCGGAGACCCCCCCCAGCTTAGGGCCCCCACCCAGCCACTCCAACAAGATAACCAAAGACCACCACGGCCACGCACACATGATCAGGCATCCATCCATATTCTCTAGCACACCCAACAGACCAGACATACACTTCCCCTTACTTCCCCACCCTAGGCCTACCCCAACCCCCCCTCCCCCCACCTGCCATTAACCATAGCCCCCCCGTTCCCAACAAAGCCCAAACCATCCCACCTCCCCAATACCAGTCCTGCTCCCAAACCAGCCCACCTCTTACGCTGGCCCATCCATGACCCCGTAGCATGTAGAACCTCCCCCCCCCCCCCCCAGACAGTAAGATCACAATTGAACCCCAGAACCCAGCCGGGGTTCTTCACTACCTAAGCCCCCTCCCCCCCACACAGAGCAACACCCCCTTGTAATCAGGCAGGTCCTTCCCACTGTACTAGACACCCCATCCAGGCAGCCCTAAGGACAACCAATGGAGTTCCCAAGGCACCCGAGAACCCGGTGTGCACAATAAGTTGGGACAAATAGAGCCACCAGAAGAAAAAAAATAATCATTAAATACCTTGTCCACTATAGGCAATACTGATAATACTGACAAGGAGAAGTACATTCATCAAATACCCTATCCAATCTAGGCAATACAAGGTAATACTGGCAAGAAATAATTATACATGGGGAGGTGTGACATCATAGCATCGGCCCCAAAATAAGAAGAAGAGGGGAGGGAGAACAAAGGGGATAATAAAATAGATAAAATAAAATAAATCAATGAGAAAAAAAAAAGAAAATAAATAGAAAACAACTTCGCTCCATGTCCAGCCGCCTTTAGTGGCACCATCACCACCAATATAGATAAATAGGGCTGTACCCAAAGCCCCATAATAGCAAGGCAAACACTGCAGCTCACAGGGTCCGAGTCCAAAGCTATGCAGCTCAGGGAAGGCACCTCATTCATCCGAGACGATTGCAAAAATCCATCGCGGCCTCTGGCGTCAGAAAGGTCCGGCGGCCTTCAGCACACTCCACCCGCAAGTTCGCAGGGTACGCCATCGTGAAGCGCAGGCCCCGCTCAACCAGTCGACTGCAGGCTTCCTTAAAGGCTCGACGACGCAGCGAGACCCCAGCGGAATAATCCTGAAAAATCAGGATCTTGCAGGCCGCACTCTCTGAGCGCCGCTGCTGCCGCGACGCACGTAGCACTCCTTCCTTTTGGGCAGCGTTAAGAAAACGTGCGATCACCGCCCTGGGCCTGCTGTCTCCAGAACGATACGGCCCCAAGCGGTGCACTCTCTCCAGCACTATGGTACCCATCTCTGCCGCTAAAGGTAGGTTAGCCGGCAGCCAGCGTTTCAAATATTGCATCAAATCTTTCTTTCACTGATTCTTCTATTCCAATGAAGCGCAAATTATTCCTCCGGCTGCGATTTTCCAAATCTTCGAGCTTCTCCTCATGCTTTCTTAGGGCCTCCTCGAGCTTACCAATCCGGGCCTCATCCTGCACACGTGCATCTTCCAACGAGCCTATACGTTGTTCCGCTTGGTCAACCCGGATACCGCCGCTGCTACCTCTGAGATTTGTGATGCCAGCCCGCCAAGGCGACTTTCCAAAGCCTCCACCACAGCCTTGGAGACCTCAGCCACTATCGTCGGCGCAATCGTCGGCACTGGCAATTCAGAAGCCCCCTCCGCCATTACAGCTTCACCACCGCGGGGCTTCTCCCGCCTCAGAGTCTTTGTGGCCATGAAGGTACTCCGTTCCCACAAGTTGCCAAATGAGGGGCTCCGGCAGATTCACCACTGCTCTCCCCCACTATGGGGAAAAAACCAAGGCTAAAAAATTAGTTAACGGCAGAGGGGGAAGGAGCAGGCTCCGGAGCTAAGGAGGAAACGTCCTGCCTAGCCCACCATGCCACCGGAAGTCTCTCCCATAAACCATTATTAAAAAGGGACCCAGGATATCAATGCTTGGCCCAATACAAGCATTGTGGAACCTGTGTTTTTTGCGGATACTGCTAGGTATGTATGACCTAGATTGGCCACTGTTGGAAACAGGATGCTGGGCTTGATGGACCTTGGTCTATCCCAGTATGGCATATCTTATGTTCTTATGTTGTCTCTACAAATCAGAAATACAGATCGATGTAGAAAACAAGGGCGTATAGGACAAGAGGAAACCTGAAAAGAACGCACGGTACTCATGTGTATATTCGTGCCTCAATGGACGCATAGATATGCACGCCGTGTGACGACATTTAGATGAGACCAGAGATGGTATTGCGAAATCACATGCATGCTCTGCGAACTACTTTTTGATTTTTTGCACATGAGTTACCTTGTTTCTAACGCTGGCATTTTATGATTTTTTTTCCTTAGCGCTGGGGTTTTACACGTATGACATTTGCATACATTTGGATTTGCGTGCCCTTCATTTGCAAATCCGCCTTTTCCTGCATTGCGCATTCGGGCTTGTACGGTATGTACACACATAAAAAGTCTGTACAACACATGTTCAGCACTGTTTTTCAGCATCGGCCTGCAAGTCTTTTTCAACTGACCTGTAAATCCATATCTCCAGGAACAAGCAGGAATGTAGTCTTCACATATGGTATCGTTGGTACTGACAGAGCCTGCGTGGGAACGCTCCCCAGCATCCAATAGGAAAGATTTTGGGAGCGTCCAACAGCACCTGTGTGCTGCCTTCCCGCCTTTCTACCACTGTCACTTCAGTTCTTCATTTTCTACGGAGCCGACAGGACGTGTACCCTGTCACCGTAGAAAATGTATTCTTATTCTTTTGTTTTTTTTTGTGGTTGCCTCTGCCTTCACTCGACGCCTACCGGTACTGCCGGTTCTCTTTTCTTCTCTTTCAAAAAAAAAAAAAAAACTAGCTTTCTTTCAAGGGCCTTTCCCCTTTCGGAGCTAGGCGCCATTTTGGGCACTAGGCCCGCTTTTCTTCAAACATGGAGAAGCCAGCTAGCGGTTTCAAGAAATGTTCTAACTGTGGCAGTACTATTTCCGTCACTGACACCTATGATTGGTGTCTTAAATGTTTAGGTCCTGAACATTGTCCATTGGAGTGTGTCTCCTGCAGAAAGATGACCAAGAGGGGCCTGCAGAATAGAGCTGCAAAACTTGGTACCCTTTTTGCCTCGGATATGATGTCAGTTATGGTGCCATCTATCTCCAGGAACAAGCAGGAATAAGTCCTCACATATGGGTACGTCGGTACCGACGGAGCCCGAGCGGGAAAGCTCCCCAGCTTCCCAGAAGGAAAGCTTTTGGGGCCTCCCACTGCGCATGCGCGCTGCCTTCCCGCCTTCCTGACCAACTCTCCTCAGTTCTTCTTTTTCCGCGGAGCCAGCAGGTCGTGTTCCTGTCACCGCTGAAGAAGTTGTTATTTTAATTTATTTCTTTGGCCGCGTGTCTGCCTTCCCCGATTCCAGACTGGTACCGCCGGTCTCTTTTCCTTTATTTTTAAAATCGTCTTTTTTTTCCTCACTTGGTGTGTTAGTTCTGTGAGGCCTTTAGGCCTTCACTAATTCTCCCTCATGGAGAAACAAGCCTCTGGGTTTAAAAAATGCACCAAGTGCAGCGGTACTATTTCAGTCACAGACACCCATGAATGGTGTCTTAAATGCTTGGGGCCTGACCATTCCATTCCGGATTGCCCATCCTGTTCTTTGATGTCTAAATGTGGCTTACAGAACCGGGCAGCCAAGTTTCACATGCTGTTTTCTACAGATACTCCAGCATCGACATCTTCCAGGTCTTCCTCTCCTGATGGATCTCAGGTAACCAAACATTCCTCTGGCAGGTCCTCAAAGGGCAAATCTCCCTCTAAGTATCGAGATACCCCAGGGCTTGACCCTGAGGACCCTGCCCCAGCCAACAACCCCGGCGGGAAGCTCCGGCTTCGAAAGCTCCTCCTATGGGGTTACAGGTTGACATCGATGGCACGGCCTCGACCGATCACCTGTTAGACTGTTCTTGGGTACCGGCTCAATCATCTGGTACCGACATCCAGACAGTCGTGGCATCCATGGATCATACAGTTCAATCCATGCAGCAGGCCATTCTGGCTTTTATTAAGGCTGCGACGCCCTCAGTACCGCACCCTGCAGTACCGGTTCCGGTACCACAGCCGATACCGGTACCCATGCCTTCCACATCGACCAGGATACCGATTCCGGTTCCTGGTTCCGGGGTTTTTCCCGATACCGATCCGGTTCCGGGTACCCCCGATGTCGATACCGGTCGATACGCTTATCGATCCCTGGAAGCAAACAGACGATACTTTGAGTCTTCTGATGATCCTGATTCATCAAATGACTCTGCTGAAGTATCCCTTACTCTACCTGAGGAGCCCTCTTCTCCAAAGAGGAGAATGTCTCCTCCAGAGGATTTATCCTTTCAAGACTTCATCATTGAAGTAGCTAATGGTCTTTCTATTTCTGTATCCTCTGAAAAAGAACCTAGAGCAAAAAAGATAGACATTTTAGGATACTCTAAGGTTCCCAAAGAGGCAGTCACCCTGCCCATCCATGAAATTCTTCAAGATCACATGATGGACTTATGGGAGACTCCTCTCACCCTATCTCCACATTCTCGTCGTCTGGACACCATGTATCGTGTCCCCCCTTCTCCTGTGTTTCAAAAAACTCAGCTCCCGCACCACTCCATTGTGGTGCAGTCAGCTATGAAAAGGATCAAGAGTACTAAAAGACACTATTCTACTCCCCCAGGAAGAGAATGTAGGACTCTGGATGCTTTTGGAAGAAAAATCTTCCAAGCAAGTATGCTTATTGCCAGAATCAACTCATACAGCCTCTATATGGGCATGTTTCTGAAGGAAATTGCATTAAAAATACGCCATTTTCTCCCCTTTATCCCAGAGGATAGAAAGGAGGAGTTCCTTCTTCTGCTTAAGCATGCTCAAGATATTTCAAAGTTCTCCAACAGAGCAGCCTTTGACTCCTTTGAAGGTGCTAGCAGAGCCTCAGGTATTGCCATAGCGGCTCGCAGAATTGCTTGGCTCCAGGCCTCTAACCTTGAACCCTGGGTCCAGGATGGGTTGGGAAATTTGCCCTGTACGGGTGAGAATCTGTTTGGTAAGGAGTGGCAAATCAAAGTCACTCAAATGGATGCAGAAAATGCTGCTTTAGATAGACTTTCTAAGTCTACCTTTACCCCTGTCAAGAAGAAATCTTTCAAAAAGCCTTTCTACAAGAAGGCCAGATTTGCCACAAATACTGGCCAACAATCTTCTGCAGCTCGCTTTGCTCCTAAGCGTCAGCAGCCTAAACAGGCCAGGGCAAAACCTGCAGGGGCTGCTACAGCCCAACAGTCCCAACCCCCTCAGGGTTTTTGACTTAAAACTAGAGAACTTAACCTTTCTGGCTCTAAAACATCCAGAACCTCTCACCATTCCAGGAAGGTTAACTCATTTTGCTCCCAGATGGGAGGAAATCACATCAGAGCAATGGACCCTCTCTATCATCAGAGAGGGCTACAAACTACATTTCTCCAACCTTCCTCCCCATACCATGGTGAGAAGTTTCAATTCTCCCCCATCTCTCCTAGACCTGTTGGGTCAGGAGGTGACCACTCTTCTCGCCCAAAAAGCAATAGAAGAGGTTCCTCTTCCTCAACAAGGGTCAGGTTTTTACTTCCCTTATTTTCTCATTCCCAAGAAAACAGAGGGGTACAGACCCATTTTGGATCTCAGAGAATTGAACACATTTCTATACAGGGAGAAATTCAAGATGCTTTCTCTAGGCACTCTCCTTCCATACCTACAGAGTCAGGACTGGCTTTGTTCTCTAGATCTCAAGGATGCGTACACACATATACGCATCCATCCATCCCACAGAAAATTCCTACGGTTTCTGTTCCAGGGAAAACACTTCCAATACAGAGTACTTCCCTTCGGTCTAGCCTCTGCTCCAAGGGTATTTACCAAATGCATGGCAATAGTAGCTGCATTCCTACGCACCCTGGGAATTTTTGTCTTCCCATACCTGGACGACTGGCTCATCCGAGCTCCGTCTCAGTCCGAGGCTCAGACTTCCCTGGATCGCAGCAGGCAAATTCTACAGTATCTGGGACTTGTGATCAATCTGCCAAAGTCCCAACTCACCCCTATTCAATCCCTGGAATTCATAGGGGCCTGGTTGGATACCACCACCACAAGGGCCTATCTACCTCAGGCCCGTTGCCAACGTCTAGTGCACTTAGCCTCTCAGACTCAGTCCAGAAGCCACTTGACTGCCAGAGAGATGCTGCAACTATTAGGCCACATGGCCTCCACAGTGCATGTGGTGCCTTATGCTCGCCTACATATGAGAGCAGCTCAATGGACTTTATCCACCCAGTGGACTCAAGCATCAGGAGCTCTCTCAGACCAAATAGCAAACTCCAGTCGTCTCTTTTGGTCTCTCCAATGGTGGATATCCACTCAAAATCTGTTGTTGGGGGCCCCCTTTCAATCATTGTTGCCCCAAGCAACCCTCACAACAGATGCCTCCCAAACAGGTTGGGGGGCTCATCTCCAAGATCTCTCCACTCAGGGCACTTGGTCTCCACAGGAGACCACCCTTCATATCAACCACTTGGAACTTCGAGCAATCTTTCTAGCTCTCAAAGTTTTTCATACCCTCCTCAGCAACATGACAGTCCTTATTCACACAGACAATCAAGTAGCCATGTTTTACATAAACAAACAAGGAGGGACTGGCTCTCTGTCGCTTTGCAACGAAGCTCTAAGATTATGGGCCTTCGCCAGAGAGCATCAAATCCATCTCCTGGCAGTATATCTTCCAGGAATCCAAAACTCTTGGGCAGACAGACTCAGTCGAGTTCTGCTTCCACACGAATGGTCCCTGCACATGGATCAGGTACTCAGAATCTTCCAGAAATGGGGAACCCCGGACATAGACCTGCAAGTCCGTGGAATGCCAAACTTCCCCGGTTCTGTTCCAGAATTCCGTGTCAGGGAGTTCAGACCAAGGATGCCTTCCTCCTGCATTGGGGTCACGGTTTCCTGTATGCCTTTCCACCCATTCCTTTGATTCCCAAGACTCTTTTCAAACTTCAAAGGGATCAAGGGTCCATGATCCTCATAGCTCCACGCTGGCCACGCCAAGTGTGGTACCCTCTACTTCTGCATCTCTCCCAAGCCCCCTCCCTGGACTTGGGAGCGGCTCCAGACCTTCTGTCTCAAGAGGAGGGGACTTTGTGGCACCCAAACCCCAAGTCCCTTCACCTCAGAGCTTGGTTACTGAAGGCCTAGACCTTCAACACTTCAATCTTTCGCAGCAAGTGAAGGATATCCTACATCCCTCTAGGAAACCTTCCACTAGGCGTTCTTATGCTTTTAAATGGAAAAGATTTTCCATTTGGTGTGCTCAAAAGGGTCTTAACCCTCTGGCACTCCCATTGAATTCTCTTTTGGAATATCTCCTGCATCTCTCCAATGCAGGACTCAAAACGAATTCAGTAAGAGTCCATTTGAGTGCTATTGCGGCATCACTTAAGCCCATCAATGGAAACCTGTTTCCTCTCATCCTCTTATTGCAAGATTCATGAGAGGCTTAACTTTAACTAAACCTCCCATTCGACCTCCTCCGGTGGCATGGGACTTAAACTTGGTTCTTGGTCAGCTTATGAAGCCACCTTTTGAACCCTTAGCCACTACCTCCTTGAAATTTCTTTCCTGGAAGGTTATTTTCCTCATTGCAGTCACTTCAGCTCGCCGCATCAGTGAACTGCAGGCCTTAGTGGTAATCTGCCTTATACAAGGTTCCATCATGATAAGGTAGTCCTTAGGACAAATCCTCACTTTATGCCTAAAGTGGTCTCACCTTTTCATCTTAATCAAGAGGTTTATTTACCTGTCTTTTTTCCAGCTCCTCATGCATCCAATGCAGAGAGGAACCTTCATACTCTGGACTGTAAAAGAGCTCTTGCCTTTTACCTCCGCAGGACACAGCAACATCGAAGGTCTTCTCAGCTTTTTGTTGCTTTTGATCCTTCTCATTTAGGACTTCCAGTCTCCAAAAGAACACTCTCCAATTGGATTGCTCAGTGTATCTCTTTTGCTTACCAGAGTAAGAACCTTTCTCTGGAGGGCCATGTCACCGCGCACAACGTGAGGGCCATGGCCACCTCTATGGCTCATCTAAACTCTGTGTCCATTGACCAGATCTGTCGAGCAGCCACCTGGGCCTCGGTTCATACCTTTACAGCCCATTACTGTTTGGACAAGGACTCCCGCCGGGATGCCTTGTTTCGTCAGGCTGTCCTCAGACACCTGTTTCATTCTTGAACAACTCCAGCCCACCTTCCCTGAATGGATGCCTGAGATCCATAGGAAGATGAAGAACCTTTCAGGGTCTCATACCCTATAGGGGATCTCCCGGGCATCTTAGCTAGAGAGTCCCCATATGTGAGGACTTATTCCTGCTTGTTCCTGGAGATAGCACAGTTACTTACCTGTAACAGGTGATCTCTGGGAAAAGCAGGAATTAGTCCTCACAACCCACCCACCTCCCCTAGGAGTTGTATCTCTCTCTCTCTTCCTTTCCTCTCTCTATTGTCTCAGCTATAAACTCGAACTGAGGAGAGTTGGTCAGGAAGGCGGGAAGGCAGCATGCATGCGCAATGGGAGGCCCCAAAAGCTTTCTTTCTGGGAAGCTGGGGAGCTTTCCCGCTCGGGCTCCGTCGGTACCGACGTACCCATATGTGAGGACTAATTCCTGCTGTTTCCAGAGATCACCTGTTACAGGTAAATAACTGTGCTATCCTACTCAATGGTGAATATTCTGGAACTTTGTAAAATGTTCTGTAAATAGTTCTCACCCAAGTTCTTACCCATGTTATTACCCTGTTCATTGTTCATTGTAAGCACAATGTGTTTTTGTTACATTTTACTATTCTGTTTGCTGTAAACCGCACTGATCTTAATAGCGTGGTATATAAGAAACGTAAATAAATAAAATAAATAAGTTGCATCAACGTCTTCCAGAGCTTCATCTTCCTCCCATGGATCTCAGGTAACTAAACTTATGTCTTCCAAGACTTGGCCGGTCCTCAAAGGGTAGATCTCCTCCTAAGCATCAAGATGCCACTGGCGTTGCTCTCGAGGAATGTTCACCGGCAAAACAGCCCCGGCGGGAGTCTTCGGTCTCCAAAGCATTAACGGGGCTCCAGGATGTTCCAGAGGCTTCTACCTCTGCAGAACTACTGCTGCCATGTTCTGGGGTCGTGGCCGCTTCCACTGGTACCGACAACCAGGCATTGGCAGGAGCAATGGATAAGAGAATCCTCTCTATCGAATGCAGTCTAGCGACCCTCTTAGCAGCTTCGGTACCACTAAGACCGCTACAGACTGTTCCACAGATATTGGTACTGACATCGGTGCCGGTACCGAGTGCACTTGCCTCGGCAGGTATGCTTCCGCACATGCCGAGCCTCAAGTCTATCTCAGGCATCTAAGGGCCGGTACCAAGATACCCCGATACCGACTTCGAGCGGTACCGGTACCGAGCTTTGCACGAACACCGGTCACCAAGATACTTCGAATCTTCCGATTCCAATGACTCTGATGACTCTACCGGTACTAGACCGATCCTACCAGAGGATCCAACTCCTTCTCAATGCAGAATGTCTCCTCCAGAAGACATGTCCTTCCAGGATTTCATACGTGATTTAGCCAAAGGTTTTTCAATCACGGTGATTCCAGAAAAGGAACCTAGGGCAGAAGAATTGAGAATTCTACAATATCCCATGGCTCCTAAGGAAGCAGCTAAGCTTCCCATTCACAAGATCTTAAATGATCTTATGCTAAAGATGTGGGAAACTCCTTTAACGGTGTCTCCACATTCTCGACGCCTCAATACCATGTACCGCGTGCCAAGCTGTCCTGGCTTTCAAAAGACTCCGTTACCACACCATTCAGTGGTAGTGGAATCAGCCATGCATAGAATTAAGAGTGCTAAAACGCATTCTTCTAATCCTCCAGGCCGAGAATCAAGGACACTCGATGCCTTTGGGCGTCAATGCTTCCAATCCTCCATGTTATCAGCCAAGATCAGTTCCTACATTCTTTATATGGGTATGTTCCTGGAAGAAGTTGCATGTGACTTAGAGCTCATCAGCCCTAATTTGTCTGAGGACAAAAAGGAAGTTTTCCTTACCCTGGTCAAGCACACACAGAATGTCTCTAAATTCATGAACCGTGTAACCTTTGATTACTTTGAATGTATAAGCAGAACCTCTATCTCCATGTGGTTTTGCCTGGCTTCAGGCATCAGACTTAGAGCAGTTGGTGCAAGACAAGCTGGGAAACATTCCTTGTACAGGAGAAAATCTCTTTGGCAAGGACTGGCAGGACAAGGCTAATCAGCTTGAATCTGAAAATACTACCTTGAACAGACTATCAAAGTCTACAGCCAACCCAGAAAAGAAAAAGTCATTCAAGAAACCCTTTTTCAACAAGGGTTCCAGTTCATATTCCCCAAAAGGGACAACAGAACAGACAGCAAAAATAGCCGCAAGCTCAAAGAGCTCAACTGGCCCAGCAGACGGCCTCCTCAGGGGCTTTGACTCCTACCTAGAGAACTTAGTCATTCTGCCCCTGAAAGGACCAGAACCCTTAACCATTCCAGGCAGGTTATGCCAGTTTGCCAAAAGATGGCAGCAAATAACATCAGAAAACTGGACTCTGTCCATTGTACAACTGAGGTACAAGCTTCACTTTCTCAACATGCCCCCGCCTACAATAATCAAACAAGTCAGTTCTCAGGTCCCTGCCACCAGCCTCTAGTGGCAGGAAGTCACATCACTTCTCGCTCAAGGAGCAAAGGAAGAAGTACCCATATCCTAACAGGGTACGGGGTTCTACTCCCCCTATTTTCTTATTCCAAAGAAAACAGGGGGACACAGACCTTTACTGGACCTCAGAGAATTAAACAAATATCTGTTCCGAGAAACGTTCAAAATGATCTCCCTCGGAACACTCCTAACATACCTTTAGAGTCTGGACTGGCTATGTTCTCTAGATCTAAGAGATGCGTACACGCATATTCTCATCCACGCAAATCACAAGAAGTTCCTTCAATTCTTGGTCCAGGCAAGACACATCCTGTATAGAGTTCTTCCCTTCGGTCTGGCTTCTGCCCCAAGAGTCTTCATAAAATGCATGGCAGTGGTAGCAGCATATCTCCAGGAACAAGCAGGAATGTAGTCTTCACATATGGGTATCATCGGTACCGACAGAGCCCACGCGGGAACACTCCCCAGCGTTCAATAGGAAAGCTTTTGGGAGCATCTCAGCGCCTGCATGCTGCCTTCCCGCCTTTCCAGCTGTCCCTCTCCAGTTCTTCATTTTCCGCGGAGCTGACAGGTCGCAAACCCTGCCACCGCAGAAAATTTTGTCTTTAATCTTTGTTTTTGTGGTCGCGTCTGTCTTCCCTCGACACTATACCGGTATCACCGGTTCTTTCTTCTAAAAAACAAACTATAGTTTCTGAAGTGGTTTACTTCAGGAACTTTTTTCCTTGGTGCTGAGCGCCATTTTGGGCACTAGGCCCAATTTTTCCTTAAAAATGGAAAAACCTACTTCAGGTTTTAAGAAATGTTCTAAATGTGGCGGTACCATTTCCATCACAGACACCCATGATTGGTGTCTCAAATGTTTAGGTCCTGACCACTCTATTTCAGAGTGCCTCTCCTGTGGAATGATGTCAAAAAGGGGCCGGCAGAACCGAGCTGCTAAACTTAGAACCCTTTTTTCCTCAGACGCGGGGTCTGTTGCATCGACATCCTCCAGGGCTTCATCTTCCTCCCATGGATCTCAGGTAACTAAACATAAATCTATCCGGTCCTCAAAGGGTAGTTCTCCTTCCAAGTATCGAGATGCCCCTGGTGTTGCCCTTGAGGAATTTTTGCCGGCAAAACTGCCCCGGCGGGAGGCTTCGGCTTCCAAAGCATTAACGGGGCTCCAGGATGTTCTCGAGGCCTCAACCTCAGCAGAACTACTGGTGCCATGCTCTGGGGTTTCGGCCGCTTCTACCGGTACCGACACCCAAGCATCGGCAGCGTCGATAGACCAGAGATTCCTTGCTATCAAATGCAGTCTAGCGGCTCTTCTCACGGCTTCGGTATTGTTGAAACCGCTTCAGACACCTCAACCGATACTGGTACCGACTGCATCGACATCGGCAGGTATGCCACCCGTACCGAGTCATGCGTCTCTCTCCGGCATCGACAGATCAGTACCTGAACAACCCGATACCGACTTCGATCAATACCGGTACCGTGCTTTGCATGATCACTGGGATTGGAGATATTTTGAATCCTTGGATGAGACTGAAGACTTCGAAGACTCTGCCAATACCAGAGTACTTCTCCCCAAGGATTCCTCCTCTCCTCAGCACAGAATGTCTCTGCCAGAGGATATGTCCTTTCAGGACTTTATCTGTGATGTGGCCCGAGGCCTTTCCATCACAGTAGCTCCTGAAAAAGAGCCTAGGGCAAAGGAGTTGGAAATCCTCCAGTACCCTAAGGCTCCCAAAGAGGCAGCTACTCTGCCTATTCATGAGATCTTACATGATCTTATGCTAAGGATGTGGGAAACACCTTTAAACACATCTCCTCATTCTTGAAGACTCGAGTTCCACTTTGTCCTGGCTTTCAAAAAATTCAATTACCGCACCATTCAATGGTGGTGGAATCAGCCATGAGAAGTATGAAAAGTGCAGAGAGACATGCATCCATTCCTCCAGGTCGTGAATGTAGGACTCTCGATGCCTTTGGGCGTTGATGCTTCCAAGCTTCCATGCTCTCAGCTAGGATCAGTTCCTATATCTTATATATGGGAATGTTCCTTAAAGAGGTCACAGGGGACTTGGAGCTTATGAGCCCCCTTCTTCCTGATGACAAAAGACAAGACTATCTCACTCTTGTCAAACATGCTCAGGATGTTTCCAAGTTTGTTAATCGTGCAGCCTTTGACTGTTTTGAGTGCATAAGCAGAACCTCTGCTATTGCCATTGGTGCACGTTGGATCGCCTGGCTTCAGGCATCTGACTTGGAAATTTGGGTACAGGATAAATTAGGAAACATTCCTTGCACAGGAGAAAATCTCTTTAGCAAGAATTGGCAGGAAAAGGCTAATGAAATAGATGCTGACAATATCACATTGGATAGATTGTCCAAATCTACAGCCAATCCTGCAAAGAAAAGATCCTCTAAGAAACCATTTTTCAATAAGAAAAAGACGTTTTATCCTTCCTATACCCAAGAGGGACACCGTTCAGGTCAGACTGCCCAAAAGGGACAGCAGCAACAACCTACACAACAAAGAAGCCAAAAGCTGCAAAACCTCAACTACCTCAGCCTCTTCAAGGGCTTTGACTCCTTTCTAGAGAACTTTGCCTTCCTGCCCCTGAAGGGTTCAAAACCCTTAACCATCCCAGGCAGGTTATGTCATTTTGCCCACAGATTGGTACCAAATAACAACAGAAAATGGGGCTCTGTCCACTGTACGAGAGGGGTACAAGCTTCATTTTCACAGCCTGCCCCCTCCTACAATTATAAGACAGTTCAATTCTCAAACCTCTCTTGACAGTCTCTTAGGTCAAGAAGTCACAATACTCCTTGCTCAAGGAGCAATAGAGGAAGTACCCATTCCCCATCAAGATACAGGGTTCTACTCCCCCTATTTCCTTATACCAAAGAAAACAGGAGGACACAGGCCCATTTTAGACCTCAGAGAATTGAGCAAATATCTGTTCCGAGAGAAGTTCAAAATGGTCTCTCTAGGAACTTTCTGCCATACCTTCAAAGTCAGGATTGGCTTTGTTCTCTAGATCTCAAGGATGCGTATACTCATATTCTCATCCATCTGAATCACAGGAGATTCCTCCGATTCCTGTTTCAGGGAAAGCACTACCAATACAAGGTTCTTCCCTTTGGTCTGGCTTCTGCGCCATGAGTGTTCACAAAATGTATGGCTGTGGTAGCAGCATTTCTCCGCACTCTGGGAATATTAGTCTTCCCTTACTTAGACGACTGGCTCATTCGAGCCCCTACAGTGCCAGAAACCAGCTCTGCTATGTTTCGCACAATGCGAATCCTTCAGTATTTGGGACTAGTCATGTTGTTGTTGTTAAGTGCTGTCGAGCCGGAGTCGACTCATGGTGACCCTCTGGATAGCTATCCTAAATTGTGTTGGGTCTTCAGTCAGGCGGCTCATTGTTGACAGACTGATACCCGTAGTTGCTGTTATTGCATCGATCCATCTCATTGCTGGCCTTCCTCTTTTGCATTGACCTTCTATCTTGCCAAGCATGATGTCTTTCTCTAATGATCTCTCTTCGCATGATGTGTCCAAAGTATGAAAATCAAAGTCTTTTCATCTGAGCTTCTAAAGAAAGCTTAGGTTTCATCTCCTCTAGTACCAACTGGTCTGTTCTTCGGGCAGTCCATGGTCACACAGTATTCGCCGCCAGCACCATAATTCAAAGGCATCAAGTTTCTTCCTGTCTATCTTTTTCACTGTCCAGCTTTCACATCCATATGATGTTATTGAAAATACCATGTCTTGAACAAGTCAAATCTTTGTATGGAGAGAGACATCTCTGCTCTTGAGAATCTTATCTAGGTCTTTCATATCCATTCTGCCAAGAGTAATGTGTCTGATTTCTTGACTGCTTGTTGCTTCTTTATTGATAGTTGATCCAAGTAGGTTAAAGTTGTTCACGATTTCAATTTCTTCTCCTTCAGTGATGAACCTGTTGATTATGCCAGTTTTCATGATCTTTGTCTTCTTTACATTAAGGTGCAGGCCCATTTTGAGACTATGTTCTTTGATTGTGAGAAGCAAATGTTTCAGATCATCTTCACTTTCAGCCAGTAATGTGGTATCATCAGCATAGCAAAGGTTGTTGATGAGTCTTCCACCAATCTTCACACCTCTGTTGTCTTCATACAATCCTGCTTCTCTGATGATCTGTTCTGCATATAAATTAAACAGGTAGGGGGAAAGTTTGCAGCCTTGTCTTACACCTTTGCTTATTTTAAACCATTCTGTTTCTCCTTGTTCCGTTCAAACTGTTGCTTCTTGATCAATGTACAGATTGTGCAAGAGTACGATCAGGTGTTCTGGTATACCCATGCTTCTTAATGTAGCCCAGAGTATTCTCATGGTTTACACAGTCAAAAGCTTTGCTATAGTCGATAAAGCACAAATAGATATCCTTTTGGTATTCTTTAGTCATTTCAAGGATCCATCTCACATACGCAGTGATGTCTCTCGTTCCTCGCCTTTTCCTGAACCCTGCTTGCACCTCAGGCAGTTCTTGTTCCAGGTATGGTTGTAGTCGCTTTTGAATAATCTTCAGTAGAATCTTGCTGGCATTTGGGATCAAAGCGATTGTGCGATAATTTCCACAGTCAGTTGGATCACCTTTCTTTAGTATTGGTATAAACACAGATCTTTTCCAGTCAGTTGGCCATGATGTTGTCTTCCATATTTTTTGGCAGAGCCTTGTAAGTACGGTAACAACTGCATCAGATTGCTGTAATGCATCTATGGGAATGCTATCAATGCCTGGTGCTTTGTTCTTTGATAAGGCTTTCAATTCTGCTTCAACTTCTTCTTTCATCACCAATGGTTCCCGATCATAAGGTGCAGGTTGAAACGGCTGTTGGTACACTTGATCTTTATCATATAAAAACTCTGTATATTCCTTCCATGTTTTCTTGATCTTCTCAGCATCATTCAGCATAGAACCTTGAGCATCTTGTAACATTCCAAATCGAGGTTGAAACTTTTTCTTTAACTCTCGTAGCTTTAGGAAAGCCGATCTTGTTCTTCCTCTAATAGTTTCTGCTTCTATTTCCTTACATGCGTCATTGTAGTACTTTTCCTTGTCCTGTCTTGCTGCACTTTGGAAATCTGAGTTCTGTGATTGTCTTTATTTCTCCTCTGTGGTCAAACAATATACACTATATGGTCATTAACAGAGCTGCAATCAAACACGTACAAACAAAAGAAACACAACTCTACCTACTCACCCTCAATGGTAATAGATTTATCTGCATAAAAGTATGCGTTAAAAATTAACAGTGGAAAAGCTAACCTCAGAACCCTCTGACACCCCCCCACAGTTCACACAAGGTGAGCTCAGGTGTGCCGATGAGGTTAAATACATCAACGGTTTGCCAATCCACCCAACTTATCAAAATCACAGAAGTCACTATTAGACATTAATGCTCACAAGATTCTCAGAAATGCATCCACAAAATACATGATGTTTTTAGGCAATCATAACATAGCACAAACATCAGTAATATACAAAAGCAGAATCTTAGCCTGTAGGACTCCTGGTTTTGAACAAACACATCAAAACCCGACGCCCGCCGAAACATTCCTCTTGCGTTTCGCCACCGCTGCTTCAGGGGAAAATGATTCTAAAACAAAAACATACCACAAACATGCTATGTATTACTACTACCACCCTCAGAAAGTACCGCTTCAAGACTCTCTAACAGTTCAGAACAAAAACACTCCTACCTGGCCATCCTCAACCAAGGGCCCAACCAAGCAAAGCCATCTTCGACCGACAGGCTCCCAACCGCTATTATCGCTTCAGTATCTTAATCAGAACATCCGGTACAAAATACCGGCATAAGAACACCACGCAAACACCTCCCACTTCATTTCACATCCGATCACCTTATCCACTCTAAACACAGACTCCCCAATCCACACCTGAATTCAATCCTTCAGGTATCACAGTCCCGAGTTGAAAAATCTAATGTTGTTCCCTATAAAGCAGATGTTGCTCACATGTTCTCCCCCTTAAACCTACAGAAATGCGCTCTAAACAGAAACATTGCAAATCTAAAAAACAATGTCCATTCATGAGACAATGCTCAACCAGAGGAGCCTGTAAACGGGGGCGCTGGGTGAGAATGTCCACAGTCTTGGCAAAGGCAAATATTAATATGACTTGCAAAGGATTGTGGGAAATGTAGTCCATTCATACCAGACTCAGCCGTTCACAATAAATTAGTTGTGCTTGCTCGAATGTAAAGCAAAGAAGATATTTTATTTAGGGGGTTATTTCTCCCAACACAGATATACTTGGTAGCACATAAATAAGGATACTTGCTTTCAGTATTATAATTAGAGAAACAACAGCTGAACTTGTTAAGCAATCAAATCAAAGCATAAAGACCTGGATGGGAACAGACAGGACTTTTCTGTAGGCACCTGCTAATATCTTCTTAGCAGTGCTTCAAAGAACAAACAAAACCCCACAAAGTAGGAAAAAAACCTGTTCTTTTTCAGGGATAACCTCTTGTATCTTCACACACACTCAGAAGTGTCCCTTCAGAGCTCACTGGCAATTAGGCAAGGCTCAATTGCTAACAATTACCAGCTGAAACCCTCTTGGCTGGTTTACTTTCTATTACGTGGCTCAAATCCTACTCAGAAGCTTTTCTGAGTAGATTAAAGAACAAGTTTATATTTCTTTTTGATGGTTGTTGTATTTTGTGACAGCATATTACCACAGAAGTTTAGACAGAGAGCAATCCATGTATTCAACATCTCCCCCTTCTTCAACTATCATAGGTTCCATATCATGGATTGGCACAGAAGAATTTCTCAATGGAGCACTCTCAGGACAATACTTGTTTCCCTGCTTTCTTCCCAGTGATGAGCTAGGGCATAGATCAGTGTTCATACCTGAGCTTCCATTGCTGTTAGAGTTCCTCTCTAAATATCCTGGCCAGTATGTAGTCCAGTTCTTATGTCCAGCCTTCCAATCAAGATCCCTGGACACGGGATCTCTCTTCACATACCTTCTGGCACTGGTCTTAGGGTCCCTTCCAAGTGCAGCCGTCTCCCTCACAGGTGCCGTCCGGGGATTCCTGGCTCTGCAACCCCACTCCTCTGGCTTTCCCCAGTCCAATGGTGTATGCTTGCCTCTGGAATGCCTCCCAGTATACGTACTGCTATGGACTCCTTTAGACCTCCCAAATGCTTTTCTCTTCTTTCTTCCAAAGTGTTTCTTGCTCTCTCTGTCCGTCAGCTCTGGCTTCTGCTGATGATGATGGTCAGGATGATCAAGGTGCTTCTGATCAAGATGATCAAGCTTCTGATGTTTCTCTGTAGAATAAGCTTTTCTTTTATCCTGCTTAGATGAATGCTCCACCTTAGCACAGCGCAGCTGTGCTGAATCAAGCCCTGCCCTTGGAGATGAGTGCTTGGGGATTACCTCATAGCCCTCCTGATTGAACACACGTTTCCCCACTTCAGCTCTTCTAATGGCTGTTGGAAACCTGGTGCATTCTGGGACTGGTAGTCTTTTATGGAAACATTCTGTTTTATTATTTCTACCAGAACAGACAGGTTGCTTGTTCAGAGTCACTTCACCTCTATTATAGCTCCTTCCTGAACTATGATAAGCTTCCTTATCACAAGCCTCGCGCTGTTTTCCCCTGTGGGAGGCCTGTCTTCACATCAACCTCCTGGAGCTCAGAGCAATCTTCCTTGCTCTTCGAGTATTTCACGCCCAACTCAGCTATAAGACAGTCCTAGTTCAAACGGACAATCAGGTAGCTATGTTCTATGTGAACAAGCAAGGTGGAACAGGCTCTCTGTCGCTATGCAACGAAGCTTTGCGACTATGGGCCCTCGCCAGAGAGCATCAGATTTATCTCCTTGCAGTGTATCTTTCAGGCATTCAAAACGCTTGGTCAGACAAACTCAGTCGAGTTCTGCTTCCACACGAATGGTCTCTCCATGCAGACCAGGTCACCCAAATATTTCAGATTTGGGGAACCCCGGACATAGACCTCTTTGCAAGTCCGCTGAATGCCAAATTTCTCTGGTTCTGTTCAAGAATTCCGGCTCGATGTTGTCAGGCAAGGGACGCCTTCCTCCTTCACTGGGGTCAGGACTTCCTATATGCCTTCCCACCCATTCCCCTCATCGCCAAAACCCTATTCAAGCTTCAGAGAGACAGAGGTCATATGATCCTCATAGCTCCATGTTGGCCACGGCAAACGTCGTACCCTCTGCTCCTACATCTCTCTCAAGCTCCTCCTCTGGAGTTGGGATCTGCTCCAGAGCTTCTCTCCCAAGAGGACGGGATGCTGTGGCATCCGAATCCCCAGTCTTTGCATCTCAGGGCCTGGTTGCTGAAAGCCTAGAACTTCAGGATCTTAACCTTTCCCAACAGGTAAAGGATATCCTTTATGCTTCTAGGAAACCCTCCACAAGATGTTCGTATGCCTTTAAGTGGAAAAGGTTTACCATATGGTGCTCACAGAAGGGTCTTAACCCTCTTGCAATACCTCTGGAGTCGATACTGGAGTATCTCCTTCATTTGTCAAATTCGGGTCTCGAGACAAATTCAGTAAGAGTCCATCTTAGTGCTATTGCAGCTTTTTATAAGCCTCTAAGTGGACAACCTATTTCCTCTCATCCTCTCATAGCAAGATTTATGAGAGGTCTTCTTTTGACAAAGCCTCCTATTAAGCCACACCGGTGGCATGGGACTTAGATCTGGTGCTCGGGCAGCTCATGAAACCGCCCTTTGAACCATTAGCCACTACATCTTTGAAATTCCTTTCCTGGAAAGTCATCTTCCTCATTGCAATCACATCAGCACGTCGCATCAGTGAATTGCAAGCGTTAGTGGCTGATCCTCCTTATACACAAGGTTCCACCATGATAAGGTAGTTCTTAGGACTCATCCACACTTTATGCCAAAGGTGGTTTTGCCTTTCCATTTAAACCAAGAGGTTTACCTTCCTGTATTCTTTCCGAGGCCTCATGCCTTCATACCTTGGACTGTAAAAGAGCTTTGGCCTTTTACTTGCAAAGGACACAGCAACATAGAAAATCTTCTCAGCTTTTTGTTGCTTTTGACTCTAGTTTATGTTTATGTTTGTTTATTGACTTTCTAGACCGCCCTTCAGTAATAATCAGAGCGGTTTACAATTAAAATAAATTCGTTGTTACAGCAGGTGGAAGGCTGGAAGCAGAAAAGGAAGTTACAATTTTTCTTGAAAGAGAAAGGAGAGAAAGTAAGGGGACAGAAACATGAGGAGGGGTGGACAGCATGGGGGGAGAAGGGGCTAAGGGAGAGGTGAGTTGAAGGCGAGGGAGAAGAGGTAGGTCTTCAGGGCTTGTTTAAAGGTGGTGTGGTGGGGCTCTAAGCGGAGAGAGGTAGGTAGGGAGTTCCATAGAGCTGGGCCTGTGAAGAAAAAAGCTGAGGAGCGAGTGGACTGTAGATGAGCAAGTGAAGGGGGGGGAATTGCAAGACGGTTGAGATGGAAGGAGCGAGGAGTGTGCCTAGGGGTGCGGAAGTGGATGAGGTCGGACAGGTATTGAGGTGTGGAAGTGTGGAGAGCTTTGTGAGTGAGCGTAAGTAGCTTGAAGCGGATACGAAAGGAAATGGGAAGCCCGTGAAGGCGAAAAAGGAGAGGGGTGACATGGTCTCTGGGGGATGAGTGTGATATGAGGCGGGCAGCAGTATTCTGGATGCGATGGAGTCGTGATAGTTGGAACTTAGAGATGCCGGAGAAGATCGAGTTGGCGAAATCAATACGGGAGATAACGAGAGCGAGCAGGAGGGTGGCAAGAGCAGAAGGAGAGAGGAAAGGGCGAATGGCGCGTATTTGTCTAAGGTAGAAGAAAGAGGTTTTGGAAACGTGGGAGATATGAGCGGAGAATGAAAGGGCTGAATCGAAGAGCACGCCGAGGTACCGAAAAGTGGAGACCAAAGAGATAGGAAGGCTGGGGAAAGAAGGAGCGACTGAAGGGAGGGGGTGACCGTGTGGAAACCAGATTGCTGTTGATTTGGGACTTCCAGTTTCCAAAAGAATTTTATCTAAATGGATTGCAGATTGCATCTCCTTTACATATGAGAGTAAAGGACTTTCTCTTGAGGGCCATGTCACAGCTCACAATGTGAGAGCCATGGCAGCCTCAATGGCTAATCTTCATTCTGTGTCTATTGACGACATCTGTAGAGCCAGCTACTTGGGCTTCGGTGCATACCTTCACAGTCCACTACTGCTTAGACAAGGACTCCCGTCGGGATGCCTCGTTTGGCCAAGCTGTTCTTCAGCATCTTTTTTATACTTAATACAACTCCTGCCTGCCGGTCCCGAGTTTGATGCCAGAGGTCCATGGGAGGAAGCATGACCCATCTCACCTGGGTTCACAGCTTTCTGGGGTCATTCCCATGGCATCTATAAGCTGGGGAATCCCCATATGTGAAGACTACATTCCTGCTTGTTCCTTGAGATAGCGTAGTTACTCACCTGTAAAAGGTGATCTCCGGGAACAGCAGGAATTTAGTCTTCACAACCCACCCACCTCCCCTAGGAGTTCTCTCTATCGCTCTTTCTCCAGGACCAAGCAGGAAGTCAGTCCTCACATATGGGTGACGTCGGCACCGACGGAGCCCTCGTGTGGAGCATTTCCTCAACTTTCAAAGAAAGCCTTTGGGAATACAGCGCACATGCACAGTCCCCTTCCTGCCCAAGGGTGCCATCTTGCTTAGTCTTTCTTTTTCCACGGAGCCCAATTGACGTAGTTCGTGTCACCCGGGAAAAGTAAATTTTTTCTGCGATTTTTCGCGTTTCTTTATCTGGTTCGACACCGGTTCCCCTCCCGCCTCAGCTCAGTACATTGGTATCAAGTCCGGAACTTCTTTTTCGTTTTTTGTCCTTTGTGACTAGCGTTCGCGCTTTTTCTGTTTTTTAGCACTGGCAGCCCTCTCTTTTGACCTTGCAGGGGCCCTTTTTCCCCCGATGGCTGCCAGTGGGCTCAAAAAATGTGATCGGTGCAAGAAACCTATGTCTCTCACCGACACACATGACATCTGCCTCCGATGCCTCGGGCCCGATTTTGACCCACTGGTCTGTGGCCTGTGCGGCAAGATGCCGTCGAAGGCACTTTGGAGCCATCAGCATCAACGTGTGAGAATTTTTTCGCAGTCCGCGTCCCGCCAGCCCGGACTTTGTCAGATGCCTCAACATCTCATGAGTCTGACCCCGAGCACCGTCGTGAGTCTTCTGAGAGGGGGTCTCCCGCCCGGGAGCACAAAAGGAAGAAGAAGCTCATGAAAGCGGCGTCAGTGGAGGCACTTGGATCCTCGAGGGCCACGTCGCGAAGCCCTAACCACCTTCCTGGGCTCTCAGAGTCAGAGGGGCTGACCAAACTACCTCGCCTGGAGCTGGAGTCGCTGAGTCAGGTATCTTCGGTTGTCCTTGTTGACTCTCCGGGAGAACCGACATCGGGACTGACGCTGTCGGGGCCCGAGTTGGGGGTTGCGGCATCTCCTGAGCTCGGTCTTAGGTTGACGGCCCTGGAGAGCAGCCTGGCTGCCTTCATGGAGCAGCAGCGGGTACTGATCGCCGGTTTGACCAGTGTATCTGCCCCGACCACCGGGACCTCAACGTCTAAGTCGACCCTGGAGGCCGAGCCGATCCTCGAGTCGATCAAGTCTCGAGTCAATCCTCAGCCGAGGTTGTCGACGCTGGTGCCCTTGGCGTCGGGGCGGGTGGCATCGAGGCCCACATGGCCGGAGCCGCTCAATGACTCCTCAGAGGAGTCGGCATGAGAGACGGAGGACGAGGAGTCTCCCGACACCTTCCAGACCCGGTGCGTCCCGTCGGACTCCCCAGAGTCCGAGCCTCGGAGAAGGTCCCTCCGGAGGATACCTAGTTCTCGGAATTTGTCAGGAACATGGCCAAGGCTTCTGCATTCCCGGCGGATGCAGAGGAGGAGCCTCGAGCCGAAGAGCTCAATGCCCTCCAGTATGATTTTCCTCCAAAGGAAGCCTTTACTGTACCGGTTCCTCTGATGCTGGAACGGCTGCTTTTCTGAATGTGGGAAGCACTGGCCTCGGCGCCAGTTCTTAGCAAGCGGGTTGAATCTATCAAGTCCGTAAGAGCCCTGGGTTCCAGAAGGCATAGCTGCCGCACAACTCCATGGTTGTGGAATCGGCCATGCACAGGCTGAAAAGCCAAAAAATGTACTCCTCGGTGCCTCCCAACTGGGAGGCCCGGAACTTGGTTGCCCTCGGTAGAAAGTACTTCCAGGGCTTGATGCTGTCTTGCCGTGTCCAGACTTACCAGCTGTACATAGGCATGTACTTATGAGACCTGGCAAAGGAGATTGCCGGGTTCTCGGCTGGCTTCTCCAAGGAGCCCTTGCAGAGATTCAAAGCCTTGTCTACAGGGATCCGAGAGTGCTCGAAGTTTATTTCTCGAGCAGCCTATGACAACTTTGAGGCTTCGGCCCGGGTAGCCGCAGCCGGCATCGGTGCACGTCGTCAGGCCTGGCTACAGTCGTTGGACCTGGAGTCATGGGTGCAGGATAAGTTGGTCGATGTCCTGTGCCTAGGTGACAACCTTTTCTGCAAGCCCATGACTGAGAAGGCTGCAGAAACTGAGACCGAGATTCTCACCAGGACAAGGCTGTCCAGAAAGACTTCTGCCTCTTCTCACAAAAAGAAGGGCTCGGGGAAGAAGCCCTTTTTCCTGAGGAAGGTACTGCCTACAAAACCTACCCTCAATATCAGGTCTCTCCAGCTCCCCAACAGGGCCAGCAGGCCAAAGGGCAGGGGCATGGGCCTCGTAGGCAGAAAACCCCCAAGCCCCCAGCTCTGGCTCCTGCACAGCAAGGAGGGGGTTTTTGACTCCCAGGGCATAGCCTCTCCTCCACCGGTGGTCTCACTCAGCACAGGAGGTTGGCTGACCCTGTATGCCTACAGGTGGCCAGCCATCACAGGGGATACCTGGGTGCTGAGCATAATCCAGAAGAGCTATATGCTCCATTTCCACCAGCTACCCCTCTCCTACTATCCAGGGGAGCCTCCAAGACTCCCTCTACACAGGAACCTCCTCCTTCAGGAGTTGGCAAGTCTTCTAAAGGAACAGGTGGTGGAACCGGTGCCACACCACCTGAAAGACAATAAAAAATAAAGCCCTCTACCAATACTCAGAAAAATGCTGATGCTTTTTATGTAATGCTGTATATGAGTACCTGTATAAACTTATAAACATGGAGTTGCCAATGAAAAAAATGTCTCAGACTTACAGCGGCAACGCTCAGATTTATCCAGAGCCGTATGCCTAATCGCATCAATGACCTCAGAATATCACTGGATTTTTTCTTTCTTATAAAAATTCATCTATATAGTGCCTTAAACATGCGTTTCTTTTCCCATACATCAGAATCTTCTGAAGTTTTTTAAACAGTATGATTCAATCATTTGCCTTGTATATAAGATTGTGCTTCAATATTTAAATCAACACGTTTTTGTGCTTTCAAATTTGTATTCAGCTTATCTTAGCTTTGCTGATACATGTCCCCATATACAAGGCAAATGATTGAATCATACTGTTTAAAAAACTTCAGAAGATTCTGATGTATGGGAAAAGAAACGCATGTTTAAGGCACTGTATAGATGAATTTTTATAAGAAAGAAAAAATCCAGTGATATTCTGAGGTCATTGATGCGATTAGGCATACGGCTCTGGATAAATCTGAGCGTTGCCGCTGTAAGTCTGAGACCTTTTTTTCACTGGCAACTCCATGTTTATAAGTTTATACATGTACTCGTATACAGCATTACATAAAAAGCATCAGCATTTTTCTGAGTATTGGTAGAGGGCTTTATTTTTTATTGTTTGTTAGTATTTACCCTCTGGTATCAGACCTAGATTTTAGTGTTGATACACCACCTGAAAGGGCAAGGCTTCTACTCCAGGTACTTCCTGGTACCAAAGAGAACAGGAAGCCTAAGACCTATCCTAGACTTGCGAAATCTGAACAAGTTTCTGGAGAGGGAAAAGTTCAAGATGCTTACCCTTGGGATACTGCTGCCCTACCTCCAGCAGGAAGACTGGCTATGTTCCTTAGACCTAAAGGATGCTTATACTCACATTCTCATCCATCCAGACCACAGACAATATCTCAGATCTGTGGTGGGAGGAAATCACTTTCAGTACAGGGTGCTTCCTTTTGGCCTGAACTCTGCCTCCAGGGTTTTCACCAAATGCCTGGCGGTGGTGGCGGCTTTTCTCAGAAATCAGGGGATTTTTGTCTTCCCGTACCTGGATGACTGGCTAATCAGAGGCCAGACACTCCAGGAGGCCCGACAGGCCACTCTTCGCACTGTGTCTCTTCTTCAGCATCTGGGCTTTATCATAAACTACGCAAAGTCCACTTTGCTCCCCTCTCAGAACATAGAGTTTATAGGGGCCAGGTTGGACACCCTTCAGGCAAGAGCTTACTTGCCCGAGGACAGGGCTTACAGACTTATGGATTTGGTCCACCAGGTCCAACGCAATACTCATGTTTCCGCCAGGCATTTCCTGCTTCTCCTGGGCCACATGGCATCCACTGTACATGTAACCCTGAATGCCCGTCTGCACATGCGGACTGCTCAAAGGTGCCTCAGAGATCAGTGGACACAAGCCACTGGCGACCTCCGAGACAGAGTAAAGGTGTCCAGACGACTTCTGAACTCCTTGCAGTGGTGGCTACATCCACCAAACCACCTCAGAGGTGTACCTTTTCAGGTTACAGCACACACAAGGGTGCTGATGACGGATGCTTCCTTAAGAGGCTGGGGTGCACATTGCCAGGGCTCATGCACTCAAGGCCTGTGGTCCCCTCAGGAGGCCACACAGCAAATCAACCTTTTATAGCTGCGAGCAATCCGCTTAGCTCTGCAAACTTTGTCATGCCCTCTCTCAACAGTCTGTCCTAGTTCAGACGGACAATCAGGGTGCAATGTTCTACATGAACAAACAAGAGGGCACAGGGTCCAGGCTCCTATGTCGGGAGGCACTGGCCCTTTGCTCCTTTGCGGTCAGGCAGGGTATGTTTCTCAAAGCAGTCTACCTACCTGGTCAAGAAAACTTCCTAGCAGACAAGCTAATCCATTGGTGGACCAGCAGATCTTGCTCCGCTGGGGACTCTGTGATAAGGAAGCTTATCATAACTCAGGAAGGAGCTATAGAAAAGGTGAAGTGACTCTGAACAAGCAATCTGTCAGTTCTGGTAGAAATAAGAAAACAGAATTTTCCCATAAAAGACTACCAGTCCCAGAATGCACCAGGTTTCCAACAGCCATTAGAGGAGCTGAAGTGGGGAAACGTGTGTTCAATCAAGAGGGCTATGAGGTAATCCCCAAGCACTCATCTCAAAGGGCAGGGCCTGATTCAGCACAGCTGTGCTGTGCTAGGGTGGAGCACTCATCTAAGCAGAATAAAGGTAGAGTTTATTCTACAGAGAAACATCCTCAGATTCAGTTTGGAGATCCTCGTCTTGGACAGCTTCATTATCTGGAGGATCATCATCAGAAGCCGAAGCCAGAGCGGACGGACAGAGAGGGCAAGAAACCCTTTGGAAAAAAGAAGAGAAAAGCATTTGGGAGGTCTAAAGGAGTTCAGAGCAGTACGTATACTGGGAGACATTCAAAAGGCCAGCATACACCATTGGACTGGGGAAAACCAGAGGAGTGGTGCTGCAGAGCTAGGAATCACCAGACGGTACCTGTGAGGGAGACGGCTGCACTTGGAAGGGACCCTAGGACCCGTGCCAGAAGGTATGTGAAGAGAGATCCAGTGTCCAGGGATCTGGATTGGAAGGATGGACATAAGAACTGGACTACATACTGGCCAGGCTATTTAGAGAGGAACTCTAACAGCAATGGAAGCTCAGGTATGAACACTGATCTATGCCCTAGCTATACCCTTGAAAGACAGCAGGGAAACAAGTATTCTCCTGAGAGTGCTCCATTGAGAAATTCCTCTGTGCCAGTCCATGATATTGAACCCATGATTGTTGAAGAAGGGGGAGCGGTGGTAGATACAGGCTGTGAATTCATGGATTGCTCTCTGTCTAAACTCCTTTGGTAAATTTCTGTTACAAAGTACAACAACCATCACAAAGAAATACAAACTTGTTCTTTAATCTACTCAGAAAAGCTCCTGAGTGGGATTTGAGCCACGCAGTAGAAATTAAGCCAGCTAAGGGGTTTCAGCTGGGTAACTGCTAGCAATTGAGCCTTACCTAATCGCTTGTGAGCTCTGAGGAAATCACTTCTGAGTCTATGTGTGAAGATATAAGAAGTTAACCTGAAAAGAACAGTTTTTCCCTACTTTGTGGGTTTTGCTTGTTTAAAGCACTGCTAAGAAAATATTAGCTAGCGCCTACAGAAAAGACCAGTTTGTTACCAACCAGGTCTTTATTCTTTTGCTTTGATTGCCTGACAAGTTCAGCTGTTGTTTTCCTGATTTTAACACTGAAAGCAAGTATCCTGTTTTATGTGCTACCAAGCATATTTGTGTTGGGAGAAATAACCCCATAAATAAATATCTTATTGGCTTTACACTCAAGCACAACTAATTATTGTGAGCGGCTGTGTCTGGTGTGAATGGACTACATTTTCCACAATCCCTTGCAAATCATATTAATATATGCCTTTGCCAAGACAGTGAACATTCTCACCCAGGCACCCGTCTGACAACTCCCATCCATCGATCTCTTTGCAAGTCCACTAAACCATCAGCTACCCAGGTTTTGCTCTAGACAGCCGCATCCCCTGAGGGTGGCAGCGGATGCTTTTCCGATCTCTTGGTCTATGGGCCTCCTGTATGCGTTTCCTCCCACGCCCCTGGTGGCCCGAACTCTGTTCAAGATCTTTCGGGACAAGGCCTCGGTGATTCTGGTAGCCCCCAGATGGCCGAGGCAGCCTTGGTTTCCACTTCTTTTGCAGTTGGCGGTGGAAGCTCCATTCCCTTTAGGGCTGCAACACGATCTCCTGTCTCAAGAGCAGGGTTCCCTTCTCCACCCCAACCTCAGGTCCCTCAATCTGATGGTCTGGCTGCTGAAAGAGTAGTGCTAGCTCCCTTACTTCTACCTAAGGAGTTTGAGGAGGTAGTATTGGCCTCTAGGAGGCAGTCCACCAGAAAGTCCTATGCCCTCAAGTGGCGTAGGTTTACGGTATGGTGTGCTCAGTGCAATGAAGATTCTTTCTCTTGCCTTGTGCCAATAGTACTGCAGTATCTACTTCACCTTTCAGACCTAGGCCTTAAGTCTAACTCTGTTCAGGTCCACCTCAGTGCTTTGTCAGCGCACCACTCACCGGTGGAAGGACAGTCTCTGTCGGTTCACCCCTTGGTGTCCAGATTTCTCAGAGGTCTGCTTCTACTCAAGCCTCTGGTTCGTCCACCGGCGACTGAGTGGGATTTGAACATGGTCTTGCAGCAACTTACTCGCCCACCGTTTGAGCCGATGGCTACTTGCCATTTGCGCTTCCTCTCTTGGAAAGTGCTCTTCCTGGTGGCTCTTATGTCGTCCAGACATATGAGTGAACTACAAGCTCTGGTTTCTGATAGACCATACACATGGTTCTATAGGAACAGGGTGGTCCTATGGACCCATCCCAAGTTCCTCCCAAAAGTGGTCTCCTCTTTCCACCTCAATCAGGAGGTGGTTCTTCAGACCTTCTTTCCCAGGCCGCATGCCAGCCGGGTGAAACAGTCTTGTATACCCTGGACTGTAAGAGGGTGTTGTCCTTTTACATAGAACGTACGCGGGAGCATTGAAGGACTGCCCAGAGCTCATCTCGTTTGACCCTAATAGGATGGGGTTACCTGTCTCCAAGCACATGTTGTCCACTTGGATAGCAGATTGCATCGCCTGGGCGTACAGGGCAGCCGACCTCCCCTTGCAGGGTCGGGTCACGGCCCATCGTGTCAGGGCGAAAGCCGCATTTGTAGCTTATCTCTGCTCTGTTCCGTTGGCAGACATCTGCTGGGCCGCAACTTGGTCTTCAAGCCAGACTTTTGCAGCCCATTACTGCCTGGAGAGAGAGTCCCGGTGGGACAGTGTTTTTGGCCAGGCAGTACTCCGTAATCTCTTTGAGGTTTAGGCAACTCCTACCCTCCGGCCCTTCGTGTTGGGCTACCTTACGGGGTGCGTTCTCAGAGAAAACTCGAGAGGGAGCCATTTTTTCAGCTTTGGGTTCACGGTAGCCTAGAGCTGGGGAGTGCCATATGTGAGGACTGACTTCCTGCTTGGTCCTGGAGAAAGTGTAGTTACTCACCTGTAACAGGTGTTCTCCAGGAGCAGCAGGAATCGGTCCTCACAACCCTCCCTCCTCCCCTGGAGTTGCAGTCATATCCGTCATTTTGATTTTTGCTGTCTTTAGCTATGTCATCAGACTGAGCAAGATGACACCCTTGGGCGGGAGGGGGACCGCGCATGCGCGCTGCATTCCCAAAGGCTTTCTTTGAAAGCTGGGGAAATGCTCCACATGAGGGCTCCGTCGGCGCCAACGTCTCCCATATGTGAGGACTGATTCCTGCTGCTCCTGGAGAACACCTGTTACAGGTGAGTAACTATGCTTTTTCTACTGCTCTCCTTTGGTCTCGGCTATAAACTCAACTGAAGTTAGAGAGGTAGAAAGGCGGGAAGGCAGCACACAGGCGCTGTGGGATGCTCCCAAAATCTTTCCTATTGGACGCTGGGGAGCATTCCCGTGCAGGCTCCATCGGTACCGACGATACCCATATGTGAAGACTAAATTCCTGCTGTTCCCTGAGATCACCTGTTATAGGTGAGTAACTACGCTTTATCAGACAGGCCCAGTGACTCAATGTAACTAACAGTAGATCATACCTAGCAGTATCAAAAATGCTTGTCCTCATCTTTCTAATATCAGCCTCATTTCCTGACATAGTGCAAATAGAGGACAGAGTGTCCCACTAGAGGACAGCAACCTTGGGCCGGAAGAACTGGGGTTTCTAGTCCCACAGGTGCTCTTTGTGGTCTTGGGCAAGCCACTTAACCCTCCATAGCCCATGTTCCCTGTAAAATAGTTATCTCCAAAGTTATAATGCCCTGTTCAATGTAATTTCAGTTTGTTCAATGTAAACCGCACTGATGCAGAATAGCGCGGTATATAAGAGAATGTAAATAAATAAATAAATAGTAATTTCTCTGTGCTTTGAAGACTCCTAAATCCTGATTGTAAATGTAGAAAATTCTAGGAGTCGAGATATTTTAGTAATAATGCAACTAGAGATTCCAATCTATCTTAAAAAAAAAAAGAAAGAAAAGGCAAACTGACTGCTGGCCTACAACTAGCAACATCATTTAAATTAGTTTTACCCATTTTCAGAATAGGTGTCAATACAATATATTTAAAATCTTTTGGAAAGCTATCTCCCACTAAAGATTTCTTAACAAAAGCTGCAAGCCAAAACAAATACCAGAAGGTACATCAATTATCAAATAGTCTTGTATTTTAGGCCCTTATGCTGCCTATCTTGGTATCAGCTTATTCCGAAAATAGCCAAATACAGAACTGTTACGAAGGATCGTAGCGGAGATGAATCTCTTTTGATGACAACAACCAGTATGCAAACTTAAATAATTTTCTCGATTTATTTTGTCTCTTAGCTATGTCAGAATGATACTACTTTTTTCCTCAATAACCTTTGCCTATAGATTTTAATTTACAATCTCTATTGAACTCTCTCATCATCTCAACTGTTCATCCAGCGACTTTGCAAAGTCAAAAAAGGGATTTAAAATTTGCCAAGTCCATTGTATACTCTGCTCTTAGTATTTTTTTCCCTCTGTCTTTTGACAAATTTGTTAGTTTGTTTTGTTTTGTTTTGTTTTTTTACTGGCCTCAACTACTTTGCTGGTCCCCATTTCTTTTTTCCTTATTAAAAAAGTAAATAAATATGAAAGTAGGCACCTCCTCTTCCCTTCCCATCCCAAAACATTTGAGTTCGGTCTTGACAGCTAGCTGTTTTTGATTGCAGATGTCCCTGTGGATTTGTTTTTGAATTTTGGATTTTCTTATTCACCTTCCAAATCCAAGCTGAAATTGAGTTACAAGCAGGTATACAAGTTATATCCCTGGCCATGTGGACCTAACATTGAAAGTTGTACCTGAGGCAATCGCTGGTGAAATGACTTGCTCAAGGTCACAAGGAGCATCAGTGGGAGAAACCAGTTTTGAACTCTTGCTTCCTTGGTTCTCATTCTGCTGCTCTAACTACTAGGTTGCTACTTCACTCCTGTGGGTGCAAGTATGGAGCACAGATAGCTATCATGGACTGCCACATCTTCTGCTCCAGATGTCTGGGGCCTGTTTATGATGTCCCAGATATCTCTTATTGTGCCTCACCCCAAATAACATAAATCACATGGCTCTCCAGAGGCTATCTATCAGTGGTCTTGTGTTACCTACTTCTACCTTTAACCACAGGGAAACTCAAGTTTGTGCAAAGAGGTGAGACTAGAAGAGCAGAGGTGCCTCCACCATCAGGATAGAGAAGAGAACATAGTTCACTGGAGGAAAATCACCATATGGAGAAGCCCTCAAAAAGAGGAGGCTGGATCCCACAGTACCAAGATTCAGCACCTAAGCCAGCCCTGGTGCAAGATCTGCTGGCTCAGAAGGCCTCCAGAATGGCACCATAGTCTCATGCTGAAAATTGTCTTAGCACCAACACTATTGACATAATTGCACTAGAACATGCATGCATTCAGTACCATCTCTCTGGACACTACCAATGTGTTTGGTGCCATATTTGGTACACTTGGCTGAAGATCATTGAACAAGATCTACTAGTACTGGTTCTAAAGGCTAGTGAGTCCTCTGTATCCTTTAGCTCTATACTGTAGTAAAGAAGGTGTTTAACCCCCCCCCCCCTCCCCCAGGCTATAGGTGACTGAGGGTTAACTGTAACAATTTCATGATGATTTTGCAAGTTATTTGTATGTGGCTGTCATTCCATTCAGAACAATCATGCTTCTCATCTAGTTGAACAGTCATGCTTCAATGGGTCCCATTTTTGCCAGTATTTATTTGGGATAGCCAGGATATACTTGGTGGATTGTCTTCTGGGTCTGTTGGAGTGGGGTGATTTTGATGAGGGTTTGAAGGTGTAGTGCGGATTGGTTGTTGAGAGTTTTGAAGATCATCAAGAGTATTTTGTACTGGATTCAGCATTGCAGTGGGAGCCAGTGGAGTTGTTTCAGGATAGGCATGTTGTCAAATCTTGACGCACCTTGGATAATGCGGGCTATTGTGTAGAGAGCTGTTTGTAGGGGTAGTAGGGTTGAGTGGGGTAGGCCATGGTAGATAGAGTTGCAGTAGTCAGTGTTTGTGATGGTTAGTGCTTACAGGGCTGAACAAAAGTTGGTAGGGTTGAGCATCAGGTGTAGATATTATAAGGTTTGGGTCTTAAAGTAAATTGCCTTTTTTAGTGTTTATCTGCAGTTTCAGAGTTAGGTTTTGGTCTAGCGTAACTCCCAGGTACTTTATCTTTGAGCAAACTTGGATTTTGGTGGTGTTTAGGGTAAAGGTGGGTGGGAGGGGGTGAATGTGTCATCTTTGATGAATAGGGTTTCCGTTTTTTGAGGTTTATTGATAGGTGGTTTGATTCCAGCCATTGGGATATATCTGTGAAGTATTGTTGAAGTATGGTATATGATGATTGGCTTGTGATGAATGGGGTGTATAGCATGATGTCATTAGTGTAGATATGGTAGTGGGTGTTGTGAGATTGGATGATTGCGCAGAGTGGTTGTAGCTGAGAGGGTTGAACCCTGTGGCACTCCTTGGGTCTGAGGGTAGGGAGTTGATGTGAGTGCGCCAATTTTTATTTGTTGCCCATTGCTCAGGTAGGAGTGGAACCATTTTAATACTGTGCCTTGTAACCCAAATGTTTGGAGTCATTGTAGGAGTATACTGTGGCTGGTGGTGTCAAAAGCTGCTGAGATTTTGGGAAATAGGATGTATATTTATATCTGTATATAACTCCTTTCCCTCTTTCTAGATTAACCCACACTGCCTCCTCTCTTCCTTTTAAGCCCTGCAATTCTATAGCTTTAATATTATTTTACATATAGTGCCACTCCACCTCCCCTTCTTCCTACCCTGTCCTTCCTGAATAAAGTATAGCCCCATATAATTACATCCCAGCCATGGTTATCCATGAACCATGTCTCCGTAACCGCCACCAAATTCAAGTAAGCCTCTTCCATTAAAGCCTCAACATCTAGGAATGTTACTTCCCATGCTACAGGCATTTATACACACCGCCCCTGTTACCCATTTCTACAGAAGTATTTAATGTTTCACTTACCTGCTGGGCTGTCTTCACTCATCCCCAGTGAATCTAGTTTCAGGCCCTCTTCAGTAGGTTAGCCAGTCTGCTGCTGAAGAAACTTTGACCCTTCTTTTGCAGATAGATGCCATCACGGCTCTGCAGCCCTTGGAACATTATCCCAAGGTCCAGGAAACCAAAACATTCTCGATGGCGCCATCCAAGCAGCCATTCATTCATCTCCAAGATGCGAGCTTCACTGCCTCAGCCTTTACTCTGAACAGGGAGGATTGACGAACGCCATTTGCATAGCTATCTGCTTTATCCTCTGTCCCAGAGTCATGAAGTCACGTTTAATATGCTTGGAGGGATTCCTAGTAAAATAATTTGTGCCAACATGGATGAGCAACATCGGATAATAGTCAGTAGGCTTAATGAGTCTCTGCAAACTCTCCATAACATCTCTGATTTTTTGCACCTGGCAGACAGCAGACCTCTCTGAACATCAAATCTGGATGACAGATAGATGCCTCACTACCCCTCAAAGTCCCCCTCGCTGGCAGACAGCAGACCTCTCTGAACATCAAATCTGGTTGACAGATAGATGCCTTACTACCCCTCAAAGTCCCCCTCGCTTCCTAGTGGTAACTAATTATGCAACTTTGGGGTGCTTGAACTATGATTCTTCCCTTTCCTCAGATGCTTCCACTTTCTCTATGTTTATGGCATTAGAGCGGTTTACAATACTATATCATTCAAGGAAATAGGAAAAGAACGCCATTTATACTTGCAGAACTGCATACTGGTTCATCAATTCAAGGGCTGGAGGAGTTGGAGTGTTGATTCTGTAGGCTCTGGTGACTCGCGTCCAGGCTTCGTCCATCGTCACCTCTGTCAGAGAGCTTGGATGCTTCAAGAAGCATTTCATCAACGTAGTTCTCACTGTCTTGAATTCTTCTCAGCCTCGCCGCCTCTTTCCTGAGCTCTTCCACTTCTTTCCGAGAGCCTCAGGATGCAGGTACCCTGCAGATGGAACCAGGCCTTCAACTGGCATTAGGATCTGTTTGGACAGAGGCAGAAGCTGTAACCAGGGGGGCAACAGCTTTTAGCAATACAATTTTTCCTAGCCATTGTTTAGTTGATGGAGCTTTGGTACCTTGCTTTGCAATGGCGTCCGTCAGAGATACTCCACTATTCACCTTTCTCCATTGAGAAAATTGGCCATTTAGCCCTACTCTCTGCTTGCTATCTTTTAACCAATTCCTGATCTACAATAGTACACTACGTCCTATCCAATGACTTTTTAATTTCACCAAGAGCTTCTCATGAGGGACCTTGTAAAAGGCTTTCTGAAAATCCAGATACATTATCTCAACCAGTTCATCTTTGTCTACCTGTTTATTCACACCTTCAAAAAAATATAACAAATTAGTAAGACAAGACCTTCCTTGGCTAAATCCAGGTTGGCTTTCTCCCATAAACCACTATCTACTTGTTCCATAATTTTATTCTTTATAATGGTTTCTATCATTTTGCCCTGTATTGTTGTCAGGCTCATCAGTCTGTAGTCTCCCAGATCACCCTTAGAACCCTTTTTAAAAGCTGGTATTACATTGGCCATTCTCCAGTTTTCAGGTGTGCAGTCTCATTTTTCAGTTCTTTCAGCACCCTGGGATGTATGCCATCCAGTCTAGGTGATTTACTACTCTTTAGTTTATCAAAGGAAAGGAATGGAAAATAAAACAAAAGATATTATAATGCCTCTATACCGTTCCATGGTGAGACCGCACCTTGAATATTGTGTGCAATTCTGGTCACCGTATCTTAAAAAGGATATAGCGTTATTAGAAAAGGTTCAGAGAAGAGCCACCAAAATGGTAAAGGGGATGGAAGGATACTCCTATGAAGAAAGGCTAAAAAGGTTAGGGCTCTTTAATCTGGAAAAGAGACGGCTGAGGGGAGATATGATAGAAGTCTATAAATTAATGAACAGAGTGGAACGGGTAAACGTAGATAGACTGTTTACGTTATCAGAATATAGGAAGACTAGGGGACATGCAATGAAGCTACAGGGTAAACTATTTAAGACTAATAAAAGAAAATATTTTTTCACTCAACGTGTAATCAAACTCTGGAATTTGTTACCGGAGGATGTAGTAAAGGCTGTTAGTGTAGCTGGGTTTAAAAAAGGTTTGGACAAGTTCCTGGAGGAAAGGTCCATAAACCATTATTAAGAAGGGACCCAGGATATCAATGCTTGACCTAGTACAAGCATTGCAGAACCTGTCTTTTGGGGAAACTGCTAGATTGGCCACTGTTGGAAACAGGATACTGGGCTTGATGGACCTTGGTCTGACCCAGTATAGCATATCTTATGTTCTTATGTTCAAATATTTGTAATACATTATTTTGGGATATCAAAAACTGTTTCAGTTCTTCTGATATATCACCTTTAAATACCATATCTCCAGGAACAAGCAGGAATGTAGTCTTCACATAGGGGTATCGTCAGTACCGACGGAGCCTGCACGGGAACGCTCCCCAGCATCCAATAGGAAAGCTTTTGGGAGCATCCCACAGCACCTATGTGCTGCCTTCCCGCCTTTCCCAACTGTCCCTCTCCAGTTCTTCGTTTTCCGCAGAGCCGACGGGTCGCACATCCTGTCACCGCAGAAAATTTCCCCCCTTATTCTTCTTTTTTGTGGTCATGTCTGCCTTTCCTCGACGCTATACGGGTACCGCCGGTGGTTCTTTTCTTTTTTCTTAAAATTAAAAAAAAAACCTTTGTTTCTGGAGTCTTTCTCCAGTAAATTTTTTCTGGGGTGCCACATGCCATTTGGGGCACTAGGCCCAATTTTTTCCCTCAAAATGGAAAAACCTGCTTCGGGTTTTAAAAAGTGTTCCAAGTGTGGCGGTACCATTTCCGTCACCGACACCCATGAGTGGTGCCTCAAATGTTTAGGTCCTGACCACTCTATTTCAGAGTGTGTTGCCTGTGGGATGATGTCGAAAAGGGGCCGGCAAAACCGAGCTGCTAAACTTAGCACCCTTTTTCCCTCCGATGCAGCCTCCGTGGCATCAACTTCTTCCAGGGCTTTCATCTTCCTCCCATGGATCTCAGGTAACTAAACATAAATCTAGCCGGTCCTCAAAGGGTAGATCTCCTTCTAAACATAGAGATGCCTCTGGCGTTGCCCTTGAGGGACTTTCACCAGCAAAATTGCCCCGGCGGGAGGCTTCGGCTTCCAAAGCACTAACGGGACTCCAGGATGTTCTCGAGGCTTCAACCTCGGCAGAATTACTGGTGCCATGCTCTGGGGTACTGGCCGCTTCATCCGGTACCGATATCCAAGCTTCGGCAGCGTCAATAGACCAGAGGTTCTTGGCTATTGAACGCAGTCTGGTGGCTCTTCTCACGGCCTCGATGCCCCTGAAACCGCTTCAGACAATTCAACCGGTACCGGCATCGATTGCATTGACATCGGCAGGTATTTTACCGGGACCGAGTCATGCGTCTCTATCCGGCATCGACAAATCTGTACTGGACCACTCCAATGCCGACTTCGATCGGTACTGGTACTGTGCCTTGCACAATCACCTTGATTGGAGATACTTCGAATCCTCGGATGAGTCTGAAGACTCTGAAAGCTCTGCCGATACCAGAGTACTTCTTCCTGAGGATTCCTCTTCTCCTCAGCGAAGAATGTCTCCACCAGAGGATATGTCCTTTCAGGATTTTATCCGAGATATGGCCTGAGGTCTTTCTATCACAGTGGTTCATGAAAAAGAGCCTAGGGCAAAGGAATTAGAAATCCTACAATACCCTAAAGCTCCCAAGGAGTCAGCTGCTTTACCTATTCATGAGATCTTGCTTGATCTTATGTTAAGGATGTGGGAAACACCTCTGACCACATGTCCTCACTCTCAAAGACTCAACACCATGTATTGAGTTCCTCCTTATCCTGGGTTTCAGAAGACTCAATTACCACACCATTCCATGGTGGTGGAATCAGCCATGAGACGGATAAAGAGTGCAAAAAGGCATGCATCTAATCCTCCAGGACGTGAGTGTAGGACACTTGACGCCTTTGGACGTCGATCCTTCCAGGCTTCCATGCTTTCTGCTGGGATCAGTTCCTATATCGTGTATATGGGAAGGTTCCTTAAAGAGGTTACAGGAGACTTAGAGCTTATGAGCCCTCTCCTTCTCCTAGGACAAGCAGGATGAGTCAGCCACACTTGGTGACGTCATCCGACGGCGCCGAGACGGAAGTACTCTCCATAGCTCAGAAGGGCTTTGCCCTTCTGAGCATGGGCCAACTGGCCCCACCCCCTGCCCGCCCCTAGCTAGCCAGTTTTAGTTCTTCCGCCTTGCCAGCAAGACGGACTTTGCTACTCTCCACCAAAATTAAATTTCTCTCATTTACACGTATGTATTATCAGCTTTAATTGTCTTCTGCTTGCTTCTATTCAGATACCTTCTATCCAGACCAGCTGCGAGCATGGGACCCATGCTTGAGCTGTCCGTGAGGAAAGGCCTCCAGGAAGGGGGCTTGAGAGGAAGCCCTGCCAGCGCGGCAGCCCAGGACGTGCCTAACAGGCCTCCGTCCCCGGCTAGCCCTCTAACATACCTCCTTTCTCCAGATCGTGCAGCTGAGCTCCCATCCTTCGGTCCGCATGCCTGGCTCAAGCAGCACTCCTAATGTGAAGAGTCGCTGCCGCCGCTACTCCTCTGCAGCCCGAGATGTGCCTCTGAGGCCTCCATCTCCAGCCGCAGTCCTCCGAGGGATAGCTCTGCTCCCCTTAGCATGGATTCTCCCTTCTGGGACCCCACGGTGCTGCTTCTACGTCGCTCAGGAGACTTCCGGCGAAATACCTCCTTGTGCGGAGAGTTCGGTGAGGCCTTCCTGCATCCCCGATACTGCCGATCCCCATCCTGCTTGTCCCGGAGAGTTCGGCGAGGCCTTCCTGCAGCCCCGATACTGCCGATTCCCATCCTGCTTGTCCCGGAGAGTTCGGCGAGGCCTTCCTGCAGCCCCGATACTGCCAGCCACGAGGCCCTCATGGCGGCGGCCATCTTGCACGCTTACGTCACGGGCGAGGCTCCTCCCCCTCGGCGCCATTGGTCGGCGCCGATCCAGGCACACAGAGGACATCCGTTGCAGCACCATTGGCCGGCATCTGCTAGAACGCTGCCACGGCTCCTCCCCCCTCTCAGCGCCACTGGTCGGCTCTGCCGGCGCCGACGTTGAAGCGGCGCCGACGTTGAAGCACTACACTGTTCCAGCGCCACACTGTTTCTGCGCCGACGTTGAAGTGGGCCCGACGTTGAAGCCCCAAACTGTTCTGGTGCAGACGTTGGAACTTCTCTCAACACAGAAATCCCCAAGTTGCCGGCAGCACTTGTCTCTTCTCTGGAGCTCCGCCTCCCGGCACAGCGTCATGTCACCAGGCTCCGGACTCTGCTCACCGCTTGGGGAGCTTCAGCAGCATTCGGCGCCCATGAATACTTCAACGGGAACTCCGGCGCGCATGAAACCCTCGCTGTACCTACCTGCAACCTGCTCTCCCGCTTAGAAAAGCTGCCTCAGCAGAATACACAGCGCCGATGGGGACATCTCTCGGTGCGATCCCAACAGGCACTGACAGCGACTGGACCCGATCCGACCACAACAGGCATTGGTGACACCCATGCTAATCAGCACTGGTGAAAATCATGTGGCTGCTGGATCTTGTGGCCTCTGCTGGAGCGGACCACCAGCCCCTAATCAGCACTGGTGAAAATCATGTGGCTGCTGGATCTTGTGGCCTCTGCTGGAGCGGACCACCAGCTGAATCGCACAGCCTCAGCATCCGGTTGCCTCAGATGGAGATGGAGCAATTGATTGCTCGGACTCGGCGGCAGCAGCGGCAATCAGCACAGCTCCCTGTCCACCAATTGATCGCTCGGACTCGGCGGCAGCAGCGGCAATCAGCACAGCTCCCTGTCCACCAGCAGATGGCCTCTGACCCTATAAACGTGTCGCGTTCCCAGGGCAGAGGCACAGCCATGCCTGCACTCATTCTGCAAGAATGGACGCACATCACAACTGCCCCCTGCCCGGGGGCATACTCCATGCAGTCCTTCCCGGCATCACAACTGCATTGCTACAAAACGGGATATCCTGAAAGAGGCCTGATGATGACCTGTGCCTAACTCCCAAGCGACAACCGCATTGGCTGTAGCACAGGGTTATGCAATGATGACTTCGGGGCCAATGGTCATGGGTTCAATCCCAGCTAAAGGCCTGGGTTACACCGAACCTTGGGCTGTCCCCCTATAGGCTCTAGCAGTCCCCTACAGGACATGAGGGAAGACACTTGTTAAGTCTAGTTCCAGCTGCGAGTCAGATAGGCAGCTCCGACTGTGAGTCGGGTGGCTAGCAGGAGCTTTCGAATTCATCACAGCCTGCCACATCGAGGCTCCACTCTTCAAGAACTGCCCTATGGGGCATCTCTGCACTCTGCGCTACCCTGTTACCATGGCAGTTCCCAAACGAGTTCGGTCTATCACCATCGATACCCACAACAGCAGTCAGAGGCACAGGCTAGCCCTGAAGAAGTGTCTTGACACTAAACAGCCAGGGGGACACCTTACATCACCACGATTGCAAGCTACAGCCCCCCCGTGCCCCCTCGCCCAGTAACAGAGAAACGACCACTTCCCGTCTAACAACGGCATCAGAACCCGAATAGATGGCTTCTGTCTGATATCATACACACATCATTACAGATCCTACAGGGAGATAATTAAATGCATCCAATATCCGGGTCGCGAGTCTTCAGGTCACTCTAACCAGAATACTCAAGTCACTGTCTATTATGGCTCTGGGGCACCTGCCCGGAGAACAGCCCAAAGGACCAAGGGCTTCCTTCCGGCCTAGAGGCCGTGACAAACTATGTCCCTGGTAACCTCTGCATGAGGCACACTCTGCGCTGCCCGGAGAACAGCCCAAAGGACCAAGGGCTTCCTTCCGGCCTAGAGGCCGTGACAAACTATGTCCCTGGTAACCTCTGCATGAGGCACACTCTGCGGAGCCCAAAGGGAACTCTGCGGAGCACAAAGGGAACCGTGACAATCCACCTCCGGTGGCTCCACCGGTGACAGTAGCAACAATGAGCTGCAGTAAACACAGTCTGTGTAGCGTAATCAGAGGGCCACAGGCCCAGATCCAATCTGCAGACCCTGCAGTGCATACACGTTTTCAGCCAAGGTCATTAGAGCCCCTCTCTGACTGCAGGCACAACCACCCTGACCAGCTACTCCGGCCATCACCTACATCTGAAGGTGTGAAGGATGACATTCACGCCCCCCCAAGTATCTCTGGGTGCATGAACATTCAGGGATGGAACCCAGCGTCCACTGGTTAGCTGCATCAACCCGAATAGAGTAAAGGGGTAGGCTAGTGGTTAGAACACTGGCTTGGTAACCGAGCAACCTAGGTTCTAGCCCACTAGCGCTCCCTGTGACCTTAAGCAAGTCACTTAACCCTCCATTGCCTCGGATGAAAGGCCTGGCAACCTGCTTCCGATGTCACTGCCTAGAAGCCCAGGAGCTTCTGGGTCGCCAGGAGTCAGGACTGCCTCGAAGGCACACATTGCTTAGGAACCAGCTGGCAGCCTCAGCTGAATTGGTCAGCCTAGCAGCCCGGGAACATCCGCTTGATACACTTGTAGACCCTGCACACAGGTGTTGCCTAATGGCCAGGGCTCTGCCCATGAGCAAGGGACAAGGTGTCAGATCAGCGGGAGCCGCGTAACCACTCCTCATAGGATCCCTTAGAGGTAAATGCAACCCACGGGATCCCTAACATATCTGCGGACTTCCAGCGGAGGCGGAGAGATCCCTCAGGATCCTTAAATGTTCTGCGATAGAATGTGTTCACCTCTGTCACCTATCTGCCTTATCAGCTGCAACCACATGCAGCACTCCAGCCCCGTTCATGCCCTCCCGCTCCCCGGAGCCTTCCGGGACCAACCTCAAGACCCACAGTGACCGGGTTCCTCCCCGACCGAGCTACACACAGTCTCAAGGTAATCTCCTGCACCTGGGAGTGACAGGCTCGGGGCAAGCCGGGCACCTCCTATCTGGTTCTTCCCCTTATGATCATCGCAGGGCAGCACTCGACTCGGCATGCCCAAAGGCAGTATTCTAACCGGCAGCTCGCTGGTTCAAGACCTCGCTGAGGACCACATGGGGGGCGCTACAATGCATCACGCGGTGCAGCAATGCCTCCAGGGCCTGGACAGAGTGAGGACGGCCGACTGCTCTTCAGTCCCCGTCACCCTCCCCTGGGTCTAGGAATGTTGGAAGGCAGTTGCAGCCGTCAGATGAAGCTATGTCCAGGGGGGCTGACCGCAGAAAATCTGCTTGCCACGCCGAGAACAGGAGGTGCATCCGTTAAAGATGGATAATGCCCTTCACCATGCCCACTGTCCAGTACCAGGGCATGCTCACGTTCCAGTGGCAACACGGTAGTGCAGTACACACAGACAGTGTGTTCAAAAGCTGAAGGTTCAAGTCCCAGTTCTGGCTCCTGCCAGCCCAGTCCCCTTATTTACACGACTGATCGACTGCTGTGGCTCCCTGTAGCACGCAGTGCCCAGCGTCTCGTGTGGGCCTTCTTGAGAAGGTGCTCTGGACAGCCACTGTTTGCATAAGGATCCGAAATAGACCTCCAATGGTATACACTGTCCAAGAACACCATTGATAATGAGTGCACCTCTCACACAGTATCCGTGCTGAGAGGGATGAGGTCAGGAATCCTTATTAACCAGGCAGCTCTGACAATCTGGTTCGCAGCCCCCACATGCCGCCAGCCGCGGAACCAAAGAGGGACGCGGTGGGCTTAGTGGTTAACTTCAGACCACTCTTATAGCATAGCCGATGCTTTGCACTGATCACCCCAAGGAGCACCGCTGCCCCTCAGGGGTGACACAGGCCGGATGGTACACCGTACTGGTCAACGTCTGCTCCTAACTGTGCCCAATCTAGATCATGTCTCCCAAAGACATAGGTCCAGGAGTGCCTAGTACCCAGAAAATCTAGGGTTGATTCCCACTGGCACGCCTTGTGACCTTGGACAGTCACTCACCCTCCATTGCCTCTGAATGGTGATACATTACCAACCGATACCGGTATGGGGCCGAGCAGTGATTTACCAGTCCCTGTCATCTCCTTCAGGCGACTCTAACGGTTTGCAGCACCCTCCGGCAACAAACTGCAGAATTGACTACCAAAAAAAAAAAGGGTGAAATAAATACTAAATAGACGATATCGAATAAAGGCTAAAAGAGAAGCCCCCCCCCTCATTAATGAGGTCCTGATTCCCTATTTGCAACGCTCTCGTGGCCAACTACCTGTTGCCACTGCTTCTTCGTTGCGGTGACTCCCGCACCACTACCGCTCCACGTGCCTACCTCTGCCTCGTCGTTGTGGTGAACCCGACTCCCACACCACCACTGCTTGAGGGGCCTGCATCTCTGTTTCCACACAAGGGAGGCCTACTTCTCTGTTACTTCACAGAAGCGCCTTGTAACTACACGTTGCTCCTGCATTGCCATTACTCCCGTACCGATACTACTCAATGGGCCTTCACCACAGAGGTGCCTTGCGCCTACACCATCTGCACAGTTGTGCATCATGACGGCAGGCCGTCGTATAGTGCCTGGTAACCGCACCTTCTCACACACCGCTGCGGCGTCACACGCATGCACCACCACTACACGCCTAAAAGTGGACTGTTGCATCTGTTGATATGGAAGGACAGACTAGATAGGCCATGTGGTCCTTTCCTGTCATCATGTTCTATGTTTCTTCAGGCCCTTGTCGCAGCATGCGACATGCTGTAGCAAGGGCGCAGGCCAGGCCTGTAAAAGGTTCTCGGCCTTCCCCCATCCACCTCAGCACATGCCAGCTTGGGAGGCACCAAGTGTGGCTGACTCATCCTGCTTGTCCTAGGAGAAAACGGAGTTACTTACCTGTAACTGGAGTTCTCCGGGGACAGCAGGATAAGTCAGCCACACATACCCGCCCACCTCCCCTGGATGGGGTCGACCTCCGTCCTGGTGCCCGCCTCCTAGCGGCAAAAGGCTCAGCTAGGGACGTACTGGCTAGCTAGGGGCGGGCAGGGGGTGGGGCCAGTTGGCCCATGCTCAGAAGGGCAAAGCCCTTCTGAGCTATGGAGAGTACTTCCGTCTCGGCGCCGTCGGATGACGTCACCAAGTGTGGCTGACTTATCCTGCTGTCCCCGGAGAACTCCAGTTACAGGTAAGTAACTCCGTTTTCCTGATGATAAAAGGCAAGATTATCTTGCTCTTGTAAAACATGCTAAGGATGTTTCCAAGTTTGTGAATCGTGCAGCCTTTCACTGTTTGAATGCATAAGCAGGACCTCTGCCATTGCCATAGGTGCACGTTAGAATTGCCTGGCTCCAGGCATCTGACTTGGAAATCTGGGTACAGGATAAATTGGGGAATACACCTTGCACAGGAGAGAATCTCTTTGGCAAGAATTGGCAGGAAAAAGCTAATGAGATAGATACTGACAATATCACTTTGGATAGATTGTCTAAATCTACAGCTGATACTGCGAGGAAAAGATCCTCTAAGAAACCATTCTTCAGCAAGAAGAAAAAGTTTAACCCTCCTATACCCAGCAGGTACATCGTTTAGGTCAGTCTACCCAAAAGGGACAGCAGCAACAACCTAGGCAACAAAGGAAACCAAAAGCAGCTAAGCCTCAACCGGCTCAGCAGACTCAGCCTCCACAGGGGCTTTGACTCCTGTCTAGAGAACTTTGCCTTCTTGCCTCTGAACGGCCCAGAACCCTCCACCATCCCAGGAAGATTGTCATTTTGCCCCCAGATGGGATCAAACAACAGCAGAAAATTGGACTCTGTCTATTATAAGAGAGGGGGTACAAGCTTCATTTCCTCAGCATGCCCCCTCCTACAATGGTAGGACAGTTCAATTCTCAGACCTCTCTCAATGACCTGTTAGGTCAAGAAGTCACTATGCTTCTTGCTCAAGGGGCAATAGAAGAGGTACCCATTCCCCAACACGGTACAAGGTTTTATTCCCCCTATTTTTATTCCAAAGAAAGCAGGAGGACACAGATCCATTCTAGACCTCAGAGAATTGAACAAATTCCTGTTCAGGGAGAAGTTCAAAATGATTTCTCTAGGAACTCTGCTGCCATACCTTCCGAGTCGGGATTGGCTTTGTTCTCTAGATCTCAAGGATGCGTACACTCATGTTCTCATCCATCCAACTCACCAAAAGTTCCTTTGATTCCTGTTTCAAGGGAAGCACTACCAATACAGGGTTCTTCCTTTTGGCCTGGCCTCTGCACCAAGGGTGTCCACAAAATGCATGGCTGTGGTAGCAGCATTTCTTCGCACCCTGGGAATATTCGTCTTCCCTTACTTAGATGACTGGCTCATTCAAGCCCCTTCAGAGCCAGAGGCCAGGGTTGCTCTGTCTCGCACAATGCGCATCCTTCAGTATTTGGGACTTGTCATAAACTTCCCAAAGTCCAACCTTGCTCCCACTCAATCCCTAGAGTTTATAGGAGCTCTTCTGGATACCAGACATACAAGGGCCTACCTTCCACAGCCCCGCTGCCTTCGCATTGTGCAGTTAGCTTCCCAAGCAGTGCTAAAACCGCACCTCACTGCTCGGGAAATGTTACAGTTGCTAGGCCACATGGCATCCACCGTGCATGTGGTTCCTTTTGCTCGCCTCCATATGAGGGCAGCCCAGTGGACCTTATCCACTCAGTGGACTTGGGCGTCAGGTTGCCTGTCAGACAAAATAGCAAACTCAGATCACCTTATTTTGTCCCTCCAATGGTGGCAGTCACCCAAAAACCTTTTGGTGGTCTCCTTTTCAGCAACCCCCACCCCAAGCCACTTTAAAAACAGATGCTTCACAGATGGGTTGGGGGGCCCATCTGCAAGCCCTCTCTACCCAAGGTACCTGGACTCCACAGAAGGCCTATCTCCATATCAATCTCTTGGAGCTCAGAGCAATTTTCCTTGCTCTTTGAGTATTTCACACCCAGCTCAGCTACAAGACAGTCCTAGTTCAAACGGACAATCGAGTAGCCATGTTCTGTATGAACAAGCAGGGGGGAACATGCTCTCTGTCGCTGTGCAATGAAGCTTTGCGACTATCGGCCATCGCCAGAGAGCATCAGATTCATCTCCTTGCGGTGTATCTTCCAGGCATTCAAAACTCTTGGGCAGACAAACTCAGTCGAGTTCTGCTTCCACACGAATGGTCTCTCCATGTAGACCAGGTGGCCAAAATTTTTCAAATTTGGGGAACCCCGGACATAAACCTCTTTGCAAGTCCGCTGAATGCCAAACTTCCCCGGTTCTGTTCCAGAATTCCGGCTCAAGGTTGTCAGGCCAGAGATGCTTTCCTCCTCCATTGGAGCCACGACTTCCTGTATGCCTTTCCACCCATTCCCCTAATTCCCAAAACCCTATTCAAGCTTCAGAGAGACAGAGGTCATATGATCCTCATAGCTCCACGTTGGCCATGGCAAATTTGGTACCCTCTGCTCCTACATCTCTCTCAAGCTTCGCCTCTGGAGTTAGGATCTGCTCCAGATCTCCTTTCTCAAGAGGACGGGATGCTGTGGCATCCCAATCCCCAGTCTCTGCGTCTCAGGGCCTGGTTGCTGAAAGCCTAGAATTTCACGGTCTTAACCTTTTCCAGCAGGTAAAGGATATCCTTCATGCTTCCAGGAAACCTTCCACAGGGCGCTCTGATGCATTCAAGTGGAAAAGGTTTACCATATGGTGCTCGCAGAAGGGTCTTAACCCTCTTGCGTTACCTCTGGAATCATTACTGGAGTACCTCCTTCATTTATCAAATGCAGGGCATAAGACTAATTCTTTGAGAGTCCATTTGAATACTATTGCAGCTTCTTTCAAGCCTCTCAATGGACAGCCTATTTCCTCTCATAGCGAGATTTATGAGAGGCCTTCTTTCAACGAAGCCTCCCATTAAGCCACCACCGGTGGCATGGGACTTGAATCTGGTACTTGGGCAGCTCGTGAAACCGCCCTTTGAACCATTAGCCACTACCTCTTTGAAATTCCTTTCCTGGAAAGTTATCTTTCCCATTGCAATCACATCAGTACGTCGCATCAGTGAATTGCAAGCCTTGGTGGCTGATCCTCCTTATACAAGGTTCCATCACGATAAGGTAGTCCTTAGGACTCATCCACACTTTATGCCAAATGTGGTCTCGCCCTTTCATTTGAATCAAGCGGTTTACCTTCCTGTATGCTTTCCAAGGCCTCAGGCCTCAAATGCAGAAAGGAACCTTCATACTTTGGACTGTAAAAGAGCTTTGGCCTTTTACTTGCAAAGGACACAGCAACATAGAAAATCCTCTCAACTCTTTGTTGCTTTTGATCCTAGTCATTTGGGACTTCCAGTCTCCAAAAGGACACTGTCCAGCTGGATTGCACAGTGTATATCTTTTGCCTATGAGAGTAAGAACCTTCCTCTAGAAGGCCATGTCACAGCTCACAATGTGAGAGCCATGGCAGCCTCAATGGCTCATCTTCACTCTGTGTCTATCGACGACATCTGTCGAGCAGCTACTTGGGCTTCAGTTCGTACCTTCACAGCCCATTACTGCTTAGACAAGGTCTCCCGCCGGGATGCCTTGTTTGGTCAGGCTGTTCTTCAACACTTGTTCCACACTTAATCAGTTCCTACCCACCATCCTTGATAGGATGCCAGAGATCCATGAGGGGAAGTGGAGCCCTTTCACAAGGGTACACAACTTTCTGGGGCCATCTCCCTGACATCTGCAGTGAGAGAGTCCCCATATGTGAAGACTACATTCCTGCTTGTTCCTGGAGATAGCATAGTTACTCACCTGTAACAGGTGATCTCTGGGAACAGCAGGAATTTAGTCTTCACAACCCACCCACCTCCCCTAGGAGTTGTATCTCTCTATCTCTCTCTCTCTTTCTCTCTTTCCCGCTCTCTTTTGTCTCAGCTTTAAACTCAACTGGAGAGGGACAGTTGGGAAAGGCGGGAAGGCAGCACGCAGGCGCTGTGGGATGCTCCCAAAAGCTTTCCTATTGGACGCTGGGGAGCGTTCCCACGCAGGCTCTGTCGGTACCGACGATACCCATATGTGAAGACTAAATTCCTGCTATTCCCAGAGATCACCTGTTACAGGTGAGTAACTATGCTTTCTGGCATGGGTAACTTCCCTACATCTTCAATAAAGACAAAAGTAAAGAATTCATTCAGTGCTATGGCCTTGTCCTTCCTTAGTGCCCCTTTTTACCCCTCTATCTATGGTCCAACTGACTCTCACAGGGTTTTTTGCTACATATGTACTTGAAGAAGTTTTATTGTGCGTTTTTGCTTCCATGGCAAGAATTTTTTTCAAATTCTCTCTTTGCCTGCCTTATAGCTTGCATCTAACTTGACAGTGCTTATGTTTCCCATTTTCATCATTGAGCTCCCTTTTCCATGTCCTGAAAGATGCTGCTTTGGCTACAACAACGTCTCTGATCTCACTTTTAAGCCATGCTGGCATTTTTTTGGCCTTTCTTCAACCTTTCTTAAGGCATGGAAAACATCTGTTCTGGGCTTCCAAGATAGTATTTTTAAACAATGCCCATACTTGATAAAAACCTTTAACCTTTGCAGCTGCTCCTTAGTTTTTTCTTAATTATTTTCCTCATTTTATTTTAGTCTCCCTTTTGAAAGTTAAAAGGTAGCACTGTGGATTTCCTTGCCGTCCTTCCTCCATTTATTAATCAAATGTGATCATGATGTGAATCACTGTTGCCAAGTGGCCCTAACATGGTTTTCTCTTGCACCAGATCCTGTGTTCCACTGAGGACTAGGTTCAAAATAGCTTCCCCTCTTGATGGTTCATGAAGCAGTCATTTATTTCATCTAGAAATGTTATCTCCCTAGCATGTAATATATAGCACCATCTCACCTCACACCCTTATCACCTCACAGCCAAATAACAGAAGCAGAAGATCTCCAAACCTCAATACCCTCCTGGTCCCGGGTACCCTGAGATCCGTCAATGCTAATACCAGCAACCGAGCATTCTCATTTATGGCGCCTCTGCTATGGAACCAACTACCATCCGAGCTCAGAGCAAACACTGACTTATTGGACTTCAGAAAAAAACTTAAGACGCATCTTTTCCAGACGCACTTCAATACTACCTAATCACCATGTTCCCACACTAGGGTCTCACCAGGCACAAAGAAAGAACACTGTGCTCTAACCACCAATAGACCCATCAACATGTAAATATGTATATACAAGTGAAGTCAATAGCCTGCAATCAAGTGTAAACCTGTAATTCCGAGTGATGTGACCTGTACTTTTCCACTAAATCGATATGTATGTTTTTAATCCCTGGCCTGTACAGCCACACTGTTATGTATAGCAAACCACTGCTGATCGCTGGAAGTAGCGGGATACAAGTGTACACTAAATAAATAAATAAATAAAATGTCCTGCTGTGACATTAACCCATTCGATACCAGGGTAATTGAAATCACCCATTATTACCATGCTTACTCACCAAGAAACCCTTGGCACAAACGATTTCCTTGTTGGAACAGACCAGTGCAATCCTGGTCAACTTGGAACACTTTCTGGCTGCCCTTCCCATGTTTTCGGGGAACCAGACCAAGCCCCGTTAGTGTAGAATAACATGATAATCTTCTGCTTTCAGTGTTGTAGAGCACACTGTTTTTGGATCTGTCTTAAGTTGGTTTTAATCATACCTGCAGGATCGGGCATTTAAGGTCCTTATGGGCAGAAACTGGTATTCAACCTCCCATATTCTATTATGTGGTGGTCCTCAAGGTTCAGTCCTATTTCCCCTTCTTTGTAATATCTTCATGGCATCAGTGGTGGTTATGCTGAATGCTTTAGAACACAGAACAGTTTGGAAATGTCACCTAACCCCAGCAAATGGAAGGTCCTGGACCTCTGCCCCAACCAAACCGGCCTACCACATTTCAGCCACAAGCCAATACCTAAGACGAAAGCTGTACATAAATTCTAACATGTAAATTTGCCCTGCATGCCAGCTTCCCCCCTACTGTATCTTCTCGTTTTAATGTTCTAAGTTTAAGTTGCAATGAGTTAAGTTACAATTTTAATGTACGTTTTAATGTACTCAAATTAAGTTACAATGTAAACTGCTTTGATTGAAGGATAAGGCAGTATAGAAAAAAAGGTTAAATAAATAAAATACACACCAGTAACCATCTCTGGTCTTAACCTCAAATACCTTCCTGTGCCCTCTTAGATCTTTACTCACCCCCTAAAGCTGAACCTAAATAAATCTCAAGCTCTTTGGATCACTGGAAGGCTTTGTAGTCTGATACTTCATCCACAAATTGCTGGTTCTCTAATTACTCTTGTCAACTCAGTTCACTTGTGAGTAGTCCTGGATTTGGACTTTCACTTAAACCCCAAATTTCAGCCACAATGTGTACCACCACCATCTCTCTCCAGCAAATTCATGCAGTCAAGCCCTATATATCCACATCATCTCTACACTCATTGATGCATACTCTAGTTTCCTTCCATTCGAAGTACTATAATATGGTTTATTGCTGTGTAGGAGTTTCTGCTGTCAAATGGTTATAGAATACCACTTTCAAAAGGCTCACTAATGTATCTAAGTTGATCACATTACTCCACTTCTTTACTAACATTGTCCCCCTATTTTATATTGTACTATGTTTAAATGCTCATGTAAGCCCTTAGAGATTTTTTTCTCTGGTTTTATGTTTTACCTATCTTCCCTGCTTATACTCTATTGCCCACCTCTCTCCCTCTATTCCCAAGCTTCAAACATATTCCCCCCTGTTTACAAGGCTAATCTGGAGTTGACACAATCCTCAGCTTTTTTTTTGGGGGGGGGGGGGGGGTCTTTCTGGCCTTCTCTCTCTCACTCTCTGAAATGTATACGCATTTCCATCCATATAGAATCCTACAAAAATGTAAAATCTGCATTAAAGACTTAGAGGGGATATTCAAAGGCATTTCTATAAGGTTTGCAGACCTGCAAACTATGTAAATGCCACTGAACAGGGTGCGTTGGTTAATGCCACTGAATATCCACAGGTGTCGCCGTTGCACGCCCTGATGCTAACCAATTAGCATGGGGGCATTCCAGGGCAGCACACATCGATAATAATCGGGCAGCAGCGATTTTGAGCCACTGCTTCATTACCAACATGAGGTGAAAGTCAGGCGCAGTAAGGGCTTGCCTAACTTTCGCTGCAGAAGCTAATTGGGCAGCAAATGAAAGTCCCCGATCTCCAGGAACAAGCAGGAATGAGTTTTCACATATGGGTACGTCAGTACCGACGGAGTCTGCGTGGGAACGCTTCCCAGCGTCCAATCAAAGAGCTTTTGGAAGCATCCCACCACGCCTGCATGCTGCCTTCCCGCCTTTCCCAACTGCCTCTCCTCAGTTTTCATTTTCCGCGGAGCCGGCAAGACGTCCTCCTGTCACCGCAGAAAATTCTTGTTTCATTTCTTTAGTTTTCTTGTGGTCGCGGTTGTCTTCCCCGATGCCACCGGTACTACCGGTGTTTTCTTTTCTTTTCTTTTCTTGTAAAATCTTCTTTTTCAAGGGATATTTTTTCTTCATAGCGTCTCACGGTTTCTTAGGCCTTTTAGGCCTCTCCATTTTCCTTCATGGAACCGCCAGCCACTTTCTCCAAGAAATATTCAAACTGTGGCGGTACAACTTTATTTTTAGACCCTCGAAGTCTGTGTCTAACCTGCTTGGGTCCTGACAACAGTTTGGTGAGGTTTTCAACATCGAGGTTCCCTCGATACACGGTTTCCCTCCAACTTCGGGGCACCGTCCCTTTCTTCTTCCACACAGGATTAGGTAACCCACAAACAGTCTGTTAAGACTAGCCAGCCCTCAAGTGGTAGGTCTCATGCACAGCATGTAGACTGCTCCGGCCTTGCCCTCGAGGGCCCACTGGCTTCAAAACCCCGGCGGGAGTCTTCGGTCTCCAAAGCGTTTGAGGGGTTTCAGGTTGTTCCTGGGGTTCACCCCTCACAGAACATACCTGAGCCGTGTCCGGTGGTGGCATCCGCTTCGAGCGGTACCGATACCCCAGCATCGGCACTGGTGTTGGATGAAACACTCCTCACCAGGGATAGTCATCTGGCGTCCTCAGTGCCTTCGGGACCGGTGGATACTCTCCAGACTGACTTTCCATTATGGGTACCAGCACCGATACTACCACCGATGTCGGTACCCTCCAGACGTGCATCGATAGCCTCACTCCCTTCGATGCCGAGTCTGGAATCGATCTCCAGTCTGGAGGACTGGATACCGACTCGCCTTAGTACCGGCTCTCGGCGGTACCGAAGGCTCGGTTCCGATGATTCGGATCCGCAACTCTCGGTTCCCCCGAGGCCGTTTGAGTTGCCACTGGTTGACTTTCATCCACCGGTATCAGACACGGTACCTAAGTCGGTACCGATGTCCTTATTACCCTTGCGGTCAGTGCCTTCCATGCTTCGCTCTTCAGGCTCTTTGCCCTCAATGCCGAATTTGGAATCGATCTCTAGTCTGGAAGACTGTGTACCAATACCGGAGGCTCGGAGGATAGCGGCGGATAGCGGCCGGAGGTTTTCGGTTACCTCGGTACCGATTGAACTGTCACTGATGGCTGCTCCGATGTCTGTGTCGGGCTCAACTCCGACATCGGTACCGGTATCCACAGTAGCATCGTGGCCAACTCCTGCCATGCTTTTTTCAACAGGATTGCTCCCTTCTATACCAAGCTTGGAGTCGATACCTGGCATGGACGATGTGGTACTGACGGTCGCTGCTCCTGACAGCCAGTACCGGCGACCATCCTTTAAGGATTCCACACTGCACCGTGCAGGATCTTCTATTCCTATATATTTGGATAGCTCTTTCGATGCTCAGGCTAGTTCTTCAGATCTAACCTGTCCAAAGGAAATTCCCGTTGGAGATCCCTCTTTTCAGAGTTTCCTCCTGGATATAGCAAGATCTCTTGCCATTCCTATACCGGGACATGATCCTGCACAAGGCTCTGTTTCTACCAAAGCAAAGGAGAACCTAATGCTTCCTTTGCATCATTCCTTGCAGGATCTCCTTCTAGGAATGTGGGAAACACCTTTAAGGGTACCCCCACCTTCCAGAGCAACTGATCTCTTATATCAGGTGCCCCCCTCTCCAGGGTTTCAAAAGACTCATCTTCCTCATCATTCCATAGTAGTGGAATCAGCAATGAGGCGGGTAAAGAGTAAGAAAAAGCACTCTTCTTATCCGCCAGGTCGTGAGTCTAAGACACTAGATGCCTTTGGACGTCAAACCTTCCAGACATCTATGCTTTCTGCAAGAATTCTCTCATATATTTTTTATATGAGTCTATCTCTTGAGGAGGTCACTAACCAATCACATCTTTTGACTCCTTCCCTTCCAGAGTCCAAGAGTGCAGGCTATTCTTCACTGCTTAAGCATCTTCAGAATATCTCTTGGTTTCTTACTCGTGCTTTCCTAGACTCTTTTGAGTCTGTTAGTAGGACTTCTGCTATAACTATAGGGCACGACGTAGAGCCTGGCTCCAAGCTTCAGACTTGGACAAATGGGCACAGCAAAGATTGGGACATACTCCTTGCACTGGAGACAATCTTTTCAACAAGGAGTCTTTACGTCAGGTTACTCAGTTGTCCACTGACTTACCTGTTCCTAGGGGCTGTTCTGCACCTTCTTCTGTCCCAGTAGGTAGGAAATGTCCTGCCAGACTTTCTTCCCATAGGAGAAGAAGGTTTTATGCATCATCTGCCCATCATACAGATGTTCCCAAACAAGGGAAGCATCGTCCTGGTCTGCAGAATTCAACCTCTCACCAGGCTCAGCAAACTCAGCAACCACAGGGTTTCTGATCAATCTCCATCAGATGCTTGTGACTCTTGGGGTTAGAATCTGCAGTTGCTTCTTAATAGAGGCAATCCACTGCTGTCATTCTAAATCCTAGACATGGATCTCTTCCCAAAAGACATCCATTTTTTCTATGTTCTATGAGCTGTCAAGATGTTCATGCTTATAGGTCACAGGGTTCTCCTCTTCTTCCTGCTAGGGAAAGAGGTCTAACCACTATCAAACGATAGTTTCCTGTGCCAGCATGTCTTTTTTCCTTTCTATAGACTTACTACTTTGTAAGTCTTCTTCAGCTCCATTCTCTTTACCCTCTTACCAAGCTTTCCTCTGTAAGAGCGGTATTGCTTCACTGGAGGGCTTTTCTTCAGCCTCTCTAGTTTTGTTACTTTTCCAGTGTGGAGTTCTCCTCTCTGAGTTGACTCCTCTTTTTTAATCTTGCTTTGAGGCAGTTCATCAGACATGTCCAGAGTTTTCTATTCCTGTTCTGTTCTTTCTGTTTTTAAACAGTAAGATTCTTTCTGCTGTCTTGCAGGAGCCTTAATTTTTGGACCACTGGTTCTTGTCCACCAGCAACCAGATTTGTCCTCCAGTAACATTCTGTCTGGTCTTAGTAGTGGCTCCAAGTCAGTGCTGTCATCTGTCTTGGAAATTTTTTCACTACAAGCTTGTTGGATTGTCTTCTCTTTCTGCTATCTCCATTCCCCTGGGTTTGGCAGCATAGTTGACATAGGTACTGGCTCTCCAGCAGCCAGTTCTATCTCCTTATTCTCCTGTATCATGCTCTCTGCAATTCTACAGAGAAGCTCTCCACTATGTGCCCTTGCTAGAGAGCATGAGGGTTTTTTCTCCAACAGCTATCCTAGATGGTTGGAAAAGGCTTTTTCAGTTATGTCTCCCCTTTTTTCACTATCTCCTTTTTAATATAAAGGACATAGGCCTTCTCTTACGTGAAAGCTTAAGGAGTTGCCAGTTCCCTGCTTTGGTCCATACTATTTCCAATCGGGAATATGCTTTTCTCCTTGCAGCTCGTCCTCATGGTAAGAACGCATGATACCTCTTTGCCCTTAAGCAGGTCAGCATGGTATCTCATTTTTATGCGTCTTCTGTTCACTTACCATGCTAGAGTTCTGGAATACTCGGGACTTGCTGGCTGCAGACTGATTTCATCCTCTGCTTTTCACGTAACCATCCTGGTTATTCTACTACCTAGCATCCCTGTAGCCATAACCAGTGGGAATAGATTCTCTATATATCTTAAGTAGGTTCCACCTTCTTGTTGTTAGATGAATCTTTCCTCTCCACATTTCCTATGTGAATACCGTTCTGTAGGCATATCTCTGTCTGCTTCTTGCAGACACCCATATAGAGGCATATATATATTCATATCTATAGTATACATCTTACAGATGTCTGTCTATCATTTGTGTGTATTTTATGCCCTTTCATATCTCACTATAGAGATATTCTTATACGTATATCTATATATCTATATCTGTATATATATATGTATCTGTCGAGATATTTTATTATCGGTAGATATGTATTCTGCATTTATCTACCTGACTGTCGAGGCTCATATAGCATATGATTCTGACAGATGGGCTTTACCAATACCTATGCTGTCCAGCATTTTTGGGGTTCTACACTCACAACCACTTCTGTGGTAGTTAACAACTTCCACCATAACCTTAAGGTTTAGGTACCTCTGAAGCTCTCCATCTTCCAGTATCTCTCCTAGCTGACTCCAGTTAGGGGAGACATTGCGGATCTTCAGCTAATCACAGGCTCTAACGCCTCAGGTGTTTGTCCTTTCTTTTGGGATACAAGGGGTTTCCATACCTTTTCCTCCCACAAGGACTGTGCCTGTTTGTCCAATTCGGTCGGCCTTCTCTTTTTGCTCCCAAGGGTGAGCCACTCTGTCGCCAAAAGAGTTTGACTTTTATCATAAAGCCTTCCGCTGAAGGCCCACCGTTTTTGGTACTACCCCAGTTATTACCGGGGTCCCCTCTTACCTTTCAGGAATCTGACCTCCACTGTTTTTTCCTACAGGTTTATTACCTCCACTTCACAGTGAGGTCCTCCTTGAGGTTCCTCTACTGGGTTCCCCAGTAGATCCCATGAACCTCCTTACTGCTGTGTAATCCTGTTAGGGGAGGTCCATATTGCAATATTTCTTTCAATATCATTGATGATAATTATCATCCGCACATGGACTCCTTGTCTGCAGTCCTATGCTAGGTTAGCTGTTCCACAGCACCTTTCTTTCTTCAACTCCTACCCTCCATCCTCAGGATGCCTGGTGTTGTGGGGGATAGCATGTTCCAACCTATGACATGCTGGGACTCCAGGCATCTTAGCTTGGGAGTCCCCATATGTGAAGACTCATTCCTGCTTGTTCCTGGAGATAGCACAGTTACTTACCTGTAACAGGTGATCTCTGGGAACAGCAGGAATAAGTCTTCACAACCCACCCACCTCCCCAGGAGTTGTATCTCTATCTATCTTTCCTTTCCTCTCTCTCTCTCTTTGTCTCAGCTTTAAAACTTAACTGAGGAGAGGCAGTTGGGAAAGGCGGGAAGGCAACACGCAGGCGTGGTGGGATGCTTCCAAAAGCTCTTTGATTGGACGCTGGGAAGCGTTTCCGCGCAGACTCCGTCAGTACCGACGTACCCATATGTGAAGACTTATTCCTGCTGTTCCCAGAGATCACCTGTTACAGGTAAGTAACTGTGCTCTACCTGGTTAGCCTCCTGGCAATCTGGGCAATCCAGATATTAAAAGCCCCCCCCCCCCCACCCTTTACTTTTTTGAGCTGTCTTTTTCAGAGTACTTGTGACCAGTGTGGTCAGATGGAAGAAATTCATGGCAGTGAATAGCTTTCTATCCCCTTTTGCTACACTTTTATCTTTGCTATCCTTTTCTACTTCACCTTAGATATTCTCTTTTGTAAAACACCTGGTTATCTATTTGGTGTAAGCTGGTATTCTGTAGAGTTCTAGCAATGGGCCAGTTACCTTGACTGGAATGAGCCAGCCCTCCAAACCCATTTACGATAAGGCCTTGCTGCACCAATTTAAAATGAGTTGGTATGGTTGGATATGCCAGATTGTCTGAAGGAGTTATTTACTCTTTGTGTTTGCATAGAAAGGTGCTTATCAATGTACCTTGGAGAGGCATACTGAGAGTTCTGAATCAAGTTAGAGTTGCTCCTCATGAATTACAACCACTGCAAGAGGAGCCCATGGTAATGGGTACCATGAGGTAATGCCTGATCACAAAGGAAAAGAAATGATGCTGAGGGAGACCCTACTTCTGTAATGGCCTGCCTGAGCATTGAAATACATGCAAGAACAGGCCTCTCAACAGTGAAGGGAGTAGAAAGACAGGAGAAAGTATCACTCGACACCCTAAGACTAAATTTTGTGATGAGTATCTGAATTGCTTATGTGATCACACCAATCTGCCTGCTGTGGAATGATAAGGAACTTCCTACATATGTTATGATTGACTTTGGAGCTTCAGTAAGTGAGAAGAATGAGAGTGACCCTGGAACCATTGATGACTTATCTGTCCTAGGGCCCTGTAACTCTGAAGACTGAACCACTTACCGGCTGTAATTCAGGATCACCAGGAGATATTGTTTGATTTGATCTATGTTCCTCATTTTTCCATACTTCTGGGGAAGCCTTGGCTCGAATGGCATGAAACCAAAATCCAGTGGAAAATTCTTCAGACCACCTTCCTCTCCATGTTTTCCCAGGTGGACTATTTTGCCTAACTTGGAAATGAAAGGGGGATGTCCTGGAGGATGCTACCATGGAAATCCAGAGGTGTGCAGCAACCCAGGAAAAAGCTAAGCATCTATCAGAAGTATTTGAAGTATCGGGAAGTGTTCAATCAGGGGGCCACTTTATCCCCTCAAAGTCCTTATGACTGTCCTGTAGACTTACAGCCTGGGTAGAAATCCTCTTTTGTGGAATTTACACCCTGTGAGAGCCAGAACTCAAATCCCTTTTTGAGATTTTTCTCCTTGTATTCCTTTGCTGCCTTATCAGGTCCTTTACTTCTCCAGTGGAAGCCCAATTTTCTTTGTACCCAGGAAAGACAGCTCCCTCATCTATATAGTTGATAATAATTTATAGATTATTATCAAGCACTCAATGCTGTGACCATCAAGAATTGGTACCTACTCCCCCTCAATAGTGAACTGTTGGAGTACTTCCAGCCAAAATTTTCAACAACCTCAGCCTTTATGGGGTCTACAGTCTTATTCATATGCAAAAGGGAGATGAATGGAAAATTGCCTTTCGTTCCAAGTATGAATATTTTGAATAATTTAGCAATGCCCTTTGGCTTAAGAAATGCTGCTATGTTTGAACACTTGGTTAATGAGGTATTCTAGGGTCTTTTTAGACTAGTATGTGGATGGTATACCTCAATGGCATCCTAATAGCCCTCAAGAATCTGACCAATCGCAGCTGCCAAATCTAAGTTCTCAAGTGTCTCCAGAAGCATAAGTTGTAAACCAGGCTAAAGAAATGTTCACTCGACAAGAGATCAGTTAAATTTTTGAGGTGCATCATTTCCCCTGACAGCATCCAAACAAATCCCCGGAAGATCTCAGCAGTGACCAAATAGCCAGTTCCAAAACACATCAAGGGACTCCAGTGATTTCTAGGATTTGCCAAGTCTACTGATGATTTATCCAAGGTTTCTCCAGAGTGACAATGCCACTGACGCAAATCCTGAAGAAAGATACTCCAATCAAGTGGGACCAAGAGCAGCAGTGAGCATTTGATAGTCTGAAGACAGCATTCACATCTGCCCCATCTTGATACATCCTGTACCTGGAATAGCTATTCATTGTGGAGACAAATGCATCTACAGGGCAATTGGTGCGGTACTTTCCCAGAAGAAGTTATTGGGCAGTCTTCTCTGTGTGCATTCTATTCCCAGAAGTTGATGGCAGCTGAGAAAAATTCTAGGAAGTGGTCTGTTTTCATGGACCACCATCCAACATAGTCCATAGTCTCTGGAGAAAAGTGATGAAGCTTCTGGATATCCAGGTCCACTAGCCAAAATCCACAATCCAGTGGGCAAACAGTACATGTGAACCAAACCCTGGAACAGTATTTGATGCTTCTGTAACTGTCATCAGAACATCTAATCTCTGTTACGTCCCATGGGAGAATTTGCATACAATAATGTGGAATATCATCAATCACCATGCTTTACCAATAATGGCTTTCACCTTTGTTTCTGCTCTAGGGAAGTCCAAGACTCCAGTGTTCCAGCAGCCAGATATTGGTCTAAAGCTCTAACAGGCCAATGCAGAACGGGTGGGCTTTATGAGCCCATAACGCCATGTTTAAGCACATTTTAATGATCGTTTATATGCAGAAAATAGACATAAATGCTGGTGGAAACACAAGCACCCAATTAATGTCATTTAAATGAATCCTTAATTATTTAAATGTATTTTAATCTGCTTGGCTGGTATGCAAATCATGGCTACGCCCGATGCAGAGACAGGAGTAGATGATTATGCATTCCTGCTCTACGCCAGCCATTGTGCAAAATGGCAGTGTCTGGCCCTGTGCGGTGCATCCGGGGCCAGATACCATCATTTTGCACGATGGCTGACACAGAGCAAGAGCGCATAGGCAGCGCTCCCACTGAGTTTCATTTGGGGGCTGCCAGACCCCACCAGGTAAGGGCCTCTAGACCACCAGGTTTTGTTTTTTATTTAATATTGGGGGGGGGGGCACTAGATCACCAGGGATAATTTTATTGTCAGGCATAGCCCCCGACAATATTTTGATTGCATCAGTGGCCTTTCCTGATGTCATCAAAATATTGGGGGTGGGATCAGGGCCGCTGGACCACTAGGGATAATTTTAATGTCAGGCACAGCCCCCAACAGTATTTTGATGGCATTGGGGGGCTTTTCCTGATGCCACAATCGTCCCCCAATGCCATCAAAATACTGTTGGGGCTGCTATGCAGATTAGCCATGTGGTGCCCGGAGAGCAAGCCAAATTAGTGCAGACTTCTTGTGCTAATGTGTTTGGCTTGCTCTCTCAGTTCAGCACTGTGATGACTCATTTGCATGTGCACAGTTAGTGCAGAGGTCAATTGCATGCCCTGTCTTTGCTGCATCCGGCATGTTTTCTGGAGCATGTGTGCCCATACAATTGAGCACAGTTTTGCAAGTGAAATTAGTAGCAGTGGTGAGCATCCTTGCCTCTTACCTCTTCCTCCACCTCCCCAGCATCTGTGCTCCTGCTTCCCTGTCCCCAGAGCTGCCAAAAAGAAGCAATTTTTAAGAGGAAGATTTTCAGTGCAAGGCACTACACACAACCACAACCTTCCTCCCATCATGTCCATATAATAAAAACACTTAACAAGTGCTTTTACACACACATCCATATATGTAGCTACTTTTGTGCCAGTACTTAAGGATAGATTGGATACCCATCCCACCCAAAAAGGCAATAAACAAAAATATATGCAATTTCTGCAACCTCAGAATCCATTTTCTTAATTTAAAAAAAATAAGTTAAATTAAAAACTCCCTCACTGTCCCAAGGCACAGTCCTGCAAGCAAAGTGGCCCGCCAGACTTTGGAGTGCAGCAAATGTTATCTTAAATTGTGAGCCCTTTCGGGACAGGGAAATACATACTATACCTGAATGTAACTCACCTTAATCTTCTTCTGGAAAGGCGTGAGCAAAATATTAATAATAAAAATAAAAATTTAAGCGCACTCCTCCCTGATCCAGTGCTTGTGCTGCTTCCTCCAATGCACCCCTCTTTGACTTCCTAGTTAGAATATATTTTATCTGAATACGACATTACCTGAGTGATCATTGACTACATGTAGTGACGAACAGAACAAAATTAAGGATCTTTTCGGTAAGACTAGAAGTCTCTTTTCCTGCTCATTCACAAGACTTCTGATACTGTATCAACCTGTAGCTTATTATTTTTAAATCCACTGTCCTCACTGGACATTCTGTTTTTATTGAACGTTTGCAGTTGTCTTCCTAGTCTTGTTCAGAAATTGTAGTATTTTATCTTGTGAGTTCCCTTGTCAGATTTTTGACCCTTAAGTATATTTTTTTTCTTGATGTTCTGCCAAGTCTGTTCCCTCCTTGGTTTTTCTCACAGGCATTTCTTCTCTATAAATATTTTTTTTCAATGTCTGTTTCTCATCATTGGCCTGATTATAATGTGCGCTACAGCTTTAGCATTGCATGTATCATGCAATGGGACATGTGAAATGTGCTACACACTAAAGCGGTAGTGCACATTATTATGTTGGGCTGAATGAGAATCAAACCAGTGGCTTCTAGATCTGTCCCAAGTGTGCACAGGCAATGTCTAATAGTATTGTAGTGCTCCCTTTGCTTTGGGAATAACCATGACACTGTTGGCTAAGAAATCTGCAAAGCAGTTGATTCTGGAAGAATAGGTTCTGTGCTGCCTTTAGTGTTCATTTTAAATGCATTTCTAAGAAGCTGATGTCAGACTTAATACATAACCCAGGAGGCCAACTACAACATTACCAGCGAGCATAGGTTGCCAGAGAGTTCTGGCATTTTTGGCACTTCACACAATAGGGTGAAGTGATCCTTTTACTTCTGGGTCGTTTAGAAGTCCAACTGACTTTCTTATGGGCTTTTTGTTTTGAATGTACCTGAAAATATTTTTTTGCCTCTTTACAGTAAACATTTTTTTCAAATTCTTTGCCTCTTTATGGTTTTACAGCTAACTTGCCAGGGCTTATGCTCATCCCTATTTTTCTCATTTGGGTTTGTTTTCCATTTTTTGAAAGATGCTCTTGCTGGTCTATCTTCAGCCTTTTTAAAAGCAGGGAATATATTTAATTTTTAAATAGCTTTTTATAAAAAGTCTATGCCTCATGCAGATATTAGACTTGGCAACTGCTCCTTTGGATTTACTTTTTCTATTTTAATTTATTCACTTTATCATAGTTTCCATTTCTAAAGTTAAATGCTACTCGTGGAAGGAGGATAACCAAGGGGACATTGTGATGCTTGGGTACAAATTATATCATAATGACAGCATAGATCAAATTGGTGAAGGGGTGACGCTATATGTTAGAAGGCATTAAGTCAAACAGGATGAATGTTTTTTGCAGGAAACAAAATACACTGTAGAATCTTTATGGATAAAAACCCCATGTAAATTGGGGAAAGGAATGGCAGTGAGGCGTATACTACAGTTAGCCTGGTCAGAATGAGCAGATGGATTACAAAATGCTAACAAATTAAGGAAGCTAGCAAAATTTGTAACTAGTAATAATGAGTGATTTCAGTTACCCCAGTATTAACTGGATCGATGTCATAAGAACATAAATGCCATACTGGGTCAGAACCAAGGGCCCATCAGGCCCAGTATCCTGTTTTCCAACAGTGCCCAATCCAGGTCACAAATACCTGTCAGATTCCCAGAAGGATGGGTAAGCAGTGGATTTCCCCAGTACTCTTTAATAATGTTTTATGGGCTTTTCCTTCAGGAACTCGTCCAGACCTCTTTTAAATCCCATTACTCGAACAGCTTTTACTGCATCCTCTGGTAATGAATTCCAGAGTTTGATTATGTGTTGAGTGAAAAAATATTTTCTCCAATTAGTCTTAAATGTGCTACATTGTAGTTTCTTTGCGTATCCCTAGTCTTTTTTTAACTTTTTGAAGGAGTAAGCAACCAATCTACATTTACGCATGCCACTCCATTCATTATAGATCGCTAGCATATCTCAGCTGTCTCTCTTCCAAGTTGAAGAGCCCTAACCTTTTAAGCCTTTCCTTATATGGATATCCTTCCATCCCCTTTACCATGTTTGTTGCTCTTCTCTATATCTTTTCTAATTTTGCTATATCCTTTTTAAGCTATGGAGACCAGAATGGGGCACATTATTCAAGCTATGGTCAAACCATGGAGGGATACAGTGGCATTATAATATCATTCCTTTCTTTGATTCCTAGCATTTTATTTACTTTCTTGGCCACTACGGCACACTGAGCAGAGGGTTTCAACGTATTCTCCAGGAACAAGCAGGAAGTCAGTTCTCACATATGAGTTACATCGGTGCTGACAGAGCCCACACAGAAGCATTTCCCCAGCTTTCAAAGAAAGCCTTTGGGATATGCTACCATGCATGTGTAGTCCCCTTCCTGCCCAAGGGTGCCCACGGAGCTCAATCGACATGTATCCTGTTTCCCCAGAAAAATTCCTGCTAATTATCCTTAAAATTAGATTTCCCCAGTTAGCGTACCATTTCTTCTTTCCGTCTCGAGCGAGCGCCAGCTCCCGGTACCGTACTCGGCTCACTTTTTTATTGAGATCTCCCTCGATCGGTGTTAGCGCCTTTATTCTCCTTGAGGGATGTCGGCCCCGTCCGGGTGTTCCACACCATGTCTCACCTTGCATCGTAACATAGTATACGATAGCAGATAAAGACCAGTATGGTCCATCTAGTCTGCCCAGCAAGGTGGCCAGAGTGGTTGTAACTGCAGCTCTGTGCAGGTCATCCCCCCCCCACCCATGCCTATGTTTAAGGTTTTACCTGCTGCTCCATGCATATCAACCCACCTCTATGAAAAGATATTTTTGCTTTGATTTCATCAACAAGTTAGCCCTCACAGCCATAATGGACCTTGTCCACCCCATTGCAGCAAACAGAGAAAGGAGAACATGCACAGCCAATACCCTATTGATCCCCAGTGAAATAACAAAATGTACCAAGGCAACAAGGAACAGAGCTTTTAAGTTTTATGCCCCTAACTGCTGGAATGCACTCCCAGCACCCATCAGAGCCATAACAGATCTAGCCCAATTTAGAAAAGCGCTTAAACACCATCTCTTTCTCTTACACTACTCACAGCCCTCTAACCTGACACGCCCGAGCATAAACCTAGCCATGAACACATGAATCACGTCAATGAATGTACATATTGTAGATACAGATTGTAGATAATTTGAAATGTGTACAAAGCTACTCCCAGTTGAAATCAAAGTTTAATTGTCCTGTTCATTGTAAGTGCCTTATTAGCACAATACTGTTGTATGTAAACCGCGCTGATTTTTAAGAGTGCGGTATATAACAATAATAAAATAAATAAATAAACAAAATCTTGCAATAAAAAGCCCTCATCCAAGTTAAATATACTGTCTTGCCCTGCATTGACATTCCACATCTCGTAAGTAACTAAACTCTGCGGCCTAGCTGTGCCTGGACAATCCACTAATTGTATAAGTTAATGCTGCTACCTTGCCTGGACAATCCACTGCTTGTATAAGTTAATGCTGCTACCTTGCATGCATAATCCATTGATAGTAAATTAATTGCATAGAACCTGCTACCCATTGCTGCATTGCTTGCTATGCATGACAACTCACATAGCATAAACCCATTAACTCTACAAATCAAACTACCACCTCATAACTAGTCTGCAAACTAACCACAAGCAACACAACATACATAGCAAAGACACCACTACTAATGCAAAACTACACCTAAAGGACACAACTCAAGTCGAACCCAGCTCAATAAACCACAAACCCTATCTTAGATCAATAAAATACAAGTTATATAATGCACTCCATTACCCACCACTTCATGGCCTACCTCACACTCATCCACATGTTTGCACTCTGCACACATAGCATCAGACTCAACGAACAAATTCCCTTGGTCAACCAATATATCACCCAACCCAGATGCACACCAGCATCACACATATCCAAAGCACGCCAACTTTCAAAGAATACAGCCCACAAACCATACAATGCCACACGTAACACATCCTCTCACCACACAAATACTGAACACACAAACCCAATCATAACAACAAACGTCAGATATGCACTACTAAACGCCAGATCCATCAGGAACAAACCAAATCTCCAGGAACAAGCAGGAATGTAGTCATCACATATGGGTATTGTTGGTACCGATGGAGCCTGGGCGGGAATGCTCCCCAGCATCCAATCAGAAAGCTTTTGGGAGCATCCCACAGCGCCTGCGTGCTGCCTTCCCGCCTTTCCCAACTGCCTCTCTCCAGTTCTTCTTTTTCCGCAGAGCCAGCAGGTCGTGTTCCTGTCATCGCAGAAGAATTCTTTTTTATTTATTTCTTTTTGTGGTCGCGTCTGCCTTCCTCGACGCTCTACCGGTACCACTGTTTTTTTCTTGTCTTCTGTAAAAAAATATATATATATTCTCTTTTTTCTTTTTCTTCAGGTGCACGCACCTTTTTGGGCCTTAGGCCCAAAAATATTTCCTTACCATGGAGAAACCTGCCTCAGGTTTCAAAAGGTGCACCAAGTGTGGCGGTACCATCTCCGTCACAGACACCCATGAATGGTGTCTAAAATGTTTAGGTCCTGACCACTCCACCACGGATTGTATGTCCTGTGCCATGATGTCTAAAAGAGGTTGGCAGAACCGAGCTGCCAAGCTCAGTACCTTGTTTCCCTCTGATGCCGCTTCGGTGGCATCGACGTCTTCCAGGGCTGCTTCTTCCTCCCGTGGATCTCAGGTAATTAAACATAAATCCAGCCGGTCCTCGAAGGCTAGATCTCCTTCTAAGCATCGAGATGCCTCTGGCATTGCCCTCGAGGATTCTGCACTGGCAAAATTACCCCGGCGGGAGGCTTTGGCTTCCAAAGCATTATCGGGGTTCCAGGATATTCTCGAGGCGTCGACCTCGGCAGAACTACTGGTGCCATGCTCTGGGGTACCGGCGGTCTCCTCCAGTACCGACATCCAGGCATTGGCAGTGTCGATAGACCAGAGAGTTCTGGCTATGGAACGCAGTCCGGTGGCTTTCCTTGCGGCATCGAAGCCCTCGGAACCGCGACAGACAATTACACTGGTACCGACACCGGCCTTGGTATCGGTATCGGTACCGGTACCAATAGCATCGACATCAGCATCGGTGTCTGCTTTGCCGGTACCCAGTCATCTGATGGTCTCCGGTACCGATACCCCGACTTTGGTCGGTACGGGTATCGGGCTCTTCAAGAGCATCCAGACAGACGATACTTCGAGTCCTCAGAAGAATCTGAGGATTCTGACAGTTCTGTCGATGCAACGATGCTTTTCCCAGAGGAGCCCTCCTCCCCTAAACGCAGGATGTCTCCTCCAGAGGATATTTCCTTCCAAGATTTTATCAGGGAGGTGGCTCGGAGCCTGTCCATTACTGTGGCCCCTGAAACAGGGCCAAGGAGGTCGAAATTCTACAATATCCTAAAACTCCTAAGGAGGCAGCTACCTTGCCCATTCATGAGATTCTATATGATCTCATGTTAAGGATGTGGGAAACACCTCTCACCACCTCTCCTCATTCTCGTAGACTCGATACTATGTCTTATGGAATCCAGGACAAGGAGGGACTCGATACTATGTATCGAGTCCCTCCTTGTCCTGGATTCCATAAGACTCAGCTTTCTCACCACTCTATTGTAGTGGAGTCAGCTATGAGAAGGATCAAGAGTGCAAAAAGACATGCCTCTAATCCTCCAGGACGTGAGTGCAGAACTCTGGATGCTTTTGGACGTCGGGTCTTCCAAGCTTCCATGCTTTCTGCCAGGATCAGTTCCTATAGTCTCTATATGGGAATGTTCCTGAAGGAGGTCACAGATGATTTAGAAGCTTTAAGTCCTTTTCTTCCTGAGGATAAAAGACAGGCTTTTCTCACTTTGGTCAAACATGCCAAGATGTTTCAAAATGTTCAAACCGTGCAGCCTTTGACTGCTTTGAGTGCATAAGCAGAACCTCGGCTATGGCCATAGGTGCACGTAGAATTGCTTGGCTCCAGGCATCTGATTTAGAGCTCTGGGTACAAGACAAATTGGGAAATATCCCTTGTACTGGTGAGAACCTGTTTGGTAAAGATTGGCAGGAAAAAGCCAATGAAATGGATGCTGAAAATTCCACCTAGGATAGATTATCCAAGTCCACTGCTGATCCTGCTAGAAGAAAATTGTTTAAGAAACCATTCTTTTCTAAAAAAGAAAAAATTCTATCCTACTTATGTTCAGCAGGGACGTTCTGCAGGTCAGCTTGCAAGGAAAGGTCAGCAACCACCCAAACAGAAGAAAGTAAAGGCTGCTAGGACTCAACCGGGCTCAGCCTCCACAGGGCCTTTGACTCTCATCTAGAGAACTTAGCCTTCATGGTTCTGGAGGGACCAGAACCTTCCACCATTCCAGGAAGGTTATGTCATTTTGCCCCCAGATGGGGGCAAATAACAGCAGAGCATTGGACACTCTCCATCATAAAGGAGGGGTACAAGCTTCATTTTTCAAGCATGCCCCTCACACAATAGTAAGGCAGTTCAATTCTCCGACCTCTCTCATCAACCTGTTAGGTCAGGAGGTCGCTATCCTTCTAGCCCAAGGGGCAATAGAAGAAGTACCCCCTCATCAACAGGGTACAGGGTTCTATTCCCCTTATTTTCTTATTCCAAGGAAAACAGGGGGTTACAGACCTATCTTAGACCTCAGAGAATTGAAATGATTTCTCTCGGATCTCTGCTGCCGTACCTTCAGAGTCAGGATTGGCTTTGTTCTCTAGATCTCAAGTATGCTTACACCCATGTTCTCATCCATCCAACTCACAGAAGGTTCCTTTGGTTCCTTTTTCAGGGAAAGCACTACCAATACAGGGTGCTTCCATTTGGCCTGGCCTCAGCACCAAGGGTGTTCACGAAATGCATGGCTGTTGTAGCAGCATTTCTCTGCACTCTAGGGATATTCGTCTTCCCTTACTTAGACGATTGGCTCATTCGAGCCCCAACAGAATCAGAGGCCAGGACTTCTCTATCCTGCACAATGCGTATCCTTCAGTATTTAGGGCTGGTAATAAACATCCCAAAATCCAGTCTGACTCCCACTCAGTCTTTAGAGTTCATAGGAGCTTCCCTGGATACCACAAAGGCAAGGGCCTATATTCCCCAGACCCATTGCCTTCGCTTGGTGCAGTTAGTTTCTCAAGCAGTGCTAAAGCCTCATCTAACTGCTCGAGAAATGTTAAAACTACTAGGCCACATGGCATCCACCGTGCATGTGGTTCCCTATGCTCGCCTCCACATGAGGGCAGCTCAGTGGACTTTATCCACCCAATGGACCAAGGCATCAGGATGCCTGTCAGACAAAATAGCAAACACAAGTCGCCTCATTTTGTCCCTCCAGTGGTGGAAGTCCACTCAAAACCTGTTGCTGGGGTCCCCTTTTCAGCAACCCCTACCCCAAGCAACTCTCACAACAGATGCTTCTCCAGTGGTTTGGGGAGCTCATCTACAAGACCTCTCCACCCAGGGCACCTGGTCTCCACAAGAGAGTTATCTACACATCAATCTCTTGGAGCTCAGTGCAATCTTTCTTGCTCTGTGAGTGTTCCACACCCTGCTCAGCTACAAGACAGTCCTCATTCATACGGACAATCAAGTAGCCATGTTCTATGTGAACAAGCAGGGAGGAACAGGCTCTCTGTCGCTTTGCAACGAAGCTTTGCCACCAGAGAGCATCAGATTCATCTTCTGGCAGTGTATCTTCCAGGCATTCAAAACCCTTGGGCAGACAGACTCAGTCGAGTTCTGCTTCCACATGAGTGTTCTCTGCATGCAGACCAGGTGACCAGGATATTTCAACTTTGGGGAACCCCGGACATAGACCTCTTTGCAAGTCCGTGGAATGCCAAACTTTCACGGTTCTGTTCCAGAATTCCGGCTCAGAAGGCTCAGGCCAGGAATGCTTTCCTCCTTTACTGGGGTCAAGACTTCCTGTATGCCTTTCCACCCATTCCCCTAATTCCCAAAACCCTGTTCAAGCTTCAGAGAGGAGACAGAGGCCATATGATTCTCATAGCTCCACATTGGCCACGGCAAGTGTGGTACCCTCTGCTTCTACATCTCTCTCAAGCTCCCTCCCTGGAGTTAGGGTCTGCTCCAGATCTCCTATCCCAGGTGGATGGACTGTTATGGCATCCCAATCCCCAGTCTCTGCATCTCAGGGCTTGGTTGCTGAAGGCCTAGATCTCTATGATCTTAATATCCCTCAGCCAGTGAAAGATATTCTTCTTGCTTCCAGGAAACCTTCCACAAGATGCTCTTATTCTTTCAAGTGGAAAAGGTTTACCATATGGTGTTCGCAAAAGGCTCTTAACCCCCTTGCGATACCTCTGGAATCATTGCTGGAGTACCTCCTTCATTTATCCAATGCAGTTCTTAAGACTAATTCAGTAAGAGTCCATTTGAGTGCTATTGCAGCTTCCCTTAAGCCTCTAAATGGACAGCCTATTTCCTCTCATCCTCTTATAGCAAGATTTATGAGAGGCCTTCTTCTAACTAAGCCTCCCATTAGGCCACCACCGGTGGCATGGGACTTAAACCTGGTTCTTGGGCAGCTCATGAAGCCACCTTTCGAACCTTTAGCTACTACCTCCTTGAAATTCCTTTCTTGGAAGGTTATCTTTCTCGTTGCAATCACATCATCACGCCGCATTAGTGAGTTGCAAGCGCTAGTAGCTGATCCACCTTCTACAAGGTTCCATCATGACAAGGTAGTTCTTAGGACTCATCCACACTTTATGCCAAAGGTGGTCTCGCCTTTTCATCTGAACCAAGCGGTCTACCTACCGGTGTTTTTTCCAAGGCCTCATGCATCAAATGCAGAGAGGAATCTTCATACCTTGGACTGTAAAAGAGCTTTTAGCTTTTTACTTACAAAGAACACAACAACATAGAAAGTCCTCTCAACTCTTTGTTGCTTTTGATCCTTCTCATTTGGGACTTCCAGTCTCCAAGAGAACACTGTCTAACTGGATTGCTCAGTGTATTTCCTTCGCCTATCAGAGTAAGGACCTTTCTCTGGAGGGCCATGTCACAGCTCACATTGTGAGAGCCATGGTAGCCTCAATGGCTCATCTGCACTCTGTGTCTATCGACGACATCTGTCGAGCAGCCACTTGAGCTTCGGTTCATACCTTTACAGCCCATTACTGCTTGGACAAGGACTCCCGCTGGGATGCATTGTTTGGTCAGGCTGTTCTCCAACACCTGTTCCATACCTAATCAACTCCTACCCACCATCCCTGGTAGGATGCCAGAGATCCATGGGAGGAAGTGGAGCCCTGTTCAGGGACACACAACTTCTGGGGTTTCTCCCTGGCACTTAAAGCTAGGGAGTCCCCATATGTGATGACTACATTCCTGCTTGTTCCTGGAGATAGCATAGTTACTCACCTGTAACAGGTGATCTCCGGGAACAGCAGGAATTTAGTCCTCACAACCCACCCACCTCCCCTAGGAGTTGTATCTCTCTATCTCTTTCCTTTCCCTCTCTCTCTTTGTCTCAGCTTTAAAACTCAACTGGAGAGAGGCAGTTGGGAAAGGCAGGAAGGCAGCACGCAGGCGCTGTGGGATGCTCCCAAAAGCTTTCTGATTGGATGCTGGGGAGCGTTCCCACACAGGCTTCATCGGTACCGACGATATCCATATGTGAGAACTAAATTCCTGCTGTTCCCGGAGATCACCTGTTACAGGTGAGTAACTATGCTATACCGTCTTGGACCTAATCCACAATAAGAAGCTTGATATAACATGCATCACAGAGACCTAGCTAGAAGACTCAGACCAGGTCATACTAAATCAAGTAACCCCAACAGGATACTCGGCATTCAACTGCATCAGAGCACAAAAAAGAGGAGGAGTACTAATACTTACCAGAAAGTAATACAGATTCAAAACAATCACTATCACCAACACAATTGAATCTAACACACTCACTATAGCCAACAAGTACCTAACCATCTCCCTCACATACAGACCACCTGGAACCACAACTGACCACCTATCCACAGTCATTGAAACGATATGCGCGCATAACAGGAAACACAAACCCCTCGTTGCACTAGGAGACTACAACCTAACATCCGCTCCTAACAAAGAAACCACATCATTCCTAAAAGCCATGGAGTCACTAAAATACTACCAGACAATTAACGCCCCAACACACCAGCATGGTACAACTCCAGATATGGTCTTCATGCCAACACAACTAATAGAACAGAACAAAACCAACAATTACGCCAGTCCCTTGGTCAGACCACCATGTAATTGAATTCACCATGACACTGAATAACCCCACCCAACGCAAAGAAGATGAAAGAATAACTAGGCGGTTCAAAACATTTAACAGAGACTCATTCATAAGAGAAATAACCCCACAACTTCAACAGGAACACAACATCTTGGACCTTAACATAGAAGAATGGAACACAACAATATCCAACACAGCATCTGCCGTAGTAGCCAAAGAACCACAAACACGCAAGAGATCCAATGCCCCATGGTACTCACACAAAATCAGAATTGCAAAACGCACACTCAGAAGACTGGAAAGAAAATGGAGACGGGACAAATCACACAACCTCCTAACACGATACAGAGACAAACAACTGGAATATAACAATCTAATAAATGAGCGAAGACAGCAATGCCATACCAACATAATTATGCAATCTACCAACAGACCAAGAGAATTCTTTAGCATTGTCCAAAAACTCATTAAGGACGACACGCAACAAAGCAGCCACCATCTTGACCCACAAAAATATGCAGAATACATGAAATCAGAAAACACCAACCAAACATACCCTGCTTCACTACAAACAAACGATTACACAATCAAAAAGCAGCATCAAACATGGGAGCACTTCAATATACCTACAAAACAGCAAATAGAAGACATTATAACTGGACTAAACACAACAACTTCACCATCAGACCCATGTCCAGTGTCTTGGATCAAAGCCACAAAAAGCCAGCTCTCTCATCACATTCAAAAAATCGTCAAAGATTCACTCCAACAAGGATACATGCCCCAACCCCTAAAGCACGCGATGATACGACCAATACTTAAAAGTAGAAATTTGAGCCCATCCGAACCAGTCATACCGTCCCATCTCTAGCCTGCCATTCCTTGCTAAAATCGTAGAAAAAGCAGTGCAAAAGCAACTACAGGACCATATAGATATCAGTGCCCCACTGGACATACATCAACATGGATTTAAGCCACAACACGGCATAGAAACACTTCTCACCTCCCTCTTTGACAATCTCCTAAGAGGAATGGACAACATAAAAAATGGCTTCCTACTAGTGTTCATGGACATCTCGGTGGCCTTTGACACTGTGTCACACGCTAAGCTACTGCAACGCCTACAACAGATAAGTCTATGCAAGAATACTCTGAAATGGTTTACATCATACCTGGAAGGGCAAACGCAACAAGTCAAATGCGACCAAAAGAAATCACTACAATTCCCTGTCACACAGGGAATACCTCAAGGCTCATCCCTATCTTCAATGCTCTTCAACATCTACATACAGCCCACATGCAACATCATCAAACACCACAAACTACACTACCACATTTATGCTGACGACGACATGGTGTACGCTCCAATCAACTTACTAGCACTAAACACTACAACAATAACAAAATGCCTCGAAGACATGAATGACTGGCTCATAGCCAACAGTTTAACCGTCAACTATGACAAAACTGAGGCAATGTTCGTTACCAGGAACCCCACCTTCACACCACCGCAAACTATCAACATCCTAGACAAACACATAGTAGTCAAAGAAGAAGTTAAATATCTGGGCATCACACTAGACAGAGCTCTGAACCTAAAATCCCACATCACCAAAACCGCAAACAAGGCATATTATCAATTGAAAATAATCAGACAAGTCAAACCAATGCTCCGTCAAGACCATTTCCGCACAGTGTGTCAAGCACTCATTACACCACTGCTGGATTATGGAAACTCACTATATCAAGGCCTTCCTCAGCAGACACTCCACCCACTACAGATGGTACAAAACACCACGGCACGCATCATTACAAACACTCCAAGGACCGAGCACATCACTCCTGTCCTACAACAACTACACTGGCTCCCAATGGTGGCAAGAGCTAAATACAAAACACTCATGATCATCTTCAAAATCATTCATCATCTCTCAGCAGACGTACTCCAAAACGTTATAAGAAGGGACATCTGCAACAGACTAAGAAGAACCAACAACAACAACATAATTGGAACACCTGCAGGCTATAAAAAAAACAAACAAATAGCTTCAAAAAGGGCACCATCACTACTGGCAGCCACACTATGGAACTCCCTACCAACAAGCCTGAGGGTGCTAGATGATCTCACAGACTTCCGTAAAGACCTCAAAACATTCTTATTTATAGAAACATACGAGCAATCAAGCAACATCCCCTACCCAAACAGTAATACTACTACAACTACCAACTAAACACACAACCATCCTATCCACACACACAAATCTATCATACCACGTTATTGAACACCTTTATGTTAAATGTTACCACAACTGTACTGTCTAAATACTGTCAAGTAACTGTACTGTCTAAACGTATACACGGACCCTAATGTTAAATGTAACCCTCCATTGTTATGTGATGTTACTACCTTGATTGAAGGAAAAGGTGGAATACAAATCTGTCTAAATAAATCCACTGTGTCTGTCCCATGCCATTTTGCATTCCATCACTGTATTTGCCCCCACCACCTCCATTGGGAGAGCATTCTATCAATCCACCTACCCTTTTAGTTAAGTATTTCCTGATGTTGCTTTTAAGTTTACTGCCTGGCAGCTTCATCGTATGCCCTCTAGTCTTGCAGCTTCCCCTTCTTTGAAAAAGGTTTTGTTTGTTCATTGATACCCTTTAAGTATTTAAAAGTCTACACCGCACTGATAAGGAATAGCGCGGTATAGAAGAGAAGTTAAATAAATAAAATAAAAGTCTGTATCCTATCTCCCCTGTTCCTCCTCTCCTGTTGGGTATATATATTTAGGTTTTTAAGTCTTTTCTCATATGTCTTCTGTCGCAGGCTCCGAATCATTTTGGTTGCCTTTCTCTGAACAGTTTCAAGTCTCCTTATGTCCTTTGTGAGATATGGTCTCCAAAACTGAACACAATACTCCAAGTGAGGCCTCACCAATGACGTACAGGGACATTAATATCACCTCCTTTCTGCTGGTTATTACTCTTTGTATGCAGCCTAGCATCCTTCTGGCTTTGGCTACCATCTTATCAGTGTTTTGCCACCTTGAGATCCTCAGACACTAGCACTCCAAGGTCCCTCTCCTGGTCCGTGCACACCAACCTCTCTTCCCCCTATTGCATACATTTCCTTTGGATTTCTGCATCCCAAGTGCATGACTCTGCACTTATTTGCATTAAATCTTAACTGCCAAGCATTAGACCATTCTTCCAGTATGTTTTTAGGTCTTTTCTCATGTTGTCCACTCCCTCAGACGTGTCCACTCAGTTGCATATTTTTGTGTCATCTGCAAAAGGAAGACTCTTCCATTCAATGTATTTGTGAGTGACATTGAGGAAGGACTGAACGGTATTGGACCCAGGACCAATCCCTGAGGCATGCCACTATGCATCTTCCTTTCTTCTGAGATTTACTACTACCTTCTATCATCTGTCAGTCAACCAATTTCTGATCCAGTTCACCATCTTGGGAACTATCCCTAGGCTACTCAGTTTGATAAGCCTGCTATGAGGAACAGTATCAAAGGCCTTGTTGAATCTAGGTTTACCACATCCATGTCCTTGATCTAGTTCTCTGGTCACCCAGTCAAAGAAATCAATCAAATCTTTTGGCCTGATCTTCCCCTGGTAAAACCATGTTGCCTCGGATCATGCAATTCATTGGTTTCTAGAAAGTCCACTATTATTTCTTTCAAGAGGGCCTCCATTACTTTTCCCATCACAGAGGTGTAAGGCATAACATCCTGTAGTTTGTCACCTCTTCCCTGTTACCACTTTTGCGAAGAGATACCATATCAGGCCTTCTCCAGTCCTGCAGAACCTCTCCTGTCTCCAGGAATCTTTTAAAAGCATCCTTTATAGGCCCTGCCAGAACCTCTAAGCTTTCAGTATCCTGAGATGTATCCCATCCCTTCCCATGTCCTTGTCTACTTTCGGTTTTGCAAGCTGTTCAAACACATCTTCTCTGAATGGTGCATTCCCATTTGTATATTTGCCAATCACAGGTGGTCCTTCTCCAGGATTTTCTTTAGTAAAAATAGAACAGCAGTATTTGTTTAGCATTTTTGCTTTTTCAATGTCACTTTCCACGAATCTGTTCTCGACACTTTTGAGTCTTGTAATTCCACCTCTGATCTTCCTCTGCTCCCAAATATACCTGAAAAAAGTTTTTGTCATCACAGTTTAGCTATCTTTTCTTCTGCCTTTGCTTTTTCTATCCTTATTTCTCTATTTGTCTCTTTTAGCTTTATCCTGTATTCTTTTCTGTGTTCCTGTGTTTGCGAACGTCTGAATTTTATGAAAGCTGTTTTATTTGCCTTTATTTGTACAGCCACTTCTTTGGAGAACCAAATAGGTTTCCTTTTCCTCTTGTTTTTATTTACTTTCCTTACATATGTATCTGTTGCCCCTTTTATTGCCTCTAGTTTAGCCCACTGCAATTCCACTTCCCTATTCTTCTCTCACCCTGCCAACTCCTCCTTCAGGCACTTGGCTGTTTTACTGAAGTCAGCGTTTTTGAAGTTTAGGACTTTGAGCTTGCTGTGATTGGATTCTGCCATGGTTTTTATCTCGGGCATCAATAGACTACCATTGTATACAGCTGTAGTTTAAAAAAAAAAGGAAACACTAAACAAAAAAATTAAAAATGACACACAAAAAACGATAAAAGAGCAGTGCATGGATAGGATGCCATTATATACAACTTGATGGCTAAATGGCTAATTTTCTCAATGGAGAAAGGTGAATAGTGAAGTACCCCAGGCATAGGCGGCTCTATAATGAGGCCAAGTGAGGCGGTGGCCTCAGGCGGCAGCTTTTTGGGCTTTTTGGGGGCGGCAAAATTGCCCCCAAAAAGACCGCCGTCACCGCCTCACTCGGCCTTCAAAATAAAAAAAAACCTCCTCCTCCAGCGTAAGAAGCAGCTGCCACTGCTGCTCCAGCGACGGCAGCGGCAGAATGAGGAGCCCCATGCCTGCCCGCCCCCCCCCCCCCCCAGAGAGCCTGCTGGGTTTCCCCTGGTTTCACCGGCTCCGTTTTGCAGAGCTGTGGCGAAGGGACAGTGTTTCCTTTTCGCGCGGCTCTGTTAAAACTGAGCCAGAGGTGCTGATGGAAACCGGAAATCTCCAGGAACAAGCAAGAAAGAGTCCTCACATATTGGGTACGTCGGTACCAACGGAGTCTGCGCGGGAACGCTTCCCAGCGTCCAATCAGAAAGCCTTTGGAAGCATCCCAACACACCTGCGTGCTGCCTTCCCGCCTTCCCAACTGCCTCTCCTCAGTTTTCGTTTTTCCGCGGAGCCGGCAGGACATCCTCCTGTCACTGCAGAAAATTCTACTTTTATTTTTTAGTTTTCTTGTGGTCGCGGCTGCCTTCCCCGACGCCACCGGTACTGCCGGTGTGTTTTTTCTTTTCTTGTAAAATTTTTTCCTTTTTAAGGAATATATTTTTCCTTAGTGTCTCATGATTCTCAGGCCTTCTAGGCCTCTCCATTTTCCTTCATGGAACCGCCAGCCACTTTCCCCAAGAAATGTACAAACTGTGGCGGTACAACTTTATTTTTAGACACTCACAATTGGTGTCTAACCTGCTTGGGTCCTGACCATTTTCCTTCGGAGCCCTCGGGCAATAGTATTGTGAGAAGACGTTTTCAACATCGAGTTCCCCTCAACACGCGGTCCCCCTCCAACTTCAGGACACCGACCAGATCTTCTTCTACACAAGATCAGGTAACCCAAAAACAGTCTGTTAAGACTAGCCAGTCCTCGAGCGGCACTTCTCATGCACAGCATAGAGATGCCTATGGCCTTGTCCTCGAGAATCCACTGGCTTCAAAACCCCGGTGGGAGTCTTCGGCCTCCAAAGCCTGTGTGGGATTTCAGGTTGTTCCTGAGGTTCACCCCTCACAAGAACATACCTGAGCCATGCCCGGTGGTGGCATCCGCTTTGAGTGGTACCGATACCCCGGCATCGGCACTGGTGTTGGATGAAACATTCCTCACCAAGGATCGTCGTCTGGCATCCTCGGTACCTGCGGGGCCGGTGGATACGCTTCAGATCGACCTTCCAGTATCGGTACCGACACCGATACTAGTACCGACGTCGGTACCCTCCAGACGTGCATCGATAGACTCGCTTCCTTTGATGCCGAGTCTGGAATCGATCTCCAGTCTGGAGGACTGGGTACCGACTCCCGTCGGTACCGAAGGCTCAGTTTCGATAATTCGGATCCGCAACTCTCGGTTCCTCCTATACCATTAGAGTTGCCACTGGCTGGTCTTCTTCCACCGGTATCAGATACGGTACCGAGATCGGTACCGATATCCACAGTACCATTGCTGTCAGTACCTTCCATGCTTCTCTCGTCGGGCTTGCTTCTCTCAATGCCGAGTTTGGAATCGATCCCTAGCATGGACGATCTGTTACCGACTGTCGCTGGTTCTGACCTGCAGTACCAGCGACCACCATCTAAGGATCCCATACTGCACCATTCAGGATCTTCTATTCCTATATACTGGAATAGATCCCTCGGTGCCAACGTTAGTTCTTCATCAGATCTAGCCTATCCAAGGGAAGTTCCCTCTGGGGATCCTTCTTTCCAGACTTTCCTCCTGGATATGGCAAAATCACTTGCCATTCCTATTCCTGGACAAGATCCTACACAAGGGAATACAGAATACCTCTCTGTTCCTAGCAAAGCAAAGGAGAATATAATGCTTCCTTTGCATCATTCTTTGCAGGATCTCCTTCTACTTATGTGGGAAGCTCCTTTAAAGGTACCCCCACCTTCCAGAGCAACTGATCTCCTATATCAGGTGCCCCCCTCTCCAGGGTTTCGAAGGACTCAACTTCCTCATCATTCCATTGTGCTAGAATCAGCAATGAGGCGAGTGAAGAGTAATAAAAAACACTCTTCTTCTCCGCCAGGTCGTGAGTCTAAGACACTAGATGCCTTTGGACGTCAAACCTTCCAGACATCCATGCTTTCAGCAAAAATTCTCTCATATATTTTTTATATGGGTCTATCTCTTGAGGAGGTCACAAGGAAATTACATCTTTTGACTCCTTTTTTCAAGAGCCCAGGAGTAAAGACTATTCCTCACTGGTTAGTCATACTCAAAATATCTCTAGGTTTCTTACTCGTGCTATCCTAGACTCCTTTATTTATTTATTTATTTATTTTTATTTAATTGGATTTTTATACCGCCTTATCATACAATCAAAGCGGTTTAACAAAAGAGAAAATTAGTAATAGTGAAAAAATCTGTGATAATATATACATAGTTTGTAAATATATGATTAAATGTCTTGGGAAAAGGTGCACTATATATATTGTGAGCTATACTATAAAGTGAGCTATTGTACAATGTATATATAAATAATTGCTTTCTTAAAAATTAATTAGTTGATTGCATGACCGTAGTGCTCCGTAAACAAAACTTTGAGTCTGTTAGCAGGACTTCTGCTCTAGCTATAGGGGCACGACGTAGAGCCTGGCTTCAAGCTTCAGACTTGGACAAATGGGCACAAGAAAGACTGGGAAATACTCCTTGCACTGGAGAAAATCTCTTCAACAAGGAGTCTTTACTCCAGGTTTCTCAGTTATCCACTGACTTTCCTTTTTCCAGAGGCTGTTCTACGCCTTCTTTCCCAGTAGGTAGGAAATGTCCTACCAAACTTTCTTCCCCTAGGGGGAGAAGGTTTAATCCATCATCTGCCCATCATACAGATGTTCCCAAACAAGGGAAACATCGCCCTGGTCTGAAGAATCCATAACCTCAATAGGGTCAACAAACCCAGCAGTCGCAGGGTTTCAAATAGATCATTGTCCCTCTTGGTTGGTGGTTAGGGTGGCAGTCTGCTTCCTTCACTGGCAGTATCTGCACTAAATTTATCCTAACCTACCTAGATATCTCTTCATGAGACATCTTTTTTTCTAAGAGTCTTCATGATGATCATGCCCATACTTAAGTTTCCTCTTCCTCTTGAAGGAAACAGAGGTAACAACTATCAATAGACGGTTGTTTCCCTCTACTGGTCTGTATCTTCTTACCTGTCAGAGACTTCCTCCATAGTGGGTCTCTTGCAACTCTGTCTTACCTCCCTCTTACTACAACATTTGGTTTGTAAGAGTGGCCCTTTTACACTGGTAAGCCCCTATGGTCCTCTACCTGTTCTACTGGGGGATTCTCCCTTCTGGAGTTGTCTCCCCCCCCCCCCCCCTTGTTACCTTAGGGCAGCTCATCAGACAATAGGAACTCCTACCATGTCTGTTGTTCTTTTTCCCAATCTAAAAAAGGAAAGAGGGAAAATAAATTTTCCACGCTGCCCTGATAGTTGCTGCAGATACAGCAGTTCCTAGTGGTTAACCACTGGTTTTGTTCACTACACAACCAGGGATTCCCCTCCACTAGCAATCCTCCTAGCCTCAGTGCTAAGTCCCAGACTGGTTATCAACCTCGTTTGGGAAACCCTCTTATCACAGTCTGGTTGGTTAACTTCTATTCTTCGCCCCCTTATCCTTGGCAGAATAGCTGGTTATCTGCTGGCTTTCCTCAGCCAGTTTTTTTCTTCTAACCAACCTACAGCATGCTCTCTGCATCTCTACAGAGTAGCTTTACACTATGGGTCCTTGCTAGAGAGCATTAGTATCTTGCCTAGCAGATAACCCCAGATGGTTAGGAGGGGTTCCCCCAGTCATGTTCCATGTCTGGCAGGTATTCCCTACCCTTACCATCTCATCTTAAATCTCTTTTGAGGCGTAAGCCTCAGGCCTTTCATTACGTGAAAACCTAAAGGAGGGCCAATTCCCTGGCTTGGCCCATATCTCCTTGGGTCTTCTCGTCAGAGATAACTTTCTTCAATGGCAGCTAGAGGACGCCTAATACCCATCTTGCCCTCATAAGCGGGTCACTAGGGTATCTTCCTCCAGAGGCGTCCTCTATCCATTCTCCATATTGCAATTCTGGAGAAATCTGGACTTCCTGTCTGCAGACCGAAGTTATCCTCTGCAATTTTCACGTTGGCCATTCTGGTTATTCAAGAGCTCAAATTCTGCAAAAAATTCAGACGACTTCTTGTCAAGGAGACCTTTCCTCTGACTCTCCCAGTCATAACCAGGAAAAGAGGATTCTCTATATATTTATTCAAGCAGGTATCAACCTTCTTGCTGTCAGATGTATCTTCCTCTCTCCCTATATTCCTAGGGGGGAGGGGGTTCTATGGACATCTCTCCATCCACATACCTGGAGACATGTGTCTATATGCCTACATATTCATATAGGTATATATAGATACTTATCTATATCTATCTGTGTGTCTTCTGCCCATCCATATCTCTTTATAGATATATGCATATATACCCTATATGTGTATATAGTTAAATAGATATAGATATAGATAGATATAGATATATATTTATAGATATAGTGAGATATATTTTTAGATAGATCTGTATCCATCTACTTATCTGTCTGTTAGGTTCAGATATCCTTACATTCCTATATGATCCTGATAAATGGGCACTACCCCTATCAATGCTGTGCCAGCATACTTAGGGGGCTACACTTATAACCACTTCCTGTGGTAATTAACAAACTTTTTCCTTACCATAACCTTTTAAGGTTAGGTACTCCTGAAGCTCTCCATGTGCCCTTTTTTTTTTTCTTTCCTACTTGACCCCATTTAGGAAAGACATTGCGGAGCTTCAGTTACTCTAAAGCTTAGCGCTCCTGAGTCTGTCCTTACTTTCTTATCAGATACAAGGGTCTCCATACCCTTTCTCCCCTACATGGACTGATTCCAACCCCAGTCCAGTTGGGTCAGACTCATTTTTTCTCTTGGTCCAAGGTTTGTACTGTTTTTGGACCAAAACAGCTTAAGCTTTCTTTCATAGTACCTTCTGCGTCTCTGCTGAAGCTCTATCTCTTATACTACCCCAGCTTTTCCCCTGGGGCTATTTCTCACCCTGAAGGGTTCTGACCTCCACTTGTTTTTGTTCTACTTTATTACCTCTACTTCTCAGTGAGGTACCCCTTGAGCACATTCACTGGCTCTTCTAACAGATCCATATGTAGCTCAGTGGACTTGTGCAGTGCCAACAAGGGAGGCCCAGATTACAATATTATACTACTAAATGCCCTCTATACAGGGTCTTCCCCTTTTGAAGCCCTGTTCTAGCCAGCTGTTCCACAGCTCCTTTTCTGTATTCAACTCCTACCCTCCATCCCCAGGATGCCTGGGGTCCTGAGGAATAGCATGGCTCGTTCTAGACTTGCAACATGCTAGGACTCCCTCCGGGCATCTGAGCTTGGGAGTCCCCCATATGTGAGGACTCATTCCTGCTTGTTCCTGGAGATAGCACAGTTACTTACCTGTAACAGGTGATCTCTGGGAACAGCAGGAATAAGTCTTCACAACCCACCCACCTCCCCTAGGAGTTGCTTTTTCTCTACCTCTATCTTCCCTTCCTTGCTCTCTCTCTCTCTCTTTGTCTCAGCTTTCAAACTTAACTGAGGAGAGGCAGTTGGGAAGACGGGAAGGCAGCACGCAGGCGTGTTGGGATGCTTCCAAAGGCTTTCTGATTGGACGCTGGGAAGCGTTCCCACACAGACTCCGTCAGTACGGACGTACCCAATATGTGAAGACTTATTCCTGCTGTTCCCAGAGGATCACCTGTTAAGGTAAGTAACTGTACTATCCCTGCTCTATATTCCCCATCCCTGCTCTATATTCCCCATCCTCTTTACTGTTTTATTTTGTTTTTATTTTTTTATTGGCTCTTTAAGTTTTTTGCAGTTTTACTCCCCCCCCCCCCACTCGTATAACCTTTTTTTTTTTTTTTTAATTGCTTACATGATCCTGGCCTCCTTCACATGTTCAGCTTGTGGGGTTCAGATCTCCCGCAGGCAGAAGAGAAAAGGGGGTGGCCACCATAGGCATTGGAAAAGGGTGGGCCTCACTGGCCCTGGCCCCGGCCCCATCAAAAATCATGGTAGCAAGCAGCAGGCTGCCTACAAGGATCCCATCTCCCCCGAGCAGAAGAAAAGCCGCGATCACGACAAATACCCTTCCTGTCTGCCACAGGAGATCAGATCCCCCACGGGCAGAGCAGGAAGGGTCTTTGCCGTGATTGTGGTTTCACATCTGCCTGTGGGGGATGGGATCTCCATGGGCAGCCTGTCGACTGCGATCATAATAAAGGCCCTTCCTGTTCTGTCCGTGGGGATTTGATCTCCTGTGGGAAGACAGGAAGGGTCTCTGTCGGGTGGAGCTTGGGGTCCCTGCCCCCCCCCCACCAAATTTGCGACCAGCCTTGGGTGGCCGCAATTGCATCCATCCCCTTCTCTTCTGCCAACAGGGATTGATTTCTCTTGGGCAGACAGATGGATTCTTACCCCATGATATTTTTTTTTTTTTTTTTTAAGGGGAGGAGGCAAATAAATCCCAAGCGCCAGGTACAAATTTCTGGTTGCCATGGCAACCTGGCATCTATGATTTGTTGAGCCCTGGACTAGAGGACACCATATATAGTACATTTAAGACTAATCAGAGAAAATATTTTTTCACTCAGTGCGTAATCAAACTTTGGAATTTGTTGCTGGAGTACGTATGTAGTAAAGTCAGTATAGCTGGGTTTAAAGGTGGTTTGGACAAGCTTTTGGAGGAAAAGTCCATAAATCATTAAAGTGGACTGGGGAAACCCACTGCCGACCCCTGGGATAAGCAGATGGAATCTATCTTTTTGGAAACCTGACAGATACTTGTGACCTGGATTGGCCACTGTTGGAAACAGGATACTGGACTTAATGGACTTTTGATTTGACCTAGTATGGCATTTCTTATGTTCTTATTTAACTCTCTTCTCCAAACACTACTTTGCCCAGCAAATTCTTAAACCTGCTTATAGACAGATTTTAGTTAAAACACACCACACAATTTATTTCAAGTCCCTAACTGTCTGCCTTATAAATTTTGAGACAATTTTGCCACAAACTAGTATCTGGTCAAGTTCATTCACCAGCAGAGGCAGCTTCTACTATCAGCAGTCACTCAGGAAGGAGACAGTGAGCTTTTGCATTCCTATATATCACCTACTTCTAAAGCAATTACTACTTCTTAAAAAAAAAAAAAGGAAAGTGAAGATTGCCTTTAAATTTAAGCTACAGTTAGTTTTACAATGACCCTGTCAGCACCAGTGAATTGAGTTAGCTACAGTGGTGAGGTTAATAAAGTTCACACATTTCACTTTCCTTTTGAAGTAAAAGTAACATTTACAGTAAAGGTTTATATATATCTTTGCCCTTTATTCCATCCTAAGTTATTGTTCAACACATGCAACTTGTTTTTTGTTTGGTTTTGTGTGGTCTAGACTCATATTTTTCCAGCATTCTATCAATTTTCATTTTTATATGTTTGAATATTGCAATTTTTTTCATCCTTTTATACAAAATAATCCTGAAGCGGGCTTTCTTGTCTAGACTTCAATTTTAATATCATTTTAAAACTTTTTTGGTAGTGTTTTAGCACATTGTATTAATTTTTTTGCTTAATATTGGCACATTGATTTTGTTTTGTGAGATGTTTTCACTTATTTATTGGACAAGGCTAGTATTACTCATTTTGTATCCGATTTTCTTACACTCCTGGTATTAGTATCTATGTAGATTTTATATCTGCATCCACTCTTTTTAGCTATTTTCTCCAGGAACAAACAGGAAATCAGCCCTCACATATGGGTGATGTCGGCACCTACAGAGCCCACGCGGAGCATTTCTCCAGCTTTCAAAGAAACCCTTTGGGAATGCTACTATGCATGTGTGGTCCCCTTTCTACCCTAGGATGTCATCTTGCTCAGTCTCCTTTTTTTCCATGGAGCCCAACGGGCATAGTCCTCTATTTCCCTGGAAAAAGCGCCAAATTTCTCTCTCTCCCTCAGGTGCTGCACTGTTTTCCTTCCTGCCTCGAGGCAGCACCTGAGTCACCGATCTCTGCTTCCCATTCTTTTCTTAAGGTTTTTTCCCTTGACCGGCCTTTGTGCCATTTTTTGCCCAGGGGTCCTCCACCCCGGCCGGGTGTTCTTCCACCACGTCTCCCAGTGGGTTCAAGAAATGTGACCACTGCAGTCAGACTATTTCAGTCACTGATACTCATAACTACTGCATCCGCTGCCTGGGCCCAAACCACAACAGTTCTACTTGCTGACAGGTGCCAGGCCATGACCCCTAAAACAAATAGGAGGCAGTCTTAGTTGCAGGGGAAGCTGTTTCCAACATCTCACTCTGCCCCGGCTTCCCCCATTGCCGAGCCCTGAAGCTGGCCCTTCGTGAGAGGTCCAGATGTCCTCTGAGTCCCATGGTGGCGGCTCCTCTGATGCGGCCATGGGACTCCGAAGAGACTGCACCAGAACCCATGAGCCTATAGTCCTCCTAGAGGACGCACTCTCTGGAGTGCCAGCGTCGGACCTGAGGGCCTTGGTGTCCATGCTGGGAGCTGCACAGCCATTGGGCCTCGAGTCCCGTGTGGCGGCCATGGAGCAGAACCTCTCCTCCATTTTGGCCTTGCAGCGGGCATTGATGTCAGGGCCCCCCAGCAACACCGGCCCCAATATCGTGCCTCCCGGCCTTGGGAGAGCCTCAGGGCGTCAACCTTGCCACCAAGCATAAGCCTTGGGTAAGTCCTCGGTGTCAATCAAGGTCTCGATCACACTCCTCGGGGATCCGGGTCTCCCTGGTGAGTTTCCGGGAGTCTGACCCCAGGTCCTTCGGGAGAGGGCCCGGTTCCTCGGAGCTGCCCCCAGGGCTGACTCCTCAATGCCCTCGAGTTCCGACTGGGAGACGTTACCTCCGAGCAGTCTCCCCCAGATCCTCGACGTCACTCCCTGCCTGAGGACATGGCCTGGGCTCTCTCGATCCAGACTGATTCGGAGGAAGAACCGCGCACCGAGGAGCTCAAGATCCTACAATATGAGTCCCCTCCTAAGAAGACTGTCATGGTGCCAGTTCCACCCATCCTCGAAAGACTGCTCCTCTGGATGTGGGAGTCCCCGGCCTTGGTAACTCTGGTCAGTCAGTGCCTGGATGCCATCTACCGTGTCCAGAAGGGCCCCGGGTTCCCTACCGTGTCCAGAAGGGCCCCGGGTTCCATAAGTCACAGCTTCCCCACAGCTTGATGGTTGTGGTGTCAAAACTGAAAAGTCAAAAGACCTACTGCTCAGTTCCCCCTGACAAGGAAGCCTGGGCCCTCGACTCCGTGGAGTACAAGTGCTACCAGGACGCCTTGCTCGGGTGCCAAATACAGGCATACAAATTGTACATAGGAATGAACCAAGTGCCTGATACAGGAGCTCTTGGGGTTCTCGACGGGCCTTGTTGGGGAACCTCTGCAGCTGTTCCAGTCCCTAGCAGCAGGCATCTGAGACTGTTGCAAATTCCTCTCGCATGCTGCCTATGACGAGTTCAAGTCTGCAGCCAGGGTTGTAGCAGCCAGCATTGGCGCCCGGCATGGTTACAGACCACAGACCTGGAGCAGTGGGTACAGGAAAAGCTGCTGGATGTTCCCTGCAATGGTGAGAACCTATTCGGGAAACTGGTGTCTGATAAGGCTGTGGAAATCGAGGCTGAAGTAGTGACCTGGCAGTGGCTGTCCAAAAAGACATCGACCCTCCCGGGGAAATGAAACCCCTTTTCCCGAGGAAAAAGGGCCTACCCTCAGACTGGCCACTTCCAGCCTTACTTGGGGCAGCCTCACCAGGCCTCGCAACCAAAAAGCCAGGGACACAGGCCCAGGAATCCCTAGGCTCCCAGGCACCAGCTCCTGCCCAACTGTTTGGAAGCTTTTGACGCCCTTGGCTGGGCCTCCCCTCCCCCAGGAGTCCCACTTCAGCCCACAGGGGCTCGATTGGCCTCTTTCGCACACAGATGGGCCAGCATCACCACAGATCAGTGGGTTCTGCAGGTGGTGCAGGAGGGGTACTTCCTCCATCCATAGCAGAACCCTCCAGACTTCTTCCTAGGAGAGTCACCACAGCCTCTCCTCCACCAGGCCTTGCTTGCCACAGAACTCACAGGCTTTCTCAGGGACAGGGCGGTGGAACCTGTATCCCAACACCTCTGGGGAAAGGGGTTCTACTCGAGGTATTTCCTTGTCCCAAAAAGAGCAGGGGGCCTCCAGCCCATTCTGGACCTGTGCAGCTTGAACAAGTTCCTGGGGCAGGAGAAGTTCAAGAATGCTGTCCCTTGGAAAACTGCTGTCCTACCTCTGCCAGGGAGACTGGCTCTGCTCCTTGGATCTCAAGGATGCTTACACCCACATACTGATTCACCCACCCCTCCCACAGGCATTACCTGAGATTCATGGTGGGGGGGGCAGCATTACCAGTACAGGGTGCTACCATTTGTCCTTGCCTCCTCCCCAAGGGTCTTTACAAAATACCTGGCGGTCGTGGCTGCCCATGTATGCTTCCAAGAGGCTCACGTCTTCCCTTACCTGGACAACTAGTTCATCAGAGTCAGCACACCTCTCGAGACCAGTTGGGCCACAAGGCTTACTGTCCGCACCCTGCAACATTTGGGGTTCATCATAGACTACCCCAAGTCTAGCCTCTCTCCGGTCCAAAACCTGGAATTCATAGGGGCTCAGCTGGACATTCTGCAGGTTAAGGCTTTTCTCTCTGTGGAAAGAACCCACTGCCTGATGCAGCTGGCAAGGGAGCTGCATTTCAGTGCCAGCTCGCCTACTTTTCTGCCTGTTAGGCCACATGGCCTCGACAGTTCACGTTAAGTGTTTGGCTCACTTACACATGCGGGAAGCCATGAGGGACAGGGTGAAGTTCACCCACCAGCTGGTGGCCTCCCTCACCTGGTGGCAGTCTCCGCATCACCTCAGGGCAGGGATGCCCTTCCAGGCACCGACCCCTGAGAGGGTCCTGATGACAGACGCTTCCCTTGTGGGCTGGGGCGCACATTGCAAGGGCCAGTGCACCCAGGGCACCAGGTCCTCAGAGGAATCCCTCCTGCAAATCGATCTCCTCAAGCTCAGAGCTATCTTCCTGGCACTTCAGTCCCTCCGCTGCCACCTGAGCAACCTCCTGGTCCTCATACAGATAGACAATCAGGTTGCTATGTTCTATTTGAACAAGCAGGGGGGCACAGGCTCATATTCCCTCTATCAGGAGGCAGTGGCTCTCCACTCCTTTGCAGTGCGCAACCATATACTTCTGAGGGTGGTGTAGTTACTAGGCCAGGACAACTGCCTGGCAGACAACCTCAGTAGGGTCCTTCGGCCTCATGAGTGGCGCCTGGACCCCCCAGGGTGACCCAGAGGCTTTTCCATCTCTGGGGAAGAACCTGGCTGGGCCTGTTCGCTTCCCCGGACAACTCACAGCTGCCCAAGTTTTGCTCTCCTCAGCCACACCACAGGAGGGTGGTGGCAGATGCATTCCTGATCTCCTGGTCACAGGGGCCTGTTTATGCATTCCCACCGACCCCTCTGATAGCCAAGTGCCTTTTCAAGATCCAGAGTGAGCATGCTTCAGTAATCCTGATTGCTCCCAAGTGGCCCAGGCAGCTCTTCCCCTTGCTGCTCTCCCTATTGGTGACAACCCCAGTACCACTGGGTCGAGACCCAGACTTCCTGTCACAGGAGGGGGGGCTCCCTGTTACGCCCCAACCTGGGGTCCCTAATGCTGACAGCGTGGCTGCTGAAAGGGTAGCACTGGCCCCTTTCTACCTCCCAGGTGAGGTCGAGGAGATCCTCCTGGCCTCCCAGAAGCCATCTACCAGACAGGCTTACGCCTTCAAGTGGAGGAGGTTCTCCGTCTGGTGTGCAGAAAGGGATGAGAACCCAGTCTCCTGTCAGGTGATACTTGTGCTGCAGTACTTACTGCACCTCTCACACTTAGGCTTGAAATCTAACTCAGTGAGGATGCATCTCAGCGCCATAGTAGCTATCACCCTAGAGGAGAAACCCCTTTCAAGCCAGCCTTTGTTCTCCAGATTCCTCAGGGCCTCCTGCTATCCAAGCCCCATCTGCGCCCTCCAGCAGCGGAATGGGACCTCAGTGTGCTCTCCCAGCTCACTAGGCCGCAGTTCGAGCCTTTGGCCACCTGAGACACCTCTCCTGGAAGGTGGCCTTCTTGGTGGCGTTGATGTCCACTTGCAGAGTAAGCAAGCTGCAGGCCCTGGTGACAGACTCGCCCTATACCAGGTTCTATACGAACAGGATGGTGCTTTGTACCACCCCAAATTCCTCTCAAAGGAGGTGTCCGCTTTCAGCTCAGTCAGGAGGTAGTTCTCTCCACCTTCTTTCCACGGCCACATGCCGGCAGGGAGGAGATTGTCTTGCATACCCTGGATTGCAAGAGGGCCTTGACCTTTTATCTACAGAGGATCAAGGCCCATCGAAAAGCTCCTCAGCTTTTTATCTCCTATGACTCCAGCAGACTGGTGCTACCTCTGACCAAGCAAACCCTGTTCACCTGGGTGGCAGAGTGCATTGCCCTCGCTTTATGAGCGAGCTGGCCTCTCTCTGGAGAACCGAATCGCTGCTCATCGCGAGAGGACTATGGCCACATCGGTGGCCAACCTACGTGCAGAGCCGGTACAAGAAATCTGTCAGGCCACCACATGGTCTTCAGTCTATACATTTGCAGCTCACTACTGCCTTGAGAGAGTGAGCACCGCCGGGACACTGCCTTTGGCCAAGCAGTGATCAGAAGCTTTCTCTGTGTATAGGCAACTCCTGCCCTCCAGTCCTTCTGTGTTCAGGCTACCGGAGTTATGGTGATGCTGGACGCTGGGGTCTGCAGAGTTTCTTTGTAGGGACTCACCTTCTGCAACTCACAGCCTCCCTCAGGTCTGTCATTGCTGCTGTCATGGTTCAGGCCCCGGCAGCCTGGAGCTAGGGATTCCCATTTGTGAGGACTGACTTACTGCTTGTTCCTGGAGAAAGCGTAGTTACTTACCTGTAACAGGTGTTCTCCAGGGACAGCAGGAATCAGTTCTCCCTAATCCCCTTGGAGTTGCCTCCTTTACATTATTTTATCTTTTGCCTATAAGCTATGTCATCTGACTGAGCAAGATGGCACCCTTGGTCGGGAAGGGGACCATGCATGCCTGGTAGCATTCCCAAAAGCTTTCTTTGAAAGCTAGGGAAATGCTCCGCATGGGCTCCGTTGGTGCTGACGTCACCTATATGTGAGGACTGATTCCTGCTGTCCCTGGAGAAAACCTGTTACAGGTCTCCACCACTGTGCTGAACAGTGAGGTACTGATTTTGTTCCAGGACAAGATCAGAAGGATGACTTCTCAATTCCTTTGGGGGAGGGGGGGGGGGAGGAGGGTCAGAATACATCTTTCTTATATCTTTTCTAGTATGACTAATAGTGAAAACTTTGATAATACTGAAGATACTGGGGAATTATACTTATAAAATCCAAAAGTATTTCTTTTGAAACCCAAGCTCAAGGTGTGTAACAATCAGGTATAGTGGGGTCTAATGTGCAGTACCATATATGATCCATGTAAATGTATGTTGGTAACTGGAGAAGCCAGTTTAGAGGACAGCCAAGAACTTTAGCTCATATCTCAGCACCAGTCAGAAGCAGCATTATAATGCTGCACCACCCATCTGGATATTCACTTGTAACTTTGATCTGCTCTCACATTCTTTTTAGTTTTTGCCGGGGGCAAGTAGATTAATAAATCTACTAAAAGGAAGAGTGTGGCATATTAAAAACTTGTGTGTATGTATGCTGCTAAGTGTGAGCAGCTGGTTGCATTTTATTTTGAGATTCATGGCACTAAATTCATTTGGATTCTTACTTTGCTTTGGTAATAGCACACAAACTGAATTACTTTTATTTTACTGTGTATTGCATATGTCTCCAGTGGCAGTAGATCATGTAATGGGAGTTTGTCTTTTAATCAGTTCGGTATTTTTCCTCATTTTCTCTTTCTTTCAGAAATACACCAGACTAATATGACATTAGATGATCCACACCATTCTTTGCCTTCTGCTAACATTTGCATTTGAGGGAGTGGATAGCTTTCCAAACATCCTCTTTCACTCTCCTTACTTGCAGGCTACCATTTCTGAAACTTTCTGTTCTGTCCCGTCATGTAGGAAGTCCTGCTAGAATATTCACAGGGAGGTAGTCCACATGGGGTGGCAGAGTCGGCATGGTCTCTTTATCATACTTTCCCACATACTGCAGCTATGTATGTGTACAACTTCTCCATGCTGACTGGCTGCCTTTTAAGCCATCAGGAGACATTGTACCTCTGATAGTCAAGCCCAAGCCATGGGAGATAAAATGTCATTCTCCAACCCAAGTCTCCCATAGGCACCCAAAGGAACCGCTGTAGTATTTAAAGATTATCTACTATAATATCTTTTTTGTTAAATAGAAGAGATTGCCGCTTATAAAAATTGTGGATCTCTGCTATCATGGAACTCATTACCATTTATAAATGAAATGAATGAAGAGGCATGTTAAAGGGAGCCAGCAAGTGATGTCTTCAGTTGAACCTTAAATAAACCCACCAAGCTACAGAGTATAGACAAGAATTTTTTTGTCGCACCAGTGTAAGATATCCATTCAGCTTATATAGCCAGTTAGCTATGGTCCATTTTGCCAAATAGATATGAGAGACCGCGGACTCTACATTGTTAGTCCCTCTTGATGTTACAGCCCTTAATACTTCATCTTGTTGGATGTTAATATAGTTCATTCTTGAGGGGATGGATTTTGAAGAAATCAAACCAGCCCACATTCTGAAATCCTTTGATTGTGGATGTGCTGTGTTTTTAAAACAATGTCTTTTGGTATAGAGGTCCATTCTATTTGCAGACATATGGCATAGTTATGGGGTCGACAGTACCTCTTTCAATTACTATGCTATATATGTCGGAATTTGAAGAGGAATAATTTATCCTTCATAATGGTTCCATAAGATCAATTAATGAAGTCTTTATTTAGATGACATCTTTTTGTATTTGGAAAGATTTGAATGATTGTTTAAGTGACTTTGTACTTGGGCTAAATGCCCAGAAACTGAATATACAATTTATACAGTTTTATCAATATCATGTTCATTTTCTGGATATCTGTATTGATAAAACAAGAGGAGTTTTTGATACCACAATATATTGTAAACCGATGGATCATAATACTCTGACAGAGGTCCTTAACCGAGGGTATGGGAACCAAACGATGGGGGTATAGGACTGCATCTCTGAACAGTTAAAAAAGATATTAGATTAAAATTTAGATTATTAATTATCAGTGTTACAAACACAGAATGAGGCAGCGAGGCTGCTAACCAATTCGCGATCAAATTACTCAATGTGGACGTCTTCCCACTTCCCTCATATTGCCAGTTGATATTTTGGCAGTATCCACATTAGATTGTTTTCACAGCCTCCAGCCTGTCCAGTCCTTAGCACAACTTTTTTTGTTACAAGTGAATGCCTATTTTGAAATACTGTTACTTCATAAAAAATTTTTCATAAATTTAAATTTATTATTTTTTCACAGATTTGCTGTGAAATGTCATCTGTTAAAAATGGAAAGATGAATGTGTTGCTTTTGGCTTCACTTGTTTGAGAGAACGAGATGGTACTGAAAGAACTTGGTGTATGATCTGCAATTTGGTCATGAGCAATGGAAATTTGAAGCCATCGGGAGAAAACATCTTGAAACCAAGCACAGTAATCATGTTGGAATCTCGATTGATGCTTTCAAGTTGAAAAGAATTCATTATGATCAGAAAGGAACTCTTTCATCATGTGGGTTTGCTCCTCCTGGAAACCTCTTCTGGAAGCCTCTTACAAAGCTTTGTACTTGATTGCCAGGGAAAAGAAGCCCCACACAGTTTGAGAAAGCAGAGTGAAGCCCTGTGCATTGGAGATGGCTAAAATTGTGCTGGGAGAGGATGCCATGAAGCAATTGGATCAGGTGCCCTTGTCCAACGATACTGTATGTCAAAGAATTAGACATGAGTGAGGACATACTAACCCAAGTTGTCAGCAAGATTGAAAACGTTCCTGTAAAAATCGGCATGCAGCTCGATGTTTCAAACCAGTCAATTGCTAGTATTTGTACTCTGTTTTCATGAAAAGAACATCAAGGAAGAGATTTTTGTTGTATGATAGACGTGAAACAACAACCAAAGCAGCTGATGTGTTCAAGTTGATCCAATTATTTTCTAACGTCATTAGTTAGCATGGATTTGATTGAGTCTATTTGTAGCTCCTGCCATGATTGGTTAAAAAGTCTGGATTTGTTGCTGTGGTCAAGGAAAAATCTCCACATTTGTTGGTCACACACTGTGTTATACAATCACCAAGCTTTGGCGTCCAAAACATTGCCAAAGAAACTTAAGAAGTGATGAGAATGGTTGTGTAAATAGTCAACTTTATTCATGGACATGCATTAAATCGGATATTTCAAGCATTCATTGAAGAAATTGGAGCGGAACATTGTGTTTTACTATACCACACAGAGGTATGTTAGCTAAGTCATGGTTGTGTTTTGGCACTTGTAGTGAAACTTTGGGATGGAATTTTTATATTTCTTGATGACCAACAATCCCCTCATGCCAACCATTTTGAGGATATACGTTTTATTGTTACCCTGAGATATTTAGCCGATATTTTCAATCTCCTCAGTGATTTGAATATATTGATGCAGGGAAGGGATATGGATATTATTCAAACCAGGGGAAAAGCTTGTGCCATTTAAAAGGAAATTACTTATTTGGAGTAGTCATGTTGAAAACAGAAATCCAGTGAACTTTCGAATCCTTGACGATGATATTATGGAGATGGTAAAACATTGCCTGTGGAAATACTTGAAATCAAGAACCATTTGGAAGTCCTAAGTACAAATTTTGAGGGTTACTTCTCAGCTATTAATGATTTTAGCATGGAATCTTTTTGGATCATGAACCCATTCTCGTTTGATATATCTAAGATGAGTGACAATTTCATGGAGTGGAGGATTAGCCTAGTGGTTAGAACACTGGCTTGGTAACCAAGCAACCAGGGTTCAATTCCCACTAGCACTCCTTGTGGCCTTGGGCAAGTCACTTAACCCTCCACTGCCTCAGAAGAAAGGCCTGGCAATCTACTTCCGGTGACACTGCCAAGAAAACCCAGGAGCTTCTGGGTCGCCAGGAGTCAGGACTGACTCGAAGGCACACATTGCATTTTTGACGATTTCATTGAATTCCAAGAAGACCCAAGAAAGAAAGCTGATTTTGAAAAGGCTGGGCTTAATATCAGGCAGTTTAGGTGTGAGCAAATCACATCTTACCCTAACTTGGTGATGAAGGCAATGAATGTTTTAGTTCCCTTCATAACTACTTGTCTCTGTGAAACAGAACTCTTTGCATTATTAAACCTGAAATCAAAGTGGAGAAATTGACTTAATGTGTCAGATGACATGCAAGTAACATTGTCCGTAACTGTACCTAGATTCCCTGTTTTGATTGCACAAAAACAGCAAACATCTCACTAGTTGTAGCTAGCTTGTGTATTTGTGATTTGAATAAATATGATAAAATCCTTAATATTTTCTTTAAACTCTTCTCTTTCTAGCTATATATGTATATATGATTTCAGCAGTCTGGCGAAGGGGGTATAGGGATATACTGGGCAATCCATTGGGGCTCTGTTGTCGTAAAAAGGTAAAGAACCCCTGCTCTAACATATCAAAGCTTTCATCCGGAACCTTTAAAAGTAGGCCTCCCAGTGGGCCAATTTTTTAGACTTCAGAGGCTATGTTCCTCTATACAGGACTTTAATTTTCAAGTGATGAAACTGAAAACTCACCTCTTTGAAAGAAAAGCTTTTTGAAGGGCACAACGTGCACAGCGATCATCATCACTTTCTTATTCTAGCCCACTGATAAATGCTTTGACTTGTATTCTCTCATATTTTTAGGACTACATCAATTAAGGCAATACTTAAGAAGCATGGGCTATGCTGGGTCTCCATCCAGTATTTGCAGAATCTCCTGTTATTGCCTTTATTATACACAGTAAAAATGTAGCTGATTGGATTATTCCAATAAAGCCATAGTGAATGGATTTGAATGACCTTGAGCCATTTTCTGTATCAATCCTGTCTGTATTCTCAGACCCGACAGGGCCCTACATAGCAGGATCCAATTTATAATTGTACATATCAGGCTTGGTACCTCACTACTTGTACATCATGTCTAGTCTATGCTATTTGTTGTATCTGACCTAAATTATATAATGGAAGGATGAGCTGACAAGAAGTTCATTTGGGAGAGCATAAATCACGCTTGAAAACCCGATCGATGTCAGCACCAATAGTGACTCATTGTGTGGAAGCACAATACACATTTATCTCCTTAAAATGGTGGGTGATTGATCACATTTCTGCTCCACCCTCCTTGGCGGGGCAGCAACTGGGAGGCTACCTTAAATTTTCAGGAACAATTCTGGATCTTTAAACTGAACACCATTAACCCCCATGGAACGAATGCAGACATAGAATAGATATCTTTAATATGAATGGAGACCGCTTGGGTTTAGCAGTCAATGTCCGATACATTTTACTGCCTTTTACCCAGTTGTCACTGCTTGGTAGGGAATGCTGGGACACTGTACTTGTTCTGATTGGTAGCTCTAAGGGGGGGAGGGGAACTGGAGCTGCCAAAATATCAGCCTATGAGAAAACCATGGTGTTAAAAGAAGCATTTTAAATGGAGATGGAAGACAAAAGTGACTCCTGAACAATATGCCAAACCGTGATAACAGCCATAATGGACTACTGTAATGTAATCTACCAAGGACTCCTGAAAAAAACAACACATCCACTTTAACTGGTCCAGAATACCACAGCATGTATAAAAACCAGAACTACAAAACATAGCCACATAACACCCACTCTACATCAACTTCACTGGCTACCAGTTCACACACTTCCAAATTCAAGACTTTGCTGATCGACTTCAAAATCATACACGATCTATTGCCAACAATTCTGCAATCAGTGATCGAGGAACCTGAGAATAGGCAAAGATGAACCGCAGACAAAAACTTATCCATCCCGAAAGGAAGGATGAAAGCAAAACAAGACAACATGCAATAGAGCTATATCCTTATACACTCCATCCCTATGGAACACCATGCTGGAGAACATAAGATCCACCACAGACATCTCGGTTTTCAGGAAAGCAGTAAAAACATTCCACGGATATTATGGAACTGATACATGGTAAGACTACAGTCTCTGCTCTTGTACTACTGGTTATTCTTGCCCCTACACCGTCCCGAACCCAACTCTGCCCCCCCCCCCACCTTTCCCTTAAGTCTCCTCTACCTGCCCCCCACCTCCCTCAACCTATATCTTTGACTCCTAACCACTCCTATGTCCCATCAACACCTGGATCTTTTTCCAGAAACTGTAGTCATATTAACTAGTTCGCCACTTGGCACCCCCCATATGTCTCCAAGTTAATGTCCCTATTGTTCAGTGTACACTTGTTAATGTTATATGTAAACTGCCTTAAATCTAAGATAATGTGTTATAGAAAACCCGTTAAATAAAATAAATGCATGAATTTCTGAAGATTTGGAATCCTATAATGAACTTTGGATGTTTGGAATATCAGATAGTGTTTTTTTCCCCTGAAGCAGTATGGTTCTGACGTTTTATTATGTCGCCTACAACTTAACGCTATGGTGGGATAGAGGCTTGATATAACCTCCTTTGCCAATTGATGTTATAAATATTTTTGGGACTGATATGTTTAGCAAAATAGATCATAGCTAACTAGCTATATAAGCTGTATGAATATGTCTAATTAGCACTGGTCTGACCAAAAATATTCTAGTCTAAACTCTGTACCTTGGTGTATTTATTTTAAGGGCTCGTTTGTTTATCTTGGGCTATAGCTGATTTTGTTGACCCCTATGTCTGCTTCTGTCCTATTTATTTATTCATTCAATGACAATAAATCAGATGCTATATTTCTGCAAGCCACTGGTTCCAGAATTTCTACATATTAGTGAAGACGGTTATTTGTAAGTTCTCCGTGCAGTAAAGACCCTCTCCCTTGCTGTACTTGCATGGTTGCATGGTGATGAATGAATTCTGTATTTTGTATAGCACAAGTGATTAGAGTACAAAACTCCTGAGTTCCAGAGTTCCATTTTCCAGTCTTTCTACCATGACTGACTGCAGAACCTAACAAAGTTATTCATCTTTCCTTTGCTCAGGATCAGTGTATGACCTATAAGAAATGAGCCAGGGGTCTCAAGTCTGTTTCCCAGTGGTCATGTCATGTGCCCCCATCACAATAGAAACAATTTCATCAGATGATATGAAGTATTACTCAGATTAGCAGTCAAAGCAGATATCTTTCCTGGTATCCATGTATTCACAATTGGCAATGTAGACAGACACACAAGGGTAAGGTGATATGCTCATGGTTTTGCTTGAAATGTATGTTGCTGTTAATGTGTTCTCACATTTGTACAGAATTCAGTAGAAATAAAAATAGGAAACACTGGCCCATCTGTCTAACATACAATATTTGGAATTACAGAGTACTGGACCTTTGGATATGTCTTTACCCTCAACTCCAGATGTCAAAATAAAAGAAGAGGTACCAGTAGAGGTAGACTCCTCTCCTCCAGACAGCCCCCTATCCAGTCCAAGGTCACCAAAGGCTGAGGAAAAGGTATGGATACAGCCATGGCACATCTCCTAGTGGTTATATGAATGCAGACATCTTGCTCCCTAAAGTTCATATTCCATTTTGAAAATTGATATGTTTGGTGTTATCTTAACAGTAAATGCTCTTGCTAGTTTGGAATCCTTATGGCCCAAGGGTTTGGTGCTATTATGCAGAATTATTGGCAGCACAGGGTAGTGATTGTCCTGCTTTTCTGTACAGTGTTACACCAATTGTTCATGTTTTCTTTATTCACTGCAGTGCAGTAATACAGTGAGAAGCGTATTAGGTGTTTCAATGGCTAAAAAAAGGTTTGTTTGCACTTATTTTAAAATACATTTTTCCTGACCTACTCATCCTTTTAAGTGTGCACAGAATTGATGAGACGCACTTTAAATTTTTAGATGCCATACAAAACAAATCCAAGCTCACATAATGTATGTAGCATCATACTGCTGTATGTTAATGTTCCTGGTGCAAAGTAGATAAACAGTACAGGGGGAATTTTCAGTGGCAGCCAGCATATTTAAAGCGGCTGGCCAGGGGGGTCACGTGATGTGCGGAGCGAACTCAGATGTTAACTGGGTTAGCTCCGTGGCTCTCTCCACCCTACGGGCCCTGAAAATACTCCTACAAAGATAAGTCAGGAGAAACGGTGTCAGAAAAAAACGGGAACAAGACAGCATGCTGAATGTTGTAAATCTGCTGTGTAGAATAAAGGCAGCTCGCTGAGATCGGGAGAAAGGTTCTACAGCCCCAGCAAAGATGGCTGATGGACCACCTCCATCAGGTCAGCCAGTGGTGTCCACGGAAGAGGTGACTAATGCGGTGGTGAATGCATTGAGTGGAAGGCTTGATGGTATCATGGGGCAATTGAACGGCATCAGTAAGCAACTAGAGGCTGTGGGCACGTGGATCCAGGCAGCGGAAGGGCGCATATCGTTACTGGAGGACGAGCTACAAAATGCGGGAAGAGAGATTACTGCGTTACAAACAATAGTCAACAAGCAGGGAGAAAATCTCGATGACCTGGAAAACCGTGGCCATCGGAAAAATCTCTGGATACTTGGCATACCTGAGACTGTAAAAGATACAGAATTACGCAGTTATTTTATGGACTTGATACACAAATTAAATCTGGGGGAGGACACTACCCAAATTATTATTGAATGGATACACAGGCTGGGAAGGACTTGCCCAGAGGACACGCGGCCCAGAATAGTGTTAGCCAGGTTTATGAATTTTTTGCAGAAGGATGGCGTTCTGCGTGCGGTGCGTACCAATGGACCCTTGATGCACGAGGGAGCATGCAGTCAGGTTTTCCAAGATTATTCGGTGCAACTGGGCATGAAACAAAAAGCGTATGCCACTGTATGTCAGAAACTAGTGTCAGCACATCTGAAATTTATGGTGCAATATCCAGCGAGACTGTGAATTTTTCATAATGGCAAAACAGTGACATTGGAAACGCCAGAAGAAGCGCAAAAATGGATCCAGAGTCACGCAGACATTTTAAAAGGGAATACATGACTATTGAAGAAGGGAACCCTAATTGAAATCTTAGACATGAAGAAAAACGACGGTTGTATGAGAGAAACCACAGCTTTTGGTTTGCTGGAAGAGAGCAGGGCCGGCCCGTCCATTGAGCAAGAATGTTGTTTGCACAGGGCCCCGCGTTTCAGGGGGCCCCGTGCAAACAACATTCTGCCCATCAGCGCAGGGAAACTTTAAAAGAAAAAAAAAAACTTACTGCCTCTGCCGCCGTGGCAGCAGTAGAATCAAGTGTCTCCCGCAGGACCCCCGCCCGCCCAACAGAGCCCTCCCTCCTGCCTGACAGATGCCTCCCTCGATCACTCTCCTCGGCCCAGCTTTCAGAGCCGCGAAGGGAGAGTTTCCCTGTCACGGCTCTGTTAAGCCCGCTGGGGCTGATGGGAACAGGGCAATCAGGTGGCAATAGAGTGCCTTGACATTTACCGCTGGATTTGTGTCAGGATAATAAATTCAAAAGCTATTTGGGGGGAAAGATGGAAGGAATATGAATATCATAATCGGATCCACCAAGGGGACCCAGAGCTGTTTTGGGAAGCATCTAAAGCTGTATTGTGGGGCGACATTATAGCTTATAATAGCCGTCGGAGGCGAGAGATGGCGGCAAGGATCTTAAGGTTAGCGAAATATTTTTGTAGGGAGCGCCAACTCATGGCGAACTGCCCCTCTGCTGCTAATAAGGCGCAGCTGCTGGCTATCCAGGCAGCATTAAACACTGTTACATCAGAGAGCAAAAAAGTCTCTGGTCTACTATAAATATCAGCTATACCAATACGGGGATAAAGCAGGGAGGCTATTAGCCCGTTGTCTTACACGTAACCAGGGATCCCGATTTGTGCTACTCTTAAAGGATGAAATGGGGAGGACACACAAGGAAACCTCAACCATCAGGAGAATTTTTGTAGATTATTGTCGTAAGTTGTACTCTAGTGAAGATGCCCCACGTTCACGGATTAGGAGGTTTTTGACTGGGGTGGACTTGCCCCGGCTTACACAGGAGCAACAGAGGTAATTGGTGGCTCCAATAACAATAGAAGAGGTTCAAGGTGACATTGAAAAGGCAACAGCGTGTCGAGCCCCTGGACCAGATAGCTATCGAACCAAATATTATAAATTAACAAAGCTTACCCCCACGTTAGTGGTCTTGTTTAATACGTGGTTAGACACAGGCATTTTTAAGTATAATAGTAATACAGCCCATATAGTGGTCTTACCTAAACCCAGGCAAAGACCCGACAGAAGTGGGGTCCTACCGACCAATATCACTAATCAATTATGATCTCAAGTTTTTTGCAAAGATCTTAGCAGATCGTTTAGCCATGTACCTTCCTAGCCTGTTGCACACATGTCAGACGGGGTTTGTACAGGGGCGATATCCCACTAAAAATGTACAAAGAATAATAGGAGCCCTTGAATGGGTTCGAAAGCAAGGTGCCCCCTCGTTGCTGGTTAGTTTCGACGCAGAAAAAGCTTTTGACAGGGTAGTGTGGGCATATTTATTTGAGACATTGGAAGCATATGGACTGGGATCCGGGTTCATACAAGAAGTTCGAGGATTGTATCAGAGACCGGCGGCAATAGTGGGAGTGAATGGAGTGGTCACATCTAGTTTTGAAATCAAACATGGGACAAGGCAAGGTTGCCCATTATCTCTGTTATTATTCGTACTCTCCCTAGATCCATTGCTAAGAATGAATCTCCAGGAACAAGCAGGAATAAGTCCTCACATATGGGTACGTCGGTACCGACGGAGCCTGCGCGGGAAAGCTCCCCAGCTTCCTAGAATGGAAGCTTTTGGGACCTCCCACTGCACATGCGCACTGCCTTCCCGCCTTCCTGAACAGCTCTCCTCAGTTTCTCTTTTTCCGCGGAGCCAGCAGGTCGTGTATCCTGTCACCGCTGAAGAAATTGTAGTTTTTTGTTTTGTTTCTTTAGACCGCGTACCTGCCTTCCCATACCGATACCGGTATCGCCGGTCTTCCTTTTTCTTTCTTAAAAAATTATTTTCTTTTATTATTTTTTCAGCACTTGGTCACTTCAGTTAGGCCTTCAGGCCTACTTTAATTCTCCACATGGAGAAGCCAGCCCCTGGATTTAAGAAGTGTACCAAGTGTACTGCTGTAATATCAGTCACAGACACCCATGAATGGTGTCTTAAATGTTTGGGGCCTGACCACTCCATTCCGGACTGCCCTTCCTGCTCCCAAATGTCTAAGCGTGGGCTGCAGAACCGGGCCAACAAATTCCATGTGCTGTTTGCTTCAGAGAATCCAACATCACAGTCATCCAGGTCATCATCCCCGGATGGATCTCAGGTAACCAAACCTTCTGTGGGCAAGTCCTCAAAGAGCAAATCTCCTTCAAAGCATCGAGAGGCTCTTAGTTTTGAGGACCCTGCCCCAGCCAAACAGCCCCGGCAGGAAGCCCTACCTTCCAAAACGCCAATACAGGGGCTACAGGTTGACATCGATGGCACGGCCTCGACAGATCACCTGTTGGACTGCTCTGGGGTACCGGCCCATACCGGTACCGACATCCAGGCAGCCGTGGCGTCTATGGGCAATACTGTCCAATCCATGCAGCAGGCCGTCATGGCTTTCATTAAAGCTGCAACGCCATCGGTACCGCTTCCAGCGGTTCCGGGCCCGGTTCCGGTATCGTCCGCCATGCCGGAACCCAGGCCTTCCTCTTCTAAACGCAAATCGGTACCGTATGGGCTTTCGCTCCATACCGCTTCCATACCCGGTACGCCCGATGTCGATACCGATCGGTATGCGTATCGTGCGTTGGAGGAAACTAGAGAATACACCGATTCCTCTGAGGATTTTGTCTCCTCTGATGAGTCTGCAGAGCTCTCCCTTGACCTTCCTGAGGAACCTTCTTCTCCAAAAAGGAGAATGTCTCCTCCAGAGGATTTGTCCTTTCAGGACTTTATTTTAGAAATGGCTAAAGGCCTTTCTATCACTACCTCCTCTGAAAGGGAACCAAGGTCAAAAAGATTGGATATTTTAGGATACTCTAAGTCTCCTAAAGAAGCAGTTACTCTGCCTATCCATGAAATCCTTCAGGAACAATTGATGGATTTCTGGGAGAACCCTTTAACTCTGTCTCCTTATTCCCGTAGGTTGGACACCATGTATCGGGTCCCTCCTTCTCCTGGTTTTCAGAAAACTCAATTGCCTCACCACTCCATTGTGGTAAAGTCTGCAATGAAAAAGATCAAGAGTACTAAAAGGCACTCTTCTACACCTCCAGGAAGGGAATGTAAGACACTGGACTCTTTTGGTAGGAAAATCTTCCAGGCTAGTATGCTTATAGCCAGGATTAATTCCTACAGCCTCTATATGGGCATGTTCCTAGGGGAACTTGCCAAGAAAGTACGGCATTTTGCCTCCCTTATCCCTGAGGATAAACAGGAGGACTTCCTTTCTGTTGTGAAACAACTTTTAGATGTTTCTAAGTTCTCCAACAGAGCTGCCTTTGATTCCTTCGAAGGAGCCAGCAGAGCTTCTGGCATTGCTATCGCAGCCAGACGTCTGGCCTGGCTCCAGGCTTCTGATCTGGAACCCTGGGTTCTAGATGGCTTACGGAATCTGCCCTGTACAGGTGAGAACTTATTCGGTGCAGAGTGGCAGGTTAAGGCCACTCAAATGGACGCTGAAAATGCCACCTTAGAGAGACTTTCTAAGTCCACTTCTACTCCCACTAAGAAGAAGTCTTTCAAGAGGCCTTATTATAAGAAGGCCAGATATGCTTCCAATACTGGCCAGCAATCTTCTCAACCTCGTTTTGCGGCTAAACGTCAGCAAACGAAACAAGCAAGAGCAAAGCCTGCAGCAGCTACTGCAGCTCAACAGGCTCCACCCCCTCAGGGGTTTTGACTTGCCCCTAGAGAACTTGCCATTCCTGGTTCTGGACCAACCAGAACCTCTCACCATACCTGGAAGGTTAGCTCACTTTGCTCCCAGATGGGAACAGATCACAACAGAGCAATGGACCCTCTCTATCATCCGGGAGGGTTACAAACTTCATTTCTCCAGCCTTCCTCCTCATCACATGGTGAGACCCTTCAATTCTCCATCTCCTCTCCTAGCCCTGTTGGATCAGGAGATCTCTTCTCTGCTTGCCCAAGGGGCCATAGAAGAGGTTCCTCTTCATCAACAGGGGTCAGGTTTCTACTCCCCTATTTTCTCATTCCAAAGAAGACAGGGGGATTCAGACCAATCCTAGATCTGAGAGAATTGAACAAATTTCTGTACAAGGAGAAATTCAAAATGCTCTCTTTGGGCATTCTCCTTCCATACCTTCAGAGTCAGGACTGGCTTTGTTCTCTAGACCTGCAGGATGCGTATACACATCTACTCATCCATCCCTCCCACAGAAAATATCTTCGCTTTCTGTTCAGGGGAAGTCATTACCAATACAGAGTACTTCCCTTCGGTCTCGCCTCTGCCCCAAGAGTCTTTACCAAATGCATGGCAGTCGTAGCCGCATTTCTCAGAAGCATGGGGATTTTCGTATTCCCATATCTGGACGACTGGCTCATTCGAGCTCCAACTCAGTCGCAGGCCCAGATTTCCCTAGACCGCACAAGGATCCTTCTGCAGTATCTGGGACTGGTGGTAAACCTTCCCAAGTCTCAACTCAGCCCTACTCAGTCTCTAGAATTCATAGGGGCCCGGTTGGACACCACCACTGCAAGAGCCTACCTTCCACTGGTTCGGGGTCAGCGTCTGCTGAGCTTGGCCTCCCAAGCCCAGTCCAGTACTCACTTGACAGCCAGGGAAATGCTACGCCTCCTGGGCCATATGGCCTCCACAGTACATGTGGTGCCCTATGCTCGTCTTCATATGAGAGCAGCTCAATGGACCCTGGCCACCCAGTGGACTCAGGCATCGGGAGCACTCTCAGACCAAATACAAACCTCAACACGTCTGTCTTGGTCCCTCCATTGGTGGATATCCACCAAGAATCTGTTGTTGGGGGCTCCCTTTCAGCCCTTGCTACCCCAAGCAACCCTCACAACAGATGCCTCCCAATTGGGGTGGGGAGCCCATCTGCTAACTCTCTCCACTCAGGGCACTTGGTCTCCACAGGAGGCCACCCTTCATATCAACCTCCTGGAACTGCGAGCAATTTACCTTGCCCTCAAGGTCTTCCATACCCTCCTTGCCAACCTGCCTGTCCTGGTTCAGACAGACAATCAGGTGGCCATGTTTTACATAAACAAACAAGGAGGAACGGGCTCTCTGTCGCTTTGCAACGAAGCTCTCAGATTATGGGCCTTCGCCAGAGAGCACCAAATTCATCTGCTAGCAGTGTACCTTCCAGGAGTTCAAAACTCTCGAGCAGACAGGCTCAGTCGAGTTCTGCTGCCACACGAGTGGTCCCTACACGTGGACCAGATAACCAGAATCTTTCAGGAATGGGGGACCCCGGACATAGACCTCTTTGCAAGTCCGTGGAATGCCAAACTTCCCCGGTTCTGTTCCAGGACTCCATGTCAGGAAGCTCAGGCCACGGACGCCTTTCTCCTCCATTGGGGTCAGGCGTTCCTATATGCCTTTCCACCCATTCCGTTGATTCCCAAGACTCTGTTCAAACTCCAGAGAGATCACGGCTCTATGATCCTCATAGCTCCACGCTGGCCACGCCAAGTGTGGTTCCCTCTGCTTCTACAGCTCTCCCAGGGATCCTCCCTGGACTTAGGAGCTGCACCAGACCTTCTATCTCAGGAGGACGGGACTTTGTGGCACCCAAACCCCAAATCCCTACATCTCCGAGCTTGGTTACTGAAGGCTTAAGTCTTCAGGACTTTAATCTTTCTCAACCTGTGAAAGATATCCTTCATGCCTCTAGGAAACCTTCCACGAGGCGGTCTTATGCTTTCAAATGGAAACGTTTTTCCATTTGGTGTGCTCAGCAGGGCCTTGACCCTCTGGCACTTCCTTTGAATTCCCTCTTAGACTATCTCCTGCATCTTTCCAATGCAGGCCTTAAGACGAATTCTGTAAGAGTCCATTTAAGTGCTATTTCAGCATCCCTGAAACCTGTAAATGGACAACCTATCTCCTCTCATCCTCTTGTTGCAAGATTCATGAGAGGCCTGACCCTCACTAAACCTCCCATCAGACCCCCCCCGGTCGCATGGGATTTGAATCTAGTGCTTGGTCAGCTTATGAAGCCACCTTTTGAGCCGTTATTTTCTACCTCCTTGAAATTTCTTTCCTGGAAGGTATTATTCCTAATTGCAGTCACTTCCGCTCGTCGCATCAGCGAACTGCAGGCTCTAGTGGCTAATCCACCTTATACAAGATTTCATCATGACAAGGTGGTCCTTAGGACGAATCCCCACTTTATGCCTAAAGTGGTCTCGCCTTTTCATCTTAATCAAGAGGTATATCTACCTGTATTTTTTCCGGCTCCTCATGCCTCCAGTGCAGAGAGGAACCTTCATACTCTGGATTGTAAAAGAGCTCTAGCCTTTTACCTTAATAGGACTCAGCCACATCGAAAGTCTTCTCAACTTTTCGTGGCTTTTGATCCTTCACATTTGGGACTTCCAGTCTCCAAGCGTACACTTTCCAATTGGATTGCTCAGTGTATTTCCTTTGCTTACCAGAGTAAAAACATTTCTCTGGAAGGCCATGTCACAGCTCACAATGTGAGAGCCATGGCAACTTCTATGGCTCATCTGCACTCTGTTTCCATTGATCAGATCTGTCGAGCCGCTACCTGGGCCTCGGTTCATACCTTCACAGCCCATTACTGTTTGGACAAAGACTCCCGCCGGGATGCCTTGTTTGGCCAGGCTGTCCTCAAACACCTGTTCCATTCTTAGACAACTCCTGCCCACCTTCCCAGGATGGATGCCTGAGATCCATACGAAGATGGCGAACCTTGACAGGGGATCCCACGCATCTAAGCTAGGGAGTCCCCATATGTGAGGACTTATTCCTGCTTGTTCCTGGAGATAGCACAGTTACTTACCTGTAACAGGTGATCTCTGGGAACAGCAGGAATTAGTCCTCACAACCCACCCACCTCCCCTAGGAGTTGTATCTTTTATCTATCTATCTTCCTGTCCTCTCTCTATTGACTCAGCTATAAACTCGAAACTGAGGAGAGCTGTTCAGGAAGGCGGGAAGGCAGTGCGCATGTGCAGTGGGAGGTCCCAAAAGCTTCCATTCTAGGAAGCTGGGGAGCTTTCCCGCGCAGGCTCCGTCGGTACCGACGTACCCATATGTGAGGACTAATTCCTGCTGTTCCAAGAGATCACCTGTTACAGGTAAGTAACTGTGCTTTCATGTCCAAGATGATACACGAGGGGTGACAGTGGGGTCCTGCACATTCAAGGTCTTGGCTTTCGCAGATGATTTACTGGTTATGTTGACGGATCCTCGAGATTCTTTACCCAGGCTCCTAGAGGTGATAGTAAATTATGGGATGATGGCAGGGTTAAAATTGAATATGGCCACGTCAGAGGCTCTGGATGTAACGGGTGGGTTGCAAAAAGAATGGGGCGGACCGTTTTCCTACGGTGGGCAGAGAATAAATTTAAGTACCTAGGAATATGGTTGCCCCATGATCCGAAAAGATTGTACCAGCATAATGTCCATCCTTTATTGCAAGAAATTCAAAAGAGACTGGATGCTGCTACCTCTCTGCCTTATAGGACGGCTGGCCATGTATAAAATGATCCTCTTCCCCAAAATTTTATATGCCCTTCAGCTCCTCCCACTACAATTGAAGAGACAGGACATTCAGAAACTTGAAAGGTCCCTACAAAGTTTTTTTTAGAAGGGGAAAAAGCCTAGACTTAAAATTGGTCGGTTATATGGTCACTGGCAACAGGGAGGAATGGGGTTACCAAGAATAGAGCAATATAATTTGGGATGTTTGCTGCGCTATGTTAGAGATTGGCTGGGGGGGAGTTTGGAGTATACACCATATGACCTAGAAATCGGCATTGGTTGCCCCATATTCACTTTTATCTGTGTTGCATGTTCCGCAAATACAATTACCCGAATATCTTTGGGATAACATTTTGTTAAAGGAGTTGGCTGGAGTTGGCAGGCTTTATGTGGTGAACTAGATATTCCATTTGAGATATCAGGATACCTACCTTTGCATGGAAGTTTGTCCTTTCAGCCAAGTATAGTGTCAAGTTTCTTTCGAGGGTGGGCATTAAGGGGCCTTAAACAACTGTGGCAAGTAATTAATGATGGAGAACGCAAACCTTTTTTGGATTTGAAAGAGGTATATGATTTGCCTAGTGGACATTTTTATGCATATTTGCAGTTAAAGCATTATGTGGCATCATTGAAAGAGGGGAAGAGAGGTCTGAAAAAGGAAAATTTTGAGAAGTTGGTGGAGTGGTTTGAACTGGAAGATAAAGAACGGATTGCAGTTGTTGGATATTGCAGGGCCCTAAACAGTCGTGCCCCGGACAAGTATTATGCCCAATCGGTCACACAATGGGGACGGGAGTTGGGAATAAATCTTAGTTCATTTGCCTGGGAGGCGGCAACGGGGAGAATCCCTAGAATAATAACAGGAACTAAACTCCGAGATATGCAATTTAGAATATTAGAACGAGCCTATATTTCACCATATAGAGCATGGAGGGCTGGATTTGCGGAACATAGCAGTTGTCCGTGGTGTGGGGTAAAGGAGGCACATTTGGGGCATATGTTTTGGGGATGTGTGTTTTGGGGATGTGGGGAAGTTCTGGAGCAGAATTCAGCAGTTCCTGGGGAAACTGTTGGGGCAGACACTGACGTTGACTCCGGGCCTAGCTATTTTGGTTGCTCTGGACCCCTTGGGAATCACTAAAACAGGGAATAGATCAATGGTGAGGAAATGCTTTCATCTCCAGGAACAAGCAGGAATAAGTCCTCACATATGGGTACGTCGGTACCGACGGAGCCCGTGCGGGAAAGCTCCCCAGCTTCTTAGAATAGAAGCTTTTGGGACCTCCCACTGCACATGCGCACTGCCTTCCCGCCTTCCTGAACAGCTCTCCTCAGTTTCTCTTTTTCCGCGGAGCCAGCAGGTCGTGTTCCTGTCACCGCTGAAGAAATTGTTATTTTATTTGTTTCTTTAGACCGCGTACCTGCCTTCCCCATACCGATACCGGTATCGCCGGTCTTTTCTTTCTTTCTTTAAAAAATTATAATTCTTTTTCTTATTTTTTAGCTTTTTGGTCACTTCAGAGAGGCCTCTCGGCCTACTCAATTTCTCCTCATGGAGAAGCCAGCCCCTGGATTTAAGAAGTGTACCAAATGTAATGCTGTTATTTCAGTCACAGACACCCATGAATGGTGTCTGAAATGTTTGGGGCCTGACCATTCCATACCGGACTGCCCATCTTGCTCCCACATGTCTAAACGTGGGCTGCAGAACCGGGCCAACAAATTCCATGTGCTGTTTGCTTCAGAGAATACAGCATCACAGTCATCCAGGTCTTCTTCTCCGGATGGATCTCAGGTAACCAAACCTTCTGTGGGCAAGTCCTCAAAGAGCAAATCTCCTTCAAAGCATCGAGAGGCTCTTAGCTTAGAACTTGAGGACCCTGCCCCAGCCAAACAACCCCGGCGGGAAGTCCAACTTCCAAAAACGCCAATTCAGGGGTCTCAGGTTGATATCGATGCTACCGCCTCGACAGATCACCTGTTAGCCTGCTCTGGGGTACCGGGTCACTCCGGTACCGACATCCAGGCAGCTATGGCGTCCATGGGCGATACTGTACAGTCCATGCAGCAGGCCGTCATGGCTTTCATTAAAGCTGCAACGCCATCGGTTCCGCTTTCAGCGGTTCCGGGCCCGATACCGGTATCGTCCGCCATGCCGGTATCGAGGCCGTCCACCTCTAAACGCAGGTCGGTACCGTATGGGCTTTCGCTCCATACCGGTTCCATACCCGATACGCCCGATATCGATACCGATCGGTACGCGTATCGTGCGTTAGAGGAAAGCACCGATTCCTCTGAGGATTTTCACTCCTCTGATGATTCTGCTGAGTTTTCACTCAACTTACCTGAGGAGCCCTCTTCTCCTAAAAGGAGAATGTCCCCTCCAGAGGATTTGTCCTTCCAGGACTTTGTTTTAGATATGGCTACAGCCCTTTCTATTACCACATCCTCTGAAAAGGAACCCAGATCCAAAAAACTGGATATTTTGGGATACTCAAAGGCCCCTAAGGAGGCAGTTACCCTGCCTATCCATGAAATCCTTCAAGAACAACTGATGGATTTCTGGGAAAATCCTTTGACTTTGTCTCCTTATTCCCGTAGGTTGGACACCATGTATAGGGTCCCTCCTTCTCCTGGTTTCCAAAAGACTCAATTGCCCCACCACTCTATTGTGGTGAAGTCTGCAATGAAGAAGATTAGGAGTACCAAAAGGCACTCTTCCACCCCTCCAGGACGGGAATGTAAGACTTTGGACTCTTTTGGTAGGAAAATTTTCCAGGCTAGTATGCTTATAGCCAGGATTAATTCCTACAGTCTCTATATGGGCATGTTCCTGGAGGAACTTGCCAAAAAGGTGCGGCATTTTGCCCCCTTTATCCCTGAGGATAAAAAGCAGGGATTCCTTTCCCTAGTGAAACAACTCTTAGAGGTTTCTAAGTTCTCTAATAGGGCAGCATATGATTCCTTTGAGGGAGCCAGTAGGGCTTCGGGCATTGCTATTGCAGCCCGACGTCTTGCTTGGCTCCAGGCCTCTGATCTGGAACCTTGGGTTCTAGATGGCTTACGGAATCTGCCCTGTACAGGTGAGAACTTATTTGGGGAAGAGTGGCAAATCAAAGCCACCCAGATGGATGCTGAAAATGCCACCTTGGAAAGACTTTCAAAGTCCACTTCAATTCCTACTAAGAAAAAGTCTTTTAAAAGGCCTTACTATAAGAAGGCCAGAGTTGCTTCAAATACTGGCCAGCAGTCTTCTCAACCTCGCTATACTGCTAAGCGTCAGCAATCCAAACAAGCACGAGCTAAGCCTGCAGCAGCTACTGTAGCTCAGCAGGCTCCAACCCCTCAGGGGTTTTGACTTGCTCCTAGGGAACTTGCCACTTCTGGTTCTAACACAACCAGAACCTCTCACCATACCCGGAAGGTTGGTTCACTTTGCTCCCAGATGGGAACAAATCACAACAGAACAATGGACCCTCTCTATCATTCGAGAGGGTTACAAACTTCATTTCTCCAGCCTTCCTCCCCATCATATGGTGAGACCATTCAATTCTCCCCCATCTCTCCTAACCCTGTTGGGTCAAGAGGTTTCCTCTCTTCTTGCCCAAGGGGCCATAGAAGAGGTTCCTCTTCCTCAACAAGGGTCCGGTTTCTACTCCCCTTATTTTCTCATTCCAAAGAAGACAGGGGGATTCAGACCAATCCTAGATCTGAGAGAATTGAACAAATTTCTCTTCAAGGAGAAATTCAAAATGCTGTCTCTCGGCATTCTCCTTCCTTACCTCCAGGGTCAGGACTGGCTTTGTTCTCTAGACCTACAGGATGCGTATACACATATACTCATCCATCCATCCCACAGAAAGTATCTTCGCTTTCTGTTTCAGGGAAAACATTTCCAATACAGAGTACTCCCCTTCGGTCTAGCCTCTGCTCCAAGAGTATTCACAAAATGCATGGCAGTCGTAGCCGCATTTCTAAGAGGCATGGGAATCTTTGTCTTCCCATATCTGGACGACTGGCTCATCCGAGCTCCAACTCAGTCACAGGCCCAGATTTCCCTGGACCACACAAGGAGCCTTTTGCAGTATCTGGGACTGGTAGTAAACCTTCCCAAGTCCCAACTCATCCCTACTCAATCTCTAGAATTCATAGGGGCCCAGTTGGACACCATCACTGCAAGGGCCTACCTTCCACATGTTCGAGGCCAGCGCCTCCTGAGTTTGGCCTCCCAAGCTCAGTCCAGCACTCACTTGACAGCCAGGGAAATGCTACGCCTACTGGGTCATATGGCCTCCACAGTGCATGTGGTGCCCTATGCTCGTCTTCATATGAGAGCAGCTCAATGGACCCTGGCCACTCAGTGGACTCAGGCGTCAGGAGCGCTCTCAGACCAAATACAAACCTCCGATCGTCTGTTTTGGTCCCTCCACTGGTGGACTTCCACCAAGAATCTGTTGTTGGGGGCTCCATTTCAACCATTGCTACCCCAAGCAACCCTCACAACAGATGCCTCCCAAACAGGGTGGGGAGCCCATCTGCAAACTCTCTCCACTCAGGGCACTTGGTCTCTACAGGAGACCACCCTTCATATCAATCTTCTGGAACTGCGAGCAATTTACCTTGCCCTCAAGGTCTTCCACTCCCTCCTAGCCAACCTCACTGTCCTAGTTCAGACGGACAATCAGGTGGCCATGTTTTACATAAACAAACAAGGAGGGACGGGCTCTCTGTCGCTTTGCAACGAAGCTCTAAGACTATGGGCCTTCGCCAGAGAGCATCAGATTCACCTGCTAGCAGTGTATCTCCCAGGAGTTCAAAACTCTCGGGCAGACAGGCTCAGTCGAGTTCTGCTGCCACACGAATGGTCCCTACATTTGGACCAAATAAACCGAATCTTTCAGGAATGGGGGACCCCGGACATAGACCTCTTTGCAAGTCCGTGGAATGCCAAACTTCCCCGGTTCTGTTCCAGAACTCCGTGTCAGGGAGCTCAGGCTACGGACGCCTTTCTCCTGAATTGGAGTCAGGCATTCCTATATGCCTTTCCACCCATTCCTTTGATTCCCAAGACTCTGTTCATTATCTCCTGCATCTATCCAATGCAGGCCTCAAGACGAATTCGGTAAGAGTCCATTTAAGTGCTATTGCAGCATCCTTGAAACATATAAATGGACAACCTATCTCCTCTCATCCTCTTGTTGCAAGATTCATGAGAGGCCTGACTCTCACTAAACCTCCCATCAGACCACCCCCGGTCGCATGGGATTTGAATCTAGTGCTCGGTCAACTTATGAAGCCACCTTTTGAGCCAATGTTTTCCACCTCCTTGAAATTTCTTTCCTGGAAGGTCATCTTCCTCATTGCAGTCACTTCGGCTCGCCGCATCAGTGAGCTGCAGGCTTTAGTGGCTAATCCACCTTACACAAGATTTCATCATGATAAGGTGGTCCTTAGGACGAATCCCCACTTTATGCCTAAAGTGGTCTCGCCTTTTCATCTTAATCAAGAGGTATATCTACCTGTCTTTTTTCCAGCTCCTCATGCATCCAATGCAGAGAGGAACCTTCATACTCTGGATTGTAAAAGAGCTCTCGCTTTTTACCTTAATAGGACTCAGCCACATCGAAAGTCTTCTCAACTTTTTGTGGCCTTTGATCCTTCCCATTTGGGACTTCCAGTCTCCAAGCGTACACTTTCCAATTGGATTGCTCAGTGTATTTCTTTTGCTTACCAGAGCAAAAACATTTCTCTGGAAGGCCATGTCACTGCTCACAATGTGAGGGCCATGGCAACTTCTATGGCTCATCTGCACTCTGTTTCCATAGATCAGATCTGTCGAGCCGCTACCTGGGCCTCGGTTCATACCTTCACAGCCCATTACTGTTTGGACAAGGACTCCCGCCGGGATGCCTTGTTTGGCCAGGCTGTCCTCAAGCACCTGTTCCATTCCTAAACAACTCCTGCCCACCTTCCCAGAATGGATGCCTGAGATCCATACGAAGATGGCGAACCTTTACAGGGGATCCCATGCATCTAAGCTAGGGAGTCCCCATATGTGAGGACTTATTCCTGCTTGTTCCTGGAGATAGCACAGTTACTTACCTGTAACAGGTGATCTCTGGGAACAGCAGGAATTAGTCCTCACAACCCACCCACCTCCCCTAGGAGTTGTATCTTTTATCTATCTATCTTCCTGTCCTCTCTCTGTTGACTCAGCTATAAACTCGAAACTGAGGAGAGCTGTTCAGGAAGGCGGGAAGGCAGTGCGCATGTGCAGTGGGAGGTCCCAAAAGCTTCTATTCTAAGAAGCTGGGGAGCTTTCCCGCACGGGCTCCGTCGGTACCGACGTACCCATATGTGAGGACTAATTCCTGCTGTTCCCAGAGATCACCTGTTACAGGTAAGTAACTGTGCTTTATTGCCAAACAATGTATACTTCATAGATGGAGAGACTCAGGGGGTCCGGAGTACTGGGAGTGGAGGAACTCACTGCACCAACTGATGATATGGGAGGGGGAGTCCTCTAAGCAACACATAAAGAAGAGAGAGAGTTTTCTGGTGATTTGTTCCCCATATTTAGATGGTGTATCTGCCAAATCGAGAAATGATAATTTAACAATATAGGTTGGCTGGAATAGTAGGTGTAGGAAGGCGAGGGGGGGTGGGGGGAGGAGCGGGGGAAGAGCTAGGGGGAGGGGGGAAGGAGGGGTGGAATGAAAGGGGGAGGAAAAGGAAGATATAAAATTGAAAGTGCTATAAAATGTTATAAGTGTTAATTGACTAGTTAAAGATTAAAGACAGGGTACATATCTAAATACATATTTTATGAATGGATCAATAGGATGAATATTATAGTGTGCCTAAGAATGTTATAGACTTATGAGTCATGAAGTTTGTGTTATGGTGTTAATAAAAAGTTTTAAACATAAAGCGGCTGGCCATTGCCGCTTTAACTTTGTCCTGGTTATTCAATGCCGGGGCTATATCTGGGCCTTGGCATTGAATATCTGGGTTGCCAGCCATCTGTCCTAACTTAAGGCGGATAGGGTTAACTGGGCAGTGGCTGAATATTGCCGCTGCCCAGTTAACCCGCAGTTCTGCCCCTGGAATGCCTCGATGCTAAATGCTTAGCATTGGCGGGTTTAGTAGCCCAAACAGAAGATATTTGGTGCCACTGACCCATCTCGGTGAGCCGAATTGAAGCAGTTTGCAGGTCTGCAAACTTTGTAAATGCCGATGAATATTCCCCTCTTCGCCCCCCCCCCCCCCAAAACACATTCAGGAGACTTGATGGTTGCAGTTGGCATATTCTTTGATAAGGTTACTGCTCTTTCCTTGCACGCTTTCCATCCCAGGCCAGCCTGTTCTTATGCATTCATCATCTGAAACACTAAGGAAGTTGTTAAAGGCACAGCTCATGTTAACTACACGTTTTCGCCAAGTAAACTTTGTCTAGTTGTTTGCAGTGCTGTTTAATCAATAAATGTAAAATATTACTTAAGTTAATCTTTAAAATCTACTATTGTATTGTGGCCATCTTCAGAATGTTCTGTTAACTTGTGTCTGACTCACTGAAGCAGTTACTACAGGGACCAAAGTCTCTAATTGGATTCTTCCAGAGATAACTAGCTCAGGGAAGGTGTTTCTGCATGTTAGTGTCTGTCTTGCTTTTCCTGTTTGCTTTGTATGAAAAGTAATGCTGGCTTGCAGCCACACAGCAGCTGGGAGAATAGCACTTCGCCAAAAAAGATTCATTGGCTGACGTACATATCTGGAATAAAACAACAAATGGAAGGGATCTAGTGGGTGGCATGCTGCAAGTTTTTCTAAAATAAAGATAAACTAATGCTTTTCCTAAAACTAAAGGAAAATGACAGACTGCCATAAGGCTTCTGTCTTTGCATATTCCATCTGCTTATTTTTAAAAAAAGGCATCTTTTAGAATTTCCTGGTGAGCCCCAAACCACCCATCGTGTTAGGATGGTAAAGAAAGGGGTTAATTTAATGTCGGTATACTTGGAAAAAGAGTAATCATTATGGAATTCCACATGCAGTGTTCAGTCAGTCAGCGAGACAATTTTGTTGTCTCTTATAGATTATGATGGATTTTAGCATAATGCATTGAAGAGTGAAAAAATGTTATATCATTAATAGTCATTTAAACATATATAGACTGATCACCATGCGATTGTACAAGGAAACTAGGGACCATATCCTGTGCCATGCCTGAAAACTTTCTGAAGGGAGCTAGAAGGAAATTGAATGTTCAGGGTAAGTGGTCTATTAATATTTGCTTATCTGCTAGTCTGGTCCAGGTGACTGAGTTTGCTGCCCAACTATCAGGTGGAGGCAGACTAGAGCAACTTTCACTCATGTCATCACTTGCATTTACACTGCTGTAGCACTGAGAAGCTAGTATTATCTGCTTCCAGCAGGTGGAAAGGTGTATGAACTTGTATAGCAGTGCAGATAGGTCTATCTCCCCTGGTCCAGATCAGTCCTGTGGCCTTTGTTTGAGACTTCACTCAACATTTGCTCAGAGTTTGAGTTACACCCATTGTCTCCTTGAGCTGACATTGTCCTATGTCCATCATTGTTAACCATGGGTTCTAGCACTGGTGGCCCAGAGTGGACAAGTCTGGGCCTAGAACCCCCTTCTCTCTCACTGTCTTATTTCTGCATGTTCTGCTTATTGTCTATTTTTTATTTTTGTCCTGTTTCTGTAATTGGTTTTATGTCTTTGCTGATTGAATAAAGGAGCTTCCAAAAGACAAACTCTTTTCAGGCAGCTGGACCTTCTCAGGCCTGTGTGGGCAGCTGGGGAGGCCCTGCTTGGGTTTCTCAACCAGCCTGACAGGTGCAGGGATTCCCTTACTAACTGCTGTTTCATTTTTATCCACAGCTTTTTTTCCTTCACATTTTTTCTTTGATTGTGTTTGAACACTGCCACAATGCCAGGTACATGGAGAGATGTAGTACTTGCAGCTTTGGTAGAGTGAACCCCACAGCAGGCTTTTTGCTCAGAGTGTAATGGAGAAGCCTCAAGGGGCACACTTTGGGCAACATTGGGAACCCTCTGGGCACAGGACCCATTGCCAATTTTTGCTGTCTCTGTGTGGTCAGGCAGCCACATACAGAAATTGGCAGGTTCATGAGGGTCCTCTGGGTCCCGATGGCTCATTCTTAGTTGGCTTTGAGCAGCACTCCTGAAACAGCTCATGGACTGTTTTGGTCTCAGATAGCTGCATGGCAGTCCCTCTTGTGGGAGTCTGAAGCCCTCAACTCCTTTACAGGGAACACAGCCCTCTGGCATATCCCCCTCTGATGGCAAAGGGGGGTTAAGTGTATCTAACCTTCATTTTCATCTGTTCATTTTTCTGAGAGCCCAGCCCTGTCTTCTCTGGGGAAGAGCTGGGGAGAAGAGAAGGACTCTTGTCTACAATGGATAAATCACTGGAGGAAGTGGAGCTTCTCCTGGTGGAGGGAGAGGATACATTGGTGACCCATCTTTTGTGGAGGGAAGACCTTGCTTCTCTTATTTATTGAAGCCATGATGGCTCTGCATTATTGAGCCCCCTGTGGTGGTGGTTTCACAAGTAGACCATATCCTAGAGGGATTATAGCTGCCATCTGACTTCTTTCCCCTCCTTTAACCATTGCGGATGGATGAGGATACCTTTCCAACAACAATATCAATCAATAATACAACTATACCTGTTAATAAAGAAGTAAAATATCTGGGTGTAATAATAGATCATACCCTCACCATGATACCACACATAAAGCAAACAGTAAGAACCATATTTCATAAACTCAAAACCATACAACACCTAAGGCCCCTCCTGGACACACATGACTTTAGATCGGTTGTTAATACACTTATCACACCCCACTTTGACTATTGCAACAGTCTCTTAATTGGCTTACCACAGAAAAACACATACCTATTACAAAGAGCACAGAACATCTGTGCAAAAGTAATTACTAAAGCCCATCTAACAGACCATGTGACACCAATACTCCTAGAACTACACTGGCTCCCTATAAACAGCCGTATCAGATACAAAATTCTCCTAACAACGTTCAAGCTCTTAAATGACATCGCCCCATCATATCTTTCAACACTACTACAAACCCCATCTAAATCAAGAGCTCGCAGACAAAATGCAGCCCACTCACTTGATATGCCAAAATCATTCACGAAGACTAAAAAATCCTCAAGTAACAGAGCCTTCACGTTCACTGCCCCCATGCTCTGGAATGAACTCCCTCTAGACCTCCGCACCATAAAAGACCTCCCCCAATTTCGAAAGGAACTCAAAACCTACTTATTCTCGGAACATTTCCAAATCCCCTACCCCCCCAAACCATGTCCCTCAACATCCACAGACACACCAACTCAGAACGCCCAAAACCACAACTAGATACATTATAAAGAACCACCTGTAAATACCTTAGGTAAATAGTTCAGACAGGCTTCTACACCTGTCAACATTTGTAAAAAACTATAATGTTTATCTACTCTATGTATTGTACACATTGTTCCATGTAAATAAGTTAGAAAGTTTTTCTGTTCAATGTAACGTATACAAAAGTATACACAAGTTGTTGAATTGTTCCATGTAAACCGCCCCTGATCTCTGGAAGGGGCGGTATAGAAGGAAGAAATAAATAAAATAAAAATAATAAAATTGCAAAAGCTTGTTTTCTTTCAGTGGGAGACGCAGGAGCAGGGGACTGAGGGGTACTAGGGTTTTGACTTTGCTGTATTCTCTACCCAAAGGGGAGATGGAACAGCTTTTCGAGGTCCACATGGTAGATGCTCTGGTCATGGTAATGATGAAGCTCACAACCATTTCAGTGGAAATTTGCACTGTGCTGAAGGAGACTCATAATAATGGAATGTAACCTTTTTCAAGATGCCTTCAGAGCTTTGGCCTTGGATGCTGTAGTAGAACTTTGTATGGGCATGGTTGCCCAAGCACTCTTATGTTGGATCCAGCAATTGCCAGATAGCCCAGAGGTAGCAAGATTGCAATTTGGCGCATTGTTTGTGATTGATGCCCTATATGACTTGATCAGGATCTCCTCTAAGTCCATGGTGGCTGGCTCCAGAATTGGTCTGCCAATGCCACATCCTTTAGGGGAGGTGACTCTCTAGGGAGGACTTGGAGAGTGAAAGACCTTGAAAGAGGCTCATCCACAGAAGCTCCCAGAAGATAGGCCCAGAGGTTCTATGGGTTCATCACTTAGGACTCAGCAGGGAGTATGGTGGTGATTTAGAGCGAGAAAGCTTTGGACATGGTTCCTCCTATGGCTCTAAACCCAAGATAAGTCAGTTTGGGAATCCCAGAAATCTGAGGACTCTGCATGTGCCCCTTGGGAAACTAATAAGCCCTCACAATTAGATCCAGGAGGTCCCTTCCAAGGGACAGGTAGTTGGGGGTGTCTCTGACTGTTTTACTTGCCTATGCTGACTACCTACAATCAAAAATGATCCAGACTGACAAGAGCACAAGTACCACAAGCCACGCCCCATTACACAAGCCGCCACACCCATCACTATTGTCCAAATTCAACGCCGTATCAAACAAAGAGATTGAAGACACCATTGCCTCCATCAACGCCACCACTGCACCTAATGATCCCTGTCCAGCGTCCTGGATAAGGGAACTTCGTTGTGACCTAAGCCAGTTCCTAAACAAAATCTTGGATCAACCATTCTCAACAGGATCCTTTCCACAAAGACTAAAACACACATCCATCAGACCACTGTTGAAAAACAACAAACTGGACCCATCAAAAGTTGAATCCTACAGCCCGATTTCAAGCATCCCACTGCTAGCCAAAATAATTGAAAAGGTAGTCCAACGCCAAATCCAACAACACATTAATACTGAAGCCCCAATGGACCTGTCCCAATATGGCGTTGAAACCCTCCTCACCACCCTCCTCAATACCATAATCTCAGGAATTGATAACTTTTGACAAGATTTTGCCCTTTATGGATATCGCAGCAGCTTTTGACTCCGTGAACCATGAGATACTCATGGAACGTCTCGTGGAAAAGGGAATACAGGGCACAGCCCTAAACTGGTGCGAATCCTACCTGTCTAACAGATGGCAACACGTGAGGACCGGCACCACAACCTTGGAGCCATTTCTACAAAAACAGGGTGTACCGCAAGGATCCTCGCTATCGGCTTTAATGTTAAGACATAAGAACATAAGACATGCCATACTGGGTCAGACCGAGGTCCATCAAGCCCAGTATCCTGTTTCCAACAGTGGCCAATCTAGGTCATACGTACCTAGCAATATCCCCAAAAGACACAGGTTCCTCAATGCTTGTACTGGGTCAAGCATTGATATCCTGGGTCCCTTTTTAATAGTGGTTTATGGACCTTTCCTCCAGGAACTTGTCCAAACCTTTTTTAAACCCAGCTATACTAACAGCCCTTACTACATCCTCCGGTAACAGATTCCAGAGTTTGATTACACGTTGAGTGAAAAAATATTTTCTCTTATTTGTCTTAAATAGTTTACCCTGTAGCTTCATTACATGTCCCCTAGTCTTTATATATTCTGATAGCGTAAACAATTGATCCACGTTTATCCGTTCAACTCCATTCATTAATTTATAGACCTCTATCATATCTCCCCTCAGCCGTCTCTTTTCCAGGTTAAAGAGCCCTAACCTTTTTAGCCTCTCTTTATAGGAGTAGCCTTCCATCCCCTTCACCAATTTGGTGGCTCTTCTCTGTACTTTTTCTAATAACGCTATGTCCTTTTTAAGATACGGTGACCAGAATTGCACACAATATTCAAGGTGCGGTCGTACCATGGAGCGATACAGAGGCATTATAATATCCTTTGTTTTATTCTCCATCCCTTTCCTTATGATACCTAGCATTCTATTTGTTTAACATCTACATGCAGCCCATCTGAGCCCTGATCAGATCATTCAACGTCACCTGTATAGCATACGCAGGCGATATTCTTCTACACATGCCATTTGCGACTGACCAGCCAGATTTCTCCCCACTACCAAGCTGTTTTGACGCGGTTGCGGAATGGCTCCATACGCAAAATCTATGAATCAACCATAACAAGACAGACGTCCTCTTCATTACAAGGAACCAAGACTTCATTCCCCCTCTCACTAAAAGTGAAGAATGCAGAGGTGTTAGCCAAACCTACAATCCGCTACCTAGGTATCACCTTGGACCAATGGCTGGACATGAAAACCCAGATAAGTAACACAGTAAAGACAATATACCATAAAATACAGACGCTACGGCATCTACACACACTACTTGATCCCACCGACTTTCAAACAATCTACCAAGCCCTAGTAATCCCACACTTCGATTACGCTAACGTAATCCTATATGGACTACCACAAGCAACGCTAAACCCGCTCCAGCTTGCAATGAACGCAGCTGCAAGAGTCCTATACGGAGTACCAAGGATAGACCACATCACACCAATTCTGAAGAAACTCCACTGGTTGCCTATACATGCCAGGCTTCATTACAAGCTCTTAGTTATGACCTTCAAAGCCTTAAACAATCAGCCCCCCACATCCATCAGCGAGCTAATCCACGTTACACCCCCTAACAGAACCCGAAGATCCACAGCGGCGAACACCCTGATAGTCCCAAAAGAAGCAACGAAATGCAAAAAGGCAACATCCAACAGGGCCTTAATGATCTGTGCTCCTAGAGCTTGGAATGCCCTCCCTACAGACATGCGAGTTATCACTAACCTGACTCAATTCAGGAAGGCACTTAAGCACCATCTGTTCATAAGACACTACCCGGAAACCAGCTGTAGAAATCAGGCAGCGAGCGCTCTCCCCAGTCACCTTGAGCCCCCCAATAACACACCCAGCACGAAAACGGGCAGCCAGCCCCTCCTGTCCAGTCCCGAATAGGCTATAGTTGGAAAGTATAATCATTAGTGTAAATAATTTGTAGAAAGTTACCCCAGTTATTGTCCAAGTTTTAGCTCCTGTTCACTGTAAATACAATGCAGCCCGACTGCATTGTATAGGGTTCTGTTAAATGTACACCGCACTGATATGAATAGCGCGGTATAGAAGAGACATTAAATAAATAAATACTTCGAATGGACTCTTCCTTATCGTCACTCCAGTCCAGTCCCTTTACTTCAGGGTTACGCAACCCTTCCAGCAGCTTGGAGGCTGAGCCCAACCTTTTTGGGGTGGAGCGGTATATCTACCACTGGTGCCACCCACCAACTCCAGTATTCTCAGCCTCCAAGCAGCTGGAGGGTTCCGTAAGCCTAGGGCTTACTGGAGTCCTATTTCCTTTTAAATCCGTTTTAATTTAATTTAATTTAATCTTTACTAATTGACTTAGTCATCCTTATTTTTGTTAGGAATCTTACCTTTATTTGATTTCCTCTCCTTTTAGCAAGAGTATTCCTTCTCTCCTATTCCCCCCCCCCCCCCCCCACAGCCCGGCCCGGGTGCTGGAAGTGATTTCCTGCAGGTCTTGCAGCAGCGAGGAGGAACGACCAGAGCTCCTCTCACTGCCGGTGCTGCATGTTCCTCGGCCTGCCTGCCTCGAGTCCTGTCCGTCCTCGCGCCGAAGCCCCGCTGGCGGCTGAGCGCTGGAGGACGCACCGTACACGTGGGAGAGGGTAAAATTCCTCCTCAGCCCCCTTCTCCTTCTTACGGCGGCGCGCTAAAAGACAGCGGCGGGTAGAGAAGCGCAGGGGGTAGCGCGCGGCCCAGGATCGTTCGGGCCTCAGTCCCCTCCCTTCCCTTCACCTCCGGAGCGTGTGGGGCAGCACAGAGACCAGTGTGTGCAGGCTACTCGACTAAGGGCTCCACGTGGTCGCGGCCTAGCACGTGTTGAGCCCCCTACGGAGATCGCGGTCTCGGGCCTGAGAGAAGCTCCTAAACCGCAAGTATACAGCTTAGGCTGAAATAAATTTGGAGAAGGTTTTCTGCTAAAGGTTATTTTAGCATTTATTGGGAAAATTAAGGGGAAAGTCTTTAACTGTGCCTCCTGTTCCCGGAGAACGTTTCAGAGCCTAGCATTGTAGTGGGGGGCTTTTAATTGCCTAATTTTATTTTTGTTTGTTGTTTTATTTACTTCATTAAGTGGTTTATTTAAAATTAATAATCTGTTGGGGGGGCAAGTCGGTGTGCACTTATAGAGATTTCTCTGAGGAGCATGACGGGCAAACCGAGGTGTCCCTCTTGTGGCACTAGGAGGGGTACTGCATCTGAGGCAGGGGTCTGCAGGGGCTGCGCTGCAGTTGCTTCCTCTGTAGAGCAGGAAATCAGCCTAGCCATGTCCCAGGCCTCGCAGGTGTCCTCGGATCCCTCGGAGGGGGAAGTAATGTCCCAGTTATCCCTTCCCTCTCGCTCTGAGACTCCTCTTCCCCCTATTCCTCCCTCCTCCCTTCCCGCAGAAGAAGGGGGAGTCGGGGATTTCTTCTCTCCTGATTTTGTGCTCCTTCTACACCAAGCCTATTGTTTGCGTAAGAAGGGTCTGGTGCCAGGAGAAGCGGGGTCTGCGGCCGAAGGCAAACTAGTCAGACCCTTGAGGCCTAGCGCTCAGGACCCTGGGATACCCTCAAAGCGCCCCAGACTGGTAATGGAGGAGCCCCTCTCTTCTCTTTCCCAGGACATTCCGGAAGAGGAAGTCTCCGAAAAGGAGGAGGAGGAAGAAGAGGAACTGGAGGAAGGGGAGATCCCTGAGGAGGACCACTCCCGCATAATCAGAGTTTTTCGGCGGGAGGAGCTCCCCGCCTTAATAAACGATTCCCTGAAAGCTCTCAACGTGGCTCCGGACACCCCCGCAGAGGAGGAGGCCTTAGAGGATCCCCTGATCCAGGCCATCAGGAGGTCCCAGAAGGTCTTTCCTGTCCACAGAGTGGTACGTCAGATGATTCAGGAGGAATGGGACCAACCAGAGTCGGCCTTAAGAGGGATCCGGGCCATGTCTCGTCTCTACCCCCTCCCAGAAGCAGACAAAGAACTCCTAAAGTCCCCCAGGGTGGATGCGGCGGTCTCGGCAGTGACAAAGAAAACTACCATCCCAGTAGAGGGCAGCGCGGCATTGAGGGATGCCCAGGACAGAAGATTAGACACGCTCCTCAAGCAAGCCTTCGATGTGAGCGCTCTGGCCCTACAGGCTTCAGTTTCTGGGGCTTGGGTGGCTCGAGCCTGTTTGAGGTGGTCTCAACAGCTCCAGGCAGAAGAGGGCTCCTCTGAAGGGGTTCTAGCCAACGCGGCGAGGTTGGAATCAGGTACGGCATTCTTGGCGGATAGCCAGTATGACCTCATTCGGAGCTTGGCAAAGAACATGGCCTCAGTGGTGGCAGCTAGACGCTATTTGTGGCTTCGGAGCTGGTCGGCTGATTCCTCCTCCAAAGCTCGCCTGAGTCGCCTTCCCTTTAAAGGGAAACTATTATTCGGTGAGGACCTGGACAAGTTAGTAAAGGACCTAGGAGAGTCCAAGGGTGGCAGGCTTCCGGAGGACAGGCCCAAGCAAACGCGTCCCTCAGGCCCGGCCCAGAACCAACCTAGAGAACCCCGGAGGTTTCGCTCGGCCAGACCTAACCCCTTTCTCAGGGGTCGTTCTAACGCTAGGGGTCAAGGATTCCGGGGGTTTCGGGGCAGAGGTTTCTCGGCCTCTTCCTCCTTCGCTTCGGCCCCCAGAAAACAACAATGAAATACCGGGGGCCCAGGTGGGCGGACTGCTGATAGGCGGTCGCCTGAGGCAATTTCTTCCCGCCTGGTCCCGGGTCACGTCCGATCAGTGGGTCCTGGAAGTGATTCGAGAGGGTTACGCCCTCGAATTTGCAAAGCAAATAGTTCCAGCCTTTGTTCAGTCCCCCTGCGGCTCCTCAACAAAAAGAGAAGCCATAGAATCGACTCTTGCCCGCCTCATAGAGCTGGGGGCCGTGGTCCCAGTTCCTCCAGACCAATGCGGTACGGGTCGCTACTCGATTTACTTCATCGTCCCAAAAAAGGAAGGGTCCTTTCGCCCGATCCTGGACCTAAAGCAGGTCAATCGCTGTCTCAAGGTTCCTCACTTCCGGATGGAAACTCTGCGAGCAGTCATAGCAGCCGTGAGAGCTGGAGAGTTCCTAACGTCGCTGGATCTGACAGAGGCATACTTGCATATCCCGATCAGAAGGTCCCATCAGCAGTTTCTCAGATTTGCCGTGCCACGATGGCATTTTCAATTTCAGGCACTACCCTTCGGACTAGCGACGGCACCAAGAACTTTCACCAAGGTGATGGTGGTGGTAGTGGCCGTCCTACGAAAAAAGGGAATCTTAGTGCACCCTTATTTGGACGACTGGCTGATCCGGGCAAAATCAGAAGAGGAGAGTCGCCAAGCGACAGCCAAAGTAGTTCAAGTTCTGGAGGAGCTAGGTTGGGTCATCAATCGCGCGAAGAGCAGTTTGGTTCCATCCCAAGAACTCGAATATCTCGGAGCGAGATTCCACACAGGCAAGGGCAGGGTCTTCCTGTCCAGCACAAGGATAAAAGCCCTAAGAACCCTAGTCTCGCAGTTCATGGCCAGGCGGCTCCCTTCAGCGCGGCATTACCTTCAATTGCTGGGAACCATGGCGGCAGCAATAGAAGTAGTCCCATGGGCCAGAGCTCACATGCGCCCGTTACAGCGGTCGCTGCTTCGGCGGTGGTCTCCCCAACAGCACCCCTTGTCCCGGCAGCTTCCCTGCGCGCCTTGAACCAAGCACTCCCTCCTCTGGTGGAGGTGCCCAAAGAATCTGAGTCACGGAATGCCCCTCGAATCTCCTCAGTGGATGCTGTTGACGACAGACGCCAGTCTGACAGGCTGGGGAGCTCACTTCGAGGATCAGTTTGTCCAGGGGCGTTGGACGGCGCTGGAATCCCTATGGCCTATCAACCGCCTAGAATTGAGGACCGTCGCTCTGGCCCTCAAGGCACTTCAGTTCTCAGTACTAGGAAAACCGATTCGCGTTCTCTCCGACAATGTCACCGCAGTGGCATACATCAATCACCAGGGCGGCACCAGCAGTCCGACCTTAGAAAAGGAAGCGGACGCCCTGTTCAAGTGGGCAGAGGTTCGTCTGGAAGCACTCTCGGCTCAGCACGTGGCCGGCACGGACAACATCATGGCCGATTACCTCAGCAGGTACAAGATAGACCACGGCGAGTGGGAACTACACCAGGAGGTCTTCGACCAGATAGTAGCTCTTTGGGGGCCTCCAGTTATGGACCTCATGGCGTGGTTCGCGTCCGCCAAGGTAAGCAGATTCTTCAGTCGGCGGAAGGAAAGGATGTCGGAAGGCCTGGACGCCCTGTCCCAGAAATGGCCCTCGGAGGGGCACCTTTATGTCTTCCCGCCTTGGGTCCTAATCGGGAAGGTCCTCCAACGGGTGGAAGCTCACCGGGGTCTAGTAATTCTTATTGCCCCGGACTGGCCCCGTCGTCCCTGGTATGGGGATCTGGTAAGGATGATCGCCGACCGGCCATGGCGCCTTCCCGCCAGGAAGGATCTTCTGAGGCAAGGGCCGGTCCAGATGCCACACGTGGATCGATTCTCACTTACGGCTTGGCTATTGAAAGGGCGCGGCTCCTGAAGCGTGGCTATTCGCCAGCAGTTATTACGACCATGTTGAGTGCAAGGAAGCGCTCCACCTGTGTCTCCTATGTAAGAGTCTGGCGTATCTTTGAGGCATGGTGTGCGGAACGCCAGAAGAACCCCCTGTCAGCTTCGATTCCAGAGGTGCTGGAATTTCTGCAAGCGGGGCTCGACAAGGGTTTAGCCCACAGCTCCTTGCGAGTGCAACTGGCGGCCATCGCTTGCTATAGGGGCAAGGTGGGCGGAAAAGCTTTGGGAACTCATGCGGACGTTGGTAGGTTCTTGAAAGCGGTCAGAAGGCTCCGCCCGCAACGAAGATCGGTCATCCCTCCTTGGGACCTCAACCTAGTACTAAATGCCCTAGTCGCGGGTCCTTTTGAACCATTGAAGAAGGCCTCATTGAAGGATCTGACGCTAAAGACTGTGTTCCTAGTGGCCATTTGCTCAGCTAGACGAGTTTCCGAGTTACAAGCCCTGTCTTCTCGGCCTCCCTTTCTATCGTTTCTCAAGGATAAGGTAGTCTTTCGGACGGTCCCTTCATTTTTGCCTAAGGTGATCTCCCCCTTTCATGTCAACCAATCCATCTCTCTCCTGTCTCTCTCGCCCGGGGAACCAGGAGGGGGAGATGGTAGGCTCCATCTGCTCGACGTCCCCAGAGCCTTGAAGCGTTACCTCTCCCGCACGGCGCCCTTCCGGAAATCCGAACGACTCTTCGTGCAGTTCGGAGGGCCCCACAAGGGAGAAGCGGCGGCCAAGGCCTCAATTTCCAGATGGATCAGGGAGGCGATTGCCTCCGCCTATATCCTCAGGGGGAAGCAAGTCCCAGGAGGTTTGCGCGCTCACTCCACTCGAGCACAGGCTACCTCTTGGGCGGAGTTCAGCCTAGTCCCTCCTATGGATATCTGTAGGGCAGCGACTTGGTCCTCTCTGCACTCTTTCACCAAACACTACAGGTTAGACGTGCAGAGCTCGACAGACTCCAGGTTTGCGCATGCAGTGCTACGTTCCGGAATGGCAAATCCCGCCTGAGCTAGTACTGCTCTGATACTTCCCTGACACCATTCTACAAAGGCAACTTATAAACAAACTGAGCACCCTAGGGGATGAACTCTAAAGTTACTGATTGGGTTAGAAATTGTTTGAGTGGGAGGAGACAAAGGGTATAGGTAAATGGAGCTCACTCTGAGGAGGAGGTGGTTACCGGTTACCTGTGGTGTGCCGCAGGGATCTGGCCTTGGTCCGATTCTGTTGAACATCTTTTTTAGTGATATTGTGGAAGGACTGTCTGATAAGGTTTGCTTGTTTGCGGATGATACAAAAATCTGCAATTGAGTAGACACATAGGAAGGAGTCAATAACATAAAGGATCTAGCTAAGCTTGAAGAATGGTCTAGAATTTGGCAACTGAAATTTAATGCTAAAAAATGCAGGGTCATGCATTTAGGCTGCAAAAATCCAAATGAGCTGTATAGTGTAGGGGGTGAGGTACTTCCGTCCACAAAAGAAGAACGGGACCTTAGCATAATTGTGTCAGATGATCTTAAAGTAGCTAAATAGGTAGAAAAGGTGACTGCGAAAGCCAGGAGAATGCTTGGGTGTATAGGGAGAGGAATGGCCAGCAGAAAAAAGGAGGTGATAATGTCTCTGTATAAGTCTGTGGTGTGACCCCATTTGGAGTATTGTGTGCAGTTCTTGAGTCCTCACCATCAAAAGGATATAAGCAGGTTGGAGTTGGTGCAGAGGGTGGCTACTAAAATGGTTAGAGGTCTTTGTTATGAAGCATATGAGGACAGACTTTTAAAGAACTTAATATGTATACTTTAGAGGAAAGGCGGGATGGGGCAATATGATAGACCTTTAAATACCTTCATGGCATAAATGCACAGGAGAGTCTTTCAATTGAAGACAAGCTCTGCTATGAGGGGACATAGAATGAGAATGAAAGGAGATAGACTCGGGAGTAATATGCAGAAATATTTCTTCATGGAAAGAGTGGTAGATGCATGGAATAGTCTCCTATTGTAGGTGGTGAACACGAGGGCAGTATCTGAATTCAAAAAATATGGAACAAACTGAGGATCTCTAAAGGTAAAAAGGGGTCTATTGTAGTTGATATGGAAGGGCAGACTAGATAGCCAATGTGGTCATTTTCTGCCATCATGATTCTGTGTTTCTAAGAGACGGTCACTGCTCATTAGGTCCTGCTCTTCTTTTATGGACAGAAGTACTTCACTTCTATACTGTACAGTTCACTGGGATTTTTACAGCCCAGATACATGACCCAACATTTGTTTAGCATTAAATCTCTGTTTCCAATTTCTCAACCATTTTTCAAACGTCGCTAGATCTTTCCTTATGCTATCTACACCTTCCTGGGTGTCTATTGCATATTCTGGTATCATCCACATAGAGGCAAACTTTACCTGACAGCCCTTCTGTAATATTTACAAAAAATGATGATGAATTGGACCAAGGACCAATCCTTGGGGTGTACTACTGGTAATATCTTTATCCTCTGAGAGAGCTCCATTTACTATTACTCTCTGCCACTCAACCAATTTCTAACCCAGTCAGTCACTTTAGAGTTCATCCCTAGGCACTGAATTTATAAGTTGTCTGTGTGGAACCGTGTCAAATGCTTTGCTGAAATCTAAGTACACCACATCTGGCACTCTCCCTCCATCCAACACTCTCCAGAGACACTGTCAAAGAAATTAATTGGATTTTTCTGACAAGACCTGCCTCGAATAAAATTGTGCTGCTTTAGATCCTTCACTTCATTGGATTCCAGAAACCTTACTATCCTCTTTTTAGCAACGTTTCCATTTATTAACTTGCTACAGAGGTCAGACTAACCAGCCTGTAGTCCCAATCTCCTCCTTGCTTCTGATTTTGTAGCCTTCTCCAGTCCTTCAGGACTACACCTGACTCTGAAGATTGAAAAAGTCAGACAATGGAACTGCCAGAACTTCCCTAAGTTCCTTCAATGTCCTTGGATATATCCCATCCAGCTGCATCATTTTGTCTACTTTTGATTTAGCTAGCTTCTCACGAACACAGTTTTCTGAAAGTCATCCAATATCTGCCATTTTCTGTTCCTGTTTGTGAGTTTTCTGAGATGCCATTCCTGGCCTTTCTCATCTGTGAACACCAAACAGAAATTTAAGCAGTTCAGCTTTATCCTCGTCAGCTTATACATATTTTTCCCCATCATCCTTGAGTCTGACAATACCACTTTTGCACTTCCTCCTGTTACTAACATATAAATAAAAAAAAACTGCTGCTGTCCCCCCCCCCCCCCCCCCCCCCCCACACACACAATTTTACTGCATTGGCTGTCTTTTTTTCTGTTGCATATTTTGCTTTACTGACTACATTTCCAGCTTTCCTGGCTTTTCCAAATAATTAATGTTGTCTTCTTTCTGTGATCTCTTGTATTTTATGAAGATCACCCTCTTTCCTTTTCAGCTACTACTTTTGAGAACCACAGTGGCCTCATTTTCCTTTTATATTTATTTACTTTCCCAACAGCAGGGTTTCTAACCTTTAATATCTTCTTTCAGTTTTGTCCGCTGCTTTTCTACATCCCCCAACTGCTCCTATCCTCCTAATGACTCCTTGAGGTATTTCCCCCCATCTTGACAGTTTTCCTAAAGTCCAAGACCCTTGTTTTTGAATGAGCTATCTCCACACGTGTCCTAATACTGAATCATACCATTCAGTGATAGCTGGATGTGAGATTAACACCCACTGTAACATCAGAAACAATGTGCTCATTCATAAACGCAAGGTCTAATATTGCCACCTCCCATGTGGGTTTTGTTACCAGCTGTCAGAATAGTTTTCCCTGTAGAGAATCCAGGATCTTACTTCTAGATAACACCACAACAGAGATGTTGCCAATCAATAGCACTTCTTCTTTCATAGCAATATTGTGAATGTCTTCATTTTCTTTATAACAAATGAAAATGGATGTTCATTCCCTCCTTCCAAATTAATACACAGTGCTACCTTCTTACCTCATAAGCCTCCTATGGTGTTGCTTTAATATTTTTTTTACATATGCCATTCCTTCTCACTTTCTTTCTACCCTGTCTTGCCTGAATAAATTTATAGCCATTATAGTTATATCCCAGCCATGGTTTTCCATGAACGAAGTCTCTGTGACCACCACTAAATCCAAATCAGCCTCTTCCATTAGAGTCTCTAGATCCAAAATCTTATTTCCTCTACTATGGGCATTAGCACACACTACTTTTAAGATGTTGCTCTCATAGTGGGCATCAACAATGTACAGATCAACTTCTTGAGTCAGAAAACCTTGGATCCCAGTGAGTGGGAGCTATGCCCTTGTGCATTTGACCTCATCATGTGGAGGTGAGACATGCCAGTGTTCGATCTGATGACCACCCATGGGAATGCCAAAGTCATAAACTTTTTCAGCCACAGGTAGGGACTTAAGAGGGGATTCTTTTGTATCTTTCCCCTGTAGTCCTGATCTCATGAGTCTGTTGGTGGGGTCCCCCTCTATTGCTACCTCAGGAAAGAGGGTCCCCTGGTCATGGTGGATTCCTATACTCTTCTTGCTTATGGCCTGGCCCTTGAGAGAGGGGTAAGCAGGTTAAGAAAGTGGAGTGGTAGTTGACACTCTTCTTAAGGCTTGGAGAGCCTCTACATCCTTGGCATATATATGGGTCTAGAGCAGTGGTGTTAACCCAGTCCCCTGGAGCCCCCAGGCCAGTCAAGTTTTCAGGATATCCATAATAAATATGGATGCGATAGATCTGTGTGCACTGCTTCCATTGTATGCAGATCTATCTCATGCATATTCATTGTGGATATCCTGAAAAATGGCTGGCCTAGGAGTCCCAGAGGACTGGGTTAAGAACCCCTCTGGTCTAGAGTATCTTCAAGAAGAGATGTTCCTCTCAGGTCCTGGATGTCAGGAAGGTGGACATAGTCATCATTTTGCCCTCTTCACAGTCAACTTCAGACCAGGGTTTTAGCTCCACACTCTTAAGGTTCAGGTGGCAGCTCTTGAATGCTACTGGAGGCATGTTCTGGGAGTATCCCTAGCAGTGCACCCTTGATGTGTCCTTCCTCAAGGAGCTGAAGCAAATTGGTCCACCTGTGCATCCAATTGTACTGCAGTGGAGTCTTTCTCTGGTGTTTGAAGGCACTGGAAAGGGATCCCCTCTTTGAGCCCCCTTTGGATGACCTCTCTCAACGATTTGACCCTTAAGGTGGTATTTCTGGTGGCTGTTGCATCTGCCAGGAACCACCTGGAAGACAACTCCTACAGCTTGGGGAGCCCTGCTGCATTCTCAGTATCAATGCCTAAGGCAGAGTCAGGTATGGTAAGGGAGCCAAAACTTTGTATAGAGTTTGAGTTTTTCAGTTTTGATTTCTATTTGGGAAGCATTATACTGCACCAGCATATATGCAAGTGATGACATTACTGAAAATTGCTCTGGTCTGTCTCCACCTGCTGGCTGGAAAGCATAACCCACTTGTCTGGACTGGTCTAGCAGAATTCAAGAAAAGGAAATTAGCGAGTGTGGAATATTTCTCTATTGTAACCCTTGCATTTTAGGTATGGTGTATATAGTATCTTGAGAAATAATTGAAAATAAGCCAACTGTATGTTGTCATAATATTTTAATAGTATGTTCAAAGGTATACAGCAAAATAAAAAATGTATGCACAACTTAGATGTAGTAATTTCTGAGAGAAAAGTCAAAATATGAGCTGGACAGGATTAATGGCACCCTTCACTAATATTTGGTTGCACAACCCTTTGCAGTAATGACAGCCTCCAAACATTTTTTGTAGCCACCTATAAGTTTCATAAATCTGTCTGCTTGTAGTGTCTCCCACTCTTCAACTGCGATTTGTTTCACCTCATGAATGTTTCCAGGATTCCTTTTACCAGTGGCAGATTTCAGCTCTTTTCAAAGGTTCTTGATTGAATTGAGATCAAGACTCACTGCTAGTCAGTTTAAAATAGTCCATTTGTTCCTTTTTAACCATTCTTTTGTACTTTAGGGTATATGTTTTGGGACATTGTTCCTATGACCTTCAACGCAGACCTAGCTTCCTGACACTAAGAAGCACATTTAACTCCAGAATGCCTTGGGTGTAGTCCTCTGACTTCATGATTCTTTTAATACGTTCCAGTCCTCCAGTTCCTGAGGCAGCAAAAGAGCCTCTCAACATGTAATCTCCACCATGTTTAACTGTAGGAAGGGTGGTTTTTTTTTTCTTATAAGCTTCATTTCTTTGCCTGTAAATGTATCGCTGGTCTGCATTGCCAAGGAGCTCAAGTTTGATTTCATCTGTCCACAGAACATTTTTCCAGAAGGATTATGATTTCTCAAGGTGGGTTTGGGCAAAGATCAGGCATGCCTTTTTATGTCTGTTTTTGAGTGGTGGGGTCCTCCTTGGCCTTTGCCCATGAAGTCCTTCTTTGTTTAGTGCACGGCATATGATGTGGGTTGAAACCACTACTCCAGATTACTCCAGATCAGCCTTAAGCTCTTTGGATATTGTACATGGTGTTTTTCCAACAGGTCACATTAACCTTCAAAGGCTTCTTGAATTAATTTTCCTCTTCCTACCATGTCCTGGGAGGTTCTCAACAGTTCCATGAACAGAAAACTTCTTAACATCATGAACTTTTAGACACATGAATCCCAAGGTCTTTGGAGTTGGCCTTGTACCCCTTTGCTGTTTGGTGATATTGGCTTTTCTGATGGTCTGAGGCAGCTCTCTTGTCTTTACCATTGTGAATATGAAGCAGGGAATGGATGTGGCCATTTTAAACATTAGAGACAATCTTTCATTGGTTGATTCAAGTCATGTGAGTACTGGCGATCACAAGTGCGTCTGATTTTACTGCAACGGGAATGTGGTTCTTCTGTTCAAATGGATTGGAACTCTTTATAAGGCTGCCAATAATCATGTCCTAGCAATGTCCCAGTTTGTACTATTTCCTTTTTTAATTAGTCTTGTTTTAGTTGATTTTTTTGTGTGTCAAATGTGTGCATATATTGTCCAAAGCTTTTTTACTTGCTGCTACTTTTTAGGAGATATTGAACATTAAGGGGATGAACTGCTAGGGTGCCAATAATGTTGACCACAACTGTACTTCAGTTAGCAGATGTCTGATGGTTTCTTCAATTAGGCCACATTAGGCAATCACATAGGTCTTGCAGCCACTTCAGCATTAGCAGGGATGTGGTTTCAAGATACCACATAGGAACATACTGTATTGTTTCATTAGAAAAACTGAAGGAAGTTTGTGTATGTTAAATTCTTTTTATAGGCAATCCCTATGAAACCCACTGTAAGTTCCACTCCTACTCCAACCATTGTACGCCCAGGATCACTGCCACTACACTTAGGATATGACCCACTACCACCCACCCTTCCATCTCCGACTTCTGTCATCACCCAAGCACCACCTTCAAACAGACAGCTCGGGTAAGTCATGAGCCCACCATTTTGATGGGATGAGCACTGCTAGATCCACTGCGGTGCTTAACATGTAGTAGTAGTTACATAGTACTGCCTGTGGCTGAAAGTGCTGTTGATAGAGAGCCCAGGCAAGTAGTGCACTATCTCCAGGAACAAGCAGGAATGTAGTCTTCACATATGGGTATTGTCGGCACCGACGGAGCCTGCGCGGGAACGCTCCCCAGCGTCCAATAGGAACGCTTTTGGGAGCATCCCTCAGCACATGCACGCTGCCTTCCCGCCTTTTCAACTGTCCCTCTTCAGTTCTTCATTTTCCGCGGAGCCGACAGGATCCATACCTTGTCATCGCAGAAAATTCCGTCTTTAAAATTGTTTTCTTGTGGTCGCGTTTGCCTCCACACGACGCTTACCGGTACTGCCGGTTCTTTTCTTTTCTTTTCTTAAAAAAACAAAAAAACAAACCTTATACTTTGAACTGTTTCTCTTCAGAAACTTTTCTCTTTTGGTGCTAGGCGCCATTTTGGGCACTAGGCCCCATATTCCTAAAACATGGAAAAACCAACTAGTGGTTTTAAAAAATGTACTAAGTGTGGCGGTACCATTTCCGTCACTGACACCCATGATTGGTGCCTTAAATGTTTAGGGCCTGAACATTCTCCATCTGAATGTCTCTCCTGTATGGGGATGACTAAAAGAGGAAGACAGAACCGGGCTGCAAAGCTCGGTACCCTCTTTTCTTCGGATGCCAGATCCATTGCATCAACATCTTCAAGGGCCTCCTCTTCCTCCCATGGATCTCAGGTAACTAAACATAAAAGCTGGTCCTCAAAGGGTAGCTCTCCTGCTAAGCATCGAGAGGCCATTGACATTGCCCTTGAGGGAACCACATCGGCAAAGCAGCCCCGACGGGAGGCTTCCAAAGCATCAATGGGGCTCCAGGATGTTCTCGAGGCCTTGACCTCGACCTCGCAAGAACTACCTGTGCCATGCTCAGGGTCCCGGCCGTTTTCACCGGTACCGACACCCAGGCATCGGCAGCGTCGATAGACCAGAGGTTCCTCGCTATGGAACGCAGCATCGCAGCTCTCCTCTCAGCTGCAGTACCGTTGGTCCAACGGGCACCGGTACCTACATCGGCACCGATGCCGGTACCTACAATGGTACAAACACCGGTACTGGTACCGACGGTACCGGCCCCGGTGGGAATTCTTCCCACGCCATCTTTGGCTGGAATCGACAGATCGGTACTGGATCAACTCGATACCAACTTCAATCGATACCGGGACCGAGCTTTGCATGAGCCTCGTGGTCAGGAATACTTTGAATCCTCCGATTCCGAAGACTCTGACAATTCTGCTGGTACTAGATCTTTTCAGGATTTTTTTCGTGATATGGCCAAGGGCCTTTCAATCACGGTGGCTCCTGAAGAGGAACCCAGAGCAAAGGAATTGGAAATTCTCCAATGTCCTAAAGCTCCAAAGGAGGCAGCCACTCTGCCTATCCATGAAATTCTGCATAACTTGATGCTCAGAATGTGGGAGACACCTTTGACTACATCTCCTCACTCTAAGAGACTTGATACTATGTATTGAGTTCCACCATGTCCTGGATTTCAAAAGACTCAGCTGCCACACCATTCAATTGTGGTGGAGTCAGCCATGTGTAGGATGAAAAGTGCAAAGAGGCATGCATCCAATCCTCCAGGTCGTGAATGCAGGACTCTGGACGCTTTTGGGCGCCAAACTTTTCAGGCTTCCATGCTTTCAGCTAGGATCAGTTCATATATACTATATATGGGAATGTTCCTCAAGGAAGTTACAGGAGACTTGGAGCTTATGAGCCCATTTCTCCCAGATGACAGGAAACAAGACTTTCTTGCTCTAGTCAAGCATTCTCAAGATGTCTCCAAGTTTGTAAATCGTGCAGCCTTTGACTGCTTTGAATGCATCAGCAGAACCTCTGCTATTGCCATTGGCGCACGACGGATTGCCTGGCTTCAGGCATCAGACTTGGGGACTTGGGTACAGGACAAGTTAGGCAACTTTCCTTGCAGAGGAGAGAATCTCTTTGGCAAGAACTGGCAGGAAAAGGCTAACGAGTTAGATGCCTACAATACTACTCTAGATAGATTGTCAAAATCTCCAGCCACTCCAGCCAAAAAGAAGCCTTATAAAAAACCCTCTTTCAGCAAAGAGAGGAAATTTTATCCTTTCTATACCCAGCAGAGTCAAACTCAGGGTCAGGTTGCCCAAAAGGGACAAACTAGACAATAAAAGAAGCCAAAAGGCCCGAGAGCCCAACCAGCTCTGCAGGTTCAGCCCCCTCAAGGGCTTTGACTCCTTCCTAGAGAGCTTAGCCTTCCTGCCTCTGAGGGGTCCCCAACCCCCCAATATCCCAGGCAGGTTATGCCATTTTGCCAACAGATGGCATCAGATAACAGCAGAAGATTGGACTCTGTCCATTGTAGGAGAGGGGGTACAAGCTCCATTTTCACAGCATGCCCCCTCCTACAATTCTAAAACAATTCAATTCTCCAACCTCCACAGACGATCTGCTAAATCACAAGGTCTCAACACTTCTTGCCCAAGGGGCAATAGAGGAGGTACCCATTCTTCAACGGGGTGCAGGGTTCTACTCCCCCTATTTTCTTATTCCAAAGAAAACAGGAGGACACAGACCCATTTTAGACCTCGGAGAATTGAACAAATGCCTGTTTCGAGAGAAGTTCAAAATGATTTCTCTAGGAACTTTTCTACCATACCTTCAAGGCCAGGATTGGCTTTGCTCTCTAGACTTAAAGGATGCATCCAGATCACAGGAAATTCTTACAATTCCTTTTCAGGGGAAAACATTTCCAGTACAGGATCCTTCCCCCAAAGCCTGAAACTCACATCCATCCGCCCACTGCTAAAGAATAACAAGCTCGACCCAGCTAAAGTCGAATCTTACAGGCCAATCTCAAGCATCCCGTTGCTCGCAAAAATCATCGAGAAGGTCGTCCTGCGACAACTACAACACCACATAGACAATGAGGCACCTTTAGACCCCGCCCAGCACGGCTTTAGGGAAGCCCATGGCATCGACACCATCCTCACAATCCTCTTCAGCAATCTAATCACTGGTCTCGATAACATCCACCAAGGATTTGTCCTCATTTTCCTAGACATAGCTGCTGCCTTTGACTCGGTGATTCACGAGACACTTCTACATCGTCTCAAAGAAAAAGGGATACAAAGCACAGCACTAGCCTAGTGCAAAACCTACCTATACAACCGATGGCAACAAGTCAGAGCTGGCTCCACGACTTCTGAACCTTTTCCTCTGAAGCAAGGCGTACCACAAGGCTCATCCCTCTCCACGCTGCTATTCAACGTCTACATGCAGCCTATCTGTACATTAATCCGCTCCTTCAACGTTCAGTGCCTTGCCTACGCCGACGATATCCTCATTTACACTCCGTTCAGGACTGAGCAACCCGACTTCTCCCCAATACAAAAATGCTTTGCAGCTATATCTGATTGGCTCCTAGCTCAAAATCTCCGAATCAACCACAATAAAACAGACGTCCTATTCATCACGAGGAACCAGAAATTCACACCTCCTTCCTCACTGCAAGTCAATGGCATGGAACTAAAAGCAAAATCCACAATTCGATACCTAGGCATTACCCTGGATCAACACCTAGATATGTCAGCCCACGTCACAAACACCACAAAAGCTATCTATTACAAGATCCGGTCACTACGCCATCTCCGCCCATTACTCGACTTCTCCGACTACCGAACCATCTTTCAAGCCTTGGTCATCCCGCACCTTGACTTTGCGAACGTCATCCTCCACGGACTTCCACAATCAACCCTGAATCCACTCCGACTTGCCATGAACTCGGCGGCAAGGGTTTTAGTCGGATCCTCAAGGTCCAACCACATAACGCCAGTCCTGAAAAACCTACACTGGCTACCGCTACCCGCTAGAATTACCTACAAGACGCTAGTTCTGGCATTTAAAGCCATCAGGAAATTACCACCCATGCCTATCAGCACTCTTCTCCATCACACACCAGCAATCAGGGCCAGGAGATCCACACAGTCGAATACACTTGAAGACCCTAAATCTTTGACAAAATGTACAAAGTTAACAGCAAGTAGAGCCTTCTCCATCTTCGCACCCATGGCCTGGAACGCCCTCCCTGCAGAAATCCGTGCCATCCCGAACTTAATGTCATTCAGAAAAGCCCTCAAACACCACTTGTTCCTTCAGCACTACCCCGATACCAAGCCTGAAAAACACACAACCTCTACATTGACCCCCCCGCCTACCACATCCCATTGAACAGCCCCCGGTCGACAATGGATAATCAACCACCACCTCCGTCCCCCCCCATCCCAAGAGCTCTCGCATCCACTACGAATCCTACATGCCCCATGTGAATACTTACTACTGTATAATTTGTATATAGTTCTCCCCAGTTCATCCAAGTTTTTGACCACCTGTTCCATGTAAACTCAATGTACCATACTGCATTGTAGTGTGTTTCTGTTCTTCTGTGAACCGCACTGATTATAATAGCGCGGTATATAAGAAATGTTAATAAATAAATAAAAGTACAGGGTTCTTCCCTTTGGTCTAGCTTCAGCACCAAGGGTATTCATGAAATGCATGGCAGTAGGAGCTGCATTTCTGCGAACCCTGGGGATATTCGTCTTCCCTTACTTAGACGACTGGCTCATTCGAGCCCCTACAGTTGCAGAGGCCAGCACTGCACTGTCTCGCACAATGCGAATCCTCCAATACTTGGGGTTGGTAATAAACTTCCCAAAATCCCAACTTGTTCCTTCCCAATGCCTGGAATTCATAGGGGCCTGTCTAGATACCAGACAGGCAAAGGCTTTCCTTCCACAGGCCCGGTGTCTTTGCATAATGCAACTAGCTTCTCAAGCAGCAGGGAAATCCTCCCTAACTGCTCGGGAGCTACTACAGTTGCTGGGACATATGGCATCCACAGTTCATGTAGTCCCATATGCTCGCCTCCACATGCGAGCAGCCAGTGGACCCTATCCACACAGTGGACACAGGCCACAGGTCTTTTATCAGACAAAATAATAAACTCTCAAAGTCTAATTTTGTCCCTCCAATGGTGGCAATCACTAGAAAATCTGGCAATGGGGTCTCCTTTTCATCAACCCCTTTTTCATTCCACCCTAACAGATGCATCACAGGTGGGTTGGGGAGCACACCTGAATCATCTCTCTACCCAGGGAACCTGGACGCCACAGGAGGCTGGTCTACACATAAACCACCTGGAATTAAGAGCAGTCTACTTAGCTCTTCGAGTATTCCACGCCCAGCTCAGCTACAAGACAGACCTAGTCCAGACGGACAATCAAGTAGCTATGTAAACAAGCAGGGCGGGACAGGCTCTCTGTCGTTATGCAACGAAGCTTTACGACTGTGGGCCCTCGCCAGAGAGTATCAAATTCACCTTCTAGTGGTATATCTTCCAGGCATTCAAAACCTTTCGGCAGACAAACTCAGTCGAGTACTGCTGCCTCACGAGTGGTCCCTCCACCTAGACCAGGTGGCAAAGATATTTCATCTTTGGGGCACTCCAGACATAGACCTCTTTGCAAGTCCACTGAATGCCAGACTTCCCCGGTTCTGTTCCAGGATTCCGGCTCACAACTGTCAGGCAAGGGATGCCTTCCTCCTTCACTGGGGTCAGGACTTCCTTTATGCCTTCCCACCCATTCCCCTCATCCCCAAAACACTCTTCAAGCTTCAGAGAGACAGGGGTCGCATGATTCTCATAGCGCCACGATGGCCACGCCAAACGTGGTTTCCCCTGCTTCTACGTCTCTCTCAAGCTGCACCTCTGGAGTTAGGGCATGCTCCAGATCTCTTTTCCCAGGAGGACAGGATGCTATGGCACCCAAATCCCCAGTCCCTGCACCTCACGGCCTGGTTGCTGAAGGCTTAGACCTCCAGGATTTCAACCCATCCCCGCAGGTAAAGGATATCCTTCAGGCTTCTAGGAAACTTTCCACAAGATCATCTTATGCCTTCAAGTGGAAACGTTTTACTATATGGTGCTCCAAGATGGGATTAAACCCCCTTGTCATACCTTTAGATTTGATACTAGAGTATCCCCGTCCCTTATCGAATTCCGGTCTAAAGACCAATTCGGTAAGAGTCCATCTCAGTGCAATTGCAGCTTCTTATAAGCCTTTGAATGGACAACCAATTCCCTCTCATCCACTCATATCCCGATTTATGAGAGGTCTTCTATTAACCAAACTTTCCATTAAGCCACCACCGGTGGCATTGGTATCTAAATCTAGTTCTCGGGCAGCTCATGAAGCCGCCTTTTGAGCCTTTAGCCACTACAACCCTTAGGTTTTTGACCTGGAAGGTCAACTTCCTGACTGCAATCACCTCTGCACGTCGCATTAGTGAACTGCAAGCTTTAGTGGCTGATCCTCCTTATACTAGGTTTCATCATGATAAGGTTGTTCTTAGAACTCATCCACACTTTATGCCAAAGGTGGTTTCACCTTTTCATTTGAATCAATCATTTTATCTTCCTGTATTTTACCCGGGGCCTCACACCTCTAATGCAGAAAGAAACCTTCATACTTTGGATTGTAAAAGAGCCTTAGCCTTTTACCTACAGAGAACACAGCAACATAGAAAGTCCTCTCAACTTTTTATAGCTTTTGACCCTTGTCATTTGGGACTTCCAGTCTCCAAAAGAACTTTATATAAATGGATTACCCATTGCATATCCTTTGCTTATGAGAGTAAGGGTCTTCCTCTTCATGGCCATGTCACAGCTCATAACGTGAGAGCCATGGCAACTTCCATGGCTAATCTCCACTCTGTGTCTATCGATGACATTCGTCGAGCAGCCACCTGGGCTTCGGTACACACCTTCACAGCCCACTACTGCCTGGATAAAGCCTCCCGTCGGGTTGCCTTCTTTGGCCAAGCTGTTCTTTAAAATCTCTTTCAGACCTAATTCAACTCCTACCAGCCAACCCTGGTGGAATGCCAGAGATCCATGGGAGGAAGTGTTCCTACCTTTCTAGAGTGGCACCTTCCTGGGGCTACCTCCCTGGCATCTTCAGCTAGGGAGTCCCCATATGTGAAGACTACATTCCTGCTTGTTCCTGGAGATAGCGAAGTTATTCACCTGTAACAGGTGATCTCCAGGAACAGCAGGAATTTAGTCTTCACAACCCACCCACCTCCCCTAGGAGTTGTCTCTCTCTCTCTCTGTCTCTTTCCTCTCTCCCTCTATCCTTTCACTCAGCTACAAACTTAACTGAAGAGGGACAGTTGGAAAGGCGGGAAGACAGCGCGCACGTGCTGAGGAATGCTCCCAAAAGCGTTCCTATTGGACACTGGGGAGCGTTCCCACGCAGGCTCCGTCAGTGCCGACGATACCCATATGTGAAGACTAAATTCCTGCTGTTCCCGGAGATCACCTGTTACAGGTGAGTAACTATGCTTTGTCAGCAGCAGCTAGTGGCTAGAGGAGAAAGCAGTATTGGCAGTAGCCCTGTCCCTGACAGTCCTGTCAGTTATTTGCTATCTGTTTGCAAGCAAATATTGGGAATGTTGAGAGGCAGGGCATAGTGGTTCTCTGATCTGAACCAGGTTGGAAAAGTAAGAGGGAAAGAGAAAAATAAGGTGTCATATGTGTTAAACCTCTTAGTAGCCATGTTCTTTATTAGTCAAAGTAACATAGAAACGGAATTGAACCTCTCTGAAAAAGAAAAGTGATTTGAAATAAAACCATCTGTGTAGAATATAACCAGAAAACTTTAAATGTGAAAACTCAGTCCAGCAGCCTTAACTGTGTGAATGGATTTCAATGTAGGTTATGTCCAGCAGGAAACAGATGGCATTCTCACGGAAATGTTTTACAAAAAGCTAAAGAAGAAATACATGTGGTAATTTTCATTAGGCTGTCTTGCCAGGATGCTGCTTCTATGTTGAATCTGTCTCCCCTCAAGAACAGACATAGCTGTTTTCCTGCCCTTCTGAAGCAGTACTTCATCACTACCTCTGTTTCCTAAAAGCTTGTTTATTGTTCGTCGTCTTATATGCCTTCCTGCTCCTGGATGCTTCATTCTTCTCAGTCTTTCAAGGTCGCAGCTGTCCAGCACCCCCGCTGCTTTTTGCCCTTCCTTCATAAATTAAGCATGGTAACTTTGGCTGGGAGAGGGATCAGATAGGGGGTGACATTGGGATCCCAGTTCTTCATTAGTAACATTTAGGTATTTGCTTGCTTCCTTCTCTCAGTAGCTTGTGAAGTTGCACTTTTCCATCTACAAGTAGAATTGAATGAGACACACAAGTGGGTGATGTCATCCGATGGTGCTGGGATGGAACTGCTCTCCCAAAACTCAGAACTTAATGTAAAGTTCTGAGCATGTATGGGTCCTTCCTATGTGCAATTGTCTCCTCAGCTCTTCAGTTTTTGAATCTGCTCTGCCAAATGAACATATAAGAACATAAGAAATGCTATAGTAGGTCAGACCAAGGTCCATCAAGCCCTGTATCCTGTTTCCAACAGTGGCCAATCCAGGTCACAAGTACCTGGCAGGTATCAAAAAGGCACAAAGCTCTCACAAAATGTTTTCTATGTTCAGTGCTCCAATGGAAATATTTGTTTTTTGACCTTTATTCTTTTGTATTTGTTGTTTTGTTCAGTTTTATTTGGAATGTTTTGCTTTAGTTTCTTGATAATGTGGGCAAGGATGAAATGTCAACATGCTAGAGCATTCTATAGCAGAGAGCTTCACCCACTCGGCCTTAGATGTCTGTACTCAAGTCATGTTTCTTATCACTGTATGTTTTGCACAGTTGTATCTGTCGCCTACCACAGGGTCTGTATGACTGAACTGTTGTCTTGAATAGCTCAGTTTCTCTCTGCTGAGACATAATTTGACAGGGCCCACAAGCTGCACAGAGATCTACTGTCTTGGTGCTATTAGAGAGACCCTCTTTTTGTACAGTGGCCGGAGAGATCCGAACACTCGAGCAAGATATTTATTTATTAATTTAACCAGTTTTGTATGCCACCTTATCCTTCAATCAAAGTGGTTGACAAGACAACAAAGGCTTACATATTGAGGGTATGGGAAAACAAGAACGATACATTACAATATAAATACAAAACAAAACAGTATGTTATAATACTATATCATAGTGAAATTAAATATGCATAATGGTTAATTTAAGTTATTTCACCAAATGATTCTATAAATAAGTAAGCCTTTAAAGATTTGTGACAGTCCTTAAGGTCTTCCTGAGTTCTTAAGTCTTCAGGAATAGAATTCCATAACTCTGGTGCCATAAAGGAAAACGCTCTTTTAGAAGGCATTTGTTTTAATTTGTTGAAGTTCAAAGGAGTATTAAGTTTATTGATATTTTGAGATCGTCTTGGTCTTATGCTCTTGTCTTTTGAAATAATAGATTGTAGAATATCCGCTGAGGATTGGTGAAAATCTTTGAAAATAGTCATTAGGTTTTTATATTTTGCCCTTGCAGTTACCGGAAGGAAATGTAACTGTTTGAGGAAGGAGTTGTGTTCAGATTTTGTAGAGCCAGTTATAATACGCGCAGTGGTGTTCTGAACTAATTGGAGAGGATGGATAGAGTGTTTAGGAAGACCTTGATACAAGATGTTTCCAAAATCAAGTAGAGGTGTTATGACTGCCTGACATACCGTGCAAAAGTGATTTGTATTTAGTATTGGTTTTAGTTGTCTTATAACAGAAACACCTCAGCTTGAGCTCCCCTGCCAGGGTTGAGTTCGCCAGCACCAGACAACGGACACTATCAACCACCGTGGACCACAGGTAACTAACAGCTTGCACCACATTAAAAGCACCTAACATTGTAAGACTGAAGTACTGAGCAGGGACCACAAGAAAAATACTCACAGGCAAACCGCCGCTACAACTACCGAAACAAAAACCTATGTAAATCGGCCCAAACCACAAAGAAACCAACAAAGGAACACAAACTAACATATAAAGCTGTATCATTAGGAAACCAATTGGTTTTGAATACCCAGAACAATGGAAATTATTAATGCCATACTCTTATTTTGTCTGTGCCTAACAATATCTACCTGCACATGCAATGCAAACCCGACTAACCAATTTACCTACACTTGGCAACCCATATATCCTTACACACTATTCATGATGCCAGCATACGTGGTATACAACATACATTACCCCACCCACAGTAGCACTGTGCCACAACCAAACTGAGTATTAGCCATCAAACACCGTAACAAGCCACGCAATCACCTTAACCCAAAACCAAAGGAAACGCACCAGCGACTAACCATATCAAAAACACACACAAACCCACTACCCAACAATATTCCCCAAACCGCATACACTTGTATACTAATAAATGCCAGATCAGTAAGAAACAAAATTCACGTTATGCATAATCTCATCACTGATGAAAAAACAGACATCCTTTGCATCACAGAAACATGGCTCACAGACACAGACCCCATCCTACTCAACCAATTAAGCAAACCAGGCTATAAGATATTCAATTGTCCACGAGCCAGTGGAAGGGGAGGATGAGTTCTAATTGTTGCCAAGGACTCGCTACACCTAACCAACACATCGCAAAACACAGTCGACGGAATAGAGATACTCAAGCTAGAAAGTAAAACACTAATAATTTGCCTCATCTACAGACCCCCCACTTCACACCCGAAACCCTGGCTGCCGCACTAGAGACAATTTCTACATCAACAATCAAAAAATACCAAATCATACTAGGGGACCTCAACCTAACATCAGCACCACCAATGCATGCAAGTACATTCCTAGAAGCTATGGACCAACTAGGATTCAAACAAATACAAGATGCCACACATAACAAAGGAAACATTCTAGACATGGTATTTATACCCAAGAAAGACCAGCAAGATGGAGACACCGAACAAACACCACAAATAACTCAAGTTCCATGGTCCGACCACCACCTGATAAAATTCACCATATACTTACCCACCAAACCTAGCAAACCCCCAACGGGATCATGGACGCAACCCGGAAGGAAGTTCCAAAAATTCAACAAAGAAGCACTAATAAACTCCATCACAACTCACTTAAATACTGACAACACTGACCTAGAAACCCTAATCAACCAATGGAACGAAGGGATCGAATCAATCTCAGAACTAAAGACAAAAACACTAAACAATGCAAAAACTAAAAAGAAAACCAAAACCAAACTAAACAAAATGAAGAAAGACCTAAGGAAACTAGAAAAAAATGGAGACAGAAGACCCCCGAACACAAAACTGAATACTTAACGCTCCTCTCAAAATACAAAACCGAAATCAACCTTGCAAAAAAACCCCATCATACCAACGTACTCAACAAGGCACTGAACAGACCAAGAGAACTATTTTAACTTGTCAAATCCCTCACCAAAACTTCCCATGAAGATAACACCACCGACGCCATTAAAGCGCAAACATTAGCTGACCACTATGCCAGCAAACTCAACCCACCATCAACCGGACACCCCACCCTAAACTGGACCGCTGACCACCCATCTCAGCAAGACATGAACACGGACAGGAACAAGGAATGGAACGCATTCTACGAGATGGAAGACAAGCAAATAATAAACATAATCACAAACTTAAACACTACAACCTCCCCACTAGATCCCTGCCCAGCAGCCTGGCTCAAGGCAACAAAACAAGAAGTTGCCCAATACATCACACACATAGTAAACCAATCACTCCAGCAAGGAGTCATGCCAGCCGAACTCAAAAAATCCCTCATAAGACCCATACTAAAAAACAAAACTCTAGAAAAGGATAACCCAGCCTCTTACCGACCAATCTCAAGTATATCATTCCTAGCCAAAATTATTGAAAAAGCAGTACAGCAGCAATTACAGGACCACGTTGACACCATGAACGCACTCAATGAGCAACAATACGGATTCCGCCAACACCATGGTGCCGAAACCTTACTACTAATTCTACTAGTGATAGACTGATCAAAGGCTTGGAAGATAAAAAGAAGATGTACATTCTAATATTCATAGATATATCTGCAGCATTCAATACAGTAAACCACAGAACCCTCATCAACAGGCTGGAATCCATAGGAATAACAGGAATCCCCCTAAACTGGTTCATATCCTATATAACGGACAGAATGCAACAAGTCCAATTCAATAAGGTAAAAGTGAAGGCATCCCTCCAAACCCAGGGAATACCACAAGGCTCAGCATTGTCCTCCTTACTGTTCAACCTATACATTAAACCGGTCTGCACAATATTTCAGAAGCACAAGGTCACTTACCACATTTATGCAGACGACATTATGATCTACACCCAACTGGACTCGACCAATCCAAATTACAACCAGCTAGAGGAATGCCTTAATGAAATGCAAACCTGGCTACAGCAAAACAATATGTCCATAAACCACAAGAAAACAGAAGTAATGTACATCTCCAAAAAAACAGATTTCAACCCTCCATCAGCAATCACCATGAACAACAACACCTACAACATAAAGAATGAAATAAAATACCTAGGAGTAATATTCGACAAAAACCTAAGGATGGAGAAACATCTTCAGATGCTTAACCGGGCAATATTCCATAAACTAAGGGTCCTCCAACCTTTACGCAACATCATCGAACACTCTGATTTCAGAACAGTAGCACAAGCACTCATAGCTCCCCACCTAGACTACTGTAATGCCATTCTCCAAGGGTTGCAAAAAAAAAACCCTTAACATACTGCAAATGGCACAAAACGTCACAGCCAGGATTATCCTCAACAGAAAACTCACCGAACATATTACACCTATACTAATTGAGCTACACTGGCTTCCCATTACAGCCCGCATAAAATACAAACTATTAGTAACTGTATTCAAGCTGATACATAACATAGCACCATCCTACCTCTCCAACCTTATCACCACAAAACCCCCTAACAGAAGCAGAAGGACTCACAACTTAAACACCCTTCACGTCTCAACTAACATCTGAACTGTAAAAGTTTGCACAAGCAACAGGGCATTTACCTACTCAGCACCCACATTATGGAATCAGCTACCAAATGAACTAAGATCGAACAGCGACCTACAGGACTTTAGGAGAAAACTAAAGACCCACCTCTTCCAGGATCATTACAACTTAACATAAACAATCCAGAATGAACATAACCTCGCAACCCAAACGAACAAAAGTATTAAGAACCGATTTGTTGTAACCAAAATGTATATATTGCAACCACTGAAACAAAACTGTACATGGCCCATACTGTTTAAATACTATATAGATGCCTTACACGGTATAAATGAAAACAAAATTTCAATATTCAAATCTGTAAAAAAGCAAGCAAAACAATATAAAATGTAAATATGTATAAATGTACAGTCAAGTACACCTCAATGAAAATGTAAATTGTTGATTCTTACCATATATGACCAATGTTTGTTGTGTAGAGTAAACCACTTCTGATCGCTGGAAGTAGCGGTATACAAATGAAACCAAATAAATAAATAAAATAATCTTTAAACGATGATATGCTTTTAACGCAATTTTGTTTATATGAGATTTTAAATTTAAATATTTATCTAATGTTACACCTAAATATCTTACTTCATCTTTAATTTTTATTTCTCTATTTAATAAATTAATTTCAATTGGTAGTTTTAAGGACTGGCATTTAGATATGAACATTGCTTCTGTTTTGTCAGAATTTATTTTAAAGTTGTTATTAAGCCAATCATTCATATCAGCCAAACAGTTATTAATTTTTGTTGTATCAAAGGTATTTTGGTCAATTATAGTATAAACCATAATGACATATGGGTTGAATATAAATATTAAATATGGAGGCATCCCCTTATTGCTGCAGCTCCTTGGATGTTCTCAGACCAGAAATGCTTTCCCCTTCTCAGGGGTCCTGTGGAGGTATTGACCTGTGGCCTCAGGGTTATTTTCTTTGGAGCCTGAAACCAGCACATCCTGTGTAGAATGAGGTTGGTGCGATAACACAGATCTTGCACTCTGGACAGAGCTGCCTCATCAGATACCTCTTGGTGTTGCTTAGCATGTTATCCCTGCACAGATAGCTGCATCCTGAGGTTCTCAGTGCTGTCATCTTTGACTTCTGACCAGAGCCTTCACTGACTCCCTGGGATATAGTTGTTGCTTCACTGAGCAACAGCATTTGGTTCCAGAACATTCCTCTCTGGATAAAGAACTGCCTTACGAATTCTTACAGGTTGATTGAGCGATTTGGGAACGTGCCTGCAGAAGGCTTCTCCCTTCCAGCTATGAGATCTCTATCTTTTCAGTCTGTTTATTCTGACAGCTTTCCTCTCTCTCCCATCGCTCTTTCAGAGTGTATTCTGGTGGCTCTTCCTCCTCTGCTACCTCGCTCCCAGTTGGTGTACCTCAAGGATCTGTCTTGGGTCCACTCCTTTTCTCTCTCTACACCCAGTCCCTTGGTGCGCTTTATCTCTTCCCATGGCTTTCAGTACCATCTGTATGCTGATGACTCCCAGATCTACCTCTCTACGCCTAAAATCTCTGACAATCCAGACCCTGATCTCTGCCTGCCTTTCTGACATTGCTGCCTGGATGTCTCACCACCGCTTGAAACTGAACATGGCCAAGACTGAACTTCTTATCTTTCCCCCTAAATCCTCCCCTCCTCTTCCCCCTTTTTCAATCTCTGTGGATAACTCTGTAATCCTTCCTGTTTCCTCAACCCACAATCTGGGGGTTGTCTTTGACTCCTCTCTCTCTTTCTCCTCACATATCCATCTGATAGCTAAGACCTGCCGTTTCTTTATAACATCAGCAAAATCCGCCCTTTCCTTTCTGAACACACTTCTAAAATGCTTATCCATGCCTTAATCACCTCCCATCTTGACTATTGTAACCTACTACTTGCTGGTCTCCCTTTGAATCATCTCTCTTCCCTTCAATCTGTTCAACACTCCGCTGCGTGGCTAATCTTCCGCCAGCCTCGTCATGCCCATATTACTCCTCTTCTCAAGTCACTTCATTGGCTCCCTATCCGTTTCTGCATCCAGTTCAAACTTCTCCTGCTGACCTATAAATGCATTCACTCTGCGGCTCCTCACTACTTTTCTTCTCTTATCTCTCCTTACATCCCCCCTCGGGAACTCCGCTCTTCCAGCAAACTGCTTCTATCTGTGCCCTTCTCTTCTACTGCTAACTCCAGACTTCGCTCCTTTCACCTTGCTGGAACAAACTACATGTGTCTGTATGCCAGGCACTTTTTCCAGCCCTCTTCAAATCCAGGCTGAAAACTCACCTCTTCGCTGCTGCTTTTGGATCTTGACTCACCTGATCTTCTTTTTCTTTCCCCTTGCTTTATCCCTGCCTACACCTTCTGTGTTTGTCTCGACTAGATTGTAAGCTCTGATGAGCAGGGACTGTCTCTTACCTGTCTGTGCAGTGCTGCGTACGACTTGTAGCGCTATATAAAATGCTCAATAGTAGTAGTAGTAGGAAAACGTACTGTAAATTTATCTAACATAAACAATTTCTTCTCATGTCTCTTTGGATATCAAGTTTTGTTCACTACAAGGTGCAACTGACCTACAGTGTTATGTCCATGTATGGTGCAATACGATTGTGTAAATTATTCATCAATATTATTTTTGCTGAGTAGTCTTAAATTGCAAATGGTGAAGTTCATGTCTGTAATCTTCTTTTTGTTTGATTCTGGGCTTAATCATATTGATTGTTCATTGTAAAACCAACTTAAGGAGAAAAGAATCAATTTTCTAATCACCTGTGATTATTCTATTGGTCACTCATATTAACATAGTAACATAGTATATGACAGCAGATAAAGATGAGCATGGTCCATCTAGTCTGCCCAACAAGGTGGCAAAAGTAGTGTACCTGTCGCTCTATGCCTTTCTTTAGGTGTGTACCCACCATTCCATTAAGGTCAGCTCTATTTGCTGAGATGTAAGAGTTAAGTTTATTTTGATTTTATCCTGTGCTATAAGGGGATCCACTGTGTCTTTCCCATGCCATTTTGAATTCTGTCACTGTATTTGCTCCCACCACTTTCATCGGAAGGGTATTACAAGCATCCACCACCCTTTCAGTGAAAAGTATTTCCTGATGTTGCCTTTCAGTTTATCCCCTTCCATCTTCATGTTATGCTCTCTAGTTTTACAGCTTCCCCATCTTTGAAAAAGGTTTGTTTGTTCATTAATATTCTTTAAGTATTTAAAGGTCTGTATTCTATCTCCCCTGTCCCTCCCCTCCTTTAGTGGGTACATATTTAGGTCTTCAAGTCACTTCTCATATGTCTTGCTGTGCAGGCTCCAAATCATTTTGGTTGCCTTCCTCTGAACCATTTCCAGTCTTTTTATATCCTTTGTGAGATACGGTCTCCAAGTGAGGCCTTACCAGCGACTTGTACAGTGATATTAGTACCTCCTCCTTTCTGTATGCAACCCGGCATTCTTCTGCCTTTGGCCACTGCATTGTCACACTGTTTTGCCACCTTGAGATCCTCAGAAATAATCACTCCAGGGTCCTGCAAGGTGTTGCACTTATAATCAAGAAGAAACTTGCAAGAACTGTAATGAAATACGATGCAGTCAGTGAATACTTAATTCTCGGGGAACAAGCAGGAAGTCAGTTCTCACATATGGGTGACGGCTTTGACAGAGCACACGCGGAGCAAATCCCCAACTTTCAAAGAAAGCCTTTGTGATTGCTACCACGCATGCGTGGTCCCCTTCCTGCCCAAGGGTGCCATCTTGCTCAGTCTCCTTTTTTCCACAGAGCCCACCAGACGTCGTCTGTTTTTGTCCCGGAAAAAGTTGATTTTTTTTTTTTGAGCATTTTTGCTTGTCTCCGGTCTTGCACCGGTAGCTTTCCCGCCCCGACCTCGGTGCCTCAGTATCAGGTTGATTCCTTTTTTACTTAAGTTTTCATTTTTCTTTGGGTGTCTTCGCGCTCTTTTTTTCTTCGCTGGCAGCCCGAAGGGTCTTCGACCTTGCTGGGGTTCTTTTTCCCCCCATGGCTACCAGTGCGTTCAAAAAGTGCCATCGGTGTGGGAAGATTATGTCCCTAACCGATATGCATGAAAGCTGCCTCCGGTGCCTCAGCCCGGACCACGACCCAGTGGTCTGCGGCCTGTGTAAGAAAATGTCTTTGAAGGCCTTGAGAAGCCGCCTGCAGCAGCATGACAAAAGTTTTTCCTGACTCCCCCATGCCTCCAAGAGCCAGGACCTTGTCTGAGGCCTCGATGTCTCGGGAGGAATACTCTGAACCAGTGTCATCTTGGGTCCTCGGAAAAGGGGGTCTCCCTCGAGGGAAGCAAAGAGGAGGAAGAAACCCTCAAAGGCGGCGTCTCTGGATGGCTGCGATCGGCCGGGCTCCTCCCAGGGCCGCTCGCGGAGCCCCGAGCATCCGCTTGAGATGTTGGAGAAGGAGCGTCCAGCTAAGATTCCTTGGAAGGACCCGGTTGCGGATCAGCCTTAGCAAGTACACACTGTCCTCATCGAGGATTCCCCTCGGGGGGAGCCAGCATCGGGCCTGAGTGCATCGATGCCTGTGCCCCAGGCTGTGGAGTCTCCGGGACTGGTGTCCAGGATGGCAGCCTTGGAGCGCAGTGTCACTGCCTTCTTGGACCAGCAGCGGGTGCTGATGTCCAGCACATCCAGTTCCTCCGCCCTGACCACCGGGCGTTCGACGTCAAAGACGTCCCTGGAGTCCAAGCTGATCCTTGAGGCCATGCAGGCATGGGTGGATCCTCAGCCGAGGTCTCACTCGGCCTCCCGCTCATCATGGCCAAGGTCATCACCGACAAGTTTGCTGGGATTGGGGTGTGCGGCGCCGGGGACCTCGAGGCATGAGGAACACTGTGAGTCTTCCTCGGAGGCCTCCAACTGGGAGACCAAGGACGAAGAGTCCCTGACACCCATCACTGTGATGTCCCTTCTGATTCCCCGGTTTCTGAACCTCGGAGAAGGTCCACACCGGAGGATATGGGCTTTTTGGACTTGGTCTGGGATATGTCCAAGGCCTTGGCTTTCCCAACAGAGTCTCAGGAGGATCCTCGAGCCAACGAGCTCGAGATCCTCCAGTATGAGGCTCCCCCATGGGAAACCCTCATGGTGCCCATTCCTCCCATCCTGAAATGGCTTATGCTCCGCGTGTGGGAGACGCCAGCGTCCAGCAAGTGGCTCAACTCGATGTATTGAGTCTGCTGGAGCCCTGGGTTTCAGAAGTCACAAATGCCGCACAACTCCATGGTTGTGGAGTCGGCCATGCATCGACTGAAGAGTCAGAAGACGCACTCCTCGGCGCCCCATGGCAGGGAGGCCCACACCTTAGATGCCCTCGGCAGGAAGTGTTATCAGGGTTCGATGCTGAATTGTTGGATCCAGGCCTACCAGCTGTACATGGGCATATACCTGAGAGACCTGGTGAAGGAGCTCGCCGGGTTCTTGGCTGGTCTCTCAGAGGAGCCTTTGCAGCACTTTGAGAGCCTGTCCAAAGCTGTCCGTGTGTGCTCCAAGTTTGTCTCGGCCAGCCTATGACTGTTTCGAGTCGGCGACCTTGGTAGCCGCGGCGGGCATCGGTGCACTCCGCCAAGCTTCGCTCCAGTCCGACCTTGAACCCATGGGTACAGGACAGGTTGGTCGATGTCCCATGTCAGGGGAAAAACCTCTTCGGCAAACCTATGACCGACAAGGCCGCAGAGCTGGAGACAGAGTTCATGACGAGGACTAGGCTCTCCAAGAAGACCACTGCCCCTTCCCGAAAGAAGGGTTCGGGTAAGAAGCCCACTTACCCAAGGAAGTCTACTGCTTACCGAAACTACCCCCTTTACCAGGCCTCCCCGTCTCCCCAGCAAGGGCAGCAGGCCAAGAGACAGGGGCATGGCCCATGTAAGCAGAAGGCTCCCAAGCCCCAGGCTCCGGCTCTGACCCAGCCTGGAGGGGGTTTTTGACTCCTTCAGCATGGCCCCTCTCCCACTCGGAGCTCATCAGCCTACAGGAGGTCGCCTCACCCTTTATGCCCACAGGTGGGGAGCTATCGCCACTGATTCCTGGGCATTACAGGTGATCAGGGAGGGTTACCTCCTCCACCTGAGCCAAGTACCTCCACACTACTTCCCGGGAGAGCCCCTCAGGTCTCCCCTTCACCGGGACCTTCTTCTGAAGGAGTTGGCAGGCTGCCTAGAGAACCAGGCAGTGGAACCGGTGCCCCACCACCTCAAGGACAAGGGGTTCTGCTCCAGGTACTTCCTTGTGCCAGAGAGGACAGGGGGCCTAAGGCCCATCCTTGACCTGCGCAACCTCAACAAATTCCTGGTGAAGGAGAAGTTCAAGATGCTCTCCCTTGGGACATTGCTGCCTTACCTCCAACAGGGAGACTGACTATGCTCCTTAGACCTAAAGGATGCTTATACTCACATCCTAATCCACCCAAACCACAGACACTACCTATGCTTTGTGGTGAGGGGCAATCATTTCCAATACAGGGTGCTTCCCTTTGGCTAGCCTCAGCCCCCAGGGTATTCACAAAGTGCCTGGCAGTGGTGGCTGCCTTTCTCAGGCTCCAGGGGATATTTGTCTTCCCCTGTCTCGATGACTGGCTCATTAAGGGCACTACAGCCCCTGAGGTGCAGCAGGCCACGGCACGCATCACCCAGGTCCTGCAACATTTGTATTTCATTATCAACTACCCAAGTCGAACCTTTGCCCGTCACAAGGGCTGGAATTCAATGGGACAAATATCGACACCCTTCAGTTAAAGGCCTTCCTACCCACAGATGGGGGCAGCCAGGCACATGGCGCTAGCCAGGGATATACAGTACCGTTCCTCAGTGCCAGCCAGGCATCTGCTGCACCTCCTCGGGCACATGGCCTCCACGGTGCTTGTCACTCCAGATGCCAGCCTCCACATCTGAACAGCACAGTGGTGCCTCAGGGACCAATGGTCCCAGGCCACGGGGCATCTCCAGGACAGAGTCTGAGTGACCCGACAGCTGATACAGTCCCTGTTCTGGTGGCTATCGCCCCAGCACTTGGAGGCGGGGATGCCTTTCCAGGCTCCCACCACTCGAGGGTTCTCACCATAGACGCCTCCCTGCTGGTCTGGGGAGCCCATTGTGAGGGTTACCGCACCCAGGGCACTTGGTCCCCAGACGAGAGCGCTCAACAAATCAACCTCCTGGAGCTGCGGACCATTCATCTCGTCCTGAAGGCCTTCCATCATCGCCTGGGCCACCGGTCAGTCCTAGTTCAGACGGACAACCAGGTGGCTATGTTCTGTGTAAACAAACAAGGAGGCACGGGGTCCCGTGCCCTCTTCCAGAAAGCCCTGAATCTGTCTTGCAGGCCATTCTCCTCAGAGCGGTATACCTGCCGGGCCTGCACAACTTGCTGGCTGACAGACTCAGCAGGATTCTCCAACCGCACGAGTGGCAGCTGTACCCAGGGATTACCAGCAGGCTTTTCCAAACCTGGGGGGAACTGATGATAAGCCTGTTTGCAAACCTGGACAATCACCAAGTACCCCGTTTCTGCTCGCCAGCCTCACCCTGCCAGGGTGGCCGCTGATGCATTCCTGGTCTCATGGTCGGAGGGGCTTCTGTATGCTTTTCCTCCAGCACCACTGATCGCCAGGACTCTGTTCAACATTCTCCACAACAGAGCCTCGGTCATCTTGGTGGCTCCAAGGTAGCCCAGGCAACTGTGTTTTCCACTGCTTCTGCAGCTAGTGGTGGAGGCCCCCATACCCCTGAGTCCGCTCCACGGCTCCTTTCCCAGAAGGGGGGCTCTCTCCTGCACCCCAATCTCGGCTCCCTCTCGCTGACGGCGTGGCTGCTGAGAGGGTGACTTTAGCCCTGCTCCACCTCCCGAAAGAAGTGGAGGATGTTCTGTTGGCCTCGTGCAAGGTGTCTACCAGACTTTGGTGCACTGAGCGGGGGGCCAACCCCTTCTCTTGCACGGTGGTCATGGTGTTGCAATACCTGCTCCACCTCTCCTGGATGGGGCTCAAGTCTAACTCTGTTAGAGTACTCCTCAGTGCCCTAGCGGCGAACCACCATCAGGTGGACGGGAAGCCCCTCTCGGCCCACCCAGTGGTGTCCTGCTTCCTAAATTGCCTACTCCTTTCTAAGACCCCGTTTCGCCCCCCGGCGACCGAATGGGATCTCGATGTGGTGTCGGGGCAGCTCACCCTGCTGCCCTTCGAGCCTCTGGCTATGTGCCACCTTCGCTATCTCTCCTGGAAAGTGGTTTTCCTGCTTGCGCTCACTTCTGCCTGTAGGGTAAGTGAGCTCCAGGCCCTCGTGGCTGAGATGCCTTACACCAGGTTTTACAAGAATAGGGTGGTGCTTCGCACGCATTCCATATTCCTTCCCAAGGTGGTGTCCTCTTTCTACCTCAACCAGGAGGTGGTCCTCCCTGCCTTCTTTCCCAGACCGCACACCAGATGGGCAGAGATGGTCCTCCATACCTTGGACTGTAAGAGGGCCTTGTCCTTCTATATTCAACGCATTCAAGGCCACTGAAAAGCCTCTCAGCTTTTCATTTCCTATGACCCTAGTAAGCTGGGGCAGGTGGTGTCAAAGTTTACGCTGTCCACATGGGTGGCGGACTGTATTGCTCGGGCTTATGAGGAAGCGAGGCTTCCGCTGGAAGGCCGGGTCACGGCTGTGGAGACATCAGTTGCTCACCTGCGTTCGGTTCCTCTGGCAGACATCTGTCGGGCCGCCACCTGGTCTTCATTCCATACCTTCGCAGCACATTACTGCCTGGATAGAGACTCCCAACGGGACAGTGCCTTTGGCCAGGCCGTGCTTTGTAACCTTTTCAGGGTCTATGCAACTCCTACCCTCCGACCCTTCTGTATTCAGGCTACAGGAGTGCTAGTTCTTTTGGACGCAGAGGTCCTGCTTGGTCCGTTATACGGATTTCATAGCTGCTGCTTGTGACTCTTCATGAGGTAGCCTTTTTTGGCTGTAGGTTCTTGGTAGCCTGTAGCTGGGGAGTCCCATATGTAAGGAATGACTTCTTGCTTGTTCCCAGAGAAAGCGCATTTACTCACCTGTAACAGGTGTTCTCCAGGGACAGCAGGAATCAATCCTCACAACCCTCCCTCCTCCCCTTGGAATTGCAGTCATACCATCTTTATTTGTTTTGCTGTCTTTTTAGCTATCATTTGACTGAGCAAGATGGCACCCTTGGGTGGAAAGGGGACCCACGCATGCGTGGTAGCTATCCCAAAGGTTTTCTTTGAAAGCTGGGTATTTGCTCCAAGCGGGCTCGGTCGACGCTGATGTCACCAATAAGTGAGGACTGATTCCTGCTGTCCCCAGAGAACACCTGTTATAGGTGAGTAACTACGCTACGTTGGCCATCCTCCAGTCTTCAGATATTACAGATGATTTTAATGATAGTTCACAGATTACTAATAGCAGGTCTGCAATCTCATATTTCAATTCTTTCAACACCCTCTGATGTATACCATCTGGTCCAGGTGATTTGCTACTCTTCAGTTTATCAAATTGTTGTAATACATCTTCCCAGTGTATCGATATTTCTTTCAACTCTTCCACAGTATCACCTTTAAATACCACTTCAGTCATGGGTAACATCCCTACATCTTCCTCAGTAAAGACTGAAGCAAAGAATTCATTCAGTCTCTCCGCTACGGCCTTGTCCCCTCTTAGTGTCCCTTTTACCCCTCTATCATCTAATGGTCCATCTGACTCACAGGTTTTTTGCTACAAATGTACTTGAACAGGTTTTTATTACGTGTTTTTGCTTACACAGCAAGCTTCTTCTCAAATTCTCTTTGCCTGCCTTATCAATGCCTTGCATCTAACTTGCCAGTGCTTGTGCTGTTTCCATTTTTCGTCCATTGGCTCTTTTTTTCCATGTCCTGAAAGATGCTTTTTTGGCACCAGCCTCTCTGACCTCTCCTTTAAAAACCATGCTGGCAGTTTTTTGGACTTCATTCCACTTTTCTTAAAGCGTGGCGTACAGCTGGTCTAGGCCTGCAAGATAGTATTTTTAAACAACACCCAAGCTTGATGTAAGTCTTTAACCTTTGCAACTGCTCCTTTTAGTTTTTTCTTAACTATTTTCCTCATTTTATCATAGTCTCCCTTTCGAAAGTTAAAAGGTAGTACTGTGGATTTCCTTACCCATCCCTCCTCCATAAATTAAATCAAACGTGATCATGCTATAATCACTATTGCCAAGTGGCCCCAACACCCTTATCTCTTGCACCAGATCTGGTGTTCCACTAAGGACTAGGTCCAAAATGGCTTCTCCTCTGCTCAGTTCATGAACCAGCTGCTCCAAGAAGCAGTCATTTATTTCATCTAGAAACTTTATCTCCCTAGCATGTTCTGCCGTGACACTGACCCAGTCAATACCGGGGTAATTGAAATCACCCATTATTATTATTGTGCTGTAACTTTTGTTTGCTTCCCTGATTTCTTTGAGCATTTCATCATCCATTTGTTCATTCTGGCCAGGCGGTTGATAGTACACCCCCACTGCCATCGCCTTCCCCTTTTTATATGGAATTTCAATCCACAGAGATTCTACAACAAATTTTGTTTCCTGCAAAACTTTAATCCTTTGTGATTCAATGCCCTCTCTAAGATAGAGTGCAACCCTTCCACCAATTTGATCAGCTCTATCATTACGATATAGTTTGTACCCAGATATCACAGCGTCCCACTGGTTGGCCTCCTTCCACCATGTCTCTGAGATACCAGTCATATCTAACCTCTCATTTAGTGTTATATATTCTAACTCTCCTATCTTATTTTTTAGACTTCTAGCATTTGCATACAAGCATTTTAGAGACTGTATTTTATTCATATTAATCTGGCTGTTGGAAGGCAGAGGTAATTTGGAATCTTTAAGCTCTGTCTGCTCGGTACTCAAGGGCATTTGGGCTACCTTTGTCTTTATTGGAACTTCTCTGCTGATGTGCCCTAACTTCAATATTTTGGTAGTATCCTTCAAGGATACATTGTTCCGAACCATGCGCTCTTGGGCAACTGTTGGCTCTCCCCTGTTATCTAGTTTAAAAGCTGCTCTATCTCCTTTTTAAAGGTTAATGCCGGCAGCCTGGTTCCATCTCGGTTAAGGTGAGGCCCATCCCTTCGGAAAAGCCCCTCCTTTCCCCAGAATGTTCCCCAATTCCTAACAAATCCAAACCCCCCTCATCTTTGTACCATCGTCTTATCCACGCATTGAGACTATGGAGCTCTGCCTGCCTTTTGGGTCCTGCGCATGGAACGGGAAGCATACCCTGGAAGTTCTGGGTTTCAAGTTCATAATACCTAAAAGCCTAAATTTAGCCTCCAGAACCTCCCTAACACATTTTCCTGTGTCACTGGTACCGACATGTACCAAGACAGCAGACTCCTCCCCAGCACTCTCTAAGATGTTGTCTAGGTGGCGCGTGAGGTCCGCTACCTTCGCATTTGACAAGCATGTTACCGGACGATCCTCATGTCCACCAGCCACCCAGCTATCTACATGCCTAATGATCGAATCACCAACTATAACGGCTGTCGTAACCCTTCCCTCATGGGCACATGGCCCTGGAGAAACTTCCTTGGTGTGAGGAGGGTTTTACATCACCTGGAGAACAGGTCCTAGCTACACTGATAAGGAAGGCAAAAAGAATTAGAAAAGGTTTGCCATAGAGACAGTCTTAGAATAATAACTTTTTCAGGTACATTTGAAGTAAGAAGCTGGAGAAGAAGTCAGTTGGACCTCTATATCAAGGGGTAAAAAGGACACCCAGGGAGGACAGGGCCATAGCTGAGAGACTGAGTTCTTTGCTTCAGTCTTTACAAAGGAAGATGTGAGGAAGATGCCCATACCAGAAAGGGTATTTAACCGTGATGAGTCAAAAAAGCTAAATCAAATCTCTGAACCTGGAAGATGCAGTTGGAACACATTGATAAACTAAAGAGGAGCTAATCAGACCAGATGGTATACACCTTAGTGCTGAGAGAACTCAAAGATGAAATAGCAGGAGCTAGTATTAATTATTTTTAACCTCATTAAAATAGTCTATGGTACTAGAAAATTGGAGTGTGGCCAGTGTAACGCTTATTTTTAAAAAGGGTTCCAGGGTGATCCAGGAAACCAGAGACCAGTGAGCCTAATGTCATTGCTGAGCATAATGATGTAAGCCATTATTAAGAGCAAAATTACTGGACATATGGACAGGCATAATTTAATAGGACACAGGCAACATGAATTTAGCCAAGAGAGATCTTGCTGCACCAATCAGCTCTACTTCTTTGAAGGCATGAATAAACGTGGATAAAGGTGAGCCAGTTGATAATAGTGTATTTAGGCTTTCAGAAAGCGTTTTTCAAAGTCCCACATCAAAGACTCCTGAGGAAATTAAATAGAGAACAGCAGCCAAAAGTGCCATTTATTTTATTTATTTAACTAGGCTTGTGTACCGCTTTTTTTATAAGTCAGTGTTGTACATCCTAAGAGTATAGAAAATTCTCATAGAGCTGACACTTAGAGCAGTGCAAAGCCTTCATATAAGCTGTCAGGGGTATGACCAGCATGTTCTGGCAGCTGATGCGCAACGAGCCACCTTAACATGCTTTCCAGTAAGGCAGATTCGCCAAATGACTCCCATAGAGGTGTCATTAGGTGAACTCATGTTAAGAGCCACATTGCCGCCGAACGCACGGCAATTTCCCTGGAGCTGATGGTAATGTGGTGGGTTGGATAACATGTTGAAACCCTCTGCCCGATGTGCAGCAGCGGCCAAGAGAGCAAATAGAATGCTGGGTATCATAAGGAAAAGAATGGAGAAGAAAACAAAGGATATTATAATATCTCTGTATTGTTCCATGGTGCTACTGCACCTTGAATATTGAGTGCAATTCTGGTCGCCATATCTTAAAAAGGATATAGCGTTATTAGAAAAAGAACAGAGAAGAGCCACCAAAATGGTAAAGGGGATGGAAGGATACCCCTATGAAGAGAGGCTAAAAAAGTTAGGGCTCTTCAACCTAGAAAAGAGATGGCTGAGGGGAGATATGATAGAGGTCTATAAATTAATGAATGGAGTGGAACGGGTAAACGTAGATTGATTGTTTATGCAATCAAAATGTAGAAAGACTAGGGGACATGCAATGAAGCTACAGAGTAAACTATTTAAGACTAATAAGAGAAAATATTTTTTCACTCAACGTGTAATCAAACTCTGGAATTTGTTACCAGAGGATGCAGTAACAGCTGTTAGTGTAGCCGGGTTTAAAAAAAGGTTTGGACAAGTTCCTGGAGGAAATGTCCGCAAACCATTATTAAAAAGGGACCCAGGATATCAGTGCTTGACCCAATACAAGCATTGTGGAACCTGTGTCTTTTGGGGAAACTGCCAGGTACTTGTGACCTAGATTGGCCACTGTTGGAAACAGGATACTTAGGCTTGATGGACCTTGGTCTGACCCAGTATGGCACATCTTATGATCTTATAAGTCATGGCATATAAGGCAATGTCCTATTGCAGATTGGAAACTGGTTGAGAGAGAGCAAGAACAGAGTAGGGTTAAATGTTCAGTTTTCTCAATGAAGGACAGTGAATATTGGAGTACCCCAGAGTTCCGTATTTGGACTGGTGCTTTAACATTTATAAATGATCTGGGATTAAGAATGACAAGCAAGGTAATTACATTTTCAGATCACACCAAATTATTCAAAGTTGTTAAATTGCATGTGGATTGTGAGACTGGGAGACTGGTCATCCAAATATCAGATGAAAATTAATGTGGACAGATGCAAAGTGATGCATATAGGGAAGAAGACTATAAACTATAAAATACACAATGCTGGGTTCTACATTAGGAGTTGCCACCCAAGAAAAGGATCTGGGTGAGACTTAGACAATACATTTAATGTGCAGCAGTGGCCACAAAAATAAGTAGAATGGAATCATTGGGAAAGGAATAGAGAATAAAACCAGATATCACAATGCCTCTCTCTCGCTCCATAGTGAACCACACCTAGAGTATTGTATGCAGTTCTGGTCACCACGTCTCAGAAAAGATATAGCAGCATTAGAAAAAGCACAGAGAAGGGCAACCAAAATAACGGGGATGGAACGACTGTCCTATGAGGAAAGGCTAAAGAGGTTAGGGCTTTTCAGCTTAAAGTAGAGACAGCTAAGGGGGAGCTATGATCAAGGTCTATAAAATTCTGAGTAGAGTGGAATTCAGATTGCTTACTCTTTCAACAAGGACTAAGGGACATACCATGAAGCTATAAAGCAGTATATTAAAATAGGTAGGAGAAAATATTTTTTCTCATTGCTGGAGGATGTGGTAAAAGTAGGTAGTGTAACTGGGCTTGAAGTTTGGACAGATTCCTGGAGGAAATATTTATAAACAATTAAGGTATTCCAAGGGAAAACCACTGCTGGAAAAAAGACACTGGGTGTGATGGGCTTTTGTTCTGGCCCAGTATGGTAGTTATGGAGAGCTACTTCAGCCACAGGAAAGATCCACAGATGATGGGCTTGGATGCGCTGCCTCAGGAGTGGTCCCAGGAGGGGATATATTGTCTGTTTCCCACTGTGGCCCTTGCTGAGCCATCGCCTTTGCTGAGTTTGATCTCACCAGACCTGGTGATTCTAGTGGTGCTAGACTAGCTCTGTAAGCCATGTTACCTGGATCTCTTGAGCCTTTTAGCCAGATCCCCCCCCCCCCCTTCCTTTCTAAAGAGAAGGGCCTTCTGTGGCAGGAACCTCTGCTGATGAAGGATCCCATTCCCTTCTTGCTTACAGCCTGGCCCTTGAGAGAAGAAGGCTGTCCAGAAAGAACTAACTACCTTGGCGTAGTGGGAATACCCTGCTCAAGGCATGAAGGGTTTTTCCTCTTTTTGACCTATGTGAGAGTAGGTCTTCCAGAAATGGTGTTCCTTTAAGGCCCTGCAGGCCGGGATGGCAGACATCGTTGCCATTTTGTCCTCCTTACAATCTGGTTTGGACAAAGGATTGGCACTGAGCTCTTGAGGTACAGTTGCAGCCCTAACATGCTTGCAGGCTGAATTGTGGGGATGTCCTTGGCAGCACACCCTGGTGTCTCCTGCTTCCTCAGAGGGGTGAAGCAGATCCATTCTCAAATAAATCTGATCATTCCTCAGTGGCGTGTCTCTCTCTGGTGTTGAAGACTCTGAAAGATCTCCATTTCAGCCCATTTGAAAGGCTTTTCTTAAGGATTTTACCTTCAAGGTGGTTTTCCTGGTGGCTGTCCCCTCTGCCAGGTGAATGTTTGAGCTGCAGGCTTTATTCTGTAGGGAGCCTTTTCTGGTCATCTTGACGGAGCAAGTCTTTGTGGACTGTTCCGTCATTTCTCCAAAAGATGCTGTTGCCCTTTCATCTTACCCAACCTGTTATACTACTCTGTTCTGTCTTTCGCACGCTTCCTTGCAGAATTCCGTCTTGGAAATATTCTTACTGTAGGTCTCCTTGCATGTGGTGTATGTTTGAGGTTTCCCCACAGTTTTTCTGTAGTAAGTCTGGGGACTGTGAAAGCCATTACAAAATCTTTGGCTTTCTTGACTTCATGGTTGATTTTGAGGTATGTTTCAGATGGTTTTCTTGCTGAAATAGCCAAGGTCTTTTTAGCCTCAATTTCTTCACTGATTATGGGACATTAACTTGTTAAAGCTTGAAGGTCAGCACAAAAGAGGAAGTCCAGCAGTGCAGTGGATGGCTACAATAGCAGCGGCTACGGAAGCCATTCTTATCAACAATTTGCCACCTAACTGAAGACCAAACAGAGTTTAGGAGAACTATCCAGAGGGTTGCCATGAGTCTGCACCAACTCAACAGCATTTAACAATCTTCAGGGATATGTTGCTATGTTGTTGAATTAATTCTTTCAACTCGTGCAATATTTTCAGTGCCACTAGCTGCCACCCCACCCCAAAGCATAATTGTTATTTTCTTCAAATGATTCATCTGTTTTTCTGCAGATGTATCTGGTGTAGTTGTGCTGAATAAGTCAGTTTTCATGTCATCAGTTCAAAGCATTTTGCTCCAAAACATTTCAATCTTATTGAGATTTACTTTTACATACTTTAGATCAGGCCTTGACAGATTTTTTGTAATTTATCTCTTTATTCAGAATTTCAAATAAGACTAATACATTTCACTTGAAATAAAATACAGAAAACAATATAGTCCACATCCAGGGAAGTAGCCAATAACAGAAGAGAGTTAGTGCCCTAATTACTATACAAAACTCTGTTTTTTTTAAACTTGCCGCATGATAATTGTACAAACTACAACGAGGAAACCTGATTTTTAAGAAAAGATTCCAGGGATGAAGTCTCAGAGAAAACATACTCGGTACCCCCTAATGTAACCACACATTTACAAGGAAACTTAAGGAAAAAGGATGCACCAAGTGCCAAGACACGAGGCTTTAAAGACAAAAAAGCCTTGCGCCTAAGCTGGGTTTGCCTAGAAACATCAGGAAAAATGTTAATTTTCCCCCCACAAAATTGAGCATTCTTATTTAAAAAAAATAAACGCATAACAGTGTTTTTATCAACCTCAGAAGAAAAAGATACAAGAAGAGTGGCCCGAGAAGAAATTAAATCCTGAGAAGATTCAATGAATTTGGAAACATCTAATGACTCGAACGAAATATTTGGAGCAGCTCCCAGGGAACCTCCATAAGAGGGCGCCCCTGTAGGCAAATAATATAACTTATTAATAACCGGTTTAGCATGATCTCCATAACCCAAAACTTCAGATAAATATCAAATAATCTCTGAGGAGATAACAATCGTATATAGGGAAAATTCAAACATCTAATATCTGTTGCCCTCAGAGTACTTTCCAATAATTCTTGTTGAGTATGCAAGATAATGCTATCCTTAATAAAAGACAAAGAAGATTCCTGTAAGGGCACACATTGATTTTCCAACTTTGACACTTAGTATCTAAAACTGCTAACTGAGAATCATACTGAGCCATCTTAGCTACTGAACCTTTTGAAAACTCTGAAAGCTGAGAAACAGCAGAGACCAATGAAGCTATAGAAGCCTCTGTCCGTGAGAGGACTGACCATACATCAACCAATGAAATATTTTCAACGTCCACAGTTGTAGGAAGTGTACCATCCGGATGCAACCTCATAAAGTCCTCCGAAACCTGAAGAACCCGTGGCAAAGGCACTACCACAGGTGCACAGGAACGATCTGGCAGGACAACTGGAGGCAGAACATCAGCACACAGAGACCACTCCTCCACCACGGGAGAAGATGTCACTGGGCCAATAAGATCCATCTCAGCAAGTAGGGCAGAACCCAATAAAGAGGAACCATCCGAGAGAGGCAAAGACTTGGTGGCAACAGCAGAAGCGTCATCAACTGCATTCACTGACACATGTGCATCCATAGGCCCAACAATTTTAACCACTTTAGAAGGATTCACAGTACTCACATTATGATGACGTTTTCTGCGCTTGCCCATTCCAAGGATACCTCCTCTAGAGCTCCTCGAGCACCGAAGGAGCGCAAAAGGAGCTTAAACATGCCCCTTTAACTCGTGCCCCTTCAAAGCGAGACCGCTACCGCGAGACCACGGTATAGGCTTGATCTTATAGCCCCAAGATGACGTCGGGGCCTGGTGCCGCATGGATGCACCAGGAAGCCCTGCAGATGCCTGAAGAGCCCACTCTGACGCAGAGCACAAGTCGGGCAGCAACTCCCCTCCTCTGGCACTCCTGACTGCAAGCAGGAACCGCTCCTCCTTTAAGCCCCCAAGATGACATCGGGGCCTGGCGCCACGTGGATGCACCGGGAAGCCCTGCAGATGCCTGAAGAACCCACTCTGACGTGGAGCACAAGTCGGGCAGCAACTCCCCTCCTCTGGCACTCCCCAGTCTTTGACAAATTTTTAAGATTTAGGAGCCAGGCCAAAATCTTAGGAGCCGGTAGCTGTGACCTCCTTGCCTTCCCCTCCCCCTTCATCTCCATTTTCCACTAACGTTCCTCTAATTGCAAACTCATACATGTCTGGGGAGAGTGGAAGAGTTTGAAGAGAGATGATAGTGTGTCTTGTTATGATAGCAGGGGCTGTATGAGGCATCTTTAGACAGAAATATATAGATTTTGCATGTGCATGTGTGCATGCACATCTGATGCCATGGCGGTTTGACTGTCTGTGCATGGCATGTCTCCGTGAGTGACATGCAAGGGCTTCAGTATGTGTGATGCAGAGTTGGGGAGCCTCAGTCTGTGTGTGTTTGTACTGCAGAGTTGGGGAGCCCTCAGTGTGTGTGTGTGTGTGTGTGTACTGCAGAGTTGGGGAGCCTGCAGGGTCGGGCAGCCTCTGCGTGTGTGTGTGCTGCGGGGTCGGGCAGCCTCTGCGTGTGTGTGCGCTGCAGGATCGGGCAGCCTCTGCGTGTGTGTGCGCTGCGGGGTCGGGCAGCCTCTGCGTGTGTGCGCTGCGGGGTCAGGTGGCCTCTGCGTGTGTGCACGCCCTGCGGGGTCGGGCGGCCTCTGCGTGTGTGCACGCCCTGCAGAGTCGGGCGGCCTCTGTGTGTGTGCACGCCCTGCAGGGTCGGGCGGCCTCTACATGTGTGTGCACTGCGGGGCCGGGCGGCCTGTGTGTGCACGCGCTGCAGGATCGGGCAGCCTCTGTGTGTGTGTGTGTGTGTGCGTGTGCACTGCGGGGTCGGGCGGCCTTTGCGTGCGTGCATGCACTGCAGCGTCGGGCAGCCTCTGGCTGTGTGAGTGCCGCGGGGTCGGGCAGCCTCTGCGTGTGTGTGTCGCAGGGTCGGGCAGCCTCTGCGTGTGTGTGTGCCGCGGGGTCGGGCAGCCTCTGGATATGCATCACGGGGTCGGGCAGCCTCCGCGTCCATGCCGCAGGGTTGGATGGCCCCTGCGTGTGTGCGCATGCTGCAGAGACGGGGGGCGAGGCCTCTGCGTGTGTGTGTGTACCGCAGAGTCGGTTGGCCTCTGCGTGTGTGTTCGGGGGGGGAGGCAAGGATACACTTTTTGGCTTATACACATTGTGCCCTTTTGCCCCATGCATTTAGCCCTTTAATCTCCATCAGCTTACACTCTTCCTTCTCCCTTCCAGCCCCTTCCCACTTTCTATTCCCCTATCCATCCTTCTCTTTTTTAATGCTACTGGCCCTCTAAATTTTGGCTGCTTCACTCCCTCCTCCCCCCCCCCCCCCCTCAGTCAAACCTTTTTTTGCAGATCCTGATCTGGCTGTCCTCTACCGCTTGTGAGCAACCTGTGGCCTTCTCCTCCAGTACTGCCCACGGGAAATGAGATCACCATGGGCAAACAGAAGGGGTCTTTGCTGTGATCACAGCTATCCCATTCTGCCCGCAGGAGATGAGGTCCTTGCAGGCAGACAGCTTGCATTTGGGCCACAGACTTCCCGCCGCCTTATGCCTGTGAGTATCCCATCTCCCGCTGGCAGACAAAAGGAATCTTTGCCTAGATTGCTGTTGTCTTCTCTTCTGCCCATGGGAGATGGGATCCCTGTGGGCAATCTGCTGCCTTCCAGGCCATGATCACGACCTTCCCCTGCAGTTCTGCCTGTGGGAGATGGGATACCGACTGATGGATAAAAGTGCTATGATTGTGATTAGCTACTGCCTCATAATTGCTTTTTTTTTTTTAAAGAAAATCCTAGGCGCCAGGTAAAAATTTCTGGCACCTGGGTTTTATTGAGCTGTGCTTTAGATGGTGATTTTTTTTGTCATGACTTTGTAGAAGAGATTTCTTTCTGACAGTTCTCCCATTGCTAAGCAACACTGCACTATGGATAACTGTGCCAGTATCAGCTAAACCTTTCAGCAGATGGTTAGCAGTTATCTGTGCAGTCTGACCAGTTTTGAGCTGCTGTATCTGATTTTTCTTGGATTTCTAAATTTTACCTTGATTTCAACAGTTGTATGTAATGTCTATTAACAATGTGTCTAACTGTTGAATATGCTAACTTGACATGCTTGTGATGTTTTTATAGCCCTCTGTAAGAGTGAATTGTCTTCCTTTTCAAGTGCTCAGACAGCTGCTTACAGAATCCTATGGTTGCTGAAAATAGACGTAACCACCACCACACTGTAAGAGGTTGACAGAGTCAGAATATTTGTTTAGCCATGGAATTTCTTCATCATAATAACATAAGATATGCCATACTGGGTCAGACCAAGGTCCATCAAGCCCAGCATTCTGTTTCCAACAGTGGCCAATCTAGGTCATACGTACCTAGCAGTTTCCCCAAGGGACACAGGTTCCACAATGCTTGTACTGGTTCAAGCATTGATATCCTGGGTCCCTTCTTAATAATGGTTTATGGACCTTTCCTCCAGGAACTTGTCCAAACCTTTTTTAAACCCAGCTACACTAACAGCCTTTACTACATCCTCCGGTAACAAATTCCAGAGTTTGATTACACGTTGAGTGAAAAAATATTTTCTTTTATTAGTCTTAAATAGTTTACCCTGTAGCTTCATTGCATGTCCCCTAGTCTTTCCATATTCTGATAAGGTAAACAATCGATCTACGTTTACCCGTTCCACTCCGTTCATTAATTTATAGACTTCTATCATATCTCCCCTCAGCCGTCTCTTCTCCAGGCTAAAGAGCCCCAACCTTTTTAGCCTTTCTTCATAGGAGTAGTCTTCCATCCCCTTTACCATTTTGGTGGCTCTTCTCTGAACCTTTTCTAAAATCGCTATATCCTTTTTAAGATACGGCGACCAGAATTGCACACAATATTCAAGGTGCGGTCTCACCATGGAACGATATAGAGGCATTATAATATCTTTTGTTTTATTTTCCATTCCTTTCCTTATCATACCTAGCATTCTATTTGCTCTCTTGGCCGCTGCTGCACACTGGGCCGAGGGTTTTAACAAGGTATCCACAATGACGCCTAAATCTTTTTCCTGGGTGGTGGTTCCTAATGTGGAACCTTGCATCGTGTAACCATAGTTTGGGTTGTTCTTCCCTAGGTGCATAACCTTGCACTTCTCCACATTAAATTTCATCTGCCATTTTGATGCCCAGTCTTCCAATTTATCAAGATCCTCTTGCAATTTTCCACAATCCTCCTGGGTTTTAACAACTTTAAATAGTTTTGTGTCATCTGCAAATTTGATAACCTCACTTGTTGTTCCACTTTCCAGGTCATTTATGAATATGTCAAAAAGCAGCGGACCCAGCACAGATCCCTGGGGTACACCACTATTCACCTTTCTCCATTGGGAAAATTGGCCATTTAGCCCTACCCTCTGCTTTCTATCTTTTAACCAGTTCCTGATCCACAGTAGTACACTGCCTCCTATCCCATGACTCTTTAGTTTTGCCAAAAGTCTCTCATGAAGGACTTTGTCAAAGGCTTTCTGAAAGTCCAGATACACAATATCAACTGACTCACCTTTGTCCACCTGTTTATTCACTCCTTCAAAAAAACATAACAGATTAGTAAGACAAGATCTTCCTTGTCTAAAGCCATGTTGGCTGTCTCCCATTAGGTCGTGACTATCTACATGCTGAGTAATTTTATTCTTTATGATGGTTTCTACCATTTTTCCCGGTACTGATGTCAGGCTCACTGGTCTGTAGTTTCCCGGATCACCCCTCGAACCCTTTTTAAAAATTGGTGTTACATTGGCGATCCTCCAATCCTCAGGTATTAGAGATGATTTTAATGATAGTTCACAGATTACTGATAGCAGGTCTGCAATCTCAAATTTCAGTTCTTTCAACACCCTTGGATGTATACCATCCGGCCCAGGTGATTTGCTACTCTTCAGTTTATCTAATAGTTGTAAGACATCTTCCCGATGCATCAATATTTCCTTCAATTCTTCCACACCTTTAAATACCACTTCAGTCATGGGTAACATCCCTACATCTTCCTTAGTAAAGACCGAAGCAAAGAATTCATTCAGTCTCTCCGCTATCGCCTTGTCGCCTCTTAGTGCTCCTTTAACCCCTTTATCATCTAATGGACCAACTGACTCTCTCACAGGTTTTTTGCTACGAATGTACTTGAAAAGGTCTTTATTTCGCGTTTTTGCTTCCGCAGCAAGCTTCTTCTCAAATTCTCTCTTTGCCTGCCTTATCAATGCCTTGCATTTGACTTGCCAGTGCTTGTGCTGTTTCCAGGTTTCATCGTTTGGCTCTTTTTTCCATTTCCTGAAAGATGCTTTTTTGGCAACAACAGCCTCTCTGACCTCACCTTTAAACCATGCTGGCAGTTTTTTGGACTTCCTTCCACTTTTCTTAAAGCGTGGAATACAGCTGGTCTGGGCTTCCAAGATAGTATTTTTCAACAACACCCAAGCTTGATGTACGTCTTTAACCTTTGCAACTGCTCCTTTCAGTTTTTTCTTAACTGTTTTCCTCATTTTATCATAGTCTCCCTTTCGAAAGTTAAAGGGTAGTACTGTGGATTTCCTTACTATCCCTCCTCCACTAATTAAATCAAAGGTGATCATGCTATGATCACTATTGCCAAGTGGCCCCAACACCCTTATCTCTTGCACTACATCTGGTGTTCCACTAAGGACTAGGTCTAATATTGCTTCCCCTCTGGTTGGTTCATGAACCAGCTGCTCCAAGAAGCAGTCATTTATTTCATCTAGGAACTTTATCTCCCTAGCATGTCCTGTTGTGACACTGACCCAGTCGATGCCGGGGTAATTGAAATCACCCATTATTATTACTGCACTGTAACTTTTGCTAGCTTCCTTGATTTCTTTGAGCATTTCATCATCCATTTGTTCATTCTGGCCAGGCAGACGATAGTACACCCCCACTGCCATCGCCTTCCCCTTTTTACATGGAATTTCAATCCATAGAGATTCTACAGCAAATTTTGTTTCATCTGTCTAGCTACTTACTAAGCCTTCAATTTAAACTTTCTGCCCTTATTAATTACTTAAAATTAGTAATTAGCTAGAATAGTGCCTATCCCCCAACTTTCCATAGTAAACTCAGAAAAGATTTTACTATAGTTTAAGAAAAGACTGCTTAAATATCACTTATCTGATATGAAGTTCAAACTGCCAGCACTGATGTCCACTTAGTCTTCTCCTTTGCAAGCCATATTTCACACTTAAGCACTGCATCAAAGGAAAAAATATAAGAACTTCCTCTCAAACTGTTAGTGATATAGCGGAAGGGCTGTCGGATAAGGTTTGCCTCTTTGCAGATGATACCAAAATCTGCAATAGAGTACACACCCAGGAAGGTGTAGATAACATGAGGAGGGATCTAGCTAAGCTTGAAGAATGGTCTAGAATTTGGCAGCTGAGATTTAGTGTTAAAAAAAATGCAAGATCATGCATTTGGGCTGCAGCAATCCATGGGAGCAATATAGTATAGGGCGTGAAATATTTTTGTCCACAAAAGAAGAGCAGGACCTAGGCGTGGTTGTGTATGATGATTTTAAAATAGCTAAAGAGGTAGAAAAGGCGACAGCAAAAGCTAGAAGGATAATTGGTGCATAGGGAGAGGAATGACCAGCAGAAAAAGAGGTGATAGTGCCTCTATATAAGTCTTTGGTATGACCTCATTTGGAGTATTGTGTGCAATTCTGGAGACCGCACCTTCAAAAGGATATAAATAGGCTGGAGTCAGTACAGAGGGTGGCTACTAAAATGGTTAGTGGTCTTCATTATAAAGCATATGAGGACAGACTTAAACATCTTAATATGTATACTTTAGAGGAAAGGCGGGATAGAGGTGACGTTTTAGTACCTTTGTGGCATAAATGCACAGGAAAAGAGCCTCTTTCGATTGAAAGCAAGCTCTGCTACAAGGGAATATGGGATGAGGGTGAAAGGGGATAGATTCAGGAGTGATATGCGGAAAAATTTCTTTACAGAAAGAGTGGTGGATCCGTGGAATAATCTCCCAGTGGAGGTGGTAGAAATGAGGACAGTATCTAAATTCAAAAAGCATGGGACAAACACAGAGGTATCTCTAAAGGAAAAAAGGGGACTGTTGTGGTTGATATGGAAGGACAGACTAGATAGGTCATGTGGTCTTTTTCTGTCGTCATGTTTCTGTGTTTCAGCCAGCAGCTGCTAGCCCTCAAGGCAGTGCTCAAGAGCAAAACACAGCTTGTTTTGGGGCTTTCAATTGAGACTTTGTGCCAGATAAGTGATATTTAAGCAGCCCTTTCTTGAAGATTTTTTTAGCTTATCTTGGAAAGCTTGTATGATGAACACTCAGCCACTTGCAAAGAGCTGGTGCCATTCATCACCACTCTTAATCATTGTAGGGGTTATTCTAAGACACAGCAGAGGTGGACGTCCCAACGTCCATCCCCACTATTCGTGCCAGCGGCTAACTTCCCCGCCGACTAACTTCCCCGCCGGTTGTGCATCAACGGAGTGGAATTACTTATCTGGATGGATTTTTTTGTTCACTCCGGGGTGCGGAAGGGGCTGGGAGGGCCAGGGTTTATTCCCTGCAGCCCGACCCTGGCCTTAGGAGGCCAGATCGGGAGTCGGGCTGCAGGGAATAAACCATTTTTTGTGGCGACCGGCATCGCGGCTTCTGAATGCAGCTGCGGTGCTATGGCAACATGACGCCATGGCGCCGTGGCTCTATTTAAAAGCCTGACAGTTATCCTGGCAGTGCCTGTACATGCAGGCCTGGCCTGCACACGTACAGGCCTGATCGCAATTCTGATCCTGCGGGGCTAAATGTGCCCCGCGGGATCAGAATCACGATCCCCTGTGTACATCCGGCTCAGACCGGACGTACTAAGGGGCTGTACGTACGGGACAGAATCAGGCCCTGTGTCTAAATGATCTCATATATTTAATCACTGAGCATGTTATGCTTTGTCCATATTTTGAATATAAATCTTATAGCCTTATGTTCATAGTACAGTTTTTAAGATAATTTAAAATCCATTTTTGTGGCATTTTTGGAAAAAGTGTTAAATATTCTGATCTATTATGCATTGAAATGTGTGTGTGTGTGTGTGCAACTTTTGTCTTGTTTTTCACTGTTTACCTTTGTACCATGTAGCGGTTGTGTCACATTCTGCTAACTTGGGGATTGATACATACAATCATTTGCACACAACTGTGTATGTATAGTTTATATATAATCTCCAGGAACAAGCAGGAATGTAGTCCTCACATATGGGTATCGTTGGTACCGACAGAGCCTGCGCGGGAACGCTCCCCAGCATTCAGTATGAACGCTTTTGGGAGCATCCCTCAGCACATGCGCGCTGCCTTCCCGCCTTTCCAACTGTCCCTCTTCAGTTCTTCGTTTTCCGCAGAGCCAACAGGAACTATTCCCTGTCACCGCAGAAAATTCCGTCTTTAAAATTCTTTCTTGTGGTCGCGTTTGCCTACCGCACGACGCCTACCAGTACCACCGGTTCTTTTCTTTCTCCAGGACCAAGCAGGAAGTCAGTCCTCACATATGGGTGACGTCGGCGCCGACGGAGCCCTCGCGGAGCAATTTTCCCCAGCTTTCAAAGAAAGCCTTTGGGAATTGCAGCGCGCATGCGCGGTCCCCTTCCCGCCCAAAGGAGCCATCTTGGCCAGTCTTCTTTTTTCCACGGAGCCCTACAGACGTTGTCTACTAGTCACCGCTGAAAAGTTGATTTTCTTTATTTTATTATTTTCTTCGGTTCGACGCCGGTCCCTTTTCTGTCCGGCCTCGCGACGCCAGTTGCGAGGACTCCCCTTCTTTTCGTTTTTTTCTGTCCTTAGTGACAAATTCGCGCCTTTTTCACTTTTCCCTGGCGGCACGAACGTTCGACCTCGCAGGGGCCCTTTTTCCCCCGATGGCCGCCAGTGGTTTTAAAAAGTGTGTTAAGTGTAAGAAACTTATGTCTCTTACTGACACACATGATTGCTGCCTCCGTTGCCTGGGCCCGGATCATGAAGAAATGATCTGTGGAGCCTGTGGCAAGATGTCCGCCAAATCCTTGCGGAGTCGGAAGCATCAGAGGGAGAGAATCTTCTCTGACCCCAGCCGTACCCGGACCTCGTCGGAGGCGTCGGTGTCCAGGTAATCTAGCTCTGAACACTGTCGGAGCTCCTCCGAGAGGGGGTCTCCTTCCCGGGAGCATCATCGGAGGAAGAAACCCGCGAGGGCGGCGTCGGTGGACGCTCCTGGCTCCGCGAGGGCCAGGTCGCATAGCCCCGATAGCCGTCCCGGGTCTTTGGAGCTGGAGCGGCCGTCCAAACAGCCTCGTCTGGAGATGGACTCGTCTGCTCACGTAAGTACTGTTGTCCTCGTGGACTCGCCTCCGAGGGGTCCGACGTCGGGCCCGACGCCGTCGGGGCCCGAGTCGGGGGCTGCTGGGTCTCCTGAGTTCGGACTCAGGTTGACGGCCTTGGAGAGCAGCCTGGCTGCCTTCATGGACCAGCAGCGGGCATTGATCGCTGGCCTCGCTGGCGCTTCTGCCCTGACCGCCGGGACGTCGACGTCTAAGTCGACCCAGGAGACCGAGCCGATCCTCGAGTCCATGCGGGCTCGAGTCGATCCTCGGTCGAGGTCCCCTTCGGCCTCCCGTTCGGGGCCGCGGTCGTCGACGCCGACTCCCTTGGCGTCGGGGCGGACGGCGTCTGTGCCCGCCCGGCCTGAGCCGCTCGACTCCTCCTCCGAGGAGTCCGCCTGGGAATCCGAGGTGGAAGAGTCACCTGATTCTTTTCGGACTCGGTGTATCCCTTCGGACTCCCCCGAGTCCGAACCTCGGAGACAGTCCCCCCCGGAGGATGCACGGTTCTCGGACTTCGTGAGGGATATGGCCAAGGCCTTGGCCTTCCCTGCGGATCCCGAGGAGGAGCCTCGAGCCGAAGAGCTCGATGCCCTCCAGTATGACTCTCCTGCAAAGGAGCATTTTACTGTACCGGTTCCTCCAATGCTGGAATGACTTCTCTTCCGCATGTGGGAGAGCCCGGCGTCGTCGCCGGTATTAAGCAAGCGGGTCGATGCCATATATCGAGTCCGCAAGAGCCCTGGCTTCCAAAAAGCACAGCTGCCGCACCATTCCATGGTGGTGGAATCGGCCATGCATAGGCTCAAGAGCCAGAAGATGCACTCCTCGGTGCCTCCCGGCAGGGAAGCCCACAGCCTGGATGGCATCGGTAAGAAGTGTTTCCAGGGCTCTATTCTTGCTTGTCGGGTCCAGACTTACCAGCTCTACATGGGCATGTATCTCAGGGACCTGGCTAAAGAAATAGCCGGATTCTCTGCTGGTCTCTCCAAGGAACCTTTGCGGAGGTTCCTAGCCCTGTCCACCGGTATTCGGGAGTGCTCAAAGTTTATCTCTAGAGCAGCCTACGATGGCTTTGAGGCATCGGCTCGGGTAGCCGCAGCCGGCATCGGGGCCCGCCGACAGGCTTGGCTTCAGTCCTCCGACCTCGAGCCCTGGGTGCAGGACAAGTTGGTCAATGTCCCCTGCAGAGGTGAAAACCTCTTTGGCAAACCTATGGACGAGAAGGCTGCACAACTCGAGACTGAGACTCTCACCAGGACTCGGCTCTCCAGGAAAACCTCTGCCCCTTCCCAGAAGAAGAAGGGCTGGGGAAAAAGTCCTTTTACCCGAAGAAGGCGGCTGCCTATAAACACTACCCTCATTATCAGGCCTCAGCAGCTCCCCAACAGGGTCAGCAGGCCAAGGGACGGGGTAACGGGTCCCGTAGGCAGCAAGCCCCCAAGCCTGCGCCACCGGCCCCTGCTCCGCAGGGTGGGGGTTTTTGACTCTTTCAGCATAGCCTCTCCCCCTCCGCTGGTGTCTCTCAGCACGGGAGGCCGGCTGGTCCACTTTGCCCACAGGTGGTCCAACATCACGTCAGATACCTGGGTGCTCCACATAGTCCGAGAGGGCTATCTTCTACACTTCCACCAGGTACCTCCCCCCTACTTCCCAGGGGAGCCTCTGCGACCCCCTCTTCACCGGGACTTACTCCTTCAAGAGTTGGCAAGTCTTCTTCAGGAACAGGCGGTGGAGCCGGTCCCCCACCACCTGAGAGGTCAGGGCTTCTATTCCAGGTACTTCCTGATACCAAAGCGTACTGGAGGCCTCAGACCCATCCTGGACTTGCGGAACCTCAACAAGTTCCTGGAAAGGGAAAAGTTCAAGATGCTTACCCTTGGAATCCTGCTGCCCTACCTCCAGCAGGGAGATTGGCTATGCTCCTTGGATCTAAAGGATGCCTATACTCACATCCTCATCCACCCAAGCCACCGACAATACCTAAGGTTTGTGGTGGCAGGCAATCATTACCAGTACAGAGTACTGCCCTTTGGCCTATCCTCCGCACCACGAGTCTTCACAAAATGTCTTGCAGTGGTGGCGGCTTATCTCCGGCTTCAAGGCCTCTTTGTCTTCCCTTACCTAGACGACTGGCTCATCAGAGCTTCGTCCTCCACGGAGGCCACTCACGCCACGCAACATACTGTGGCTCTGCTCCAGTACCTGGGCTTTGTCATAAACTTCGCAAAGTCCACTTTGCTCCCCTCTCAGGATCTCGAGTTCATCGGCGCCCGACTAAACACGCTTCAAGCGCGCGCCTTTCTGCCGCTCGACAGGGCACAACGGCTCATGGCTCTAGCCAGCCGCTTCCGCAGTCATTCCCGGGTCTCGGCCCGGCCCTTTCTGAAACTGCTCGGCCATATGGCTTCCACGGTCCATGTGACCCCCAATGCCTGCCTGAATATGCGGCCTGCTCAATGGTGCCTTCGCTCACAATGGCGTCAGGCCTCGGGGAGACTAGCGGACTCAGTACGAATCTCCAGCCCGCTGGTCTCGTCTCTACGGTGGTGGCTTCATCTGCCCAACCTAGTGCTCGGAATGCCTTTTCAGTCTCCTCCGCCTGTTCAGGTACTGACGACCGACGCTTCTCTCCTGGGTTGGGGAGCACATTGCCAAGGGTCCTGTACTCAGGGTCTCTGGACCCCGTGGGAATCTGCCCAGCAGATCAACTTCCTGGAGCTCAGAGCGATCCGCCTGGCTCTCCGGGCCTTCTCCCACCTTACCACTCGCCAGTCCGTCCTCGTCCAGACGGACAATCAAGTGGCCATGTTCTACGTGAACAAACAGGGGGGCACGGGCTCCTTCCTTCTCTGTCGGGAAGCACAAAAGCTCTGCGCTTGGGCCGTCAGCCGAGGAATCCTCCTCAAAGCTGTCTATCTCCCAGGTCAAGAAAACTACCTGGCAGACAAACTGAGCAGAATCCTCCAACCACACGAGTGGAGATTGGACCCGTTGGTGGTTCAAAGGATCTTTCTCCAGTGGGGCCTCCCCACGATGGATCTCTTTGCCAGTCCTCTGAACAGGCAACTTCCTCGGTTCTGCTCTTGGGAACCGCATCCACTCCGAGTAGCAGCGGATGCTTTTCTGCTCTCATGGTCCACGGGCCTTCTGTATGCCTTTCCTCCCATGCCGCTGGTGTCTCGAACGCTTTTCAAGGTTCTCCAGGACAAGGCTTCGATGATCCTGGTAGCTCCCCGGTGGCCCAGGCAACCGTGGTTCCCGCTTCTGATGCAACTGGCGGTAGATACTTCGTTGCCTCTGGGGTTTCAACCCGATCTCCTGACCCAGGATCAGGGGTCTCTCCTACACCCCAACCTCAGATCTCTTCATCTGATGGCCTGGCTGCTGAAAGGGTAGTCCTTGCTCCCCTCCGGCTGCCTCCGGAGGTGGAAGAGGTCGTACTAGCTTCCAGGCGACTCTCTACCCGGAAATCCTACGCCCTTAAATGGCGTCGCTTCTCCACCTGGTGTACTCAGCAGTCTCAAGACCCCTTCTCCTGCTCGGTGATGGTGGTCTTGCAGTACTTGCTTTCCCTCTCCAATCTTGGACTAAAGTCCAACTCGGTCAAGGTTCACCTCAGTGCCATTTCTGCACATCATGTGCCGGTGGAAGGCAGGCCTCTTTCCGGCCACCCTCTCGTGGCACGGTTCTCCCGAGGTCTCCTTCTCCTTAAACCACCTTTGCGCCCCCAGCCCCCGACTGGGACCTTAACGTGGTTTTACAGCGGATCACCTGTCCGCCTTTTGAACCCATGGCTACCTGTCCTCTCCGTTTTCTCTCTTGGAAAACCTTATTCCTCGTAGCCCTCACTTCCGCTAGACGCGTTAGTGAACTGCAGGCCCTAGTGTCTGATCCCCCGTATACTAGGTTCTACAAGAATAGGGTAGTCCTGCGGACTCACCCTAAGTTTCTTCCAAAAGTGGTCTCCCCTTTTCACATCAATCAGGAGGTGGTGCTTCCGACCTTCTTTCCCAGGCCACACTCCAGCCGAGCTGAGATGGTCTTGCATACCCTGGACTGTAGAAGGGCGCTGAACTTCTACCTTGATCGTACGCGGGAGCACCGTAAGACTGTTCAGCTCTTCCTGTCTTACGACCCCAATAAATTGGGGCTCCCTGTCTCCAAGCGTACTCTGTCCATCTGGGTAGCTGACTGTATCGCTTGGACTTATGGGGCGGCAGGCCTCTCGTTGGAAAGTCGAGTCACGGCTCATCGGGTTAGGGCGAAGGCTGCGTCAGTGGCTTACCTCCGCTCTGTTCCATTGGCAGACATCTGCCGGGCCGCTACTTGGTCTTCGAGCCAGACTTTTGCAACCCATTACTGCCTCGAGAGGGAGTCCCGCAGGGACAGTGCTTTCGGACAGGCAGTCCTCCGTAATCTCTTCGAGGTTTAAGCAACTCCTACCCTCCATCCTGGATGTTGGGCTACCGGTTGGAGATTAGTCAGAGAAGATTCCTTCCTTCTGTGCTGCTGAGCTAGAGGGAGTTCATTTCGTGCTTAGGGTCTCCGGTAGCCTTAAGCTTGGGAGTCCCATATGTGAGGACTGACTTCCTGCTTGGTCCTGGAGAAAGCGTAGTTACTCACCTGTAACAGGTGTTCTCCAGGAGCAGCAGGAATCAGTCCTCACAACCCTCCCTCCTCCCCGTGGAGTTGCAGTCATGCGATTTAGTTTTTGCAAATTTTTGCTGTCTTTTCGCTATGTCATCTGACTGGCCAAGATGGCTCCTTTGGGCGGGAAGGGGACCGCGCATGCGCGCTGCAATTCCCAAAGGCTTTCTTTGAAAGCTGGGGAAAATTGCTCCGCGAGGGCTCCGTCGGCGCCGACGTCACCCATATGTGAGGACTGATTCCTGCTGCTCCTGGAGAACATCTGTTACAGGTGAGTAAATACGCTTTTCCTAAAAAAAAACAAAAAACCCTCTAGACTTAGACTGTTTCTTTTCAGAAACTTTCCTGTTTTGGTGCTAGGCGCCATTTTGGGCAGTAGGCCCCATTTTTCCAAAATCATGGAAAAGCCAACTAGTGGTTTTAAAAAATGTGCTAAGTGTGGCGGTACCATTTCTGTCACTGACACCCATGATTGGTGTCTAAAATGTTTAGGACCTAATCATTCTTCAACTGTGAATGTCTCTCCTGCATGGGAATGACCGAAAGAGGAAGACAGAACCGGGCTGCAAAGCTCGGTACCCTCTTTTCTTCAGATTCATGTCCATTGCATCGACATCATCAAGGGCCTCTTCTTCCTCCCATGGATCTCAGGTAACTAAACACAAAAGCCTGTCCTCAAAGGGTAGCTCTCCTGCTAAGCATCGAGAGGCCATTGGCATTGCCCTTGAGGGAATCTACATACGATCCAAGTCCCGGACTCCATTAGAAAGACTAATCAGAAGACAAGTAACACAGCTTTTTCATTCTTCACTCCCACATTATGGAACAACCTCCCAATCGAAATTAGAGAAATCAAAGACCTTCTATCATTCAGAAAAGAACTAAAAACCCATCTTTTTACTATGCATTACCATAATTTCCAGCATGATAATGTTCAGAACTCACAGAAAAGCAACGAACAACAATCATACTCTGACCCTACCTAGACTTTGACCACAACCATATCTCTCATAATCATTCCATCTCACAGATCACTTTACTCTTGAATAATATAGTATTGTCATTTATGAAATAATCATCTTTTTAAGGTTAATTTAATTTGTTATTTGAAGCGTTACCAAATGTTGCACTAAGTTCATTGTTTTGTTCTCACCAGTTTCTCTTTGGCTTTGAGTTCAATGTTAATTCTGTTCTAAAATTGTTCTCTATAAAATAATAGCCTCTCTATTATTAACTTTTGTTACCTGTAAACCGCTACTGATCTCTGGAAGTGGCGGTATAGAAAAAAATGTATAAATAAATAAAATAAATAAACCACACTGGCAAAACAGCCCCGGTGGGAGGCTTCGGCTTCCAAAGCATCGATGGGGCTGCAGGATGTTCTCGAGGCCTCAACCTCACAACAATTACCTGTGCCATGCTCAGGAGTTACAGCCGTTCTTACCGGTACCGACACCCAGGCATCGGCAGCGTCGATAGACCAGAGATTTCTTGCTATCGAACGCAGTATCGCAACTCTTCTCTCAGCTGCGGTACCGGTGGTCCCAAGGGCACCAGTGCCGACACCGATGCCGGTACCGACACCGATGCCGGTACTGATGGTACCGGCCCCGAGGGTAACTCTTCCCATTCCACCTCCTGCTGGAGTGGATAAAGTGGTACCGGGTCACCTCGGTATCGACTTTGATCGGTACCGGGATCGTGCTTTGCAGGAGCATTGGGGTCAGGAATACTTTTGATTCCTCTGATTCCGAAGACTCTGACAATTCTGCTGGCACTAGAGGTTTTCTCTTAGAAGATCCCTCTTCTCCCCAACGCAGAATGTCACCTCCAGAAGACATGTCATTTGAGGATTTCATCCGTGATATGGCTAAAGGTCTTTCAATCACAGAAGCTCCTGAAGAGGAGCCCAGAGCAAAGGAATTGGAAATCCTCCAATATCCTAAAGCTCCTAAGGAGGCAGCTACTCTGCCCATCCATGAAATTCTGCATAGCTTGATGCTCAGAATGTGGGAGACACCTCTGACTACTTCTCCTCACTCTAGGAGACTTGATACTATGTATCGAGTCTCACCATGTCCTGGATTTCAGAAAACTCAGCTGCCACACCATTCAATGGTAGTGGACTCAGCCATGCGTAGAATGAAAAGTGCAAAAAGACATGCATCCAATCCTCCAGGTCGTGAATGCAGGACTCTGGATGCTTTTGGACGCAGAACTTTTCAAGCTTCCATGCTTTCAGCTAGGATCAGCTCATATAGCCTATATATGGGAATGTTCCTCAAAGAAATCACAGGAGACTTGGAACTTATGAGCCCATTCCTCCCAGATGATAAGAGACAAGACTTTCTTACTCTGGTTAAGCATGCTCAGGATGTCTCCAAGTTTGTCAATCGTGCAGCCTTTGACTGCTTCGAATGCATCAGCAGAACTTCTGCTATTGCCATTGGCGCACGACGGATTGCCTAGCTACAGGCATCAGACTTGGAGACATGGGTAACAGGACAAGTTAGGCAACAAAAAACCCTCTTTTAGCAAAAAGAGGAAGTTTTATCCTTCCTATACCCACCAGACTCAGACTCCAGGTCAGGTTGCCCAAAAGGGACAAACTAGACTACAAAAGAAACCAAAAGGCCCGAGAGCCCAACCAGCTCTCCAGGTTCAGCCCTCTCAAGGGCTTTGACTCCTTCCTAGAGAGCTTTGCCTTCCTGCCTCTAAGGGGTCCTCAACCCCCCAATATTCCCGGTAGGTTATGACACTTTGTCAACAGATGGTATCAGATAACAGCAGAAGATTGGACTCTATTCATTGTAGGGGAGGGGTACAAACTTCATTTTCACAGCTTACCCCCTCCTACAGTCCTAAAGCAGTTCAATTCACAAACCTCTGCAGACAATCTGCTAGATTACGAGGTCTCCACACTTCTTGCCGAAGGGGCAATAGAGGAAGTACCCGTTCTTCAACAGGGTGCAGGGTTCACTCCCCCTATTTTCTTATTTCAAAAAAAACAGGAGGACACAGAACCATTCTAGACCTCAGAGAATTGAACAAGTATCTGTTTCAAGAGAAATTCAAAATGATTTCTCTGGTAACTCTTCTGCCATACCTTCAAAGCCAGGACTGGCTTTGCTCTCTGGACTTAAAGGATGCATACACTTACATTCTCATCCATCCAGATCACAGGAAATTTTTACGTTTCCTTTTCAGGGAAAGACATTTCCAGTACAGGATTCTTCCTTTTGGTCTGGCTTCAGCACCAAGGGTATTCACGAAATGCATGGCAGTAGTAGCTGCATTTCTACGAACCCTGGGGATTTTTTTCTTCCCTTACTTAGACGACTGGCTCATCCGAGCCTCCACAGTGACAGAGGCCAGCACTGCACTGTCTCGTACAATGCGAATCCTCCAATACTTGGGATTGGTAATAAACTTCCCGAAATCTCAACTAGTTCCTTCCCAATGCCTAGAATTCATAGGAGCCTGTCTGGATACCAGACAGGCAAGGGCTTTCCTTCCACAAGCCCGGTGTCTTTGCATAATGCAGTTAGCTTCCCAAGCAGCAGGCAAATCCTCCCTCACTGCTCGGGAGCTATTGCAGTTGCTGGGACATATGGCATCCACAGTTCATATAGTCCCATATGCTCGCCTCCACATGCGAGCAGCTCAGTGGACCCTCTCCACACAGTGGAGACAGGCCACGCGTCATTTGTCGGACAAAATAACAATCTCTCAACGACTAATTTTGTCCCTCCAATGGTGGCAATCACGAGAAAATCTGACAGTAGGGTCTCCTTTCCATCAACCCCTCTTTCAGGCCACCCTAACAACAGATGCATCACAGATGGGTTGGGGAGCACACCTGAATCATCTCTCTACCCAGGGCACCTGGACTCCACAGGAGGTTGGCTTACACATAAAGCTCCTGGAGTTAAGAGCAATTTATTTAGCTCTTCGAGTGTTCCACGCCCAGCTTAGCTACAAGACAGTCCTAGTCCAGACGGACAATCAGGTAGCCATGTTCTATGTGAACAAGCAGGGCGGGACAGGCTTTCTGTTGTTATGCAATGAAGCTTTACGACTATGGGCCCTCGCCAGAGAGCATCAAATTCACCTTATAGTGGTATATCTTCCAGGCATTCAAAACCTTTGGGCAGACAAACTCAGTCGAGAACTGCTACCTCACGAGTGGTCACTCCACCTAGACCAGGTGGCAAAGATATTTCATCTCTGGGGCACTCCAGACATAGACCTCTTTGCAAGTCCACTGAATGCCAAACTTCCCCGGTTCTGTTCCAGGATTTCGGCGCACAACTGTCAGGCAAGGGATGCCTTCCTCCTTCACTGGGGTCAGGACTTCCTTTATGCCTTCCCACCCATTCCCCTCATCCCCAAGACACTCTTCAAGCTTCAGAGAGACAGGGGTCGCATGATTCTCATAGCACCATGATGGCCACGCTAAATGTGGTATTCTCTGCTTCTGCATCTCTCTCAAGCGGCACCTCTGGAGGTAGGGCATGCTCCAGATCTCCTTTCCCAGGAGAATGGGACGCTATGGCACCAGAATCCCCAGTCCCTGCACCTCACGGCCTGGTTGTTGAAGGCTTAGACCTCTAGGATTTCAACCTGTCCCAGCAGGTAAAAGATATCCTTCAGGCTTCTAGGAAACTTTCCACAAGAAGATCTTATGCCTTCAAGTGGAAACGTTTTACTATATGGTACTCCAAGAAGGGATTAAACCCCCTGGTCATACCCTTAGAATCGATATTAGAGTATCTCCTTCATTTATCGAATTTTGGGTTAAAAACCAATTCGGTAAGAGTCCATCTTAGTGCAATTGCAGCTTCTTATAAGCCTCTAGAGAGGCCTTTTATTAACTAAACCTCCCATCAAGCCACCACCGGTAGCATGGGATCTAAATCTAGTTCTCGGGAAGCTCATGAAGCCGCCTTTTGAACCTTTAGCCACTACAGCCCTTAGGTTTTTGACTTGGAAGGTCATCTTCCTGATTGCAATCACCTCTGCCCATCGCATTAGTGAATTGCAAGCTTTAGTGGCTGATCCTCCTTATACTAGATTTCATCATGATATAAGGTTGTTCTTCGAACTCACCCACACTTTATGCCAAAGGTGATTTTGCCTTTTCATTTAAACCAATCAATTTACCTTCCTGTATTTTTTCCGAGACCTCATGCCTCTAATGCAGAAAGAAACCTTCATACTTTGGATTGTAAGAGGGCCTTAGCCTTTTTCATTCAAAGAACACAGCAACATAGAAAGTCCTCGCAACTTTTTGTAGCTTTTGACCCTAGTCATTTGGGATTTCCAGTCTCCAGAAGAACTTTAAATGGATTGCCCAATGCATATCCTTTACTTACGATAGTAAGGGTCTTCCTCTTCAGGACCATGTCACAGCTCACAATGTGAGAGCCATGGCAGCTTCTATGGCTAATCTCTACTCTGTGTCTATCGATGACATTTGTCGAGCAGCCACCTGGGCTTCGGTACACACCTTCACAGCCCACTACTGCCTAGATAAAGCCTCCTGTCGGGATGCCTTCTTTGGCCAAGCTGTTCTTCAAAATCTCTTTCAAACCTAAACCAACTCCTACCCACCAACCCTGGTGGGATGCCAGAGATCCATGGGAGGAAGGATTCTCACCTTCGACGGTGGCACCTTCCTGGGGATATCTCCCTGGCATTTTCAGCTAGGGAGTCCCCATATGTGAGGACTACATTCCTACTTGTTCCTGGAGATAGCATAGTTACTCACCTGTAACAGGTGATCTCCGGGAACAGCAGGAATTTAGTCCTCACAACTCACCCACCTCCCCTAGGAGTTGTCTCTCTCTTTGTCTCTTTCCTCTCTCCCTCTATCCTTTCACTCAGCTACAAACTTAACTGAAGAGGGACAGTTGGAAAGGCGGGAAGGCAGCGCGCATGTGCTGAGGTATGCTCCCAAAAGTGTTCCTATTGGACGCTGGGAAGCGTTCCCGTGCAGGCTCCGTCGGTACCGACGATACCCATATGTGAGGACTAAATTCCTGCTGTTCCCGGAGATCACCTGTTACAGGTGAGTAACTATACTATATGTGCACTTCTGTGTACATGTGTGTACATATTGTGGTAAGGAGAGTGCAGCCCAGCCTGGAGAAACAAAGGGAAAAGGGACTTTTTCCTCTTTGCGGGGGATGGGTGCATCTGAACACATATACCAAACTAAAGGCAGTGAGAGAAACCACAGCTGCAGAGCTAGGCTAAAGTCCCACCCAGACTCCATAGCAACCCTAGGTAAGGATAGGAGTTACATGGGAGTGGAGTCAGAAGGGGAGGTGCCCTGCTCAGCATTTAAGTTTGAGCAAACAGAGAAGAGAAGAGGTGAGCACGGGGAGCAAAGCAAGCCAAGCCAGCAAAGCAAGCCGGGCAAGCAAGGCAAGGAAGCCACGGAGGCCACGGAGAGCCAGGACAAGAGCAAACGTAGCCAGCGCTGCAGCCAAGAGAGCAGCAGACAACACTCCCAAGAGAGGACCAAACAGAGTGGCAGGAGGGAGAGAGACAGAAGGTTGGTGGTGGAGAAGCCAAGGCAAGAGAGCTCAGACTCCTCTGAAGGAAGGTGTGTCTTCAGGCAGAGGAAACCTCGGGTAGCTGAGAGGAAATCCTACAATAATTCCCAGACTAGCTCTGAGGCAGAGATAGCTACAGCCAGCAGAAACTCCAGCCGTGAAGCTCCCTCAGTAAAACTCCAAGGTAGGAGAAAGAAACCAGACAGAACTAATGTTTGTATGTCTTGCTCAGATTCCGAGGAGAGGATTATATCTGGAAAAACCCAGAACAGAAGAAAGGGTTTTTTAAAGAAAGCTGAACAAGGAAAGCCTGCTAGGGTTCTGCCAAAGGAAGGGAAGGCAGTACAGTGGGACAGGCTGTTTAAGCTTTTAAAAGACATTAACACAAAAGTACCTGAGCAGTTCCAAGATTCCCCAGCAACCAGCTCAGAAGAAAGCATGGAGGTGGATGATAGGGAGAGTGACCAGGAATCCACATGTTCTGAGATGGACTGTGCTGTATGCATTGGTGCTAATTGAAGTAAACCAAAATAGGGGGAAGAATTAAGGAAAGCTGTTATCAGTTTGGCATAGCTGAAAGCAAGAAAGAAAAGGGAAAGGAATCCTATGTTGAAGCAATAAGATTCTGTCCTACAGAAAGTGGATAGTGCAATCAAGTCTGTGCTAGACAGCTGAAACTGTTTAATTGCAATCAGCAAGGAGAGAGAGCTGGCAGCACTGCTGATCTTGATTGTATGTTGTATCTACATGTTCCTGAGTTAACCCTAAAGCAAGAAGCTTCTTAAAGGAAAAGAGGAAAAGAAGCCATTGTAAATAATTCCACTGAAACACTGTTTTCATGTTCTTTATTTGTGGAGAAGTTTATCCTTGTTTCTTTTTGCTGAGAGTGAAAGTTTCTTTAAAGGCTGTAACCAAATTGGCTTAAACGGAACCCAATAAAATTCCTGTGCGCTTTAAACATCCATTTGGTTTTACTTTGAGTCACAACTACACCTTTGGAACAAAGGAACACAAGATGGATTCCCGTCCCTACTAGGCAACCGCCTAGGAGGGGCGCAACCGCCACAATATGTGCACACGCGCACGCACACACACGCGCGCGCGCGCACACACACACACACACACACACACACACACACACACACACATTCTGGTACATACTGCAGTGCAGGAGATGCTGACTTGCTTCCTCTTCAGCGTAGTTAAATGTCAACAGGTCTTTTGTTGGCATGAAAGCAATACTGTGGGTCATACTCATAAGACTTCCCCTTCAGCCCTCGGCCAGCAAAAGGCATTTAAGGTGGTCAAACATGTCATTGAGGCAAAGGGGTGAAATGTTATGAAATAAGAAAAATGAGAAAAGAATAAAAACAGCTGTACTTGGTGGTTACCCATTGGAAGGAAGAATAGTTAATATAGATCTATTCATCAGCTTGGGTTGTTTTGCTCATCCTTCATTCTCATCTTTATTTAAGAACATTCCTTATCTGCACTATTCAAGCCTCTAGGCAGATTACAAAAGTACATACATAACCCACAAACTGAAGTATGTATATTTCTGTATATTTCGTCTGTTACGTTCTTATTCCTTGGTTTTCATTTGCAGATGATTTGTATATTTTTGATTTATGCTTCTCAGATCTCCCACTGGCCCTTTTCCACTTGTCATGCACCTTGCTAATGGACAGGCTGTGCCCATCCTTCCAGGTCCTCATGTACAAATGCCATCAGTAATATCGGTAAGGATTATGTTTGGGATTAAAAAAATGTTAAAATGAGTTACATATCCTTTCAAGGGTGAATCAGTGGCTGAATGGTAGTATTTGTGCTATAGAATAGAAAATAAAATCATGATTCCTAGATCCAGCTCCCGCTTCAGAGACAGCAGCCTTCACAGGCTATGAAAGGAAGTTGCAGCCATTGCGCAAAGGTGGCTCCTGCTGGCTGTATCAGGGGGACACACAAATTGAGGTCCAGCAGTAATTGCAGTACATGTCACTTCTGAAGGATGGCTGTGCTTGATTTAGTTGGGGAAGAGGGAATGAGAATGAGATAGAAAATAGAAAAAGCCCCATGGAGTTGACTAAGGCTCAATGTGCCATTTCCCTGTATCACTCTCCTCACCCCCCACAACAAAGGTTGCGATTGAATTGTAAACCTAAAAAAGTAGAAGGAAGCCCTGGAATCCAGAAAATATTTTCATCCATGTCACTAGTTCAAATTCAGCTTGATTTAATAATGATAGATCACTTAATGACACTTGCAAATTGGAATCGTGGACATATGTCCACTTGTTTTAAAGAAACGACCATCGGAATTGACTCTTGCTGGCAGTCACAGAAGAACATCAAGAATCAAATAAACATACAGCCTTAGCTTCTGTTTTCTCCAAGGCATTGCTGAAGGAGATGTTAGCAAGGAAGGGAGAACTCTGTTACTGCTGCCTGCTCTGAAGAGTTCCATCAATAAATGGTAGAGTCACCATGCTATCCCAGCATGCACTTCACCACCAAGAACTTTCAAGCAAGCACTTCATTAAGCCTAATGCTATGTGATTATTTTTTTCCTTATAGCTGGCCAGACCCATGTCCATGGTGCCCAACATTCCTGGTATTCCTGGGCCTCCACTCATCAGCAGTGCTGGTGGGCATGTTTCCCCATCAGGTCTTCACATGCATTCTGAAGCCAAAATGGTGAGTCACTTACCAGGAAGAAGCATCTGCCAGACTTTTCATATCTAGGCTTTTATATGTCTGTAGTGTAATTGGTGTCTAGTTAGCCTAGATACTAAACAATTTGTGTATAGTACAATTTCAGGGTAACTCTGTAATGCATCTGTGTGTACTGTTCAATATGATACAATGCCTTACAAAACGTTTCACACCCTCTGACGTTTTTCCCATTCAGAATATATTAAATTAGGTGTTTGTTTCACTGAGCTACACAACATATTTTACGCCAACATGAAAGAGCAATTACAGAAATATGCAATCAAAGCATTTTGGTTTCCTATTCTTAATTACTTTTGCATAAGTGGTCATAGTACTTGGGGAGTGGGGAGCCCCTTTTGCAGCCGTAACAGCTATACTGTAAATCATAAGTTTCTACCAGCTGTGCAATAACAGGATGGTGCAGTCTTTGTACATTCTTCTTGGCAGAATTGCTCAGGCTTATTCAAGTTGTCTAGGGATCAATTGTCTGTGGTCTTCAAGTCTTGCCACAGATTTTCTATTGGATTCAAGTCTGGACTTTTAACTGGGCCACACAACAGTATTCACTCCTTCTAGCTGAACCACTCTGTTACTTTTGCCTTGTGCTTTGGAACATTGTCCTGCTGAAAGGTGAATATTTTCCCCAGTGGTATATCTGTGGCAAATTGGAACAGGTTTTCTTCTAGGATCTACCTGTACTTTTCACTATCCATTTTTTTTTTTGCTTTTTTTCAAGCTTCACAAGCTTTTCTGACCCTGTATCTCCTGCACAGCATTGCCTTTTACTGTTGGCATGTTAGCCAGAGTGATGTGCTGTGTTGAGACTAAAAAGCTCCACTTTTGATTTCATGAAACAACCCAGCCTTCTGTTATATGCATGCAACTTTTAAGCGTTCCTTCCAAACTCTTTGTAGCGCATTATATGGATTTTATGCAGCAGTGGCTTCCTTCTTGCCACCCTCCCATATAGATCATGTTTGTAGAGGAATCTTGACATTGTTGAACAGTCAGCATTTTCTAAAGTCTCATCCTCTAGTTCCTTTAAAGTAATCTTAAGCCTTGTGATAATCTTGCTCAACAGTTATCTTAATCCACTGTCTCTGCCTTTGGAAGGGTGGGTGACCTGATTGAGGCAATGTCTTGGTCGCGCCACACTGTTTTTACAGTGATGGATCTGGAAGTATCCCAGGAGATGGTCAAAACCTATTGAAATTTTCTTGTAACCTGCCTCCAATCTATACCTTTGAATAACTATCCTTGTTTTTAGTTACTGTGTTTCCAGTATGTTTAGACATTTGCTTCAAATTCACAAACAACTTGAATTTTCATTCAGATTAGCTGAATTCTAAATCAGCACAGGTGGGCCCTAACTAATTTATGGATTTTGTTTGAAAATGAGCTAATTTATTTTTTTATGACAGTGTGAAGTTAAGCAATCAAAACTTTTTTTTTTTTCTTAATTGTTTTCAAATATATAATTCTTCCGTATTGAAAGTATAGATGTAGGTCAGTGAAACAAACTCTTTAATATATTTACAGTTATGTTTTTTAGACAGCAAAATCTGAAAAACATACAAGGGTGTGAAGACTTTTGGATGGTACTATATCTGCAGGGTTGATGTGCTCAAGCTAGTATGCTGTGATATACTTTGGGTCAGTATTCAAAAGGAGTTGCATGTTTAACGGCTGCCAATAAATATACAACTCCTCTAGTTGCCAATTTTCAATGGCACTCCACACATAGTGCCAGCAAAAATCACTGTAAATGCTCTGGCACTGTGCATATTCAGGCTGATGCAGACAGCTGGCTCTGAAGTCACGCACTATAAACTCTGTACACTTCTATGCATCACACCGATAGCGTGCGACTTCAATGCCGGCATGCAAAAAGGGGTTCATATGCAAATTACCCACATGTTAAACTGTGGCACAAATGGCAGTGTTAAACTGGGAGAGCAAATGAAACACTTGCAGACAAGTCTGCGCAAGTTTGCCATGCTCTTCCAGAGAAACAGCGGCACTGTGTGGCTAATTTGCATATGTGCCACAATCATATTTTGATGGCATCAGGGGCTTCCCCGATACTTGGATCATCTGAGGGGAAGTGTCAAACCTCTTTCAGATGGTCCAGGCATTGGGGAAAGCCCCTGATGCAATCAAAATACTGTCGGGAGGCTGGTACCCACAACAGAAATCAAATCCCTAGTGGCCCAGTGGCCTCAATTCCCCCCTCCTCACTCAGCCACCCACCCAATTAAAAATAAACCTAGTGGCTCAGTGGCCTTGATTCCCCCCCCCCTCCCAAATAAAAATAAGCCTGGTGGCCCAGAATCCCTCTCCCTGTACCTTTACAATGCAGCGAGAGCATTGCCCATGTGCTCACTCCTGCACTGCCATCTTGAAAAATGTCAATGCAGAAGAGCGTGGGCTATGCTCCTGCTCCTTTGTAAAGGTACCAGGAGGGGGTTAGGAGGATTGGGAGTTGCTGGGCCATCAGGGATTTGATTTCTGTTTTGGATACCAGCCCCCCAAAAGTATTTGGATGGCATCAGGTGCTTTCTCTGATGCCTGGATCATCTGAGGGGAAGTTTCACACGTCACTTCAGATGATCTAGGCATCGAGAAAAGCCCTTGATGAAATCAAAATACTGTCTGAGGCACGCATAGTACGTTTAAGCCATCTCAGACCCAGGCATAAAGAGACTGGCACTTTGGCTGGTTACGAAATCCTCTATGCCTTTCTCTGAATTGGGTGCAAATAATATTAGCATCCATTTTAATATCACAGCTCATTTGCCTATAATTAAAATACGCTTGGCGTTACTGTGTGCACTTGCTTTTTATTTGCTGTTTATGCGCTCATCAGTCTCTTTTCTGTATTTCGCCTGTCGGAACTTGCGCTTATAAGTTGTATTATCTTCGTGCAAAGGATGCAGTGCATTGGCCCGACAATGCCTGGGCAGAGTGTGGGCAGGACCTACAATAATTATATCGGCTGTCATCCATGCTAAAACTATAGCTAGCAACGTGACCATATTACAAAGAGAATTCTCATTATACGCACCAAACCCCTCTGAAAGATCCTCCCTATGAATAATCCCAGATCTGATTTCAAAAACTAAAAACCCATCTATTCAAAGAACACTTTAAGGACTAAAGATATTACCCCTGCAGTTAACCTCTTACACAGCTGTGTATAGGTTAAAAATGTAAAATTGTTATATTATGTTTTGATAAGCACGGTTCTATGTAAAGTGAAAGTCACCGTTTCATGTAAACTGCTTTGATTTCCTGATAAGCGGTATAGAAAAACAGATAAATATTACATACACATTTAGTGCTACTGACTATATGTACAGCAGCACTGAATAGGCTGCCATTATAAAAAAAAAAAAAGTGACTGCCACCGTTCATTATTAACATCTCTTCAGTCTATAGTAGCTGGCATAAAATCCACTTGATTGAAATGTTCTTTCAAGCATTTACACAGGTGCAAATCTTTCAGACAGATATTTCTCACATTTCAATTTTTTTTCGTGAGTTTTGTACATCTGTCTTTTGTCCAGCATCCTCCTACACTACTACTTCCTCCTCAGCTACTGATTTTATGAAAGAACTGATCCAGAAACATGGCTGCTTGATTGGCTCTTTAGGGGTTTGGCAGAACACAAAGAAGGAAACATGTTTTCTTGGTGTGTCAAACCTCTGCTTTTAGCCGTTCCTTTCCTTCCTCCTAAAGTATCCCTTGCTCCTGACTAATCATCTTCCCCACAAAGTCTGGGCTTTAAAGTTAATCTGTTTTGACAAGAGCTACAGTGATAGCCCATTGTTAGCCCCTGCAGAATATTAAGTCTGTCAAATTCTAGTTTTTCTTAGCCATTGCCAACTGTGACATCTAGGGCTTTGTCCTTGGTTTACCTCTTCTGCCAGTTACTAATAAAACAGTTGTGCATGCGTCTTTAAGAGGGACAGGCTCCTATAGAAATGTTTCTCCAGGAACAAGCAAGAAGTCAGTCCTCACATATGAGTGATGTTGGCACAGACAAGAGCGCCAGTGGACCCAATCCCCAGCTTTCAAAGCTTCCTGCCCAAAAGTGCCATCTTACCTCAGTCTTCTTTTTTCCACAGAGTCCTGTAGACGTGCTGTCTGTGCACCCCAGTTAAAGTTGATTTTTTTTCCACCGTTTCTCAGTAATTTTCTTCTTTTCTCAGTATCGATCACCTTCTGCCTCCCATGTCCAACGCCTTGGCATAGTGTTTTTCGCTTGGGTAATCTTTTTTTTCTTTTATTTTTTGGCCAGCAGGTATTGTTTGCAGCCTAGCTAGTTGAGAAGTTTGAGTTTAACCTCGCAGGGATTGTTTTTCCCACTGTCTTCAACCAGCAGATTTAAGCAGTGTGGCAAGTGCACCTGCACAATGTCCCTCATGGAAAGCTATAGTACCTGCATACGATGCCTTGGGGCAGACCACGATGTGTCTTCCTGCCCACTTTGCCTTTTGATGTCTGCTAAGACCTGGAAGGAATGCGAAAGGCGGCAGGGGAGCTGTTTGCCAAGTCTGCCTCAGGATTGGCGTCAGGGGGGGAGGTGCGTGGAATCCCTGCCTTCAATGCCGGCTTCAGGCAACTTGGCGTCTTGCTCCTGGGCTCTTTTGGAGTCCGTGGGATCATCATGCGCTGGAGTCATCCTCAGATGACCTACTCCTGGCTTCGTTGAAGCCAAAGCCAAGGTCTGACCCCAGTCCAGAGGGTAAGACCTCTGGGACCCGGGCGCGGAGTGATGAGGGTTGGGAACTCCCCTCCAAGCAGCCCAGGAGAGAGGCATCATCGACAGAATCGGGGGATCAAGTCAGTTCTCCAGGACCAAGCAGGGAAGTCAGTCCTCACATATGGGTGACGTCGGCGCCGACGGAGCCCTCGCGGAGCAATTTCCCCAGCTTTCAAAGAAAGCCTTTGGGAATTGCAGCACGCATGCGCGGTCCCCTTCCCGCCCAAGGGTGCCATCTTGCTCAGTCTTCTTTTTTCCGCGGAGCCCTACAGACGTTGCCTGTGAATCCCCGCAGAAAAGTTGATTTTTCTCTATTTTTTCTTCAGTTCGACGCCGGTTCTTTTCCCGCCCGGACTCGCGACGCCGGTTGCGAGTCCGTCCTTTCTTTTTCGGTTTTTTGTCCTTCGTGACAGATTTCGCGCCTTTTTCCTTTTTCCCTGGCAGCCCGGTCATTCGACCTCGCAGGGGCCCTTTTTCCCCCGATGGCTGCCAGTGGCTTTAAAAAGTGTGACCTCTGTAAGAAACTTATGTCTCTTACAGACACTCATGACTTCTGCCTCCGCTGCCTCGGCCCAGATCATGACCCCATGATCTGTGGGCCATGCGGCAAAATGTCCTCAAAAGCGTTGAGGAGTCGGCAGCAGCACCAGCGGGAGCGTATCTTCTCTGACTCCGGCCGGGCTCGGACCTCGTCAGAGGCTTCGACGTCTCGGGACTCTGGTCCTGAGCATCGTCGGAGTTCCTCTGAAAGGAGGTCTCCTACCCAGGAACATCATCAGAAGAAGAAACCCGCGAGGGCGGGATCGGTGGACGCTCCTGGTTCCTCGAGGGCCAGGTCGCATAGCCCCGATTCCCGTCCCGGGTCCTCGGAGACGGAGAGGCCGCCAAAACATCCTCGACTCGAGGTGCACTTGCCCGCTCACGTAAGTACTGTTGTCCTCGTGGACTCGCCTCCGAAGGACCCGACGTCGGGCCCGAGTCGGGGGCTGCTGGGTCTCCTGAGCTCGGACTCAGGTTGACGGCCTTGGAGTGCAGTCTGTCTGCCTTCTTGGACCAATAGCGGGCATTGATCGCTGGCCTCGCCGGTGTTCTGCCCTGACCGCCGGGACGTCGACCTCCAAATCGACCCGGAGACCGAGCCGATCCTCGAGTCCATGAGGGCTCGAGTCGATCCTCGGTCAAGGTCTCCTTCGGCCTCCCGTTCGGGACCGAGGTCGTCGACGCCGACTCCATCAGCGTCGGGGCGGATGGCATCAGTGCCCGCCCGACCGGAGCCGATCGACTCCTCCTCCGAGGAGTCGGCCTGGGAATCTGAGGACGAAGAGTCACCTGGTTCCTTTCGGACTCGGTGTGTCCCTTCGGACTCCCCCCAGTCCGAACCTCTGAGACGGTCCCCCCCGGAGGATACCCGGTTCTCGGACTTCGTGAGGGATATGGCCAAGGCCTTGGCCTTCCCTGCGGATCCCGAGATGGAGCCTGGAGTCGAAGAACTCGATGCCCTCCAATATGACTCTCCCCCGAAGGAGGCCTTTATTGTACCGGTTCCTCCCATGCTGGAACGACTTCTCTTCTGCATGTGGGAGAGCCCGGCGTCGTCGCCGGTGTTAAGCAAGCGGGTCGATTCCATTTATCGAGTCCGCAAGAGCCCTGGCTTCCAAAAGGCACAACTACCGCACCATTCCATGGTGGTGGAATCGGCCATGCATAGACTAAAAAGTCAAAAAATGCACTCCTCGGTGCCCCCTGGTAGGGAAGCCCGAAGCCTGGATGCCCTCGGTAGGAAGTGCTTCCAGGGCTCTATGCTTGCTTGTCGAGTCCAGACCTACCAGCTCTACATGGGCATGTATCTCCGAGACCTGGCTAAGGAAATAGCCGGGTTCTCTGCTGGTCTCTCCGACGAACCTTTGCAGAGGTTCCAGTCCTTGTCTACTGGTATTCGAGAGTGCTCCAAGTTCATCTCTCGAGCAGCCTACGATGGTTTTGAGGCGTCGGCTTGAGTAGCTGCGGCTGGCATCGGTGGACGCCGCCAGGCTTGGCTACAGACGTCCGACCTCGAGCCTTGGGTACAGGACAAGTTGGTCGATGTCCCCTGCCGAGGTGATAACCTCTTTGGCAAGCCCATGGATGAGAAGGCTGCACAAATCGAGACGGAGACTCTCACCAGGACTCGTCTCTCGAGGAAGACCTCTGCCCCTTCTCAAAAGAAGGAGGCCTCGGGGAAAAAGCCCTTTTACCCGAGGAAAGGTGCTGCCTATAAATACTACCCTCACTATCAGGCCTCAGCGGCTCCCCCACAGGGAAAGCAGGCCAAGGGACGGGGTAATGGGTCCCGTAGGCAGCAAGCCCCCAAGCCTGCACCACCAGCCCCTGCTCCGCAGGGTGGGGGTTTTTGACTTCCTCAGCATAGCCTCTCCCCCTCAGCTGGTTTCTCTCAGCACGGGAGGCCGGCTGGTCCACTTTGCCCACAGGTGGTCCAACATCACCACAGATACCTGGGTGCTTCACATAGTTCGAGGGCTATCTTCTTCATTTTCACCAGGTACTGTCACACTGCCCCCCTAGTGGTGATGGCGTGGCACGACAGAAGGGCGTGGACAGAGAGGGGAAAAGTTTGTTTAGGGAGGAGGTTGGTTCTTATGCAGGGCCCAGGCTTCTGTAGGCCTGGTAGCCTTCCGTACAACTAACTCTCCAAAGAAAATATAGTCCGAGTTAGGGAAATGGTAAAGCTTTTATTTCCCTCTTTTGCAAAACAGGTTCTTTAGCCCAGAGTACAAAAACAACACATAAAAAGAAAATATCCTTGCTTCAGGTAAAGGAAAACATAAGCATTGAAAACACTGTTCTCTTCACAGTACAGGCATATGAAATATAACATTCAATTCTTAGCTCACCCCAGCTATGCCTCTCTTAGGGCTCAATTCTTTCTGACAGGCAGTAATTCACTTCCATTGGAATGTCTAAAGGATCCTCTTGGTATTCCACCTGCATCGGTTCACTGCTTAGAGCGTTTGGGAGGTTTCCTTCAGGCTCTCTGCTTAGTGCTTGGATTAAACGCCAGTAATCAGCATTGCAAGGTAAGTCCTGTATTTGTAAACTTCTCTGCTGAGGATAGTTTCGCTTGCATACAGTACTTTCTTTGTTAAGCTTTTTATTAAGTGCAGGTTTGAACCTTGTTTCAGGCAAGCCTCTGTGAGGACCACAGGCTCTAGTATCTGCCCCTTTCTGTGTCACAGTATTCAACTTATTACCATTATAAAAATAGCATTTACCTTTGCTTCCATGTTGCTCTCTGAAAGGTGTAGGCTGAGGTTTGGGCCTGGCAGGTCCTAGATTATCTGCTACACAGGTAGGCCTCAGGCTCTTATCAAACTTAGGCCTGGGACTCTCTCTTATAGTCCAGTTTCCTTCAGGGTCAGCAGCTTTATAAAAGCTTTCTCTCCTGGAAAATTTATCTCTCCCTTCTTTAAAATGTTTACAGTAGATTCCTGTAGTTTGGCTGGCACGGTTAGGCTGGTTCCCTTGGTCAGGCGTCCTCTCCCTGGATTCTCCAGATATCCATGTAGCTCGGGAGTTGAAACTTCCTGCACAATTCCCTGACAGTCTCCTTGTCTGTCTGAAGCTGTCTGCCAACCTCTTTGTCTTTCTCTTTTTCTCCAACCTCTTTGGCTGTACAGGTCTCCTTGCCAGTCTCCTTGACTGTGTTCTGGCTTGTCTCTTTGCCAGTCTCCTTGACTGTGTTCTGGCACGTATCCTTGCCAGTCTCCTTGTCTCTCCTCGACTGCTCTCCCGACTGCTCTGTCGGCTGCTCTGTCTCCTGCTCTCTCGCCTGCTCTGTTCCTCCTCCAGTCAACTGAGCATTTAAAAGGAGTTCCTCCCCTTCTGCCTTGGGTGTTGGCTGGAATTAAGTCATTGGCTTTAAGGCGTGGTTCTTCAGACCTCCAGAGGTCTCTCTGGCTCCCTCTATGTGGTTCCTCCTGTCGCTGCAGCTGTACTTTACCTCTTTTTTCCGTGTTTAAAACTTTCCCTTCTGCTTGCAGCTGGTCTGCGGTGCCACAGTACCTCCCTCCTACTTTCCAGGGGAGCCTTCCAGACCCCCTCTGCACAGGGACTTACTCCTTCAGGAGTTAGCAAGTCTCGTTCAGGAACAAGCCGTGGAACCGGTGCCCCACCACCTGAAGGGTCAAGGGTTTTATTCCAGGTACTTCCTGATTCCAAAAAGAACAGGAGGCCTCAGACCCATCCTGGACTTGCGAAACCTCAACAAGTTCCTTGCAAAGGCGAAGTTCAAAATGCTTACCCTTGGAATCCTGCTGCCCTACCTCCAGCAGGGAGACTGGCTATGCTCCTTAGATCTAAAGGATGCGTATACTCATATCCTTATTCATCCAGACCACAGACAATATCTCAGGTTTGTTGTGGGAGGAAACCATTACCAGTACAGAGTACTGCCCTTTGGCCTATCCTCCGCCCCCAGGGTGTTCACCAAATGCCTAGCAGTGGTGGCGGCCTATCTGAGACTTCAAGGTCTCTTTGTGTTCCCATACCTGGACGACTGGCTCATCAGGGCCCAGTCTGCCCAAGAAGCCACTCAGGCTACTCATCGCACTGTGACTCTGCTCCAGCACTTGGGTTTTGTCATAAACTTCGCAAAGTCCACTTTGCTCCCCTCTCAAACTCTCGAGTTCATAGGCGCCAGATTGGACACGCTTCAGGCGCGGGCCTTCCTCCCTCTGGACAGGGCCAAACGGCTCATGGATCTCGCCAGCCGCTTTCACAGCAATTCCCTGGTCTCCGCCAGGCACTTTCTGAGACTGCTCGGCCATATGGCTTCCACGGTCCATGTAACCCCCAATGCCCGCCTGAACATGCGTCCTGCTCAATGGCATCAGGCCACGGGGAGCCTAGCGGACTCCGTACAGATCTCCGACCAGCTGGTCTCATCTCTGCGATGCTGGCTTCATCTACCAAACCTAGTGCTAGGGGTGACTTTTCAGCCCCCTACACCTTCTCAGGTCCTGACGACCGATGCTTCTCTCCAGGGTTGGGGAGCACATTGCCAAGGGACTTGTACTCAGGGTCTCTGGACTCCTTGGGAGTCCGCTCAGCAGATCAACTTCCTAGAGCTCAGAGCCATCCGCCTAGCGCTCAAAGCCTTCTCTCACCTGATTTCTCACCAGTCCGTACTTGTCCAGACAGACAATCAGGTTGCCATGTTCTACGTGAACAAACAAGGCAGAACCGGCTCCTTCCTTCTCTGTCAGGAAGCACAGAAGCTCTGCTCTTGGGCCGTCCATCGCAACATCATCCTCAAAGCTGTCTGTCTCCCAGGTCAAGAAAACTACCTGGCAGACAAACTGAGCAGGATCCTCCAACCGCACGAGTGGAGATTGGATCCGCTTGTGGTTCAGCGGATCTTTCTCCGGTGGGGCCTCCCCACCATGGATCTGTTCGCCAGTCCTCTGAACCAGCAGCTTCCCAGATTCTGCTCTCAACAGCCGCATCCTCTCCGAATAGCGGCGGATGCTTTTCTGATTCCATGGTCCACAGGCCTCTTGTAAGCCTTTCCACCCATGCCTCTGGTGTCTCGGACGCTCTTCAAAGTTCTCAGAGACAAGGCATCGATGATCCTAGTGGCTCCCCGGTGGCCGAGACAACCTTGGTTCCCGCTTCTGATGCAGCTGGCGGTGGACACCCCTCTTCCTCTGGGGTTTCAGCCCGACCTCCTCTCACAGGATCAGGGGACGCTCCTGCACCCCAACCTCCGGTCCCTTCATCTGATGGCCTGGCTGCTGAAAGGGTAGTCCTTGCTCCTCTTCAGCTACCTCCAGATGTGGAAGAGGTCGTCTTGGCCTCCAGGAGGCCTTCCACCCGGAAGTCGTACGCTCTTAAGTGGCGTCGGTTCTCCGTCTGGTGTACTCAGCAGTCTCAAGACCCCTTCTCCTGTTCAGCATCAGTGGTCTTGCAGTACTTGCTTTCTCTTTCCACTCTTGGACTTAAGTCCAACTCAGTCAAGGTCCACCTCAGTGCTCTTTCTGCGCATCACATGCCGGTGGATGGTAGACCTCTTTCCAGCCACCCTCTGGTGGCTCGTTTTCTCAGAGGCCGCCTCCTCCTTAAACCACCTTTGCGCCCGCCAGCCCCGAACTGGGTTTTACAGCGGATTACCTGTCCGCCTTTTGAGCCTATGGCTACCTGTCCTCTTCGTTTTCTTTCCTGGAAAACCTTGTTCTTGGTGGCCCTCACTTCTGCTAGACGTGTTAGTGAGCTGCAGGCCCTAGTATCTGATCCTCCTTACACTAGGTTCTACAAGAACCGGGTAGTCCTACGGACTCACCCTAAGTTTCTTCCCAAAGTGGTTTCCCCTTTTCACATCAACCAGGAGGTGGTACTTCCGACCTACTTTCCCAGGCCTCACTCCAGCCGAGCTGAAATGGTCCTGCATACCCTGGACTGTAGAAGGGCGTTGACCTTCTACCTTGACCGTACGCGGGAGCACCGAAAGGCTGTTCAGCTCTTCGTGTCTTATGACCCCAACAAGTTGGGGCTCCCTGTCTCCAAGCGTACTCTGTCCATCTGGATTGCGGACTGCATCGCTTGGGCTTACGAGGCTGCGGGCCTCGTACTGGAAGGTAGAGTCACAGCTCATCGTGTTCGGGCGAAGGCTACGTCAGTAGCTTACCTCCGCTCTGTTCCATTGGCAGACATCTGCCGAGCCGCTACTTGGTCTTCATGCCAGACTTTTGCAGCCCATTACTGCCTGGAGAGGGAGTCCTGCAGGGACAGTGCTTTCGGACAGGCAGTCCTCCGTAACCTCTTCGAGGTCTAGGCAACTCCTACCCTCCGTCCCGGTTGTTGGGCTACCGGTGGGAGACATATTCAGAGAAGATTCCTTCCTTCTGTCCTACTGACCTCGAGGGAGCTCATTTTTGTGCTTAGGGTCTCCGGTAGCCTTAAGCTTGGGAGTCCCATATGTGAGGACTGACTTCCTGCTTGGTCCTGGAGAAAGCATAGTTACTCACCTGTAACAGGTGTTCTCCAGGAGCAGCAGGAATCAGTCCTCACAACCCTCCCTCCTCCCCTTGGAGTTGCAGTTCTATGCTTTCGTTTTTTGCTAAGTTTTTGCTGTCTTTTAGCTATGTCATCCGACTGAGCAAGATGGCACCCTTGGGCGTGAAGGGGACCTCGCATGCGCGCTGCAATTCCCAAAGGCTTTCTTTGAAAGCTGGGGAAATTGCTCCCCGAGGGCTCCGTCGGCGCCGTCACCCATATGTGAGGACTGATTCCTGCTGCTCCTGGAGAACACCTGTTACAGGTGAGTAACTACGCTTTCCCCTGATGCCATCACCATCTTGAATTCCCCTGCCAGGGACCCAATGCCAACCTCGACATCCTTGAAGCTGGCGCCTGCCTCTGCGGAGCCATTGGGCATCAAGGCCAGGATGGTAGCCCTGGAACGCAGCTTTGTGGCATTCATTGAGACTCAGTGGGGACTTCCTGTCACTGCGGGTCATCTGCGCCTGTTACGGGACTGTACTTGACCAGGACCTCCCTGGAGGATGCCCCTCCCATCCTCGATGTTGACTCCATGGGCAACCGAATTGAAGCACAGCACAGGGTCAAGCCTGGCTGCATCGGAGCCCCGACGCCAGGTGACATCAACGCAGAGTTAAGGCACTCGTTGACTTCTCTGGCTCCAAGTCAGCGTGGGAGATGGATGAAGAGTCTCCTGACACCATCCTCCACTGGGACATCCCCTCTGACCCGTCTCCGCCACACCATCGGTGGCGGTCACGTCCAGAGGACCTGGCATTTCTGGAGTTTGTGCAGGAGATGTCCCAGGCACTCGCCTTTGTGGCAGTGCCCAAGGATGAGCCGCGTTACGAGGATCTCAAGATCCTTCAGTACGAGGCTCCTCCTCGAGAGGCACTGAGGTGCCCATGCCCCCCATCCTTGAATGGCTGCTGTTCAGAATGTGGGAGACTCAGGTGAACCATAGACTTGATTCACAGTATCAAGTCAGCTGGATCCTGGCTTCCAGAAAACCCAACTGCCACATAACTCCATGGTGATGGTGTCGGCTATGCGTCACATTAAAAGCCAGAAGAGGCACTCCTCGGTGTCTCCCAGCAGGGAGGCACACGCCATGGATGCTTTTAGTAGGAAGTGTTTCCAGGGCTCCATGCTCACAGCCTGGAACCAGGCATATCAGCTGTACATGGGCATGTACCTGGCAAAGGACCTCACCGGGTCCTCGGCTGGTCTCTCAGGTGAACCTCTTGAGCGCTTTAAGACTGGTGTCGTCGATCAAGGAGTGCTCCAAGTTTCAAACTCAGGCAGCCTTTGACTGCTTCGAATCGGTGGCTCGGGTAGCTGTAGTGGGCATTAGTGCTCGCTGCGTTGTCTGGCTACAGTCCTCTAGCTTGGAGCAATGGGTTCAGGACAGGTTAGCTGATGTCCCTTGCCAGGGGGAAAATCTCTTCGGCAAGCCCATGACTGAGAAGGCGGATGAACTGGAGACGGATTTCATGACCCAGAACCAGGCTGTCGGTGTCTAAACTGTTCCATAGGAAGACTTCAGAGGAAAAAGCCCTTCAACCCAAAGACCAAGAAGGCTTACAGAAACTTCCCCAAGTTTCAGGCCTATCACGCTCCCCCATGGGGGCATCAGGCCAAAGGCTAGGAGCATGGCCCCATAAGACAAAGGCCCCCAAACACCAAACAGCGCCGCAGCTGCAGCCGCAATTTGAGGGAGCTTTTGACTCCTTGGGCACAGCCTCCCTGCCACAGGAGGTACAAGGCCCAAGGTTCACAGGAGGACAGCTAATCCATTTTGCACGCCAGTGGCCAAACATCACCACGGATGCCTGCGTGTTGCAGATGGTCAGGGAAGGTTATCTCTTCCACTTCACCCAGCTGCCTCCTAACTTCTTCCCAGGGGAATTACCCATGGATCCCTTGCACAGGGAGCTTCTGCAAAGGGAGCTCAGGCTTTTGCAAAGGGAGCTCGAGTTTTTCTTCGAGGATCAAGCAGTGGTGCCCGTTCCCCCAACCTCTTCGAGGCAGGGGATTCTACTCCCGCTACTTCCTTGTCCCCAAGAAGACAGGAGGCTTCCAGCCCATCCTGGATCTGCAGGACCTCAATCGCTTCCTGGTTAAGGAAAAGTTCAATATAATATTCCATGCTGCCTTACCTCCTGCAGGGAGATTGGCTATGCTCCTTGGATCTAAAAGATGCCTATACCCACATGCTGATCCATCCAATACATTTTCAGTTCCTCCAATTCATTGTCGGTGGACAACATTATCAATGCAGGGTACTCCTTTTCAGCCTTACCTTGACTCCCAGGGTATTCAACAAATGCCTGGCAGTCATGGCCGCTCACCTCAAGCTTCTGGGGGAGGGGGATGTTAATCTTCCCCTGCCTGGATATCTGGCTCATACGAGGCAGCACCATAGGGACTGCTCCAGTGCCTGGGCTTTGTGGTGAACTTCCTGAAGTTTCATCTACAGCCCACCCAGCGCTTGGAGTTCATTGGCACCCTACTGGGTTCTACTCAGGCAAGGGCCTTCCTGCTTCTCGATTGGGCGTAATTCCTATCCACTCTAGCCCAAGCTGTACAAGGCGGCAAAATGGTGATGGCCAGACAGATGCTCTGCTTCTTGGGGCACATGGCGTCCACCGTCCACATCACTCTGTTTGCCCACCTCCACATGAGACAGGCTCAATGAATTCTCAGCACCCAGTGGACATAGGCTTCCAGCCACCTAGAGGACCGCATCCTAGTCACACCAGCCCTGGCGACATCCCTCACCTGGTGAGATGGCCTGCCCTTCCAGGCTTCCCTAGTGCACAGCAACCATATAATGGACATGTCCAGGTTGGGCTGGAGGGCCCACTGCGATCATCTGCAGTCAGTGTCCATGGTCACCAGAGGAGAGTACCTCCCAGATCAATCTGCTGGAAATCAGAGCAGTCTATCATTCCCTGCAGGTCTTCCGGGATCATCTGGAAGGACAGGTGGTTCAAGTCCAGACGGACAACCAGATGGCGATGAACTATATCAACAAACAGCATGTCACGGGTTCGTACCACCTCTGCTGGGAGGCAATATGCCTAGGAACTTCGCAACAGGGAAGAACATCTCCATAAGAGTGGTGTACTTCCCGGGCCAGAATAATATACTGGCTGACCGCCTGAGCCGAATCCTCCAGCCCCACGAGTGGAGATTGACCTTGGCCATGCTGGGGAAGGTCTTCCGGCACTGGGGAACCCTGGAGATTGACCTCTTTGCCAGTCCAGAGAACATGCAGCTGCCACACTTCTGCTCTTGGAGACTGGCCCGGGGATGAGAGGTGGCAGACACCTTTCTCCTCTCCTGGTCCAGGGGCTTCCTGTATGTTGTTTCCACCCACGCTCCTGGTGCCACGGGTTCTCCTCAAGATCCAGGTGAAAGGCGTCTTCAGTCATCTTCATTGTATCCAGGTGGCCCAGGCAGCCCTGGTTCTCCCTACTTCTGCAGTTGTCCCAGTGGGACCCATTGCCACTGGGGAGCGCCCCAAACTGCTGTCTCAGGAGGAGTGGACACTACTGCACCCCAGTCCTTTGCCCTGATGGCCTGGATGCTGAGAGGCTAGCTATAGCGCATCATTGCCTCTCCAGGGTGGTGGAAGATGTCCTCCTTGCCTCGCGTAAAGATTCCACACGATGGGCATATGTTTTATTTTTTTTAATTAAATTTTTTATTTATCAATTATTAATTAATTACATCCAAAAAATAACATTGAATGAAAAAATACATGGGTATTACCAACAAGAGCAAGAAATCAAATCAGAAAGAAAAAAAATATTTGCCCCATATTATATGAGACCCCAAATAAAAAGAAATATCAAGGAAGTACTAGGAAAACAAACTTAACCAATAGTAAGAACCAGAAAGGTCCCTCACTACAAACAATATACAGCAAAAAAAAGGCAGGCAGAGACTCATGCGTCAGCCGGATGAGAAAGCACTGATACTTTTACTACTACTTCCACCCTAGCCTCCAAAAACTCCTGAAGTTGCCTAGGTTCAAAAAAACAAATATAATTTCTGCTTAAATAAAACACAACACTGCAGGAAACTTTAGCTGAAAAGTAGCCCATAAGGCTAAACCCTGGGGCGAAGGGCCAAAAAGTCCTTCCTTCTCAGCTGTGTAACACGAGAAACGTCAGGAAATATTCTAACATTAGAGCCTAGAAAAACCTCATTAATGTTTCGGAAATACATTCTAAGAACATAGAATTTATCCGACTCCAGTGCCATGGTTACGAGTAGAGTAGTTTTCCCTGTTATGACCTCCAGGGAGTTTTCTAAAAACCCTGTGAGGTCTCCTAACCCAGGGGAAGTAGGAGGGGTACTGGGAACCTGGTCCCTTGATCCCACAGACAGATACTGGTCCCTAGTCACAGGCAGAAATGGTTCTGGGGGAATCTTTAGGACTTCCCCAAAATACTTCCGCACCATATCCATAGGTGATAATATAGACGACCTAGGGAAATTCAGAAACCGTAGATTACATTGATGAGCCTGATTTTCCAGATATTCCATTTTCTTAATGGACACATTTCGGTCCTTAAGCTGGGCAGTGATCAAGTCCTGAAGCTGTCCCACATCTTCTTCCAACCTGGTTATTCGCTCTGCTGGCTCTTCATGCACACTGGCAAAGGTAACACAAGTAGTTTTAACCCCCAGCAATTCTGTACTCACAGACCCCCCAACATTTTAGTCAAGGAGGTATTCAAAGCTGCCAGTCCTTCCCACAGCGATTCCATAGTGAATACCATGACGGACATATGTTTTTAAATGGTACCGGTTTTTGAACTGGTGTACCGATGAGTCTTAACCCCTTCTGCGTGATATCAGACATCTTAGGATACCTTCTGCGCCTGTTGGGGGCTGGCTTCATGTGAAACACTTATGTGCCATCTTGGCTCATTACCAGGCTGTGGATGGTCAGGCCATGTCAGTACACCCTCTGGTGGGCTGGTTTATGCAAGGTCATCTTCTCTTCCAGCTTCCGATCTGACCGCCACTGGTGGCGTGGGACCTCACTGTGGTTTTCGGGAAGCTCATGGCTCCACTCTTCAAACTCCTGGTTACTTGCCACCTCAGGTACCTTTCTTGGAAAGTCATGTTCTTAGTGGTGCTCACCTCGGCCAGGAGTATGAGTGAGCTGCAAGTACTTGTGGCACACGCGCCCTACACCAGGTTCCACAAAAACAGGGCCGTCCTTCAAACTCATCCCAAGTTCTTACCAAGGGTTGTCTCCACTTGAACCAGGAGGTGGTATTGCCTCCTTTCTTTCCTAGGCCTCATTCCTCCAGGGCGGAGCCCTCCCTATGCACACTGGACTACAAGCATGCCTTGTCGTTTTACATCCAAAGGGCGCAGCTCTGTGTTTCTTTTGACCCCATTCGGCTTGTGGTCGCAGTCTAAGTGCATCCTTTCACGATGGGTGGCCGACTGCATTTCCTTTGCCTGTCAGCAGGCAGGGCTGTCTCTAGAGCATCATGTGATGGCTCAAAATGTGAGTGCCATGGTGGCCTCTGTGGCAAGCCTGCTCTTGGTGCCCCTACTGGACATCTGCTTGGCCGCCACCTGGTCCCCTGTGCACACTTTTGCTGCGCGCTACTGTTTGGAAGAGAACTCCCGGAGGGATAGCACCTTCAGCCAGGTAGCACTCTGTCACCTCTTCGGTGAATAGTGCAGCCTCTTCCCTCAACCCGTGATGTCCAGGCTATCAGAGTGGGGATTGCATTTTCTATGCTGCTGCCGCAGTGTCAGACTTCCAGCCAACCAGCGCCCCCTGCTACCTTTACAGTCCGCTTTTTGGGTTTCCTGTGACTTCTACAGGTTTTTTCGGTAGCCTGTAGCTTGGGAGTCCTATATGTGAGGATTGACTTCCTGCTTGTTCCCGGAGAAAGCGTAGTTACTCAACTGTAACAGGTGTTCTTTGGGGACAGCAGGAATCAGTCCTCAGTCCTCACAATCCTCCCTCCTCCCTGTGGGGTTGTTTTTCTTTTTCTGCTTTTGAGCTATGTCATTATACTGAGATAAGATGGCACCTTTGGGCGGGACGGTGACCGCACATGTGTAGTGTAGATCCCAAAGGCTTTCTTTGAAAGCTGGGGATTGGATCCATGTGGGTTTCGTCAGCGCTGACATCACCCATATGAGAGGACTGATTCCTGCTGTCTCCAGAGAACACATGTTACAGCTGAGTAACTATGTTTGCTATACAACATGACTATATTCCTTTCTTTGCAGAGGCTGAAAGCAACATTGACACAGCAGATTCCCTCATCTCTGAATGGCAGTATGATGATGGCAACAGCAAGCACAATGGTGACATCCCGTCCTGAGCAAGGCCAGATCATTATTCAACATCCTGATGCACCATCTCCAGCCCAGCCACAGGTATGAATCTCTCCCTGATGCCATTTATTTTATAGTTTTGAAACGCCATTAGTTAATGCTAAGGGATTGTGGTTTATCTCTACTCCTTTGAATTATTTCTCTTGGTTTTAGTAAGGTAAAATGTGCCTATGACACAAGTTTTTTTTCTTTCAGGATCGTGCCATATATTCAATCAGACTTGAATTTCTGTTTTGACTCTGTGCTGAGACCCCCTAAATTCTACAATAACTCAGATATTTTATTTATTAGGGAGCATAGAACTGGTGGAAAATTAGTTGAATATGTTAAAGAATGATCATATTGGAATTTGTGTACTGTAATCTTGTTTTCATATCATCTGGCTAGACCAGTCCAGAGAAGTGGCTTGTGTTCCCCCTACTAGCTGATTGGTGGAGACAAAGAATCAATGAAAAGCCCAGGTTTCAATGACATCACTCCCATGCCTCTATCCGCCTCAGCCAACAGAGGTCTCTTCAGTATTTCTTTGTCTCCAGCAGATGGTGAATGTATTTTCTCCACTCTGAAGAAAATCTAAATAATTGAGTGGAAAAGATTGATTTAAACGCTTGTGAATGACCACCTTGAGGGTGACACTGCCACTTGAGCATATCATAGGAGGCTCCACTAGATTGCGGTCTTTTTGGTAGCCATTGGAAGAAAGAAAATTGGTTCAGCTCCACACCCTTATGATAGGAGCCTGTTGAGCAGCAAGAAAATTAGAAGGACCTGGAAGAATTAAGAGTTCAGCAGGCTCATAGAGCCTCAATGCCCTCTCCCTCCTCCTCTGTCCCCCTTGCTCTCTCCTGAAGATAGCAGAATGCTCTCAGAGGAATCTGCCTGCTAGCCACCTTAAACACAGTGCCTGCAAAGCCAGAGAAACAGTTTCAGGGGAATAGAGCTGAACCCAGCATGGATTTCTGCTTGGGGCTCTCAGGGGTGGTGAGTGCCAAGGCTTGCCTTCTTTATTGTCCTTGGGGACTCCTGATTCTGTCCGTTTTGGGTGCAATTCGTGGTGGAACACTGGTGATCGTTGGCGCAGTGTGGGGGTTTCCTGACGGTTTCTGCATGTGTTAATAGCATTTTTGCTATTTTGTGCTTAGCGGTCACACGGTCCTTGCATGCGTTCTGCACGAGCGGCTCCAATGTGGGTTCCGACCCAAGCACCCGTAATGCCTGTTTCTGTATAAGCACTGTTAACGTGCACCTTCTGGGCCACCCTGTCCTTAACTCACGCTGTAGTGATACTTGCCTTAACTCTGTTTATTTATTTATATCTTTTTTTTTATACCGTGCTCTTTTGAATCAGTGCAGTTTACAATAAAACATTAATTGCATAATATTGGCAGAGCAAACATTGAACTTTACATATCACAGGTAAAAACAACTTGGTTAAAACGGGGAAACTGAATAATTAAAAATTAATAACAGATACAGTTAAAATCAAATAGAAATACAGGATGAACTTGATTATGTAAAGTCTCCAGCATGAGAATAGTATTGATGAAAAAGGAGAGATTTTAGTGCTTTTCTAAAATGTGCAAGGTCAGAAATAGCCCGAATATGGACAGGAAGGGCATTCCAAAGTGTGGGTGCATAAAATATAAAGGCTCGGTTCTTGGTTACAAGAGAGCATCTTATAATTGCAGTGGGGACGGTGAGAGTATGAGCAGCAACAGATTTTCTGGATCTATTCTGACTTGTAAGTTGAATGAGATCCTTGAGAGAGGCAGAAGAAAGCTTGTTGAGGACTTTAAATGTAAGCAGGATTACTTTAAAGGTAAGCCTACAATGGAAGGGAAGCCAGTGGAGGTGCTGAAAAATCGGACTTATATGGTCTCTTCTTGATGCTCCATGTAAGACGTGTAGGCAGGGCTCACCTACAAAGTGTCCCAAATATCACCAATATTGCCTGGGCACATGGGAGCCATACACCAGGAAAATAAAAACTCAGATCACAGTCACTTGTCAGCAAAACTCTTATTTGGTACAAGCAAAAAGCTGCAAGCACAGATATACACGTGTCTGAGGGATCTGAGTGCAGGCAACGTTCTCTACCTCCACAACAGTGGGGGAGAGAAGGCTGCCCCCAATGCTCTATAGTTGCTTTATTATATACCTCTCTGTCCCAAAGTTCCAGAAAGTTCTGCATAAATTCTTATGTCATTTGCAGCTTTCTGCACAAAGTTCTCTCCCGGGAACCCTCCCCTGTTTATCAGGTCTCGCAGCTGGAGTTTCAAGGTCTGCTTATCTGTGCAGTTGACCACAACCCCCTCTCTGCTTCTTCCTATGTTCCGTACATGTTGTTCTATCTCTTGGCACTGTTTGTAATCTTCAAGGCTCAGGGTATTTTGTGCTCATTATTTCTAGCTTGGCCTGTATTTTCCTGGGTCCAAACTCTGCACATTCCTGTCCAAAGTATGGTTCCCTAGACTCTTTTGTAGTAGGCCGCATATACTCTGTCTTGTAGCCCACATGCTTTTCTTCTGTGCCAGCCATATGTTGCTGTGTGCATTTCCAGCAGGCAAGGGTGCAGTCATATAAAGTAAACATATAAGGCAAACCTGAGCCAATTATCCCTTCATTCGCCACTTTTTCTTTTTCTCTTTTTTTTTCCCTCCAGGAGGGAAACAAAAGTAATCCCATTAAGGGGCATGGACAACAACCATTTGAGACAGAGAGGGGTCATCAAGAGGCAACAGCTCATACTGCTCCCTAGAGACAACATATATATGTTTTAGTAGATTGTGATATCATTTTCTTACAACAACCCAGTAATATTGAAAAGACACAGCATGCAATAATACCGAACACAGCAATATGCAACAAAGTAATGAAGACAGCTTTGAAATATTACAGCAAAACCTAAGCTGGTGTGGGTATTGCAATTGCTGAAGCCCAAATGGCTTGCAAATTTCAGTTACTTTCTAAGAAAAACAATAAGAAAAGGATAACAATAGAATCAGTCACAAAAGTTCCCAATCATTCTAAGAGTCCTCTTCCTTTTTTCAGATAATTTGGTCCTGCTTCTCAGCAGTTCTTCAGGACTTCGTAGTGTGCTTCACCTTTCTCTGAAGTTTGGTTTCTCTCAAAAGTTGAACCTCTCATTCTCATAGGCGAATATGTTTGTCCCTTTTGTCAATGTGATGCACTGATCCAGGTAGGGACGCCTTCACACATTACTGCGGTGTGTAGTTCAGCGTTCTTGGGATGGTCTGTTCCATCTGGATTGTGGCCAGTGCCCTCTGCTGGAATCTCTGGCTTGCAATTGGTGAAATGGCTCCAGGCCTCATTCAAAAGAGCAGCAACCAATATTAAATGAAAAGACTAAATATTCTAGATTAGATTTCACAATGAGACAATGCAATGCGACAAACTTAATTTCATCCATATTTACTTAAGATCACAACTATCTCGTATGATGTCAACTGTCTCTCTGTCTGATAAACTCTTTGTCTCTTTATCACTGGAGATTCATTTACTGGTGGGAAATTCACATCATTAAATTACCTTCATCAGTTTACTGTTCATCAGAGTCCTTTCCTTTTACCCACTTCATCCCTCAGTACATTTTTCATCACTTGCATCATTCTACCAATGACATACATAGGTTTTTTTCATGTTTTTATACCATACTAATGTATCCTTATTTGGCAAGGTTGCTAAGAACATCCAACAATTGTTAAAAACTTAGTATTGGTGTAAACAAATGGTAGGCAGAAAACATAAACTTAGATTCCTCTCAATAAGCATAACAGCGTGAGTAAACAGTGTCCCTTTCCCACTAACTTAATTGGTGTAGTTCTAAATGGATATATGAGCTCATTCTAAATAGCAACTGTCTAAACAATATAGGCAAAGTCCTTACAATATAAAACTATTATTTTGCAACATTTTATAACACCAATCCCAATAGAAAGAAATATGGCTCCTAACATGACAGCCACATATCTCTCAAGTAGGGCTAGAGTTTATCGTATACCCGGTTCCCAGTGAGAATGCTGTAGGAAACTTAAAAATATTTGGACTGATCTTGAAACTGCAGTGTCCACAAGGATTTGAGCAAGCTACCTATTAATTATGGTGTTTACTACTTCCTGCAACTGAAATTTAAAAAAAAACTTTCAGTACACTTTTTCTCTGGACACCAACACGTAAAATTCAAATACAGAGAAACAGGTGAATTTATCCTAAAATTCAATATTGTAACAAATAAAACTGGAAAGATCAGTGGTAGTTACCGCCTATGGTGTTACTGTCCTGTTCAGCAGTCATTAGCACTGAGCTTAATAATGCAAAGTAATTACCTTAAATCTTACAGTTCAGAAAACAGGCATTCAAATAACATAAAACTGATACTTTTTCATGAAAAGGTTAGTGGATAACTGGAATGCAAACGCTCCCCTTTTAAGTTATTTTAAAGCAAATTACTGAGAGTTACAGCCAACCTTGATGTTATCTTAAACACAGATAGCAAAGTAAACAGTAGGTCTCTTTTCTGACTTTCAAGGCAACTGTAAATTACCATGCAGCTGAACAAGAGAAAGAGGAGTCGTAAACACTAAGAGTTAAAATAAAACGTTGCTTGAGAATGTTAAATCCTAAATAAACATAGTTACAGCTTTTTGTTTCTGTAATTTATGAACAATAATTATGTCCTCTATGAGGAGCTTGCCACAATATTAACTTTTAATTTTGCTCAATAGCATATGCCGTCAGAACCAAATATATATATATATATATATATATATATATTACATATACCAGAGATAAAATCAAGCACAATTAACTTCTTATTCACTCAGGATTTAAATCATTTTCAAGGTGCAATCTGGTTACTACTGGCTCAGAATGCCCCATTGTCCTGTCAGGGCTCTTAACCTCTACTTTGAAGGTCAAAGGAAAAACGGAAGCAGTTTCCTTAATTTTCTATCTTTCTTGTTTGTTTCATTCAGCTTTAGTAAAGAACTTTAGTCAGTTCAGTTCCAGGGACCATGAAATCTAATTGAGAAAGCATTAATTGTGTGAGTGTTATACAGGGCTAAACCAGGCACTCCCAGAAAGGAAACGGCTGCACTGGTATATTCTGCTTTAGAAAGCAAAGTAACTTTTGAATCACAATCTGCAGTTATCATAGCTGCTGCTGTTCTTCTATTTCTAATTTTCTTGGAATATGTATGTGATATTACCACAAGACAATAACCATCTGGATGTAGTTGTATCATTCGATTTCTTCCTTTAAGTAAACAAACTTGCTTGACTTAACTTGGCAAGGAATTCATTTCTTAACCTTTGTCACATCACACAAATCCACACAATTTATCAAATATCTAAATACATCAAAGCATGGAAGATCTTCCCATTCATTCACAACAATTATAACTAAAAATACATTACACATAGAATGGAATCAGGTCCCTAATTTTCGTTAAAATGAGCAGATCGAATGATCCTCCCGCTGGCCAGTCGAGAGTAGGATCCTTTTTTCGCCCATTTCTCCCATTTTTTAGAACAATCTTTTATTGAGGATTCCAACAGGGGGTTTTGTTTAATGAGGCAATCTATGGGGATAGGGCCGGAGTCAGCTCCTTTCTTATTATCCATCCCCTCATTGGATTTTTTTTTCTTAAACATTCTCCTTAACTGTCCCTCTTCCTATAATCTGTAAACCTGGTGTTTTCACTGTTTGGGGACACTTTAATTACAGGGATGATCCTTTTAATAATTTCGCCTTTTACCGATGTAAAATCGAACCTCTTTATCTGCAGAGGTGCTGGTAACTTCGCTTTTACAGATGGAAATTCAAACCTCTTTATCTACCGAGGTGCGAAGGTACAAAATCCAGGACTCCTACAAGCACGCTGTCCTTATGCTTTGTCCGTCTCCAACCGTCCCCCTCGCGAGAGCACGGAACCGCGAATCGGGACTTCACACTCGCTTCGTACGCAATTGTACGTCTCACACATACACAATCAATCCTGGAGATATTAAGACCTAATGTCTGGACAGACCTTCCTTTCCCTAATATTTACAACTAGATACAAAACACCCTAATATTTTCTACATAACAGAACATTATTTAGTTATTTAGTTATTTAACTGTATTTATATCCCGCTTTTCACCGGGTCAAAGCAGCGTAACATTAAAAGGGGGAGGTGGACAATAATCAAATTCTGGGGTTGGGGCTATCACCGGGTGGCCAACATGGATGATTTCAACAAATATTTGGGGCATAGACATAGACATTGTATTTCAGTCTCTTAGAAAATATGTTCAGGGGGGGAGTTGGGGGGGTTGGGAGGTAGTCAGTGGTGGGTGCTTGTTTCTGGTCCGAGGTATTCCTGGACTAGGACGGTTTTTAGTTGTTTCCTGAATGATAGGGGGTCTCCATTGCCTCTGATGTGACTTGGTAGAGAGTTCCAACGGGATGGTGCGTATAGTTCGAAGGCTCTGTTGCAGGTCCGTTGGTTGTATTTGGTTCGTTTATGGGGGATGGTGAAGGAGTTGCTGATGGTTTGTCTGGTTGTTCTGTTGTGGGCTGGTCGGGGCAGTAGTGCGCAGAGCTGGGAAGTCTGAGTTTGGTAGAGAGCCTTGTAAGTAAGTAGGGTGGATTTGTATTTGATTCTTGCTTCGAGGGGGAGTATGTGCAGCTCCCTCAGTATTGGGGTGATGCAGTCTTGTATTTTTGCTTTCTGGATAATCCTTGCTGTGGTGTTTAAGGCAGTTCGAAGTGGGTTGGTGTGGGTGACTGGTAGTCCGTGGTAGATTATATTGCAGTAGTCCAGGTGGGGGAGTGTCATTGCTTGCATCACTGTTCTGAAGTCCCGTGGTTCAAGGAGAGGTCTGAGGCGCTGTACTGTTTTAGCCTTGTGGAATATTGTTCCGGTGTTTTTTTTTTATAATTACATAATTACATAAAACGCATATACCTTAATTACATAAAATGCATATACATATGTGTGAATTCACTACTCACCCACTAGTTGAACCGGGTAAGTCTTCTGTCCTTGGGGGCAGACAGGAAATGCAATACTCACCACTGGAGTCTTCCTAGGGTATCCAAATCTCTCGTTCCTCGTAGAACGGTATCCGTTTTCTCTCGTCCTCACTAGGACGGTATCCTCATCTTCTGGACCAGCAGAAGGTATCTCTCGTCCTCTTCTGGAACGGTATCCTTTTTCTCTCGTCGATGGTATCCTCATCCCCTGTTTTCCTAATTTAACAGGAGGTATCCTTACTCTCTGACAAAAATGCAGTCAAGCCAAAAATGCAGTCAGAGGAAACGCTGGGTAATTTAGAAATTTAGGAGTTAAAAACTCGGGTTCCCTATTCAGGGCGCCAATTGTAGGCAGGGCTCACCTACAAAGTGTCCCAAATATCACCAATATTGCCTGGGCACATGGGAGCCATACACCAGGAAAATAAAAACTCAGATCAAAGTCACTTATCAGCAAAACTCTTTTATTTGGTACAATCAAAAAGCTGCAAGCACAGATATACAAGTGTCTGAGGGATCTGAGTGCAGGCAACGTTCTCTACCTCCACAACAGTGGGGGAGAGAAGGCTGCCCCCAATGCTCTATAGTTGCTTTATTATATACCTCTCTGTCCCAAAGTTCCAGAAAGCTCTGCATAAATTCTTGTGTCATTTGCAGCTTTCTGCACAAAGTTCTCTCCTGGGGACCCTCCCCTGTTTATCAGGTCTCGCAGCTGGAGTTTCAAGGTCTGCTTATCTGTGCAGTTGACCACAGCCCTCTCTGCTTCTTCCTGTGTTCCGTACATGTTGTTCTGTCTCTTGGCACTGTTTGTAATCTTCAAGGCTCAGGGTATTTTGTGCTCATTATTTCTAGCTTGGCCTGTATTTTCCTGGGTCCAAACTCTGCACATTCCTGTCCAAAGTATGGTTCCCTAGAGTCTTTTGTAGTAGGCCGCATATACTCTGTCTTGTAGCCCACATGCTTTTCTTCTGTGCCAGCCATATGTTGCTGTATGCATTTCCAGCAGGCAAGGGTGCAGTCATATAAAGTAAACATATAAGGCAAACCTGAGCCAATTATCCCTTCAGACGCGAGCAGCGGCATTCATTGCCAATTGTAGAGGATTAAGAGTGCTTTTAGAGAGACCATGCAGAATGGCATTAGCAAAGTCAAAATGTGGGGTCACAAGGGCTTGAAAAATCGTGCGAAAATCAGCAGGCTCTAGAAGAGAGCGTAAGTGACGAAGAGTTCGTATTTTGTAGTAAATTGCCTTAGTGATGTTGCTAATATGAACCTTCATGTCCAGCTGTTGGTCTAGAGAGACCTAAGTAATGGATGGTAGGTTTACTTAAGAGTTCTGCATCTCTGACCTTAATCGATGCGGGGGGGGGGGGTGAGAAATTGATTCCTTGTAATGAATAATACATCCGTCTTGTTAAAATTGATTCTGAGGTTTTGCATACAGAGCCAATCTGTGACAGCGTTAAAGCAGCTTATAATTGTCGAAGTCAGACCGGTCAACAGAAAAAGGTGTAAACATCAGCATAAACGAAGCAAGAGATGTTAAAGGAATGGATGGATGATTGAACAGATGGGCTGCATATAAATGTTGAAGAGAGCGGAAAGTGAGGATCCTTGAGGAACGCCTTGTTTTTGTTGAAAAGGTTGAGAGGTCACGGAGCCTATTCGAACTTGTTGCCAACGGTCTGAAAGGTAGGACTTGCACCAATTCAAGGCTGAAGCAAGAACTCCCTTCTCTTGAAGACGTGTAAGTAGCAGCTCATGATTGACTGAATCAAAGGCAGAGGCGATATCCATGAAAATTAGAATATAGCCTTGTCTGATGTTATCGATTCCAGTAAGTAAAGAGCTGAATAGAGTAGTGAGAAGAGTTGAACACCATGGAATTCTCTAAACCCATGCTGGGAAGGATCAAGAGGAGCAATAGTCTCATTGTGATGTTGAAGTTGAATGTGGACAACCTTCTCAATTATTTTGGCTAATAGGGGAATACTAGAGATTGGTCGATAAGATTCAACTTTTTGAGGGTTTAACTTAATATTCTTTAAAAGTGGCCGAATGGAGGTTTGTTTTAAAGTGAGGGGAAACAACCCCATTGAAAATGAAAGCTTAATGATCTTAGCTAAGATTGGACTGAATTCAGCACGTAAAGATCTGATCCAGAAAGTTGGGCAAGGGTATTTGGGAGAGGTGGTTGTATTAATGGAAGTAATGATGTCCTCAATGGACTTCTCAGAGGGGAGTGTAAAGGAAGATAAAGGTGTTAAAAAGCCTGGTGTTGGACTAGGAACATGGGAGGGGAAAGAGGAGCTGGTAAGATTAACTTTAGAACATAGATCAGCAAATTCTTGAGTTGTATTAAATCAGGTTTAATAGAAGTAGGATCCTTAGCAAGCGATTTAACAATATTAAATAGATCACGAGGTCTGTTAAGTGAACGGAGCAAGATATCAGAATGATATTCCCTTCTTTTCTTAACAATTGCACAACGGTGAGTCTCAAGGTGGGAGATATAAGCAGAATGATCATCAGAAGAATGTGAACGATGCCATCGTCTTTCAAGCTTCCTAAGTAAGAGAAGAGATGACCACAGATCAGAAGAGTACCAGCGTGCTGTATGTTTTCTTCTTGGTGAGTTATTCAAAGCAGGCAGGGTAGCAAATGAGCTCAGGCTATTATTCCAGGTAGATATCAGCAAATCAAGATTGGATGAAGTGGTATCAAAGTCTAGTATAACTTTGTCAATGACTTTCTCTTTATTAAAGAGCTGGAATCGCCTTGAAGAAGCTGGGGAAGCATTGGCAAAATTCTGATGTGTTATGAACCTGTGAAATTGGTATTTGAAACTTGATTAAACTATGATCAGACCAAGGTACTGGGGTGATAGAAGGAGAGAAATATTTAATTGAACTTATAGCTGAAAATGGAGCAAAAACGAGATATAGCTTATTTCCCTTAGAATCTGTAGGAGTATCAACTATCTGCTTGTAACCCAACTCGGCAATTGCTTCAAGAAAAGCAAAAGAGTGATTGTTCTGGAGAGCTGGCAAGTTGAAATCGCCTAATACCCAATTTGATATATGAGAGCACATGGGGTTACATGCAAGGTCTAAAATAGTTGAGAGATCTTCAGGAGAGGAAGATGGAATCTGGAGAGCAGGCAGATGGATACATTATCATTGGTTATGATAGTGGAGTCAAGGTGCGTGGAACTAGTGGAAGAGAATAGGTGGAAAAGATGATCAGTCCTTAAAAGGATAAAAACACCTCCACCCCTACAACCAGATCTATTGCAAGTATAAATAGAGTAGTTGGGAGGAATGAGATGATTAAGAAGTACTGAATCAGAATCAGTCAACCAAGATTCAGTGACTAGGAGGATATCTAGGTTGTGACTGGATATGAGGTCAGAGATAGCAGGCCATTTTTTACTAACTGAACGTGCATTTATGAGAGCGCATTTTAAACTACAAGAACATAAGTGCTTATCCGATCTCTTGGACCTTATAGTATGCTGAAGGGCTATATAGAGCAAACACGGATGTAGATTTGACTTAAAATTTACTAGTAGGTGGTGTGGGCAATTAAACATCTCTTTCCTAGGCCTTGAATAACTGGAATGGGGTTGTAATTATTAGTAAGAATGGACGATCTGAAGGATAAATTGGCAAGAATGAAGCAGTTAGTAAAAGCTAAAAAGGAGGATGACATCATAAAGGGTAGAAGCATAAAATGGATAGGCACCTGCAACTAAATGAGAGAAAGTCAAAAAGACTAGGAATTAGAGTAGTGGCTAAAACAATGCAATGAAAGATTAGTATGAACAGGAAGCATTGTTTGGCCTGTGCAAGCAAGGTGCCTTCTCCACTCTTCTTGCGTGGCAGCTTGAGTAATCCCTCCAGGGTTTGCTGCCCCTCTCTCAGCCAGGAGATATAGTTAGTCCAGCCTTGCTTGCCTTAGGGCAGGAGGTGGCAGATGGTTCTGTGGGTGAGGATGACTAGCCAGCCAGAACTTCCAACAACTGTTCTTTGGGAGGCTCCCTATCCTCTAGGGCAGCGATGGCGAACCTATGGCACGCGTGCCAGCTGTGGCACGCGAAGGCCTTGCAGCTGGCACGCGGGAAGGTCGCACATTAAAAAAAAAAAAAAAAGCTGCCCGCTGCCGCCGCGGCGGCATGAAGTGTCCCGCGGGGCTCCCTCTGCCCGGCGGGACTCTCCCGGCGCTGCTCAGCCCCTCTCTGCCGGCTTGCAGAGACGCGAAGGGAGAGTCTCCCTCGCGTCTCTGTTAAGCCCGCAGGAGCTGATGGGAAATTTCCCATCTGCCCCTGCGGGCTTAAGAGAGACGCGAGGGTGACTCTCTCTCCCTTCGAGTCTCTGCAAGCCGGCAGAGGGGGGCGGAGCAGCGCCGGGAGAGTCCCGCCGGGCAGAGGGAGCCCCGCGGGACACTCCATGCCGCCGCGGCGGCAGCGGGCAGCTTTTTTATTTTATTATTGCCATGAGCCGAGGGAGGGGGGTTAAGACTGGCAATGGGCTAGGGAGGGAGAGAGGGGGTTGAGACTGGCAATGGGCTAGGGAGGGAGGGAGGGAGGGGGGTTAAGACTGGCAATGGGCTAGGGAGGGAGGGAGGTTAAGACTGGCAATGGGCTAGGGAGGGAGGGGGGTTGAGACTGGCAATGGGCTAGGGAGGGAGGGAGGGAGGGAGGGGGTTGAGACTGGCAATGGGCTAGGGAGGGAGGGGGGTTGAGACTGGCAATGGGCTAGGGAGGGAGGGAGGGGGTTGAGACTGGCAATGGGGGCGGGCGGGAGGTTAAGACTGGCAATGGGCGAGGGAGGGAGGGAGGTTAAGACTGGCAATGGGCTAGGGAGGGAGGGAGGTTAAGACTGGCAATGGGCTAGGGAGGGGGGGGAGGGGGGTTGAGACTGGCAATGGGCTAGGGAGGGAGGGGGGTTGAGACTGGCAATGGGCTAGGGAGGGAGGGGGGTTGAGACTGGCAATGGGCTAGGGAGGGGGGGTTAAGACTGGCAGTGGGCTGGGGAGGGGGGTTAAGACGCAGTGGGCTATGGGGGGGAGTTAAGACTAGCAATGGGCTGTGGGCTGATGAGGGCTGGCAATGGGCTATGAGCTGATGAGGGCTGTCTGGAAATGGGGTGATGGGGGGGTTAGGACTGGTAATGGGCTATGGGGGGGGGTTAAGACTGGTAGTGGGCTGATGGGGGGGGGTTAGGACTGGTAATGGGCTATGGGGGGGTTAAGACTGGTAGTGGGCTGATGGGGGTGTAGGACTGATAATGGGTTATGGGGGGGGCTAGGACAGGAAATGGGCTGATGGGGAGGGGTTAGGACTTGAGGTGGGCTGATGTGGTTAGGACTAGTAATGGGCTGTGGGCTGATGGGGGGGTTTAGGACTGGCAATGGGCTATGGGGGGCTGACTGGAAATGGGCTGATGGGGGGTTAGGACTGGTAAAGGGTTATAGGGGGGGGCTTAAACTGAAAATGGGGTGATGGGGTTAGGACTGGAAGTTGATTGACGGGGGGCTAGGACTGGTAATGGGTTGGGGTGTTGCTAGGACTGGAAATGGGCTGAGTGGAAGGGGAGGCTTGAACTGCAAATAGCTGATGGGGAGGGGGCTTGGAATGGAAATGGGCTGTGAGGGAAGGGAGCTAGGACTGAAAATGGGCTGATGGAAAAGCTAGGATAGGACTGGAAATGGGCTGTTGGGGGGAGCTAAGATTGGAAATGGGCTGTGGTGGGGGCTTGAATTGAAATGGACTCATGGAGGGGCTAGAACTGGAAGTAGGCTCATGGGGGGGCTTGGACTGGAATTGGGCTGAGTGGAGGGGAGCTATGATTTGACATGGGCTGATGGTGGGGCTAGGAAATGAGTAGAAATGGGCTGATGGGGGGCTAGGATTGAAAATGAGCTGATGAAGGGACTTGGACTGGAAATGGGCTGATGCAGGGACTAGAAAGGAATGGATGCTGGGTGAGACTGGAACTAGAAGGGAGCTGATGTTGGGGGAGGATTAGAATGGGATGGGGCTGGGAGAGTAAAATGGAGAGGGGAAAAATATTTTGTGTAGGAGGGATGAAAAATCTACAATTGGCCAGGTATTGGGAGAGTAATTGGGGATTGAGGATGGAGGGGTAAAATTTGTGTGGATGAAATAGGAATGAGGAAAGAGCAAAAGGAGAAAGATTAGTATGTTAAAGCAGATGTAGAGAGAGAGAGAGAATGGAAAAAAAACTAGAAGAGAGAAGAAAGGACAAATGGACAGCAGACGATGGAGAGTTAGCAGAAAACATGAAGAAACCAGAAGAAGGTGGCTGGACCAATTGCAACTGAAAAAAAAATGCACAAAAGGTAGAAAGATATCTCTTTATTTTGAATTTATTAACTGGAATATGTCAGCTCTGGGAAATGTGCATCATTAACATCTGCGCTTTGTTTGGTACAAGAGGAAATTCCTATTTGACGTTGCCACTTGTTCTCTTTCCCCAGTATTCTCTGAAATGTATTGGTTTAATATTTGCAGTGTTGCCTTTTGATAGGTAGGGTATGGTGCTTTGTGAGTCCTGGTAATGCTATCAGGATACGGCGGGTTTGCTATGGGTTCTAAATGGGCAGCGTTTGTAGTAGTTCCTAATGTGCCTGGCGGTTGGCACTGGATTATAGTAATGTAGAAATCTTAGTCTTTCTTTATCCATACACTCATTAAGAGACATGTTTACTAAAAGTTAGTGTATGGTAACATTATGCAAATATTTATGCAAATAAGACCACTTATGCAAATGACGTGCTGGCACTTTGAGGAAATTCTTTGGTTTTGTGCGGCAGTTTGGGCACTCGGGCTCAAAAAGGTTAGCCATCACTGCTCTAGGGGATCGGCAGTGGCTATGTATGTCTCCTGATGTAGGGGGGTCATTTTCACGAGGAGAGCTAACGGAGTCCGGATTGTCCACCCTGGAATTCTTTTTCTTTTTGCAATAGGCCTGGTCTTTCTGGTGTGGAAATTTAGACCCTGTGGTCTTTGGGTTCCCCTGGACGCATTCTCGTGAGGGGCAGGTGGAGAGTGAAAGACCTGTTCGATCACCTAGGGCTAATCGTCTCCAGTAATGGGTGCCCCCTGGAGATGGTGATCAGTTCAGATCTGTCCCAGATTTGGACTGTGCCTTGGATTCAGATGACTCAGTTCTGGGCTCTGATGTAGATGAAGTAGTAGTCTCGTTTTCAGAGAATTATGAAGAGGCCGGTTTTATCCATCTGTTCCATAAGGAGGAACTGGAAGCATTGATTGCCAGAATTTCATCCACCTTGAGCTTGGCGGATGCTCCAGGCACGGAGCAGGTGCCAAAGGTGCATATACTGCAAGGGATGCAGAAATCCACTACTGTCGTCCTGTTCCTGGAGGTGATCAGGAATATGATCTGGTCTGAGTAGGATTCCCCTGTCTCCTCACCTAAGGGCCTGAGGGGCATATAAGATGTACTGTCTCCCAGAGGAGGAGTGAGTTATGTGATTTAATATTCCCAAGGTGGATGTGCAGGTAATGGCGGTTACCAGACAGACCACCATACCTGTAGAAGACAGATTGGCCTTAAAGAATACTATGGAGTCTTTTTTAAGTCAGCTCCTGCTGTATGTTTTTCCTCCATGGCCCCTGGTGGGGCATGTGATTCAATCTATAGCGCGCCACCCGGGAAGGATTATTCTGGTGTCGCCAAATTGGCCGAGGACACTGTGGTTCAGAGATCTATTGTGACTCCTGCAAGCCGCACATCTTCGCTTTCCCTCGTCTCGGGGCCTTTTGCATCAGAAGCTGATCATCCTGGAAGACCCATCTCCCTTCTCATGGCTTGGCTCTTGAAAGAAGATGGCTAGCACATAAGGGCTACTCTTCAGTGGTGGTTTCCACTTTGCTCAGAGCCTGGAGGAGGTCTACTAACCCAGCATGCGTGTGGTTCTGGAGCCTCTTTGAGCGATGGTGCGGTACACAGCAACTTGTTCCTGAGGCAGCAAAGGTGCCATCTCTGCTGGCTTTTCTGCAGGAAGGTCTGGAGAAGGGCCTCTCTTAGCTCCCTGAAGGTTCAGGTGGCAACTTTGACCTGTTTCAGAGGTCCGGTGACTGGTAAGTCTCTGGACTTGCACCTGGATATTTTGCACTTTCTTCAATAGGTCCAATGTCTGCATCCTCCCCTCCGGTCTGTGGTCCCTTCCTAGCCCTTCTGGATCCATTGTAATCTGGCTTTTGACCTTTACATTCTACCGAAATGGCCCTTGCAAAAGTCTCCAGTGACCTGTTCCTGACAAAGTCCAAAAGCCTTTATTCAATCCTCAGCCTTCTTGACCTTTCTTCTGCTTTTGACACTGTTGACCACCACCTTCTCCTTGACACCTTGTCCTCACTTGGTTTTAAGGACTGTGTGCTATTCTAGTTTGCTTTTATCTCTCCTACCACTCTTCCAGTGTTTGCTCTGATGGATCCTGCTCTACTGCTTATCCCACTCTTTTGGTGTATCTCAAGGGTCTATCTTGGGCCTACTCCTTTTCTCTCTCTACCCAATCCCTTGGTGCATGCATCTCCTCCCCTGACTTTCAGTACCAATTTTACGCTGATGACTATCAGATCTATCTCTCTACACATGACATCTCTTCGGCAATCCAGGCCCAGATTTCTGCCTGCCTTTCTGATATCACTGACTGGATGTCGCTCCGTCATTTAAAATTGAACATGGCCAAAACTGATGATCTTATTTTTCCCCCTAAACCCACTTCCTTCCCCCCCCCCCCCTCCTCCTTTCTCTAACTCTGTGGATAACATTTCTACTCCATTTCCTCAACCTGCAACCTTGAGATTGTCTTTGACTCCTCCCTCTCCTTCTCCACACACATCCAACTGATAGCTAAAACCTGTCATTTCTTTCTATAATATCAGCAAAATTTGTCCCTTCCTTTCTGAACACACTACTACGATACTTAAGCATTCTCTAGTTACCTCCCATCTTGATTATTGCAATCTCTCCTTGTTGGTCTCCCCCTGAATTATCTCTCTCCCCTTCAAACTCAGCTGCATAGTCCCGATATGCTCATATAACCCCTCTTCTCAAGTCACTTCATTGGCTCCCCTTCCATATCCAGTTCAAACTTCTTCTGACCGACGAATACGTGCATTCTGCTGTTCCTCTCTACTTTTCCTCTCTCATCTTTCCCTATACCTCTCCTCGAGAACGCTGCTATTCTGGTGGATCGCTTCTCTCTGTCCCCTTTTCTTCCACTGCCAACTCCAGACTCTGATCCTTTCACCTGGCTGCTCCTTTAGCATGAATTTGAAAAGGGGCAGAGATGAATCCTGACGTACAGACTTGGGTGTTTTTTTCCAGGCGTAAGACTCTCCTTTTTAAGGCTGCTTTTGGATCCTGATCCAGTTATCTTATGCGCCACTTTACCTATCTCCAGGAACAAGCAGGAATGTAGTCTTCACATATGGATATCATCGGTACCGATGGAGCCTGCGCAGGAGGCGCTCCCCAGCGTCCAAAAGGAAAGCTTTTGGGAGCATCCCACAGCGCATGCGTGCTGCCTTCCCGCCTCACTGCCTCTCTCACTTCAGTTCTTTGTTTTCCACGGAGCCAACAGGCCGTCTCTCCTGTCACCGTAGAAAACTTTATCTTCTTTCTTGTTTTTTGTGGTCGCGTCTGCCTTCTTTCGACGCCTACCGGTACTGCCGGTTCTCTATTCTTATTTTCTTCCAAAAAAAAAAAGAAACTTTTCTTCTTCGGTGCCTCACCCCTCCTGGGGTTAGAAGCCAACTAGTGGTGGTAAAAAAAAAAAAAATGTTCAAACTGTGGCAGTACTATTTCCGTCACCGACACCCATGAATGATGTCTCAAATGTTTAGGTCCTGAACATTGTCCAGCGGAGTGTCTCTCCTGTAGAAAAATGACCAAAAGGGGCCTGCAGAACAGAGCTACAAAGGCCGGTTCTCTTTTCACGGTTGATATGTCAGTTGCATCAACGTCCTCCAGGGCTTCATCGTCCTCTCATGGATCTCAGGTAACTAAACAAAAGTCTGTAAAGACTAGCCGGTCCTTGAAGGGTAAATCTCCTGCAAAGCATCGAGATGCCACTGGCACTACCCTCGAGGAAAGTACACCGGCAAAATTGCCCCGGCGGGAGTCTTCGGTCTCCAAAGCACAAACGGGGTCTCAGAATGTTCCAGAGGCCTCCACCTCTGCAGAACTTCTGTTGCCATATTCTGGGGTCGTAGCCACTTCCACCGGTACCGACTAGGCATCGGCATTAGCAATGTATAAGAGAATCCTTGCTATTGAACGCAGTCTAGCATCCCTCTTAGCTGCCTCGGTACCGCTAAGACCGCTACAGACGGTTCAAATGAGCTTGCTACCGACACCGGTATCGGCTCCAGTGGCACCCACTCAGGTGGGACGGCTTCCTCCCATGCCGAACCTCGAGAGTTTCTCCGGCATCGAAGGGCTGGAACTGAAATGCCACGGTACTGATATTCATAGATACCAGCATCGATTGATGTAAAGCTCAGATGAGTCTTCCGATTCCGATGACTCTACCAATACAAGAGCAGAATGTCTCCTCCAGAAGACATGTCTTTTCAGGATTTCATACGTGATGTAGCTAAAGGGCTTTCAATCACGGTTACTCCTGAGAAGGAACCTAGGGCAGAAGAACTAAGAATTCTGCAATACCCTATGGCTCCCAAAGAGGCAGCGATGCTGCCCATTCATCAGATCCTTCAAGATCTTATGTTCAGAATGTGGGAAACTCCCTTAACGGTGTCACCGCATTCTCGACGCCTCAATACTATGTACCGAGTCCCACTTTCTGCAGGGTTTCAGAAGACTCCGTTACCACACCATTCCATGGTAGTGGAATCAGCCATGCGGAAAATAAAGGGTGCTAAAACGCATTCTTCCAAACAGCCAGGCCGTGAATCGAGGACACTCGATGCCTTTGGGTGTCAATGCTTTCAATCCTCCATGCTAGCAGCTAGGATTAGCTCATATTCCCTTTACATGGGAATGTTTCTTGAGGAGGTTACAGTGGATCTGGAATGCATGAGCCCTCTTCTTCCTCAAGCACGCTCAAAATGTCTCCAAATTTGTGAATCGTGCAGCTTTTGACTGCTTTGAAGCTATTAGCAGAACCTCTGCTATTGCTATCGGAGCACGGCGCATTGCCTGGCTCCAGGCATCAGATTTATAGGAGTTGGGTGCAAGAGAAGCTGGAAACATTCCTTGCACAGGTGAAAACTTATTTGGGAAGGTTTGGCAGACCAAGGCTAATCAGATTGAATCTGACAATACCAGCTTGAATAGACTATCAAAGTCTACAGCCAACCCATCAAAGAAAAAAACAGGCAAGAAGTTGTTCTTTAACAAAAAGAAAAAATCTTACCACTCTTATTCCCAAATTCACTGTCCAGTTCATGCTCCCCAGAAAGGGCAGCAATTTAGACAACAAAGAAAGCCGCAAGCTCAAAGAGCTCAACTGGCTAAGCAAGTACAGCCTCTGCAGGGGCTTTGACTTCTACCTAGAGAATGTAACCATTTTGCCTCTGAAGGGTCCAGAGCCCTTGACCATTCTGGGCAGATTATGCCATTTTGCCAAAAGATGGCCACAAATAACATCAGAAAACTGGACTCTGTCCATTGAAGGACAGGGGTACAAACTTCAATTTCTCAGCATGCCCCCACCTACAATCATAAAACAATTCAGTTCTCAAGGCCCTGTCACCAGTATCCTGTGTCAGGTGGTCTCTTCACTTCTTGCTCAGGGAGCAATAGAAAAGGTTCCCATATCCCAATGGGGGAGGGGGTTCTACTCCCCCTATTTTCTTATCCCAAAGAAGACAGGGGGGGATACAGACCTATCCTGGACCTCAGAGAATTGAATAAATTTCTGTTCCAAGAAAAGTTCAAGATGATCTCCCTTGGAACACTTTTACCATATCTTCAGAATCAGGATTGGTTATGTACTCTAGATCTAAGAGATGTGTACACACATATCCTCATCCATGTAAATCACATGAAGTACCTTCGATTTCTCTTTCAAGGAAACCACTTCCAATACAGAGTCCTTCCATTCGGGCTGGCCTCTGCCCCAAGAGTCTTCACAAAATGCATGGCTGTAGTAGCAGCATTCCTGAGAACTCTGGGGATATTCGTCTTTCCCTGCTTAGACGATTGGCTCATCAGAACACCAAAAGCTCCAGAAACAAAATGAGCTGTTTCTCGTGCCATGAGAATTCTCCAATATTTGGGTCTGGTAGTCAACCACCCAAAGTCTCACCTCACTCCTTCTCAATCCCTAGAGTTCATAGGGGCTCGCTTAGACACGCAGCGATCAAAGGCATTCCTGCCACAGCTGCGCTGTCTGCGAATAATGGAATTGGCTTCCCAAGCAGTAAAGAAAACCCTCCTAACTGCCCGGGAAATGCTTCAACTGCTGGGGCATATGGCATCCATTGTACATGTGGTCCCTTATGCCCGCCTATACATGCGAGCGGCTCAGTGGACACAAGCCACAGGTCGCTTAACGGACAAAATCAAGAATTCGACACGTCTTGTTTTGTCCCTACAGTGGTGGCAGTCCCTCAAAAACCTCCTGGTAGGTTCCCCCTTCCAGCAACCACTGCCCCAGATCACCCTGACAACAGATGCGTCCAAGCTGGGTTGGGGAGCCCACTTGCACGATCTTTCCACTCAGGGTCTCTGGACCTCACAAGAGGCCTCTCTTCAAATAAACCTCTTAGAGCTAAGAGCCATTTACAATGCTATGATAGCATTTCAGGCCCAGCTCAGTCAAAAGACAGTTCTGGTCCAAACCGACAATCAGGTTGCCATGTTTTACATAGACAAACAAGGCGAAACGGGCTCTCTGTCGCTATGCAACGAAGCTTTGCGACTATGGGCCCTTGCCAGAGAGCTCCAGATTCACCTTCTAGCGGTATACCTGCCAGGCATTCAAAACTTGTGGGCAGACAAGCTCAGTCGAATACTGCTGCCACACGAGTGGTCTCTCCAGTCAGACCAACTGACTCGAGTGTTCCAAACCTGGGGAACACCAGATATAGACCTCTTTGCAAGTCCACAGAATGCCAAACTTTCCCAGTTCTGTTCCAGAATTCCAGCTCAATACTGTCTAGCAAATGATGCTTTCCAGTTCCATTGGAGTCAGGACTTCCTCTATGCCTTCCCACCCTTTCCCCTAATTCCCAAAACTCTTTTCAAGCTTCAGAGACAGGGGTTATATGATTCTCATAGCTCCACGTTGGCCAAGGCAATCGTGGTACCCTCTGCTTCTGCATCTCTCTCAAGCAACTCCTCTAGAGTTAGGATATGCTCCAGATCTCCTTTCCCAGGAGAACGGGAAGCTTCTACATCCCAATCCTCAGTCCCTGCACCTCTGGGCCTGGCTGCTGAAGGCATAGAACCTTTAGATATCCACCTCTCTCAGCAAGTGAAGGATATCCTTCAAGCTTTGAGAAAACCTTCCACAAGGCGTTCCTACGCTTTCAGATGGAAAAGGTTTTCTATATGGTGTTCAAAAAAGGGGCTTAACCCCCTTTCCGTGGCCATGGAGTCGCTTCTGGAGTATCTCCTCCATCTTTCAAATTTCGGTCTTAAGACAAATTCAGTGCGAGTCCATCTCAGTGCTACTGCGGCTTTTCACAAGCCCCAGGATGGACAAACCAATCTCTTCTCATTCACTTGTGTCAAGATTCATGAGAGGTCTACTTTTGACAAAGCCCCCCATAAAGCCGCCACCAGTGGCATGGGACCCGAATCTGGTTCTTGGGCAGCTTATGAAGCCACTTTTTGAACCTTTAGCCACTACAGCTTTAAAATTCCTTTCCTGGAAGGTCATTTTCCTAATTGCAATAACTTCTGCTAGATGCATTAGTGAATATGTACATAGTTGAGTTATTCCTGAGCATATGCTGTTAATCTACTTGTATATAGTTACTCTGTTCAAACCTGTACATATCCCCATGTTATATTGTAAGTCCAGTGCAGACCTCCTGCACTGGACAGTTGTGTTGGATGTAAACCGCACTGATACCGAAGAGCGCGGTATATAAGAAAGTTAAATAAATAAATAAACTAACTGCAAGCTTTAGTGGCTGACCCCCCCTCCTACAAGGTTCCACTATGATAAAGTAGTCCTCAGTACTCATCCACACTTTATGCCAAAGGTGGTTTCGTCTTTTCATTTAAACCAGTCGGTGTACCTTCCTGTATTCTTCCCTAGGTCTCATGCCTCCAGTGTAGAAAGGAACCTTCATACCTTAGATTGTAAAAGAGCTTTAGCTTTTTACCTTCAAAGAACTGAACAACATAGGAAGTCTTCTCAACTCTTTGTTGCTTTTGATTCTAGTCATTTGGGACTTCCAGTTTCCAAACGAACCCTATCTAATTGGATTGCAAACTGCATATTCTTCACTTATGATAGTAAAGGTCTTTCCCTCGAGGGCCATGTTACAGCTCATAATATCAGAGCAATGGCAGCCTCGGTTGCTAATCTCCACTCTGTGTCTATAGATGATATCTGTAGAGCGGCTACTTGGGCTTCAGTACATACCTTCACAGCCCACTACTGTCTAGACAAGGACTCCCGTCGGGATGCCTCGTTTGGCCAGGCTGTCCTACAGCATCTCTTTCAGACTTAATGCAATTCCTACCCTCCATCCCGGTAGGATGCCAGGGATCCATGGGAGGAAGTATGACCCTGTTCACACGGGTTCACAGCCCGCTGGGGTCATTCCTCTGGCATCTTTCAGCTGGGGAGTCCCCATATGTGAAGACTACATTCCTGCTTGTTCCTAGAGATAGCGTAATTACTCACTTGTAACAGGTGATATCCGGGAACGGCAGGAATTAAGTCTTCACAACCCACTCACCTCCCCTAGGAGTTGTCTCTCTCTCTGTCTCTCTCCTTGGCTCAGCTTTAAACGTAACTGAAGTGAGAAAGGCAGGAAGGCAGCACGCATGCGCATGCTCCCAAATGCTTTCCTTTTGGACGCTGGGGAGCTTACCCACGCAAGCTCCGTCGGTACCGATGATACCCATATGTGAAGACTTAATTCCTGCTGTTCCCGGAGATCACCTGTTACAAGTGAGTAACTATGCTTTCCCTAATTGTATCCCTGTTCCGCTGTTGTATTGTCTGTCTTAACTAAATTGTAAGCTCTGATGAGCAGGGACAGTCTTTTATATGTATCTGTACAGCGCTGCATACACCTTGTAGCACTGTATAAATGTTCAGTAGTAGTAGGAGTATGTCTGGTGCTCAGGGCCCTGATGTCTGCATCCTTTAAGCCATTGAAGCGTGCTGCTCTGAAGGATTGACGCTCAAAACTGTCGTCTTGGTCACAGTTTGTTCCACAAGGAGGATTCTGAGCTGCAGGTTGTGTCTTGCCAGGATCCTTATCTGTCTCTTCCATTCACCCTGTGCCTTCCCTCTTGCTTAAGGTGATTTCTCCCTTCCATGTGAACCAGGGATTTGCCTGCCCCCCTCCTCTCGCAGTGTCGGGGGAAGGATAGGGATCTTCGTCTTGTGGATGTCTGGAGGGTGCCTCTCCAGTACTTGAAGATTACAAATGCATTTCATAAGTCTCATCTTTTTGTGCTGTTTGCTGGCCCACGCAAGGGTGACGCGGCAGCTAAGTCTATATTGGGGTGCTGGTATAAGGAGGCCACAGTCTACTATAAGGCATCCCTAGAAAGTCTCTCCACACACTCCAACTTGCACAAAATGTAACCGCTAGGATCATTGTGAAGGCAAACCTCACTGAACACATCACCCAATACTCTATAGCCTCCACTGGCTCCCCATTGCCACCAGAGTGAGATGCAAAATGTTAGTTAAAACATTTAAATTACATAACAGCATCACCCCTTCCAACCTAACCACTCTTATACATGCACAAGCTGATAGCAGAAGAAAATGTACAAAGGACCTTCTAGCCATTCCCCCCTCTACGAAAAACGAACCAATCCACTAGCAATAGAGCCTTCAGGTACTCCGCTCCCACACTTTGGAACTCTCTCCCTGACTATATTAGATCAATCAAGGATCTTCAAACCTTCAAATAGCTAAAAACTCTACTGTTTGCGGAATATTACAATGCCTCTTCATATTGGAGATAATTATAGATAGCTGTAGATAGTTTTCCCCAGTTTGAAATCCAAGTTGTATCACCCATTCAATGTAAGTGCTTAACAGCTCTCCTGTTCCGCACAAAACTATTATCTGTAAACCGCACTGATTTCAAAGAGTGCGGTGTATAAAAGCATTAAAATAAATAAATAAATCCCTTCTTCCCCCTACACTAACCATGACACCCCTCCCTCCAGTGGCACCAATACACCTTTGTAACCTGCTCTGCCATCATTATTTACGGTAAATAGTTCGGACTCATCTGTCATGTTACCACTGTATAGGTAAAACTATCATGTATATAATTTTCCCGTAACATAGTTGTTGTTTTTGTTCCCTGTAACCAATTTTTGGGGGACTTTTTGTTCATTGTAAACCGCCCTTGATTGATGGAAGGGGCGGTATATAAGAAAGTTTTAAATAAATAAAATTGCCTTGCCATATCTGTTGCAGAACCAGCTGATTCCGGGGGGGTTTCTGTGCCCATTCTACCCAAGCGCAAGTATTCATGGATGCAATGGAGCTCGGTAGCCCCTGCAGACATTTGTCTGATGGCAATTTGGACATCACTTTCCACTTATGTCAAGCATTATTGCTTGGATGTCCATGCTCAGGCAGACACGGCCTTTAGCTTAAGGGTTTTTTTTGAGCTGCTGTGTCATCTTCCCGCCCAGTGGAGGCATATCTTTGGTACGTCCCACTTGTTTGGACTGGTCTAGCAGGACAATATGGAAGGTAACATTTTACTTACCACATAATGTCCTTGAGTCCTGCTAGACCAGTCCAGGGCCTGCCCCTGAAACTGTTTGCTTTGTTCTTCTGCGGTGGTACCCTGTGGTCCACTATGATTTATATACTTGGCTCTGCAGGACCATCTTCTACTGACAGCCTTCTGTTTGTGCTTTCCTGTACGTAGTTCTCTACTATTTGATTACTCTTGTTGCCACATTGAGGCAGTTTCTCCAAATGGGTTAGTTTGGCACATACCATGACGATCGTGAACCTCACTTACAAGCCAGGGTATGCGGAGTATGATCTCAGTCTCTCAAATTTACTGCTAATGCTCTGTGTAGTACTTGCATTGTGTCAGAGAGCTTCCGTCTGGAGTTCGTAAGATGTAACAGGTATGGGTAGTTTGTAAAGATGTGCTTGGGAGTTCTTCGTTATCAAGCCTATGGCTCCCAATACAACGGGAAATATTTCTGTATCTATCTTCCACATTTTCTTGGTTTCTGAGTGCATTTCTTGGTACTTCAGGATCTTCTGCCTCTCCACGCGATTCATAGAATAATCATTTGGAACCAACACCTCTATTATCAGTGCCGTTCTGGTGTTCTCCTTTACCACTATGTCTGGTTTTCTCGCATCTAGTTTCTTATCAGTTGGAATGGGAATATCCCAGGTGATCATAACCTTTTCATTCTCAGTAATTCTCTTAGGGTCATGATCCCAGTGCTTTTCAGAAACAGTGATTTTGTAGTGTTTACAGAGTTTCCAATGGACGAGACGTGCTATTTTGTTATACTTTTCTGTATTGAAATTTTCTGGCATCAGAACTTCACAGCCAGCTATGAGGTGAGTCACTGTTTCCAGCTCTGTCTTACAGAATTGACGTATGTCTGTTTTGCCTGTTTTTCAATGCTTGCTATAAACCATCTCATTCGTAATTCACTGTCCTGGGCTGTATCTATCAAGTCATCCTTTGGTTTCAGTTCACCACTCCTTAACCATTCATGTGTCCATTCCTGATCGACAAAGGGTTCCTGGAGTAACACTTTGTATTTCCCATTATATTTGTGCATTTGCCACTTGTTTTCCTCATTTGCTGATCTAATTCTTTGAAACATTTTTTTCTCGTTTTGCAAATTCTGTTGCTTCCTTTCCTGTGTGTGCTTATGGATTCTCGCTCATTTCTTCTAGTCAGAATGCTAGTCCAAATTTGATGACGGAGACAAATTCTGGACGTTTACTTTCATATTTCAGCACTGTCAGGTAGGCTTGGGGGCCTATGATAGAAGCTTCGTAGGTGTAATCGATCTCTGAGGCCTAGCCCTCCTTCAGCTGTAGGAATATACAGTCTTGGCATACACAGATTCTTGTAAATTACTTCGTGAGCATGGAGGAGTTTTTTTGTTTGCACATCCAGTTTTTCAAGATCTTTTTAAGAAGCAAGTCCACAATCCCAAACTTGTACAGGAATTGCCAGCCAGTTGATGGCTTGTATCTTATTCTGTGATGTTAAAGCACTTTTCAGTAACCATTTTAATCTCCTGCAATATTCTTTACTTATTTGCTCTCTCAGTAATTCCTGCTTAGAGTGCCATGCCTTCCTCTACTCTGAGATACTTTATATATGCCATCCTGTTTGAGGTCCTTTGTCTCAGCCCTCAGCCAGGGAGATGTTTTCTATTTTGCTCAGTTTTCCTCTAAAGAAAGTTGCCTTAGCACACTTGTCGAGGCCAAAAATCATCTTGATGTCATCAGAAAAGCTTTTCACCACACTGAGTTGCTCTGCTAATTGTTGGTCGCTGGAACTGTAGAGCTTCAGATAGTCTACAAATAGTAGATGGGATGTTGCTTCTGGGTTGTTACCTTTAGGATTCGGGTGAAATCCATATCCCAAAGAGTTGATGAGGGTACTCATTGGATTAAGCACCACACAAAACAGAAATGGTGACAGGGAATCTCCCTGAAATATTTCCCACTGGATCATAATGTTAGGAATGAGGTTGTGTGAGGCTTGCCATGTTCTCCCATATGCTTGGGGATGGATACCGACCTCTGGTGGCTGAGGCAGATAGAGTTATGGGAGTGATGTCATTGTATCCCGGGCTTATTACTGGTTCTTTGTCTCCACCAATCTGCTAGTAGGAGAACACAACCCACTTCCCTGGACTCGTCTAACTGATCTTGCTGTCTCAGGTCTTTGAAACTGAGAGCTGAGCTGTGCACTGCAAATTACAGCAAAGCCATTTTCTGCTGTAGTAGCATTAGCAATAGTTAAATAGAAGGGTACTAGCTATAGTCTGAGAGGCGCATCAGCTGCGTCAGGCTTGTTCGCTGGGTGAGAGTAACTAGGGGACCAAAGGATTAAGACTGCTGGGGATGAACTGGGGTTTGGGAGAGGGGCACACACTGAGAGAAAGCAGATTGGGAGGCATGGGTGAGAAAAGCAGACTAACTCTTGGGACCTGACCTACAGTGATAGATTAAGTGAAATAACAAATGCTTCAGACCCTACTATCATCAGGAGGTGCTTTGTACACTGTTGACAACCTGCTTTGGGGCGTAGGATTATTAATTTCTAAAAGCGCTGTGCAGTTGTATATTAAGGGCCTGATTTACTAAGCACTTTTTCCCATTTTCTGATTGTGAAACACCCCTTAAAAAACAAACCTAATGAGCTGCCAAACCCTATGGCTTTCAGCAGTGAGCTTCGGCAGACCACCTGAGGGAATGTTCCTACCCCTTCTCCCAGTCTTTCATTGAGACACAGGTTGGGAAGAGGGAGCAGCAAGAGAAAGCTTAGCTGCTGGTTCCTAATCTTTTGGGCTGGTTCCTTAATTCAAAAACATTGTCAGGACCTCATCTAGACTGTTCTGAAGTAGATTTCTGGAGTGTGAGATTTTGGAGATAGGAGGTAGGTGATAATTTTTGAAGGCTTTGAGATGACTAGGGTGTGGGTTTTCCCTGTAGTTAATAATTTTCTCAACTTATTCCTCTACCAGGGTGGTATGTTTTCATACACGGGAGAGAAAAGGGAAGGGATCTCAAAATGAAGATACTTCATCTATACCACTCTTGCACATGGTGGCTAAATTGATTACAGATGTGTTATGATCAAGTTTCTTTGGCAGCTTCTGTACATCTGTGGCCACAGGCATAATCACCTGTTGTGGGATTTGACTGAAATTGAAATATTGGCTAGCAGGTCTACCATCCACTTAATGGGTTTTCCTGTATAAAAATTATGGTGTGACTCAAATCTGAGCATAGTAGTCTAAGATCTCGAGCAAAATATAGAAGTGTTGCTTCCTTAATGTTCAGAAGTTGAATTTCTCTTACAGGACACACTCTCTAAAAGGGTTAGCTTAGTGCATACTTTGAATTGTGGGTTAATTGACATGCATACAGTGGCAGCACGAGGGTTTCTGCCACTCTAGGCAGACCCTCCATGCTTCTGTCTCCACCTTCCCCCAAAGACTGTGCCTCTGTCCAGCCTACCATGACGCCCCCACCTTTTGCTGAAACGGCAGCGGCTGAACTGCCACTTCAGTGCTGCATTGGCCTGCCGCTCTTGCCACCCGCCTCTGATGCAGCTTTCTTGGAGGGTGGGCAGGAGCGACAGGCTGGAACTGTGTGAGCATTAAAGCCTGCCACGGCACTGAAGCAGCAGTTTAACTGCCATTTCGCAGGGGTTGGGTTAGCGATGCTGCCCACACGGTCTGCCACCCTAGTTCACCTAGTAGACAGACCGACTGTGCTTCCATATCATCTTCTAGACTAATCCAGACAAGTGGATTGTGTTCCCTACTAGCAGATTGGTGGAGACAAAGAACTAATGAAAGCCCAGGTTTCAGTGACATCACTCCCATGCCTCTATTGGCCTCAGCCACCAGAGGTGGTCTCAGTATTTCTTTCTCTCCAACAGATGGTGGATGGATTTTCTCCTCTCTGAAGAAAATCTGAGGATTGAGAGGAAAAGATTGAATGAACACCTTGAGGATGACATGGGAAGTTCCACTAGACTGTGGTCTTTTCAGTAGCCATAAGAGGAGGGAAAATTGGTTCAGCTCTACGTTCTTATCATAAGAGCTTGTTGAGCAGCCACAAAATTGGAAGGATCTGGAAGAGTGCAGCAGCCTCACACAACCTCGACACCCCCTCCTTCCCCCTCTGTTCCCTCCTGATCTCTCCCAAAGATTACAAAAGGATCTGCCTGCCAGCCATCTTAAATGCAGTGCTGCAAAAGTGAGTGAAATAGTATCATGGGAGTAGAGCTGAGCCACGCATGGATCCTCTGCCTGGGACTCTCAGGGGCTGAGTACCAAGGCTTGACCTCATCCATTGTCCTTGTTTGGGGACTCCTGATTCTGTCTGTGTGGGACGCAATTTGGGGTAGACTGCTGATGACCATTGGTGCAGTGTGGGGCTTTCCCGCAGTTGTCCGCACGTTAGTAGCATTTTCTCTTATTGTGTGCATGTGGTTGCACAGTCTGTATGCACATTCCGCCAAGAGACTCCAACATGCGTTTTTACCCTAGCGCCTGTAACGTGCATTGCAGTAAAAGTGCAGTTAACATGTGCTGCCATAAAAGTGCAGTCAACATGTGTTGCAGTAAAAGCGCAGTTAATGCATGCCTTCGAGCTGCCACAGCCTTAGCCAGCGCTGTTGTGATATTTGCCTTAACTCTGTCTTCTTCCAGGAAATGTTTGACTTGTGTCATGCATGCTCATCTCCGGATTCTGGACTCTGCTTTTCTAACATGGCAGTTTCTGTGTTTTCCCTGGAGGGCCTGCTCCCCCACTTTCAGCTGAGGGATGCAATTAGTCCGGCCGTCTGCCTCAGGGCAGGAGGTAATGGATGGCGCTATTGACAAGGATATCTAGTTGACTAGAGTATCCGGCGACTATGCTGTGAGCCGCTCATTGTCTCTAGGGAGTCTGGCGGCTGTGCCCCCTGGAGTTGGGGGATCATTTCCTAGAAGAGAGCTTCTGGACTGTGGATTGTTCTCACCTGAATTCTTTCTTTTTGCAGCAGGCCTGTCCTTCTGGTGTGGAAATCCACATTCTGTGGCCTCTGGGTGCCTCCGGGTACAGTCTCATGTGGGGCAGGCAGAGAGTGGAAGCCCTGTTCGATTGCCTTTGACTAAGCATCCCCAGCATGGGGCATCCCCTGAGATGGGGAACAGCTGAGAACTGTCTGAGATTTTGACTAGGAGTTGGATTCAGGTGACCCTCTACTGGGTTCTGTTGTGGATATAGAAATACTCTCACCTTCAGAAAACTATGAGCAGGCCGGTGTGATCCTCCTATTCTCTGTGAACAAGCATAAAGAAATCTTCACATATGGGTGATGTCCCCAGATATAGCCCCGCATGAGAATGCTCCCCAACTTTTAATTGGAAGCTTTTGGGAGTCGCCATTGCGCATGCGCACCTGCCTTCCCACCCACTGCGGCACCTTCTTAACCTCAGTTCACTTTTTCTGTGGAGCTTCATGGATGTGTTCCAGTGTGATCTTGAAAAAGCTGTTCTCTTGTTCTTTGGGCTGCTATTTATCTCCATGAACAAGCAGGAATGAGTCTTCACATATGGGTATCGTCGGTACCGACGGAGCCTGCGCGGGAACGCTCCCCAGCGTCCAAAAGGAAAGCTTTTGGGAGCATCCCACAGCGCCTGCGCGCTGCCTTCCCGCCTTTCCTAACTGCCTCTCTCCAGTTCTTCTTTTCCGCAGAGCCAGCAGGTCGTGTTTCCTGTCACTGCTGAAGAATTTCTTATTTTCTTTTATTTTTCTTTAGTCGCGTGTCTGCCTTCTCGATTCCGGACCGGTACCACCGGTCTTTTTTCTTTCTTTAAAAAAAAAAAAACTACAGTGCATTTTTTCTTCTGGGGCCTTAGGCCTACAGATATATTTTTCCTCGTGGAAAAACCCGCCTCCGGGTTTAAAAAGTGCACTAAGTGCAGCAGCACTATTTCTGTCACAGACACCCATGACTGGTGTCTAAAATGTTTAGGTCCTGACCACTCCATAGCGGATTGTGAGTCCTGTTCTATGATGTCTAAGAGAGGGTTACAAAATCGGGCAGCCAAGCTCAGTACCCTGTTTCCCTCCGATGCAGCTTCTGTGGCATCGACGTCTTCCGGGGCTTATTCTTCATCCCATGGATCTCAGGTAACCAAACTTAAATCTGGCCGGTCCTCAAAGAGTTCATCTCCCTCTTAAGTATCGAGATGCCCCCGGGCTTACTCTTGAGGAATCCACACCGGCAAAATTACCCCGGCGGGAGGCTCCGGCTTCCAAAGCTCTACCTATGGGGTCACAGGTTGACATCGATGGCTCGGCCTCGACCGATCACCTGTTACAATGTTCTGGGGTACCGGCGGTTAACACCGGTACCGACATCCAGACATTGGTGGCGTCGATGGATCAGAATATTCTGACCATGCAGTGTGCCATCACGGCATTCATACAAGCTGCGACGCCTGCGGTACCGCAACAAACCCCGTTGTCGGTACCGGTACCGATTCTGCTACCGGATCCGAAATCGGTTCCGATACCAGTACCGCTTGCATTGACATCAGCATCGATGGCAGCGGTACGCTATCCAGTGATGCCTATCAGTACCGATTACTCCCGATGTCGATACCTCCCGGTACGCGTATCGGGCTCTACGAGAGCATCCAGACAGTCGATACTTCGATTCCTCTGAAGACTCTGATACATCAGAGGCCTCAATTGAAGCATCGGGGATCCTTCCTCAGGAATCCTCTTCTCCAAAAAGGAGAATGTCTCCTCCTGAAAACTTATCTTTTCAGGCCTTCATTAGGGAGGTGGCCAAAGGCCTGTCCATTTCAGTAGCCTCTGAAACTGAATCTAGAGCCAAAAAATTAGATATCCTACAATATCCTAAGGCTCCTAAAGAGGCTGCCACCTTATCAGTACATGAGATTCTTTATGATCACATGTTAGGCATATGGGAGACTCCTCTTTCCACCTCCCCTCATTCCCGAAGGTTGGACACCATGTATCGTGTTCCTCCTTGTCCTGGGTTTCATAAGACTCAGCTTCCTCACCACTCCATTGTGGTAGAGTCGCTATGAAAAAGATCAAGAGCACAAAAAGGCACTCCTCTGCTCCTCCAGGAAGAGAATGCAGAACCCTAGATGCTTTTGGCAGGAAAATCTTCCAGGCCAGTATGCTTGTAGCCAGAATCAACTCCTATAGTCTCTATATGGGGATGTTTCTAAAAGAAGTTACTGATCATCTGCAAACCTTATCTCCTTCTATGTCAGAAGATAAGAGAGAAGAATATATCACCTGGCTTAAACAGGCACAGGATGTATCCAAGTTTTCCAACCGTGCAGCCTTTGACTCTTTTGAGGGTGCCAGTAGAGCCTCGGCTGTTGCCATAGGTGCACGCAGAGTTGCTTGGTTACAAGCCTCTGATTTGGAATCCTGGGTACAGGATGGTCTAGGTAACCTTCCCTGTACAGGAGAAAACCTCTTTGGCAAGGATTGGCAAGCAAAGGCCATCCAGATGGATGCTGAAAATTCTGCTTTAGATAGACTTTCAAAGTCTACTATTGCTCCTTTTAAAAAGAGGTTATTCAAAAAAGGATCTTTCCCAAAAAAAGGGAAATTTTCTTCAGGTTATGGTCAGGCCTCTTCCCAAGGTCGTTTTGCTACAAAGAGACAACAACAACCAAAACAGGCCAAGTCTCAGGCTGCGAGGACTGCTACGGCCCAACAGCCTCAGCCTCCTCAGGGCCTTTGACTTTCCACTAGAGAACTTAGCCTTTCTGGCTCTAGAACATCCAGAGCCTCTCACCATCCCAGGAAGGTTAGCTCACTTTGCTCCCAGATGGGAACAAATCACAGCAGAACAATGGACCCTCTCCATCATACGAGATGGGTACAAGCTTCATTTCTTAAACCTTCCTCCTCACACCATGGTTCAATTCTCCAACATCTCTCCTCAACCTTCTAGGTCAAGAGATTGATACCCTTCTTGCCCAAGGGGCAATAGAAGAAGTACCCCTTCTTCAACAGGGCTCAGGGTTCTATTCCCCCTATTTTCTCATTCCAAAGAAAACGGGGGGCTACAGACCCATACTAGATCTCAGAGAATTGAACAAGTTTCTATGCAAGGAGAAATTCAAGATCTCTCTCTGAACTCTCCTTCCATACCTCCAGAGTCAGGACTGGCTTTGTTCTCTAGATCTCAAGGATGCGTACACCCATGTTCTCATCCATCCAACACACAGAAGGTTCCTTCGGTTCCTTTACCAAGGAAAGCACTACCAATACAAAGTGCTTCCTTTCAGTCTGGCCTCTGCTCCAAGAGTGTTCACAAAATGCATGGCAGTAGTAGCTGCATTTCTGCGCACTCTAGGAATATTCGTATTCCCATATCTGGACAACTGGCTCATCTGAGCTCCATCCCAGTCAGAGGCCCAGACTTCCCTGACCTGCACAAGGCGTGTTCTTCAGTATCTGGGACTAGTAATCAACATTCCAAAATCCCATCTCACCCCTACTCAGTCTCTAGAGTTCATAGGGGCCTTACTGGATACCCCAACTGCAAGGGCCTATCTTCCCCAGGCCCGTTGCCTACGCTTGGTGCAGTTAGCCTCCCAGATTCAGTTAAAATCCCATTTAACTGCTCGAGAGATGTTACAACTCTTAGGCCACATGGCATCCACGGTGCATGTGGTTCCTTACGCTCGCCTTCACATGAGGGCAGCTCAGTGGACCCTATCCACCCAATGGACTCAGGCATCAGGTTGCCTGTCAGACAAAATAGCAACCTCGAGTCGCCTCTTTTGGTCCCTCCACTGGTGGAAGTCCACTCAAAATCTGTTGCTGGGGTCCCCCTTTCAACAGGTGTTACCCCAAGCAACCCTTACAACAGATGCCTCTCCAAAGGGTTGGGGAGCTCATCTACAAGATCTCTCGACCCAAGGCATCTGGTCTCCACAGGAGACATCTCTACATATCAACCTTTTAGAGCTCAGAGCCATCTTTCTGGCTCTCAGAGTCTTCCACACCCTGCTCAGCTACAAGACAGTCCTCATCCACACGGACAACCAGGTAGCCATGTTCTACGTGAACAAGCAGGGGGGGACTGGCTCTCTGTCGCTTTGCAACGAAGCTCTCAGATTGTGGGCCTTCACCAGAGAGCATCAAATCCATCTCATGGCAGTGTATCTTCCAGGGGTTCAAAACTCTTGGGCAGACAGACTCAGTCGAGTTCTGCTTCCACACGAATGGTCCTTCCATGGGGACCAGATAGCCAGGATTTTTCGGATTTGGGGTACCCCAGACATAGACCTGTTTGCAAGTCCTTGGAATGCCAAACTTCCCCGGTTTTGTTCCAGGATTCCATGTCAGGGAGTTCAGGCCAGGGATGCCTTCCTCCTTCATTGGGGGCAAGACTTCCTCTATGCCTTTCCACCTATTCCCCTCATCCCCAAAACTCTGTTCAAGCTTCAGAGAGACAAGAGGTCTATGATCCTCATAGCACCACATTGGCCACGCCAAGTGTGATACCTTCTACTTCTGCATCTCTCTCAAGCTCCCTCCCTGGACCTGGGGTCTGCTCCAGATCTCCTCTCCCAGGAGGAGGGAACCTTGTGGCACCCAAATCCTCAATCTCTTCATCTCAGAGCCTGGTTGCTGAAGGCCTAGACCTTCAGGATTTACACCTTTCTCAGCAAGTGAAGGATATCCTTCATGCTTCCAGAAAGCCTTCCACCAGACGTTCCTATGCTTTTAAATGGAAAAGGTTTTCCATTTGGTGTGCAGAGAAGGGTCTCAACCCTCTTGCAATACCTTTGACTTCTTTACTAGACTATTTGCTGCATTTATCCCATGCAGGCCTTAAAACAAATTCAATCAGAGTCCATTTGAGTGCTATTGCAGCATCCCTTAAGCCTCTCAATGGACAATCTATTTCCTCTCATCCTCTTATAGCAAGATTCATGAGAGGCCTTCTTTTGACTAAACCTCCCATTAGACCACCTCCAGTGGCATGGGACTTGAATCTGGTTCTTGGCCAGCTTATGAAGCCACCCTTTGAACCCTTAGCCACTACCTCCTTGAAATTCCTTTCCTGGAAGGTTATTTTTCTCATTGCAGTCACCTCAGCTCGCCGTATCAGTGAGTTGCAAGCTTTAGTGGCTAATCCTCCTTATACAAGGTTCCATCATGACAAGGTAGTCCTCAGAACTAATCCACACTTTATGCCTAAAGTGGTCTCACCTTTTCATCTGAACCAGGAGGTGTATTTACCTGTCTTTTTTCCAGGACCTCATGCATCAAGTGCAGAGAGGAATCTTCATACCCTGGATTGCAAAAGAGCACTTGCTTTCTACTTACAAAGGACACAGCAACATAGAAAGTCCTCTCAACTTTTTGTTGCTTTTGATCCTTCTCATTTAGGACTTCCAGTCTCTAAGAGAACTCTGTCTAATTGGATTGCTCAGTGTATTTCCTTCGCCTACCAGAGTAAGAACCTTTCTCTGGAAGGCCATGTCACAGCTCACAATGTGAGGGCCATGGCAGCCTCTATGGCTCATCTTAACTCTGTGTCCATCGACCAAATCTGTCGAGCGGCCACCTGGGCATCGGTTCATACCTTCACAGCCCATTACTGCTTGGACAAGGACTCCCGCCGGGATGCCTTGTTTGGTCTGGCTGTTCTCAAACACCTGTTCCATACCTAATCAACTCCTACCCTCCATCCCTGACTGGATGCCTGAGATTCATGGGTGCAGGTGCAGCCCTTCCCAGGGACTCACAATCTGGGTGATCTCCCAGGCATCTCTAGCTGGGGCGTCCCCATATGTGAAGACTCATTCCTGCTTGTTCCTGGAGATAGCACAGTTACTTACCTGTAACAGGTGATCTCTGGGAACAGCAGGAATAAGTCTTCACAACCCACCCACCTCCCCTAGGAGTTGTATCTCTCTATCTCTCTTTCCTTTCCTCTCTCTCTCTCTCTTTGCCTCAGCTTTAAAACTCGAACTGGAGAGAGGCAGTTAGGAAAGGCGGGAAGGCAGCGCGCAGGCGCTGTGGGATGCTCCCAAAAGCTTTCCTTTTGGACGCTGGAGAGCGTTCCCGCGCAGGCTCCGACGATACCCATATGTGAAGACTTATTCCTGCTGTTCCCAGAGATCACCTGTTACAGGTAAGTAACTGTGCTTTCTGTGCAGTTTTTTTGTTGCCTTTTCTGCCATTTTCCTCTTGTCATTGGGATACCATGTTGGCCAGTGCCAGCCATCGCATGGGGTTTTTCCCCCGCTTTTTGTCTTTTTTTTCACCCAGACAGTTCTCTCTCTTTTTCCCAGGCTTTTTTCTTCACACTGCTGCCGGCATTGAGTCCTTCAACCTCGCGGAGGCCATTTTTCCGACTATGTCAAAACCAGCTAGCGGGTTTAAAAAATGCACGCATTGTGCATGCACCATTTCCATGACGGACTGTCACAGCGATTGCCTTCAATGTCTCAGCCCTGTCCACAAGCCCTTGATGTGTAATCTGTGCTTGCAGATGACAAAGAAGAGCCTCAGGGGCTGTGAGAAGCAGCGTGATTCCGTTTTCGTGTCCTCTGCACAGGCATCGATTTCAGCATCAATGCCCTCAAAGGGTCCACCGAGGCATCAACCTTGCATGGTGCCCGAGCCCATTCAGAGCCAAGAAGCTGCAGCAGCCTGGAATGGAGGCTCTCCCTATCAGAGCCTCAGAAGGATGCATCAGCTGCCTCATCAGTGTTGAAAGGGGTGGCCAGAGACTGTGCCAAGCACAAGCATTCGCATTGTAGCACCTCTCAGTGTGATGTTGAGGGCGATGGCCTGCTAAGGTGCCCCAGTAGAAGGAATCAACTCCCAAGGCCCTGGAGGACCCCAGCAATCTCCCAATGACTTGACCATTGTGGAGTCCTGGAACAGGTGCCGCAGTCAGTGGCCCTGGCACCCTTGGAGATCACAGTCTTGCCAGGCACCCCTGGGCCCTCGAGACGCACATGTCAGTTCTCTTGGCTGCACAGGCCCTGATGCACCTGGTGGTAGTGCCACAGGTTGTACAGCCAATCCTCGAGACCTACACTCTTCCCGCTGAGTCGTGGAAGTCAGATCAGCAGTCAGAGTCCACCCTGGGGCGGGCTGACATTTCCCTTTTTGAGTGTCTTCAGTTCTGATGCCCTGGTGCCCCGGCGCTTGGAGGAGGACCACCAACTGTTTCGCAGAGCAGAGCCAATGCAGGGCAGAGATAATTATTTTATTTTATTTATTTACATTCTCTTATATACCGCGCTATTCTGCATCAGTGCGGTTTACATTGAACAAACTGAAATTACATTGAACAGGGCATTATAACTTGGAGATAACTATTTTACAGGGAACAGGGGCTATGGAGGGTTAAGTGGCTTGCCCAAGACCACAAGGAGCACCTGTGGGACTAGAAACCCCACTCCTTCCGGCCCAAGGTTGCTGTCCTCTAGTGGGATTTGAACCCCCGACCTTCCAGCCTGAAGTACCTTGCCCCAACCACTAGGCCACTCCTAGTGTTGAAGGGGAGGTACTTCAACTTTCTCTTGGAATCTGTCTTTGATGACTGGGAGACAGAAGAGAAGTCCCTGGACAATCCCCTCTGAGTCATCTCCTCTGTATGAATATTGGAAGTTGCCGCTGGAGGACATGTCCTAATTGGACTTCATCTGGGATATGGCCAAGGCGATCCCCTTTTCCCTTGAAGCGGAGGATGATCCAAGAGCTGATGTGCAGGAGATCCTCCAGTACCCCTCAGCCCCAAAAGAGGCCATCACGGTTCCAGTGCACCATATTCTTCAGAGGCTTCTGTTCCACATGTGGGAGAACCTGAGGTCTGTGCCAGCCATCAGCCACTGCCTGGACTCATGCACTGGGTGCAGAAGGCCCTTGGATTCAAGAAGCCACAACTGCCGCACCATTCCCTGGTGGTGGAGTCTGCCATGCAGCACGTCAAGAGCTCCAAGTCTCATCAGTGCCCCCCAGCAGGGAGCAGAGGATCCTTGATGGATTTGGACAGCGCTCCTTCCAGGGCTTCATGCTCGTCGCTCAGGTCCTGTCATATCAGCTGTATATGGGGATGTTCTTAAAGGACAGCATGGGGACCTGTCAAAGCTCAGCTCTCTCATCTCGGCTGAGCACCTGGAGGATTTCCATACTTTGGTTGGACATGGCAAGAATGTGTCCAAGTACATGGTGTGAACCACCTATGATGCCTTTGAGTCTGTGGGCAAGGTGATGGTAGTGGGCATCGGTGCCTGCCAGTTGAACTGGCTCCAGTCCTCCAACTTGGAGCAATGGGTCCAGGACAAGCAGGCAGATGTGCTGTGCACCGGTGAGAACCTCTTCAGCAAGCTCATGCAGGAGAGGACAGCCTAAATTGAGATAGAGCAGATGACCATCTCCTGCCTCTCTCGCAAGGTGACGGACCCTGCCAAAAAGAAACATCAGGGGAAGGAGTCTTTCTACAGGCCCAAACGGAGGTACTATCAGAGTCCCCAGGGATCTCAACCCAAGGAGCAGACACAAAGACCACCACAATGGGCTAAGCCACAGAAGGCCCAGTCCACGCCCAGCCCACGCCCCAGCCACAGCCAGGCAGGGGCTTTTGATGTCTTCCCCAGGAGCATAGCCAGTCACCCAGTTGCCACAGAGATGCCCCCTCAGGTGGGTGGTTGGCTCTTCCATTTCACACACAGGTGGCTGTTCATCACCATGGACACCTGGGTGCTGCAGATAGTGTGGGACGGGTACCTGCTGCATTTTGCTCAGTTCCCACCTCCTTTACTCCAAAGGGAGTACCCTCTAGACCAGTGGTTCTCAACCTGTGGGTTGCGACACCCACGGGATTCGCCACAGGATTTAGTAGGGGTCACCTCACTCCAAGTTAAAAATAAATAAAAAAGCGCACAAGTTGCTGCTGCTGCCGAGTCCGCTTCTCGGCAGCGGCAAACTCACCGCCTCCAATCTTATGCAGCCGTGGCTCCCTGCCTTAAGGAACCACGGCTGTGCCTGTGAAAATGTTGCAGAGTCTTCCCGTCTCTTGACGGGCTCCGTGCAGCATTGTCCCGCCTCCAAAGGAAGTTGCTTACCACTTCCTTTGCAGGCAGGACAATGCTGCACAGAGCCCGTCGAGAGACAGAAAGGCTCCCCACGGCTTCACAGGCACATCCGTGGTTCCCTAAGAGACAGGGAGCCGCAGCTGCAGAAGAACAGGGCAGTAGCAGGGAGAGGGGAGGAGGAGGCAGGGAACCTGCAACGGGGCTGACATGGAGGGATGGATGGATGAAGGGAGGGAGGGAGGGGGGCTGACGTGGATGGATGGAGGGAGGGGGCAGACATGGAAGGAGGGGAGAGACAGGGGGACATACTGGACAGATAGGGGATAAATGCTGGACAGAGGGGAGAGACGGTGCAGGTTAGGATTATAATGGGCTGATGGCGGGGGCCTAGCACTGGTAATGGGCAGATCGGCGGGGCTAGGATTGGTAACGGGTTGATTAGGGGAGGCTAGGACTGGTAATGGGCTGATGGGGTGGGCTAGGACTGATAATGGAGTGATGGGAGGCTAGCATTGAAATTGAGCTGATTGGGGGGGCTATGACTGGAAATGGGCTGATTAGTGGAGGCTAGTAATGAGCTGATAGGGGGGTAGGACTGGTATTGGGCTGATTAGGGGAGGCTAGCACTGGTAATGGGGTTGAGGGGGGACTAGCACTAGAAGTGAGCTGATTGGGGGGCTTCGACTGGGAATGGGCTTATGGTGTGGAGGGGAGGATAGAGCTGCTGACCCTGGAAGAAAATGGGGGGCTAAGGCTACAAATGGGCTGATACGAGGGGATGGGAGAATGGAACTGGAAGGATGTGGATCTGAGAGAGGCTGCCATGGTATTTGTACTAGAAAGGACTGGTCAGTGGAGAAGGAGAGGGACTGGAAGGGAATGGACACCAGTGGCAGTCATGGGAATGCAAGTTGACATTGGAAGGTACTGGGAGTGAGGACTGGAAAGGGGCTGATTCTGGGGAGGGTTACTGGGACTGGAAATAGGCTGATGGAAAGAAGTGAAGAAAACGATAGAAGAGATAAGAAATGGCAGATGGACCATAGACCACAGAAAGAGACCTAAGAAGACAGGAAAGCAGAAGCCTCAGATCGGGACCAGCATGATCAGAGAATAAATTGGTCAGACAAAGGTAGAAAAAATAATTGTATTTCATATTAGTGATTTGACTACAAAATCATCATAATTTTGAAATCAAATATTATTACTTGTTATTGTGATTAATTATTGTGGTTTAAATAAGTAAATTTTATAAATAAAAACATATTGCAAAGGCCTATAATATTAATAATTCAACAAATGATTACAGCGACAATGCATTAACGGTAAAGCAAGAGACACGCATTTGATTTTATCATTGGGGGTCATCACAAGTTGACCAATGGTAAAAGGGGTCACGGTACAAAAAAGGTTGAGAACCACTGCTCTAGACCCACACCATAGGTGCTTCCTCCAAGCAGAGGTCGCCGCCCTGCTGGCCAAAACTGGCCATTGACCTGGTGCCCCTGGCCCAGAGAGGGTAGGGATTCTTCTCCCGCTACTTCCTTGTCCCCAAGAAGATGGGGGAGTTCAGGCCCATTCTCGACCTCAGGGACCTGAACTGCTTTCTGGTCTGTGAAAAATTCAAGATGGATTCCCTGGGAACCTTGCTCCCGTATCTTCTCAAGGGTGATTGGCTATGCTCCTTGGATCTGAAGGATGCATACATGCACATCCCGATCTATCCCTTGCATAGAAAATACCTGCATTTCTTACTGGGCAGCCAGCACTTTCACTATCGGATGCTGCCTTTCGGACTGGTGTCAGCCCCTAGGGTCTACACAAAATATGTAGTGGTCATCGCCACTTACCTCTGGACCCTGTAGGTCTTTGTCTTCCCCTACTTATACGACCGGCTGATAAAGACCTCCATGCTGAATGGCATGTGGCACTCGGCATACCTGATGATACAAGTGCTTGAGCTTCTCAGGTTTGTGGTCAACTACCTAAAGTCTCATCTGCAGCCGTCACAGAAGCTGGAAGTCATTGGGGCCTTTCTCCCAAGTGACCACATAAGCAGCTCATGGAGGCGGTCTCCATGATCTGCCAGAAGCAGCACACGATGGTACAAGGAATGCTGCGCATGGTAGACCACATGATTTTCACAATGCATGCGACCCCCATTGGCCCGACTTAGGATGTGCCAGGCTCAGTGGATGCTATGCAACTAGTGGAAGCAAGCCACAGGTTGCCTCAGGACCAAGTTGCCATTACTGCGCCCCTCGTCTATTCTCTCCAGTGATGGCTAGAGCCATAGCACCTACTCTGTGGTCTTCCCTTTGTCTATGCTGCCCCACAGGGTGCTCACCACCCACGCATCTAAATTGGGTTGGGGCGTGCACTTGGACGGCTTGCGGATGCAGGGTCTGTGGTCTGATCAGGAGAGCCTCCACCAAATCTACTTTCTGGAACTACAGGCAATTACAAATGCTCTCAAGGCCTTCCAGGCACACTTTAGTCAATCGAGTGGTTCTCATCCAGATGGACAACCTGGTGTCTATGTTCTACATCAGCAAACAGGGAGGCATGGGCTCATACCTTCTGTGCTGGGAGGTGGTGCATCTCTGGAAGTTTGCAGTGGCCCATGGCACGGAGCTACAGGTGACCTACTTGCCCAGGGAGCTCAACACGCTGGTAGACCATCTCGGCCAGGTCCTCCAGTCCCATGAATGGACCCTCAACAGGAGGGTGATGGAGTACAAATTTCAGGAGAGAGGCACTCCGGCAGTGGACCTCTTTAGTTTCACAGCACACACGCAGGTGGACTGCTTCTGTTCCTGCCATGGCTGTCAGGAGCAGGCTGGCATCTGACGCCTTCCTCCTGAACTGGGGCGCTATGCTTAGCCACCAATTCTGCAGGTAGCAAAAACACTTCTCATTGAAGACTCCCCATACTGGCCCAGGCAGCTATGGTTCTCAATGCTGCTCCAGCTCTCCTTTCAGGAGCTTCTCAGGCTGGGTTGGGACTCCAATCTCATCTCTCAGAATGACAGGACAATTCTGCACCCAAACATCTGGTCTCTGGCCCTTATAGCATGGCTGCTGAGTCGAGTAGTCCTGTCTGAGCCCAGCTTACTGGGGGAGGTGACGGATGTCCTCCTGGCCTCCCACATAGACTCCACCCATCGCACTTATGCCTTCAAGTGGCATAGATTCTTACTATGGTGCATGGACAAGGTGCTGAACTTTCTCATGCTCTGTGGAGGGATTGCTGGAGTACCTCCTGCATCTCTCCAATTCACACCTCAAGTCTAACTCTGTTCGAGTGCACCTCAGTGCGATTGGGACCTACCACTGGGGCTTGGCAGGGTAGCCCATCTCCGCTCAGCCACTGGTTTGCTCTTGTCGAGGCCAACAATTAAGTCCCCATTGGTGGAATGGGATCTGCATGTGATCTTGGGACAGTGGTCAGTGCCTTTCAAGCTGCTTGCCTCCGGTGTTTGGGCACAGATCACGACCCGGAGGAATGCTCTTGTGCAAGAAAATGTCCGCTAAGGCCCATACAGAGCTGTTGGCTTAAGCAGGACGACATCTTCCAGAAGGCAGACTCAACCCTGGTTTTCCTGGTAGCCGAATGCCCCACACGGATCCTTGGACTCACGTAAGGCCCCCGCAGCCCCTCCGCGGGTCTTTGACATGCCGAGCAAGGGTCGCTGAAGCATGCGCATAAGAAGAAGAGGAAGATCTCGAGAGCCTCATCCGGGGAAGCGGACAAGCACGGGAAATCCCATGCCCGGTCCCTTAGTCCCCACAGAGCTTCAGAGGAACTGGAGCAGGAACGCTCTCAAAAGGTGTCCAGGGCTGAAGTTGTGGCCTCTGGTGATGGATCGCAATCTCCCGAGGCCCATCCTGTCCAGGACGCCCCTCTCCTCTTCGATGCCTGACCCAGTTACTCCGGTGTCGGTGTCCATGGCTGTGACTCCCGAGTGGGAAGCACACATGTTGGCCTTGGAATGCAGCATTTCTGTGTTCCTTGCATCACAGCGTGCACCAGACCCTGGCCCTACCGAGACCGCAGGAAACTCGACAACTCCCCAGGCCGCTTCTTCGATCGCTGAGAGCCAGATGCCTTGGGCGGATCCTCAGCGAGGGTCTCGTTCTCTCTCCCGATCCTCGCGAGCGAGATCTTCACAGGCGAGTGCCTCTGGCTTCAGCCAAGCCCCCGCCTCAAAGCATCTGGGACTGGAGTTACTGGCTCTCCTGCAGCCAGAGGACCTTAAGTCCTCTTCTGACTACTCTGATTGGGAGTCTGACGTTGGGACATCCCCAGAGTCCCGGGCCCACCAAGACCTCTCCTTGGGCCCATCTTCCCCGGTTGCTAAGCGCCATTCCCTGCCCGAGGATACCTCTTTCCTCGAGTTCAAGGATATGACACGGTCTCTCTCCCTCATGACTGAGTTAGAGGACCCGCATACAGAGGAATTAGACATCCTCCAGTACAAGGCACCGCCAAAAGAGACCCTGACCGTCCCTGTGCCCTCCATCCTCACCCGATTTCTCCTCTGGATATGGGAGACCCCAGCCTCGGTCCCCATTGTGAGCCGCCGACTCAACATGATTTATTGAGTCCAGCAGGGGCTGGGGTTCTGCAAGGCGCAGTTCCCACACACCTCCGTGGTGGTTGAGTCAGACATGCGCCGGCAAAAAAGCCCAAAAACGCACTCCTCAGTGCCTCCAGGCACTGGGACGCAAATGCTACCAGGGCTCAATGCTGGCTTACCGCATCCAGACTTACCAACTTTACATTAGCATGTTCCTGCGGGACCTGGCCAAGGAGCTTGGCAGCTACGCCTCTAGCCTCAATGGAGACCATCTCCAGCATTTCCAGACTCTAATGAAGTCTTTCGCGGAGTGCTCCAAATACATCTCCAGAGCTGCTTACAACGGCTTTGAATCTAGTGCCAGAGTGACTGCCGCCAGCATCGGCTCTCGATGCCAGGCCTGGCTACAATCATCAGATCTCGAGCAGTGGGTGCAGGAAAAACTCCTGGATGTTCCGTGCCTTGGCGAACAGCTCTTCGGCAAGTCAATGAAGGATAAGGCAGCCGAGATTGAGACAGAGTATGTCACTCAGACCCATCTCTTAAAGAAGACCTCCACTCTTCCCAGGAAGAAGTCACAGGGGAAGAAGCCCCCTTTCCTCCAGGAGAGTCAACACTATCGGGGCTACCCTGCCTATCCAGCTGCTCAGACTCTTCAACAGGGGTCCCCAGAGCAAAGGCACAGGCCAGAGACCATGCAAACCCAAGGGTCAGGACCCAGACACTGGCCCCAGCCTAGTCTTGGCCAGGGTTTTGAAGCCATCAGCATAGCCTCTCTTCCTCTGGAGGACCTCACCCCACAGGGGGACGCCTGATTCACTTTTCTCACCGGTGGACTTACATCACCACCGATGCCTGGGCTCTCCAGGTCGTCTGGGAGGGCTACCTTCTGCGCCTGGAACAGACTCCTCCGTCCTTTTTTCCCAGGAAACCTCTGCGGTCTCCCCTACACTGGGCCCCTGCTACTGCAGTAGCTCACGGGACTCCTCAAGGATGGGGCGATGGAACCTGTGCCTCTCCCCTCAAGGGGGGGAAGGGCTTCTATTCCAGGTACTTCCTGGTCCCGAAAAGGACAGGGGGCCTAAGACCCATCCTGGACCTGAGGAACCTCAACAAATTCCTGGTGCGCCAGAAGTTCAAGATGCTCTCCCTTGGAACACTGCTGCCCTACCTCCAGCGGGGAGATTGGCTATGCTCCTAGGATTTAAAGGATGCTTACACCCACATCCTTATCCATCCCAGTCACAAAAAATACCTGCTGTTAGGTGGTCGGAGGCAACTCTACCAGTACAGGGTCCTTCCCTTCGGCCTTGCTTCCGCCCCAAGGGTCTTCAAGTGTCTGGCAGTGGTGGCGGCCCATCTCTGCCTCCAAAAGACCTGATGATTGGTTGGTAAAAGAGGACACAGCCTCGGAAGCCGGGCAGACAACCGGCTGCACCATTCAGGTCTTGCAGCACCTGGGTTTCGTGATCAATGTCCGAAATCCCAGCTCATTCTGATCAAGTGCTGGAGTTCATCGGGGCGTGCCTCCACACTGTCCAGGCCAGGGCTTTCCTCCCCCTCGACAGGGCAGATCGGCTCACCGCCCTTGCAGCCGAGGTACAGCAACACCGCACAATGTCATCCCGGACATTGCTTCGTCTCCTAGGCCACATGGTCTCCATGGTCCACGTGGATCTCGACGCATGCCTCCACATGAGGGTAGCTCAGTGGTGTTGCTGGTCCCAGTGGTCCCAGGCCACCGGACTACTCCACGACAGTCGCATTGTCTCGACAGCTGACAGGGTCCCTTACCTGGTGGCAGGACGTTCAGCAGCTGGAAGTGGGGATGGCTTTTCAGTCCCCAAGCCTCCAGAGGGTCCTCATCATGGACGCCTCCTTGACGGGCTGGGGCGCCCATTGCGAAGAGCTCCGCACTCAGGGAGCCTGGTACTCTGAGGAGAGCCAGCAGCAGATCAATCTGCTCAAGCTCGGAGCAGTCTTCCTCACTCTCAAGGCCTTCAGGCCACCACCTGCAGTACCAGTCAGTGCTCGTCCAAAAGGACAACTAGATGACTATGTTCTACGTGAACAAGCAGGGCGGCATGGGCTCCTACCACCGCTGCCAGAGGGCTGTGGCCCTTTTTTCTTTTGCGATCCGCCATGGGATCCTCCTCAAGGCAGTTTACCTACCGGGTCAGAGCAATGTCTTGGCAGACAGGCTGAACGGGGTCCTCCAACCACACGAGTGGCTCCTGGACCCAGAGATAGCGCTCGGGCTTTTCCAGCTGTGGGGATGCCCCAGCCTGGACCTCTTCACCAGCCAGACCAATGCTCAGCTGCCCCGTTTTTGCAGCCCCCCAGCCCATCCCTCCCAGATAGCAGTGGATGCCTTCCTCATCTCATAAGAACATAAGATATGCCATACTGGGTTAGACCAAGGTCCATCAAGCCCAGTATCCTGTTTCCAACAATGGACCAAAATACACAGGTTCCACAATGCTTGTAGTGGGTCAAGCATTGATATCCTGGGTCCCTTTTTAATAATGGTTTATGGACCTTTCTTCCAGGAACTTGTCCAAATCTTTTTTAAACCCAGCTACACTAACAGCCTTTACTACATCCTCTGGTAACAAATTCCAGAGTTTGATTACATGTTGAGTGAAAAAATATTTTCTCTTATTTGTCTTAAATAGTTTACCCTGTAGCTTCATTGCATGTCCCCTAGTCTTTCTATATTCTGATAACATAAACAGTCGATCTACATTTACCCGTTCCACTCCATTCATTAATTTATAGACTTCTATCATATCTCCCCTCAGCCATCTCTTTTCCAGGTTAAAGTGGTCGAGAGGCCAGCTGTATGTCTTCCCTCCCATGCCCTTGATTGCTTGGACCCTCCTCAAGGTCCAACGGGTCAAGGTGTCTGTGATTCTCGTGGTCCTGAAGTGGCCCAGACAGCCTTGGTTCCTCTTGCTGCTTTGTCTCTCGATGGAATCCCCGGTCCCTCTCGGGAGCTCCCTGGGACTTTTGACACAGGAGGAGGGCTCAATCCTCCATCCCAACTTGGGATCTCTGTCTCTCACGGCCTGGCGGCAGCACAGGTGCCTTAGCTTCCCTTAACCTCTCCGAGGAGGTGGAGGAAATCCTTCTAGCCTCTCGTAAGGACTCCACGAGACGAGCTTACATCTTCAAGTGGTGCCAGTTCTCAGTGTGGTGCACAGAGCACCGATTGGACCCATTTTCTTGCCCAGTGCATTCGATCCTTCAATATCTCCTCCACCTCTCATGGTCTGGACTTAAGTCCAACTCTGTCTGGGTGCATCTTAGTGCACTCTCCACCAGCCATCATCCTGTGGAGGGTAGGCCTCTGTCGGTGCAGTCCCTCATTACCAGGCTCATGCGGGGCTTATTGCTCTCCAAATCTCCCATGGGATCTCAATGTGGTTCTGGCACAGCTTACTAAAGACGCCCTTTGAGCTCTTGGCTACTTGTTCCTTACACTGCTTTTCCTGCAAAGTGGCTTTCTTGGTGGCACTCACCTTTTCCCGCAGGGTCAGTGAGCTTTCAGGCCTTGGTGGCCAAGCCACCCTACATCAGATTCTATAAAAACAGGGCTGTGCTTTGCACTCACCCAAAGTTTGTCCCAAAAGTGGTCTCAGACTTCCACCGAATCAGGAGGTAGTGCTGCCTACCTTCTTCCCACGGCCCCATGCCAACTCTGTGTCGGCCTATCTCCATACCCTGGACTGCAAACGGGCCCTGTCCTCCTATCTGCAGCGGACCCAGGGCCACCGTAAAGCCTCACAGCTTTTTGTTTCCTTTGACTCCAGCCATATCCATCAGGGTGGCGGACTGTATCGCCTTCGCTCACAGTCCGGTGTCCTGGTGCGTCTAGTCACTGCGCAGTGTCCGGGTGATGGTGTCCTCAGTCTCCATTTGGTGCCCATGGCAGTCATCTGCTGGGTCGTCACCTGGTCCTCCACTCACACTTTTGCAGCCCACTACTGCCTGGAGAGGGAGTCCAGACGGGACAGCACCTTCAGTCAGGCCGTACTCCGTAACCTCTTTGGGGTTTAGGCAGCTCCTGCCCTCTGACCCTTTTTGCTCAGGCTACCGAAGCCATGGTTCTGCCTGGCTCTGGGGTCCTTTGAGTCTGCAATCAAGATTCGCCTGCGGCTGCCCATGGCCAGCCATGCCCCTGTTTTATGCCGGTCCTCGATAGCTTGGAGCAAGGGAGTTCCATATGTGAGGATTGACTTCCTGCTTGTTGCTGGAGAAAGCATAGTTACTCACCTGTAACAGGTGTTCTCCAGGGACAGCAGGAATCATTCCTCACAATCCTTCCTCCTCCCCTTGGAGTTGCTTTTCTTTTTGGCCATCTTCTTGGTTGAGCTCTAGCTATAGCACCTGACAGAGCAAGATGGCGCCATTGGGCAGGAAGGGGACTACGCGTGCATGGTGACATCTCCCAAAGGCTTTCTTTGAAAGCTGGGGAGATGCTCCGCGCAGGGCTCCGTCGGCATCGATGTCACCTATATATGAGGACTGATTCCTGCTGTCCCTGGAGAGCACCTGTTACAGGTGAGTAACTACACTTTATATTCCACCTATCTGAGCTGGTCTAGTAGGACGATATGGAAGGTGACATTTTACTTACCAGTTAATGCCCTTTCTTTGAGTCCTGCTAGACTAGTCCAGAGTCTGCTCCTGAAACTGTATTTGTTTTTCTGGTGTGGTACCCTTGGGTCTGCTATGATTTTTTTATATTTGGCTTTGCAGGTTCATCTTCTACTGACAGGCTTCTATTTATGTTTTCCTGTACATAGTTCTCTACTGTTTGCATATTGTTGTCCACAGTTGAGGTTGTGTGAGGCTTGCCATTTTTCTCCCATGTGTTTTGGGATGAATACTGAGGAGACTTTTGGTGGCTGAAGCAAATGGAGGCAGGCAAAGGAGTGATGTCATTGAAACCTGGGCTTTTCGTTGGTTCTTTGTCTCCACCACTCTGCTGGTAGAGGAACACAAACCACTTGTCTAGAGTGGTCTAGCAGGACTCGAGGAAAGGACATTAACTGGTAAGTAAAATGTCACCTTGGGTGACTTGAATGAGGCAGCAAATTTATCAAAGTATAATCAGTGTTTTCAAGTATGTTGGAAAAAGCCTACTTAAATAATCACTGTCACAAAACTGCATAAGTCTCCAGCATATTCAGGTCAGCAGTTCTTTATAGACAGCCTTCCAGTAAAAAAAAAAAGAAAAGAAAAAAATCATAAGTTGTTTTAACATTCTGATTATTATCAAAAATGATCACTTTAGAACCTTGAAATATCCATCTTGGAAAGTTGTTTGAAGTAATTGGAAGAAATCTTAAATCACATCTTTTTTTTGCTTTACAGACAAATATGTGATCATCTTTTCTATTGTGGACCTATTTCTGTTTTAATTTAAAGATGTAATGCTGAATTTTGTTTAGATTTAGCATATTTTATGACTGTAGTGGATGTCCTCTTGTATTATGTATAGCTGTGTGGAGACGTTTTAGGGGTCCCTGGTCCAACTGCATGTTTCATTGAATCCCTAACAGGGTCATTCTGAGGATCGAATAGCGGGGACATCATCCCTGCTATTTGGCCCCTCTGCTGACCCCGAGTAACTTACCTGCATGTTGTACGGGGAGGTTAGATGGGGGCGGAGTTAGGGTGGGCAGTGGGCGGACTGCGGCCCCAGACGTACAGGGTCTATTCCAATGTCAGCCCTGTATGTCCGGGGCGGACTGCCTGTACAGGGTACTTATTCCACCCCTAAGGTGGAATAAGTTCCCTTAGTCAGGTGGATATGGCAGGCCCAGGGTGCTGCAAAAGCGGGAGAGGGCAGAGGAGATTCCCTGCAGCCTGACCCTGGCCTTGGGAGGCCAGATCAGGGGTCAGGCTACGGGGAATTAAGATTCCTGTCTGGCAGCCGGGGATTGCAGCTCTTGAATGGACCGTGGTTTCATGACAACCGGACATCATGGCGTCGCGGCTCCATTCAGGACCCCTGACTGAGTTAGCCGGGCAAGGCCTGTACGTGCAGGCCGACCAAGATTGGGGTTCTGGCCTGCATGTACAGGCCTGGATGCAATTCTGATTTCACGGGGCTAGACGTGCCCCAAGGGATCAGAATCCCGTCTCACTCTGTGCATCCGGTTCCGACCAGGCGCACAGAGGGCCGGGACATCCATAACAGAATCAGGCCCTAAGTGAACAGAAGTTGATACAACTCTATATGGTACAAGATAAAAAATATGAATATAAATGAATGACCATTCCAGCTCATCTTCTTGTTATAAATAAATAAATAAGGTGGGCAGAATCTGAAGCCAGAAGAAAACAGCTAAAAGACAAAGGGAAAAATTCTTCCTGAACTCCACTGCAGCACTGTCTCCATGCAGGCAGACAACCTTACACATCATCTTCCCTCAAGATCATGGCATCCTCACTGGCAGCCTCATCACCTGCTCCCCTTCCATCAGGAGAGCATCAATGTGCTGCCACTCCTGCCCTCTCGATCAAATGCAAACCTTATGTCAGTGGCAGCAGTAGTACCGGAAGCACATGGCCTACAGACCCAGATCATTGTTAACTCCTCCCCTCTCCCCTCTTCCAAATAAATGGCACCAGAGCACTTTTAATGTGCCATCATGAGGTCTAAGGAAATAATTGGCGGCAGCCGCCGCCACCTCGTGTGCTTATGCTTCCCGCCCCAGAATAGATCCCTAGGATTTCCCCTCTGGTAAGGATAACACAGCAGCTCATCCCTCTAAAGCTGCAAAGAAACATACCGATGGCAGGAAGCTTGATTGAGTCTCATATAAAAGTAAGCCTAAAGACAAAGGGACAAAACAACAATTGGTGTGCTCTGCAGCAAGGCCCTGGAAGGAAGAAATGCTTCCCCATCAAGAGGCATCAGAAGCAACTCCCTCCCTTCTAAGCACACAGCAGAGACTAATACTATTTTTGACCCCCCACTGGACTCCCTCAGTTGACGTCCTTATGTTTCCTACTTGTCCTCTCCCCTTTTCTCACCACCCTCCTCCAGCCCTGCCTTGTCATGTCTCATTTTCCCATCTGTTCCAGGCACACTGGCTTTTTTTTTTTTTTCATTTTCTGCTTCACTTTTTATTGTATTTTATTGTAAACCGCTTTGCTGTATCCATATTAAGCGGTATATCAAATCTTAAATGAAATGAAAATTAAGCTCATTCCCTTCTTAACCCCAGAACCTTCTGCAGCGTTGTCATCCTAGCCATTAAACAACCAACAGGGCATACGGCAGCTCATTAAGACTCATCCAGGACAGCGCCATCCTCCTCCAGAGGACACAGCTTATGAGGTTTCCCTACCCTCTGGGTCAAATACGATCCCACAAACAGCAGAATGACACAAAACCTCTTCTCCTCCTCCCCTTTCAGTCTATGAAGACTGATCCCTGTGCCTTTATTATGCAGCATCAGTACAGGACCCAGATGACATCCATTTGGTTCACAGCCTTATCTACTCCTATCAGTGGGAGCCTGCTGCTGAAGAGACAGCCTTCTTCACCCTTTTCCTCTATCTTCCCTGCAAAATCCCCCGCAGGCAAAAGATCATTCCTACCCCAGATACCTACAATAAATTTTGGGGCTCTTTCCCTTAGCTCCTCCCTTGCACCCAACAAGGATTTACAATCGGTTGTGCAGTCCTGCAGCATCCTGACATAATTAATAACACTGCCAGTTCATTAAATTTTTTAGGATCTCTACACAGCCAACCTCCGGATACCTCAAGCTAAACTGTAAGGTTCATGTGGGCCACAGACACAACCAGTCTATCAGCCCATGGTCTCAGAAGCAGTATTTCAGCAAACTAAAACCTCCAAAATGCAGCTGACTGTTCTGTTGGTAAATGTCAAAAGACAGTGAATACCATAGAAACAGAAGTATACCAAGAAGCAATGCTAAATCTAAAGTTAGTGGTCCACCAATTGAAAATTCTGCACTACCAACACACCCTTCTTTAGTGTCTGGCTAACCTGCAAAATGCACCACCAGCACATTATCAAGATCAGCTCTTACAACTGCATCTTAACCTGCAGGAGTCCACCTATCACCTTAACTAATCAACCTATGATGCCTATGACAGCAGCTCATGTGGCTGCAGTTGCCATTGGTGCACAGTGAACTGTGTGGCTTGGGGTATTGGGCCTCCATGAAAACAGACATGACCACCTAGCAGACATACCCTGCCTTGGTGGCAGCCTCTTCAGGGAAAAGGTCAAGGACACACCTTATTAGGTCAAGGACCATGGCTGCACCGTGTGGGAACTCTGGTCTGCTGGTTGAGAAGAATCATACCAGTTCTGCAGGGCCCAGCAGCTTCCATACAAAAACATTAACACTACCATTATTTTTTCAAGAACTTTGCCCATGTGGTGTTGTCAAGCCAACCCCTAGGACAAATACCCAGCATCAAATCACTCTGCTTTATGTACAGCAGCAAAGACTGATAACACAAACAGGAGGCGGCTTTTTCCATTAAGCCTTATTCTAGATGTTTACTACGCACAGTGGGGAGCCAAACTCCAGCACTTCAAACAGCATGGCAGAACATTACTACAAATCATTGGGTTTTTCAATATAATAAGCCACAGGTACAAAATGAAGTTCATTCAACTTCCACCAAACTCCAGGCACAAGCTTGACCCACTGTTGCAAAACAGAGCATTTGAGGGAGTTCCATTCTATCACTGAGGTCATAACTTCTATTCCATATTTACATGTTTAAATTACTCAGCACACAACAACCACCTATAATATCCGTGAGCTCTTTGGCTATATGGTGAACATGGTCCATGTACTATTTGGACACAAAGAGCAGGAGATGTTGGAAGAACAAAGGGTCTTTATTGTGCAAAGGGAACCCCAATGCGTTTCGGCAACGCCTTCCTCAGTGGGAGTAACACTAATAAATATAAAAAGTTGTATAAACATTAATAAATAAAAACAATTAGTAAAACAATTGAAAATATAGTTAAAAACAGTTAAAATATGAAAGCACCGGCATGACATACAACATAAAATAGTCTGATGATAACAATGTAAACAAAACACAAGGCAGGGCTGAGGGAACAAAAAACATACCAACCTATATAGAACAACAAAAAGAAAACAGACTTATTGATATTGAATCATAAAAATGTTGTGAAAGAGTACTATGTCTACACTATAACAGCCCATGAATGCATTATGATTCAATATCAATAAGTCTGTTTTCTTTTTGTTGTTCTATATAGGTTGGTATGTTTTTTGTTCCCTCAGCCCTGCCTTGTGTTTTGTTTACATTGTTATCATTGTTTTTATTTATTAATGTTTATACAACTTTTTATATTTATTAGTGTTACTCCCCCTGAGGAAGGCGTTGCCGAAACGCGTTGGGGTTCCCTTTGCACAATAAAGACCCTTTGTTCTTCCAACATCTCCTGCTCTTTGTGTCTGCTTGGACTTCCTGCAGGAGGTTGCTCCTCCTTCTGTCTCCATGTACTATTTGTCCAGATTGCACATGTGACTGCTAAAGTAACATCTCAAACTACACTGGTACCAGCATAGTCTGTCTTGCCAAGTGAATCATCTTGCCAGTTAAAGTACCATCATGCAGCTTCTAAAATGGTGTTTGCCGATAGTCAACCTTGCTGAAAGCTGCTAATGTCAAATGCCACACCACCAGTTTATCCACACCATTGATGTCTCCCCACATGACTGGGGTGCGCATCTACTTTACCTCCTCACATAGGACTCTTGGAGTCAAAATTAATATGCACTTCAGATCAACTTCGTGGAGCTCAATGTGATTTTCTACACCTTGAGGACATTCAGGTTCTGGCTACAAGGCAAGATTGTCCTCAGAACAGACAACTAAGTTGCAGTGTTCTACATCACCAAGCAGAGCAGCTCGGGATTCCTTCACTTGTGTTGGGAAGCACTAAGAACCTGACGGCTCGCCTTCTCCATCCATGTCATACTGCAAGTGGTCCACCTACTTGGACAGCGTGATCAAATTATTTAATCTGTCAGTTGCAAGCTGGACCCAGATGTTGCACATGACCTGTTCAGTCAACAGGACAAACCTGATCTAGACCTTTGCATCTTCAGAGAATCCAAAATGTCCAGTCTTCTGCTCCAGCCAGCCAGCTTCTCTCAGGCTGATTCATGATGCTTTTTCCCTTAATGGAGCCACAGCCTGTTGTACACATTTCCTTCCTTTTTTCCTGATCTTCAGGATCCTTCAGAAGATAATGTAAGACAAAGTTCAAGTCATTGGTGTTTCATAACATTGGCCCAGACAGATTTGGTTTCCTTATCTCCTCACTCTAGCAGTGGATCAGCTGATTCCCCTCTGGCAATATCCCTCTGTGCTAACATAGCATCAGTGTCACCTGTTGCATCCCATCCTTAAGTCCTCTCCCTCATGGCCTGGAGATTGAACGGCATATAATCAGCCACCTCCTGGTCTCACAAGAGGGGAAGTCGGTCATCCTAGTATTCAGTTTAAATGGTGTCCCACCAATACTTTGTTCTCTCCCAAAGATCTGGTCTTACCTTCAACTATAATCCAGTCTATGTGTGGTAACCAAAAAACTCTGTATTGAATACTTCTGCACCAGGGGAAACCAAAGTCAAACCTGACACGGCCGTGTTTTGGCTCTGCCTTCTTCAGGGATTGTCCTGGCGTACGAAAACCATAAACTAGTAAAATCAAGTAAAAGATAAAAAATAACAAGCATGTTAAACAAACAAAAGTAATATAAAAAAACTATCATAATACGAAATTAAAAAATGCTATATTATGAACAAATGTAAAAGACATATAAAACTTTAATAAGAACATCATTAGCTAAATAAATAAACTCAAATGTATAAACATTAATAGGTGTGAGCTCTAAACAAAAGAGATTAATTAATTATGCCTAATTGAAATTATTAAGGAATGTGACATGTACAAGCCAACATATTACAAACAGTGACGAATTGTCCCTCTGATAAGACCCCTTCTGTAATGCTTTACAACTAAAGGGAGAGGAGAGGAAAAAGAAACAAGCTTTTAAACCCATTGTTGATTCGGGTAAAACTTGCAATATAATACCACATTCTCAAGAAAACATGAAATAGTAACGAGCCTGAAAGAAGCAGGAGTGACACACAAACCAAGAGTTTACAGTATTTATCCATTGCCAACTCCCATGGGAATGTTCAGACTAAACTTGTTCATTTGCCTTAACCGTCTTATTTAGGAATGGCTACCACTGCACCAATGGGCAGCTATATATTTACTAAAATATCTCCATTATGACAATTTAAAAAGTGTTTTGCTAATGCTATTAATGGAAGGAGCCTCCCAACAGTGTGTTTTTTAACCAGGGAAGATAAGAATAAACACTTGATCCGACGTGAAAACGGCTTATCATATATAGCAAAAAAAACCCAGGCCTAACTATTTAAATGGTGCTTAACATGACATAGATTCTCCAGGACCAAGCAGAAAGTCAGTCCTCACATATAGGTGACGTCGGCGCCGACGGAGCCCTCGTGCGGGTCATTTCCCCAGCTTTCAAAGAAAGCCTTTGGGAATGCAGCGCGTATGCGCGGTCCCCTTCCCGCCCAAGGGTGCCATCTTGCTCAGTCTTCTTTTTTCCGCAGAGCCCGATGGACGTGTGTCTTGGTCACTCGGTTAAAAGTTGATTTTCTTCAAAGAATTTGTGGTTTTTGGCCTGTTTGACACCGGTTCCCCTTCCTGCCTGTGCACGGTACACTGGTATCGAGCCCGGAGCTATTTTTTCATTTTTTGTCCTTCGAGACTAGCGTTCGCGCTTTTTTCTTTTTCACTGGCAGCCCAGTCTTTTGACCTTGCAGGGGCCCTTTTTCCCCCAATGGCTGCCAGCGGGTTCAAGAAGTGTGATCGGTGTAAAAAACTGATGTCTCTCACCGACCCACATGACTGCTGCCTCCGGTGCCTCGGGCCTGATCATGACCCAATGATCTGTGGCCCGTGTGGCAAAATGTCCTCTAAGGCGCTGAGGAGCCGTCAACATCAACGGGAAAGGATCTTCTCTGACTCCGCGTCCGGCCGGGCCCGGACTTCATCAGAGGACTCGACGTCTCGGGAGTCCGACCCCGAGCATTGTCGGGGCTCCTCTGAGCGGGGGTCTCCCTCATGGGGAACACAAAAGGAAGAAGAAACCCGTGAGGTCGGCGTCGGTGGACGCTCTTGGTCCCTCGAGGGCCAGGTCGTATAGCCCCGACTGCCATCCCAGGTCCTCAGAGCCAGAGAGGCCTGCCACATTGCCTCGTGTGGAGCCGGAGTCCCCGAGTCACATGAGTACTGTTGTCCTCATGGACTCTCCTCCGTGGGAGTCGACGTCGGCCCCGATGCGGTTGGGGGCCGAGTAGGGAGCTGCTGAGTCTCAGGTTGACGGCCTTGGAGAGCAGCTTGGCTGCCTTCATGGAACAGCAGCGGGTGCTGATCGCCGGTCTGACCGGTGCATCTGCCCCGACCACTGGGACCTCGACGTCCAAGTCGACCCCGGAGGCCGAGCCGATCCTCGAGTCCATGTGGTCTCGAGTCGATCCTCGGCCGAGGTCTCCCTTGGCCTCCCATATGGGGCTGAGGTCATTGACACCGGTACCCTCAGCATCAGGGCAGATGGCATCGGTGCCCGCCCGACCGGAGCCGCTCAATTCCTCCTCGGAGGGGTCGGGGTGGGAAACGGAGGACGAGGAGTCCCCGGACACTTTCTAGACCCGGTGCATCCCATCGGACTTGCCGGAGTCCGAGCCTCGGAGAAGGTCCCTCCCAGAGGATACTCGGTTCTCAGACTTCGTGAGGGACATGGCCAAGGCCTTGGTCTTCCCCGCGGATCCCAACGAGGAGCCTCGAGCCGAGGAGCTTGAGGCCCCTCCAGTATGACTCTCCACCGACGGAGGCCTTTACTGTACCTGTTCCTCTGATGCTGGAACGGCTGCTCTTCCGTTTGTGGGAGGCACTGGCCTCGGCGCCGGTTCTCAGCAAACGGGTCGATTCCATTTATCGAGTCCGTAAGAGCCCTGGGTTCCAGAAAGCACAGCTACCGCACCACTCCATGGTTGTGGAATCGGCCATGCATCATCTGAAGAGTCAGAAGATGCACTTCTCGGTGCCCCCCAGCAGGAAGGCCCGGAACCTGGATGCCCTCAGTAGAAAGTGCTTCCAGGATTCTATGCTGGCTTGCCATGTCCAGACTTACCAGCTGTACATGGGCATGTACCTCCGAGACCTGGCAAAGGAGATTGCTGTGTTCTCTGCTGGCCTCTCCGAGTAACCTTTGTAGAGGTTCAAAGCTTTGTCATCGGGGATTCGAGAATGCTCAAGTTTATATCTCAAGCAGCCTATGATGGCTTTGAGGCTTCGGCCCGAGTAGCAGCAGCCGGCATCGGTGCTCGCCGTCAGGCCTGGCTACAGTCATCGGACCTTGAGCCATGGGTCCAGGACAAGTTGGTCGATGTCCCTTGCTGGGGTGAGAACCTCTTTGGCAAACCCATGGCTGAAAAGGCTGCAGAAATCAAGACTGAGACTCTCACCAGGACAAGGCTATCCAGGAAGACTTCTGCCCCTTCTCAGAAGAAGAAGGACTCGGGGGGGAAAAAGCCCTTTTACCCGAGGAAGGCCTCTTCCTACAAATCTTTCCCTCAATTCCAGGCCTCTGCAGCTCCCCAGCAGGGCCAGCAGGCCAAGGGGCAGGGACATGGGCCCCATAGGCAGAAAACCCCCAAGCCACCAGCTCTGGCTCCTGCACAGCAGGGAGCGGGGTTTTGACTCCCACTGCATAGCCTCTCTCCCACAGCTGGCTCCACTCAGCACAGATGGTCAGCTATAACAGGGGATACCTGGGTATTGAGCATAGTCCAGAAAGGCTGCTTGCTCCACTTCAACCAGTTACCTCCCTCCTATTTTCCAGGGGAGCCTCCAAGACTCCCTCTGCACAGGAACCTCCTCCTTCAGGAGTTGGCAAGTCTTCTACAGGAGTAGGCGGTGGAACCGGTGCCCCCACCACCTGATAGGACAAGGCTTCTGTTCCAGGTACTTTCTAGTACCAAAAAGGACAGGAGACCTCAGGCCTATCCTAGACTTGTGAAATCTCAACAAGTTCCTGGAGAGGGAAAAGTTCAAGATGCTTACCCTTGGAATACTGCTGCCCTATCTCCAGCAGGGAGATTGGCTATGCTCCTTAGACCTAAAGGATGCTTATACTCACATCCTCATTCATCCAGACCACAGACAATATCTCAGATTTGTAGTGGGAGGCAAGCATTTTCAGTACAGGTTACTTCCATTTGGCCTCACCTCCGCACTCAGGGTTTTCACCAAATGCCTGGCAGTGGTGGCGGCCTACCTTAGGAAGCAGGGCTTCTTTGTCTTTCCATACCTGGACGACTGGCTCATCAGGGGTCAGTCTCTGCAGGAGACCAGACAAGCCACTCTTCGCACCGTCTCTCTTCTCCAGCACCTGGGCTTCGTCATAAACTTCACAAAGTCCACTTTGCTCCCCTCACAGGACGTAGAGTTCATAGGGGCAAGGTTGGATACCCTACAAACAATGGCTTATTTATTTATATTCTCTTATATACCGCGCTATTCTGCATCAGTGCGGTTTACATTGAACAAACTGAAATTACATTGAACAGGGTATTATAACTTGGAGATAACTATTTTACAGGGAACATGGGCTGTGGAGGGTTAAGTGGCTTGCCCAAGACCACAAGGAGCACCTGTGGGACTAGAAACCCCAGTCCTTCCGGCCCAAGGTTGCTGTCCTCTAGTGGGATTTGAACCCCCGACCTTCCGGCCTGAAGTACCTTGCCCCAACCACTAGGCTACTCCTCCACTCCAATTTGCCCGAGAACAGGGCTCTCAGATTGATGGCTCTGGCCCAGCAGTTCCACAGTGGCTCTCTGGTCTCTTGTCAGACATTACCTGAGGCTGTTGGGCCACATGGCATCCACGGTCCATGTAACTCCAAATGCTCGTCTGCAGATGCGGCCTGCTCAATGGTGCCTCAGGGCTCAGTGAATACAGGCCACAGGGGACTTAGGAGACAGAGTAAGAGTGTCCAAACTGCTGGCAGCCTCCCTGCAGTGGTGGCTGCATCTCCCGAACCTAATCAAAAGGATGCCTTTCCAGGCACCACCACACACACAGGTGCTGACGACCGATGCTTCTCTTTATTTTATTTATTTATTTAATATACATTTGTATACTGCTACTTCCAGCGATCAGCAGCGGTTTTGATTACGGACTGGAAATTGTCAAATCATGACAGGAAATTTTTGAGGTATAAACACATTGATTAGACAGGAAAGCACAGCACACAGAGAACTATTTTACAGGGAACATGGGCTATGGAGGGTTAAGTGGCTTGCCCAAGAACACAAGGAGCACCTGTGGGACTAGAAACCCCAGTCCTTCCGGCCCAAGGTTGCTGTCCTCTAGTGGGATTTGAACCCCTGACCTTCCGGCCCGAAGTACCTTGCCCCAACCACTAGGCCACTCCACTCTTCAAGGTTGGGGTGCATATTGCCAGGGGGCATGCACTCAGGGCCTCTGGTCCCCTTGGGAGGCCACACAGCAGATCAATCTGTTGGAGTTGTGAGCTATTCGATTAGCTCTACAAACTTTCTGTCATGTCCTCTCTCACCAGTCTGTCTTGATTCAGACAGACAACCAAGTAGCAATGTTCTATGTGAACAAGCAAGGAGGCACGGGATCCAGGCTTCTGTGTCAGGAAGCACAGGCCCTGTGCGCCTTTGCAGTAAACCACAGCATGTTTCTCAAGGCAGTTTATCTACCTGGCCAAGAAAATTACCTGGCAGACAGGTTGAGCAGGATTCTACAGCCTCACGAATGGCAGTTGAATCCCCTAGTGGTCCAGCAGATCTTCCTAAGATGGGGTCTGCCAACCATCGATCTCTTTGCCAGTCCACTAAACCGTCAGCTGCCCAGGTTCTGTTCCAGACAACCGCATCCTCTGCGAATGGCAGCAGATGCCTTCCTAATCTCTTGGTCTGCGGGCCTACTGTATGCATTTCCTCCAACACCTCTAGTGGCCCGAACCCTATTCAAAGTTCTTCTGGGACAGGACCTCGCTGATTCTGGTAGCTCCCAGATGGCCGAGGCAACCGTGGTTTCCACTCCTTCTGCAATTGGCGGTGGATACTCCACTTCCTCTGGGGGTGCAACCCTATCTCCTGTCTCAGCATCATGGATCTCTCCTGCACCCCAACCTCCATTCTCTCCATTTGATGGCCTGGCTGCTGAAAGGGTAGTTCTAGCCCCCTTACTTCTACCTAGGGAAGTGGAGGAGGTGGTTTTGGCCTCTAGGCGACAATCCACCTGGAAATCGTATGCCCTCAAGTGGCGTAGGTTCTCCGCCTGGTGGGCTCTGCGCCAGGAGGATCCGTTTTCCTGCCTGGTACCAGTGGTGCTGCAGTATCTGCTTCACCTGTCAGACCTAGGTCTTAAATCCAACTCTGTTCAGGTCCACCTCAGTGCTCTGTCAGCGCACCACTCACCGGTGGAGGGTCAGTCTGTCGGTCCACCCCTTAGTAGCCCGCTTCCTCAGAGGCCTGCTTTTTCTCAAGCCTCCGATTCGTCCACCAGCCCCTGAGTGGGATTTGAATGTGGTCTTGCAACAACTTACTCGCCCACCGTTTGAGCTGATGGCTACCTGTCATTTACGCTTCCTGTCCTGGAAGGCCTTGTTCTTGGTGGCTCTTACCTCAGCCAGGTGTGTGAGAGAACTACAGGCTCTGGTTTCTGATAGACCATACACACGGTTCTATAGGAACAGGGTGGTCTTACGGACTCATCCTAAGTTCCTTCCAAAGGTTGTCTCCTCCTTCCACCTCAATCAGGAGGTGGTTCTTCCGACATTCTTTCCCAGGCCGCATGCCAGCCGGGCTGAAATGGTCTTGCATGCCCTGGACTGTAGGAGGGCTTTGTCTTTCTACATTGACCGTACGCAGGGGCATCGAAGGGCTGTTCTTTTGACCCTAATAAGTTGGGGTTACCTGTCTCCAAGCGTACCCTGTCCATTTGGGTGGCAGACTGTATCGCCTGGGCGTACAGGGCAGCCGGCCTCTCCTTGCAGGGTCGAGCCACGGCCCACTGTGTCAGGGCGAAGGCTGCATCAGTAGTTCATCTCCACTCTGTTCCGTTGGCAGACATCTGCCGGGCCGCTACTTGGTTCAAGCCAGACTTTTGTGGCCCATTACTGCCTCGAGAGGAAGTCCCGCAGGGACAGTTCTTTCGGACAGGCGGTACTCCGTAATCTCTTTGAGGTTTAGGCAACTCCTACCCTCTGGCCCTTGTGTTGGGCTACCATTCGGAGACGTTCTCAGAGAAGATTCTTATCATGCATGCTGAGGCTCTAGAGGGAGCTTATTTTTCAGCTTTGGGTTCTCAGTAGCCTAGAGCTGGGGAGTCCCATATGTGAGGACTGACTTCCTGCTTGGTCCTGGAGAAAGATTAGTTACTCACCTGTAACAGGTATTCTCCAGGAGCAGCAGGAATCAGTCCTTACAACCCTCCCTCCTCCCCTGGGAGTTGCAGTCATATATTTCATTTTGTTTTTTGCTTTTAGCTATGTCATCAGACTGAGCAAGATGGCACCCTTGGGCGGGAAGGGGACCGCGCATGCTTTCTTTGAAAGTTGGGGACATGCTCCGCACGAGGGCTCCGTCGGCGCCGACGTCACCCATACGTGAGGACTGATTCCTGCTGCTCCTGGAGAACACCTTACAGGTGAGTAACTAACTACTCTAACATGATGGCAGAAAAAGACCACATGGTCTATCTAGTCTGCCCTTCCATATCAACCACTACAACAGTCCCCTTTTTCCCTTTAGAGATCCTCTGTGTTTGTCCCATGCTTTTTTGAATTCAGATACTGTTGTCATCTCTACCATCTCCACTGGGAGATTATTCCACGCATCTACTACTGTAAAGAAATATTTCCACATATTACTCCTGAATCTATCCCCTTTCACCTTCATCCTTTGTCCCCCTCGTAGCAGAGCTTGACTTCAGTTGAAAGAGGCTCTTCTCCTGTGCATTTATGCCACAGAGGTAGGTATTTATTTATTTATTTATTTAACAGCTCTTATATACCGCGCTATTTGACATCAGTGCGGTTTACATTAAACAAAATACACTCAGATTTAGAGAACTTGTCCAAGTTACAGGTAACAGGGGAATAAAACAAGGATTAACTGGGGAATAGCATATAAATAATTAAATAAAAGCAATTACATAAGACTAGAGATCTTGAATGGGTATAGAGACATGTCATAAATAACATTTAACAGAGCAGGTATATCATATTTAAACGTCTTAATCATATCACCTCTATCCCGCCTTTCCTCTAAAGAATACAGATTAAGATCCTTAAGTCTGTCCTCATATGCTTTATAATGAAGACCACTAACCATTTTAGTAGCCACCTTCTATACCAACTCCAACCTGTTTATATCCTTTTGAAGGTGCGGTCTCCAGAATTGCACACAGTACTCCAAATGAGGTCGCACCAAAGACCTATACAGAGGCACTAACACCTCCTTCTGCTGGCCATCCATCTCAGATTTACGTAACCAAGATGTGTAGCTGATGATCTCTCTACATAGGGTTGCCTTCAGGGTTTCCCAAATAACTCCGGAGTGTAATTAGCCATTATCATTGTTTTGAAAAAATTCTGTAATGACTTTATGCATATTGTTTTCAAAAGAAGTCTCCAGCAACAAGCTATTCCTGAAGCGCCATATGGGCCCACAACCCATCTGTTTCCAAGGACAAAAGTCTTAACTCTATTGCAGCATGGTCAGATATATGTATTAGACAGATCATACTACTATGAACATCAGGAAGAAGCTTTTTAGATTTATACTCTATATGCGAGTAGGACTGATACGGGGGAGAAAAGAGTATTCACGAGCTGAAGGATAAGCAACACCATGGGTCAACCAAACAAAGCACCTCCATTATGTTTTGCATATTTAAGGATGATTTTAAATTATAACTATGATTCTTAGAAGTAGACTATCTGTCCAAAAAGTTATTATGTACTGCGTTGAAATCTCCACCCAGTATTAATGAATCACTTCCCATATCCAATATTATTTGACATAATTTTTCTAAAAAAAACCATGCATAAGATAACGCATATACGCTAACTAGGGTGCATCTTTTACTAGCCTGATCTATATTTACACAGGCCCACCTCCCCACATAATCTGCTTACTGCTGTAGTATTTTAAAAGCTACTCCCTTTCTAAGAAGACTAGATACTCCGTTCTTTTTATTAATTCCCGGGGAAAAAATGTGGCAGCCGATCTATCTCATTTTGAACCTGACCCAGAAGTCATGAGACACATGTGTTTCTTGAAGGAAAATTATATCAGCTTTTAGACTGTTAAGATAGCAAAAGATTTTCTTATGCTTGATGGGACAATGTAAGCCATTAACATTCAAAGTTACAAGTCTCATGCCCATCTATGCTGTTTCCAAATATAACATTATGTAATGTACATACGTAATTTCTGAAATACCAATTGAATGAGAGAGAGAGGGAACCTCCATGAGCGCAACCCCCTCCCCCCACCCTTACCTAGTGTACAAGCAACCTCAATAACCCAGTACCTCCCTTCAAGTAAAAAAAAAAAAAAAACACACCCTAACCCCAATTATAGACTAAGAACTCATACCAAGAACGTTCAGCTCAACCTCCAGGGAAGAATGTAATAAAGTGAAGCTAGCAAAAAAAGAGCTCTTCCCACTTACCTATAACATCGATGTAGCAGCAAAGCGCAGACAAACCAATGATACCAGGAGTCTGTTCAGAAGGTCCAAATCATTTATTTGTGCACAAGTCTCAAGCAAGGCAATTTCAAAATGGCTGAGCAAAGTTTTCAAGCATTACAACAACTTTTATAGACTTCTGTTCCATTCTAGGTATAGAAAAACATTTCATTGGTCCCGGTACGCTCCCGTACCTCCCGTAGCCCTTCTATTGGTCCCGGTACTGATAAGTTTCTCCAATTATGTTCCTTCTGTGGGCTTCTGTGGGCATGACACCTGCCTGCCCCCCTTCTAGTCCCAATTACAATGGTCAGTTCATCAACTTGTTACTTTCACACTTTCAAGGCTATGGGACCATTTGTGCGTGCAGAAGAGCAAGGTTCTGTAACTCATCTGTCAGCACTCCTCAATATTTCTCTGCAAATGTACTCTTTCTTATCAGTAACTTTAAAACACATCTTTTCTGTATTTTTCCATTTCTTAATTCTGCAATTCTGCTTATCTAAGCTAATTCAATATTTCTACTGAGTTCTTTCTTACAATAGCAGCATATTGGGGGATGTGCAATCCTATATGCCTCTCCACAGGCCTCATTTACAGGTCAAGCTAGCCATGCTGGCCTGCCTATGTCAGACACCGTGGGTCACAGGCCTGCACCTGCCACATTCCCCCCTTTGATTAATCTCACCCTATTACTTAATAAGGTGTGAGAATTAAATCACTTTCTAGAAGATTCACATCCTGATTAAAGGATTCTTACTGGTTCCACTAGGGCTAGCTTTGTATAAAGCCATTATTCTAGTTGCGGTCTTCCGCTCTACTGTACTATCAATAGCACTATGAAGGGAACGCATACAACATGGGATTAAACATGGTAAGCAGAGGACAACAGCAACAAGGATTAGTACTAAGATAACGAAAGTCTTAAATCCTCCCAGCCAAGAGAAAAGGTTAGCAAACCAATTAGGAAATTTCAAGGCGTGCCAAGTCTGTACTGGCACATAAGCATGTCTTTGCATATCTTTAGCAATTTCTTCAACTACTTGACCTTTATCATCTATTTTCAAACAGCAATTAGTTAAATTCAGTTTACCACATACTCCTCCTTCAGCTGCTAGTAAATAATCAAGTGCTAAGCGATTCTGGTATATGGCAGTGCGCATCTGAGTACTTTGTCTAGCTAAAAGCGTGAGAGCATGACTAGTTTCATTGGTTATTATTTCAACTACTGCTTGTAAGCGAATAATACGATTGATCATATAAATTGGGGTACGATAACCATACATACCATCATCATTCCAAGTGGCAGGTCCATAATACTCAATAATTCTTTCTGGTGGCCAATCATCACCTCGCCACTTCTCCCACTTGCCTATCTGTAAGGCCTCTCTTTTCTGTCTTGACGCTCCTTTGTGTTTGTGGGTAGTATATACAGGGTATCCTAATTGTTCTCCATGTTCAGTGTTTAACAGGAAGAAAGAAGGTCTGATGGTTCCTAAGACACATGCTCCTCCCCATTGTGGTGGGAGTTGCGCATATGCTCGGTTTCCACAGATCCAATATAGGCCAGGTGGGGCTTGCCAGGCTTGGACTTTGGCAAGGTTAGTCCATAGACCTGCAAGTTCAGGAAATCTGGCTAATGGGTTAGGAGGTTCAGGATGTCTGATTCCTGACCACCAAGCTGTCTTTTTGGTCGTGGCATTATAGTATTTCTGGCTAAGACAGACCAGCTGTCCTACCTTTTTGGTGAACTGGGGTCCAGTTCTGGCAAAGCAAAGACGTCCAACGATTGAGTGCGCTAACACCCATTCACTGGTTGTCTTGTGTAATTCAGTCTGATTGTAAATCATGGAATAATTCAATTCTTGGGCTTCCCAGGGCCATTGATCTCCCATTTGGGTTCCGCCACAGAAATAACAATCTGTGATCTTAAGACTAGATACTACTGCTCCGGCTAATTCTAGAAACAAATTCTGTGAAGGGTGAGGGATCTCAAACTTATTTACATGCATAGCTTCATAAAAGGTATTATGAATATGATATTTAGATGACTTATGGGCTTGAGTATTCAATCTAATATACACAATGGTCCCTGGATCTGTTCCTCCTCCTGCAATACGTAAACCAAACTTATATCCTTGTTTCCAGGCATGGGGATTATGTACACGCAAATGTAAGGGGTTGCAAGCATCTTTCTGACATTTATCATTTGTGGTTGGCTTGGTTAGAGTAGCCATCCGCTTATCTATTTTCTCATCAGTTATACCAGTGTTCCAGGTAGCATAGAAAACACATTCCCAATACGGGCAATAGTAGTCTGCCGCTGTAGCAGTACTATACCCTGGTTCCTTTTTACCTGTACACTTCCTCCATCCCGTGGCACCTTCTGGACACATATACTTATGGTCATTCCGATACGCTTTCTCCCATGTACCACAGGTGGACTGACTATCTCTATTAATAGCATTACATGCATCAAAATTCAAAACAGCAGGTTTAGTAATGTCCTTAAGTGGTGGTGTAGCAGCTAATATAGGTCCATCTGCATCCTTCCATCTTATTTCCAACGTGTAATAGGATGGATTTTGATGCGGATTATAGCATGCTTTAATTTTGCCATGAGTGCAAACATTTAGTTCAGTGGTGTTATAGATACACCGAGTTATTGTTCCCTTGCAGGTATAATAAGAATGGTAAAGCAAAGTCTGAGTTACTTTCAGTCCAGTTCTAGTAGAGGTAATGCAAGCTGTGCATGGAGGTAGAGCATAAGTCTGTTCAAAACCTCCAAAGAAGGCAACCAAGGCAAAGCAGAAGCAAAGATACATGTTGATGTTGATTGGAGTTCTTCTGAATCCTCAGCTTGCTGATCTTGATCACGACGGTCTATTATTCTTCGTCCCGTTTGCTAATGAAGCAATTTAACGGGTGCTGAGTGTTGATTGAAGATCCTCAAGATGTCCAGCACACATTAACCAACTTAGCAATTCAGTTGGCTTGTGAAGTCTGGCTTAGTCAACGTAGTCTCAAAGTAGTGTGTCAAATCACACACACAAATTGGGTTCGTTGAAACAAAACTGTTGCTGCATGGAAAACAACAATCCTCTTCGAAAGACTTGGCTACTGCAAAGCACTTGTGATGAAGTGTCTATGCTGCTGGTTGCCGTCTCAGAGTAACTCGCAAGGGTACATCAGGGTGCTGCTCTGCTGTCCACCGCTCTGGTTCAGGATCGGCGGCGGGCTTGACTCGGCTGTGGTGGATCCAGGCGTCGATCTCGGCTACCTTTACTGCAGTTGGGGTAGACAGGATGACGGTGTACGGTCCCTTCCAATGGGGTTCCAACGGTATCTTCTTCCAATCTTTGATCCACACCGAAGTTCCAGGCTGGTAGGGATGCAAGGGTTCCGTCAAGTTGATAGGCAACTGGTCTTGGATCCACGTATGGAGAGTCTGCAGAACAAAACTAAGAGCTAGGAGTTCTTGTCTGGTTACTTCTGAACCAATCTGGGCTAGATTTCCTTTGACTCCCTGCACTATTGGTGGGGGTTTACCATACAAAACTTCAAAAGGGGAAAAATCCTGTTGACTTTACAGGGGCTGAGCGTATTCTGAGTAAAGCTATGGGGAGCACTTGGGGCCATTTCAAGTGTGTCTCCTGACAAAGCTTAGACATTTGGGCTTTCAATGTACGATTCATTCGCTCAACTTTCCCTGAGCTCTGGGGTCTGTATGCAGTGTGGAGCTTCCACTGTATCTGCAAAGCTTTTGCTAACTGCTGAGTAACTTGGGAGACAAATGAGGGTCCATTGTCTGACCCTATTACTGCTGGGATTCCAAATCTGGGGACAATCTCTCTCATTAAGGCTTTGGTAACTTCTCGGGCTTTCTCAGTTCTGGTTGGGAATGCTTCTACCCACCCAGAGAAAGTACAAACTAATACTAGTAGGTAATGGTATCCATTAGCTTTTGGCATTTCGGTGAAATCAACTTGGAGGTTGTGCATGGGGGTCACACCTCTTGACTGAACTCGGGGTGCTGTAATAAGGCCTTGCTTGGCATTATTCTTGGCACAGATTTGACATTGTTGGGCTACTGAGGCTGATATGGTTGTCATCAGAGGGATGTAGAAATGTGGTCTGAGTGCTTTCTCCATAGCACTCTTTCCATAGTGGGTGGCTTCATGAAAAGCTTTGACAAAGGCTGGTCCTAATAATTCAGGAATTACTATTCGTCCTGGAGGTTGACTGCCCTCTTCTGGTGGCAGCTCAATCCATCCATCTTTCAGTACTCCATTTTCTCTGTCACAATAGTAATCCAATTCTTTGGTGGTATATCGTGGGGTCCATAGATTCAAAGGTACTGGAAACAATGCTGCTTGCATTGGCATAGCTTGTGGGGCAATTTGTCCTGTCATAGCTGCTTGTCGTGCTGAGGCATCTGCAAATCTATTTCCTCGAGCAACTTCTCCTTTCCCTGCTTGATGTCCTCTACAATGCATGACAGCTACACGTGTTGGGGCCCAGACTGCATCAAGTAACATCAATATCTCGGGACCATACTTGACTGATTTTCCTCCGGATGTGATGAGTCCTCTTTCTTTGTAGAGAGCTCCATGGGCATGCAAGGTAGTGAAAGCATATTTGGAATCTGTATATACATTTAGCACAAGTTTTTCTCCTAACAACAATGCTCTGGTGAGTGCTATCAATTCGGCTTTCTGGGCTGATGTGCCTGAGGCTAGGGCTGATGATTCGACTACTTCATGTTGAGTGACGACTGCATATCCGGCACAGCGTCGTCCGTCAAGGATGAGACTGCTCCCATCAACGTAATAGATCTGGTCAGGATTGTCTATGGGCACATCTGTTAGGTCAGGTCGACTAGAGAACACAGTTTCCATGACTTCGATGCAGTCATGTTCTGGGAGTTCTTCACTGATGGGTATCAAGGTAGCTGGATTCAAGGCATGGCTCACTTCAAGTTGTATCTGTGGATTTTCACATAACATGCTCTGGTACTTCATCATTCGGGAATTGGTGAGCCAATAATTTGCTTTCTGTTCCATAAGGGCAAGGACTGCATGTGGCACAGTGACTCGTATGTTTTGTCCTAGTGTGAGTTTGTCTGCTTCACTCACTAGTAGTGCTGTAGCTGCAACTGCTCTCAAGCAGGGTGGCCATCCTTTGGCCACAGGGTCCAATTGTTTCGATAGGTAGGCTACAGGTCGTTCCCAATTTCCTAATTTCTGAGTCAACATGCCTAAGGCATTTCCCTGTGCTTCATGTACAAACAAGTGGAAAGGTTTGTGGACATCTGGTAGTCCAAGTGCTGGTGATGACATCAATTCTTCTTTTAACTTCTGAAAGGCTGTATCCTGCTCAAGTCCCCACTCCAGTGGTGACTTCTCTTCTCCTTTTGTGGCTTCATACAGTGGTTTGGCAATTTGGGCAAAGTTGGGTATCCAGATTCGGCAATATCCTGCCGCTCCCAGAAAGGCTCTGACTTGCTTTCTGGTTGTTGGAGTTGGAATTCTGCATACTGCTTCTTTTCTTTCTCTGCCTAATCTTCTGCTTCCTTGGGTAATACGAAAACCCAAGTATTTCACTTCTGTTTGGCATAGTTGTGCTTTGGCTCTGGAAACTTTATATCCAGCTTCATTTAGTAACTGCAAGAGATCTTTGGTGGCTGATATACATTCTCTTTCTGATACGGCAGCTATCAACAGATCATCCACGTATTGGAGAAGCACTCTCTTTCCCGGGGCTACTGGATAGCTTGAAAGGTCTTGATTTAGTGCAGCACTAAAGATGGTAGGTGAATTCTTGAATCCTTGGGGTAATCTTGTCCAGGTGAGTTGGCCCCCTCTTCCAGAGATGGGGTCCTGCCATTCAAATGCAAACAATATTTGGCTTACAGGGGCTAATCTTATGCAAAAGAATGCATCTTTTAAATCCAGTACAGTGAAATGGGTAGCTTCAGCAGGTATCAGTCCTAGAAGAGTGTAAGGATTGGGCACAACTGGATGTATAGTTTCAACTGCATCATTTACTCTTCTCAAATCTTGCACTGGGCGATAATCATCTGTCTCAGGTTTCTTTACTGGCAAAAGTGGGGTGTTCCATGGGGATTGACATACTTTCAGTAGGCCATACTCAAGCAATCTCTGTAGGTGGCGATGAATGCCTTCAATTGCGGCTCTTGGGAGAGGGTACTGTTTGACGTGCACTGGTGTAGCGCTAGGCTTGAGGGTTACAATCACTGGTGCTATATGCTTGGCTAGGCCTGGGGGACTGCCTTCTGCCCATACTTCAAGTGGTGCATGAATGTTCTTTAAAGTTTGTTCAAAATAGGTATCTTGAATCGAATCATCAATGTAATATCTCCATTCTTCTTCTCGGGGTACTGTCAGCAGCATTACTCCTGCTGGTTTGGCTTGGGAATTCACTGTCATTTGCATTTCTCCTTGTTCGGAGAAAGATATTTGGGCTTGAAGCTTGGCTAGCATATCTCGTCCCAGTAGGGGTACTGGACATTCGGGCATGTAAAGGAATTGATGAGTTACTTGCTGTCCTCCTAGACTGCATATTCGGTTTTGTAGAAAAGACTTTGTGGCTTTGGCACCAGTTGCTCCTATAATGGTGACTGCTTTCTTGGTGAATGGGGCTATCTTTTTGTCTATTACTGAATGTTCTGCTCCAGTATCAACCATAAAGTTCATAAATTGGTCTCCTATTTGTATTTCGACCATAGGCTCCTGGAGACCTAAAGCAAACTTGGAGCCCGGTCTGTCCTAATCCACGTCATCCTCATCATGGGCCTGTGTGGCCAATGCTTGGATGGCTCCTCCTCCCCTCTCTCGCTGGAATTGTTCTCGATTGGCTCCTCCTCGGCCTCGGGGACGGCCTCGTCTTTCTTCTCGCCACTGATGATCGTTGTCGTCATCTTGCTGGGCGTCTTCGAGTTGCGGGCACGTATCTCTCCAATGTCCTTCCTCTCTGCAATAGGCGCATTGATTCACGCCTAGTCTCTGGGTCCGGCCTCCGCCTTGACCCCGCCCTCTTCCTCTGCTCCTTCGACTAGGGACACCTCCCCTTTTCTTTTCAACTATGGCCGCAGCCAAAAAATCAGCTTTCTTCTTCATCTTTCTATCACATTCTCTCTGTCTTTCAGTATCACGATTCACATACACTTTATGAGCGACTTCCAATAACTGTGTTGCATTCATGCCCGCAAACCCTTCTAATTTCTGTAATTTACGTCTAATGTCTGGTTGAGACTGGTTTACAAAAGCAGAATTCACCATGCATAAACTTCCTGGTGCCTCGGGATCATAGGGAGTATACATTCTATAAGCTTCAGTTAATCTTTCATAATAATCTGCTGGGCTCTCATCTATTCCTTGGATAACTCCTGCTACTTTGGAAAGGTTCATAGCTTTTTGGCCTCCTCTTCTCAGGCCTTGTAAAAAGCCTTGGCGAAAACGGGCTAGGGCGGTGGATCCTTCATCTGTATTTGGATCCCATTGGGGGTCTTCATTCGGGAATTCTCTCTGAGCTGCTTCTCTACGATCTATTATATTCTGCCCCTGCGCTGGAGCTGCAGGGTTTTCTGCCATCCATTCGATAGCTGCTTTTCTAATTCTCGCTCGTTCCTCTGTGGTAAATAGGGTGGTCAGGAGCTGACGGCAATCTGGCCAAGTGGGTTGGTGAGTTTCCATAATACTAGTTACTAATTCTGTCAGCTCCTGGGGCTTGCTAGTATAGGAGGCATAGTGCGACCTCCAATTTAATAAATCAGTTGTAGAGAAAGGGATATACACATAAGTTAGGGGTCCCGCTACCACTTCATCATTATCATTCTTTACGGGCACCCCCGGGACTTGCCTTAAGGGAAACAGTTTGGCTGTCGTCCCAGGCGTCATTTGGGTCTGGGATCTAAGGGCTATTGTCGTTGTCTTTGCAGGAGTTGCTTTCTTTTTCTCAACTGGTTTTGCTTTGGGTTTTTCTTTCACTGGCTTGCTAGTGCTAGCGCTAGCTTTCTCAATTATTTGTACACTGTCCTCTTCTTCTTCTTCTGGGGGATTCCCTCCTTCTTCTTCTAGCTCCGCTTCGGGCTCACTTTTTACATCCTCCTCTTCTCTTCCCGCTAATTCTTTCTCTTCCTCTCCTCCAGGAGGAGGGGGGTCAGGGGTTGGGTCCCGCCTCGGCTCTGGCAGTCTCTGGGGTTCTGGGGCAGGACGCCGCCGAGCTATTCTTACTGGACCTGGGGTTCGGGGCTGCCTGAGGACTACTTCTGGGGAATCGGGATCTGCCAAGATGGGTTTCTTCTTGGCTTTCTTATCCTGCTCTTTCATTCTAGGCTGTTCCTTTTTCTGTCTAGAATCTGTTTTAGCTAACATTATTCTGCACTGTTCCTCATAACAGCGCTGCGCCCAGGAGGGCGGATCTTCACAAATACTTAACCAAGAATCTATATAGGGGTACTGATCGGGGTGCGCTACCCGCACTCTACGGTGTATTGACTGGATAATCTCTACAGTGAACGTTCCCTCTCGGGGCCAGATGGGGTCTAGATCGGGCCACTCCCTAGTACACAAAATCTGCAAACGGGCTGCTGTCATTTTAATACCATAATCTCCTGAATATCCCTCTTTAAAATGTGCGATCATACATTCTAATGGAGTGTTCCTAGTAGACTCCGCCCCTCCCATTTCGATGTGTGCGCGCAACAACAGACAGAAGGGAAAAGGTGGGCGGACCGTGGGTAAGGGGTCCTCACGGCCCTGGAAACATACAGGGAATACAAATAACAAGACAAGACGACAATCGCTTCCCCCTTTTCGCGACCTGAACGCGGTCGCCCGGTCAGGAAATGCGCTAATCAGGGGTCCGCCTTCACTTGGTCCGTGCTGCCAGACCTCTCATTCACACTTCATTCACACAATCATGCTAGCAACGTATTCCCAGAATGCATTCGTTTCTATCTGTTCTGACTAGTCTTTTTCCCAAATTACAAAAAGGATGAGGGTTTCACCTAGCGAATTCCCATGCCAGGCTACTCGGCTCTTCCTTGAGAGGTGATCAAGCTCTCTTACCAATTCCCAATATCTCGAGATTACAAATTCCAAATTCCAAGTTCCAATGGCAGTACTGCTCTTTCTATTTCTGTCTAGACCCAAAATCAAAACTATACTCACCGGATCCGGTCCTCAAAACTTCCCAAGCAGGCGCATGAGTTGGACCTCGGACTCCCCTCACTCGGGTTCGAGGCGTTGGCTCCGACCGGGCCCGGCACCCGCCGAGGTCCGACCAGCTCCCTCCGATACAAGGGACCGGTGGCGCCAGGGAGCGGCCCTCGTCGGAAGGGCGCGATCCCGGCAGGACCAAGCCTATAGAGGCGGAAAGTCGTGGTATATTGCCCTATATACACTTTGATTCCACAACTTCCCGGCCAACGCACCAAGGAATATGTAGCAGCAAAGCGCAGACAAACCAATGATACCAGGAGTCTGTTCAGAAGGTCCAAATCATTTATTTGTGCACAAGTCTCAAGCAAGGCAATTTCAAAATGGCTGAGCAAAGTTTTCAAGCATTACAACAACTTTTATAGACTTCTGTTCCATTCTAGGTATAGAAAAACATTTCATTGGTCCCGGTACGCTCCCGTACCTCCCGTAGCCCTTCTATTGGTCCCGGTACTGATAAGTTTCTCCAATTATGTTCCTTCTGTGGGCTTCTGTGGGCATGACACCTGCCTGCCCCCCTTCTAGTCCCATTTACAATGGTCAGTTCATCAACTTGTTACTTTCACACTTTCAAGGCTATGGGACCATTTGTGCGTGCAGAAGAGCAAGGTTCTGTAACTCATCTGTCAGCACTCCTCAATATTTCTCTGCAAATGTACTCTTTCTTATCAGTAACTTTAAAACACATCTTTTCTGTATTTTTCCATTTCTTAATTCTGCAATTCTGCTTATCTAAGCTAATTCAATATTTCTACTGAGTTCTTTCTTACAATAGCAGCATATTGGGGGATGTGCAATCCTATATGCCTCTCCACAGGCCTCATTTACAGGTCAAGCTAGCCATGCTGGCCTGCCTATGTCAGACACCGTGGGTCACAGGCCTGCACCTGCCACATCGAGACACCATGTTCATATGTCAGGCATTTTCATTTTAAAAAAAAACAAAAAAAACAAATTAGCATTGTTGCTTCCAGTAATTCCTGCATCCCAGTCAAATAGTCCCATCTCCAATAGAACCCAAACCTATGTGTGCATACCCACAGCGGCCCAATTCCATGCAGCTCATCAGTAATTAAAGCCTCCAGATTGTCATAAACCATAACTTAATAAACCTGCTGTGCGACTGATTCCAGTTAACCTATCTTGTGAAAGAGTTTAAGCTGGAGACAGATGATAGGTAATATGCCAGAACTCCCAATACATTCATATCTTGAGCAGATGACGTGTAATTACCATAGCAACCAGCATAAGAGGTGAATCCATTCTTTCTAGTTGTGAGTCATTCTGCTGTAAACCGGCCTTGCTCCCAAGTGCATATCCAGGAGGGAGATAAGAGCATATCTGACAGGAAGGTTTGTTTCATTAACACCGATTTGGGAATTTGATGCATAGAATGTCAGAAACTCTTTTCTTTTGATGATGAGCAGTTTCCCTTGTACACTCAACATTTAAATTATAAGTCGGCTGCCTTAGTATCTTATTTCCTGCTCCCGATGGTTAGCAACATTTAATCCTTCCTCTACTGATGACTGAGGGAATGGAATTACGCTAATGAGCATTATTACTGTTAGATTTATGCCGGAAGAGCTGGACCCCCCCTCCCTCCAAGGCGTGCACACACAGGCAGGCACCCACCCAAGAATGAGGCAGCGCAGGGCGAGGACGCAGGGGATCCCAGAGTCAACTACACCTAAACTTTTTACAGTACTATTTTCAATGTAGTTATAACCATATTTTTACAAACACAGAACATGCATTTAGTCGCTGAACTTGTAAATCAATAATGAACGAGCAGCCGCCAACCATCCCCAGATATCAACATTCCATTCATAATACACACACATTACCTGGCACGGGTTCCCCTTCCAGCTCATTCAAACTATAATATTAACTGTCAATTAGCATACCAGAAGCCAGGCATGTAACAGCCATACTTGCTCCCACCACTATTTGCATGAGACCTGCACATAAACGTTACAAAATTACTTTTAGACCAATTTTTTTTTCCATGAGATCATCAGATAGCTAATGTAACATTTTCCTCTTTATAAACAGTTTGTTTTTCAAGCTCCAGAAACATAATGTGGGTTCTCTAAAGTGACCTTCATACTTGCAGGGTATTTCAAGCCATATGGGCACCAATTTCTTTTAAATGATTCCGCTGTGACATGCATTCCCAACGCCTTAATACGGTTTCTCTTGCCAGATCCGGTACTATGTATAATCACTGCCACTTATAGAGAAGCCTGTCTGATTTCTCTCTATCCAAAGTAATCAGCTGTAAGACCTGCAAGAAGCGGCTGAGATGTAAAACCACAGCTCTGGGACGTTGGAGCCCTGAAGCTGAGTGCTGAGGTGCACAAAGGGCTTTTTCTGTCTCCAGAGGTGGCTTAAATTGATAGTCCAGCAATTTAGATAGAAATTGTGCTTGCGAGTTATTACCCTCTTTCCCTCAGACAGAGCCAGACGTTTACTGAAGTTAATGAAGTCTTCATATTGTAGCTGTAGATGTTTTATTTGTTGCAAATTCTCAGAGATTTTTACTAATGTAACTCCTGTATTCATTGTTCCAAATTACCTAAGCGCTGCTAAGAGGTGGTCATTTGAGAAGTTAGGACTTCCAGATCTTTTCTAATGCTCATGGTGACATCAATCTGTTGTTCGATGAGTTTTTTCAAGGAGAGAACTTCTTTCAGCACCATGTCAGCAGCATCCAGTTTATCCAGTGTTGGAGGACTTGTTTTGTTTTGTTTTATCCCAGAGGAGAGGCAATGCTGAGCCTCTGACACAAATTTCTTCTCTGCCATGCTCCTATACTGCAAGATATAATGTTGCAGAAGGTAGATATGGAAGAACAGACTCTATAAGGAGCAGACATAAGTTTCCCTGCAGAGCAACAGAATTAAGCAGCCATCTTGCTCCGAGCTTGAAGGAAACCTCCCCCCCCCCCCCCACACATTTAACAGATTTATTATCAGTTCATTGGGAAGCAAACAAAAAATAGCATAAAATATATAGCAAATAATCCTAAAGGCCTTTAGGTATTTCTACTCCCTTAAAAACCCTAAACAACTCACTAATACAAAGATGCAGAGCAGTCCAGCAGCAAGGTGAGGGTTATCCAGTCCTTTGCATTGAATGCCACATGTATAATTTTCTCCCAGTTAGTGAGAGGTCACGTTATGTTCACTCAATGGTGAGAATTCCTGGCTCTCAGAGAATGAGTTCAATCTCTGGAAGCTAGAGCAGCAAACTTGGAGGAGCTAAAGGTTTATAGAGGAGACCTACAATAGAAAAGTCCCTCTTCCAATCTGGCAGCCTCACTGCTTCCTTGGAGGAGAAGTATCATCTGGAAGGAGAACATCATCTCAGTATGGCAGGAAATGATCCTGTAGCCAGGACCTGCCTTCCAGGGAATGCAGTATACTCTTGCACTGAGGCTTTCTGTCTAGGGGCTTCTGCCCAGGGTTAGGAAGGCTCTCTTAGTTTGTGATTCAATCATTAGACATGTAGATAGCTAGGTGGCAGGTTGCTATGAGGATCACTTGGCCACTTGTCTGCTTAGTGCATAGGTAGCGAACCTCACACATCACTTAGATAAGATTCTAGACGGTACTGGGGAGGTACCAGTAATCTTGGTACATGTGGACATCAAGGACATAACTTTAAGAAAGGAAGCTCTTGAAGCCAAATTTGAGCTTTTGAGTATAAAGTTGAAATCCAGGCCCCCCCCCCCCCCAAGAGTAGCATTCTCAGAAATATTCTGTTTCAAAGGTAGAATCCAAGAGGAAGGCAGAGCTCCAGAATCTCAAGGCATGGATAAGATAATGGTGCATAGAGGAGGGCTTTAGATATGTCAGGAATTTGGGTAACATTCTGGGGAAGAGGGGTCCTTTTCCAGAAGGATGGGGTTCATCTTTACCAAGATGGATTCAGATTGCTGGCACTAACATTTAAAAAAGAGAGAGAGCAGCTTTTAAACTCTGTACTGATGGAAAATCAAGAGTCCTCCAGGAGTGCATGATTCAGAATATTATTTCTCTGGGAACAAGCAAGAAGTCAGACCTCACGTATGGGTGACATCTGTACTGATGGAGCCTTCGTGGAAGCATTTCCCCAGCTTTCAAAGAAAGCCTTTGGGAAATGTTACCACGCATGCATGGTCCCCTTCCTGCCTAAGGGTGCCATCTTGCCTCAGTCTCCTTTTTTCCACAGAGCCCACCAGAAGTCCGTGTGTTTCCTCTGGAGAAGGTATCCGAAGGCATGGATAAGATAATGGTGCATAGAGGAGGGCTTTAGATATGTCAGGAATTTGGGTAACATTCTGGGGAAGAGGGGTCCTTTTCCAGAAGGATGGGGTTCATCTTTACCAAGATGGATTCAGATTGCTGGCACTAACATTTAAAAAAGAGAGAGAGCAGCTTTTAAACTCTGTACTGATGGAAAATCAAGAGTCCTCCAGGAGTGCATGATTCAGAATATTATTTCTCTGGGAACAAGCAAGAAGTCAGACCTCACGTATGGGTGACATCTGTACTGATGGAGCCTTCGTGGAAGCATTTCCCCAGCTTTCAAAGAAAGCCTTTGGGAAATGTTACCACGCATGCATGGTCCCCTTCCTGCCTAAGGGTGCCATCTTGCCTCAGTCTCCTTTTTTCCACAGAGCCCACCAGAAGTCCGTGTGTTTCCTCTGGAGAAGGTATCCGTTTTTTGAGTTTTTACTCATCTCTGGTCTTGCACTGGTACTCCAACTGCCCCCCCCCCAACCCCCCAAACAGTACACTACCTCGGCATTGCGTCTCGGATCCATATAAATTTTCTCTTTTTTTCCTCTGTGCGGTTCGTGTCTTTTTTTTTTACCACTGGCAGATCTTTGGGTCTTCGACTTAGCTGGGGCCCTTTTACCCCCATGGCCTCCAGTGGCTTCAAGAAGTGTGATCGGTGCTCGAGGGTCATGTCCCTCACCAACATGCATGACTGCAGTCTCCGTTGCCTTGGGCCAGACCACGACCCTGCGAATGGCAGCCTTTGCAAGAAAATGTCATCCAAGGCCCTCAAGAGCCATCAGCAGCAGCATAAGTTCTTCCAGAGTCTCCAATGACACCGTATTCCAAGGCCCCCTCTGAGGCCTTGGACTCCCATGGTGACTCCATGGGCCCCAAGCGAGGCCGCAGGTCCTCCAAGCGGAGCTCCCCAGCCAGGGAACACATGAAGAAAAAGAAACCCTTGAGGGCCGCATCCGTGGACGGATCTGGGAAGGCGAGTAAGTCCCGAGCCAGATCCTGCAGTCCATGCCACTCGTCTGAGGGCTTCGAGCAGGAGCGGTCTACCAAGGTTACCTGGAAAGAATCCTCCGGTGATTGGCCTCTGACCTCCGAGGCCATCCTTATCGAGGACTCCCCTTCAGGGGAACCAGTGTCGGGTCCAAGTCCCTTGGTGTCTGCACCGATAGCTGCAGAGCCTTCTGGACAGGAAACCAGAATGGCAACCTTGCAGCGCAGCTTGTCTGTCTTCATGGCTCAGCAGCATGCCCTGATGCCTGGCTCCCCTGGGTCATCTGTCCAGACCACTGGGCCCTGAACATCGAGGATATCCTTGGACGTTGGGCCAGTCCTCGAGAGCATGCAGCTTAAGTTGATCCTCAACATCGGTCTTGATACCAAGGCTTCAGCCGCGAAGCCTCCGATGGACCTGGACTGGGCTTGTGCCAGATCATCCGGCTCGGCCCTCCTTTGACTCCTCCACCGATTACTCGGACTGGGAGACTGAGGACAAGGAGTCCCCGGACACCTGTTGCCACCGCAGTGTACCCTCAGACACATCCCCCTCAGAGACTTGACACCATCCCCACCCGAGGATATGGTGTTTCTCGACTTCATATGGGACATGTTGAAGGTGTTGACATTTGCCACTGAGTCAGAGGAGGACCCTTGCTCAGAGAAGCTCAAGATCCTCCAGTATGAAGCCCCGCTGAGAGAAGCACTGACAGTACTCGGCCCATCCATCCTGGAACAGTTGCTTCTCTACATGTGGGAAACACCAGCGTCGGTACCCATCGTGAGCCGATGGCTTGACTCAGTGTATTGAGTCCACTGGAACCTGGGCTTTCAGAAAGCACAGCTGCCACATAACTCCATGGTGGTGGCATCAGCTTAAGAGTAGGGAAGCCTGCACCCTAGACACTCTCGGCAAGAAGTGCTACTAGGGCTCGATGCTCTTCGGCCCAATCCAGGCATACCCGCTGTACATGAGCATGTACCTGAGGGACCTGGCGAAGGAACCTGGCAAGTTCTAACTGGTCTCTCTGAGGATCCCCTACAACAGTTCTAGAGCCTGGCCAAACCCATCTGTGAGTATTCCAAGTTTGACTCGAGCAACTTATGATGGCTTTGAGTCGGTGGCTAGAGTAGCTGTGGCAGGCATTGGTGCCTGACGCCAGGCTTGGCTACAGTCTTCCAACCTGGAGCAATGTGTTCAGGACAAATTGGTCAATGTCCAATGCCAGTGAGAGGATCTCTTTGGCAAACCCATGACTGATAAGGCTGCTGAGTTGGAGACCAAGTTAATGACTAGGAACAGGCTCTCCAAGAAGACCGCTACCCTCCAAAGATGGAAGGGTTCGAGTAAAGAGCCCTTTACTTCAGGAAGGGAGCTGCTTACAGAAACTAGCCACAGTATCAGGCCTCCCCAGGTCCCCAGAGGGCTAAGTGACACAGGCATGGCCCTCGTAAGCAGAAGGCTCCAAAGCCCCAGGCACAGGTCCCAGCCCAGCCTGGCGGGAGTTTTTGACTCCTTGGGCATTGTCTCTCTCTTCCCATGAGGTCAGCAGCCCACAGGGGGACGTCTGATCCACTTTGCCCATCGGTGGCCAGTCTTTACCTCCAACACTTGTGCACTCCAGGTGGTCAAGGAGGGTTCCCTTCTCCACCTGGCATAGATGCCTCCCCCTTTCTTCCCAGGAGAGCCCCCTGGGACTCCCCTTCACTGGGATCTACTACTGCAGGAACTCACGGGTCTCCTCTAGGACAGGGCTGTGGAACCGGTGTCCCAGCACCTCTGGGGCAAAGGGTTCTACCCCAGGTACTTCCTTATGCCAAAAGAACAGGGGGCCTAAGGCCCATCCTAGACCTGTGGAATCTGAACTGGTTCCTGGTGAGGGAGAAGTTCAAGATGTCCCTTGGAGTATTGCTGCCTTACCCTCCAGTAGGAAGACTGGCTATGCTCCTTGGATCTGAAGGATGCTTATACCCACATCCTCATTCATCCCATCCACAGGCAGGATCTCAGATTCATGTTAGGGGGTGGCCATTATCAATACAGGGTACTTCCCTTCGGCCTGACCTCCACCCCCAGTCTTCACCAAATGCCTGGTGGTAGTCGTTTTCTACCTCCCTTTCCAGGGGGCCTTCATTTTTCCATACCTGGATGACTGATTCATAAAGTGAGACACGGCCTGCATCCTAGTAACCTCTGCAATTAGTCCAAAACACCGCTGTCTGAACCATCATTGGATCATCTCAACGTGATTATATAACTTCCCTCCTGTACCAACTACACTGGTTGCCAATTACTTCATGAGCTAAGTATAAATCAGCTCCTACCATCTTCAAAATCAAAAACAACATAACAGCCAGAATCTTGAAGGACCTTATATTTACCATACATAACATTAACACCATAACTACACCCAACCTGTTCACAAAGGCCAAAAATACCACTGTGAAAAGGGCCCTCTCACTTGCTGCCCCCTCTATCTGGAACTCTCTTCAGAAAAAATAAGAACATTCTCAGACTTAAAGGACTTTCGGAAACATCTCAAGACCCTCCTCTTCATCGAGCACTTCAATGAACACCCCTAACTCCACAGGCCTCGTGTCCACTCCACATGACCAATTGCATATACGTTACCTTGACACACAAGGAAGAGCAGGAGACTGAGAACCCTTGGAAGGAACAAATTTTATTAGGGGGTCAGCCCTACACGTGTTTCAGCCACACGGGCATTCTTCAGGGGACAGTGACCACCAAAAACATAAAAGTACAGAAATAATAAAAATATAATGAAAAATTAAAAACATAAATATGTATAATTTAAAAAAATGATATCTCATTGTGGCATAGTGACTATGCTATACCAAAGTTAAAATATATAGGAACTGTGTGAATACATAGATATTGTGAAAACCATTTTTTAATTTCCTGGTTTTCCTTACCTGCCCTTCCCCCTCCCCCTCCTCCTTTTACCGGATTTACACATGGGCTCTACTCTTTCATTCCCCTCTTTTTTAGTTTTAATTGTTTTGTATATATATATATGTTTTAATATTACCATATTATCTCTCCTGATTCCTAGTGCTTCTATATTGTATTTCCAAGTACTTTGAACAGATATTCATTACGGTTCTCTTATTGGTAAGTTATTATTGTATTATTGTCCTTTATGTATGCAGCATGCGTTTTATGTCTCCATACATATATTTATTTATAATTTTGTTAATTTTATTACCCTTTATACTATTTATGTATTTTGATTTTTCACAATGTCTATGTATTCACACAGTTCCTATATATTTTAACTTTGGTATAGCATAGTCACCATGCCACAGTGAGAGAACTTTTTTTAAATTATACATATTTATGTTTTTAATTTTTAATTATATTTTTATTATTTCTGTACTTTTATGTTTTTAGTGGTCATAGTCCCCTGAAGAAGGCCTGTGTGGCCGGAACAAAGGTAGGGCTGACCCCCTAATAAAATTTGTTCCTTCCAAGGGTTCTCTGTCTCCTGCTCTTCCTTGTGTGCTGGTTTTCTGCAGGTGGGGTGTTCATTATTTACGTTACCTTGTACATAAGTTATGTTCTAGCAATCCCAGTTTCCCCCTCCCCCTTTGCATGCTAAGAAAGTTGTCCAGTAATGGTTCAAATTGTTATCTGTATTTCTCACAAGTTCTCTGCAAAAACTGAAGCCACCCTCATCCCCTATCCCCTCGTAGCAGAGCTTGCTTTCAATCGAAAGAGGCTCTCCTCCTGTGCATTTATGCCACTGAGGTATTTAAACTTCTCAATCATATCACCTCTATCCCACCTTTCCTCTAAGGTGTGCATATTAATATCCTTAAGTCTGTCCTCATATGCTTTATAGTGAAGACCATAATCCATTTAGTAGCCATCCTCTGTACTGACTCCAGCCTGTTTATATCCTTTTGAAGGTGTGGTCTCCAGAATTGCTCACAGTACTCCAAATGAGGTCACATCAAAGACTTATTATACAAAGGCACTATCACCTCCTTTCTTCTGCTGGCCATTCCTCTCCCTATACAGCCAAGCATCCTTTTAGCTTTTGCTGTTGCCTCATCAGACACAATCACGCCTAGGTCCCGCTCATCTTTAGTGGACAAAAGTACTTCACTCCTTATACTATATTGCTCCCTTGGATTGCTGCAGCCCAAATGCATGACCTTGCATTTTCTAACATTAAATCTCAGCTGCCAAATTCTGGACCATTTCTCAAGCATAGCTAGATCCCTCTTCATGTTATCTACACCTTCCTGGGTGTCTACTCTATTGCAGATTTTGGTATCATCCACAAAGAGGCACACCTTACCTGACAGCCCTTCCACTATATCACTAACAAAGATGTTAAAAAGAATCAGAACAAGGACAGATTCCTGGGGCACATCACTGGTAACCTCCTCCTCCTCGGAGTGAGCTCCATTTACCTGTACCCTTTGTTGCCTCCCACTCAACCAATTTCTAACCCAAGCAGTAACTTTAGGGTCCATCCCTAGGGTGCTTAGTTTGTTTATAAATCGCCTGTGAGGAACAGTGTCAAAGGCTTTACTGAAATCTAAATACCCCACATCTAGGGCTCTCCCTTGGTCCAACACCCCTGGTCACCCAGGCAAAGAAATCAATCAGATTTGTATGACAAGTCCTGCCTCTGGTAAATCTATGCTGTTTCGAATCCTGTAATCCGCTGGACTCCAGAAAACTCACTATTTTCTCTTTCAGCAGCGCTTCCAATAATTTACTCACCATCAAAGTTAAACTAACTGGCCTGTAGTTTTCAACCACATCTTTACTTCTGTTTTTATGTAAAGGGACCACATGTGCCTCTCTCCGGTCCTTTGGTACCAATCCAATGAGGCATTAAAAAGGTCAGTCAGTGGAGCTGCTAGAACGTCCCTATGTTCCCTATGTATTTTAGGCTGTATCCGGTCCGGTCCCATCGCTTTGTCTACTTTAAGTTTAGCTAGTTTCTCACGAACATAGTCTTCTGAAAATTGTTCACCTTCTGTTCCTGTTTGTGCAAACTAGGGTAGGGCAAGGCCATAGCAGAGAAGCAAAATTAATTCTTTGTTTCAGTCTTTACTGAAGATGATGTAGAAGTGATACTCATGCCAGAAACTATATTTAAAGGTGATGAATCGAAGGAATTGAAACAAATATCCGTGAACCTGGAAAATGTAATAGGGTAATCTGACAAACTGAAGAGTAACAAACCACTTGGATGGATGGTATAAATTCCAGGTGCTGAAAGAAATCAAAAATTAAATAGTTTTTAAATAACTGATATTAAGTCTGAAATCATGGGACAAGCACAGAGGCTCTCTAAAGGAAAAAAGTGAACTGTTGTAGCGGTTGATATGGAAGGACAGACTAGATAGGCCATGTGGTCTTTTTCTGTCATCATGTTTCTATGTTTCTTTTAAAATTGTCTGTGGTACCTGAAGATCGGCGAGTAGCCAACGTAGTGCTAGTTCTTGAAAAGGGTTCCAGGAATGATCTGGGAAACTACAGACCAGTTAGCCTTAGGTAAGTGCCTGGCAAAATGGTAGTAACCATTTTAAAGAACAAAATTACTGAACATACAGATAATCATGGTTTAATGGAACAAAGGCAACATGGATTTAGCCAACGGAAATCGTGCCTCACCAATCTGCTATATTTATTTGAAGGTATATGAGCAAACGGTAGATAAAGGTGAACCATTTGAAATAGTTTATTTGGATTTTCAGCAAGTCTTTGACAAGGTCCCCTCATTAGAGACTTGAGAAAATTAAAACTCATGGACTAGGATTGAGAACTGGTTAAAAGATAAAACAGAGTAGGGCTATAGAAAAAGGTGTGAATCATGGGGTGCCCCAGGGATTTTGTACTGGGCCCACTGCTGTTTAACTTAAATATAAAATAAATAAACCTGGAAATGGGAACGAGTGAGGTGATGAGATTTGCAAATGACACAAAATTATTCAAAATTATTAAACTGCAAAAGGACCTTGAGAAAGTGGGAGACTGGGCATCCAAATAGCAGAGGACATTTAACATTGAGAAATAGTGCAAAGTTTGCACTTAGGGAAGAACAACCCAACTATAGCTATACAATGCAAGGTTTCACATTAGTAGTTGTCACCCAGGAAAAAGATCTAGGCATCATCGTGGATATGCTGACATCCTCTTGGTGTGCAACAATGGCCAAGAAAGCTAACAGAATGATAAGAATAATAAGGAAAGGCATGAAGAATAAAACAAAGAATATCATAGTGCCTCTTTTTTTGCTCCATGGTGTGAAGTCTTTGGTCGGTTCTGGTCGTTACATCTTTAATTTAAAAAAAAAAAATATATATATATATAGCGCAATTAGAAAAGGTACAGAGAAGGGCAACCAAAATGATAAAAGTTGATGGAAGGATACCCCTATGAGAAAAGGCTAAAAGATTAGTGTTCTTCAGCATGGAGAAGAAACAGCTGAGGGGAAATATGATAAACGTCTATAAAAGTTAGTGGAGTGGAATGAGTAAACATGAATTGGTCGTTTACACCTTCAGAAAGTAGAAAGACTAGGGGCCACTCAAAGTTACAATGTAGTACATTTAAGACTAATTGGAAAAATTATTTTTTTCACTCAATATGTAATTAAACTCTGGAATTCATTGCTAAAATAAGTAGTTAAAGCTGTTAATGTAGCTGTGTTTAAAAATGTTTTAGACAAGTTCCCAGAAGAAAATCCATAAACCATTATTAAAGTGGACTGAGGAAAATCCACTGCCTAACCCTGAGATAAGCAGCATGGAATCAGCCTACCTTTTGGGAACTTGACAGGTATTTGTGACCTGGATTGGCCACTGTTGGAAACAGGATACTGTGATTAATGGACCTTTGGTTTGATCCAGTGTAGTAAATCGTATGTTCTGCCCCAGCAGCTCCGTCTAGTAATATGGTGGCACCTAACCCCTGGTGGCAGCTTTATAGGACTACCTCTAGATGTCAGACTACCAAATTCCCTTGTGACACCCAGATTGATATGCATCTTTAAGGCCATGTTCCTCGGTAGTTTCCTGTAATGGAAGCATGTACCACCTGCTGCAAAGTTGGGCCTCAGAGGGCAATTTAGAAATAAGGCAATATCTTGCCAAATTAAACCTGACCTAGAGTAGGTTTTAATGGGCTGTACCAAAGCTCTTTGCAAGATTATTGTGACAACGCCCTATTCAAAGGATGTCCATCTTGAGGCCTCAAGTATTCGAGTGTGACATTTTGTCTGTTTTTATATGTATTTTTGAATTTGTTATATGAATTTAAAGGTAGTTTATCAAGTTCTCCGAACTAAACTTATTTTGTAGAAAAAAAAGCCAAAATCACACTGTTTCAATTACAGGAAATTTGAGGATCATGGTCTTTGAGATACATATGGTCTGAGTTTAAGGGACACAGCACAGATACTTGGTTCTCTCTATGCTAGATACCCTTATTAAGGGACTAGATAAAGGTGAGTCCTTTTTTGGTTATTTTCCTGGTTATCTGTTCAGACTTTGATATGCTGTCTCATAGTATCCTTAAAGAAATCAGATTTTGGTTCCCTTGTGCTGAAATGATTTAATTCCTCTGTCAGAGATGTCATAGCAAGTACAAGGTGGACATGAATACTTTATTTGGTTGGAAATTTAAGTTAAAGGTCCCAAAGGAAACAGATAAACGCTAGTGCTATTTAACCTGTTATCTTCCATCTAAAGGGGATGGAAGGATGCCCCTATGAGGAGAGGCTTAAAAGGTTAGGGCTCTTCAACCTGGAAAAGAGACGGCTGAGGAGAGATAAGATATAGGTCTACAAATTAATGAATGGAGTGGAACGGGTAAACGTAGATCAATGGTTTGTCATCAAAAATTAGAAAGACCAGGGGACATGCAATGAAGCTACAGTGTAACCCGTTTAAGACTAATAAGAAAATATTTTTTCATTCAACGCGTAACCAAACTCTGGAATTTGTTACCGGAGGATGTAGTAAAAACTGTTAGTGTAGTTGAGTTTAAAAAAAGGGTTGGACAACTTCCTGGAGGAAAGATCCATAAACCATTATTAAAGAGGACCCTGGAAATCCATTGTTTGCCCCAATTCAAGCATTGTGGAACCTATGTCTTTTTGGGAAACTGCCAGGTACTTGTGACCTGGATTGGCCACTGTTGGAAACAGGATACTAGGCTTGATGGACCTTGGTCTGACCCAGTATGGCATTTCTTATGTTCTTATTTTTCAGTATGTAAAATAGAATTATTTTGGCACTTATGGTATATTTGCATAAACTAGAAGTCTGCATTTGAAGGGGGCTGGAAGCAGCATGTCAGGAGGACTTGGGAAATGTAATGCAGCGCCATAGCCTTTAGGTTACCACTGTGTTGCGTTTTTTGTCATTGCTGCTGCTGCAGGCCCTGTAGAGGGGTGGCATTGGAGGCAGATTGTAGTGAGGGGAGTCAGCAAGATAGAGGGCCCACCTAGGGCGCTTCCATTCCCTGTACCAGCTCTGCCATTTGTACATACCAGCTATTAACCTCAACATTCCCTTCCTTTCTCTTAGAGATACTCTATGCTTGTCCTATGCCACCCTAATTCAGATACAGTCCTTATCTCCAGGAACAAGCAGGAATGTCATCTTCACATATGGGTATCGTCGGTACCGGCGGAGCCTGCACGGGAAAGCTCCCCAGCGTCCAGTAGGAAAGCTTTTGGGAGCACATCACAGCGCCTGCGTACTGCCTTTCTGCCTTTCCAACTCTCCTTCATCAGTTCTTCATTTTCCATGGAGCCAACAGGACGTATACCCTGTCACCGCAGAAAAAATTATTCTTTTGTTTTTGTCCTCCAGAGGACATCTCTACCTTCATCGACTTAGCCTGCAGCCCTGCTAACCCATGAAACCCCAACTGGTTGCTTGGAGACTTCAACTTATCATCCCTGCAACCCAACCATGCCGACTCCTTCCTGGAAGCAATGCGTGCACTTGGGTTTGAACAACTAGTGATTGCCCCCACCATCTCAAAGGAAACCTACTAGACCTAATCTTCGTTCCTCACTCTGCTGCAAGTTACAAGTTCAACCTCAACATCTCTATCACCCCTGTCCCCTGGTCTGACCATAAACTAATCACTTTCCAGATCCCCTCGCATCAAGCTCAAATTCCACCCAGCGACGCTAAAATAGAATCTATAAATACTACACACTTCAGACCTCTTGCTATAGAAGAGTTCACTAAACACACTCTTCCAATCTCAAACAAACATCACATAACCTGGATGAAGCAGTCACCAACTGGAACACCACACTGAAAGCATTTGCCCAACTACCAGCCATGGACAAATCAGCGACCCTTAAAAGATGTAAAAGTAAAAGACAACCAGCTCCATGGTTCACAGCAGAACTTCGGGCATCTCTCCTTGCTCTCAGGAGGCACGAATGGAAATGGAGATGCTCCCGCTCCCAAACTGACAAATCAACATATTTTGAACACCCGAAGTCCTACCGTGAAACAATATACCTCAGAATGAGTGAATACCATGCCAAGCTCCTACTCCGCTCACTTAACAAACCCAGAGATCTTTTCATCCTAGCAGAATCCCTAATTAAGGAACCATCCCGCTACCCAACACGATCCAATACCCCCCCCAGTCATATGCTGACTACCTCCAATCCAAGACCCTCAAGACTGACAAAGCTCCAGAATCCACACCCTTCCATACTCCCACCTTACAACCACCAATCACAAAGTTTACCCCCCCCCCCCAGCTGAGAAAAACATCCAAGACCTCATTGTCATCATCAACACCTCCACAGCTCCAAACGACCCCTGCCCAGCATACTGGGTCAGAACCCTGCGCATCGAGCTTAGTCCAATTCTAGTAAACATCATTGGTCTATCCTTCGCAACTGGCTCATTCCCCTCACTCCTCAAATATCAATAAGACCACTCCTGAAGAATTCCAGACTTGACCCACTGAAGTCTGAATCCTACCGCCCAATCTAGAGTATACCTCTGTTAGCCAAAATAATTGAGAAGGTTGTCCAAAGACAGATCCAGCAACACATAGACATAGCGGCCCCCCTTGACCCCTGCCAGCACGGGTTTAGGGAATCTCATGGAGTAGAAACACTGCTCGCCACCCTAACCAATACTTTGAACAGAGGAATAGACAACGTCGAGAATGGCTTTGCTCTCATTTTCCTGGACATCGCTGCCACCTTCGACTCCGTCAATCACAATCAACTCCTCACCCGTCTCCACGAGAAGGGAATCCGTGGCCTCGCCTGGGAGTGGTGTAGGTCTTACCTAACGGATCGTTGGCAACATGTCCGGGTCGGGTCCAACACATCTGTACCTTTCCACCAACAACAAGGTGTTCCACAAGGCTCCTCTCTATCTGCGCTGCTATTCAACATCTACATGCAGCCGATATGCGACTTCATCCGATCCTACAATATCTCTACTCTAATTTACGCGGATGATGTCCTGCTGTTTACGCCTTTCAAAGTCAAGCACCCAGACTTCACCAACCTGTCAACTGCTTCAACACAATCACAGACTAGCTACTAACCCAGAATCTCCGCATAAACTTCAAGAAAACCGAAGTCCTGTTCATCTCAAGGAACAAAACGTTCTCCCCTCCATCCACTCTAAAAATAAGAGATGCAAAGCTTCCAAGTAAACTCACCATACGCTACCTGGGGATTACACTGGACCAGCATATGGACTTCAAGGAGCATATAAGAAACACAACCAGGACCATATACAATAAAATTAGAACATTAAGGCACCTTAGACCCATGCTACCCCTTAACGATTTCCGAACCATATTCCAGGCCCTCATACTACCACACTTTGACTATGCAAATGTAATCCTGTATGGTCTCCCCAAGAACACCCTCAACCCACTTCAACTCGCGATGAACGCTGCTGCCCGCGTTCTCTGTGGTCTAGGCAGAATGGACCATATCACTCCGATACTTAAGGAGCTCCACTGGCTACCGATATACTGCAGGATAACATACAAATTCTTCTCATTACATTCAAGATCATCAATAACCTAGCCCCCACGACACTCATGGACCTCATCACCCCTACACCGAACAACAGAACGAGGAGGACAATAACAGACAACACGTTGATCATCCCCAAAGACTCCATAAAGTGCACCCAAACAACCAGGAGAAGAGCCTTCGCCTTCTACACCCCAAAATGCTGGAATGACCTCCCACCGGAAATAAGATCGATCAAAGACCTCATTCAGTTCCGGAAGGCAATCAAACACCACATCTTCCTTCTACACTTCGCACAAGCATCTACCCCGCCCCCTGTTCAACACCCCACAACCCCCACAAACTCTCCATACTCTACATAAACAAATGGGTCTGAAGTAATAGCAGCACTGCCCTTTAATATTTCACAACAAAACCAGCCAAATTCCAATCTTATGTTCTGTGTCAATATGTATATAGTTACCCTGTATTTGCTCCAAGTTTTATCCCCTGTTACAATGTAAGCGCAAAACAGTCTCGATTGAATTGAGCAACCTTTGTTAAATGTAAACCGCACTGATAACAAATAGCGCGGTATATAAAAGATGTTAAATAAATAAATTTTTGTGGTCGCGTCTGCCTTCACTTGACGCCTATCGGTACCACTGGTTCTCTTTTCTTCTTTTCAAAAAAAAAAAAAAAAAACTAGCTTCTAAAAATCTTTTCTTCAGGAGCTTTTCCTCTCTCGGGGTTAGGCGCCATTTTGGGCACTAGGCCCATTTTTTCTTCAAACATGGAAAAACCAGCTAGTGGTTTTAAGAAATGTTCTAAATGTGGTGGTACCATATCCGTCACCGACACCCATGAATGATGTCTTAAATGTTTAGGTCCTGACCATTCTCCATCGGAGTGTCTCTCCTGCAGAAAGATGACCAAGAGGGGCCTGCAGAATAGAGCTGCAAAACTCGGTACCCTTTTTGCCGCTGATACGATGTCCGTTGCATCGACGTCTTCCAGGGCTTCCTCCCATGGATCTCAGGTAACTAAACCTAAGTCTTCTAAGACTGGCCGGTCCTCAAAGAGTAGATCTCCTTCTAAGTGTCGAGATGCCACTGGCATTGCCCTCAAGGAAAGTTCACCGGCAAAACATCCCCGGCAGGAGGCCTCGGTCTCCAAAGCATTAACGGGGCTCCAGAATGTTCCAGAGGCTTCAACCTCTACAGAACTACTGGTGCCATGTTCTAGGGTCATGGCCGCTTCCACCGGTACCCGACACCCAGGCATCAGCAGGAGCGATGGATCAGAGAATCCTCGCAATCGAACACAGTCTAGCGGATCTCTTAGCAGCTTTGGTACCGCTAAGACCGCTACAGACTGTTCCACAGGTATCAGTAACGACATCGGTGCTGGTACCGAGTGCACCTGCCTCGGCAGGTATGCTGCCCCTGATGCCGAGCCTTGAGTTTATCTCTGGTATCGAGGGCCGGTACCGAGACACCCCGATACAGACTTCGAGCGGTACTGGTACCGAGCATTGCAGGAACACCTGGCACAGAGATATTTTGAATCCTCCGATTCCGATGACTCTGCCAGTACTAGAGCAATCCTTCTGGAGAATCCATCTCCTCCTCCTCCTCCTCAATGCAGAATGTCTCCTCCAGAGGACATGTCCTTCCAGGATTTCATACGTGATGTAGCTCGAGGTCTTGCAATCACAGTGACTCCAGAAAAGGAATACAGGGCAGAAGAATTAGAAATTCTTCAATACCCTAAGGCTCTTAAAGAGGCAGCTACCCTGCCCGTTCATAGGATCTTGCCGTATCTTATGCTAAGAATGTGGGAAACCCCTTTAATGGTGTCTCCACACTCCCGACAACTCAATACCATGTGCCGAGTTCCAAGCTGTCCTGGGTTTCAAAAGACTGTTACCACACCATTCAATGGTAGTGGAATCGGCAGTGCATAGGATTAAGAGTGCTAAAACGCATTCTTCCAATCCTCTGGGCCATGAGTCGAGGACGCTCAATGCCTTTGGGCGTCGATGCTTCCAATCCTCCATGTTGGCAGTCAGGATCAGCTCTTACATCCTCTACATGGGAATGTTCCTCAAAGAAGTTGCAGGAGACTTGGAGCTCATGAGCCCTCCTCTTCCTGATGACAAAAGAGGGGATTTTCTTACTCTGGTCAAACACGCCCAGGATGTCTCTAAGTTTGTGAACCGTGCAACCTTTGATTGCTTTGAATGTATTAGCAGAACCTCTGCTATTTCCATCGGTGCATGTCATATTGCCTGGCTCTAGGCATCGGACTTAGAACAATGGGTGCAAGAGAAACTGGGAAATATTTCTTGCACAGGAGAAAATCTCTTTGGCAAGGATTGGCAAGACAAGGCAAATCAGCTTGAATCTGAAAATACTACCTTGAACAGACTATCAAAGTCTACAGCCAAACCCAGCAAAGAAAAAGTCAGCCAAGAAACCCTTTTTCAATAAGAAAAAGGTTTTACCTATCTTACACCCATCATGCACACTGTCCAGTTCATGTTTCCCAAAAGGGGAACCAACAGAACAGAAAGCAGCGAAAGCCACAAGTTCCAAGAACTCAATCGGCTCCACAAACTCAGCCTCCTCAGGGGCTTTGACTCTTTCCTAGAGAACTTAGTCTTTCTGCCCCTGAAAGGTCCAGAACTCCTCACCATTCCAGGAAGGTTATGCCATTTTGCCAGCAGATGGCAACAAATAACATCAGAAAACTGGACTTTGTCCATTATACAAGAGGGGTACAGACTTCACTTCCACAGCATGCCCCCTCCTACAATCATAAAGCAGTTCAATTCTCAGGTCCCTGTCACCAATCTCTTGGGTCAGGAGGTCACATCACTTCTTGCTCAAGGAGCAATAGAAGAAGTACCCATACCCCAACAGGGGACGGGATTCTACTCCCCCTATTTTCTCATTCCCAATAAAACAAGGGGACACAGGCCTATTCTGGACCTCAGAATTAACAAACATCTGTTCCGGGAAAAATTCAAAATGATCTCCCTCGGAACACTCCTTCTATGCCTTCAGAGTCAGGACTGGCTATGTTCTCTAGATCTAAAGGATGCATATACTCATATTCTCATCCATAAAGATCATAGAAGATTCTTTCGATTTGTGATAAGGAAGCTTATCATAGCTCAGGAAGGAGCTATAGAAAAGGTGAAGTGACTCTGAACAAGCAACCTGTCAGTTCTGGTAGAAATATGAAAACAGAATTTTGCCATAAAAGACTACCAGTCCCAGAATGCACCAGGTTTCCAACAGCCATTAGAGGAGCTGAAGTGAGGAAACATGTGTTCAATCAGGAGGGCTATGAGGTAATCCCTAAGCACTCATCTCAAAGGGCAGGGCCTGATTCAGCACAGCTGCGCTGTGTTAGGGAGGATCACTCATCTAAGCAGAATAAGAGTAGAGTTTATTCTACAGATGACCATCTTCATGATCACCTTGAATATACATAGAAGGATCATCAGTTTCCTCTGAAGGATCATCAGAAGCAGAAGCCAAACCGGACAGACAGAGAGGGAAAGAGACCCTCTGGAAGAAAGAGGAGAAAAGCCTTTGAGAGGTCTAGAAGAGTCCAAAGCAGTACGTATACTGGGAGGCATTTCAAGGGCCAGCATACACCATTGGACTGGAGAAAGCCAGAGGAATGGTGCTGCAGAGCTAGGAATCACCAGACGCTACCTGTGAGGGAGACGGCTGCACGTGGAAAGGGACCCTAAGACCTGTGCCAGAAGGTATGTGAAGAGAGATCGAGTGTCCAGGGATCTGGATTGGAAGGCTGGACATAAGAACTGGACTACATACTGGCCAGGCTATATAGAGAGGAACTCTAGCAGCAATGGAAGCTCAGGTATGAACACTGATCTATGCCCTAGCTATAACCTTGAAAGACAGCAGGGAAACAAGTATTCTCCTGAAAATGCTCCATTGAGAGATTCATCTGTGCCAATCCATGATATTGAACCCATGCTTGTTGAACAAGGGGGAATAATAGCAGATGAGGATCCTGTTTATATGGACTGCTCTCTATCTAAACTCTGTTGGTAACTTTCTGTTATAAAGTACAGCAACCATCACAAAGAAAATACAAATTTGTTCTTTAATCTACTCAGAAAAGCTCCTGAAGCAGGATTTGACCCACACAGTAGAAAGCAAGCCAGCTAAGGGGTTTCAGCTGGATAACTGCTAGCAATTAAGCCTTACCTAATTGCTTGTGAGCTAGGAGAGAATCACTTCTGTATCTATGTGGGAAGTAATCAGCAGTTAACCTGAAAAGAACAGTTTGTTTCTTGCTTTGTGGCTTTTCATTTGTTGTTTTCCTGATTTTGACTTTGTTTTTCCGAGTTAACACTGAAAGCAAGTAACCTAATTTATGTGCTACCAAGCATATCTGTGTTGGGAGAAATAACCCCATAAATAAATATCTTATTGGCTTTACCCAAGAGCACAACTAAATTATTGTCCGCAGCTGTGTCTGGTGTGAATGAACTACATTGCCCACAATACCTTGCAAATCATATAGAAATATGCACTTGCCAAGAGTGTGAAGATTCTCACCCAGGCAGCCGTCTGACAGATTCCTTTTCCAGGGAAGACACTTCCAATACAAGATTCTTCCTTTCGGTCTGGCTTCTGCCCCAAGAGTCTTCACAAAATGCATGGCAGTACTAGCAGCATTTCTGAGAACTCTAGGAATATTAGTCTTCCCCTACTTAGACGACTGGCTCATTTGAGCATCCACTGCTCCAGAAGTCAGCTTCGCTCTTTCTCGCACAATGTGAATTCTTCGCTACTTGGGACTGGTCATAAACCTCCCAAAATCTCAGCTCACCCCTTCTCAGTCCCTGGAGTTCATAGGGTCTCGACTGGATACCAGATGGTCAAGGGCTTTCCTACCACAGCCCCGCTGTCTTCGTATAGTGCAGCTGGGAAATGCTTCAGCTTCTGGGGCATATGGCATCCACTGTCCATGTGGTTCCATAAGCTTGCCTTCACATGCGAGCAGCCCAGTGGACCCTCTCCTCTCAGTGGACACAGGCCTTGGGTCGCCTATCGGACAAAATCAGAAACTCCACATGTCTCATTTCGTCCCTTCAATGGTGGCAGTCGCTGGAAAGACTTCTAGTAGGCTCTCCTTTCCAGCAGCCTCTATTCCAGGCCACCCTAACAACGGATGCGTCCAAGTTGGGTTGGGAGGCTCACTTGCATGATCTCTCGACTCAGGGTCTTTGGACACCACAGGAGGCTTGTCTTCACATAAACCTCCTAGAACTCAGAGCCATTTTCCATGCTCTTCGAGTATTCCAGGCCCAGCTCAGCTACAAGACAGTTCAGGTCCAGACTGACAAATCAGGTAGCCATGTTCTACATGAACAAGCAGGGGGGAACAGGCTCTCTGTCATTATGCAACAAAGCTTTGCGACTGTGGACCCTCGCCAGAGAGCATCAAATCCACCTCCTAGTGGTATATCTTCCGGGCATTTGAAATCTTTAGGCAGACAAACTCAGTCGAATACTGCTGCCACACGAATGGTCTCTTCACTCAGACCAGATTGTTCGAGTGTTTCAAATCTGGGGGACCCCAGATATAGACCTCTTTGCAAGTCCACAGAATGCCAAACTTCCCCGATTCTGTTCCAGAATTCCGGCTCAAAACTGTCAGGCAAGAGATGCTTTCCTCCTCCACTGGGGGCAAGACTTCCTCTATGCCTTCCCACCCATTCCCCTCATTCCCAAAACACTATTCAAACTTCAGAGAAACAGAGGACGTATGATACTCATAGCTCCACGTTGGCCACGGCAAACGTGGTATCCTCTGCTTCTACGTCTCTCTCAAGCCACGCCACTGGAGTTGGGGCATGCTCCAGATCTTCTGTCCCAGGAGGACGGGACGCTATTGCGCCCGAATCCCCAGTCCCTGCATCTCAGGGCCTGATTGCTGAGGGCATAGAGCTTCCAGATATCAACCTTTCTCAACAGGTAAGGGATAACCTGCTGGCCTCCAGAAAACCTTCCACAAGACGATCCTACGCTTTTAAGTGGAAAAGGTTTTCTGTATGGTGTTCTCAAAGGGGACTTACCCCCTTTTTGGTGCCTGTGGAATCACTACTGGAGTATCTCCTCCACTTATTAAATTCTGGTCTTAAAACCATTTCAATAAGGGTTCATCTTAGTGCCATTGCTGCTTCCCACAGACCACTAGATGGACATCCTATCTCCTCTCATCCACTCGTAGCAAGATTTATGAGAGGTCTACTCTTAACAAAACCTCCCATTAAGCTGCCGCTGGTGGCATGGGATCTTAATCTTGTTCTCGGGCAGCTTATGAAACCGCCCTTTGAGCCCTTAGCCACTATGGACCTGAAGTTTCTTTCCTGGAAAGTCATCTTCCTAGTTGCTCTCACTTCTGCAAGACGCATCAGTGAGTTGCAGGCCTTAGTGGCAGATCCTCCTTATACAAAATTTCACCATGATAAGTTAGTTCTTAGGACTCATCCTCACTTCATACCAAAGGTTGTTTCGCCTTTTCATTTAAACCAAGCGGTTTACCTTCCTGTATTCTTTCCCAGGCTCATGCCTCTAATGCAGAAAGGAACCTTCATACCTTGGATTGTAAAAGAGCCTTGGCTAGTTACCTTCAAAGAACTAAGCAACATAAAAAATCTTCTCAGCTTTTCGTTGCCCTTGATTCTAGTCATTTGGGACTTCCAGTTTCCAAAAGAACTCTCTCTAGATGGATTGCAAATTGCATATCCTTTGCATACGAGAGTAAGGGACTTTCTCTTGAAGGCCACGTCACAGCTCACAATGTGAGAGCAATGGCAACCTCTATGGCTAATCTTCGTTCTGTGTCCATTGACGACATCTGTAGAGCAGCCACCTGGGCTTCAGTACACACCTTTACAGCCCATTATTGTTTAGACAGGGATTCCCGTCGGGATGCCTCATTTGGACAGGCTGTTCTATATTTACTTATTTATATTTATTTATTTATTTTATTTATTTAGCTGTATTTATATACCGCTTTTCACCGGGTCAAAGCGGTCAATTGGGGGATACATTTAACACGAGGGGATATGACACACATACGCTAATACTTACAGGGAACATGGGCAATGGAGGGTTAAGTGGCTTGCCCAAGACCACAAGGAGTGCCTATAGGACTAGAAATCCCAGTCCCTCCGGCCTGAGATTGCTGTCCCCAGGTGGGACTTGAACCCCCGGCCCTCCGGCCTGAAGTACCTTGTCCTAACCACTAGACCACTCCTCCCTATATAGCATCTCTTTCAGACTTAGTACAACTCCTACCCATCGTCCCGGGTTTTCGATGCCAGAGATCCATGGGAGGAAGAATGACCCATCTCACCAGAGGTTCGCAGCTTGCTAGGGTCATCCACCTGGCATCTCTCAGCTGGGGAGTCCTCATATGTGAAGACTATATTCCTGCTTGTTCCTTGAGATAGTGTAGTTACTTACCTGTAACAGGTGATCTCCGGGAACAGCAGGAATTAAGTCTTCACAACCCTCCCACCTCCCCTAGGAGTTCTCTCTCTTTCTCTCCTTCTCTCCTTTTGTCTCAGCTATAAACTCAATTGACGAAGGAGAGGTGGGAAGGCAGCACGCAGGCGCTGTGGGAGCGTTCCCGCACAGGCTCCGTCGGTACCGATGATACCCATATGTGAATACTTAATTCCTGCAGTTCCCAGAGATCATCTGTTACAGGTGAGTAGCTACGCTTTCTTCACCACCTGCTCTGGGAATCTGTTCCACACATCCACCACCCTTCCTATAAAGACAAATATTTCCTTATATTACTCCTGAGACTATTTCTTTTCACCTTCATCCTGTGCCCTTTTGTTCCAGAGATTCCTTTCAATTGAAACATGCCTACCTCTTGTACATTTATGCCACAAATGTATTTAAACATTTGTCATATTTCCTTTCTTCCAAATTACCCATATTAAGATCTTTATCCCCATATGTTTTATGATGAAGACCATGGATCATTTTAGGAGATGCCCTCTGGATCATTTCTAGCCTATTTATATATTTTTGAAGATGTCTCCAAAATTGTTCACAGTGCTCTAAATGTAGTTTCACCAGAGACTTGTACAAAGGCATTATCACCTCCTATTTCCTGCTAGCTGTTCCTTTCCCTACGCACACAAATATCCTGGCTTTTGCCATTGCCTTTTCTACCTGTTTGGTCACTTGAAAACCATCAGATATGATTACCCCCAGGTTCTTCTCTTCTGTCCACAGAAGTTCTTCACCCTCTATGATGTATTCTGTTTTTTTGCAGCCCAAATGCATGATCCTGCATTTTTTATAGCATTAAATCTTAGTTGCCAAATTCTAGATCATTCTTCAAGCTTTACTAGATTCCTAGATTTAGGAGTCATCGTGGATAACATGTTAAAAACCCTCCGCCCAGTGTCCAGCAGCGGCCAAGAGAGCAAATAGAATGCGAGGTATCATAAGGAAAGGAATGGAAAATAAAACAAAGGATATTATAATGCCACTGTATCATTCCATGGTGCGACCTCACCTTGAATATTGTGTGAAATTCTGGTCGCCATATCTTAAAAAGGATATAGCGTTATTAGGAAAGATACAGAAGAGCCACCAAAATGGTAAAGGGGATGAAAGGCTACTCCTATGAAGAAAGGCTAAAAAGGTTAGGGCTCTTTAACCTGGACAATATACGGCTGAGGGGAGATATGATAGAGGTCTATAAATTAATGAATGGAGTGGAATGGGTAAACATACATTGATTGTTTACGTCGTCAGAATATAGAAAGACTAGGGGACATGCAATGAAGCTACAGGGTAACCTATTTAAGACTAATAAGAGAGAGTATTTTTTTCATTCAACATGTAGTAATCAAACTCTGGAATTTGTTACTGGAGGATGTAGTAAAAGCTGTTAGTGTGGCCGGGTTTAAAAAAGGTTGGACAAGTTCCTGAAGGAAAGTTCCATAAACCATTATTAAAAGGGACCCGGGATATCACTGCTTGACCCAACACAAGCATTGTGGAACCTGTGTCTTTTGGGGAAAATGCTAGGTGCTTATGACCTAGATTGGCCACTGTTGGAAACAGGATACTGGACTTGATGGACCTTGGTCTGACCCAGTATAGCATATCTTTTGTTCTTATAGCACTAGAAGGCATATGCAGCACTGTACAGTCCCTGCTCATCAGAGCTTACAATCTAGTCAAGACAGAAAACACAATAGCTGAGGACAAGGATACATCTGGAGGAATGGTAAGGAAACACATAGGAGACTAAACGGATCAGGATCCAAAAGCAGCCTCAAAGGTGAGTTTTCAGCTTGGATTTGATGAGGGCCAGAGATGAAGTCTGATGTACAAACTCGAATAGTTTGTCCCAGGCATAAGGGAGCAGCAAGGTGAAAGGGAGATTTGTGCCAGAGCTTTTTCAGTGGTTTGGTTTATGTTGTGGAATATGTTATCTTGGCAATTGCCTGATGCGAATCATCATCTGATAATCCGAAAGAAATTGAAGGCAATGTTTTACATAAGCATTTGGAGAAGCAAAGTTTAGAATTCATATCTGCTATGTGGCCTGTTTTTCTGGTTTTGTATGTTTTTGTTTTAATGTGGTTTTTTATGTATATATATGTTTTTTTGTTAAACTTGTGTAACTCACCAGGAGCAAGCTAGCTTGGACTGGTGTGTGCTAGAAAGGTTATGAAATAAATGTCCTGCAGGAAACAAAGTGCCATCACTTGTGTGGTGGGAAAGAGTATAGTAACAGGAGTACAATACTGTCCACCAGGGCCAGAATGAAGAAACAGTGACTTGCAAACAAATTAGAAAGCCAAATAAAATTGGTAACTCAATAGGAGATTTCAGTTACCCAGTAGTGATTGGGTAGAATATTTCTTCAGGACATGCTATGGAAGTGAAGTTTCTTGTGGCCACAAATGACTGCTTCATGGAACAACTGTTCTGAAACCAACTTTAGATATAATCCACACAAGACCTGGTGCGAGGAATAATGGTGTTGAGATCTCTTGACAATAATGATGATAACATAATCAAATTCAACATAATCACTAGAGGGAAGTTATTAAATACAATTGCTCTAGCAGCATTTAAGGTTAAAAAATTAGGCTAAAAGAAAATTAGCTGGAAAAATTAAAGTATGATTGTAAAGGTTAAAATTTTGAATTAGAGTATTTTTAAACAATATCCATATTTTACAAACACAAATAAAATGTGCTCCATCATTAAAAAAAAATGTCAAAGGAAGACCAAATGACAAAAATTCAGTGTGTGCCCTGCAGCTCCTGGGGTCAATTGGGTTCTGCATTTATTTGTGTGGGCATGCGATAGACAACAGAGGGTGCGAAGGTTAGCTCTGCGGGTTGTGCAGGGTCTTGTGGGTGAGGGTATCGTAAAGAGGCAGATGGAAGAAGGTGGAGTATTAAGAAATAACATTGGGTGGGTCTGGAGCGCCTTTTCTAATTCTTCCCTGGCTCACCCAGCTATGTTGCTCCTTGCTATAAGGGAAGGGATAACTCTCTGGGAACATTGGTTAGGATTTTGCATTGTTGCTTTTATAAAAATGGTCCTAGCTGGAAGAGCGTCTTAATTTTACAATGTTTAATGTGCCTAAACTTGAATGTTAGCTCAAGTATTTTACGACATGGGGGCTAGCACTTTTCTATCTTTGAATATTAAGGGCATTATAAACCCGATCAAAAGGAAAAAAAATCCTAACTTATTGCCAAAAGGCAAAAAACAGATATAATATATCTCCGAGACTGATTTTGAATTCAGTAGAAACAGCTAAACTAGGCTTGGGTAGATTCATGGTGGCAGCACACTCTCCAGCATGCAGCACAAAAAATGGGGTAGCCATTTTGATTCGCAAATCTTTACGTCCCGTTATTGGACATATCAGGGCATACACTGAGGGTAGATGGGCCAAGGCAAACATTCAAGTGGCTAGCAGTCACCTATCATTAGTTAATATTTATGCCCAGAATACCGATGCACCAATCTCTTTTCATAAAGTGGCAAATGAACTGGCAGAAGACCCTTCCCACTATATAATTTTGGGGGGGGGGGGGGATTTTAATTTGATACCTGACCCGCTCTTAGACAAACAATCCCAGTGTCGTCATAGACATAGCAAAGCCTTCACTGCAGTTGCTACCTTAATGCAATCTTTTGGATTGATAGATATTTGGAGGCTTCTGCATCCCACAGAAAAGGATTTTACGTTTTTCTCATTGCCACATAACTCTCACTCCCGTATTGACTTTTTTCTTATATCACAAGCAATGGCAAACAATACCCCATCAGCTGAAATTCACAGTACCCATTTATCCGATCATACAGCAATTTCCTTTAAATATACTTTTAAGCAGAACGGGATTGGAAGTGAGGCATGGTCTTTTAATAGATCTTTGTTAAGGGATGCAACATTCCAGGAGAAGGTAAGGGAGACTATCAGAAATTATTTTGATATGAATTCTCCAGCGGAGACTTCTGGATGGGATTGGTGCAAAGCTTCCATTAGGGTGACAATTACAGGCCACTCTATTTATGTATTTATGCAAAAAATGTTAGAGGAGCAAATTAGAACTGGGGAAAGACCGTTGCAATGTAAATTGGATTCTAGCATTTTTAGTAAGGCTTCAACATTTACATTATAGATATAATACTCTGTTAAGTGTGGAAGCTTTGGCCTATGATCAAAGATATCAATCCAGATACAATGCAGAACAGAATAAGGCTGGTCAGTTTCTTGCTAATATGCTTAAAGCAAAACCCATGGCATCAAAAATTGCCTCTATCACAGATGAACAAGGTCATTGGTCAGATAGCGATAGGGCCATAGTAGAAGCGTTGAAATCCTTTTATGCAGAGCTATACTCAGCAGAAGTGAAGGCAAGTGAGGAAGACTTCATTCAGCTTATGCAGCATTTAGAAGTCCGGTAGTACTCGAAGCATTCAAAAAGGATTTGGATAGAGCAATTACATGTGAAGAAATTCACGACGTTCTAGTATCTATGCAAACTGGTAAAGCCACTGGGCCTGACGGTCTGCCAGTGGAATTTAGTACTTTTCATCAGGACCCTATCCCCTTGTCTGCTTCAGTATTTTGAATTGGTGCAGCAGCATCAGATGCATTTAGGATTCTTTACAGATGCAAACATAATAGTTTTGGAAAAACCGAGTAGAGACCTTCAAAAAGTGAGCAATTACCGCCCCATCTCATTATTAAATGCAGATTACAAAATTTACTCAACCATTTTGGCCAACAGGCTTGCAAAGGTTGTCCCTCAGTTAATTCATCCTGATCAATGTGATTTTATAGCAGGAAGATCTACTGCAGACAATGCCAGACTCCTTTGTCATGTGTTAGAGGTGTCGAGCAACCTTAACACCCCATGCGTAGGTTTGTCCCGGGATGCCGAAAAGATGTTCAATGGATTGGAGTGGTCACTTTTTATTTTCGGTATTGCGGTGGTTTAGTTTTGGGGACAAATTCATTGACATGATTAGAGTCCTATACCAAAACCCAACAGCTAAAATAATAGCAATCTCTACACATTCACAAACATTTTCATTGAGTAGAGGCACCAGACAATTTAGCTCTAGAACCTTTGACCACTCGAATCAGACAATCGCGTGAGATTCAAGGTATAGATAGGGAATATATGTGTGAAGCTATCGGCATATGCTGACGATCTTTTGTTGTTTCTCCAGCCTCACTCTATCTCGCAGGCATTGCACCTAATTAATCGGTACTCTCAGTTGTCAGGTTAGAAGATTAACTGGTCTAAATTGGTCGCATTCCCACTCAATTCAGTAACTAATAGAGACATGATAGCCTCCTTTCCCTTTACTTGGAAGACTCAAGAAATATGCCCCCTTTCCGTTGCATCTGCTGATGGGTATGCGTCATCCCAACCACTCTGGTATAAATAAGATTGTTGCTGTCACTCAAGATGCTTTCCAAGCCTTGGCTCATGTACTCAGGCCGGATACCCCTCCCTCTCTTGCTATGCCTCTGTGGTATAATCCGCTATTCAAAATTTAGAATAAGTCCTTTGCGTAGTACAAATGGTACTCATGTGGCATTTGGACCCTTGGTCAATTATTAGAGGGTTGGGTATGGAAGCCATTTTGCAAACTGCAGTCAGAATTTGGTCTTCCCTCTATTTGCTGCTATCAGTGGTTGCAGCTGAATCATTGTATGTCTTCCTCCAAGCTAGCCTTAAAGGCATTAGCCCAGGAATGGATTTTTCAGGAAAAGGTCAGGGAAATAGGCTGCAACAAAAGTGTAGTTTCTGCATTTTATGCTCTATTTTGGGACCGTTCCTTAGGCAGTCCTATTGGGTTGGAAAAGTCTTGGGAATCTGAATTATTCATTCCCCCTTCCGCACATTATTGGTCACTTTTCTGGGGCCCCCTGATAAGAACAACCAAATCAGCTGCCATCACACAATCCTTGTATTTTTTAGCTCATCGAGCATATGTCACTCCAATTTGTTTAAGTGGAACTCTAAAATAGATAACAAATGTTGGTCTTGCCATACGGAGATAGGTACGCTTGCACATATGATATTAGAATGCCCTAACATTCATCATTTCTGGAATAGGGTCTGGGAAATAATTTAACTAATACTACACTTAAAAGCACCTTTATCCTGGCAGATTGTAATGACGAGATCTTTGGCTCAACCCCTCATAATAGCTAAGGAACACGCCTTTCTGTTAAATTTTATGCTTGGGATAGCCTTGAAAGTAGTAATCTCCTATTGGAAATCTTGGGTACCGCCAGACTGACTTGCTTGCTGGAATTTAGTATGTTTATATTCTAAATACTAAAGAGCCTATGAGATCTTATATTGGTCAGACTCAGCCGATACACAGAAAAAGAAAGAGAAAATAAGGGAAAAATGGGAGCTGTTGAATATTTATGCTTTAAGTCGCATATAGCTGTTGATGACCGAAGACATTGCTTCACAGTTATTTAACAGCAGGGTAATAGGTAGCTATCTAGTGTAGTGTAAATTAATTTAATTTAATTATTGTGTTTGGGTGCTATATAAGGAGAGTTTGCATCTAGGCAGCTTATTTTGCTTCTGACTACTGTATGTTCCAGAAAGTCCAGTGGGGGAGGGCAGTTATTCTCTTACTTCATGGAATTCTGTTTTTGGTTGTACTGGGGGGGGGGGGGGGGGGTTGCGCAAAACGCAAAACTTAAATTTAAAAAAAAAAGGAACACTTTCACCATTGGTGAGCACCAAGTCCACTATGGTCCCTTCATGTGTGGGTTCTGTTACCAGTTGCCTGAATAGTTCTCCCTGTAGAGAATCCAGGATCTCCTTACTTCTAGATGATACTGCAGCAGGGATGTACTAGTTAACATCTGGCATATTAAAATCCCCTATTAGTAGCACTTCCTCTTTCCTGGCAAATGCTGCGACTATCTTCAGTTAACTCTCCATCCACCACTTCTCCCTGTGTGGGAGGTCTGTATATCATGCCAATGCAAATAGATTTCTCTTTCCCTCTTTCTAATTTAACCCACAGTGCCTCCTCTCTCCCTTTTAAGCCCTGTATTTCCATAGCTTTAATATTATTTTTTACATATAGTGCCATTCCTCCTCCCCTTCTTCCTACTCTGTCCTTTCTGAAAGAAGTATAGCCTGGTATAGTTACATCCCAGTCATAGTTGTCCGTGAACCATGTCTCTGTTACTGCCACTAAATCCAAGTCAGTTTCTCCCATTAAAGCCTCAACATCTGGAATTTCATTTCCCATGCTACGGGCATTTATACACATTGCTTTCCATATGTTGTCCATTTTACTCAATTCCATAAAGGTATTTAATGTTTCACTTATCTTGGAGCTTTCTTCACCCATCCCCAACGAATCTAGTTTAAAGCCCTCTTCAATAGGTTTGCCAGTCTACTACTGAAGACACGTTAACCCTAAGATGGAATAAAACTATAAAGCAGATACAAATGAGAAAAATATGAAAGAGCATAAGTACTGACAAGTTAGATGTAAGGCAGGCCAAAAAATTGGAAATGAAGCTTGTCATAGAAGAAAAACCTCTCTTCTGAGGGGTACTGAGGCATCCATTTGCTGACCAGACTTGATGTCCAGAGAGGTATGCTGTCTGCCAGGTGCTAAAATCCGAGATGTTATGGAGTTTGCCAAGATTCATCAAGCACACTGACTATATTACCCGATGTTCATCAATGTTGGCACAAATGATACTGCCAGGTATCCCTCTGAGCTTATCAAAAGTGACTTCATAGCTCTGAGACAGAGGGTGAAGCAGGTAGATGTGCAGGTGATGTTCTCTTCAATCCTCCCTGTTGAGGGTAAAGGCCAAGGCAGAGAAGCTCGCATCCTGGAGATAAATGCATGGCTGCGTAGATAGTGTCAACGAGAGCGTTTTGGTTTCCTGAACCATGGGATGCCATTTTTTTCCGTCTAAGATTAGACTGAATAAAAACGTAAAGCAGATACAGATGAGGAAAATATGAAAGAGCATAAGTACTCACAAGTTAGATATAAGGCATGCCAAAAAACTGGAAACAAAGCTTGTCATAGAAGTAAAAACCTCATGAAGGAGTCTATTGAAACCACTGATTTAAAGGAGCACTTAGGAAGGACAAGGTCTTAGAAGAAAAACTAAGTGAATCAATTTGTGCCTCTGTTTACAGAGAATGATGATGGGGATTCCCATGGTAGAAACGGTCTTTGCTCATGATTGTTCAGAGGATCGGAAGCAAGGCACAACCATTAGGCATGACCAGGCGGTCATCTACTGGAAGAACAGGCACAAACACACATACAAAGCAAAGTTTAATGTTTAAAAGCATGACTTCAAATTATGCAATTTTACAGTATTGGTACTGGAAAGATGGTGTTTGTTTGCGTGTTCTAAATCCTAACCAGGAGCAAGAAACACAGGAATCCTTCCTCGGCTCTTTGTTCCTATCTCTGAACTCAGGAGCAAGTGCGACAAGAAATGAAAACTCCACAGAGTTATATCTTAACAATAACAAAGGTGTGCTAAAGCTTTAGGAAAGAGAATTACAGATCCAGAAGCTGCAGTGGTCACCTGTAACATCCTTCTCCCACTGCTTGCACAACTTTTTATTAGCAAAAACTGTCACATTGTACAATTTTACCTTATCTGCTTACATCAAGCTTTGCGTTGCATTTCACTAATTCATATCATTGTTTATGCCTATATGTTTCAGGTTAAGCCTTAATGCTGCAGATCAAGCTGGGCACAGACATATTGACCACTTCTAGTCATGCCAAGCATCCTGCAGGCATAAGCATCCTGTCTCGCTCTCACAAACATCTGCTTTTCTGTCTGGCTGCTTCTGAAAAATATGAACTTGGCTTGCTGTCAGCAAGTTCCAGGCTGTTCTTACTCTCTATATTTCTGGACCTTTCTCCAGGGGACCCAGTACACCATTTAGCCCTTCTCTACAGTGTTCAGATGATCATGATTGATTATCAAAATCTTGAGGAGGGGCGTAAGGCTCTGAAGACTTGTCTAGGGAGCGCATTTGCTGTGAGACTGGATGATGTAATAGAGCAAATAAATTAAAGAGTAACAAATCACCCAAGAGTTCTTAAAGAACTCAAAAATAATGCTACAGACCTATTACTAGTAATCTGATGCCTAACATTAAAATACTACCTGGCAAATGAAATGCACATTTTTAAAATGAGTTCTAGAGGAAAATCCAGGAAACTATAGATCAGTGACATCCATTCAGGGCAAAATGGTAGAAGCTGTTCTTAAAACCCCAAATTGCTGGACACATGGATAGACATGGCTTATTGGGGTCAAGCCAAACTGGATTTAGCAAATGGAAGTTATGTTTTACCAATTTCTTAGATTTTTTTAAAGACAAAATTAACCCAATTGATTATAGTGTAAATGGTTTTTCAGAAGGCATTTGACAAAGTCTCTCATGGGGTGTTGCATGAAATTTAAAAAGTCATAGGCAGTATCTGGTTATGGATTAGTAACTGGATGAAAAATAGGAACCAAAGTGTGGCCAAATGTTTTTTCTTGGTGGAAAAAGTGTACTTTTCAGTCTGGCCCAACATAGAACATCTTATGTTATGCTCTTATGTTCTTTTAATAGCTTACCAGATTTAATGAGAGATGTTTGGCTTATGGCTGATGGAGCAGGTCTATTTTCTTTAACATTTAAGAATCAGGACATTTATAAGATGTTATTTAATTTGACTACTCCATGTTGCCACTATAGCCCAGGATGTAGCCATCTCAAATATTTTTCCAAAACAATGTTATTACTTAAATATTTGTCCTTTTGAAAGGCAGGACAGAATAGGGCCAAAGCAGCACATCTTTGAGTAAGTGATAGAAATACCTCCTAACATAGGAAGTTAGGAGAGGGAATATAACAGGAAGAGAGGAATTAGGGGTAATAAAGTAGGGGAAATGAGAGAGACAAGAACAAATTAATTCTGTTTATAATAATGAAGTATATGCAGCAAGGTATATAAGATGAGAAATGCCATGCTGGGTTATAACAGTTGTCCATCATACCTAGCATCTGTTTCCAAGAATGATCAATCTGGGTCACATGGATGTACCTAGTAAATCCCAGAGGGAAAGTAGTTCCGTATTGCTATTTCCTAGAAGCAAAATGTGGACACATCCTAGTCTACTTGGTTCATTACAGACAAGGTTGCATCCTTCCCCCTACCTATTTAATTTATTTGCAGAACAAATCATTAGAGAAGGACTGTATGAATATAGCCGAGGTGTAAAGTTTGGTGAAAGACTCAACATTCTCTATGCTAATAAAACGTTATGGGCTGAAAGTGAAGGCGATCTGAAATATTAGCTTCTCAGGATCAAGGAACATAGTCTTAAAATGGGCCTGCACCTTAACGTGAAGAAGACAGATACTGTCACCTGGCAAAATCAATAAGTTCATCATTGCTGGAGAAAAAATAGAAATAGTGGACAAGTTTAACCTGCTTGGATCAATAAAGAAATGGCAAGCAGTCAAGAAATACAGTGACACATTGCTCTTGGCAGGATAGCTATGAAGGATCTAGACGAGATTCTCAAGAGCACACAAAGATTTGACTTGTCCAAGTCATGGAATTTTCAATAACGCCGTATACAATTGTGGTCAACATAATTGGCATCCTTGCCGTTCAACCCCTTGATGTCCAATATCTCCTTAAAAAAAGTCTCCAGTGAAATGGCTTTGGGCTATGTACGCATACAGTTGACATATAAAAGAAACAAATAAATGAGGACCGATTAAGAAAGGAAACAGGAAATAGTATAAAAACTGGGATATTTTGCCAGGACATGATAATTGGCACCCTTATAAACAACTCAAATCAGAAGAACCACATTCCCATTGCAGTAAAACTAGATGCACTTGTGATCAGTTGTCATAACATAATATATGATGGCAGATAAAGACCAGTATGGTCCATCTAGACTGTCCAAGGTCTTGAAACCCTTGTCACCCTATAGTTAGGGAAAAAGATTCAATACTTATCATTTTTATAGCACTACTGGATCTACAAGGTGTGACAAAAAAGAAACGAGACTGTCCTATAAATGTTTTATTACAAAATCTACAGAGAAATTACGCATTGCCCCTTCAAAGTAATCCCCCCCCAGAGTTAATGAACTTCTGCATTCACTTTTGCCATGTACGGAAGTACTCGGTAAAGTCGTCCTTGAGGTCCCTCAGCTGCATCGTCACAGTGGCCTTGATCTCTTCTACAGATGTGAAATGAGTTCCTTTGAGCACAGTCTTCAGCCTGGGGAAGAACCAGAAGTTGCACGGTCCGAAATCTGGGGAATAAGGAGGGTGGTCGAGAGCTGTGATCTGTTTGTTGGCCAAGAACTGCCTCACACTGAGCGCAGTGTGTGTGTGCGCGTTGTCGTGGTGGAGCAGCCACGAGTTCTCTCCACAGAGCCCTCCTGCTGCGCAGAATCTGGTCATGGAAGCGATTGAGGACCTGCTGGTAGAAAAGCTGGTTGACTGTCTGACCTGACCCTCAGGCATAAACTCATGATGGACCACTCCCTTCTGGTCGAAGAATGCGATCAGCATGACTTTGATCCTTGATTTGGACATGCGTGCCTTCTTGGGTCTGGTTGACAGTCGAGTTTTCCACTGCAGGCTCTGTCTTTTGCTTTCAGGGTCGTATTGGAAGACCCAAGTCTCTGCTCCTGTGATGACTTGGCCAACGAACTCTGGATCTTTCCGATCTTCTCTAGCAAGTCTCAACAAACATTGACCCATTGCTCCTTCTGGTCGTCCAATAAAAGCCTGGGCACCATCTTGGTGCACACCTTCCACATACTCAGCTCCTGCACCAAGATGGTCCGCACTGACTTCCTGTTCAGGCTGAGCTCCTCAGCTATCATCCGCATCGTCAATCTGCAATCACTCCACACCAGCTGGTTCACTCTATCAGTGTTCTCAGCCGTCTTTGTCATGGAAGGCTGTCCTGACTTGGGGTCATCCTCCACCTCCTCGCGGCCAGTCTTGAAGCATTTGTGCCACTCGAAGACTCACGGCCTTGACATTGCATCTTCTCCAGAAGCCTTTTGGAGAAGTTGGAGACACTTCTTTGCTCCATATTTCTGCCACCTCCATTTGCATGACAAAGTGATGGAGCAGTGTGCTACAAAAAAAAAACCTGAAAAAGAAAAACAGTGAGAGAGAAAGGAATAATAGTGGCGAGATGTTGCACAACACTGTAAATAGTTCTACATCGTTTTATTGTAAATGAGAATTTAACTGTTTTGTATTACTCATATTGTTACCTGTAAACTGCAATTGATCTACTGAAAATCGTGATATAGAAATGTTAATAAAATAAATAGTGACATAAGCGGTTAGCCAATTGGCCTTGAGTCATGGGTGTGGCTGCCACAGTCTCATTTCTTTTTTGTCACACCTTCCTGGTGCCAAAATCCTGGTTCACTTGGATGTTCAGAGAAGGCAAAATTTAGGGGAGAACCATGCTCCAATTTTTTTCCACTATTTTCAAGGGTTTTTTTTAAGGATTATCAGAGGAAGACTGCAACAAGTTATTCTACAATGTAAAACTGGTGACAACGTTTATGGGAACCTTGCCAGACTGTCCCATATAGCCTTTATGCATCCACCTCACTGCTATGTTATAAATTTGCGAAATCAAGTCCAATCCTCCTCCTGTCTATCCAATGAAAACGCATGAACACTTATCTTAGAACTTTTCCCTTGCCATAAAAACATCCTCACTGTGTCTTTAAAATTTCAGCTGTATTCAAAAGGGAGCCATCTCTATAAGCTAAAGAATTTTGGGAAAGGCCCCTGTTTTTAATTGAATATTTCCGCCAAACAGAGATGAGGCTAACTCCCATCTCTCACACATGTTTGGTGGTAGTCAGTCTGTCCCTCATTATACCACATGCAATCTACCATTAGTCCATCTTAGCAGGAGCTGTTTATTCCATCCCCTGAAATACCCTCCAGGGGGCAACACTTCCAATTTCTCAGAGTTTATTTTTAACCCTTCAAATGAGCCAACCTATTTATTACGTCTATGATACTGTGAATTTCCTTCTTAGCCCAACCTAAAAATATTGTACTGTCATGTCATCCACAAAAAGGCTGATCTTCAGTTGCATCTGCACCGTATAGTTACCCATTATTTCTTTAGATTTGCTCACTTTTATAGCTAGGTATTCAAGGAACAGGATAAACACTAGAGACAATGGACACCCCCCTACCTTCTCTGGCCTATTATACAATATCCTTACCCATTCTAAAAAGTCCTTTCATCCCAAATTTCCCCATAACCCAAAAATAAATAAAATAGTTTACTTTGTCTCCCTGTGTGTTGAGGCTTGCTATCACCGCCTCCCCGTTTTTTTCTTTCTGGGATTGTAATGCTGCTATGGGTCTTGGTATATTAATAGAAACACAGAAATATGACGACAGAAAGACCACATGGCCTATCTAGTCTATCCTTCCATATCAACAACTACAACAGTCGTCTTTTTTTTTCCTTTAGAGATCCTTTGTGTTTGTCCCATGCTTTTTTGAATTCAGTTACTGTCCTCATCTCTACCAGCTCCACTGGGAGACTATTCCATGGATCCACCACTCTTTCGGTAAAGAAATATTTCCACATATCACTCCTGAATCTATCCCTCTTCACCTTCATCCCATGTCCCCTCGTAGCAGAACTTGCTTTCATTCGAAAGAGGCTCTCCCCCTGAACATTTATGCCACGGAGTTATTTAAACATCTCAATCATATCACCTCTATCCCATCTTTCCTCTAAGGTGTACATATTAAGATCCTTAAGTCTGTCCTCATATGCTTTATAATGAAGACCACTAACCATTTTAGTAGCCTCCCTCTGCACTGACCCCATCCTGTTCACATCCTTTTTAAGGTGTGGTCTCCAGAATTGCACACTATACTCCAAATGAGGTCGCACCAAAGACTTATACAGAGGCACTTCCACCTCCTTTTTTTCTGCTAGCCATTCCTCTGTGTATGCACCCAAGCATCCTAGCTTTTGCCGTCGCCTTTTCTACCTGTTTAGCTACTTTAAGATCATCAGACACAACCACGCCTAGGTCCCGCTCTTCTTTGGTGGACAAAAGTACTTCACCCCCTATACTATATTGCTCCCTTGGATTGCTGCAGCCCAAATGCATGACCTTTCATTTTTTAACATTAAATCCCAGCTGCCAAATTCTAGACCATTCTTCAAGCTTAGCTAGATCCCTCCTCATGTTATCTACACCTTCCTGTAAAATTTCACCGGGTACCCGTCGGGACCCGGAGCCTTATTAGAGGCTCCCGCTCGAATCACCCATTGGATCTCCTCCCCCCCGATAGGCTGATTCAAACTTGCTCGCTGTGCTTCTGACAATGCCGGGAGTTTCACCCCGTCTAGAAAAGCAACCATGGCGTCCACATCACTCACATCCGCCGCATATAGTTCTGCATAAAAACTGCGGAGCACTTTTACCACATCCACAGCCCAGTTGTATTTCTGCCCCTGTGAATCCCGAATCACCGTAACCCCCCGGGGGCCTGCCTTATCCCGTACCAACCGCGCCAACAGTTTCCCAGAGCGATCCCCATATCGGAAGTATTGATGTTTATAGTTCTGCAAGGAGTAAATCGCGCGCTCCTGCAACAGCGCATTCAGCCGCTTCTGAATCTCAAGGTACTCTCTAACCCCTCCCCGCTGGCTCTCCGCCTGCCTTTTCGCCACACGCAACTCTCTGGTCAGTCTAAGAAGCTCCTCATTGAGTCGGCGCCGCTCCGCTGTCACATACGCTATGATATGACCCCGAAGAACAGCCTTCCCCGCCTCCCAAAACATAGCAGCTGAACTGACCGTGCCCTCATTAAAGGCCAGGTACTCTGCCCAATGACGATCCACATAGCGTTGGAATTCCTCCTTCCGCCATAAAGATACCGGAAACGTCCACTTACCGCCCACAGACCGCTCACCCCGCCAGTCCAGACGAACCATAGCATGGTCCGAGACTACAATGGGATCAATCTCAACCGCTCTCACCTTTCCAAACCACTGCTTCGAAACCAAGATGTAGTCTATCCTCGACCATGTATGATGGGCCCGTGACAGATGTGTGTATTCCCTACTTTCTTGGTGTAAGACCCTCCAAGAATCCACCAGAGCTCCCAACTCACACAGATAATCCACACCCCTGCCAGACCAACGACGTCCCGAGAGCGTTGCGGACCTGTCCAGAGCAGGATCATGCGGGCAGTTGAAGTCACCAGCAAGAATTACAGGGACCGGGGGGCGGCCAGCACCTTGTCCAGAATGCTGCGAAAAAACAGATGATCATACGTGTTAGGAGCATAAAGATTACCTATAAAAACTTCTTCCCCCTGGAGTTTAACATGCACAAAAGGAAATCTACCCAAAGGGTCGCCCACCTGTGCAAGCACCTCACAAGGCACACTCTTATGTATTAAAATCGCCACCCCCTTCCTTCTACCCCCGGAGGACGCAGAGAGAACCTGGCCCACCCAATCCCTCCGTAATTTGTCATGTTCCTTCTTGCTCAAATGCGTCTCCTGTAATAGGGCTACCTGCGCTCCCCCCCTCTTAAGAGCCTGTAAAATTTTTGTGCACTTCACCAGGGTACCTATCCCTCCCACGTTCCAGGTTACAAACCGTAAATCAGAGGGCATAGTGTACACCCGGGAGGACACCAAAGCAGACAGACAGATATGAGAGCGCAGGGCAGCCCAGCCTCCACCCGACGCCATAGAGCACTTCGCAGAGGCCACACAGATCAACTCCCTCGAATCTTCCATATTCCCTCCCAGATGCTAACATCCCTACTATCATCCCAGAAACTCTACCCTGAAGAGTATCTACCCTCCCCCATCCCCCCAAAACCCCCTCCAACCCCCCCCCCCATCGTACTGCTGGCCGGCCCCCCTTCACCTCTCCCCCTCCCACCACCACCCCTTCCCATAAAAACAAACCAGATAAAGTCCTCAGCTAACTACACTGAGGCCTAGACCCAAGTGACGCTGCAGGGCTGCCGCAGCCTTCCCCCCTCCCCCCGGTTCCCCAATCACCCGATTCATGCCCAGACACACATTACAGCAACATCTTAACTGCCCACTCTAGGCTTAACATGGTTCAACAGTAGCAGAAAACAGGAAAAGAAACCCCCCGGGGAGTCAGCGCTCCATCCCACGATAGCCAGCGCGTCCCCCTAGGGCATGACAAAGGAATGTAGCACACTCACAGCCCGGGCCTTAGCCCCCAACTTATGCCCAGGCAGTCCACTTGTGCAGGCCACACACAGCATCTCCGCGTGCACGAAGTATATCATAGTCCCCAGTGGAACAGTCAACCCTCGGCTCCTGTGTCCCCCAAGTGCTGCAAGAAGGTCTGCGCCGCCGCCGCCTGGTCAAAGACACGGGTTTGCCCCTGCACAGTAACCCGCAGGAGCGCTGGAAACGCCAAGGTAAAGCGAACATTACGTTTAAATAACTCCGCACAGATCGGGGAAAACACTCTGCGCTGGGCAGCCACCGCCGCCGAATAATCTTGAAAGAGCAGAATCTTGCGGTTGTCCAGTTGCAGCTCCGACTTCCTACGGTACGCCTGGAGGATTTGCGTTTTATGTTGGAAGTTCAAAACCCTAAAAATCACCACCCGGGGCCGGCCTCCAGACTCCCGCCGGGCCCCCAGTCTATGCGCTCGCTCAATCTTGAAGCACCCGCGCAGCTCCTCCAATCCCAGCGCCTCCGGCAGCCAGCCTTCCAAGAACTGCAGCAGCTCCCGCTCGGGCTTCTCCTCGCCGAGCCCCACCAACCTCAAGTTATTTCGGCGTGATCTGTTTTCCAGATCGTCGACTTTCTGCTGGAGCTCCACCAATTGCCGCTTCAGCTCTGCATCCTCTTTCTCTCGCTTCCCCTCGCCTTCCTCAACCAGGGCCACGCGCTGCTCCAATTCCTCCACGCGGTGTCCAAAGTCCGTGAGCGCCTCTTCCATGCCGTCCATCTTTTTCAACAGTAAGTCGAATTTCGGGTCTAATAACTTAACGACCTCTTTCGCCAGTTCAACTGAGGCCGAGTCTGTGCTCTCCGCGCCCGGCGAAGCTGGCTGCGACGAGGCTGAGGTCGAAGGCCCCGACCTAGTCACCTTCTCCCGGTCTTTCCTCACGGGCAGCGGCATCAGCAACTTGTGTAAGTGCTGTTCCCAGGAGCGCTCAAGGTGGGGAAGTCCCGGAGAGTTAGAGGGGCGGAATCCCTGGATTAAGTATAGATAAAATGCAGGATAATTGCTGAGGCAGCCCCGGAGCGAGCAGGACACGTCCACCCTCACTCACGCATCACGTGGTCCTCTTAATGCTTGTTTTTATACTTTATTTATTCATTTTATTGTAGTTTTGCACATTTGTTGTTCATTTTAAGGTATGCTTTCTATTCCACATGTTTGTGATCATGAACATACTGAACATTGTATTGTAACAATTCAAGGCTACAAGTCTGTTTTTTAACTTCTGTCATTATTATCCCACATGATTACATTAATCATTATATTGTATAATTAGAGGCTACAAGTCCATTTTTTAAACTTTTATTACCACTTTTATTCTTAATGCTGGTTTTCATTTTCTTTTATTTTTTAGCTGCTAATGATAACCCCTGAACCTGTTTTATGGCAATATGTTTTAAATGTGGTTTACTTAAATACAGAATCACTGTAGGTATGTAAGTACAATTTCGGGTAAATTGATGATTTTAAGTAATTTTAGTCCCTATGGACCTCATTAGGTTCGCAGCATAGATTCACTGGTGAATAGTGATCCTTACTGTTTTTTCTTGTTTAGTCTTGATGTCCAGCATTTGCATATCCTGCCTATTAAAAGGAATGGTTGTAATATTATCTTATGTAAAAATGGTAATAGTGTCGGTGTCTGGTTCTGTTACATAGTAACATAGTAAATGACGACAGATAAAGACCAGTATGGTCCATCTAGTCTGCCCAGTTATTTTGCTTTTATCCTGTTGTAAAGGGATCCACTGTGTCTGTCCCATGCCATTTTGAATTCCGTCACTGTGTTTGCCCCCACCACTTCCATCAGGAGGGCATTCCAAGCATCCACCACCCTTTCAGTGAAGAAGTTGTTGCTTGTATCCATGTTGATAAGGCTTTCCAGTATATTGGCAGAAATGTTATGCTTAATTTTGAAAATGTTCAGCACAGTTTTGTACTTAATGCGGGAGATAATGGGGAGCCAGTTGAGCTGGTTCAGGAGGGGGGGGTGACATGGTCATGTTTGGCGAACATGTTATAATTCGAGCTGCAGTATTCTGTGCCATTTGTAGGGGACGGAGTGCTAATTTAGGTAATCCAAGGTATATGGGATTACAGTAGACCAAGATTGGAGTGATTGTCACCTGGAAAACAGTACATAAGTGTTCTTCGCTGAGTAAACGGTTTGAGCCATCTGATGATACGCATCTTCTGATAGGAGTGGAGGAGTGGCCTAGTGGTTGGGGCAAAGTACTTCAGGCCGGAAGGTCAGGGGTTCAAATCCCACTGGAGGACAGCAACCTTGGGCCGGAAGGACTGGGGTTTCTAGTCCCACAGGTGCTCCTTGTGGTCTTGGGCAAGCCACTTAACCCTCCATAGCCCATGTTCCCTGTAAAATAGTTATCTCCAAGTTATAATGCCCTGTTCAATGTAATTTCAGTTTGTTCAATGTAAACCGCACTGATGCAGAATAGCGCGGTATATAAGAGAATGTAAATAAATAAATAAATAAATAAAATAGGTGTTTTTGGATGTTTTGTTAATATAAGTTTGAAAGTTCAGATTGCAGACAAGGGTAACTCCAAGGTATTTTACTTCAGGTTTAATGGGTATGGTGATGTTTTTCAGCTTGATTGCTTAATTATAGATTAAGCTTTGATCTTTTATTTATAGTTACGCCTTGTTTGGTTCTTTTATCTCTGCGCCAGCAATGGTTTGGTTCTTATATCATTATTTGTTTGTAAATGTGACTTATTATTTTACCTTTTTATATGCTCATTCCATGTGTATTGTATTTACAGATACTTGATTTTATTTCATTTTTCTTTTTTATCTATCACTTTTTATTTTAAGGTTCTAATTTATATTACTATTATGTATTTAGAAGATGTATATGGTTTTTGGTCCCTTTTTTGTAGGTTTATGGGTTTGTTTGTTTTTTAAATGCTGCCTTGATTGTGTTTGTATGTATGTTTGATTGTGGTCTCCTTTTTAATATGTTTTTGATATTGTTTTAATTTTATTTATTATGACTGTATTTTGATTTCATTTTGTTCTGATTTACTTTTTAAATTTTGAGTCTATAATCCCCCTGAGGAAGGCACTGCTGAAACGCATCGGGATAGCTACTCAAAAATAGTTTATCTACTGCCAGAGACTCTTCACTTGTTTTTGTACCCTGTGTTTTAGTGCGAGAGTGACTGCTCATTTTTGGACTCTTGCTTACCAAGCCAGTGCTCTAGCCGTTAGGATGGTACTCCACTAAGGAGTGTCTCATGTGACACTTTATCAAATGCTTTCTGAAAATCCAGAGACATTGGCTTACTGTTATCCTCATAGTAACATAGTATATGATGACAAATAAAGACCAGTATGGTCCTTTTAGTCTGCCCAGGAAGGCAGAAAGAGTAGGTGCACCTGCCGCTCCGTGCAAGTCACCCCTCCCCATGCCTTTGTTTAAGGTTGTACCCACCGCTCTGTGTAGATCACCCCTATTTGTTCAGATATAAGAGATAGTTATGTTTATTTTGATTTTATCCTGTTGCTATAAAGGGATCTGTCCCTGCTATTTTGAATTCTGTCACTGTATTTGCCCCCAACACTTCCATCGGGAGGATATTCCAAGCATCCACCACCCTTTCAGTGAAAAAGTATTTCCTGACATTGCCTTTCAGTTTATCCCCTTTCAGCTTCATGTTATGCCCTCTAGTTTTATAGCTTCCCCATCTTTGGAAGAGGCTTGTTTGTTCATTAATACTCTTTAAGTATTTAAAGGTCTGATTCCTATCTCCCCGTCTCTTCTCTCCTCCAGAGTGTTACATATTTAGGTCTTCAAGTCTCTTCTCATAAGTCTTCTGACGCAGACTCCAAATCATTTTGGTTGCCTTTCTCTGAACTGCTTCCAGCCTTTTTATATCATTTGTGAGATAGGGTCTCCAAAACTGAACACAATATTCCAAGTGAGGCCTCACCAGTGACTTGTACAGTGGCAGTAATACCTCTTCCTTTCTACTAGTAATTCCTCTCTGTATGCTACCCAGCATCCTTCTGACTTTTGCCACCGCCTTGTCAGACTGTTTCGCCACCTTGAGATCCTCAGAAACAATCACTCTGAGGTCCTTCTCCTGGTCCATGCCTCTCACCCCCTATTGCATACAATTCCATTGGATTTCTGCTTCCCAAGTGCATGACACTGCACTTCTTCACATTAAATCTTAACTGCCAAGCATTAGACCATTCTTCCAGCTTTTGTAGATCTTTCCTCATGTTATCCACTCCCTCAGGGGTGTCCTCGCTGTTGCAAATTTTGTATCATCTGCAAAAAGACAGACTCTTCCATTCAGTCCTTCAGCAATATCACTCACAAATATATTGAACAGTACTGGTCCCAGGACCGAACCTTAGAGCACACCGCTAATCACCTTCCTTTCATCCGAGTGAGTTCCATTTATTGTCACCTTCTGTCGTCTGTCAGTCTACCAATTTCTGGTCCAGTTCACCACCTTGAGACCCATCCCCAAGCTGTTGAGTTTGATAGACATCCTATAAGGAACAGTATCAAAGGCTTTGCCGAAATCTAGGTAGATCACATCCATCGCATGCCCTTGATCTAGTTTTCTGGTCACCGAGTCAAAGAACTCAATCAGATTTGTTTGTCAAGATCGTCCTTTGGTAAAGCCATATTGCCTCGGTTCCTGCAACCTGTTGGTTTCGAGGAAGCCCACTGTTCGCTCTTTCAGGAGTGCTTCCATTACTTTTCCCGCCACCGAGGTAAGGCTTACTGAACTGTTTGTCACTTCTTTCCAACTACCACTTTTGTTAAGAGGTACTACATCAGCCCTTCTCCAGTCCTGTGGAACTTCTCCTGTCTCCAGGGATCTATTAAAAATATCCTTTAACGGCCCTGCAAGAACCTCACTGAGCTCTTTTGGTATCCTGGGATGTATCCCATTTGGACCCATAGCCTTGTCCACTTTCAGTTTTGCAAGTTGTTCTAACACATCTTTTGTGAATTGTGTGGTATCTACTCCATTCCCATTTGTATATTTGTCAATCACAGGTGGTCCTTCTCCAGAATTTTCTCTAGTAAAAACAGAGCAGAAGTATTTGTTTAGCATTTTCACTTTTTCAATGTCACTTTCCACGAATCCGTTCCCAGCTCTTTTGAGTCCTGCAATGCCACCTCTGATTTTCCTCCTCTATCAAATATACCTGAAAAACGTTTTGTCGCCACACTTCACATCTTTAGCCATCTTTTCTTCTGCCTTTGATTTTGCTATCCTTTTCTCTTTTTGTCACTTTTAGTTTGATCTTGTATTTTTTTCTGTGTGCCTCTGTTTGCGAGCTTCTGAATTTTGTGAAAGCTGTGTTTCTTGCATTTATTTGTGCAGCCACTTCTTTGGAGAACCAAATGTTACTGGTCTGTTTCCTAAATCACTCCTAGTGGTCTTTTCAAAAACCAGTATTACATTGATTATCTTCCCGTCCTCGGGTATAGTGCAAATTTTAATTATGGGGCTACAAGTTACAAGTAGCAGGTCTGCAGTTTCATATTTAAGTCATAGAACTCTGGAGTGAGGTTATATGCGCCTTAAAACCAATTAATTTGTTCCAGTTTTAGTGATTTTGTTTTCTCGGTTTCTCTGACTCATCATTCTCAGAATGCTGAGCCCAACCTAGTGTTTTGGGGAAATTGCTTTCAAACTTGTGATTTGTTTCACAGAGCCTGCCTCTTCCCTCCCTCCTGTTCCCCCTGGACGTTAAATACGTTCTTTAGAGACAGTAGTGATGGATTTATTAACTAGCTACAGTAGTTTTAAAAACACAGTTTCAATTGTTTCCTGGTGTGCCTGGTTTATGGAAGACAGTGTTTTTTCAGTGATTGATCATACCCAAAGAATACACAGTAGTAATGGGCAAGTAAGTTTGGCTGTTTACTTGAAGAATAAGACTGCAGAAAAGTTGATTTATAGTTTAGATGATATTAGAGACATTTCTGGTTTCATTTTTTTTTCTGTAAGGTTTATTTTTTTAAATGTCCGAAACCACCTAATCACTGAGGTTTTTCACTTCTTCTTTTTTTGTTTTCTCTCTCCCCCAATGTCAGGTATCTCCTGCTCAGCCAACACCAAGCACTGGTGGGAGACGGAGACGTGCAGCAGAGGAGGACCCAGATGAGCGTCGACAACGGTTCCTAGAGAGAAACAGAGCTGCTGCCTCACGCTGCCGTCAAAAGCGCAAGGTCTGGGTGTGTTCACTGGAGAAAAAGGCTGAGGAACTCACCACACAGAATGTACAACTGAGTGTGAGTAGTTAGCCCTCTCGACAAAGAGAGTTGGTAGACTTGAAGTAGTAGTAATTACACAATGTAGAGCTCGGAAAGTGCTGTCTGTAGGGTAAGCAGAAACACCAAACTCTGTTCGCCAATTGCACCTGCAGTAAAGTACTTAAAATGAAAACAGCAGTCAACCAGGATTAGCACCCCTTGACAGGCAGCATTTTAGTGCTCTGGTTACACTAGGTTTGTACTGGTAAGTGAAGAAGAGAGCATATAATACTAGCAAGACTTAAGTGGGTTTCAGTGCACCTGCAAAATAAAGATATGCCAATATGGTTCCTTTCTGTAGTGTCTTATGCATCTGTTCAATCCATATATGGAAAAACTAGTAATGTGTCAGATTATTTACTTAATCTAAGGCATACATTGCTTTTTGCATGGCTTGTAACAGTATTGTGCTGATGCTTGTTATTTTGAAGAAATAGGCAGTGGATACAGAACCATGATGGCTCACTCTGCAGCCTGTTACCCCTTCTCTATGAATGCAGTGTATGAAGAGTTCTCTTAGCACCAGCTGTTTCCAAAACTGCACAAAATATGGAATGGAGGAGGCCTCATGTCCTCTTAATTTTCTTATCCATTAATAATACATATTTATTTGTAAGGACCAAATTGTTGTTCATTCAGAAAAGCCCTCATATGCAGTTTCAGAAAACAGATGGATATCTTGTTCAAACATTTTTCAACAAGAAAATACAGCATAGTTCCCCCCACCTCTTGTTTGAAAAGTGACTGAACAATGAAAAATGCTGATGTAGACAGGGATGTGGTGTTCAGTTTGCAAAAAGTTACCTATAAACCTCCCCTCTTCAAGGGGATGTAGCAAAACTTTCTAACTTAGTTGGATATTCCTGAATACAGCATTCTGTCAGGTTTCATGTGATTGTTAAATTGTGATCTGGTGCCCTGTGTTCCCACATTTTTATCATGTGAAAGGTGGAGGAGTTGGAAATCACATGCAGTCATTCCTGAAATCATAGCAGCATCTTTTTCTCAGTGTTTAATTATTTAATGTTTTTGTAGACTTTTAAGAATATTATTTTAGCTAAAATTTCAATATATCCTATCTTCCTCTGCACCTGATTTTCTTGGTTTTGTCTACATTTTTTTCTTTGCTTTCACTTTTCAGCCTCGCCCCATCCCAGACCACCATTCTCTATCCTGGAATTTCCACACCTTTGTTTTTTCATTCTGATCTTCCTCCTCATTATTTCCCTTTCTCCTTAAGCTACTTCAGCTCTGGATGCATAGGGAGAGTTTAGTTTATTAAAAGCTTGATATACCATCAAATAATGGCCAGCAGAGCAGTTTGCAGTAAAAACGAGAAGTGGGAAAGGAACTCAAAATAAGAAAGGAAAGTCACATTTGCACGGGGGAAAGAGGAAAGTAGAGGAGGAGAAAAAGGGGAGGGGATGGAGAGGAGAGTCAGTCCAGCCTGTTATCCAAGAGAGGGAAAGCTTGAAGGAGCAGGTGAGTTTTTAGGGCGGCTTTAAATTTAAGGTAAGAAGGCTCCAGGCGAAGGTTAAGAGGGGTAGGTTGTTCCAAAGTTTTGGGGCAAGAAAATAAAAGGCTGAATGCCGGGTCGATTCCAACCAAGCTTGATTTGCTGGAGGCAAATGTAGTTGGTTGGCGTGTAGTGGATGGAGAACCTGATAGGGAGTATATAGTGACATAAGAGAAGAGAGAGAGGGAAATCAGTGTGAACAGCCCTGAGTTAAAATAAGAACTTTACTATAGTGAATCCTGAAAGAAACAGGAAGCCAAAGGAGATGAACAGTAGAGGGTAGATGTGATCAAACCTGGAAGCATGAGAGAGAATATGGACAGCAGAGTTCTGTACATACTGAAGTCTCAATTTCATAGCTGGGAAAACCTATGAAAGTAATGTTGCAGTAATCTATTTTAGAAATGACCAAACTGAGGAGAAGTGTTGCAAGAGCAAAAGGGGACAGAAAAGAGTGAATAGATCAAATTTGTCAGAAAGAAAAGTAAGAACGCTTAATGACACTACTAATATGATAATGAAATGACAGAGTAGAATCGAGTGTAATGCCCAAATATTTGCAAGAGGAAGATAGATTAATGGAAGATCATCAAGCTTAGGAGCTAGATAGAGTGGGAGTGTACAAGCTCCATAGGAGTGGAGGGAGTAGCCTAGTGGTTAGAGCTTGGTAACCAAGAGACTAGGGTTTGATTCTCACTAGCACTCCTTATGGCCTTGGGCAAGTCACTTAACCTTCCATTTCCTCGGAAGAAAGGCCTGGCAAATCTACTTCTGATCATACTGCTGAGAAAACCCAGGGGCTGCTGGATTGCCAGGAGTCAGCACTGACTCAAAGGCACTAAAACCATTCCCCTCCCCCCTCAAGCTTCTAGTGAGACCTCATTTGGCGATAAACAGGATGGAATCGGTCCAGAGGAGGCTACTAAAATGGTCAGTGGTCTTTGTCATAAGGCATATGGGGATAGACTTAGATCTCAATATGTATACTTTTGAGGAAAAGCAGGATTGGAGTTATATGATAGACATTTAGATACCTCCAGTTGAAAGGAAATTCTGGAAGGGAGGGGTCATAAGATAAAGGTGAACAGGGATAGACTGAGGAGCCATGTAAGTGGAACAGAATGCAAGTGGAAGTGGTGGAGACTAGAACTGTCTGAATTCAAAAAAGCATAGGACAAATATAGAGGATCTCTGATAGGGAGGAAAGGATCATAGAACTTAATAGTTCTTATGGAAAGGCAGACTGAATATGCCATATGGTCTTTTTCTGTGTTTTTTTCTATTTGTTTAGCATCGTCCTCTGCTATAACCATCTCAGTTGGCTTCCAGCACTTTCCCTATTTACTTTGGTCTCTGTCCAATTTTCTCTCCCTGTCCCTACTGTGACATTTTTATCCCTTTTCCCCTCCCTACTTCCCCAAAGTTTTTGTCTGTCAGTCTGATTCACTCAAGGATGAAATCAATCAATACCAGCACCATCACCTATCTGCTGGATCAGCACTGCCATTAGGTGAACTAGGCGGCCCTCCAGGGGTGCCCATTGCCACCGCTGATGCCCCTCTCAGAAGCTTCAGTGGTGGCAATGGCCACAAATTGCCCCATGGAGCTTATCTTGAAACTTCAGTGCCACTGGGTTGTTTGTAGCCATTGCCGCCGCTGCATATCCTGGAGAGGGGCGGCAGAAGCAGCAGGGGGCATCAGAGGGTGAAGTGGCACAAGGGATGAGGTTCACCTAAGGTGTTTCATCTTCTTGTACCAGCCCTGCTTGCCTGCTGCCAGAGTTTACAAAAAATTTTTAAAAAATGAAATTTTATCTAGGCCCTTAGTGGAATTGGGGTCCTTATTTAACACATATGAAGCCTGCAGCTGTAGTAAAAAGTAGGGGCAGGAGGATGACTCATCAGTGCACAAGTCACTGGACTTCACTTAGTAGTCCTAGGTATGAGCAGCTTTAAGCCTTATGTTCATGAAAGGGCTTGCAAAACAAACTAATATAGGTAACCTAGAAATTATAACACCCTTTTGCAACAATAAAACAGATTGAGAATAAGGTTAATATTGTAGCACTAAAACAGCAATGCATATAAAATAGGATTAAAAAAAAATACTGGATAGTTGCTCATGAAGGCTTATAGTGTCAGAGTTCAGTAGAGGCTGGGTCAGAAAACCCCAACAGTGGCTCCTTATCCTTTGCAAAAGTTAAGGAGATGCCAGATTAATAAAACCGGAGAGGTAATTTGGATGCTGAAAAAGCATTTGACAAGTTAGAGTGAGGAATCCTATCATATGGTATCAGATAAGTACTGCTAAAACAAATGTATTGCATTCTTAATCCATTCCTAAGAAACAAAAGAAAACTTGCCTTAAATGTTACACCAAATAGTCGGACTCCTACATATGTAGTAGCCAAAGGGTAGCTTGTGTTCAATTTATTTTCCATTACTCTCATAAAGTAAGGAACATGTTTACTACTGCTGTTAAATGCCATTTAGTTGATGTTGACTCATGACGACCTTATGGATAGTTGTCCTAAATTGGGTTTGGTCTTCATTCAGGTGGTTAATTATTGCTAGAGTGGCATCCATAGCTACTGCTGTTTGTATTAGAACATAAGAACATACTGGGTCAGACCAAGGTCCTTCAAGCCCATTATCCTGTTCCAAAAGTGGCCATTCCAGGTCACAGGTACCTGGCAGGTACCCAAAGTCCACAACTTCCCACAATGCTCATCCTGGGGTAAGTAGTATGGAGCTTTCCTCTAAGAACTTGTCCAAACCTTTTTTTTTTAACCCAGCTACACTAGCAGCTTTTACTATATCCAGAGTTTGATTACACATTGAGTGAAAAAATATTTTCTCTTGTTAGTCTTAAATGGGTTACATTGTAGTTTCATTGTGTGTCTTCTAGTCCTTCTACTTTTTGATGGCATAAACAACAGATTTACGTTAACCCGTTCCACTACATTCATTAATTTGTAGAGTTCTATCATATCTCCCCTCAGCTTTCTCTTTTCCAAGTTGAAGAGCCCTAACTTTTTAAGCCTTTCCTCATAGGGATATCCTTCCATCCCCTTTACTATTTTGATGGCTCTTCTCTACTTTTTTTCTAATTCTGCAATATCCTTTTTAAGATACGGTAACAAGAATTGCACACAATATTCAAGGTGCGGTTGAACCATGGAACGATAGAGGCATTATAATCCTTGGTTTTCTTCTCCATTCCTTTCCTTATGATTCCTAGCATTCTATTAGCTTTCTCGGCCTCCGCTGCACACTGGGTAGAGGGTTTCAACGTATTATTCACAATGACGCCTAAATCTTTTTTCTGGGTGGTGGTTTCTAAGGTGATACCTTGCATCGTGTAACCAAAGTTTGAGTTGTTCTTTCCTAGGTACATAACTTCACACTTGTCCACATTAAATTTCATCTGCCATTTGGGCGCCTAGTCTTCCAATTTTTCAAGGGCTGTTTGGTAAGTTTTTGCCTCTTTGTGGATGATACCAAAATCTGCAACAGAGTAGACACTGAGGAAGATGTAGATAACATGAGGGATTTAGCTAAGCTTGGAGAATGATCTAGAATTTGGCAGCTGAGATTTAATGTTAAAAAATGCAGGGTCATGCATTTTGGGCTGCAGCAATCTAAGGGAGCGATATGGTATAGGGCAGCGATGGCGAACCTATGGCACGCGTGCCAGCTGTGGCACGCGAAGGCCTTGCAGCTGGCACGCGGGCCATAGGTCCGCAAAAAAAAGAAAAAAGCTGTCTCTGACTGCTGCCGCGGACGCGGCAAGGGCAGAATGCAGCGTCCCGCGGGGCCCCCTCCGCCCGCTAAGCCCCTCTGCAAGAGCTTTCAGATTCGCGAGGGAGAGCGTCTCCCTCGCGTCTCTGTTAAGCCCGCAGGGGCTAATGGGAAATTTCCCATCAGCCCCTTTAGACGCGAGGGACTGATGGGAAATTTCCCATTAGCCCCTGCGGGCTTAACAGAGACGCGAGGGAGACGCTCTCCCTCGCGAATCTGAAAGCCCTTGCAGAGGGGCTTAGCGGGCGGAGGGGGCCCCGCGGGACATTGTAATCTGCCGCGGCAGCAGCCAGAGCCTGCCTTTTTTTTTTTAAAAATTTGCCGGGGAGGGGGGGGTTAGGACTGCTAATGGGCAGGAGGAGGGGGGGGTTAGGACTGCTAATGGGCAGGAGGGGGGGTTAGGACTGCTAATGGGCAGGAGGGGGGGGTGTTAGGACTGCTAATGGGCAGGAGGGGGGGGTGTTAGGACTGCTAATGGGCAGGGGGGGTTAGGACTGCTAATGGGCAGGAGGGGGGGGTTAGGACTGCTAATGGGCAGGAGGGGGGGTTAGGACTGCTAATGGGCAGGAGGGGGGGGTTAGGACTGCTAATGGTCAGGGGGGGGAGTTAAGGACTGCTAATGGGCAGGAGGGGGGGGGGGTAGGACTGCTAATGGGCAGGAGGGGGGGGGTTAGGACTGCTAATGGGCAGGAGGGGGGGGGGTTAGGACTGCTAATGGGCAGGAGGGGGGGGGTTAGGACTGCTAATGGGCATGAGGAGGGGGGTGTTAGAAATGCTAATTGGCAGGAGCGGGGGTCTTAGGACTGCTAATGGGCGGGGCGGGGGGGGTTTAGGACTGCTAATGGGCTGGGGGGGTTAGGACTGCTAATGGGCGGGCGGGGGGGTGTTAGGACTGCTAATGGGCGGGGGGGGTTAGGACTGCTAATGGGCGGGCGGGCGGGGGGGGTAGGACTGCTAATGGGCTGTGGGCTGATGGGGGCTGTCTGGAAATGGGGTGATGGGGGTTTAGGGCTGGAAGTGAGTTGATGGGGGGGTTAGGACTGCTAATGGGCGGGCGGGCGGGGGGGTAGGACTGCTAATGGGCTGGGGGGGTAGGACTGCTAATGGGCTGTGGGCTGATGGGGGCTGTCTGGAAATGGGGTGATGGGGGTTTAGGGCTGGAAGTGAGTTGATGGGGGGGGGGGCTAGGACTGGTATTGGGTTGGGGGGTTGCTAGGACTGGAAATGGGCTGATGCAGGGACTAGAAGGGAATGGATGCTGGGTGAGGCTGGAACTAGAAGGGAGCTGATGTTGGGGGAGGATTAGAATGGGATGGGGCTGGGAGAGTAAAATGGAGAGGGGAAAAATATTTTGTGTGGGAGGGATAAAAAATCTACAATTGGCCGGGTATTGGGAGAGTAAGTGGGGATTGAGGATGGAGGGGTAAAATTTGAGTGGATGAAATAGGAATGAGGAAAGAGCAAAAGGAGAAAGATTAGTATGTTAAAGCGGATGTAGAGAGAGAGAATGGAAAAAAAAACTAGAAGAGAGAAGAAAGGACAAATGGACAGCAGATGATGGAGAGTTAGCAGAAAACATGAAGAAACCAGAAGAAAGTGGCTGGAGCAATTGCAACTGAGCTGAGATATTCTGTTTATGTAATTCCTTTTTGACATTGCCACTTGTTCTCTTTCCCCAGTAGGTCATGTATTGTTATTGTCTGAAATGTATTGGTTTAATATTTGCAGTGTTGCCTTTTGATAGGTATGGTGTGGTGCTTTGTGAGTCCTGGTAGTGCTGTTAGGATACGGCGGGTTTGCTATTGGTTCTAAATGGGCAGTGTTTGTAGTAGTTCCTAATGTGCCTGGCGGTTGGCACTGGATTATAGTAATGTAGAAATCTTTTAGTCTGTCTTTATCCATACACTCATTAAGAGACATGTTTACTAAAAGTTAGTGTATGTTAGCATTATGCAAATATTTATGCAAATTGACGTGCTGGCACTTTGAGGAAATTCTTTGGTTTTGTGCGGCAGTTTGGGCACTCGGGCTCAAAAAGGTTAGCCATCACTGGTATAGGGGATGAAGTACTTCTGTCCATAAAAGAAGAACGGGACATAGGCGTTAATGTGTCTGACTCTCAAAGTAGCTAAACAGGTAGAAAAGGTGACTGCAAAAGCCTAGAAGGATGCTTGGGTGCATAGGGAGAGGAATGGCCAGCTGAAGAAAGGAGGTGATAGTGTCTCTGTATAAGTCTTTGATGCAACCTCATTTTGGAGTTTTGTGTGCAATTCTGGAGACCGCACCTTCAAAAGGATATAAACAGGTTGGAGTCTGTGCAGAGGGTGGCTACTAAATTGGTTAATGGCCTTAGTTATAAAGCATATGAGGACAGACTTAAGGACCTTAATATGTATATTTTAGAGGAAAGGTGGGACAGAGATGATATGATTGAGACGTTTAAATACCTCCGTGGCATAAATGTATAGTAAGCGAATCTCTCTTCATTGAAAGCAAGCTCTGCTACGAAGGGACATAAGATGAGGGTGAAAGGGGATACTCAGGAGTAATATGCAGAAATATTTCTTTATGGAAAGAGTGGTAGATGTGTGGAATAGTCTCCCAGTGGAGGTGCTAGAGATGAGGACAGTATCGAAATTCAAAAAAGCATGGGACAAACACAGAGGCTCTCTCAAGGCAAAAAGGGAACTCTTCTAGTCTGTGATATGGAAGGGCAGACTAGATAGGACATGTGGTCATGTTTGTTTGTACCTTTTTGGGAACCTGCCATGTACTTTTGACATGGTTGGGCATTGTTGGAAAAAGGATACTAGGCTTGATGTCCTTGATCTGACCCATTATGGTATTTCTTACGTTCTTATGTAGTAAATTGAAGACCAAAAGGAAATTACCATCTATATCTCACATTTTCAATTCTTAAACACTTTGTGGTATTATGGAAATCTCTTCATTCCCTCATTGTAATTTCCGAGAGGTCAACATACAGTTCAGTAGCTGTATTTTCCCAGTTTATTCACCAAGTTTGCAGGCCTCTTCTATGACCAGATCCTTAGTGGCAAACTTGTGGAAGCAGGACAGAATGTTCCACAGCCACCCTTCTCACCGTGGCCCAAGGGCTCAATAGGTTCATTCAGTCTTAAAACTTAACTCGGACCCCAATGGACTACCTTGCTATCGCTTTGCTAATTTGCTCAGCTAGTGCCACATAATTTAGTGTATCCTCCAGTTCCGGCAACCCTTTAATCCCTATGTTACATTGATGGAAGATGTTTTCTAAATCTTCAAGTTTTGTTAGTATGTCCACATTAACGTTTGCCAGGTCAGCTGCCTTGGCTTTCAGGTCACCTATTTAATCTTCATGCTTTTCTAGTCTCGCCTCTATATCATCAGTCCAGTGGCAAGGTCGTCACTCAGATCTGCTCTTGAATCGTGATCCCTGCCTGAGCTGCTGCCTTGAGTTTACTTTTTAAGGTCCAAAAACCACTGTCGCATCTTGGCCCAAAGTGGACGATTTCACCCAGCCTGTCTTTTGTATTCTGTGTGGATTTAACTTGGTTGGACTCAACATCCTCATTGCTGCCATTTTCCCAGGCCCTGCACATGAGGGCACGTCGTCTTTAAATACAAAGGTTTTCAAGTCAACTGGAGAGAGTCAGTTGAGTACAGCTGTTCTGATCTCCTGGGGAAGCTCATTGCCACTTATTTTTGGGGTCTTTTTGCAGCTTGCTGGGAGCATTCTGCTTAGGCATCCATTTTGCTCAATGACATTTCATTCTCCAACATGGCATAATGAAGATAATGTTGGAACTTACGTGTTTGGATGGATGCAGTTCCATGTGTATATACCTTTTCTTGTTTGTTGCTATTAGTGTGTAGTGTGTCTCCAGTAGAGCTTGTATAGTGGTGACCTGATCAGGTATGATCATCAGTAAGGAATTGGCAATATGGATCATAATCCAGTCGTCACACTCTGGGAAAATGCTATTTAACAATCTGGCAAATAAGTCACTGTGTGAAAAGTGGTAAACATTTTAAGCTGCCTGGTTCATGTCTTTTCTTTATTCCTCATTGGTCACTTTACTAATTAAAAATCATGTTTTATACATTTTTCATGGAGAGAAAAGACTAAAGGTTGAAATGGTGATTTTGTAGCTGTCATTTTTCACTGTTTATTTTATAGTCTTATTTTTGTTAAAGGTTTTGGGCAGGTTTTCCTGGAAAAATGATATAAAAATCATTAAATTGTTAGGTTATGATGCTCCTAGTGTTTGACATCAGTTGCAGACAAAACATTCTGTGCTTCAGAGTTCACTTTCTACCATAATTGAATGCATGAAAAGATATTTTAGCCAGCCAACTGAGCAGATAGGTGCTGGATTTCACAGAGCAATGTCACAGGCCAATGCAGTAACACTTGCAAGTTGTTAGCACAGAGTTAGCGTGACATTTGTGTATAATAATCTGTGCAAATGGGATGCAGGAATTGGGTTAGCACATTATCTGTACACAAATGTCTGAGCAGATGTTAGCGCGCTGCTTATTATAATCATATGTTGATCTGTTTTTGCATATTATGATATGATAATTGGATCATTTATTTCACCTGGATGCAAAGAAGTGTGACATAAGGAACAAAGGATCAGGATCCAAAGGCAGCCTTAGAAGTGAGCCTTTAGCTTAGATTTGAAAAGGGGCAGGATTGAAACCTGACACACAGACTCGGAAAGTTTATTCAAAGCATAAGGAGCAGTGAGGTGAAAAGACCGAAGTCTGGAGTTAGCAGAGGTAAAAAAGAGCAAAGAAAGGGCAAATCACTTAAACTTCCATTGCCTCAAGTACAAATTTAAGATCATAAATCCTCCAGGTACTGGGACCTACAGTATCTGATTGTAACTCACCTTAAATACTACTAATACAATGTTATATACAAGTGTGAGCTACTCGCAGCTGCTTTTGCTATTCACAAGGCTGTTCAAACAGGTTGAAGCAGAAAAATGAGAGGAGACGGACAACATGAGAAATCAGGCCAACGAGGCAGAAGAGGGAGAGGGATCAATAGTCAGTCCAGGCTCTGCCCATTATCATGAGGCCCTGCAGAAAGGCAAGACAGTGTGCATTTAAAACAAGGACAACATTGGAGGTACTATCAGGGAAACCTGTTGTATTCAACTACTGTTTGTGCACAAAGGGGATGTTGCCCCTGTATGAACAAATTAAATGATATACTGTAGCTCCTTTCACAGCTTGTGGACATTTTATGCAAGGGTCTGTTACTCATGACGTTACATTTCCTGGGTAATGTATCATTCCAAAATGCTATTGGAGATGGCTGTGGAATGGATCAATCTTTCTCCAGGTGCTGCAGGCCTTGAAAAAACATGTCTGGGTTTGTGTACACAGTATCCCGAGCAGCAAGCACAGTGGCAGGAGATGAAGGCAATTTTTTTAAATATTGCTGGTATACCAAATGGGCCCGATTCCACCCGCATATCCGGGCCCTCTATGCGTCCAGCCGGAACCAGATGCACAGAGGGAGTCGTGATTCCGATCCCACAGCCACATCTAGTCCTGCGGTATCTGAATCACGAACAGGCCTGTACGTGCAGGCCAGGACCCCGATTCCTTCCAAACTGCACGTACAGGTCTTCCCCAGCTAACTCAGGGCTCTTCAATGGAGCTGCAGTGCCATGGCGTCCAGTTGCCATGGCACCACGGCTCCATTGAAGAGTCGTGATCCCCGGCCGCCGGCCCCAGCAGTGATTTCCCCGCAGCCCAATCCCCGATCTGGCCTCCTAAGGCCAGGGTTGGGCTGCGGGAAATGTCCTCTGCTCCCCCTGCCCCATCTGCCCTCCAGACCCGCCGATCCCTGGCGACTAGGGCAACTTATTCCACCTCAGAGATGGAATAAGTTCCCCGTGCAAGTCGCCGGCCCCGGACATACAGGACCGACATTAGAATCAGCCCTGTACATTCGGGGCTAACGACTGCCCTCTATCCGCCCTAACACCATCCTGATCTGCCCCATCTTCCTTCCCCGTACAAGACGCAGGGAAGGTAGATGGGACCGGGAAAGGCATGAATAGCAGGGATGGACGTTCCAGCAGGACGTCCATCCCTGCTATTCGTGCCACAGAATGACCCCAAATGTGATTGCACCCATATAGTTCTTGCAGAGAAAAAGCATTCCTAAGAGGAAAAACTTATATGCTTTCCTTATCGTCCCTCAAGCCCAGTCCCGAACCTCTGGGTTGTGATCCTCCTCCGGCAGCTTGGAGACTGAGAAATGTCAATCTCCAGGAACAAGCAGGAATGAGTCTTCACATATGGGTACGTCGGTACCGACGGAGCCTGCACGGGAATGCTCCCCAGCATCCAATCAGAAAGCTTTTGGGAGTATCCCTCGCGCCTGCGCAGTGACTTCCCGCCTTTCCCACTGCCTCTCCTCATTTTTCGTTTTTCCGCGGAGCCAACAGGACGTCGTCCTGTCACCGCAGAAACTTTTTTCTTTTAAAATCCTTGTTTTCTTGTGGTCGCGGCTGTCTTTCCCGCCAATACCGGTACCGCCGGTGCTTTATTATTTTCTTTTTCAAACTTAGAGAAATATTTCTCCTCAGTTTTTTGTTTTAACTTTTTTGGGCCTACCAGGCCTTTCCAACATGGAGCCTTCTTCCCCTAAGAAGTGCCTTCACTGTGGAAACTTAGTTTTCTTTTTAGACTCCAATGCTTGGTGTCTAACCTGTTTGGGTCCTGACCCTTTTTCCCCTGATACCTCAGGCTATATTATTGGGAGAAGACCTTCCCTTTTTCGAGTTTCCCTCGATGCCGTTTTTCCTCCTGAGGTGAGGACACCGGTTTATTTTTCTCTCCAGGATCAGGTAACCCACAAACAGTCTGTTAAGACTAGCCAATCCTTGAAGGGTAAGTCTCATGCCCAGCATGATGACGGCTCCGGCCTTACCCTCAAGACCTCATTGGCAATAAAACCTCGGCGGGAGTCTTCGGGCTCCAAAGCATTTACGGGGTTTCAGGTTGTTCCTGGGGCTCACCCCTCACAGAACATACCTGAGCCGTGCCAGGGGGGGTGGTATCCGCTTCGAGCGGTACCCATAACCCGGCATCGGTGTCGAGTGTTGCACTCTTCACCAAGGATCATCATCTGGTGTCCTCGGTACCTTCGGGGCCGATCGATACGACCCAGATTGGCTTTCCTATATCCCAACCATGCTCGGGGTTGGTACCGGCTTCGAGCGGTACCGATACCCCGGCAGCGGCATCGGTGTCGAGTGTTCCACTCTTCACCTGGGATCGTCATCTGGTATCCTCGGTACCTTCGGGGCCAATCGATACGACCCAGATTGACTGTCCTGTATCTTCGCCATGCTTGGGGTTGGTATCGGCTTCGAGTGGTACCGATACCCCGACATCGGCGCCGGTGTCGAGTGTTCCTCTCTTCACCGGGCATCGTCTTCGGACGTCCTCGGTACCTTCGGTACCGATCGATGCGACTCCGATTAACCTTCCTGTATCGGCATCGCCAATACCACAAACAACGTCGGTACTTTCTAGACATACATCGATAGACTCGCTCGCTTCGATGCCGAGTCTGGAATCGATATCCAGTCTAGATGATTTGATACCGACGCGCTTCGGAACCGATCCATATCGTTTCCGGCTTCACAGTACCGAGGATATTCATCAAGGCTCTTTGCTTACCTCGGTACCGCTTCAGCAGCCCCCGATTACTGCTTCGATGACATTATTGTCCCCGATACCGGTGTCGGGGTCGATTCCTGCAGTTCCATCGGTGCCATCGATCCTTTCTATGCCTGGTTTGGAATCGATACCAGGCACTCACGATGCAGTACTAACTGCTTCAAATCAGAACTCTCAGGATCACTGTCCATCTAGCAGGATTCTTTTTCTGCACCAGTCCAGTATCTCTTCTGGTGCTTGAGCTGCTCCTTCAACCTCAGCTTGCCCAGGATTAGTTCCTTTTGGAAATCCTTCTTTTCAGAAGTTTCTCCTTGACATGGCAACCTTTCTTGCCATTCCTATTCCTGGTTTTTCTCTTGACCAAGATCCTGTAGAAAAGGAAAATATAATGCTTCCTTTACATCATTCTTTACAGGATCTTCTGAGAATATGGGAATCACCCTTAAGGGTTCCTTTGCCTTCTACAGCCATTGACGTTCTGTATCAGGTACCTCCCTCTCCAGGGTTTCAGAAAAACCAACTTCCACATCATTCCATGGTAGTGGAATCAGCATTGAGAAAGGTAAGAAGTAAGAAGAAGCATTCTTCTTATCTGCCAGGTCGTGCATCTAAAGCACTTGATGCCTTTGGGCGTCAAACCTTCCAAACTTCTATCCTGGCTTCAAGAATTATTTCATATATTTTCTATATGAGTCTGACACTTCAGGAGGTCACAGAGAAATTCTCTTTTGTCTCCTTTTCTGTCAGAACCTAAGGCCTCTGACTATTCCTTGCTTCTTAATCATAGCAGGAATATCTCTTGGTTCCTTACTCGTGCTTCTCTAGACTCTTTTGAGTCTGTTAGCAGATCCTCTGCTATTGCCATTGGAGCACGTCGTTTCAGACTTGAGCAGATGGGCACAACATACACTGGGTAATTCTCCTTGTACTGGAGAAAATCTCTTCAATAGAGAGGCTTTACGTCAGGTTGCTCATTGCTCCACTGACTTTCCTAGTTCTGGAAACCGTCCTAAGCCTTCTTTTTCCCCAGGATGTAGGAAATGTCCTACCAAACCTTCTTTCCCTAAGAAAAGAAAGTTTCACCCTTCTTCTGCCCATCCTCTTGATGTACCCAAGCAAGGGACATCTCATCCTAGTCTGAAGTCTCCAGACTCTAACCAGGCTAATCATAGCCAGCAACCATAGGTTCCTGTATGTTACAATTCTACAGTTAACTTCTTACCAGAAGTTATTCTTTCAAACTCTACACTGGTTTTTCTTTTCAGTATGCTAAACTGTTAGGATATTTTGTCCATGGGTTACAGAATTCTCCCTTTCTTTTTATCATAAAGGGAGATTACAATTATCCCATGATAGTTTCTGTCCCCACATGGACATTTTTTCCTTCAGCTGACTTACCATATGGTACGTCACCTTCCAAGCCCCCTCTTCCAGGGTTTCCCCTGCTCGAGTTGGTACCATACTGAAACACTTCTCTTTCTTTCCAGTGTAGACTTTTTGCTATCCTTCAATGCATGCTCTGAACAACTCATCAGACAGGGACGGGACTATCTCCGTTCCCTCTGTCTGTTTTTCTCCCTGTTTTTATACAGGGGGATCCCCTCTGCTCTTTTGCTCAGTTGCTGTACATGCAGAAGTTCCAGTGCTTACTTTAATGTTTCTTGCAAGCTACTTTCATCTATCTTGCATAATACTACTCACTGCAGGTTATCTTCTAGCCATATCCTTACCTAGGATGTGGCAGCACATCTGACTTCTGTCAGTTATCTCATAATTTTCCTGCACAATGCTCTCTGCAATCTTCAGAGAAGCTTTCTACTATGGGCCCTTGCTGTAGAGCATTGAACTTTGTCTCTGAGGGTTTTTCCATATAATAGAAAAAGCTTATATAGTCATTCCATGGCTTTGTAGGTTCTTTCTACCCTCTTGTCTCCTATTGTGATAAAGAAGACAAGCTTTTTCTGCGTGAATGTCCATGGAGTTCCCAATCTGGCAGGAATCTACCCCTTTTTTCCTTACAGCTTGGCATCTTTCTACTCCACTTGGACAACGCATACTCTTTTACTATACATGATACCTCTGAGTCCCTTAGCTGGGTCATCCAGGTATCTTAGTCTATGCGTTTCCTTGTCCTTTGGACATCTCAGAGTCCCCAGGTACTACTGACGTGCTCTTACCAGACTGCTATTATCCTCTGTTTTTCACGCAACCATACTGAAATACATTCCTGCACCACAGAAATAGATTCTCTATATATCTTCAGGTGATTTTTACCCCCTTAGATGAATCTTTTCCCATCACATTCCCCATGTGAATGCTTTGTGGGGCTCCGTTGCAGGCATATATCCTCAGACTTATAACCATACATATGTTTATAATCTGTGTGGGCATAAGCCATGCCCATCTATATCTATATATCTATATCTATATATCTATATATATATATATACTTCTATATATATATATATATATCACATATTAGACATATCTACACATATATATAGATATGTATGTATCTTCATGTGTAGATATATATATATATATATATATATATCCCTTGGGAGATGTCCATAGGACGCTAGGTATTACCTACTACCTCCCTAACTGTCTGTGCTAGAAAGCTTTTACCTTCTTAAGGGTCCAGACAGTCAACTTGCCTATTCTCATACGGCTCAGTAACTGGGAGCAGTTATACACACAATTACTGCTGTGACGTCAACAGCTTCTATTTTTGTTATAGATCTCCCTATCTATGAAGTATCAAACTCCTATGTCTTCCTATCTCTTACCAGCTAGGAAAGACAGTGTACATCTTCAGTATTTATGAGTACACTTCTGTTTTCCTTGGGAATAGGGGTTTTTTCCATACCCTCTCTTCTCTTCCGGACTGGGCTAATTCTCCAGATCGGTCAGTCTTCTTCTTTTAGTCCTCAATGATAATAACTCTGTACCTAAAAGAGTTCTCAGCTTTTTCCCATAAAGCTTTCCATTGAAGACCTGCCGTTCTTCTCCTGCCCCAGTTGACACCTGGGTCACCTGCCCATTCCAGATTTGGAACTTCATCCTCACTGCTGTGAAGTTACCTTGAAGATTCCGCTACTGCATCTACAGTACACTCCATCACAGTTCTACTTCCTACAATCCAGTAGGTAAGTCCTATGTTGTACTGGTTCATTAAATATTTTAATGATACTTGACATACATTCTAAAGACTCATCCTGTAGTCTTTAAATTTGCTGTTCCTTGCAGCTCTTCTCCATTCAACTCCTACCCCCCATCCCTCAGGGGATGCAGGGGATCCAGGTTTGGAAAATTCCGTCCTGTCCAGGGATACGCATTTTAGGGATTCTCCCCTGGCACCCACAGCTAGGGAGTCACCATATGTGAAGACTCATTCCTGCTTGTTCCTGGAGATAACACAGTTACCTGTAACAGGTGATCTCTGGGAACAGCAGGAATTAGTCTTCACAACCCACCCACCTCCCCTAGGAGTTGTATCTATCTATTTCCTTTCCTCTGTCTCTCCTTTCTGTCTCAGCTATGAAACTCAACTGAGGAGAGGCAGTGGGAAAGGCGGGAAGTCACCACGCAGGCGCGAGGGATGCTCCCAAAAGCTTTCTGATTGGATGCTGGGGAGCATTCCTGTGCAGGCTCCGTCGGTACCGACGTACCCATATGTGAAGACTAATTCCTGCTGTTCCCAGAGATCACCTGTTACGGGTAAGTAACTGTGCTTTCTTGTGATGACACTGGTATATAATAGTAATATCTCTTTAAAAGATTTGGCTGAAGTGCTCCTTCCACCCCCCTCCCCTTTTTCTTCCCCTCCTTTGGGAGAGGGTAGCTGTGCGGCCTAGGAAGCAGGCAGAAACAGTTTGTTTTTAAAACAGCCGGTCCCCAATCCAGAGAGCAGCTGGGCGGCACCGGTATCGTCGTCACTCCAACGCACGCAGAGGTTTTTGCCTGCTAGCATTTGGAGGTCGGAGGCGGGAGAGATCAGCTGGGCTTGCCAGTGGTTTCGGCCGTGTGGTGTTCTAGCCCAGCGTGGAAGCAGCCCGCGGCAGAGCAGAAGCTCTGGGGGAGAAGGAAGCAAAGGTAAGGGAGCGCTATTGTTGATCGCGAGAGGCAGATCAGAAAAGGACTCGGCAGCGCTGAACTCGTGGCGAGCGAGGTGGCAGGAAAGGAGCCGGCCGCCCATGTGTTCAAAGCGTGGGAAACTCCGTTCTACGGAGGAGACCTAACGGGACTTTTGCCCGGGTCGGAGAGCTTCGTTTTACTTTCTGAAGACCTTGATTGAGTCGGGGCGGTTTAACTGTGGTTTCTAAGTCAGTTTAAAAAAACATTTTTTTTCAAAGTCAGTCAGTTCAGTTACCGTGATTGTCAATAGAGAATAGGTGGATTCACTGAGACTGGGATTCAGTAAGGGACCTGTTTGACTGCATAAGGCAGGGATGCCTTCCAGGCAGTGCAGTACTAGAAAGGGTGCAGTTTCTGACACAGGCATGTGTAAGGACTGCACTCAAGAGGCAGCTTCAATGGAGAAAGCCTTATAAACTGCTAGTGAAGGGAGCAAGAGTGTACTGGGGATCTTGACAGAACAAGTTCCTTCCGATACGCCCTCTCAGGAGCCAGTGGCAGGGCCTTCTTCCTCTCCGGATGTTCCAGTCTCTCAACCATCCTTGTCAGGGGGCCTAGCAGCCATTTTTTCACCTGAGTTTGTCGCCCTTATACAGCAGGCATTAGGGGGAGCTCCGGGGAGACCGGTGGTTACTCCCGCAGCAGTGGACCTGGGAGGTAAGAGGCCCAGCACGCTTTTGGGTGCTGGTGCGACAGGGATTCTGGCAAAGAAGATCAGGGTTGATAAGGATCTGTTGGAGCCTTCCATAGCGTCAGAGGGTATTCACTCTGAAGGAGGAGAGCCGGATTTGGAGTTGGCCGATGAGTTGGAGGAAGGAGAAATAACAGAACAGGAGGATCAGGCGAGAGTGGTGCGCATATTTCATAGAGATGAATTACCAGCGCTCATCTCAGAGACCCTCAAGACACTGAATATGCCAGCGATGGAACCGGCGGAAGATTCGACCCTGGAAGACCCGCTATTACAGGCATTTAAAAAAACTAAGAGCTTTTCCAGTCCACAGGGTAGTAAGAGAGATGATTCAGGAAGAGTGGGACATGCCCGAGGCGGCCCTTAAAGGTTCTAGAGTTATGGCCCGTCTTTATCCACTGGTTGATCAAGATCAGGAGTTGTTTAAAGCTACGCGAGTCGATGCGTCTGTCTCAGCAGTTACCAAGAAGACTACCATTCCGGTAGAGGGGAGTGCGGCCCTCAAGGATGCTCAGGACTGGAAGCTTGAGGTCTTATTGAAACAGGTGTTTGAAGTGAATGCGCTGTCCTTACAAGCTTGTATTTGTGGAGCATGTGTGGCGAGAGCTTGTCTTCGTTGGTCGCAGAGAATTCAAGGGGACCCGGTAGAAGAGGCGACCGGGGAAGCGGCCAGGTTGGAGTTGGGGACAGCTTATTTGGTTGACATTCACTATGACCTGATAAGGGGTTTAGCTAAGAGCATGGCCTCGGTGATTGTTGCTCGGCGTTATCTGTGGCTGCGCAATTGGGCTGCAGATGGATCGTCCAAAGCCAGGCTGAGTAAACTCCTTTTTAGAGGAAAGCTGCTCTTTGGGGAAGATTTGGATAAGCTGGTAAAGGATCTGGGGGAGTCCAAAGGAGGTTGGCTTCCGGAGACGAGCAGAAGCAGGGGCGACCCACTCCTGTGCCTAAAGGGCAGCAGAGAGAGTTTCGTCGTTTTCGTTCCCCGAAGTTCGGCCAAGGTCAGAGAGGATGTTTTCCCTATCGGACACCAGGATTTCGGGGGTTTTGGGGAGCGGGTAGAAGTTTTGCAGCCTCTTCCTCCTCGAATCTTAAAAAGTCACAATGATGTCAGGGGGACCCAGGTGGGATTAGTACCCATAGGGGGTCGGCTACGAGATTTTTATCCTGCCTGGGTCCAAATTACGTCGGTTCAGTGGGTGCTGGAGGTCATTCGAGAGGGGTATGCCTTAGAGTTTCACCGACCGGTGACCGATTCTTTCGTGTGCTCGCCATGCAAAGCATGTCTCAAGTGCGCGGCAGTGTGGCAGACAGTGCTCAGGCTTCTGGCTCTCAAGGCCATAGTTCCGGTACCAACTGACCAATGTGGGTGCAGTCGATACTCCATCTACTTCGTGGTCCCAAAGAAGGAGGGAGCCTATCGGCCCATTTTGGATCTCAAAAGAGTAAATCAATGCCTCCGCGTGTCTCACTTTCATATGGAGACTCTAAGGTCGGTCATAGTGGCAGTAAGAGCGGGCGAGTTTCTCACATCCCTAGATCTCTCAGAGGCATACCTGCACATTCTGAACCGTCAGGAACATCAGAAATACCTCAGGTTTGCGGTTCCAATGGGGCATTTCCAGTTTCGGGCATTGCCGTTTGGGCTGGCAACGGCACCCCGAACATTCACCAAGGTAATGGTGGTAGTAGTGGCATCGTTGCGAAAGGAAGGGGTGCTGGTGCATCCTTATCTAGACGATTGGTTAATCAGGGCAAAGTCCAGGGCAGAGAGTGAGACGGCTACAGCCAAGGGGGTAGCGTGTCTGCAGAGTCTTGGTTGGGTGGTCAATCAGGAAAATAGCCGATTGGTACCATCGCAGTGCCTGGAATATCTGGGAGCGAGATTCGATACGAGCGTGGGGAGGATCTTTCTGCCTCATCACGTACAAGCATTGCAGAGTCTGGTCCGGGAATTTCTAAAAAGGCCAAAGCCGATGGCTTGGCATTATCTTCAGTTGCTTGCGACCATGGTGGCTACTCTTGAGCTGGTCCCATGGGCACGAGCACATATGAGGCCATTACAGAGAGCTTTGCTCTGGCGGTGGTCGCACCAAAAGGATCGGTTGTCGCAGAAGTTGCCCTGTCTACCGGAGACGTGTCAGGCACTGAAGTGGTGGCTGAGTGCAGAAAATCTAGAAAAAGGAATGCCCTTGGAAGCTCCCGCATGGATCCCCCTGACGACGGATGCCAGTCTTCTCGGCTGGGGAGCTCACTGTCAACATCGTTTCATCCAGGGTCAGTGGACCATGCTGGAACGAAGTTGGTCAATCAACAGATTGGAACCCCGAGCGGTAACATTAGCACTTCAAGAGTTTCAGCCCTTTCTCCGAGGAAAGGCCATTCGGGTGTTTTGCGACAATACGACGGCAGCGACTTACATCAACCGTCAGGGAGGTACTAGCAGTGCTGCGCTGGAAAACAAGGCCAAGGAGCTGCTCAACTGGACCGAGGTGCATCTAGTAGCTCTGTTGGCAGCGCATGTAGCAGGAGTAGACAATGTGGAGGCCGACTTTTTGAGTCAAGTAAAGGTGGATCCAGAAGAGTGGATCCTTCATCAGGACGTGTTCGAGATGCTGGTGCAAAGGTGGGGGCACGCCAGTAATGGATTTCATGGCCACGTTCCAATCGGCGAAGGTAGAATGGTTCTTCAGCAGAAGACAAGAAAGGATGTCTGAAGGGCTGGATGCTCTGATACAGCCTTGGCCCGAACACCAACTCCTCTACGTGTTTCCACCGTGGGTGTTGATAGGACGGGTGTTGCAGCGCATAGAATGTCACCGAGGACTGGTGATGATAGTGCGGACTGGCCAAGAAGGTCTTAGTACGCGGATTTCATGAGATTTAGAGGAGCCATGGCGTCTGCCCTGTCGAAGGGATCTGTTAGCTCAGGGACCGTTTGTTATGCCTCAGGTGGATCGATTCTCACTTACAGCTTGGCTCTTGAAAGGGCAAGGCTGAAAGCGAAGGGCTACTCCGTGGCAGTCATTGGAACCTTGTTGAAGGCGCGGCGGAGGTCTACCTCGGTAGCATATGTCTGAGTATGGTGCATTCTCCAGGACCAAGCAGGAAGTCAGTCCTCACATATGGGTGACATTTTGACATCGATGGAGCCCTTGTGGAGCATTTCCCCAGCTTTCTATGAAAGCCTTTGGGAATACTGCACACATGCGCGGTCCCCTTCCCGCCTAAAGGTGTCATCTTCCTCAGTCTTTCTTTTTCCGAGGAGTCCGTCGGACGTTCGTCCTAGTCACCCGGAGAAAAGTTAGATTTTTCTTGTGATTTTCTTCCGATTTCATCGCGGTTTTTGTCCGGTTCGACGCCGGTTCCCCCTCCCGCCGGGTTCGGTACACCGATATTGAGCCCGTTTTTCTTTTTTCGTTTTTTGCCCTTAGTGGCTGGCGTTCGCGCCCTTTTTCTCTTTTCCCTGGAAGGCCGGTCCTTTGACCTTGCGGGGGCTCTTTTTTCCCCAATGGCTTCCAGTGGTTTGAAGAAGTGTGATCGGTGCAAGAAACTGATGTCTCTCATCGACACACACGACTGCTGCCTTCGGTGCCTTGGTCCCAATCATGATCCTAAGATCTGTGGGCCCTGTGGAAAAATGTCCACTAAGGCACTGTGAAGTCGACAGCATCAAAAGGAAAGGCTTTTTTCTGATTCGGCCTCTGGCCGGGCCCGAACCTCGTCTGAGGCCTCGACGTCTCAGGAGTCTGATCCCGAGCATCGTCGGGGTTCCTCGGACAGGGGGTCCCCCGATCGGGAGTGAAAGAGGAAGAAGCGGCTCGCGAGGGCGTCGTCGGAAGAGGTCCCTGGCTCCTCGAGGGCTAGGTCCCGGACCCCCGACTGCCGTCCCGGGCCCTTGGAACAGGAGAAGCCGTCCAAAATGCCTCGTGTGGAGCCAGAGTCTGCTGGACACGTAAGTCCTGTTGTCCTCGAGGACTCTCCTCCCAGGGAACTGACGTCAGGCCCGGCGCCGCCGGGGCCCGAGTCAGTGGCTGCTGAGTCTCCTGAGCTTGGACTCAGGCTGACAGCCTTGGAGTGCAGACTGTCTGCCTTCATAGATCAGCAGCGGGTGCTGATGGCCAGCCTTGCTGGTGCATCTGCCCCGACCACCGGGACATCGACGTTGAAGTCGACCCCGGAGACCGAGCCGATACTTGAGACCATGAAGACTCGAGGTCGACCTCGGTCACGGTCACCCTCGACCTCCCGGTCGGGACCAAGGGTGTCAACGCCGGTGCCTTCGGCGTCAGGGCGGGTGCTGCCGGGCCCCGCGTGGTCGGAACCCAACTCCTCTTCGGATGAGTCCGCCTGGGAGACGGATGACGAGGAGGCCCACGATACCTTCAGGACTCGGTGCGTCCCGTTGGATTCACCGCAGTCCGAGCTCCGGCGTAGATCCCCCCCCCCCCCCCCCCGGAGGATACCCGGTTCTCGGAGTTCGTTCGGGATATGGCCACAGCGTTGGCGATCCCCGTGGACCCCGAGGAGGAGCCTCGAGCCGAAGAGCTCGAGGCCCTCCAGTATGACTCTCCTCCGAAGGAGGCCTTTACTGTGCCAGTTCCTCCGATGCTGGAACGGCTCCTCTTCCGGATGTGGGAGGCACCGGCCTCGGTGCCGGTTTTGAGCAAGCGGGTCGATTCCATTTATCAACTGCGGTGCTCCTGCCCCGCCTTGGGGCTAAAGACTGGAGCGGGGCCTAATGCTTCGTGAGGAAGGAGAGTAACCTGTATCCCTGGAATGCTGGGTATTGTAGTTTCCTGCTCCTTTCGCTCCGAAATAAAGAGTTGTAGTTGTGGGGTTTCTTAATAGCAAGTATATTTATTATAGTATAGGATATTTTTTCATCACATGGCAAATAAATGTGAACAAAATAGGTGCTTCAAATGCAAACAGAATGAACTCAGAATAAAGTCAACTTAAAGTAGAACTGCTGCTTTTCACTTCTAAGCAAGTTACTCAACTTTGCCCCAAGAGGTCACTCACTTTAACTGCAGCCTCTTTCAGCCACTGTTACCTTCACAGTGCTGGGGATTACAGGTGCATGTAATTAGAGCTCTCCTAGCAAGGCAGCACAATAGCTCCGTAGTATTCAATTCATATACGGTAAAACCAGTTTCCTTCAGCTTGGCATCTCCACACAACAGACCGTACAGTCCATGCTCTCACAATCAGGTAAGTCTGAACTATCTTGTGCTAATTCTTCAAGCTGTATGGAATTATTGGCTTCTTGTAACACTGGCTGTCTTTTAGCTTGTAGCTCTAAAAACTCTTTAAAACCCTGTAGGAGCAATTCAGCCTGTTGTTTGTGAGATAGGGAATTGCTATCAGCTATAAAACTTCCCTCTGGCTTAAGGCTGTTTCTCTTCTCCTCTCTTAGGTTAATTGTGTCAGAGTAACTCTTAGGCTCTTTTGCTAATGTTTCAAAAACAGGAGAGTTAGCTTTACCTTCAGTCTGGAAACTCTCTGGCAAATCACTTATTTGTTGCCAAGCCCCTCTTCCTTCAGATGGCTCCAATGTTCTCCAGCTGTGAGAATGTCCGTGGCTTTCTGGCCCAAACGGTAATTCCTAGAATGATTGTTTTCTCTCTCGTGCCTGCCTTGGAGGCTTCCTCTCCCAGGGCTGTGCCTTCCAGCGGTTGTCTATTCCAGGGCTAGGTCCACTTTCCTTGGGACTTCTACTCACTGCCTCTGAATAGATCTTTGCAGGTCTCCTTCTAGTGCCAGGCTTCCAAGTATCACCATACTGTCTTCTGGACTTCCAATCATTCTCATTCTTCTTCTCTATCCGTCTCTCCTTAATCCTCCTCTCCTTCTCATTCTCCTCCAACTCCCTCTCATTCTGACTAGCAAAGCCATACTCTGGTTTAAAACCACGTTCTCTTCTGGACACGCCCCTTCCAAGGACAGGGTGTGCCCAATCAGGACTACAGGACTCCTCCCCTGGGTTGGTCTCCATGCTCAGCTCCGTGGAATAGAGTCTCTCTTTCTTTCTAGCTTTATCAAATTGACATAAATCCTGCTGAATCTCAGGATTTTCATCCGTCTCCATAGCCTCAGGAGGGCGCTGTTCACCACACAACTCAGTAAAAGCCCTGCTTTTCAGAAGGCGCAGCTACCACACCATTCCATGGTGGTGGAATCGGCCATGCATCGTCTGAAGAGCTAGAAGATGCACTCTGCGGTGCCCCCCGGCCGGGAGGCCCAGAACCTGGATGCGTTTGGTAGAAAGTGCTTCCAGGGCTCGATGCTTGCTTGCCGTGTCCATTCTTATCAGCTGTACATGGGCATGTACTTGTAGGACCTGGCGAAGGAACTTGCCGGGTTCTCTGCTGGTCTCTCTGGGGAACGTTTGCAGAGGTCAAGTCCTTGTCTTCGGGGATCCAGGAATGCTCTAAGTTCATGTCCTGAGCAGCCTACGATGGTTTCGAGGGCTCGGCCCGTGTTGCGGCAGCCGGCATCACGGCTCGACGCCAGCATGGCTGCAGTCATCGGACCTCAAGCCATGGGTGCAGGACAAGTTGGTCGATGTCCCGTGCTGAGGTGAAAACCTTTTCGGCAAGCCCATGGCCGAGAAGGCTGCACAGCTTATGACAGAGCACCTCATGAGGACAAGGCTGTCTAGACAGACTTCTGCCCCTTCTCATAAAAAGAAGGGCTCGGGTAAGAAGTCCTTTTACCCGAGGAAGGTGACTGCCTACAAACAGTTCCCACCTTACCAGGCCTCCCCAGCTCCCCCACAGGGTCAGCAGGCCAAGGGGCAGGGACATGGGCCCCGTAGGCAGAAGGCCCCCAAGCCTCAGGCTCCTGCTCCCACTTAGCAGGGTGGGGGTTTTTGACTCTCAAGGCATAGCCTCTCCGTCTCTGCTGTCCCATCCCTGCACAGGAGGTCGACTAGCCCTGTTTGCTCACAGGTGGCCACCCATTACAGGAGACAATTGGGTCTTAAGCATTGTCCACAAGGGCTACCTGCTTCATTTTCATCAGTTGCCGCCTCCTTACTTCCCAGGAGAGCCTCCAAGGCCGCCTCTCCACACAGACCTACTCCTTCAGGAGCTTCAGGGTCTGTTGCGAGACCAGGCAGTGGAGCCTGTGCCTCCCCACCTACAAGGTCACGGTTTCTACTCCAGGTACTTCCTTGTACCAAAGAGGACCAGAGGCGATAGGCCTATTCTCGACCTCAGAAATCTCAACAGGTTCCTAGAGAAGGAAAAGTTCAAGATGCTTACTCTTGGAACACTTCTGCCCTACCTCCAGCAGGGAGATTGGCTATGCTTTTTGGATCTAAAGGATGCGTACACTCACATCCTCATTCATCCAGACCACAGAAAGTACCTCAGGTTCATTGTGGGAGGAAACCTTTATCAGTACAGGGTGCTGCCTTTCGGCCTCACCTCCGCTCCCAGGGTCTTTACCAAATGCCTGACAGTGGTGGCGGCCTACTTGAGGAACCAGGGTATCTTTGTCTTCCCCTATCTGGACGACTGGCTCATCAGGGGTCAGACATGCCAGGAGGCCAGGCAAGCCACCCTCTGCACTATTTCTCTACTTCAACACCTGGGGTTTGTCATAAATTTTGCAAAGTCCACTTTGCTCCCCTCCCAAAACTTGGAGTTCATAGGGGCAAGACTAGACTCTCTGCAGGCAAAAGCTTTCTTGCCAGAGGACAGAGCCCAAAGACTGATCAGCTTGGCAACCCAGTTTCTCAGCAGGTCTCTGGTCTCCGCCAGACTCTGCCTGAGGCTTCTCGGCCACATGGCTTCTACAGTTCATGTGACTCCCAATGCCCGGCTCCACATGAGGCCTGCACAGTGGTGCCTCAGAACTCAGTGGACACAGGCCACAGGGAGCCTCAGACAGAGTAAGGGTGTCCAGACCATTCTTGAACTCCCTGTGATGGTGGCTGCACCCCCCCAACTTACTGCAAGGGGTGCCCTTTCAGATGCCTCGGTTCACAGTGGTGTTGACCACCGATGCCTCCCTGCAGAGCTGGGGTGCACATTGTCTGGGGGTGGCACTGGGTCCAGGCTCCTTTGTCAGGAGGCGCAGGACCTTTGCTTGTTTGCGCTCAAGCGCCACATGTTTCTCAAGGCTGTTTATCTTCCTGGCCAGGAAAATTACCTGGCAGACAGGTTGAGCAGTATTCTGCAGCCCCACGAATGGCAGCTCCATCCCTTAGTGGTTCAGAAGATTTTCCTGAAATGGGGACTTCCATCCATAGATCTGTTTGCCAGTCCCCTGAACAAGCAGCTGCCCAGGTTCTGCTCCAGGCAACTGCATCCTCTGCGGCTAGCAACAGATGCTTTTCTCATTTCCTGGTCCCAGGGCCTCCTGTATGCGTTTCCTCCCACGCCTCTGGTGGCCCGAACCCTGTTCAAGGTTCTACAGGACAAGGCCTCGGTCCTTCTGGTCACTCCCAGATGGCCGAGGCAGCCTTGGTTCCCACTTCTGCTTCAACTGGCAGTGGACACCCCACTGCCTCTGGGGTTGCAGCCCGACCTTCTCTCTCAGGATAAGGGTTCTCTTCTGCACCCCAGTCTCAAATCTCTCAATTTGGTGGCTTGGAGGCTGCAAGGGTAGTTTTGGCTCCCTGGGGCCTACCTCAGGAAGTCGAGGAGGTCGTCCTGGCCTCTAAGAAGCAGTCCACCAGAAAGACCTATGCCCTGAAATGGAAGAGGTTTTCTCTGTGGTGTCAGCTACATACAGAAGATCCTTTCTCCTGTGCTGTACCAGTGGTGCTTCAGTACCTGCTGTACTTATCCAATCAGGGACTTAAATCCAATTCTGTTCGGGTCCACCTCTCAGCTCTAGCAGCTCACCACTCACTGGTGGATGGACACTCTGTCAGTTCACCCCTTGGTGTCCCGGTTCCTCAGAGGATTGCTCTTGCTCAAGCCTCCTGTCCGTCCTCCGGCCCCTGAGTGGGAATTGAATGTGGTCTTGCAGCAACTGACTCGCCCACCTTTTGAGCCGATGGCTACTTGTCCTCTCCGCTTCCTGTCCTGGAAGGCACTCTTCCTAGTAGCCCTAACCTCGGCCAGGCGAGTGAGTGAGCTTCAGGCCCTGGTCTGTGACAGGCCTTACACTCGCTTCTATTGGAACAGGGTAGTCCTTAGGACTCATCCAAAGTTCCTCCCAAAGGTTGTCTCCTCTTTCCACCTCAACCAGGAGGTGGTTCTCCCAACATTCTTCCCTAGGCCTCATGCAAGCCAGGCTGAAGCGGTTCTGCACACCCTGGACTGTAGAAGGGCCTTATACTTCTACCTTGACCATACGCAGGGGCATAGAAGGGCTACTCAGCTCTTCATATCTTTTGACCCTAATAATTTGGGGTTAGCTGTGTCCAAGCGTACCTTGTCCATCTGGGTGGCTGACTGTATCACCTGGGCTTACAGGGCGGCCGACCTTCCCTTGCAGGGTCGGGTCACGGCCCACCATGTCAGGGCAATGGCTGCCTCAGTAGCTCATCTCCGCTCTGTACCGTTGGCAGACATCTGCAGGGCTGCAACTTGGTCCTCAAGCCAGACTTTTGCAGCCCATTACTGTCTGGAGAGGGAGTCCCGTAGGGACAGTGCTTTTGGCCAGGCAGTACCCCTGATTCTCTTTGAGGTTTAGGCAACTCCTGCCCTTCAGCCCTCCGTTGGGCTACCGGTGGAGGTTCTTTTCGTGAAAAGCCTTTCTTTGATGCTGGGACTAGAGGGAGTTCGCTTGTTGAGCCTGGGATTCATCCATATGTGAGGACTGACTTCCTGCTTGGTCCTGGAGAAAGAGTAGTTACTCACCTGTAACAGGTGTTCTCCAGGAGCAGCAGGAATCAGTCCTCACAACCCTCCCTCCCCCCCTGGGAGTTGCAGTTGTACATAGTTTGTTTTACGTTTTTTGTGTGCTGTTTTTTAGCTATGTCATCAGACTGAGCAAGATGGCACCTTTAGGCGGGAAGGGGACCACGCATGCGTGCAGTATTCCCAAAGGCTTTCATAGAAAGCTGGGGAAATGCTCCGCAAGGGCTCCATCGACGTTGATGTCACCCATATGTGAGGACTGATTCCTGCTGCTCCTGGAGAACACCTGTTACAGGTGAGTAACTACTCTTTTTTAAGGCTTGGTATGTTGACAGGGAGCTGGTGCCGTTACGGGCCTCCGTACCGCAAGTTTTAGCGTTCTTACAAGATGGGTTTCAGAAGGGCCTGGCGGCCGTGTCCCTTCAGGTATAGTTAGCGGCGTTGTCCTGTTACAGGGAAAAAGTAAAAGGAGAGGCACTGGGAAGCCATCTGGATATAAAGCATTTCCTGAGAGTGGTGGTTCTGTTATGGCCACCATGTAGGCAAGTAGTTCCAACATGGGATTTACAGATAGTGCTGGAGGCGCTGGTGCGAGAGCCCTTTGAGCTGTTATCGTGAGCTACAATGAAGGATCTCACTCTCAAGGTGGTATTTCTGGTGGCTATCTGTTCAGCGCAGAGAATTTCCGAGTTACAAGCTTTATCCTGTAGGGAACCCTTTCTGTCTTTTTATGATTTGAAGTTTTGACTTTTCATGTGAATCAGGTAGTTTCCTTGCTGGTTTTCAGTGCCAATACGGTTTAGCCTTCGGCAGGGAAGTTACGTCTGTTGGATGTCCGGGCATTAAAGAAGTATATAATTAAGACTGCAACTTTCCGAAAGTCTGATAGACTGTGTTTGGTGGATCTAGAAAAGGTGACATGGCATCGAAAGCTTCCATAGCTAGATGGCTTAAGGAAGCGATAGGGTTGGCGTATCTCTTAAAAGGTAAGGCGGTTCCTGAAGGACTAAGAGCTCATTCCACTAGAGCGCAAGCGGCGTCTTGGACGGAGTACGGTTCAGTATCAGTGGTGGAAATTTGTAGAGCGGCGACCTGGTTGTCGGTGAGTTCATTTGTCAAGCATTATCGTCTGGATATTCAGGCACAGAGGGATGCCTGTTTTGGCTCCGCGGTGCTTCAGGCGGGGTTAGCAGGGCCCTCCCATTAATTTCTTTGTACTGCTCTGTTACATCTCCAGAGGTTCGGGACTGGATTTGAGGGACGATAAGGAAGGTTAAATTAGATTTACCTGCTAATTGTTGCTCCTTGAGGGACTCAAGTCCAGTCCCATATCCCGCCCGGTTAACCCATCGAAAGACTGTTAATTGTGTTCCTTAGTTAACTACAGGTTCAGTTTGTTCATAGTTTCTTGGTAGTGGTTACTACTTAATTGTTGCTCCGGGGAGTTTGCTTTGTCAATAGGTTACTAGAGTGAGGAGGCAGATCCTGTGGTTATATACCAGTGTCATCACAAGAATGACGTTTCTCAGTCTCCAAGCTGTTGGAGGAGGATCACAACCCAGAGGTTCATGACTGGACTTGAGTCCCTCAAGGAACAGCAATTAGCAGGTAAGTCTAATTTAACCTTAAATATTCAGATGGTGTGTGATGCACATATGAAGATCCTAAACGTGTTCTCCAAGTTCCCAGTAACTTCCATGATTCATATATTTTGTCCAACTCCTCACTTGAGCATAATTTTGTAGGGGAAAAGTATGATGAAGGCTGGCTCCTGGGTAAGTGTTGCTCATGTTTGTTGCTAAGGTAAATGCTTGTCTCTGGGAGCCTTTCCTTTACACAATTGTAAAAGAATGTGAGCCAAGGGATTTTTGTAGGTGAATGGGATAAGATAAACACAAGGGAATTTGGTATCTCCAGGAACAAGCAGGAATGTAGTCTTCACATATAGGTATCGTCGGTACCGACGGAGCCTGCGCGGGAACGCTCCCCAGCATCCAACAGGACAGCTTTTGGGAGCATCCCACAGCACCTGCGTGCTGCCTTCCCACCTTTCCCAACTGTCTCTCTCCAGTTTTTCATTTTCCTCGGAGCCGACAGGTCGCACATCCTGTCGCTGCAGAAAATTCCTTTCTTATACTTCTTTTTTTGTGGTCGCGTCTGCCTTCCCTCGAAGCTATACCGATACCGCCAGTGGTTCTTTTCTTTTTTATAAAAAAAAAAGAAAGAAAAACTTTGTTTCTGGAGTCTTTCTTCAGTAATTTTCTTTTCCGGTGCCACGCAACATTTTGGGCACTAGGCTCAACTTTTTCTTCAGAATGGAAAAACACGCTTTGGGTTTTAAAAAGTGTTCTAAGTATGGCGGTACCATCTCCATCTCCGTCACCGACACCTATGAGTGGTGCCTCAAATGTTTAGGTCCTGACCACTCTATTTCAGAGTGTGTTGCCTGTGGGATGATGTCGAAAAGGGGCCGGCAGAACCGAACTGCTAAACTTAGCACCCTTTTTCCCCTCTGACGCAGCCTCCGCGGCATCGACGTCTTCCAGGGCTTCGTCTTCCTCCCATGGATCTCAGGTAACTAAACATAAATCTAGCCGGTCCTCAAAGGGTATATCTCCTTCTAGACAGCGAGATGCCTCTGGCGTTGCCCTTGAGGGACTTTCACTGGCAAAATTGCCCCGGTGGGAGGCTTCGACTTCCAAAGCACTAACGAGGCTCCAGGATGTTCTCGAGGCTTCAACCTTGGCAGAACTACTGGTGCCATGCTCTGTGGTACCGGCCACTTCATCCGGTACCGATACCCAAGCATCGCAGTCTGGCGGCTCTTCTTATGGCCTCGATGCCTCTGAAACCGCTTCAGACAATTCAACCGACTCCGGTGCCGGCACCGCCTGCATCGACATCGGCAGGTATTCTACCGGGACCGAGTCATGCATATCCATCCGGCATCAACAAGTCGGTATCGGACCACTCCGATGCCGACTTTGATCGGTACCGTGCCTTGCACGATCACCCGGATCAGAGATACTTTAAATCCTTGGATGAGTCTGAAGACTCTGAAAGCTCTACCGATACCAGAGTACTTCTTCCTGAGGATTCCTCTTCTCCTCAGCGTAGGATGTCTCCACCAGAGGATATGTCCTTTTGGGTTTTTTTCCGAGATGTGGCCTGAGGTCTTTACATCACAGTGGCTCCTGAAAAGGAGCCTAGGGCAAAGGAATTAGAAATCCTACAATACCCTACAGCTCCCAAGGAGGCAGCTACCTTACCTATTCATGAGATTTTATATGATCTCATGTTAAGGATGTGGAAAACACCTCTAACCACATCTCCTCACTCTCGAAGACTCGACACCATGTATCGAGTTCCTCCTTCTCCTGGGTTTCAGAAGACTCAGATACCACACCATTCCATGGTGGTAGAATCAGCTATGAGAAGGATAAAGAGTGCAAAAAGGCATGCATCTAATCCTCCAGGATGTGAGTATAGGACTCTTGTCGCCTTTGGACGTCAAACCTTCCAGGCTTCCATGCTTTCTGCTAGGATCAGTTCCTATATCTTATATTTGGGAATGTTCCATAAGGAGGTCACAGGAGATTTAGAGCTTATGAGCCCTCTCATTCATGATAAGAGGCAAGATTACCTCGCCCTTGTCAAACATGCTCAGGATATTTCCAAATTTGTGAATCGTGCAGCCTTTGACTGCTTTGAATGCATAGGCAGAACCTCTACTATTGCCATAGGTGCACGTAGGTGGCTCCAGGCATCTGACTTGGAAATTTGGGTACAGGATAAACTAGGGAATATTCCTTGCACAGGAGAGAATATCTTTGGCAAGAATTGGCAGGAAAAAGCTAATGAGATAGATGCTGACAATATCACTTTGGATAGATTGTCTAAATCTACAGCTGATCCTGCGAGGAAAAAATCCTCTAAGAAACCATTCTTGAGTAAGAAGTAGTAGTTTTATCCCTCCAATACCCAACAGGGGCATCGCTTAGGTCAATCTGCCCAAAAGGGACAGCAGCAACAACCTAGGCAAAGAAAGACAAAAGCAGCTAAGCCTCAACCGGCTCAGCAGGGGCTTTGACTCCTATCTAGAGAACTTTGCCTTCCTGGCCCTGAACGGCCCAGAACCCTCCACCATTCCAGGAAGGTTATGTCATTTTGCCCCAGATGGTGTCGGATAACAGCAGAAAATTGGACTCTGTCTATTGTACGAAAGGGGTACAAGCTTCATTTCCTCAGCATGCCCCCTCCTACAATAGTAAGACAGTTCAATTCTCAGACCTCTCCCAACGACCGGTTAGGTCAAGAAGTCACAATGCTCCTTGCTCAAGGAGCAATAGATGAGGTGCCCATTCCCCAACGGGATACAGGATTTTACTCCCCCTATTTCCTTATTCCAAAGAAAACTGGAGGACATAGACCCATTCTAGACCTCAGAAAATTGAACAAATTCCTTTTCAGAGAGACGTTCAAAATGCTTTCTCTAGGAACTCTGCTGCCATACCTTAGGAGTCAGGATTGGCTTTGTTCTCTAGATCTCAAGGATGCATACACTCGTGTTCTCATCCATCCAACTCACCGAAAGTTCCTTCGATTCCTGTTTCAAGGGAAGCACTACCAATACAGGTTTCTTCCTTTTGGCCTGGCTTCTGCACCAAGGGTGTTCAGAAAATGCATGGCAGTGGTAGCAACATTTCTCCGCACCCTAGGAATATTTGTCTTCCCTTACTTAGACGACTGGCTCATTCGAGCCCCTTCAGAGCCAGAGGCCAGGGTTGCTCTGTCTTGCACAATGCGCATCCTTCAGTATTTGGGGCTTGTCATAAACTTCCCAAAGTCCAACCTTGCTCCCACTCAATTCCTAGAGTTTATAGGAGCTCAGCTGGATGCCAGACAGATAAGGGCCACACCCCCGCTGCCTTCGCATTGTGCAGTTAGCTTCCCAAGCAATGCTAAAACCTCACCTCACTGCTCGGGAAATGTTACAGTTGCTAGGCCACATGGCATCCACCGTGCATGTGATACCTTATGCTTGCCTCCATATGAGGGCAGCCCATTGGACCTTATCCACTCAGTGGACTCAGGCGTCAGGTTGCCTGTCAGACAAAATAGCAAACTCAGATCGCCTTATTTTGTCCCTCCAATGGTGGCAGTCACCCAAAAACCTTCTGGTGTGGTCTCCTTTTCAGCAACCCCCACCCCAAGCCACTCTAACAACAGATGCTTCACAGGTGGGTTGGGGAGCCCACCTGCAAGGCCTTTCTACCCAGGGTACCTGGACTCCACAGGAGGCCCATCTCCATATCAACCTCCTGGAGCTCAGAGCAATCTTCCTTGCTCTTCGAGTATTTCACACCCAGCTCAGCTACAAGACAGTCCTAGTTCAAACGGACAATCAAGTAGCCATGTTCTATGTGAACAAGCAGGGTGGAACAGGCTCTCTGTCGCTTTGCAACGAAGCTTTGCGACTATGGGCCCTTGCCAGAGAGCATCAGATTCATCTCCTTGTGGTGTATCTTCCAGGCATTCAAAACTCTTGGGCAGACAGACTCAGTCGATTTCTGCTTCCACACGAATGGTCTCTCCATGCAGACCAGGTGGCCCAAAGTTTTCAAATTTGGGGAGCCCCGGACATAGACGTCTTTGCAAGTCCGCTGAATGCCTAACTTCCCCGGTTCTGTTCCAGAATTCCGGCTCGAGGTTGTCAGACCAGGGATGCTTTCCTCCTTTATTGGGGTCAGGACTTCCTGTATGTCTTTTCACCCATTCCCCTAATTCCCAAAGCCCTGTTCAAGCTTCAGAGAGATAGAGGTCATATGATCCTCAAAGCTCCACGTTGGCCACTTTCCAGGTCATTTATGAATATGTCAAAAAGCAGCGGACCCAGCACAGATCCCTGGGGTACACCACTATTCACCTTTCTCCATTGGGAAAATTGGCCATTTAGCCCTACCCTCTGCTTTCTATCTTTTAACCAGTTCCTGATCCACAATAGTACACTGCCTCCTATCCCATGACTCTTTAGTTTTGCCAAAAGTCTCTCATGAGGGACCTTGTCAAAGGCTTTCTGAAAGTCCAGATACACAATATCAACCGACTCACCTTTGTCCACCTGATTATTCACTCCTTCAAAAAAACATAACAGATTAGTAAGACAAGATCTTCCTTGTCTAAAGCCATGTTGGCTGTCTCCCATTAGGTCATGACTATCTACATGCTGAGTAATTTTATTCTTTATGATGGTTTCTACCATTTTTCCCGGTACTGACGTCAGGCTCACCGGTCTGTAGTTTCCCGGATCACCCCTGGAACCCTTTTTAAAAATTGGTGTTACATTGGCGATCCTCCAATCTTCAGGTATTAGAGATGATTTTAATGATAGTTCACAGATTACTAATAGCAGGTCTGCAATCTCATATTTCAGTTCTTTCAACACCCTTGGATGTATACCATCCGGCCCAGGTGATTTGCTACTCTTCAGTTTATCTAATAGTTGTAATACATCTTCCCGATGTATCGATATTTCCTTCAATTCTTCCGCACCTTTAAATACCACTTCAGTCATGGGTAACATCCCTACATCTTCCTCAGTAAAGACCGAAGCAAAGAATTCATTCAGTCTCTCCGCTATCGCCTTGTCGCCTCTTAGTGCTCCTTTAACCCCTTTATCATCTAATGGACCAACTGACTTTCTCACAGGTTTTTTGCTACGAATGTACTTGAAAAGGTCTTTACTTCGCGTTTTTCTTCCGCAGCAAGCTTCTTCTCAAATTCTCCCTTTGCCTGCCTTATCAATGCCTTGCATTTGACTTGCCAGTGCTTGTGCTGTTTCCAGGTTTCGTCGTTTGGCTCTTTTTTCCATTTCCTGAAAGATGCTTATTTGTTCTCCTGCTCAGTACTGGATGCTGTTAGGGAAGTGAGCTCAGACAAAACGTTATAGAGGATTACTTTACTTATGCCTTTCTATCAAATGACTTCAACATTACATTATCAATACAACATAATGTTGAAGCTGTTTGATCCAAAGGCAGTCATAGAAAAGACCCTGTGGATTTATGAATATTCAGCACAAGATATATGCGGTCTCCTCTGTAGGGCTATAGGCACAATTATGTGCCATTTACTTGTGTTATTCAGTGTTTGGTGTGTGGGTTGTTTGTGTCAGAGCAAGTTAATCTTAGAATATCAATATAGGTAACTTTTTTCTTTGTCTTCCTACAGAACTGTGTGAAGTGTGTTATCAGTGAAATGAAAGATTTGCTCCTGTGGTAGTCTATGGAAGGATGTCTGTTTCTTCATATTGTAATAAACCTTGTCAACAAGAATGCTATTGCTTTTTTTTCCTTATGTCCTGTGAAACTCAGGACATAAGGAAAGTGTTTGGTGGCGGTTTCCATAATTGGGGAGGGGATGTCCGTCCACTATTAAGGGTGTTGTGGTTCATGTGGGACATATCATTCACCCTCCTCTTGACATATGTAGCAAATTTGGTATTGATATTATTTTAACAAAACTGCTTTGCTCCCAGTGGTTCACCCTGCCTGCACCACTGTCCTTTGGTGTCGAGCATCTATAGTAAGTGCCCCAGGTCATGCTTTCCACTGTAGGTGAATCAGAAGTAATGTCTCTTCTCCAGGACCAAGCAGGAAGTCAGTCCTCACATATGGGTGTCATCGACGTCGATGAAGCCCTTGCGGAGCATTTCTCCAGCTTTCCAAGAAAGCCTTTGGGAATGCAGGCACGCATGCGCGGTTTCCTTCCCGCCTAAAGGTGCCATCTTGCTCAGTCTCTCTTTTTCCGTGAAGCCCACCTGACGTGTGTCCTAGTCCTCCCGGAAAATAGTTAGATTTTTTTCACGATTCCTTCGCTATTTTTTCTCCGGTTCGACGCCGGTTCCCCTTCCGCCGGGTTCGGTACACCGGTATCGAGCCTGATCTTTTTTTTTCGGTTTTTGCCCTTCGTGGCTGGCGTTCGCGCCCTTTTTTTCTTTTTCCCTGGAAGGCCGGTCCTTTGACCTTGCGGGGACTCTTTTTTTTCCCCGATGGCTTCCAGTGGGTTCAAAAAGTGTGATCGGTGCAAGAAGCTAATGTCTCTCACTGACACACACGACCGCTGCCTTCGGTGCCTCGGTCCTGACCACGATCCTAAGACGTGTGGACCATGTGGAAAAATGTCTTCCAAGGCGCTTCGAAGTCGTCAGCACCAAAAGGAAAGGCTTTTCTCTGACTCGGCCTCCGACCGGGCCCGGACCTCGTCTGAGGCCTCGACATCTCGGGAATCAGATCCCGAGCACCGTCGGGGCTCCTCGGACAGGGGGTCCCCCGACCGGGAACGAAAGAGGAAGAAGCGGCTCGCGAGGGCGTCGTCGTAAGAGGTCCCTGGCTCCTCGAGAGCTAGGTCTCAGACCCCCGACCGTCGCCCCGGGCCCATGGAACAGGAGAAGCCTCCCAAAGTACCTCGAGTGGAGCCGGAGTCTGCTGGACACGTAAGTCCTGTAGTCCTCATGGACTCTGCTTCCAGAGAGCCGACGTCAGGCCCTGCGCCGCCGGGGCCCAAGTCGGGGGCTGCTGAGTCTCCTGAGCTGGGTCTCAGGCTGACAGCCTTGGAGAGCAGACTGTCTGCCTTCATGAAACAGCAGCGGGCACTGATGGCCAGCCTGTCTGGCACATCTGCCCCGACCACCGGGACATCGACATCGAAGTCGACCCCAGAGACCGAGCCGATACTCAAGACCATAAAGGCTCGAGGTCGACCTCGGTCGCGGTCTCCCTCGACCTCCCGTTCGGGACTGAGGGCGTCGACGTCGGTGCCTTCGGCGTCGGGGCGGGTGCTCACAGGCCCCGCACGGTCGGACCCCGATTCCTCATTGGACGAGTCCGCCTGGGAGACGGAGGATGAGGAGTCCCCCGTCGGACTCACCGCAGTCCGAGCCCCGGAGTAGATCCTCCCCGGAGGATACCCGGTTCTTGGAGTTCATCCGGGATATGGCCACCGCGTTGGCTATCCCTGCGGACCCCGAGGAGGAGCCTCGAGCCGAGGAGCTCGAGGCCCTACAGTACGACTCTCCTCCAAAGGAGGCCTTTACTGTTCCGGTTCCTCCGATGCTGGAATGGCTCCTCTTCCGGATGTGGGAGACACCGGCCTCGGCACCGGTTCTAAGCAAGTGGGTCGATTCTATCTATCGACTCCGGAAGAGCCCTGGCTTTTAGAAGGTGCAGCTACCACACCATTCTATGGTGGTGGAATCGACCATGCATTGCCTGAAAAGTCAGAAGATGCACTCCGCAGTGCCCCCTGGCAGGGAGACCCTGAACCTCGATGGTTTTGGTAGAAAGTGCTTCCAGGGCTCGATGCTTGCTTGCCGTGTCCAGTCTTACCAGCTGTAATGGGCATGTACTTGCGAGACCTGGCCAAGGAGTTGGCCGGCTTCTCTGCTGGACTCTCCGGGGAACCCTTGCAGAGGTTCAAGTCCTTGTCCTCGGGGATCCGGGAATGCTCCAGGTTTGTCCCGTGCTGCCTACGATGGCTTCAAGGCTTCGGCCCGTGTTGCGGCAGCCGGCATTGCGGCTCGACGCCAGGCATGGCTGCAATCATCGGACCTCGAGCCATGGGTTCAGGACAAGTTGGTCGATGTCCCTTGTCGAGGTGAGAACCTTTTTGGCAAGCCCATGACCGAGAAGGCCGCACAGCTCGAAAACAAGCACCTCACGAAGACAAGGCTGTCTAGGAAGACTTCTGCCCCTTCTCACAAAAAGAGAAGGGCTCAGGTAAAAAGCCCTTTTACCCAAGGAAGGGCACTGCCTACAAACAGTACCCACAGTACCAGGCCGCCCAAGCTGCCCCTCAGGGTCAGCAAGCCAAGGGGCAGGATAATGGGCCCCGTAGGCAGAGGACTCCTAAGCCTCCGGCCCCTGCTCCCCACTCAGCAGGGTGGGGGTTTTTGGCTCCTTAGGCCTAGCCTCTCCATCCCTGCTCTCCCAACCCTGCACAGGTGGTCACCTCGCCCTGTTTGCCCACAAGTGGCCACTCAACACTGGGGACAGTTGGGTGTTAAGCATAGTCCACAAGGGCTATCTGCTACACTTCCAACAACTGCCTCCTCCATACTTTCCAGAGGAGCCTCCAAGGCCGCCTCTGCACACAGATCTTCTCCTTCAGAAGCTCCAAGGTCTGTTGGTGGACAGGGCGGTGGAGCCTGTGCCTCCCCACCTACAAGGTCAAGGGTTCTACTCCAGATATTTCCTGGTACCCAAAAGAACTGGTGTCCTTCGGCCTATTCTAGACCTCAGAAATCTCAACAAATTCCTACAGAAGGAAAAGTTCAAGATGCTTACTCTTGGAACACTTCTGCCCTACCTCCAGCAGGGAGATTGGCTATGCTCATTAGATCTAAAGGATGCGTACACTCACATCCTCATTCATCCAGACCACAGAAAGTACCTCAGGTTCATTGTGGGAGGAAACCATTATCAGTACAGGGTGCTGCCTTTTGGCCTCACCTCCGCTCCCATGGTCTTTACCAAATGCCTGGCAGTGGTGGCGGCCTACCTGAGAAATCAGGGAATCTTTGTCTTCCCCTATCTGGACGACTGGCTCATAAGGGTCAGACGTGCCAGGAGGCCCGACAGGCCACCCTCAGAACTATTGTTCTTCAAAGCTTGGGGTTTGTAATAAACTTCGCAAAGTCCACTTTGCTCCCCTCCAAGAACTTGGAGTTCATAGGGGCAAGGTTGGACTCTCTCCTGGCAAAGGCATTCTTGCCAGAAGTCAGAGCCCAAAGACTGATACATTTGGAAAACCAGTTTCTCAGCAGGTCACTGGTCTCCGCCAGACTCTGCCTAAGGCTTCTTGGCCACATGGCTTCGACAGTACATGTGACCCCCAATGCCAGGCTCCATATGAGGCCTGCACAGTGGTGCCTTCGGACTCAGTGGTCACAGGCCACAGGCAGCCTCAGAGACAGGATAAGGGTGTCCAGACAATTTCTGAACTCCCTCAGCTGGTGGCTGCACCCACCCAATCAGCTGCAAGGGGTACCTTTACAGATTCCTGGTTTCACAGTGGTGTTGACCACTGACGCCTCCCTGCAGGGCTGGGGAGCTCATTGTCTAGGCAAGTGCACCCAGGGCCTGTGGTCTCCCAGGGAAGCTGCACAACAGATCAATCTACTGGAACTTAGAGCTATTAGGTTAGCCCTCAAAACTTTTTCTCCTACCCTGGCTCATCAGTCTGTCCTAGTTCAAACAGACAACCAGGTAGCCATGTTTTATGTGAACAAGCAGGGCGGAACTGGATCCCGGCTCCTTTGTCAGGAAGCACAGGACCTTTGCTTGTTTGCCCTCAAGCACAACATGCTTCTCAAGGCTCTGTACCTCCCTGGCCAGGAAAACTACCTGGCCGACAGGTTGAGCAGGATTCTGCAGCCCCACAAGTGGCAGCTCCATCCTTTGGTGGTTCAGAGGATTTTCCTGAAATGAGAACTTCCATCCATAGATCTGTTTGCCAGTCCGCTGAACAAACAGCTGCCAAAGTTCTGCTCCAGACAACCGCATCCTCTGCTGATAGCAGCAGATGCTTTTCTGATCCCATGGTCTCAGGACCTCCTGTATGCGTTTCTTCCCACGCCCTTGGTGGCCCGAACCCTGTTCAAGATTCTTCAGGACAAGGCCTCGGTCCTGCTGGTGGCTCCCAGGTGGCCGAGACAGCCTTGGTTTCCACTTCTGCTTCAGCTGGCAGTGGATCCCCCACTGCCTCTGGGGTTGCAACCCGTCCTTCTCTCTCAGGATCAGGGTTCCCTTCTGCACCCCAATCTCAAAGCTCTCAATTTGATGGCCTGGAGGCTGCAAGGGTAGTTTTGGCTCCCTGGGGCCTACCTCAGGAAGTTGAAGAGGTTGTCCTAGCCTCTAGGAAACAGTCCACTAGGAAAACCTATGCTCTCAAATGGAAGAGGTTTTCTGTGTGGTGTCAGCTACGTACAGAGGATCCTTTCTCCTATACTGTACCAGTAGTGCTTCAGTACTTACTGCACTTATAAAATCAGGGACTTAAGTCCAATTCTGTTCGGGTTCACCTCTCAGCTCTGGTGGAAGGACATTCTCTGTCGGTTCACCCCTTGGTGTCCCGGTTTCTCAGAGGCTTGCTTTTTCTCAAGCCTCCAGTTCGTCCTCCTGCTCCTGAGTGGGAGCTGAATGTGGTCTTGCAGCAACTGACTCGCCCACCTTTTGAGCCGATGGCTACTTGCCCTCTACGCTTCCTGTCCTGGAAGACACTCTTCTTGATAGCCCTAACCTCGGCCAGGCGAGTGAGGGAGCTTCAGGCCCTCGTCTGTGACAGGCCTTACACCCGCTTCTATAGGAACAGGGTAGTCCTTAGGACTCATCCAGTGTTCCTCCCAAAAGTTGTCTCCTCCTTCCACCTTAACCAAGAGGTGGTTCTTCCAACATTCTTCCCTAGGCCTCATGCAAGCCAGGCTGAAGCAGTTCTGCATACCCTGGACTGTAGGAGGGCCTTATCCTTCTACCTTGACCGTACACAAGGATATAGAAGGGCTACTCAGCTCTTCATCTCTTTTGACCCTAATAACTTGAGGTTAGCTGTGTCCAAGCGTACCTTGTCCATCTGGGTAGCTGACTGTATCACCCGGGCTTACAGGGCGGCTGACCTTCCTTTGCAGGGTCGGGTCAGGGCAATGGCTGCTTCAGTGGCTCACCTCCGCTCTGTACCGTTGATGGACATCTGCAGGGCTGCAACTTGGTCCTCAAGCCAGACTTTTGCAGCCCATTACTGTCTGGAGAGGGAGTCCCGTAGGGATAGTGCTTTTTGCTAGGCCGGAATCTCTTTGAGGTTTAGGCAACTCTGCCCTCCAGCCCTCCGTTGGGCTGCCGGTGGAGGTTCTGTCAGTGAAAAGCCTTTCTTTGATGCTGGGACTAGAGGGAGTTCTCTTGTTCAGCCTGGGTCCTTGGTAGCCCAGAGCTAGGGAGTCACCCATATGTGAGGACTGACTTCCTGCTTGGTCCTGGAGAAAGAGTAGTTACTCACCTGTAACAGGTGTTCTCCAGGAGCAGCAGGAATCAGTCCTCACAACCCTCCCTCCTCCCCTGGGAGTTGCAGTTGTATATAGTTTATTTTTACATTTTTGTGTGCTGTTTTTAGCTATGTCATTTGACTGAGCAAGATGGCACCTTTAGGCGGGAAGGGAACCGCGCATGCGTGCCTGCATTCCCAAAGGCTTTCTTGGAAAGCTGGGGAAATGCTTCGCAAGGGTTTCATCGACGTCGATGACACCCATATGTGAGGACTGATTCCTGCTGCTCCTGGAGAACACCTGTTACAGTTGAGTAACTACTCTTTCTCATCAGTTCCATTGACTAGCTGTAGTATGATTGTCATTTATAGCATCTTGAAATTTTGGATGTCAACCTTTAAGGCTTAGGTGGCATTTCCATGTATAGAATAGGCATAGGCATGCAAGTCATGATTTTAAGAAAAAGCGCTTTTTACATTTGTATCTCTCTAGCATGTATTCATTTTAAGAGGTGTGGTAGGGAGTGCAGGATTAAGAGATTTTTCATGTGGTCCATGATCTGGGAAGTCTGTTTGGCAGCACACTGAACAGCCTCTGGCTGCTGTGAAACACCCAGGCACACGCAGCATAATGAGCTTAAAGGCAATTTTTATTGCTTTTGTTTTTTTAAATAACTTGGGTCACACATGCATATAGGAGTGGAGAAATAACCTAGTGGTTAGAACAACATCCTACAACTCAAGAGATGTGGGTTCAATTCTCACTGGCACTCCTTGTGGACTTGGGCAAGTTACTTAACCCTCCATTGCCTCAGAAGAAAGTTAATGTATAATCCAAGTTATCAATGTCACTGTTTAATGTACATTACCAAGTTTAAGTTAGTGTAAACTGATTTGACTAAATGATAAAGCGGAATAAAACCCTGGTTAAATAAATAAAGCTGTGTGGTTGTAAGAAGCATATGAGTGAAGATCCATCATGCATAATTTATATGGCATTACACCATGTGGATACATTGGTCGCCAAGGAAGTACGCAGAACTGGTGCTCAACGTTTATGCACCAGTGATTCTTGTAGCCCACCTGGCGCCATGTGCATGGTGGTTTGCACGTGATGTCCCTTTACGGTTTCCGGTCCTGTGCAGAAAGCACCCACGTCACAGAAATGGTCTTGTGCCCACACAGAGCCAACTTCACATTTTGGATATAGAGTGCCTTGTTGGCTTTTTTTGGCTAATGAAAGAAGGCTCTTTCCATGCCAGGGCCAAAAGTACACCCAGTGCTAGATGATTGAGTGCTGGAAGAGACTGCAGGAGATATTTTAAAAGGAGGGCAGCTATCCCGAGGAAGGTAAGCAAAAGAAGTGTTAAGGGCAGAGGTGATTATGTATGTTTAGAGCTTGAACAGGTTTGAGGGCAAGCTCATGTGTGTGGGGGGTGGGCTAGTGATTCAGTGATAGTAAGGATCTCATGTTTTGGGGTTCCCCAGTAGGAGGTAATACCAAGTGATTGTGCAGCAGGTGGGGTATATGGAGCAGTGAGAAACACAAGTGTCCTTGCAGTTAGGTGGAAATTACTAAATCATTTTTATTATTGGGGGGAGGCTGTTGGATTTTTTTTATCATACAATCATCTGTTCCTCTTGCATCACTATATTTTTTCCATGTCTTTCAGGTTAAGAACCTGAAAAAGAAGACCAGGCATCTGCAAACATGAGGGACTGGCTGGAAAAGGGTTCTGGTGGAATGGGAACTCTCCATTAGTAGGTATTCCAGTATAGGGAAGTGGCCGTGGATGTGGATGTGTCTGGGTTTTTGTAATCTTTAACGCTTGATGGGAGGGATAAGTTTACCTCCTAGAAATGTCTTCATACCAACGAAAGGACAGGGAGCAAACTCCCACCAGAAATTACCCAAGATCTACATTGTATTCACATGCAATTTACCATTACCTGACTGTCGAACTCACTCTTCTTTCAACAGAACCATTTGGAAATTCCATGGATAAGAAGAAGGGATAGGGAGCACCACAGACACGGCAAGCTGGCCATCTCCCACCACAGGACCAGGCCACACCAGCTGACTACATCTCCTGCCTCTACCTAGCCAGGCCCCCCAGGACAACCTGCACCTATGCCAGACCAGGGCTAGGCTAAAGAGACAGCCACCATTACCCTTATTTCTCCACCATCTCATGATCCTGTTTTATTTTACTCACCTGCAGCCCTTTTTATCTCTGAAATCCCTACCATCCACTGGGACCTCTGCCCTAATACTTCTCTTAGTCCCTCTCCTTCTGTCCAACAACCTAGCATTATTTCTCCTTCCTCTGCACTCTGCCCTTTGTGATCCTCCAGTCCAGTTAAAAGTGGAGACTGGGAATCATTTGGTCCTCTGAATGCAGTTTGTCCCCCTGGATGTTGTGCCACCTGCTGCTGCATCCACTTCTGAGCTGCATCCAGAAGCTGAGTCTATAGTTTTCGTTGTAGCTCAGGAGGGGATTGTCTGCATGCTCTAATCTTGACTGGGGGGCTCCAAGTAAAGTCCTTCCTCAGTTCTTGGCTCCAGTTCTCTAAATTCAGTGCAGGTAAGAAAACACACTCACTCACTCACTCTCATCCTAACAATATCGGTACTACCAAAGCTTCAGCAGAGGAATTCGGGCCTGCACACCTGAGCAGTTTCCCATAATTCCTCTCCCAGCTAGGCTGTAACACTTTCTTTTATTAGGAAAAAACTGCTACATTGTACAGTTTCATCTTATCATTCTACATCATGCTCCTTGCTTTGCCTTTTTGTTTATCTACATATTGCAGATCAAGCTAAACACTACATGTTACAGGTCATGCCAAGAACATTCTGCAAGCAAAAACATTCTGTCTCCCCAAGCATATATGTCTCCTGCCTAGCTATCTTTGTAAAGATCATTTTCTGTAAAAATATGACCTTGTCTTCTATTACACATACACTGCTAGGCTGTTAGCAAAATTCCAAGCCATTCTTATTATATTAACTCTTTCTCCAGTATCCCACTTCGAGACCCTTTCTATAGTCCCCCTCTATGATTCTGTAAAGAATGATAGCTCAAACATGTCCAAGTCCAGAATAAGTCTTCTGCCATAATGGGGAACGCCTTCCTCTTCACTTTGCAGATGCCCCTTCAGAGTCCTAGGCATCACATCTGGTCTATAGGTGAACTTCATCTTGCTGGTTGGGGAAGTCTTTATACATAATGCTTTATTTGACAATATTGAAAAAGGATTACAATCATCCTGCAAATTAACCAAAGCCATGTGAAACTGCCCTTGCTAAGTCTCAAGAAGAATGTATACAGAAAGTAAGGCTCTGTTGATTATTCTTGCAAGCACCATCTGCTTTCAGTGGCCAGCTGTTCTCCATAGATCTTTCAGTAGTTCAGAGGCTTGCACCCACATTCACATCATGACACTGGTAATAATTCCAAATTCTTCAGCAGCATCTCTTCACTATGGGCTGCGCTATGCACATCTTGAACAGAGTCTCAGTATCTGTCCACCCAGACTTTATGGCTGCATATAAATGAGCAGTCTTACTGTAATCTCTGATCTTTGCTCAGACTCTTCTTAGTCCACATATTCAGTAGTATTGCAGACTTCTTTTCATTCACAGTAGTCATCTTCAGCCCATAGGATTCAGTGCATGCAATATATAATTTGCAGAACCAAAACTCACTACTACAACACCCCTCTGATTCCACACAATTGCAAACAAGCAGAACTACTTATACCTTGTGACAACATAAAATTGTTTTACAGAATTATCTTATCTAATGCTAATTTACTATACATCTACTGCTAGCACTAAGTTATCCCGAATTATTTGACTATATGTAGACCAAGCTAGCTTGTAGCATACTTCTATCTTGCATCTACATTCCTTAATTTATTCCGTTTTTATTTACCAAATTAAATGTTAAGCCACATACCAATAGACACACCTCTCTTATCAGGTGAACAATTGTACATATCATTAATTATGATTGTGATTTACTCTTCAACTGTGACAATTTTCAAGGTATAGTTAATCTTATTAAGGGGTAACAAGCATTAAAACATAACTAGCAGTTTATGGTGAATAAATTAAACTCATTTCAATTGTTTACCAAAGTCCATTGCTGTCCCTTCCATCTCTCATATTCTCAACCTATCGCTCTCCACGGCAACTGTCCCTGCAGCCTTCAAGCATGTTGTAGTCACATCTCTCCTCAAGAAACCCTCGCTAGACCCTACCTGTCCTAACTATCGACCCATCTTCCTCCTCCCTTCATTTCTAAACTACTTGAACGTGCAGTTCTCCGCCATTGCCTTGACTTTCTCTCCTCTCATGCCCTCCTGAATCCTTTACAGTCTGGCTTTCGTCCTTTACATTCTACTGAAAAGGCTCTTGCCAAAGTCTCCAGCGACCTGTGCCTGGCAAAATCCAAGGGCTTTTACTTGATCCTAATCCTCCTTGATCTTTCTGCTGCTTTTGACACTGTTGACCACACTTGCTTTTAAGGGTTCTGTCCTTTCCTGATTCTCCTCTTCTTTCCCATTGTTCTTTCAGTGTTTGTTCTGGTGGATCCTCCTCTACTGCTATCCCTTTCTCAGTTGGTATACCCCCAGGATCTGTCTTGGGTCCACTTCTTTTCTCTATAGCCAGTCCCTTGGTGCACTCATTTCTTCCTATGGCTTTCAGTGCCATCTTTACGCTGATGACGCCCAGATCTACCTTTCTACACCTGAAATCTCTCCAGCAATCCAGGCCCAGATCTCTGCTTGTCTTTCTGACATTGCTGCTTGGATGTCTCACTGCCACCTGAAATTGAACCGCCTGAAATTGAACATGGCCAAAACTGAGCTGCTTATTTTTCCCCCTAAACCCACCTCTCCCCTTGCTCCTTTCTCAGTCTTTGTGGATAACTCTCTGTTCCTCCCTGTTTCCTCAGCTTACAACCTTGGGGTCATCTTTGACTCCTTTCTCTCCTTCTCCACACAAATCCAACAGCTGAAACCTGCCAATTTTTTCTATAACATCAACTGAATTTGCCCATTTCTTTCTGAATGAGCAGGGACCCTCTTTTACATGAGACTGTGCAGAGCTGCATAAGTCTTGTAGCGCTGTACAAATGCTCAGTAGTAGTAGTAGTAGTAGAAGTAAAAATTCTTAGGAAGGCTCTCTTAGATAATGATTTAGCTCAAATTATTTTGATTGTCAGTAATATAACTATCTGATTAACATAGATCTCTCTGCTTACAAAGGAAGGAACATTTACATAAGGGTATATAGACACTACTTAGAATTGTGCTCAAGAAAAGGTAATGCATTCATAACCACAAAACCTTTAAAGATATAGAATTTAAACCAATTAGAATATAAATTGTACATTGGTAACATCTTAATATTTCTCTTTATTACACTGTTCTCAGCACAAAACAGCATAGTAGTAAAGGATCAATTCATCTCTTGCACAAGTAAATTTATTTACGTCTTGAATCTACCTCAATCAGTGATACTAATTTAGTTAATCAGACATTTGCTTCACACTTCCAGTTAATAACATCAGTTCTGCAGGGGTCATAAAAACAACTGAAACACAAACATGAGAATTTAAGAATTCCCCTCCATTAGACTCTTGCAAGGTAGCTTAAAATAGACTGGGAGAGCAACTCTTACACTTGCATGGACATGATGTGTAGCTATCTTTGTAAAGATCATTTTCTGTAAAAATATGACCTTGGTTTCTTTTACACATACACTGCTAGGCAGTTAGCGAAATTCCCAGCCATTCTCACTATTTATATTAACTCTTTCTCCAGTACCCCACTTCAGATCTCTTTCTACAGGGATCGGCAACATACTGGCTAGTATCCTGGGGCAGGTTAAGGGGATAGCACAGCAGCTGGTAATGAGGAGCAATACCCTTACCATTTTACTGAGGCCATTGAGTGGATTGCCCATCGCTTCCCATTTGCCACAGTCCCTCCCCCACTGCCATGTGACCTTCCTCGTCTGTTCCCTGGGCTGCTTTTTTAAACATTTATTTATTCCCTCCTTTTCCCCATTTATTTATTTATTTAATCTCTCTTCTATACCAGTTTTCATGATGTCAAAATCGTTTACAATAATCATGGTTTATGGATTTACAGTGAAATTTAAGACAAATGGAAACACATTCAACTTTATGAACTTATAATAAACTTCTAGTGAACATAACTTGAACAGAAATGAGTGTCATTATTCTGTTTGCAGTTTAACTGGGTTCAGTAGTTTGGGCTACAGGTTGAGGAGGGGAACCTATGCAAATTGGTTAAGGTATATTGTGATTAATACTTGGCTGGCTTGTGGTTTTTGAGAGTTATGAGGGTGTAGCAGAGGAAGGTGAATAAGAGTTGCAGGGGTGAGTGAGGAGTTGGGGACATGTCTAGGCGATACAGTGTTAATCTTGGTGGGAGGAGGGGGGGAAGGACATCTGTAGGGGAGGGGGTTATTGGGTGGGCAGTTCACTGCTGTGATGGGCTTTGTTACATAGTAACATAGTAAATGACGGCAGATTAGGTGTCAGTTTTGAAGTATTCCAAGAAGAGATGGGTTTTCAGTTTCTTGAGGAATTCTGTTATTTCATTGATGGATCTTAAGTTGTCCAGGAGTGCATTCCAGATTGATGGGACCGTATGGTGAGAAGGTTCTGTTGCAAGTTGCTTCTGTACTTTTTGCTTTGTACATTGGTATGTCGAGTAGATATTGATTGGGTTGTCTTCTTGATCTGTTGTTGGGGACTTTCTGGATTAGGGTGTTTAGGTGATCCACTGATTGTTTGTGGAAGGTCTTGAAGATACCGATCGTTGCTTTGTATTTTTTTATTTTTTATTTATTTTAGCTGTATTTATATCCCGCTTTTCACCGGGTCAAAGCGGTCAATTGGGAGATACATTTAACACGAGGGGATATGACACACATACGCTAATACTTACAGGGAACATGGGCAATGGAGGGTTAAGTGGCTTGCCCAAGACCACAAGGAGTGCCTATAGGACTAGAAATCCCAGTCCCTCCAGCCTGAGATTGCTGTCCCCAGGTGGGACTTGAACCACCGGCCCTCCGGCCCGAAGTACCTTGTCCTAACCACTAGACCACTCCTCCCTGATGCGTGCTATTATTGGGAGCCAGTGTAATTGCTTTAGAATTGGTGAAATGTGGTTGTGCCTTGATGTGCCCGTGATTATGCTTATGCGGACTGCTGTATTCTGAGCCAATTGAAGTGGATGTAGTACGTGCTTTGGGAATCCTTGGAAAATTGAGTTGCAATATGCATGTGTGTGTGTGTATGTATGTATATGTATGTATGTATGTATATTTTTAAAAATGTTTGATCTTGTGAAAAGAACTTTTCTAACTTTTAAAATAGTTATTTTTTACTTTTCAGAAAAGCGTCATCTGTTCTCTCAAGGGGGATGGGGTGTGTTTGGGTATGAAGGGGGTTGGTTAATAAGGGTGAGGATTGTATTGCAGGTGGGCTGAATATGACAAAGGGGGTTGACATGCAACTAGTAAACTCCTTCCTCTTCCTTCCTTATCACCTATCTCTCCCATGGATGTAAACACCCCCCCCCCCAATCCAGGGGAGATGCAACAGTAACTCCCAGGTTGAAGACAGAAGCTGAGATTGCACCCTGTGATAAGGAAGCTTATCATAGCTCAGGAAGGAGCTATAGAAAAGGTGAAGTGACTCTGAACAAGCAACCTGTCAGTTCTTGTATAAATAAGAAAACAGAATTTTCCCATAAAAGACTACTAGTCCCAGAATGCACCAGGTTATCCAACAGCCATTAGAGGAGCTGAAGTGGGGAAACGTGTTCAATCAGGAGGGCTATGAGGTAATCCCTAAGCACTCATCTCAAAGGGCAGGGCCTGATTCAGCACAGCTGCGCTGTGTTAGGGAGGAGCACTCATCTAAGCAGAATAAAGGTAGAGTTTATTCTACAGAGAATCAGCTTGAGCTTGATCATCTTCATCATCAGGAGGATCATCAGAAGCAGAAGCCAAACCGGATGGACAGAGAGGGAAAGAAACCCTTTGGAAGAAAGAGGAGAAAAGCCTTTGAGAGGTCTAGAAGAGTCCGGAGCAGTACGTATACTGGGAGGCATTCCAAGGGCCAGCATACACCATTGGACTGGGGAAAGCCAGAGGAATGGTGCTGCAGAGCTAGGAATCTCTAGACGGTACCTGTGAGGGAGACGGCTGCACGTGGAAGGGACCCTAAGACCCGTGCCAGAAGGTATGTGAAGAGAGATCCAGTGTCCAGGGATCTGGATTGGAAGGCTGGACATAAGAACTGGACTACATACTGGCCAGGCTATATAGAGAGGAACTCTAACAGCAATGGAAGCTCAGGTATGAACACTGATCTATGCCCTAGCTATAACCTTGAAAGACAGCAGGGAAACAAGTATTCTCCAGGAACAAGCAGGAAGTCAGTCCTCACATATGGGTGACGTCGGCGCCGACGGAGCCCTCGCGGAGCAATTTTCCCCAGCTTTCAAAGAAAGCCTTTGGGAATTGCAGCGCGCATGCGCGGTCTCCTTCCCGCCCAAGGGTGCCATCTTAGCCAGTCTTCTTTTTTCCGCAGAGCCCTACAGACGTACCCGTCGTGTCCCCGCTGAAAAAGTTGATTTTAGTGATTTATTTCTATTTCTTTCTTCGGTTCGACGCCGGTCTTTTTCCTGCCCGGACTCGCGACGCCGTTGCGAGTCCTTCTGGGGTTTTTTCGGTTTTTCTGATTTTTGGTCAGTTTCGTTTTTCGGTTTTTCGCTGGCAGCCCGGTCCTTTGACCTTGCAGGGGCCCTTTTTCCCCCGATGGCTGCCAGTGGTTTCAAGCGGTGTGTTCAGTGTGACAGAAATATGTCACTCACTAACACACATGATAATTGCCTCCGCTGCCTCGGCCCGGATCACGAAGAACTGATCTGTGGGGCCTGCAGCAAAATGTCCTCCAAAGCGTTAAGGAGTCGGCGGCACCAGCGGGAACGAATCTTCGCTGACCCCGGCCGTACCCGGACCTCGTCGGAGGCCTCGGCGTCCAGAGGTTCCAGCTCTGACCATCGCCGAAGTTCCTCCGACAGGGGTTCTCCCTCCGGGGACCATCGACGGAAGGTAAAACCCGCGAGGGCGGCGTCGGTGGACGCTCCTGGCTCCGCGAGGGCCAGGTCGCATAGCCCCGATAGCCGTCCCGGGTCTTTGGAGAAGGAGCACCTCCCGAAGCGACCTCGTCTGGAGTCGGAGTTGCCTGCTCGGGTAAGTCCTGTAGTCCTCCTGGACTCGCCTCCGAGGGGTCCGACGTCGGGCCCGACGCCGTCGGGGCCCGAGTCGGGGGCTGCTGGGTCACCTGAGGTCGGACTCAGGTTGACGGCCTTGGAGAGCAGACTATCTGCCTTCATGGACCAGCAGCGGGCACTGATCGCTAGCCTTGCTGGCGCTGCTGCCCCGACCGCCGGGACGTCGACGTCTAAGTCGACCCCGGAGACAGAGCCGATCCTCGAGTCCATGCGAACTCGAGTCGATCCTCGGTCGAGGTCACCCTCGGCCTCCCGTTCGGGACCGAGGTCGTCGACGCCGACTCCCTCGGTGTCGGGGCAGCCGACGCCTCCGCCTGCCCGAGCCGACCCCACCGATTCCTCCTCGGAGTCGGCCTGGGAGTCTGAAGAGGAAGAGTCACCTGATTCATTTCGGACTCGGTGTGTCCCCTCGGACTCACCTGAGTCCGAACCTCGGAAGCAGTCCCCTCCGGAGGATGCCCGGTTCTCGGACTTCGTCAGGGATATGGCCAAGGCTTTGGCCTTCCCTGCGGATCCCGAGGAGGAGCCTCGAGCCGAAGAGCTCGACGCCCTTCAGTATGACTCTCCCGCCAGGGAACACTTTACTGTACCGGTTCCTCCCATGCTGGAACGACTACTCTTCCGCATGTGGGAGAGTCCGGCATCGTCGCCGGTATTAAGCAAGCGGGTCGATTCCATCTATCGAGTCCGCAAGAGTCCCGGCTTCCAAAAAGCACAGCTACCGCACCATTCCATGGTAGTGGAATCGGCCATGCATAGGCTTAAGAGCCAGAAGATGCACTCCTCGGTGCCTCCTGGCAGGGAGGCCTGTAACCTGGATGGCCTCGGTAAGAAGTGTTTCCAGGGCTCTATGCTTGCTTGTCGGGTCCAGACCTACCAGCTCTACATGGGCATGTATCTCAGAGACCTGGCTAAAGAGGTAGCCGGATTCTCCGCTGGGCTGTCCGAGGAACCTTTGCGGAGGTTCCTGACCTTGACAACTGGTATTCGGGAATGCTCCAAATTCATGTCCCGAGCAGCCTATGATGGCTTTGAAGCATCGGCTCGAGTGGCCGCAGCCGGCATCGGTGCCCGCCGACAGGCTTGGCTTCAATCGTCTGACCTTGAACCCTGGGTGCAGGACAAGTTGGTCGATGTCCCCTGCCGAGGTGAGAACCTCTTTGGCAAGCCCATGGCTGAAAAGGCTGCACAAATCGAGACGGAGACTCTCACCAGAACTAGGCTTTCTAGAAAGACCTCCGCCCCTGCTCGGGAAAGAAGTCCTTTTACCCGAGAAAGGCGGCTGCCTATAAACACTACCCTCAATATCAGGCCTCCGCAGCTCCCCAACAGGGTCAGCAGGCCAAGGGACGGGGTAACGGGTCCCGTAGGCAGCAAGCCCCCAAGCCTGCACCACCGTCCCCTGCTCAGCAGGGTGGGGGTTTTTGACTTCATCAGCATAGCCTCTCCCCCTCAGCTGGTTCCTCCCAGCACCGGAGGCCGCCTGGTTCACTTCGCCCACAGGTGGTCCAACATCACTTCAGATGCCTGGGTGCTTCAAGTCGTAAGAGAAGGCTATCTTCTCCACTTCCACCAGGTCCCTCCCTCCTATTTCCCGGGAGAACCTCCACGACTCCCTCTGCACAGAGACTTACTCCTTCAGGAGTTAGCAAGTCTTCTTCAGGAACAGGCGGTGGAACCGGTGCCCCACCACCTGAGAGGTCAAGGTTTTTATTCCAGGTATTTCCTGATACAAAAAGAACAGGAGGCCTCAGACCCATCCTGGACTTGCGCAACCTCAACAAGTTCCTCGTGCGGGAGAAGTTCAAAATGCTTACCCTTGGAATCCTTCTGCCCTACCTCCAGCAGGGAGATTGGCTATGCTCCTTGGATCTAAAAGATGCCTACACGCACATCCTCATCCACCCAAGCCACCGCCAATACCTAAGGTTTGTGGTGGCAGGAAATCATTACCAGTACAGAGTACTACCCTTTGGCCTATCCTCCGCACCGCGAGTCTTCACAAAATGTCTCGCGGTGGTGGCGGCTTATCTACGGCTTCACGGCCTCTATGTCTTTCCGTACCTAGACGACTGGCTCATCAGAGCATCGTCCTCTCCGGAAGTCACAAAAGCCACACACCGCACTCTGACTCTTCTGCAGTACTTGGGCTTTGTCATAAACTTCGCAAAGTCCACTTTGCTCCCCTCACAGGATCTCGAGTTCATCGGCGCAAGACTGCACACTCCTCAGGCACGAGCTTTCCTGCCTCTCGACAGGGCTCAACGGCTCATGGACCTAGCCGGCCGTTTTCGCAGGCAGTCCCTGGTCTCAGCCAGGCGCTTCCTGAGACTACTCGGCCATATGGCTTCCACCGTCCACGTGACCCCCAATGCCCGCCTGAATATGCGGCCTGCTCAATGGTGCCTTTGCAAGCAGTGGCAACAAGCCACGGGCGGCCTAGCCGACTTAGTGCGCGTCTCCGGACCGCTGGCCTCTTCTCTACAGTGGTGGCTTCATCGGCCGAACCTGGTGCTCGGAATGCCTTTTCAGTCACCTCAGCCGGCTCAAGTGCTGACGACCGATGCTTCTCTCCTAGGATGGGGAGCGCATTGCCAAGGGGCATGTACTCAAGGTCTCTGGACCACGTTGGAATCTGCTCAGCAGATCAACTTCCTGGAGCTCAGAGCAATCCGTCTGGCTCTCAAGGCTTTCTCCCACCTGACTTCTCACCTGTCCGTCCTTGTCCAGACAGACAATCAGGTTGCCATGTTCTACGTGAACAAACAGGGAGGCACAGGCTCCTTCCTTCTCTGTCGAGAAGCACAGAAGCTCTGCTCTTGGGCCGTCAGCCACGGCATTCTTCTCAGGGCAGTTTATCTCCCAGGCCAAGAAAATTGCCTGGCCGACAAACTCAGCAGGATCCTCCAGCCACACGAGTGGCGCCTGGATCCCTTGGTAGTTCAGAAACTTTTCCTGAAGTGGGGCCTCCCCAAGATGGATCTCTTTGCCAGTCCTCTCAACCGGCAACTTCCTCGCTTCTGCTCTCGTCAGCCGCATCCCCTTCGAGTAGCGGCGGATGCTTTTCTGCTCTCATGGTCGAAGAGCCTTCTGTATGCTTTTCCTCCCATCCCGCTAGTCTCTCGAACTCTTTTCAAGGTTCTCCGAGACAAAGCTTCCATGATCCTGATAGCTCCTCGCTGGCCCAGACAGCCGTGGTTTCCACTCCTGCTGCAATTAGCGGTAGAGGATCCGTTCCCTCTGGGGTTTCAACCGGATCTCCTAACACAGGATCAGGGGTCCCTGCTACACCCCAACCTCAGATCTCTACATCTGATGGCCTGGCTGCTGAAAGGGTAGTCCTTGCTCCCCTTCTACTGCTGGCAGAGGTGGAAGAGGTCGTCCTAGCTTCTCGGCGACCTTCTACCCGCAAATGCTACGCCCTTAAATGGCGTCGCTTTTCCGCTTGGTGTGCCCAGCAGTCTCAGGATCCCTTCTCCTGCTCGGTGTCGGTGATCTTGCAGTACTTGCTCTACCTCTCTAATCTGGGACTTAAGTCCAACTCCGTCAAAGTTCACCTCAGTGCTCTTTCAGCACATCATGTTCCGGTGGACGGCAGACCTCTTTCCAGCGACCCTCTCGTAGCGAGGTTTCTCCGAGGTCTCCTTCTACTTAAACCACCTCTGCGCCCGCCAGCACCTGACTGGGATCTGAATGTGGTTTTACAGCGGATCACCTGTCCGCCTTTTGAACCTATGGCTACCTGCTCTCTCCGTTTTCTTTCTTGGAAAACTTTATTCCTGATAGCCCTCACTTCCGCTAGACGCGTAAGTGAATTGCAGGCCCTCGTGTCTGATCCCCCTTACACTCGGTTCTACAAAAATAGGGTAGTCCTACGGACTCACCCAAAATTTCTTCCAAAAGCGGTCTCCCCTTTTCACATCAATCAGGAGGTGGTACTTCCGACCTTCTTTCCCAGGCCACACTCCAGCCGAGCTGAAATGGTCCTGCATACCCTGGACTGTAGAAGGGCATTGAACTTCTACCTTGACCGTACGCGGGAGCACCGTAAAGCTGCTCAGCTTTTTGTGTCTTTTGACCCCAATAAATTGGGGCTCCCGGTCTCCAAGCGTATTCTGTCCATCTGGGTTGCTGACTGCATCGCTTGGGCTTATGGGGCAGCCGGACTCTCGTTAGAAAGTCGAGTCACGGCTCATTGTGTTCGGGCGAAGGCTACGTCAGTGGCTTACCTCCGCTCTGTTCCGTTGGCAGACATCTGCCGGGCCGCTACTTGGTCTTCGAGCCAGACTTTTGCGGTCCATTACTGCCTCGAGAGGGAGTCCCGCAGGGACAGTGCTTTCGGACAGGCAGTCCTCCGAAATCTCTTCGAGGTTTGAGCAACTCCTACCCTCCATCCCGGATGGGGGCTACCGGTGGGTAATAATTCAGTGAAGATTCCTTCCTTCTGTGCCGCTGAGCTAGAGGGAGCTCATTTTTGTGCTTAGGGTCTCCGGTAGCCTTAAGCTTGGGAGTCCCATATGTGAGGACTGACTTCCTGCTTGGTCCTGGAGAAAGCGTAGTTACTCACCTGTAACAGGTGTTCTCCAGGAGCAGCAGGAATCAGTCCTCACAACCCTCCCTCCTCCCCTTGGAGTTGCAATCATCTGCTTAAGTTTTTTTGCAAATTTTTATGCTCTCTTTTAGCTATGTCATCAGACTGGCTAAGATGGCACCCTTGGGCGGGAAGGAGACCGCGCATGCGCGCTGCAATTCCCAAAGGCTTTCTTTGAAAGCTGGGGAAAATTGCTCCGCGAGGGCTCCGTCGGCGCCGACGTCACCCATATGTGAGGACTGATTCCTGCTGCTCCTGGAGAACACCTGTTACAGGTGAGTAACTACGCTTTCTCCTGAAAGTGCTCCATTGGGAGATTCATCTGTGCCAATCCATGATATTGAACCCATGCTTGTTGAAGAAGAGGGGGTGATAGCAGATGAAGAATCTGTTTACATGGACTGCTCTCTGTCTAAACTCCTTTGGTGATTTTCTGTTATAAAGTACAGCAACCATCACAAAGAAATACAAACTTGTTCTTTAATCTACTCAGAAAAGCTCCTGAGTAGGATTTTTAGCCACGCAGTGGAAAGCAGGCCAGCTAAGGGGTTTCAGCTGGATAACTGCTAGCAATTGAGCCTTACCTAATTGCTTGTGAGCTCTGAGAGAATCACTTCTGAATCTATGTGGGAAGATATAAGAAGTTTACCTGAAAAAAACAGTTTTTTTCTTTCTTTGTGGCTTTTGGTTTGTTGTTTGATACATTGCTAAGAGAATATTAGCTAAAGCCTACAGAAAAGACCAGTTTGTTGCCAACCAGGTCTTATTTCTTTTGCTTTGATTGCCTGACAAGTTCAAATGTTTCCTGATTTTGTTTTTCCAAGTTTAACACTGAAAGCAAGTAACCTGATTTATGTGCTACCAAGCATATCTGTGTTGGGAGAAATAACCCCATAAATAAATATCTTATTGGCTTTACCCAAAAGCACAACTAATTATTGTGAGCAGCTGTGTCGGGTGTGAATGGACTGCATTGCCCACAATCCCTTGCAAATCATATTGACATATGCACTTGCCAAGACTGTGAACATTCTCACCCAGGCAGCCGTCTGACAAATGGCATAGTTTTTCGGATTGCTTTTGCACAAAAGGGATTTATTTGCTGAGGATTACAACTAAAGTTCAAGTTTAAAGCTGGAAAAAAAAAGATTTTCCCTCAACTGCACTTTGGAGGAGAAGTGGATGTTCCAGGTAGCTGTCCCAGGAGGAAAAGACCCTGTGCAGAGCTGGATTCATCACTGACACAAGGTAATAAGTACCTGGGCATGTCTAGTGGTGGATGGGAGTAAGGCACAGGGGTAATTGAAAAAAAAAAAAGTAGAAAAAAAAAAAAACACCTGTTTGGAAGGTGGTGCACTTTGGTTTTTTTCTTTGTTTCTTGCAGGGATCAAGATGGATCCAAGGGAACTAGCTGATTGGATGGCAGCCCAGTTTAGCAGGCAACAGGAGCTAGCACAGCAGGCTCAGGACACTGCTATGAAAGCCTTAATGGACCAGCAGAAGCCAGTGCTTGATCTGGTGCAAGCCCTAGTTAAGCTGCAGAACCAAAGTGGAACAGATGCAAGACCAGCAGTAAATACTGGTACACCACATGTGGACAGTGTGGGACTCAATCAAGGAATTGGGGCATTTAGTTTTGGGAAGCTAACTCCAGATGATAATGTTGATGATTTTCTAGAGTCTTTTGAAATAGTGGCACAAGCATTAGCATGGCCAGAGACCCAGTGGGCAGTAAGGCTGGCAGCCTCATTAACTGGAGAGGCGCTTGCAGCTTACAGAGCAATGCCAGCAGCCCAGGCTTTGAATTATAAGGATGTAAAGGCTGCTATTAGAGATCGCCTAGGGTTGTCTATTTCAGAGTATAGGCGAATGTTTAGAGCTACTACATTGAGAGTGGGTGAAACACCCAGGGCTCTGAGTCAGAGAATCAGAGGTTTAGCTGTAAAATGGTTGTAGCCTGAGCAAAAGACGGTAGAAATGTTATTAGACATTATAATGCTTGAACAATTTATGTTTGCGGTCCCTAAAGATTTGCACACTTTCCTTATACAGCAAAATTGCCAAAATCTTGGAGAGGCAACCATGCTAGCAGAGAGATTCTTGGAAGCCACGCAGGCTTGCCATAGAATGGGTGGCCCTCTGAAGATTGGTGCTGAGGCAAGATGTGCTGTATCAGAAAAGAAAATAATTAAAAATGTTTCTGAAAATGAATGTACTGTATCAAACCAGATGACACAGTGGAATAGAAAGAAATGTTTCAAGTGTGGAAAATGGGGATATTTAGAAAAGGGATGCCAGACACACACTAGCTTAATGGGTGTGGATTTAAAACAGCCCAAAGAAGGATTTCTTTTGATGGTTGATGTGCAAGGAATTACCACAAATGCTTTGTTAGACTCTGGGGCAGACCAGAGTATGATGTCAAAAAGGCTTTGGAAGAGGATAGAGGCCCAAGGAGGATTTGTGCCTAGAACCCCTGAAAGCCAAGTTCACATCAGATGCATTCATGGTGCTGCAACATCATATCCCACCTATAGGCTAAAGGTTAAGTGCCTGGGGGAACAAGAGGAAGTCCTGTTAGCAGTGGTGCCTAGGCTACCCTTTGATTTGGTTCTAGGAAGAGACTGGCCAAGATTTAAGCAGGGTCTAGTGAAAGGGCTAGGAAAGAAGGAGGGAGAAGGAATAATGGAAATAGCTCCCGGGCCTTTCTTTGGAAGTCCTCAGTCCCTAGCTAAAAAGATGGTTAAGCTTCCAGAAGGCCAAACTATAGGTAATAAGAGGGGTCTTGTATCCACCCGCTCGCAGGCTAAGGTAGAGAGCCAGCAAAAGGAGGAGGGGGAGCAGGCAGAGTTATTAGGAGACTTACCCTCTCATGATGATTTAATAACTCCATCATCTGGTAAAGTAAGAAAGTTGAAAGCACAAAAGCGGCGTGAGAGACTTTGCAGAGCACAGGGTAGGGCTGAGATGTTAGCTGGTCAAAGTTTACCCTGGGTGCCAGCTGAGTTAGTGGCAAAGTTTCCTAACTTTCCACAAGAGCAGCAAGCTGATCAAGCTCTCACCCGAGCTTTTAAGTATGCTCATGAGGTCAGGGAGGAGTTGCCCAGATTCAGACTAGATAATGACATATTATATAGAGAGAGTCAGGACCCCAGGAATGGGACCATACGTAAACAATTGGTGGTACCCACAACTTTCAAAGGGCTAGTACTTAGACTAGCACATGATCATCCAGTGGGAGGTCATAAAGGGATGCAAGGAACGCTGGATCAAATACTTATGCGTTTTTACTGGCCAGGTATTTTCAAAGAAACTGCCCAGTTTTGTGCTGCATGTCCAGCGTGTCAGCGAGTTACAGCGGCTCACCCACCGGTGGTGCCATTGATCCCCATGCCAATTATCACAGACCCAATTGGTCGCATTGCCATGGATATTGTAGGCCCATTAGTCAAAACGCCCCGAGGTTTCCAATACATCCTAGTTATGGTAGATCAGGTAACAAGGTTTCCCTGGGCCATACCATTGAGGAATGTTTCTGCAAAAACAATAGCTTTAGAGCTAGTAAAATTGTTTTGTGAAGTGGGATTCCCAAGAGAGGTGTTGACTGACCTCGGGTCCAATTTTGTATCCAAATATTTGGCCCAGGTCTGGGATGCCTTTGGCATTCATCACGTGAAAACCTCAGCCTACCATCCACAATCAAACGGTTTGGTGGAGAGATTCAACCAAACTCTCAAACAAATGTTGAGAAGGGGGTTAGCAGGAGAGGTAAAAGAATGGGATATGTTATTGCCCTTTGCCTTATATGCCTGCAGGGAAAGAATTCAGGTATCCCTAGGTGTAACTCCATATGAATTGATGTATGGTAGGGCTCCACGGGGTTTGTTAGATATTTTGAGGGAACAATGGATTGATCCTGAACCAGAAAGTCAGGAGGTGCCACAGTTTCTAAGTGACCTGAGGGCACATTTAAAAAGGACCTCGCAGGTTGCTGAGAGGAACCTGCAGGACAGTCAAGTGCGCCAGAAAGGGTGGTATGATAGGAAGGCCAAAAGCCGCCAATTAAGCATTGGTGAAAAGGTTTTGGTTCAAGTAGCAGGAACTGCCCCAAAATTTGAAGTACAGTGGAAAGGGCCATGGAAGGTTGTTAAACAAGTGAGCCCAGTATCTTATATGGTAGAAAATGCAAGAGGGCGTAGGCAGACCTACCATATTAATGTACTTAAGTCTTGGAAGGAGAGGCCTGTAAATAATAATGACCCTGAAGCCAGTCAGGAAGTAAGTGAGCTTCAAAAAGATAACACTCTCGTTGGTATTACGGACTGTAGGAAAGAAGTTTCACCAGTTAAACCAGTCCATATTAACTTAAGCAGGGGGGTATGTGATAAGGAAACTTATCATAGCTCAGGAAGGAGCTATAGAAAAGGTGAAGTGACTCTGAACAAGCAACCTGTCAGTTCTGGTAGAAATAAGAAAACAGAATTTTCCCATAAAAGACTACCAGTCCCAGAATGCACCAGGTTTCCAACAGCCATTAGAGGAGCTGAAGTGGGGAAACGTGTGTTCAATCAGGAGGGCTATGAGGTAATCCCTAAGCACTCATCTCAAAGGGCAGGGCCTGATTCAGCACAGCTGCGCTGTGTTAGGGAGGAGCACTCATCTAAGCAGAATAAAGGTAGAGTTTATTCTACAGAGAATCAGCTTGAGCTTGATCCTCTTCATCATCAGGAGGATCATCAGAAGCAGAAGCCAAACCAGACGGACAGAGAGGGAAAGAAACCCTTTGGAAGAAAGAGGAGAAAAGCCTTTGAGAGGTCTAGAAGAGTCCGGAGCAGTACGTATACTGGGAGGCATTCCAAGGGCCAGCATACACAATTGGACTGGGGAAAGCCAGAGGAATGGTGCTGCAGAGCTAGGAATCTCCAGACGGTACCTGTGAGGGAGACGGCTGCACGTGGAAGGGACCCTAAGACCCATGCCAGAAGGTATGTGAAGAGAGATCCAGTGTCCAGGGATCTGGATTGGAAGGCTGGACATAAGAACTGGACTACATACTGGCCAGGCTATATAGAGAGGAACTCTAACAGCAATGGAAACTCAGGTATGAACACTGATCTATGCCCTAGCTATAACCTTGAAAGGCAGCAGGGAAACAAGAATTCTCCTGAAAGTGCTCCATTGGGAGATTCATCTGTGCCAATCCATGATATTGAACCCATGCTTGTTGAAGAAGAGGGGGTGATAGCAGATGAAGAATCTGTTTACATGGACTGCTCTGTCTAAACTCCTTTGGTGATTTTCTGTTATAAAGTACAGCAACCATCACAAAGAAATACAAACTTGTTCTTTAATCTACTCAGAAAAGCTCCTGAGTAGGATTTTTAGCCACGCAGTAGAAAGCAGGCCAGCTAAGGGGTTTCAGCTGGATAACTGCTAGCAATTGAGCCTTACCTAATTGCTTGTGAGCTCTGAGAGAATCACTTCTGAATCTATGTGGGAAGATATAAGAAGTTTACCTGAAAAGAACAGTTTTTTTTCTTTCTTTGTGGCTTTTGGTTTGTTGTTTGATACATTGCTAAGAGAATATTAGCTAAAGCCTACAGAAAAGACCAGTTTGTTGCCAACCAGGTCTTATTTCTTTTGCTTTGATTGCCTGACAAGTTCAAATGTTTCCTGATTTTGTTTTTCCAAGTTTAACACTGAAAGCAAGTAACCTGATTTATGTGCTACCAAGCATATCTGTGTTGGGAGAAATAACCCCATAAATAAATATCTTATTGGCTTTACCCAAAAGCACAACTAATTATTGTGAGCAGCTGTGTCGGGTGTGAATGGACTGCATTGCCCACAATCCCTTGCAAATCATATTGACATATGCACTTGCCAAGACTGAACATTCTCACCCAGGCAGCCGTCTGACAACCCTCAGCTTCAAGCCCAGGAGTAGTACCTGCAAGTGGTTGACAAATACTGCCCATCACTTCACAGCAGGCCCCCTATGCCTCCCCCCCCCCCCCCCACCATGCACATTGACCTCCAGGTCACCTCTATCACTGTTCTGCCCCCACCCCTCTTTTTTTTATTTACAAATCAGAATATTTTTGCTTTGTAAGTATGTATGGTACGGGAGCTATGGTTAATATGTCACCATTTCAATATTTCTGAGTTTATTTTTATTTACAAAATCACAGATTAATGTTTTTTTAAAAAAGTAACAATTATGGACTAGTATTTATATATACACATGCACACATACACGCATAGATGGGCATTATATAAAGAAAATCCTCAAGAGCAAGGGAGGAACACACAACAAACATCACATTAACAAAATGATTAAGTTGCATATATGCGCTTTTATGGTGTAAAATTTAATTAGGCCAAAAGATAGTTCCTGGTGAAAAAGGGAACAGTAGCAATGTGGTAGCAGCCTGTGGAAATAAGATGATAAGAGACCATCATGCGAGGTAGCATGCATCCATTAGGAACTGAAACGGAGTCCTCCACTTACTGGGTGAAGATGGAGGGCAGGAAGCACAGATAGTCATTGTGGGAGGTGGCGATGTGATAGCATCCCAGTCAATCTGTCAACAGCTCTGGTCTTGGCAGCAAGCACCCTTCTCTGCTCTTGCAGCCATTGTCTCCTCTGCTGCAGCTGGTATCTCTTTAGTTCGTGGTGTATGCACTGTAATTCCCCAGCAGAATATTATTAGCTGCCTCTTAGCATGCAAACATTTTTCCTGCCATCTGTCCAAGAGGGTGTCTGAACACCACCAGCAACCATTCTGTATCTTGCACAGTTTCAAGCTCAAGCCATCTTCATTGCCACTGGCAATTAGTACTGATGGAGCCTCAGCAGTGTCTGCTATTCTGGGGTTACTCCCAAGTAAACATCAGAGTTATCTGGTTGTCTGTGATGCTGGAACTCAGCATTTGTGCCCTTTCACTCATCCCAGATATTGCTTGTATTTCATCCACTCTAATGTGCACAGCAGTTCCATATTATCCTGCTAAGCCAGTCCAGAGAAGTGGGTCATATTCCCCTACCAGCAGAGATGAAGAGAGAAAAAAATCCAGAGGTTTCTGATGACTTCTTCCTGCAGTATATCTGGAGCACTAGGGGCATACAACCCTAGTATTTCTCTTTCTCCAGCAGAGTGTGGACACATCTGAGCAGCTCTGTTGAAACTTCGAAATAGTTCGATTTAGCTCATGAGTAACCACTCTTAGGGGGTGACTTCCTCATTTGAGTTTGACATGGGAAACTCCGTTGGGTCACCCTTAACACTGGTGCTCTCCTGGGTTTGTCAAAGGAGGAGGGGTTTCTGGTTCAGTACTCCATTCTTATGCTGTTAAGGGCTGGTTGAACAGCCAGAATTGTTGAATCAGGACTCCTGATCAAAAGAGTGAGAGGAACTTTAACTATGGTATGATGTTATCTATATGATCTCCCAAGAATGTTTATGGGTTATATGATCTCTTTGAGGGTGGAGGGGGGTATGAAGAGGCATGTTGTTTTAAAGTATCGTTTACAGTGAAGATATGTTGTAAACTACTACAAAAATAAAAAAACAAAGTTTTAAAAAGCGTGAGAGGAATTGAGCTTATAGCTATCCGTTTTCTATCCATTCTCACCTAAAGGCGCCCACACACATGCACACACCCTTTCTTTGAATGTTTCACTGCTGGTCTCTGGTATTTCCTGTCATTAAGGAGGGTACTATGAGTACCCAGCAGCAGAACGCCTGGGATTTGGTGGCAAATGGTGAGGTCTCTCATTGCTAGAAAGTTTATAGAGAGCACAGTGTAATGTGTACCTTGTACAGCAGCCAAAAAGACACTGAAGCCTCCTATGAAGGTATGCTTGTGATGATCAATCTTAATCGAAGCATGACTTCCTGTACAATGTAAGCCTCTTATATCCAACACATTCCTTACTAAAGTATATGCCTGGTTATGACTAGGGCCAGCCAGAATCCTGCCAAGACTGTTTATTCTAAAGTCCTACAGTTGGAAATCATGAGATGTTAGAAATTGCAGTATATCCCCCAATATGTGTCAATGCTAGATTTGCTCCTGGGGTGGAAAGTCTGAAGTGTTTTAGCTTGCAAACAGCTGCTGATATGAATGAAGTATTTGATTTTATTATGGGGCGATACTTTCATTACCAGTAAGAGTCTTTGTAAAACTCATGAAATAGGAGGAGTGTACTATTGTGGAACTGGTTAAAAGATAGAAAGCAGAAGGTATGGCTAAATGACCAATTTTCTCAATGGAGAAAGGTGTGAATAGTTGAGTACCCCCAGGGATCTGTGCAGGGCTCACTGCTTTTTAATGTATTCGTAAAAGACCTGGAAATGAAAATGAGTGAGGTGATCAAATTTGCAGATCACACAAAATTATTCAAAGTTGTTAAAACACAAGAAAAATTGTGAAAAATTGCAAGAGGACCTTGATAAATTGGAAGACTGGATGTCCAAATGGCAGATGAAATTTAATGTGGAAAAGTGCAAACTACGGTTACACGACGCAAGGTTCCAAATTAGGAACCACCATCCAGGGAAAAGTTTTATGTGTCGTTATGGATAATACGTTGAAACCCTGCAGCAATGGCTAAGAAAGCAAATAGAATGCTAGGAATCATAAGGAAAGGAATGGAGAATAAAACCAAGGATATTATAATGCCTCTGTATCGTTCATAGTGTGACCGCACTTTGAATATTCTGTGCAGTTCTGGTTGCCATATCTTAAAAAGGATATAGCAGAATTAGAAAAGGTACAGAGAAGAGCCACCAAAATGCTAAGGGGGATGGAAGGATACCCCTATGTGGAAAGGCTTAAAAGGTTAGGTCTCTTCAACTTGGGAAAACAGACAGCTGAGGGGAGATATGATAGAAGTCTATAAATTAATGAATAGTGTGAAACGGGTAAACATAGATCTGTTGTTTACGCCATCAAAATATAGAAAGACTAGGGGACACGTAATGAAGCTACAATGTAACCCATTTAAGGCTAATTAGAGAAAATATTTTTTCACTCAATATGTAATCAAACTCTGGAATTCATTACCGTAGAATATAGTAAAAGTTGTTAGTGTAGCCGGGTTTAAAAAAGGTTTGGACAAGTTCCTGGAGGAAAGATCCATAAACCATTATTAAAGAGGACCCGGGAAATCCACTGCTTACTCTGGGTCAAGGATTGTAGGACCTGTGTACTTTCTTTGGGAACCTGCCAGGTGCTTGTGACCTGGATTGGCCACTGTTGGTAACAGGATACTGGGTTTGATGGACCTTGGCCTGACCCAGTATAGCATTTCTTATGTTTTAGTTGCAGTACACATGGCAACCAGTAGCAAACACCATAGTTGTGACTAGGAGACTGCTGCAGAAAATGTGTGCTGCCATTAGCACAGGCATCTGCATGGCTTTTACACAATTTTCTGCAGTAGTGTGGGTGCCAAGTGTAGAAAGGGATTTACTGCGCGTGTAATCACTCTGCAGATGCCAAATCTAATGGCAGTACACAGGCCATGTAAATCTATTCAAACTAAACAATTAAGCAGTTACTTATGTCACCTAGATACAGATACATAAACGAGCAGAAGGCTGAATTCAATGCTGAGGCTTTAATGCCAGGATAAGAAATGTAAGGGGTCTGCAGCTAGTCCTGAGGAGGAATTTATACCTGTCTCTTGAGTGGACAACCCCCACAGTTTTTTCTGGGCTTTTGCTGAAGTGAAGCCAGGAAAAAAAACCAGGCAAAGTTTGACTGGAACAATGTATGTGCATATACTGGATTATTATGTGGCACATAAGAGCAATCATTCTGCTCAGAATAATATTGGTGTTCAAAGGCACCGAGATAGATTCTGAGCAGAATGATATTGCCCTTATCCGTCACATAGCATTCCATCCCAAGTGCCTTTTGTGCACAGGATATAGATGCTGTTAATACAAAACCTGTGCACATTTTCCTGTATTGCTCTCCTGGTTTAGCACAGACTTCTTGCCTACAGTTCATTTGCATGCTGTTTGCTTACAGCATGGATATGCAAAACTTGCACTAAACCTGCATTTAGAATCCCCATGCTAGAGCTTTAGCGCTGTCCTCTTGCCAGGGTCGGCCCCAGTGTTGGTTCAAGGTGTTGGTAACCTAAGCAAACCATAAGCCTTATGATCTCCTGGCTGTCAGAATCTATTTTTTAGCTTTGAATGCCCTGCTGTTTGCCACATGCCTCCCCCCGCCCCTGTGAAAAGAAGCTGTCAACCTGGGTGTCTTCTTAGTCTGATGGTTGAACTGGCCTTTGGCTCTAGCTCATGGTTTCTGTATCGATCCCAGGTGTCGTCATATATAATAACCATTAAGAAATCTATAAATCTCTGTCACTAAGTTTAATGGTAGAATTTACATCAGAAAATAATATACACCACTAAATCATTAAGAGCCAGCCCAGCAACGATAGGGGTGTGGCAGCAGCAAGGGATTGTGCGGTAGTGAATACAGCAGAGCATGCCTCATAATTCCAATCTTTTCTGCTTGTGTGTATGTATGTGTGAGTGCTGTGTGTCTGATCAGGAGAGTAGAGAAGAGCTTGAAAGCAGCAGTTTCCTAACTGCTACATTTCAATGTACCAATGTATCTATTCTACAAAAGCTGGAACTGCTTTGCCCATAGAAATGTACTTATCCATTTTTCAAGAGACTTCTATCCATGGACAAGCAGGCTGAGTCAGCCTCACATAGGTGTTGTCATCTAGTTGTGCCGGGAACGGAGTAGCTCTCCCATTTTTAAGGTCTCCTCTGAGCTCCTAGAATGGACAAACCAGGGCTTCAGAAGCATCCAAAATGTTTCAAGAATATGAACTTTATGGATTCCCATGACATATGCCTCTGGTGCCTGAAACCCTCTCGCCACATGGAGTCCTAACCCCATTGTAGCAGGATATCCCTGAGGATCAGAAAACATTGGAAGAACACCCTCAAGGACTTTTTAGCCAAATCCTCTATTACCCTCTTGGTCCGAGCCCCCCCCCCCCCACCTCGCTTCTAACTCCCCACCAGGCTGACTCTACTAGTGAGGACCACACTATCTCAGGCAGTAGGGACCCCCCCCCCCAAACTATCAAGACTGCAGAAAAGAAGAAAAGCACTCATCGCAAGGAGCCACAGATACCAGCAGCACTCCGAAAACTTCCATCATTTCTGCTGTCCAGGAACTGAATGCTGGCCTCAGCAGTGCATCCTTGGCACACCCTGGCTGTGCCTCTGGACAGTCATGACACCACCACTTGAGGGGCACCCCTCCAAATCAGTCATGGTGCTGCCCTCCTTTTCAGGACTTCATTTATCTAAAATTTTCCAAAGGCTCGTGTAACAATTAGGGCTCTCACACATGCCAGATCCCAGGAACAAACTACTGGGCCTCTTCAGATACATAGATGCCTGAGAGCTGTGGTCGCAGTCCCTGTCCACAAGGTTCTCAAATGCAAGGAAAAGGTCTGGCAGACAACCTTCTCAGAGCTGCTACTACCAAGATGCTGGACATTAAATATCAAGTACATGCCATCCCCAGCTTCCACAGTAATCCACCATCATCTAATTGGTTATGAAGAAGTCCAAAAGCTCTCACCAGCACTCCAACGCCCCACCCGCAAGGACCAAAAAACCTTGGACTTCACAAGCAGAAAGGTTTTCCAGGGCACCATACTGACTGGATCGCTGCTTACCAATTCCAGATTGTCCTCTACCACAGCATACTGCTGGTGAAAACCAAGGATGCTAAAGCCTTCCTACCTCCCAAAACAAAGAGCCTCTATCACCTATTCTCCATGATGTGGGGGAATGCGACAAGCACTTGATCTGCTCAGCATTCAACAGCTTTGAGACTGTACGTTTTTGTGTTTTTACCCATGATTCTTTTTCCACTTTCAAGTTTTCCCTGCGGTATCCCGCAAAGTTCCATCCTTTTCAACATTTTTCTAGCTTCCTTCCTGACCTTGATCCAGGGTCATGGTATTAGTTCTTTTTGTTATGCCCATATTCTTGGTTTATTACTCAACTTTGTCATCCTCTCCTAATCAACGTGTGTTTAGATTCTGTGGCTGCTTGGTTAGAATCACATCATCTCAAACTAAATCTGGATAAATCTCAGGCCCTTCGGATCACAAAGAACACTTCATCCCCTTCTGCAAGTCCTGAAATCAAAGGTATCTCTATTCTATTGTTTTCTTACATATTTAGACATTATTTTTGATAGCAGAAACTTGGTTGAAAGATAACTGGGTATGGTCTGATCTTCGTTCTTGTCACTATGTAAAATCCATTCAGTTAAACCTTCTCTCTGTCAATAATTTACACACATTTATGCCTTCATCATGTCCCGCACTAACAATCTAAAAAATTACAGTTGGTACAGAATATGGCAATCCATTTATTTTCCAACACTTCGAAATTCAATCATGTTTCCCCTCTCTTTATTCATTACCAATGTCTCCCCCTCCCCTACAGATTTCATTTCAAAATTCTTATACTTGCTCACAAGGCATTTTATAATGGTCTCCCATTTTATCTTCCTACACTATTGATTCCTTATTGTCCCTCCCAGACTTTTTTCAGGACACGAGTGCATACAGAGGTTTTTGGATTTCGGTGGTGACGTAGCATGTTGCATGCAAAGTTTACTCGTATTTACATATCATCAAATTTCATTTCAGACCCCTGACGCAGGCATAATTTGCCAAAACTCTGATGAGTGGGGTCCTTAATAAAGTATCTCTTAAGGAATATTTGAGAGTCTCAACCATGGACATTCTCCTTTGGATGGTTTTCTTTGCATCTCACATTTTATAATGGTTTCCCATTCTACCTTTCTATACTATTGATGCCTTATAGTCTCTCCTGGACACGCTATTCATAGAATGCAAATCTTCTAGTTAGCCCACCCATCTCTGCTGCCCATATGGAGGCATCATACATTTTATTTTTTTGGCCCCATCCTTCTGGATTTCCCTTCCTTCCTATATACACAAGAAGACCTCTTATAAGAAATTCAAGATGCTCCTGAAAACCCATTATTTCAAGTAGATTTTTGAGGACTGCTTAGTCTAGAATGGGGGTTGTTCTTACTATTTACTCCCTGCTGTTCTTTACTTTCTCTTTCCTGTTTTAACCAGTGTTACTTTCCATATTTGGTTTATTTAGCTTTTGTACACTGCTCAGATGTACCAAGCTTGAGTGGTATAGATTTAATAATAATCCATCGCGGCTAGACATCTGGCATGGCTCAGGGCCTCCAGCAACTGGCCAGTGCCCCTTGCACAGCAAGAAATCTGTTCAACAAGGTAAAAGGAGTCCATCAAACATCATAATGGTCCCACTGCACCATGTTCCAAACCTTGTCAAAGGAGGGACAGCAAAGCATAAAAATACTGAAAATCCTACTAGACTTCACTGCGATATGGCTCCAACCCTAGAGGCAGTTGAAATAACACAAGCCACAATGCTACCAAAGCTCCTATCAGCAAAGACTGTGTCAAAGGAAGAACAAGCAGCAAAAACACAGCACACCAGCTGTGAAGAATTCCCCTGGTTTTTAACTACCTGTCACTGGAACCAATACCAGGGGGAGGTGGGGAGGAGGGAGTTCAACCAGGGATTCTATTATTGTTACTTCCTTGTCTCCCAAAAGACCCAGGTCTGGTGTCCAATTCTGGACTTCCACTGGCTCAACATAAACATTTGCAGAGAAAAATTCCGGATGTGCACATGGAGGACTGTTCTCCCACTCATACAAACCAATAACTGGCTGGCGTCTAGACCTTTTAAGATGCTTGCACACAGATTCTGATCCACTCATCTCAAAAAAAATACCTGTGATTCTTTGTCCCAGGCTAGCATTAGCAGTACTAGGTTCTTCCCATAGGTTTCTCTTCCGTACCAAGCGTCTTCACCAAGTGCATTGCAGTTGCCGCTACCCACCTATTCAGGCAAGCAATCTGTGTCTTACCCTACCTCTGCAACTGGCTGATGGTAGGGACGTCGCTGCTCGAGACCCTAACCTGCGTCAGCACCGCAGCGACTCTCCTCTATACGCTTTATTCCTAATCAGCATCAAGAAATCTGATGACCCCCTTCCAGTCCCTGGAAATCCTTGGGGCGGACAGCCACATGACTCTATCCAGGGCATTCCTATTACCCTATCAAATCTCTCTCCCATCAGATCTCCTCCATGGACAGGATCCCAGCTAGAGCCCTCCTACGCTTCTTGGGTCATCTAGTTTCTGCAGTCCATGTAATCCCACATGCCAAACTCCACAAACATTAACTATATTAGCACCTCTGGAAATTGTGGAATCAGCACTCGTAGCCCTTATCTCACAGAGTACCAATAGACCACAGTGCCCTCAGATGGTAGATGGACTGGGAAAACCTCCAAAAAGACAAACTCTTCTGATCACCCCAGCCTAAGTTCACACTCACAATGTGTGGCTGGGGTGCACACCACCTCCACCTATGTACCAGGGCCAAGTGATCCACCTTCAAGACGTGCCACCACATCAACCTCTTGGAACTTAAGGTCATAGGAAATGCCCTGTGAGCCTTCACCCCCTAGATCTCAGACAGAGCCATCCTCATCCAGACAGACAGCTAGGTGGTTCTGTATTAACAAAAAGAATGGCACGGCTTGTGCAAGCTCTGCAGGGAAGCCCTCAGGATTTGGAGCTTTGCCCAGGGCCAGCCCATTCACTAAATGGGCTAGTTGGCAGACTTTGCTGGGAAGCATGGCAGCTTTGTGCTCACAGCGTGAAAACCATGGCCTGCCACTTTTGATCCCCCCCCCCCCCCCATCCGACCCTGTCGGGGTGGACAAGAGTGGCATGGCAGGCCATGAGTGGGTACCAAAGAGCATGGCCTGTTGGGGTCCTGAAGCAGCGGCACAAAATTGCTGCTTTTAAACTGCTGCCTGAAGACAGAATCTGTGGTGGTGGTGCAGCTTGGGGGCAGCATGGCCGGGGCTCCTGCCTGGGGTGGCAGAAACCCTTGGGCTGGCCCTGGCTTTATCATCTCCATAAAGGCTTCTCTTCATGCCTCTTATCTACCCAGGGACAACACCACACTCGGTTGGCATTTTTGACCCCATGAACTGTCACTCAATTCTTCAGTGACTTCTGACCTGTTGCATCTGTGAGGAACTCCCTCTGTGGACCTCCCTACATGTGAGGCCAATGCAGAATGTCTGTACTTCTTCTCCAAGCGGCCATCCCCTCACAGACTTGCATCAGATGCCTTCTTAATATATTGGAGACCCCAACTTTACAATGCATACCCACCTAACCACTCCCCTCATAGCCAAGACCCCACCGAAGATCGTACATGAGAGAGTGAGTGTGATCCTTGTCACACCCTACTGGCTGAAACTAACTTGTTTCCCATACCTTCAACATCTCTTCATTCAGCCTCAAGTCAAACTGCCAGAATGCCTGGACCTCCTCGCACAAAATGACTGTAACACATTTCACCCCAACCTATGGGTCCTGGCCTCACAGTGTAAATGTTGAAAAGGTAGCCTTGACTCCACTCCACTTTTCACAAGGGGTCATGCAAGTCGTCCTGGCAACCAGACTCCCTGTCATCGGGCAGTCCTGTACCTCCAAGTGGGAGAGATTCTGGTCATGGCTTGTTGCAGCTCAGCTTAACCCATTCTCCTGCCCCATCCCCCTTCAACTTCAATACCTCTTCAGCCTGTCAGATACATCTATCAAGACGATCTCCATCTGAGTCCACTTGAGCGCCATTGCAGCATACCATGACATGACTGGACAGCAGACACATCTTAGTACACCCTCTCATTGACAGATTCATGAAAGGCCTCATAAAACTCCACCCACCAAGTGGACATCCAACCCTAGGATGGGATCTCAATGTTGTTTTCCAACAACTAATGCCGCCCACACCCTTTGAACCTCTGGGAAGTGCCCACTTGGAAGGCCCTCTTCCTTGCAGCAATCACCTTGGCCAGACATATCAGTGAATTGAAGGCCCTCGTTGACTATCCACCCTACAATGCAGCTCCAGGACGACCGGACCACACTCAAGACTCACCCCAGATGCCTTCCAAAAGTGGTCTCAGCTTTCAATATCAACCAGGCCATCATGCTGCTCAGCTTCTATCATGAACCACACACCATGCCAAAGGAGCAGCTCCTCCTGTACACTCTGTACTGCACCTGCACCCTCCGAATCTACATTCAAAGAACCAAACTCTCCAGGAAAGCGTCCCAATATTTCCTTGCCTACAACCCAAACAGACCAGGCATCCTGGTGATAAAGTGCACACTGTCCCACTGGATATCAGACTGCATATCCTTCTGCTATGAACAGGAAGGCCTGTAGCTCTCAGAGAGGGCCACGCCCACCAGCTGAGAGCCATGGTGGCCACTACTACTATTCATCATTTATATAGCGCTACAAGGCCCACTCTTTCCATTCTTCCCCTTTGGAGGGCATCTGCAAGGCAACCACATGGTCTTTCATGTACACCTTCATCAAACACTATTACCTGGCTTGGCCCCTCCAGATCTTGAACTCTTTCAGACATGCATTCCTCCAAGTAGCACACCCCTCCCCTACTGGGGATGGGAAAGAAGCGCCCTGTGCATTATGTACATAAAGGGACAAATCGGGAGGGTAATGTCCTAACCATGCCTTGCTCACTGCTACAAAGCATGGGAAAGTGGACTCCATGTGTGTAACTATTAAGGATGGGGGGGACCTCTGTCTCCCACTGTGACTTGGGCAGTCATCTCTGTTGATGACTGACATGGTGTAACTCTGTTTGCCCCAGCCTGGGGAATTGTGTGTTCTTTCTTTAGCAAGAATGCTTTGCACTTCTGTTTGGCTATGTTTCTACAAATTCCTTTTCAGTTTGAATATTTTTGTTCATGTTTCAGTGTTATGTGGCACAAGTAGTGTTACAGCCTGACATGTGCTGTGGTAAAGGGATGGTTGTGTTGTGCGCCTTCCTTAAGTTGCACCCCTTCACACCCCTCTACTCGGGAGCCACCTATGTGTGACTGACTTAGCCTGCTTGTCCATGGAGAAAGCAAAGTTACTTACCTGTAATGGAGGTTCTCCATGGATAGCAGGATGAGTCAGCCATGCCAACCCATCCTCCGCCGCTCTTGAATTAACTTGCTGAAGCTAAGGAAGTACTGAGGCAGGAAGTGGGATAGAGGGGTATTTGAGCATCTCAGAAAAGCCTTTTTTTAAAAAATAGAGGAAGTGCTGTGAGAGAGCTACTTCATTCCAAAACCATTGGATGACAACATCTATGTGTGGCTGACTCATCCTGCTGTCCAAGGAGAACCTTTGTTACAGGTAAGTAACTTTGTTTTGTCTGTAACCCCAGGTCCACTCTGGCCTGTTTTTAAACTCATGGCTTTCACCCGTTTTTACTCCACAACAAATATGGTTCATTTCCATTAAAGTTTTGTAGTTATTTTGCCTTTGGATAGACAGTTGGGCAAACATTCTCAGCACTTTATGAATAATTTCTTTCCAACCTTTTGTTGGGTTGGAAAGAAAAATTGTATCATTTTTATTCTTTATAACCCAGCAGAATGTTGGAAAGAATTAAACAAAAGGAGTCTAGAAATGTGTCTGTCTCTCTGGGGACAAAATAACTCTCCAAACGTTAAACGGAATGGGGTGAAACTTGGCAAGGGGAAAACCAATGAAAAGACATGCAATCAAAAACATGGCAAACTGACCTGAGTTTTCCATAAAAATAAGCCCCCCCCTCCTTCAAAATATCCCAGTACATTTTTGTGAGTGAAGCAGTTCCAGGTTCTCCAGCACAGGAACAAAATTACAGTGAGATATAGCAGTTAAAGATTGCTCTCTTCAAACTGCCTCTCCTGTTTTCTTCAAACTGCCTCTTCTGTTCTCTACTACCTCATCTTCCAAAATTACCCTCCCCTGCTTTCTCACACCACAAACTGCCTTCGATTGTAAAACATATTCCATCATACATTACCACCCCCAAACTGCCCCCTAAACTTCCCTTTTAAGTGCCCCACCCACTTCCACACCTTCCAAGATTAACCCCACACAACTGCCCTCCCCCCCCCCAATTGCCTCCCTCTGCTAAAATTAACCCCCCTCACACAGTGGCCTTACCATACCCAATGTGCAGTGCCCCAAACTTCCACCCCTCCCCTACAACTGTCCCACCTCACCTGAACTGCCTCCATATCTCAAAACCTCCACCCACAGAAACTGCCCCCACTTCCCAAAACTATCTTTCCACCCAACTGCTCCAGCACTCTAATTGCGCAATTCTCTAAAACTAAACCCCCACATAACTGCCCTGTCTCAAAACCTCCCCAAAAGTGCCCTACCACCTCTCAAACTGCACCCATCGTCCTAAATTACTCTCCTGCAACTACCCCAAGCCTCCAAAACTATCCCCTTGGCAACTGTTCCAGACTCTAAAATTAATCTTTGCTACACCCCCAACTGCCACACTACCCTCAAACTCTGATGTAAGATCAGCAAATGATGTGCGCTAGTAAGCCCTCTGTGTATATTGTAAGAGCCACAGATAGTTTTAAAAATAGCCAACCCATTTCAAACACATATCCTAGCACCGAGAGACAGAGCAGTACTAATGTTAACACACACACACACATTCACAAACTCAAGCAACACACAAATAGCCCCCACACTCACCAACACACTGGCAGTACAGACATACATATACCCACATAAGTATCTAGTGGGGTTGGAAAGATTTCCATGAGCTGTACTCTGTGCTTTCTCCGCTTGTTAGCCATAATAATGAGAGCTTATATAGCTGCAATCTTCAGCACTTCCTCATAGCCACAAATCTTTATATTAAAGGATGGCAGAACCAAGAATGACTCTAGCACTAACACCAGCCTGTGAGAGGGTTACCGAGCAGAGTTCCAAAGAGCAGTGATATACTTTCTTGGCAACAGTCCCCATGAGACACCTCAACTGTGGGGAGTTACTGATGAGGGAAGGGGGAGTGTCCTTAGTATTTTAATCCTTTTTTTTTGTGTGCATATACATTTTTATCCTTGCCTTTCCTGTAGAATGAAGTGACGCTTCTGAGAAATGAAGTCGCTCAACTGAAGCAGCTGCTCCTGGCTCACAAGGACTGCCCAGTTACTGCATTGCAGAAGAAGACACAAGGTTATCTGGGTAAGTCTCAGCTTTCCTATGGCAGAGCGGATGGGTGCAGGCTGAAGTTGAGCATAGAACAAGGAGGTTAGGGGGAGTGGCATGCTGCTTTATGAAAGTTTATTCTGAGTTCAGTGGCCAGTACTAGAAGAGGGAGCTGGATTCAGTTGCTCCCTCAGGATTCTTCAGCTTGTGATATTTAAATAATGGTAGGATATGCACTGATGCAATATAATATAAAATCAAAGCAAAGAAAGAAATTGAAGAAGAGGGGTTGTCTGTGTGTGGAGGACTGCTAATTGGCGGTTTTGTTTTTTCTGTATTTTTTGGAAAACAGAAAGTCCAAAGGAGAGTTCTGAGCCCACGGGGTCCCCAGCACCAGTTATCCAGCACAGTTCAGTCACGGCCACCTCTAATGGGCTCAGTGTCCGTTCGGCTGCTGAAGCTGTGGCTACCTCGGTCCTCACACAGATGGCCAACCAAAGGACAGAATTGAGCTTGCCCATACAGTCGCATGTCATCATATCACCACAGTCCCAGTCTGCCGGCAGATGATGTCACCAGTCACATGACATAGGACTAACCAATAAGAACTCGCAGCTTGAGAGACTGATCACAACTAAGTCCCTGAACAATGGGGGACGGATACGGATACATATATACAAAAAATATATATATTATATATTTTTTTTTATTTTAGTATGTAAAGGCAGCTATGGAGCTTTTATACGTATCCTATTTCTCATATACAGATCATGGCCCCCTAATTCCTGTCCTCAGATCTCCTCTCTGCTTCCTTTGAGAGGTGCTGGCTAGACCATCTTTGTGTGGCCATAATCAACTGAATTTTTCTGAGCAAACGAAAACAGGAAATCCTTCACTCCAACAACTTAAGAAATGGCCCTTTTCAGATATCCCTTGTGTTAACACTAAGCACTGGATGTTTGCATGTTCTCTTGCTGTTTCTTACTTTCACCTCCTTCATGACTTTCCACTTGTTTTGTTAGTTTTTGTGAATGTATCGGAAGGGTATTAGCTAAAGGCGGCCTTTTTTTCTGTACAATGATTTGCTTTGGCTTTTTGTGTGTATCTTGTGCTTTGTTTACTTCTCCAAAGACATCATTCCATGAAAGTGTCACTATAGGTGTGAGAAAGTGGAAGGATTGCTCCATTGCTTCACTAACCTATTCTCCTCCCATCTCCCCACAACACTGTTCACCAGACATAAATATTCTGTATCGTTCATTAGTCATGAACTCTCAGTGTAAGCTTTCATTCACTCTTCTGCATGTTGGTGTGAAGGAGAAAATTTTAGAAGCTTTAAAAAAAAAACACCCATAGAACTGCTTATACTAAAGCTGCTAGCGCTCCTCCCCCTCCCCCCTCCCTTGTACTAGCTGCTTGCCATTCTCTTCCAACTATTTTACTTTCTTACAGCGTTAAAATGGTGTTTAGGGTCACTGTACTAAGGAGTAGTCTCGGGACTCACTGCTGGCCAAACCATATGAAAGAGATGTGGCCAGGGGTCTAAATCCTGCTATCAAGTTGCTTCATATTACTGAGTAAATGTTCTCATCCAGCAGGGAATTTTTTTGTAATGATGAGCTAGTTAATGTATCTTGCATAATCATGGAGAAGTGGATGGCATTTTCTTCTGGCTCCCCCCACTTCTGCCTATGGCTTACATCTTACTCAGGATGCAGGCATTTTTTTAAATTGATTTCCAGAGACTTGGCAGCTGGACTGAGCTATAACTGCATAATTTAGGGGTTTTATAGCAAATAATTAAAATTACTTTGGTAACATGTTCAACAAAGTCAAGTTGCATGACATTAAAATCTCACAGTTGTCTCGGCCTATGAATATTGAAAGAATGGGCAGCATGACTATTCAAATGGGCACATTCTGTAAAACATCCCAATCACTAGATTGAAGCAAGTGAATCTGTTTTATCAGAGGAAACTGTCCTGCAGCTGCTAGCGCAACACTGCAGTAGACAACTAATATAGCAAAGGAAGGTCAGATAGTAGCAAGATGTGAGAGGCCAGTGCACAGGGGATACGGTGCCGTCTTTTGCTGGCAGTATAAGGTAACATGCACAAGCCTCTACACAGGCATTGCAGTGATTTTAGAACTTGCACAGCTGATTGCTGCCCTATTAGTGAAGTAATTTGTAAATCTGCTGCACTTCAGGCATAGCTCTGGGTGAAGATACCATGACCTCCATGACTGGAGCAGTCACCACTGAACACTCTCCTCTTTCAGTCATACCTCAGTATGTCGCAGTTTTCTGAGCTTTGTCCACCAAGAGAGTTGTGTTAACCTGTTGCCCATTCTGGACTGGCAGATCCTGCCAAATAGAAGTAGAAACCTGTACTCAAACCAGTGCTTGCCATCCTGGAATGAGAACATATAGGTATCCTGCAGTATCGCAACAAAATCTTACTGATGTAAAGGAAGCAGCAGACCAGGAATAGCTGTATAGTGATAGCTAGAAACCCTTGTTTTGACTATTCTCCTTTTATTAACTAATGCTTTTTGTGGCCTTATGGGACAGGCTAGTGAACCGAGCCCCCTTTTAAAATATCTATCTTGTCTCATGGGCAGGGAGCACAGTCGCTCAAGCAAGATGTTTTTGTCTCCTTACCCAAAGTTTTACACCTTGTATGCAGATATGGCCAGAACTACTTTGGAAGACTTTAATTTTTGTATAGTCAGATATCAAAGTTTCTTATATAATTCTTTAATATGTGAAAGATCTACAAATTGATAGGAGTCACTGCAAATATTTTTCCATTGAAAAATAAATGAAGCCTTAGAATTCTTCAGTTTATCAACAACTTATTCCCTCTCCCTAGGATTCTATTTCTAATAGGAATCTTTCAAATTGGCATTTGGCTGGCTATTGCACATTGGCAATGCTCTGTCCTGAGTGTGGGCTAACATCATACCAATAGAGAGGTCCATTGACCACCCCACAGTCCTCTTTAGAGAGTAAGCCAGTCGTCCACATCATTGAAATCCACACTACACAGCCAGTGCAGTAGCTGTCCAAGGGCAATTATAACAGCTACCGTCACATCTGATTTAGATTGCTACTAACACTAGTGTGTTTGTACCTAACAAACTGGCCAGGCCAGTACCATCTGCCAGCTGGTGGAAAATAGCTTAGAGATGCTGCAGGCCAAGCACCAAACATGCTTAAATGTCATTGGGAAATGTACAGCTTTGGAAACTGGGTGTTAGAGCTCTGTCTATTGTATGATCCTTATTTCACTAGTTTCACAAATAATTGGGTTTTTCCTCTTTTCCCTTATTTTGCAAAATGCAATGTGTGTCTTTGAGTCAATGCTGACTCCTGGCGACCCAGAAGCTCCTGGGTTTTCTTGGCAGTGTGACCGGAAGTAGATTGCTAGGCCTTTCTTCCAAGGCAATGGAGGGTTAAGTGACTTGCCCAAGGCCACAAGGAGTGCTAGTGGGAATCAAACCCTGGTTGCTTGGTTACCAAGCCAGTGTTCTAACCACTAGGCTACTCCTCCACTCCCTTATTTTATGTTCCCTTTAATTGATTTTAGTTCCGTTTTTATAGTGACAGTCCACAATCAAGATCATGCTCCTGGACTCCTTCCTTAAATCTGACCTCTAGGTGTCACCAATATGTGATGACCAGGAATGCTATGGATAGTCTCAACCACCCCAGAGAGTGAAAAATGCTCAGGAGTTAAACCCGTGTCCCTCCACAAGGCAATGCACGGCACTGCCTATAAGCCGTTCCCACAAATACTAATTTTATGATACCGTTCATCCTTGGGATGATTTCTTTTTTTTTTTTTTAATTAAAAAATGATCCGCAGCCTAGAACCAGTCAAGTAGGGTGGGCAGTACAGCCATTCACACCATTCAAAACCATGCAAGACGTACTAAGAAGCATAGAAGTTAGGTTCATTTTGTCTTCTATATTACTGACGTACACGTTCTCCTTTAGTATGGGAAGCTTAATCTCCAGCTGCTTTTGTAAGAGGAGTGTGGTGAGTGTTCTTTATGGGGCTTAGAGTATGATTAGTTGGCACATTGGGCACAGATTTCCATTCCTGCCATATGCCCCATGTTACAGACAGTTGGGGGTCATTTTATAAAAAGGGGGGGCCTAACAGATTTTTTAAGCACATTTTTCACAAAGGCAGCATAGTCATCTCTTTGCCTTTATAGAGTAGTGTCCTATATTGACCTCCATTAAATTTGTTTGTATGCTCTATGCATGTCTGTACATGTGAATTATAAAATACAGTAGGTGCTTATGTTGCTGTGCCCAAATGACACACTCCCCCCCCCCCCCCTCCGGGAATACCTGTGCACAGTCTGTAAAAGTATTCATGCTCTTGGTATGTGCACTTGTACACACATTTGCACCTGTGCAATTTTATAAGAGCCATTTTCCACACCTAAAAAAATCTTCACACACAGAAAAAAGCTTTATAAAATTACCTTTTTAGTGGGTAGCATTAGGATATTCCCAACTAACGAGCAAGAAAACCAAGTTCACATTGAATAATATCATAACATATTTTAGTTTTTGAGCTGCACGGCAGCTGTAGCTGGTCAGCAATTAAGTGCTGTGTTGATAAATGAAGGACCTTAAGTTGGAGTCTTAGTCCAACTATACTTACTGACTGAGAGCATCTCAAGTTAGAGCTAGTTCATATCAGAAATGTACACTGCATACTTTCTGTAGCAGTTGTTAGAGCCAAGACAGCTAGTGACTGATGGAAAAAAATCCTGAAAACTAATCCTATTGGAAGCTGTATCCTAGTCTCTAGGCCACAGGCTGCTATTGCATTGTGTAGGGGAAGTAAAAACTGTTGCATGCCGCCTTTATGAACTGAAACTAGAACCTTGCAGCAATTAAAAGCGGGCCTTTTTCTGTAGTGTTCATTGTGTCAAACACTAGAAAGCAGTGTAGTCTGTACAGTGCTGCATACGACTGGTAGCGCTTTATAAATGCTCAGTAGTAGTAGCAAGGACAGAAAGGTCCAGGACTAGAATAGGCAATGTTATCAGATTCATTGCCCATCTGCATTTGAGTTGGGTGATTTTATTCCTTCAGGACTTTCTGTAATTATTGTGGCATCTCGGAATTTAGTTCTTCTGTAAAATCTACAGCTACGCTTTTCTCCACTATCTCAAATGTTTGACCATTCAGCTTGCCCATATTTTGTTTAATGGAGGGATCTCTTTATGTACCTCCTTTGCAAAATAACATATCTCTTTGGTTCTGTGGCTGTAGCTTCCAACCTGTTTCCTTATCTAAAGCAGCCTATTGTGATTGCCCTGAAATGAAAGTTTCCATGAGCTGCCATGAAGTTTTCTTTGTCCTTTGCCCTTTCAGAACTGAACATGCAGATTTGGTCCCTAGTGTGGCAGCCACAGGTACAGGGCAATTGATGATCATGTGGGAATGGAAACTAATTTCACTCATGTGCAAAGAAGAGAGAGGCAGAACTGGTAGCTCAGTCCAGGCTTCTACAGCAATCAAGCCCATAGTTCAAATCTGTGAGTTCATCAGTAGTGGCCTGTTGCATTTTTTTACAGCACAAGTATGATTCTCATGGTGCCCCTTGTTTTTTCTAAAGTGGAGTATGAAATTCTGTTTGTCCAATCAGAGAATTGGCTGTCTGCAGTCACCATAACCAGTACAGGGAAGCGTTTATTTGGAAAACACAATACAAAAATAATATAAGAAAAACCTTGTTTGTTTTGACAACAGTCTTGAAATGACAGTGAGTCCCTTTGGGTTTGTGATAGAGCTGTGACTTCCTAGCAGTAAGGCACAAGTAGTGTGTTTCCAGTAGACTTTGAAGCCAAAGACCTAGATGCCCTTTTCTTGTTTCATGCTCTTGTTCACACTGCTTGCTTGGTGCACTTCTCTTTACCAAAACACAGAACTGCAATAAACCCTGACAGAAGCCTAGTGACACATAAAGGCACTTATTTCGTGTAGCATCACCCTTCCACAGTCTTCATTTTGCTCTCATGTTACTGTGTCCAGTGCACTTGCAGGAAACAGTAATCTGCTCAAAAGCTCCATAGTGGACCTTTGCTGCTGTTATGTCTTGAGTATTAATGGTCCTGCAATGGCTACCACCTTTAAGAACTTGTATGAAGGAATTCCTCTGGCAAAGTGATGGGTTAAAAGCTTGAATTTTCAAAACAAGGTTGTAGAAATGGAAAGGGGAAGTCACACTATAGGTGAGAACAATAAGGCCTAAAAGCCCGTACATCTACTTTTCCACCACCGCTCTTCCCTGTCCTTCACACATGGGATTAATTTTAGGACAACAATGAAATATCATACTATGAGCCCAGGTTCCAGTCCCACTCCTATCCATACTCACGCCAATGCAGAAACCCTCCATTAGAGCTCTGCACTAAAGCTCGGTGCATGGTTTCATAATGTAAAAGTTGTGCTCACCGATGCTGTAAGCAAACAGCATGCAAATAAGCTGTGCGCAAAAGGTCTGTGCTAAACAAGGAGAGCAAGCCAGATGTTAGCACCCCTACATTTTGCAAACCCCAAATACTTTACCACTTGTGTGCATGTGTTGGAATGCTATCTGGTGCATATAGCAATATTACTCTGTGCAGAAGTTTTTCTCAGAAAAATATCTGTTTATAAATGGTGATATTGTGCACAGAAAGTCTTTGCAAGATATTGATGTTTATGCGCCAGATAACATTACAACACATGCGCATAGCCTTGCTTCAGCACACCTCCCCTGATGTGCTGGGGGAGGGGGTCCACTGCTTCCTTCAGCAAAGCCAGAAAAGTTGTGGGTGCTGTATGCTCAAGATAGGTGCAAATTCTTCACCAGCACTGACCCCACAGAGCTATCCGTTAACCCTTTAAGTCTCTTCAGATCTCACATTAAAATCACAGCCATCTAGTCTTCTGTGCACTTTTCTGCATTTGCACTGCATAACTAATTGCTTCATTACCATGGATGTAAATGTGCTGTGCACTGCTGTCTTCTTGAGGCTTTGCGCACAGTTAGCTCATGTGTAAAACTTTCTTGCTTTGATAGCGGACCAAATTGTGCATTAAAACAGAGCTAACCTTTGGACAAATCTAGTGCACTTTTCTGCATTGGCCTGTCTATTGGAAACCTGTCTTATTTTCACCCCAGATGTAGCTGTATCTTTTGTCAGTAGGAATAGTTTGTATAAACTGTGCTTTACAAAGCCAGATTCCTTGGCGCTCTCTCCTTTACCAACCAGGACATTTATCAAAGTGCAAACACCATACAGTACTAGAGAAGCAGTGTTTCTCAGCAAAAGATTATTTAAAAGAATTCACTAAGGAGATGCATCTAAATGAAGTATATGACAGAGGAGCCACCTGTGTTGGGAGTGCCCTAATTAATAATGCAAATTTGAATATATGCCTGTCTCGATACTCATCAAAAATTTAACAGCCAATAAATTGGAAAAGCTTAATTACAGTGGAACCTAGAGAGTGAAAGGTGATAAGTGTCCTAATTCTGAGTAGTTCTATGTGCTGCCCTCTTCATGAATACACAGTGCTGTCTCCATTTCATCTCTGCAGGGGGAGGTGGTAAAATCCTTCAGGTTGCTGGAAACCAGTCTGTGTCCATGATGATAACTGCATCTCTCCACTAGCACCACCGCTCCTACTGTACTTGTAGGTGATGGAAGGTTCTAATGCCTTATACCATCTCCATAGGCATTGCAGAAATCTCCTCTAAATATCCATCTTATTTTTTAGTCCTCTTTTTGGAAAGAGAAGTGGAACTAGTGTATCTTGTGTATACTCTGGAGATACCACATCGATCAGTACTGCTTTCTCTTTGGCTTTACTGGTGTGGCTGTGTGCAGACCCATGCTTGCTTTGGCTGCTGTGCCTTTGCATCACTGGAAAGCAAGTGATCTTGAGATTACACATCGGCCCGATATTGATGTGCATGATGTCAGTTGTGACTTACCTTGAGGAAAGGAATTATCAGCCAGAGACAGCGGAGCATCTTTTTGGTTGGAAGGGTCAAACAAGCTCATTTCCAGCCCTGCCCCCAAGCTGTTCATTTGGTCAAAATATTGCTGGGTCCATGGTCCCTGTGGCCCAGTCGATGTTGGCTCTAGATAATTCTGAGGATTCAGTAAAGGGTATCTTGGCCTCATAAAGTTTAGAAATACTGCTGTCTTTTAACACATATCTGCTTAGTTTTACCAGTTTTTAAGACCATTTCCTCACACAAGTTATCTTGAATTATTAGATGGATTTTTTTTTTTTAAATTCCGGCACAAGTGACACGTGTGACTCTGAAGGCCCTTTATGAGTGCTGCTGTTTTAGCCTTGATATTCTGGACTGCCAGGAAGGTGTTGGGTGCAGGTGTTCCACAGTTTGTTTGAAGGAAGACATTGATGTTGTCGTACCTCCTATAGTACTTGTGTGTAGTGTTGATTTTTTTATGGAGGTCTAGAGGGATTAAAAATCCCTGCAGAACTGTAGCCATATCTTAATTTAAAAACAAAATAAAACCTCCCAGATCCAGTGGTGGTCATCCCTCCTGGATATGCACACACCCATGATACCACTGACCTAAGAAGCTATCCAGCTTAAAACTGCTGGCAGCCCTGCTCTGTCCTAACTGAAGGGTTTCCATATTTCCTTTCCCCTGACTTTAATGCTTGATCCCATTCCTAGTTCTAAATAGGAAAGGAAGCAGAATCTAGGTTCCTTCTCTTGACCTCTCTGAGGGCCACACCTAACTGAGATGGTCTTTTCTTGAACTTTTTGATTGGTCACCCTTAATTTTATTGAGGGGGAGGAGGCAGAGGGCCCCGGAGTCTGAAGCACATCTTCTGCAATTACTGCAGGCCTTCACTTGACCAGCTTGAGTCTTCGCACGTTCAAGGCAGGATGCCTCTTTCCCCCTGAAATCTGAAACCTTTCCTCTACTCTATAGGCTTTTAGGGAAGCTAAAGTATTTACAAAACAAGATATTTTTCAGCCAATTTGGAGTTTCCAAATACCTAAATATATTTGGGAACTAGCATAAACTTGTCCTGATACTAATGTAAGAGTAGACAAATTGAATTCTTGAGTTCATTGTAACTAAGAGAGATAGTACAGATAGTTCTAATGCATATTCCCACTTCACATAGGAAGTATGAACTAGTTTCACTATAGGCCTGGAGTTTCCAAGCTTCTACACTAAGGTGCAGTATCTCTTGACAGAAAGGTGGTGCTGTTACAGAACAGCAGTGTCTCACTCCTAGCTGCGTTCACTCACCTTGGGTTTCAGTGGCACTACCTTCACATGCACGCTTGTCACTCTCAGAAATACCAGGAAATATAGTGGTCCAGTTAGCTGGGGGATGAGACCCTGCCATTGCTAACTATTCAGAAATCCACCACTGGCTAAATTACCAGTGGTGGGAATAAGCAGTTCTGGCATTAGCAGGATTGATTGATCTTTCCATTGGGGAATTTGGATTAAATGTGGTACAGAGATCTTAAAGGTGACAGTCATTTGCAAAATATTGAATCCCTGGTCTTCCTTTAACCATGTAGATTCTAGCACTAATGCAACCTTGTAGCTGTGAAGCAAGTTGAGGGGCTCGGCATGCGAGGCCGCCTGCACACTTCTACAGTTTGCCTTTGTTTTCTATAGGATTGTATGCTGTATACTACAGGATTGAAACATTAGCCTTTTTTTATTAACTTTTCATAATCGGACATTTAGGGTTCTTTATCACTGTATCATAATGCATTTGTAGTGTTGTATGCCTTTTTTTCAGGATCTGGGGAGGGCAAGGGGAAAAAGGGAGGGGGGTCCACTAATGGGAGCAAGATCATTTTTGTTTGGTGCTCTTTTTGTACACACAGGACCCCTTTGGGTACTGAGCCAATAGGTGGAACATTTCAATTCCCCCTCCAAACGTTTCTGAAAATGATGGTTTGGAGAGAAACTTGAAAATCCCTTAGTTTTTCTTTTTTTATTTTTGCTTACATCACAGGATTAAGTAAAAGCTCATAGAGCTCCTGTTTGGAATCTGCTGTGATGTCATAACCATGCATGTGTTAGATTATGATGCCAAGGCAATGGATTAAGATGCTCTAACCTCAAGTTTGACTTCACTATAGGACTCTGCGAAGTACAGGACTCAGACACAAATATTTGCTGCTTAGAGAATGTTTGAAGGATGAAATTTTGTGTGTTTATTATTGGTGAGATAAATGTCACCTTTTAATGCTGAAGCCAAAGCTAAGCCATTCTAGCACTAAAAGCCTCCCAGGTGAAGCTACCTTAAATGCATAAAAGGGTTTAATTTATGTATGGTTTAGATTGTTGGTGCAAAAATCAAAATTTAAAAAGGCAACAGGATGCAATCAAAGCAAATTTAACTTTTACACTTCAAAATAGAGGGGGAGGTAGACCTGCACGGCATGGCAGATAAACCCTAAATAAAAGGCATGGGCTGGGGGAGTAACCTGCATGGAGCGGCAGCTACAACTCTAGCCATCTAAATGGGCAGATTAGATAGACCATGTTGGTCTATCTCTAGGAACAAGCAGGAATGTAGTCTTCACATATGGGTATCGTCGGTACCTACAGAGCCTGTGCGGGAACGCTCCCCAGCGTCCAATAGGAAAGCTTTTGGGAGCATCCCACAGCGCCTGCGTGCTGCCTTCCCGCCTTTCCCAACTGTCCCTCTACAGTTCTTCGTTTTCCGCAGAGCTGACAGGTCGCACATCCCGTCACTGCAGAAAATAATTCCCTTCTATTCTTCTTTATTGTGGTTGCGTCTGCCTTCCTTCAACGCTACACCGGTACCACCGATGGTTCGTTCTTTTTTTCAAAAAACAAAAACCCCCTTTCTTCTGGAGTCTTTTCCAGTTATTTTCTCCTCAGGTGCCACGCGCCATTTTGGGCACTAAGCCCAACTTTTTCCTTTAAAATGGAAAAACCCGCTTCAGGTTTTAAAAAGTGTTCCAAATGTGGTGGTACCATTTCCGTCACTGACACCCATGAGTGGTGCCTCAAATGTTTAGGTTCTGACCACTCTATTTTGGAGTGTGTTGCCTGTGGGATGATGTCAAAAAGAGGCCGGCAGAACCGAGCTGCTAAACTTAGCACCCTTTTTCCCTCCGATGCAGCCTCTGTGGCATCGACGTCTTCCAGGGCTTCGTCTTCCTCCCATGGATCTCCGGTAACTAAACATAAATCTAGCCGGTCCTCAAAGGGTAGATCTCCCTCTAAGCATCGAGATGACTCTGACGTTGCCCTTGAGGGACTTTCACCGGCAAAATTGCCCCAGCAGGAGGCTTCGGCTCCCAAAGCACTAACGGGGCTCCAGGATGTTCTTGAGACCTCAACCTAAAGCAGAACTACTGGTGCCATGCTCTGCGGTACTGGCTGCTTCATCCGGTACTGATACCCAAGCATCGGCAACGTCGATAGACCAGAGATTCTTGGCTATTGAATACAGTCTGGCGGCTCTTCTCATGGCCTCGATGCCCCTGAAACCGCTTCAGACAATTCAACCAGTACTGGCACCGACTCCAGTACCGACTGCATCGACATTGGCAGGTATTCTACCAGGACCGAGTCATGCTTATCCATGCGGTATCGACAAGTCGGTACCAGACCCCTCCGATGCAGACTTCGATCGGTACTGGTACCGTGCCTTGCACGATCACCCAGATCGGAGATACTTGGATGAGTCTGAAGACTCTGAAAGCTCTGCCGATACCAGAGTACTTCTTCCTGAGGATTCTTCTTCTCCTCAGCGTAGGATGTCTCCACCAGAGAATATGTCCTTTCAGGATTTTATCCGAGATATGGCTCGAGGTCTTTCCATCACAGTGGCTCCTGAAAAAGAGCATAGGGCAAAGGAATTAGAAATCCTACAATACCCTAAAGCTCCAAAGGAGGCAGCTACCTTTGCCTATTCATGAGATCTTGCATGATCTCATGTTAAGGTTGTGGGAAACACCTCTAACCACATCTCCTCACTCTCGAAGACTCGACACCATGTATCGAGTTCCTCCTTGTCCTTGGTTTCAGAAGACTCAGCTACCACACCATTCCATGGTGGTGGAATCAGCTATGAGAAGGATCAAAAGTGCAAAAAGGCATGCATCTAATCCTCCAGGACGTGAGTGTAGGACTTTGGACGTCGAACCTTCCAGGCTTCCGTGCTTTCTGCTAGGATCAGTTCCTATATATTATATATGGGAATGTTCCTTAAGGAGGTCACTGGAGATTTAGAGCTTATGAGCCCTCTCCTTCCTGATGATAAGAGGCAGGATTACCTCGCCCTTGTCAAACATGCTCAGGATGTTTCCAGATTTGTGAATCGTGCAGCCTTTGACTGCTTTGAGTGCATAAGCAGAACCTCTGCTATTGCCATAGGTGCAAGTAGGATTGCCTGGCTCCAGGCATCTGACTTGGAACTTTGGGTACAGGATAAACTAGGGAATATTCCTTGCACAGGAGAGAATCTCTTTGGCAAGAATTTGCAGGAAAAAGCTAATGAGATAGATGCTGACAATATCACTTTGGATAGATTGTCTAAATCTACAGCTCATCCTGCAAGGAAAAAATCCTACAAGAAACCATTCTTCAGTAAGAAGAAGAAGACGTTTTATCCCTCCTATACCCAGCAGGGGCATCGTTTAGGTCAGTCTGCCCAAAAGGGACAGCAGGAACAACCTAGGCAAAGAAAAACAAAAGCTGCTAAGCCTCAACTGGCTCAGCAGACTCAGCCTCCACAGGGGCTTTGACTCCTGTCTAGAGAACTTTGCCTTCCTGGCCCTGAACGGCCCAAAGCCTTCCACCATTCCAGGAAGGTTATGTCATTTTGCCCCCAGATGGGGGCAGATAACAGCAGAAAATTGGACTCTGTCTATTGTAAGAGAGGGGTACAAGCTTAATTTTCTCAGCATGCCCCCTCCTACAATGGTAAGACAGTTCAATTCTCAGACCTCTCTCAACGACCAGTTAGGCCAAGAGGTCACTGTGCTCCTTGCTCAAGGGGCAATAGAAGAGGTACCCATTCTCCAACAGGGTATAGGGTTCTACTCCCCCTATTTCCTTATTCCAAAGAAAACAGGAGGACACAGACCCATTTTAGACCTCAGAGAATTGAACAAATTCCTGTTCAAAGAGAAGTTCAAAAATGATTTCTTTAGGAACTCTGCTGCCATACCTTCAGAGTCGGGATTGGCTTTCTTCTCTTGATCTCAAGGATGCATACACTCATGTTCTCATCCATCCAACTCATCGAAAGTTCCTTCGCTTTCTATTTCAAGTGAAGCACTACCAATACAGTGTGTTCACAAAATGCATGGCTGTGGTGGCAGCATTACTTCGCACCCTAGGAATATTCGTCTTCCCTTACTTAGACGACTGGCTCATTTGAGCCCCTTCAGAGTCAGAGGCCAGGGTTTCTCTCTCTCGTACAATGCGCATCCTTCAGTATTTGGGACTTGTCATAAACGTCCCAAAATCCAGCCTTGCTCCCACTCAGTCCCTAAAGTTTATAGGAGCTCTGCTGGATACCGGACAGACAAGGGCCTACCTTCCACAGCCCCACTGCCTTTGCATTGTGCAGTTAGCTTCCCAAGCAGTGCTAAAACCTCACCTCACTGCTCGGGGAATGTTACAATTGCTAGGCCACATGGCATCCACCGTGCATGTGGTTTCTTATGCTCGCCTCCATATGAGGGCAGCCCAGTGGATTTTATCCACTCAATGGACTCAGGCGTCAGGTTGCCTGTTAGACAAAATAGCAAACTCAGATCGCCTTATTTTGTCCCTCCAATGGTGGCAATCACCCCAAAACCTTTTGGTGGGGTCCCTTTTTTAGCAACCTCCACCCCAAGCCACTCTAAAAACAGATGCCTCACAGGTGGGTTGGGGAGCCCACCTGCAAGGCCTCTCTACCCAGGGTACCTGGACTACACAGGAGACCTATCTACATATCAATCTCCTGGAACTCAGAGCAGTCTTCCTTGCTCTTCGAGTATTCCACACCCAGCTCAGCTACAAGACAGTCCTAGTTCAAACGGACAATCAAGTAGCCATGTTCTATGTGAACAAGCAGGGCGGAACAGGCTCTCTGTTGCTATGCAACGAAGCTTTGTGACTATGGGCCCTCGCCAGAGGGCATCAGATTCATCTCCTTGCGGTGTATCTTCCAGGCATTCAAAACTCTTGGGCAGACAGACTCAGTCGATTTCTGCTTCCACACGAATGGTCTCTCCATGCAGACCAGGTGGCCAAAATTTTCCAAATTTGGGGAACCCCGGACATAGACCTCTTCGCAAGTCTGCTGAATGCCAAACTTTCCCGGTTCTGTTCCAGAATTCTGGCTCAGGGTTGTCAGGCCAGGGATGCTTTCTTCCTCCATTGGGGCCAGGAGTTCCTGTATGCCTTTCCACCCTTTCCCCTAATTCCCAAAACCCTGTTCAAGCTTCAGAGAGACAGAGGTCATATGATTCTCATAGCTCCACATTGGCCACGGCAAATGTGGTACCCTCTGCTCCTACATCTCTCTCAAGCGCCGCCTCTGGAGTTAGGATCTGCTCCAGATCTCTTTTCTCAGGAGGACGGGATGCTGTGGCATCCCAATCCCCAGTCTCTGCATCTCAGGGCCTGGTTGCTGAAAGCCTAGAACTTCACGGTCTTAACCTTTCTCAGCAGGTAAAGGATATCCTTTATGCTTCCAGGAAGCCTTCCACAAGACGCTCTTATGCTTTCAAGTGGAAAAGGTTTACCATATGGTACTCACAGAAGGGTCTTAACCCTCTTGTGATACCTCTGGAATCATTACTGGAGTATCTCCTTCATTTATCTAATGCAGGGCTTAAGACCAATTCAGTGAGAGTTCATTTGAGTGCTATTGCAGCTTCTTTCAAGCCTCTAAATGGGCAACCTATTTCCTCTCATCCTCTCATAGCGAGATTTATGAGAGGCCTTCTTTTAACTAAGCCTCCCATTAAGCCACCACCGGTGGCATGGGACTTAAATTTGGTTCTTGGGCAGCTTATGAAACGCCTTTTGAACCATTAGCCACTACCTTTTTGAAATTCCTTTCCTGGAAGGTTATCTTTCTTATTGCAATCACATCAGCACGTTGCATCAGTGAATTGCAAGCATTGGTGGCTGATCCTCCTTATACAAGGTTCCATCATGATAAGGTAGTCCTCAGGACTCATCCACACTTTATGCCAAAGGTGGTGTCACCTTTTCATTTAAACCAAATGGTTTACCTTTCTGTATTCTTCCCAAGGCCTCATGCCTCAAATGCAGAAAGGAATCTTCATACTTTGGATTGTAAAAAGGGCTCTGGCCTTTTACTTAAAAAGGACACAGCAACATAGGAAGTCCTCTCAACTTTTTGTTGCTTTTGATCCTAGTCATTTGGGACTTCCAGTCTCCAAAAGAACACTGTCCAACTGGATTGCAGTGTATATCTTTTGCCTATGAGAGTAAAAACCTTCTTCTGGAAGGCCATGTCACAGCTCACAATGTAAGAGACATGGCAGCCTCTATGGCTCATCTTCACTCTGTGTCTATTGACGACATCTGCCGAGCAGCTACTTGGGCTTCGGTTCATACCTTCACAACCCATCACTGCTTAGACAAGGACTCCTGCCGGGATGCCTTGTTTGGTCAGGCTGTTCTTCAACACCTGTTCCATACTTAATCAACTCCTACCCACCATCCTTGATAGGATGCCAGAGATCCATGGGGGGAAGTGGAGCCCTTTCACAAGGGCACACAACTTCTGGGGTTTCTCCCTTGCATCTGCAGCTTGGGAGTCCCCATATGTGAAGACTACATTCCTGCTTGTTCCTGGAGATAGCATAGTTACTCACCTGCTCTCCGGGAACAGCAGGAATTTAGTCTTCACAACCCACCCACCTCCCCTAGGAGTTGTATCTCTCTTTCTCTCTCTCTTTTGTCTCAGCTTTAAACTCAACTGGAGAGGGACAGTTGGGGAAGGCAGCACGCAGGTACTGTGGGATGCTCCCAAAAGCTTTCCTATTGGACGCTTGGAAGCGTTCTTGCGCAGGCTCTGTCGATACCAACGCTACCCATATGTGAAGACTAAATTCCTGCTGTTCCCGGAGATCACCTGTTACAGGTGAGTATAACTATGCTTTATCTGCCATCATTTTCATTTCATTTTACTATGAATGCAGTTTCATTTGTCATTTTTTCATTACACCCCATATCCTTTTTGGGACTTAATTTGTATGCACCCGAGACCCCCAGTGCAGACACTAGAGAGTATTTCAAGCATGTTGATGTCTAATCAAACAGGCTTTTCTCCAGAGTCCACAGAGCTTTCAGTTTACCCAAGCATGAAAGTGTCTCCATAAGACAACACTGTAGACTACAGACTGAGAAGAATTGGGGAAAGTGGATCCTAACAGGGACATCTTGAACCAAGATTACATCCCATTTAGCAGAATGGGGCACAAAACCCCCCCTGGGATTGGAGTCCATTGAAAGAGGGAGGGAATAATTCTTCTATATGATAGGAAAAGCCTAGAAGCTGCAGCAGGATATGTTGCCTTTCCGTGCTCAGTAAAATAAGCTTATCGATAGTTCTAGGTGAAGCATGATAAATTGCATAGTCTGCTATTAAGTATGGCAGGTAAGAGAAATCTCTGCTCCTTTTCCCCCTCTTTCAAATTATTGGTGACTCATCCTCGCCCTGTTTCTATCTCCCTGTTAATGAAATATGACTTTTGTAGAGGAGGAGTAACTCAAGAGCAAGCACCCTCCATCAGCTGATTTGGCCCTTCCCATGTCTGAGAGACAATCAAGCCAAGGGTGTAAGAATCTAGAAATTTGGGGTGAGCGGGTGCAAGAAAGGGTCAGCAAGATCAGAGAATCTGAAGAGGGCTTATGTCATGTCCCTGATATCACTTTTATCTCCATTTCCCACTCCCCTTAGCCTCAGGCCCCACCTCCAGTGTGGAAACTAAGAGGATGATGTTTGTGAACTTCTGCTGGTTCAGTTCACATGTTGCTGGGATCTGTGGATTCTCTGGTTCAGGAGCCATGAATACCATGGGGATGGATTGTTGGGATAGGGAGTAGCAATCTGCAGGAAGCCTTAAGATTTGCTAGTGTGTGGTGAGGATTTTTTTGAAGGAGGGATGTTAATGAGGAGGGGGTCCATGGTGCTCTTGCCTCATTATGGCATCCTTGGATCAAACTCTGCCACCCTCCCCTGACACACCACAAACACACATCTCTCCTAGTTTACAACTCAAAAGAAATTGTTTTCCCTTCTGTTGATGTTTGCGAATGTTAGGATGAAGATGGAATGGAACTCACAAGCTTCATACATGGTACATGTTTAGTGACCATGATACATAAACCGTGCAATTTTTGTAGTTTATTTTTCTAATGCAGGTTGAATTCTGTGCCCCTTCCTATGTATTACCTGGTACCCAAAACATGTGTTGAGAACCACTGGACAGAGTCCATTCAGCTTATTCCTTCATCCCTTCAAATAGAACTTAATGATTCAAACTTGACCCTAGGCACATACAGAAATGTGTATTTTATTGATAAAATTCTATATAGAATCAGCTATACTTGAAAATAGAAGGATTCCTTTTTAAGCAGACATGTTTTTAAGGGCTTTTGTCAATTTCAGATTTGATGTTAGTGAAGGGAGCGGGAGCCTTTTTTTTATCCCCCTTGTATGTGTATACTTCAATGTGGTCGGCAAAGAGCCAACCATTGGACTTAATACACTAACAATTGTGTTATAAAATAAAGCTTCTAGGTTTACAAAACTGGTTTAGGTCTTTCACTGAAAGCTAAGCCTGCAAAGATAACTGGGATAACTTCTTCATGTGTCAGAGCTGAGGAGCCTTGACAGTGCTTCAGGCCAGTTCATGCTTTAAAATTAGAATGTGTGAAGAAAGGAGACAGTCCCATTTCTGTACATGAGAAACATACTTGTGCATTCTGCTGATGAACACAGGTAAAATGAAGGAGGTTCTAAGCTGATTTTGTTGGCCTGCAAGTGTTTAATGAGCATGATATGGTAAACCTTTCAAGGACAAGGTCAGGTCCCAGGAATCTTGAATTCTTAGTGGGAGGATTAGAGTGTGTTAGTTTCCTTATGAGCTAGAAGATTGCAAAGTAGAAGACAGTAAAATGAAAATGTGTTATCTGGCAAAAGATTGAATTGAGGGAGCTGTGGCTCAGAGGATCAGCATAAGGATACAGATTGTTTTATTATTTGAATCCCTACCCAGATGGCCAGTCATTTTCAAGTAGTAGTCATTCAGTGGCCTACAAATTAGGAATTAATGGTCACAGTTTATTTCAGATAGAAAGATATCTAAATCACCAGAAGCACTCCAGGTGGCAGTTTGTTTACAGGGTGAATCCTTACCATCCTGTCCCTCATTCCTACAGGATATCCTACCCTTCAGACACATGATGATAGTGTTGAGGGAGAGAGGAAGTGGCTAGTACTGCTCCATATTGCTAACTGAAAAACTTGAGTTTCCAACCCTAAATTCACTAGGTACACAATAGACCTGAACCGATTCCAGATCCTTGGGCTGACTTTTCTGCCCAGTGTATGACCCCTTGGGTACAAAGGCACAGAAACATTGTATTTTAAAAGTTAAATATTTAAAGTATGTACAGTTGTGGTCCACATTATTGGCACTCTTGCAGTTCAACCCCTTAATGTCAAATATCTCCTAAAAAAAAAAAGTGGCCAGTGAAATAGACTGTATATGCATATATCTGACACACAAGAATCAAATAAAACAAGACCAATTTAAAAAGGAAATACTATAAAAACTGGGACATTACCAGGACAGGATTATTCACTCAGAAATGTTTCACTCCACTTTTCACAAAGACACATAATGGATCATTTTTAACCAGGACAAAAGGATCTCGGAACGCTGGTCATGGGCATAGATTATCTCACCCCTTAATCTATCACTCAATTGCATCAATGATCCTGAAAAACTCCTTATTCAAATATTTATACATTTATAAACATCAAACTCAAAGAAATACAAGTCCATTAACAAAGATCTTGGAATTTCTGCATCTCAGTTTGTAGTGTTAAGACATTTTCTGCTCATGGAACTATCAAGAACCTCCCAGGATGTGGTGGAAAGAGGAAAATTTAATCAAGAAGTCTTTGAAGGCTAGTGCTAACTGTTGGAAAAACACTATGTAAGCTAAAGAGCTTAAGGCTGACCTGAAGCAGTCTAGAGTGATGGTTTCAACTCACGCCATACTCCATGCACTAAGCAAAGGATGACTTCATGGGCGAAGGCCAAGGAGAACCCCACTGCTCAAAGACAGACATAAAAAAGGCATGCCTGATCTTTGCCCAAACCCACCCTGAAAAACCACAATCTTTCTGGGAAAGTGTTCTGTGGGTAGATGAAACCAAACTTGAGCTCTTTGGTAATACAATCCTTTTACAGGCGAAGAAATTAAGCTTATAAAGGGGGGGGGGGGGGGAAATCCTTCCTACAGTTAAATTGCGAAGAGAGATCATTAGAGACAACATGCTTGGCAAGTTTGAAGGTCAACATAAGAGGAAGGCCAGCAATGAGATGGTTTGATACAGTAACAGCAGTTATGGATGCTATTCCTTCAACTATGAGCTGCCAGATTGAAGACCGAACTCAGTTTAGGACAACTAGCCAGATGGTCAGCATGAATTGACACCGACTTAACGGCACTTAACAGCAACAGTAAAATATGGTCTAAGTTCCATAATGTTATGGGGCTCTTTTGCTGTCTAAGGAGCAGGAGGCCTGAAATGTATTAAAGAAATCATGAAGTCAGAGGACTGCTAAGGATTTTGGAGCGAAATGTGCTACCTTTTGTCAGAAAGCTAGGTCTGGGTCGAAGGGCATGGGTCCTCCAGCAGGACAATGACCCAAAACATACATCCAAAAGAATGGTTGCAAAGGAAAAAATGGACTGTTTTAAACTGGTCAGCAATGAGTCCTGATCTCAATCCAATCAAGAACCTTTGGAAAAAGCTCAAATCTGCCATTGGTAAAAGGAATCCTGGAGACATTCATGAGCTGGAACAAATCACAGCTAAGAGTGGGAGTAACTACCAGCTGACAGCTGTATGAAACTTATAGATGGCTACAAGAAATGTTTGGAGGCTGTCATCACTGCCAAGCGTTGTGCAACCAAATATTAATGAAGAGGTCTATTAATCCTGTCCAGGTCATATTTTTTTTTTCTCGGAAATTACTACGTCTAAGTTGCACAGGCATTACTTTTTGTTGGTGTTGTATACCTTGGAACATACTTTTAAAATATTATAATGACATACAATTGGAATATTTCCATCTATTTCTCAAGATATTGTACACAACATACCTAAAATGCAAGGATGCCAATAATGTTGACCACAACTGTATTTTATACAAAAGACTTTTGATCCATATTAAATGCTTTCTTGGGAACAATGAAAAAGATATGTAGGACTGTATATCTGACAGATGTATATATGTATCCATTGACTGTTCTGTAGTTAATGGATATACCTTATATTTGAGCCTTTCATCTGTGCTTAATTACTACACCGTCCTCCCGGAAGTGTCTGCTTGGAGAGTGGTATCTTAGCATTGTTTGTAGTGTATGGTTGATCTGCCTTTCAACTGTATGTGGGAAAGGGGGCAGAGAAGAAGGCGGGGTTCTTGTCTAATTAGTAAAGTGAATACCTGAGTTCACCCAAGTGCTCCTGTGAGCAGGTCCTCACACTTAAGCATCAAAATTTATTTTGGCGTAGCATGTCTTAGTGGCATACCACGTAGAAGAGGCCTGGAGTGGGGATGAGGAACACCACCCACTCCAAGTGTAATCCGCTGAAAACAAAAGAAATAATACATCTTGGTTTGTACTTTCTTACAAAACATATTATGTGCCTTTTTTATTTATGCTGCAAATATAACATTAAACTATTAACAAGATTAAGGTCTTCTTTCTCTGCTAGACTGTGTAAGTTTATATGTTGTGTAGTTAAGTGACTGAGTAATATATTATACTGCACTGTTTTTGTTCTCTCTCTAAATGTTTATCTCTGATGCTCCCTCAACAGTTTACTCTATATGGGGCATCTTTTGTCAGAGAATGCCTTAATGCTTAAACTAGAGAATCTCAATATCTAAAGCTGAACTAAGGGACTCCATAAAGGACATGAACATATTTAGGGAATGTTTGTGTTGGGGGGAGGACAGATTTATTTTTATTTATTAACATTTCTTATATACCGCACTATTTGCAATCAGCGCGGTTTACATGGAACAGAAACATCCGATAACAGATGTGTCTCCCTAAGAGAAGGGCTAGCCCTAAGTTGGCACAAATCCTGAGAGTGGTGCCAGCATGATGATCATCAGTAAACTTAAAGCAAAAGTAGTCAGCATGAGGGTCTTGAGCAGCTGTGTGCACTTAGGGCCTGGCATGGTGCCCGCTCCCTGAACAGGAAGTTCTGAGAGGGTGAGACACTGCCCAAGTACCTGTGCTGGTCACTTTTGCTTTGTTTTAAAGTTGCAAACACTCAAATGCCATAGAAAAATATTAGTCCATAAAAATATTTTTTGTCAAACCCACTAACCATAGAAAGCTAGCATATTCAACACTTATTCCAACTAAGGTCCGTTTTATTTTATTCTGAACCTTATTGATTTTTAGATTTTTTTTCAAGTTAAAATTTTTTCTCTTGCTCCCCATATTAACTCTTAGTTTAAGATAATATAAGAGAGTGAGAGGAAAAGATTTTAACTAAAAAATAAAATAAAATAAAGTACAGTGGATCTTAGTTGCCCCTTGTGTTGGATATGGTGGCTTCTTATGGTTAGTCGGTCTGATAAAAAAAAATATGTATATGGATTAATATTTCTATGGGAATTGAGTGTTTGCACATTGAAGAGTAGTTTTTCCCATTGAAGATCTTATATTTGCTGGTCATTTTAGAGTTGACCTTCTGGAGGATGGCGACAACAGCAGCAACAGGGAGGACATGACTAAGGTAAGAACTGAAGAGATAAGCTGGATACTTGAAGGGTAAGGGGAGGGAGTCAAGCTAGGGAAAAAGATGCTGGACACATTGGGGATGAAGGGGTAAAGAAGATGAGATGCTGGATAACTTTTTTTTTTAAAGGGGGGTATTGAAGAAGATATGCTGGATGTGGGAGGGTATGGAAGAGGAGCGGGAGGGGTGATGGCCGACTATGAGGGGGAGGTGCACATAGCTGAAGGATTGCTTAGGGTGTCATATACTTCTGGCCCCACCATGAGCATATGGATGGCATTCTGTGATTTTTACATGCACACAAGTGTCATGAGAAACAGTTCTTGTTAGATGTTTTATTTTCAAGAGGATTGTGCCATTTATGTAATGGTACATTAACAGTTTGTGGTCAGCAGGGGAGGAGTGAAAGTGATGATACCCTGCTACAGGCAAAAAGTAGTTCAGATAAATATTAAACTACTTCCATATTGTCCTGCTGGGCCAGTCCAGACAAGCGGGTTGTGTAGATTAAAGTCACCCAATATGATCACTTCCTCCTTTGTGGCTATCTTTGCAATATCAATAATCAATTCATTATCCATTTCTTTGGTTGAGTTGGAGGCCTGTAGACTACACCAGTATGAATGACAGTGCCATCTCCTCTTTCCAACACAATCCACAGTGCTGCTTCTTTTCCCCATGTACCCTGCATTTCAGAAGCTTTAATATTGCTTTTGACATATAGGGATACTCCTCCTCCTCCTTTTCTACCCCCTCTATCTCTTCTAAATAGGTTATAGCCAGCTATGGCTATATCCCATTAATGCGACTCATTAAACCGTGTTTCTGTAATGGCCACAATGTCCAAGTCCATTTCCACCATTAGGGCTTCCAGGTCAGGAACTTTGTTGGCAAGGCTTCGAGCATTTGTGCTCATTGCTTTCCAGCATATGTTGACTTTCTTGCCTGTATTTTGCATGACTTTTGTTCTACACACCTCTTCCCACTTGCCATTGATGTGTGGTTAAAAAGGGTGGCTGTTTCCAATAGTAGGTCTGCAATCTCATATTTCAATTCTTTCAGCACTCTTGGATATATATTGTCCAGTCCAGGTGATTTGCTAATCTTCAGTTTATCAAATAGTTGTAATATATCTTCCCTGTTTACCAATATTTCTGTCAGTTCTTCTGATACATAACCTTCATACACCATTTCAGGCACAAGTAACTTCCCTACATTTTCTTCAGTAAAGACTGAAGCAAAGAATTCATTCAATCTCTTCACTATGGCCTTGTCTTCATGTAGCGCCACTTTTACCCCTCTATTATCCAATGGTCCAACTGACTCATAAGTTTTTTTTCTATGAATATAATTGAAAAAGCTTATTATGCATTTTTGCTTCCATAGCAAAGTTAATTTCAAATTCTCTTTACCTGCATCCTGAAGCTCTCAGGAAACAAGTGGAGGAACTCAGGAGGTGGCGAGGCTGAGGAGCATTTAAGACAGTGAGAAGTACATTGATGAGATACTTCTTGCAACATCCAAGCTCTCCAGCAGAGGAGATGGGTGCCTACAGAATGATGAAGATTAGACACAAGTCACCAGGGCTGCAGAATCACCAATCCAACTTCTCCAACCCTTGAATTGAACAACCATTATGTAGCCCTGGAAGTGGAGGAGGTGAAAGCATCCCTGGAAAGGGAAGAACCAGAGCTCAAGTACGCCAAAGCTGCAAAATCAGTGACCACAATGAAGCGAAGGGTAGTGGTGGTTGGTAACTCTCTTCTGAGGGGGTACTGGGGCATCCATCTGCTGACCAAGCTTGATGTCCAGAGAGGTATGCTGTCTGCAGGTGCCAAAATCCAAGATGTTATGGAGAGTTTGCTGAGACTCATCAAACCCACTGACTATTACCCAATGTTGCTAATCCATGTTGGCACAAATGATACTGCTAGGTATCCCTCTGAGCTTATCAAAAGTGGCTTCATGACTCTGGGACAGAGGGTGAAGCAGATAGGTGCACAGGTGGTGGTTTCTTCAATCCTCCCTGTTGAGGGTAAAGACCAAGGTAGAGAAGCTCGCATCCTGGAGATGAATGCATGGCTGCATAGATGGTGTCCTTGAGAGCGTTTTGATTTCCTGGACCATAGGATGCTATTCCAAGGGTTGCAGAGCAGAAATGGCATCCATCTGTCCAAGAAAGGTTGACATGTCCTCAGTAGCAGATTGGCTAATCTACTGAAGAGGGCTTTAAACTAGATTCATTGGGGATGGGTGAAGAAAGCCCCCTGTTAGTGAAACATTAAATACCTTTATGGAAATGGGTAAAAGGGGCAACATATGGAAAGCGGTATGTATAAATGCCCGTAGCATGGGAAATAAGATCCCAGATGTTGAAGCTTTAATGGGAGTGGCTGACTTGGATTTAGTGGCAGTTACAGAAACATGGTTCACAGAAAACCATGACTGGGATGTAACTATACCAGGCTATACTTTATTCAGAAAGGACAGGGTAGGAAGAAGGGGGAGGAGGAGTGGCACTGTATGTAAAAAATAATATTAAAGCTTTAAAATTACAGAGCTTAAAAGGGAGAGAGGAGGCAGTGTGGGTTAACCTAGAAAGCGGGAAAGAGAAATCTATTTGTATTGATGTGATATACAGACCTCCCTCACAAGAGAAAGAGGTGGATGGAGAGTTAATTGAAGACATACGCAGCATTGCTAGGAATGGGGAAGCGCTACGATATGCCAGATATTGATTGGCACATTCCTCCTGCAGTATCATCTAGAAGTAAGGAGATCCTGGATTCTCTACAGGGAGAACTATTCAGGCAATTGGTAACAGATCGCACACGTGAAGGGGCCATACTGGACTTGGTGTTTACCAAGGGTGAAAGTGTTTCTGATGTTATAGTGGGAGATCATTTTGCTTCCAGTGACTAGGGCTGTTAGAATCCATTCAAAAGCTAGGGTCTTAGATTTTAGGAAAACTAACTTTGCCAAGATGGGCCATTGCTTTAGGGAGTCGTTAATGGGATGGGAACAGCTGAGGGATGTAGAAAAACAGTAAAGGGATAGTTTAAGGGCAACCAACCTTTTTGTTAAAATGGTAAATAAAGATAAAAGGAAAAGGGAGACTGCTATGGTTTTCGAAAGAAGTAGCTGAAAAGGTGAAGAAAAAGAGGGAGGCCATCATGAAATACAAGGGATCACAGAGAGGAAGACAGGCATCTATATTTGGAAAAGCTTAGAGAAGCTAGCAAAGTAGTTAGGATGGCAAAGATTCAAAAAGTGGAGGAAAAAGCCAGTGCAATAAAATGGTGGGATAAGACATTTTTCAGATATGTTAGTGAGAAGAGGAAGGACAAAAGTAGTATTGTCAGACTCAAGGGTGAAGGGGAGGAATATGTAGAAGCTGATGAGGATAAAGTGGAATTGTTAACAAATATTTCTGTTCTGTGTTCACAGATGAAGAACCAGGAACAGGACCTCAGAAAACACCCACAAGAACAGAAGTGAGGGACATCTTGAACAATTTTCAGAGGACTGTGTTTGTGAGAAACTAGCTAAACTTAAAGTAGACAAACCGATGCGACACAGTTGGTAGCAGCTCCACTGACTGACCTTTTCAATGCCTCTTTGGAGTCAGGTATGGTGCCAAAGGGCTACAGAGAGGCTCATAAGGTGCCTTTACCCAAAAGCGGAAGTAAGGATGTGGTTGAAAATTACAGGCCGGTTAGTTTAACTTCGGTGGTGAGTAAATTATTGGAAACGCTGCTAAAAGAGAAAATAGTGAGGTTTCTGGAGTCCAGCGGATTACAGGATCCGAGGCAGCATGGATTCACCAGAGGCAGGTCTTGTCAGACAAATCTGATTGATTTCTTTGACTGGGTAATCAGGGAGCTGGACCGAGGGAGAGCCCTAGATGTGGTGTATTTAGATTTCAGTAAAGCCTTTGACACTGTTCCTCACAGGCGACTTATAAACAAATTGAGCACCCTAGGGATGGACCCTAAAGTTACTGCTTGGGTTAGAAATTGGTTGAGTGGGAGGCGACAAAGGGAACTCACTCTGAGAAGGACATTACCAGTGGTGTGCCCCAGGGATCTGTCCTTGGTCCGATTCTTTTTAACATCTTTGTTAGTGATATTGCATAAGGGCTGTCAGGTAAGGTTTGCCTCTCTGCGGATGATACCAAAATCTGCAATAGAGTAGACATCCAGGAAGGTGTGGATAACACGAGGAGGGATCTAGCTAAGCTTGAAGGAATGGTCTAATATTTGGCAGCTGAGATTTAATGTTAAAAAAGGCAAGGTCATGCATTTGGGCTACAGCAATCCAAGGGAGCAGTATAGTGTAGGGAATGAATTCTGTCCACAAAAGAACAGGACCTAGGTGTGATTGTGTCTGATGATCTTAAAGTAGCTAAACAGGTAGAAAAGGGGTAGCAAAAGCTAGAAGGATGCTTGGGTGCATAGGGAGAGGAATGCCCAGCAGAAGAAAGAAGATGATAGTGCCTCTGTATAAGTCTTTGGTGCAATCTCATTTGGAGTATAGTGTGCAATTCTGGAGACCGCACCTTCAAAAGGATATAAACAGGATGGAGTCAGTACAGAGGGTGGCTACTAAAATGGTTCGTGGTCTTCATTATAAAGCATATGAGAACAGACTTAAGGATCTTAATATGTACACCTTAGTGGAAAGGTGGGATAGAGGTGATATGATTGAGATGTTTAAAATGCACAGGGGGAGATCCTTTTTCGAATGAAAACAAGTTCTGCTATGAGGGGACATGGGATCAGGGTGAAAGGGGATAGATTCAGAAGTGATATGTGAAAATATTTCTTTATGGAAAGAATGGTGGATCTGAATTTAAAAAAGCATGGGACAAACACAGAGGATCTCTAAAGGAAAAAAGGGGGACTGTTGTAGTTGTTCATATGGAAGGACAGACTAAATAGGCTATATGGTCTTTTTCTGCCGTCATTTTTCTTTGTTTCTAGATAAGATCTCAGCTTCTGTCAATTGGTATGATAATCACAACATTTAACTACTACAGTAAAGTGGCCTAGGAGTGATCAACGGAGATTAGGGTGACTCATGCTGAAACTCTTAATTGTGGTCTTATATACCAGCAGTTATCATGGCCCCTGTTAAGGGTCCAGCAGAAAAGGACAAGATGTCCAAAAGCTTTGATCCCCTTGAGTACTTGTTTGTATTTATATTTATTTTTGGCCTGGCAGTTTTCCTCCTGTTTCTTTACACTTTCAGCTCACTCAGAACCTGGGATAGGATTTTGCACTATGAACTACCATGGGATGTTTCCACTTATGTATCCTTCCCCAGATTATCTACTCTGGTCATTGCAATTGTGGTCTTATGCCAGACACCATGTACCATGGGTCATTTTGGAAACCTGCAATTATTTATTTATTTATTTACATTCTTTTATATACCGTGCTATTCTGCATCAGTGCAGTTTACATTGAACAAACTGAAATTACATTGAACAGGGCATTATAACTTGGAGATAACTATTTTACAGGGAACATGGGCTATGGAGGGTTAAGTGGCTTGCCCAAGACCACAAGGAGCACCTGTGGGACTAGAAACCCCGGTCCTTCCGGCCCAAGGTTGCTGTCCTCTAGTGGGATTTGAACCCCCAACCTTCCGGCCTGAAGTACCTTGCCCCAACCACTAGGCCACTCCTCCACTTGAATCCAGCCACCAGTAAGAATCATGACCCCCCTGCCCTTGCTGATAATTTTGGATATAAAAAGACCTCACTTGGGAATTCAACTGTGGATATTTTGCACTACAGTGCACAGCTCTTCCTATTGGGCCAGCCGGTGTCAACACATCCTAATTTTTTAATACAATTTCTATTTTGTAAAATAGCAACTTAGCAGAAAGGATAATTCAACTATATAGTACAATGTATTTTATCTAATGATTAGACAGAGTACCTGGGGATATATCATCTAGAAGTTTCTAGATTTTCTGAAATTTTGCTAAATCATTTTCAGCTGTAAAAGCTTTTTATTTATGTGTCACATGTACTATATTCAACATTGTTCCTTACTAGAAATATGTCAAAGATATGTTTTTAAGGCTAATTAAATACCTACCAAATCCTTTTTAGAAAAAGAATTATTTTTCATGATTGTGATCACTTTCCTGGTAATTTGAGATTAAAACTTGAATTGGATATTCAGTACACTTTAAACTCTTCCCTATATCTTGTCCAAAATGTCCTTATTACTGGAATGTATCCTAGGGCTAACTTTGTGGCAATGCTGTGCACGGGGGCCCTGACTGAGGACGATCACTAGGAAAATGTACCTATTTTTGAAGTATGAACTAGGTAGGAGCAGGGCTTAGCTGTTTCTTCCAGCCCCTGTATACTTCTAGCATAATTTGAATGGCGGCTAAGATCCAGCACCATAAGCCTTCATTTGTAACTATACAGGAATTTCATCATCCACCCCATCCCATATTTTCTATACCCTCTCATCCAGCCCAGTCAGTGCAGTGAGAGTCCATAGCCACAGCCAACACATCAGAGTTCCTCCCAGAACCCTGCAAATAGCCATTGGCCATTGCTGTTCTGTGGTGACTTGAGACTTCCAGGCCCTTTTGGAATATGTCCAGCCCCCATGTTACCCTATCTAAAATGTTCTTATATTATAGAAATGAATGCGAAAGAATTTAAGATGTACTAAATATCCAATGTGAACTTCAATTTCAGATTATTTAGAAACTGATTGCAATCATGGAAAAGAACTCTGTAATAAGAAATTGAGATATAGATATAGCTATTTGTTGAAAAAACATATTCATCTTCCTGAACATTGAGGGCCCAATATTCGGTGATGGTGGCTAGTGCGATTACAGTGGTTAGCCGCTGCTGTACACTAATCCTAGATCTTCAATGTCGGGACCATGTTGGGCCATTGTCATTGAATATCCAGTTTTGCTGCCAAAGCAGGAAGCTAACTGAGCAGCAGCAAATTCAGCCACTGCCCGGCTAGCTTCGGCGGTGAAAGTTAGGAAAGCCTCTTTTGTGCCTAATTTTCAACACTGATTGATAACCGGTCAGCGGCTGGATATCACTGCTGACTGATTATCTCTAGGTGCTGCCTCAGAATGCCCCGATGCTAAATGGTTGGTATCCGTGTGTGTAGCAGCAGTATCTGTGGATATTCAGTAGCGCTAGCCCTGTTATTTATTTATTTACATTCTCTTATATACCGTGCTATTCAGCATCAGTGCGGTTTACACTGAACAAACTGAAATTACATTGAACAGGGCATTATAACTTGGAGATAACTATTTTACAGGGAACATGGGCTATGAAGGGTTAAGTAGCTTGCCCAAGACCACAAGGAGCACCTGTGGGACTAGAAGCCCCAGTCCTTCCGGCCCAAGGTTGCTGTCCTCTAGTGGGATTTGAACCTTCCGGCCTGAAGTACCTTGCCCCAACCACTAGGCCACTCCTCCACCCTGCTGCTACTGCTGTTACTGCTGCTAACTGTCCCTCTCACCGACATTTACATGGTTTGCAGGTTTGAAAACCGTATAAATGTCTTTCAATAGCGGGCCCTGAGGTTTTTTTTATTTACTGGCATCCAGATTGTCTTATGTGTGATAAAATGGGAGTGCAGGATGCAGTCGTTGAAAGTCACAATGACTTGCTTCATGAAGTGATCTGTTGCATAGATTCCCTATAGGCCTTTTCCCCACACTTTTTTACCGTTCAGCTCCTGATGCTTTGTTGTAAAAACTTGTTTACATTTGATGAATGTGAAACAGTAGTGTGGTGAGAGCACTGCTCAGGACCTAATAGATTTACATAAGAAATGCCTTACTGGGCCAGACCAAGGGTCTATCAAGCCCAGTTTCCAGCAGCAGCCTATACAGGTCACAAGTATCTGTCAGGTTCCCAAAAAGGTACACAGATTTCCATGCCGCTTATCCCAGAGGTAAGCAGTGGACTTCCCTAGTCCTCTTTAGTAATGGTTTATGGACATTTCCTCCAGGAACTTGTCCAAACCTCTTTTAAGCCCAGCTACACTAACAGCTTTTACTACATCCTCTGGTAATGAATTCCATAGTCTATTTTCACATTGAGTGAAAAATTATTTTATTCAATTAGTTTTAAATATGCTGCATTGTAGCTTCCTTGTGTAGCCCCTAGTCTTTCTGCTTTTTGAAAGAGTAAACAACCAATCTAAGTACCACTCCATTATTTTATAGATATCTATTGTATCTCCCCTCAGCCATCTTTTTTCCAAGTTGAAGAGCCCTTTTAAGTCTTTCCTCTGTGGGGTATCCTTCCATTCCCTTTATCATTTTGGTGGATCTTCTCTGTACCTTTTCTAATTCTGCTATATCCTTTTTAACATATGACAACTGGGATGCACACAGTTTTCAAGGTGCAGTTGCACCATGGAGCAATAGTCACAACATCCTTGATTTTATTCCCCATTCCTTTCCTTGTTATTCCTAGCCTTCTATTTGCTTTCTCGGCTGGCACTGCACACTGGGCAGAGAGATTCAACGTATTATCCATGATGATGCCTAGATCCTTTTCCTGGGTGGTGATTCCTAATGTGGAACCTTGCATCATGTAACTGCAGTTTGGGTTGTTCTTCCCTAGTTGCATAACTTTGCACTTGTCTACATTAAAGATTATGTGCCATTTGGGTGCCCAGTCTCTCAATTTCTCAAGGTCCTCTTGCAATTTTTCACAATCCTCTTGTGTTTAACAACTTTCAACAGTTTGGTGTCATCTGCAGATTTGATCACCTCACTTGTTCCACTTTTTAGGTCATTTATGAATATGTTAATAAGCAGCGAGCCCAGCACAGATCCCAGAGGTACTCTACTATCACCTCTTTCCATTGAGAAAATTGGCCAGTTAGCCGTACTCTGTTTTTTATCCAATCGAGAACCTGTGGCATAAGGTGGCCCTGGAAATATCCAAGAGCCATCCGACATCAAAGCGTGAGCTGATTGAGTCACTCATTGCAGCATGGAACCGCGTTGTCACCAACGATCACCTTGTCAGGCTGGTTGATTCAATGCCGAAAAGGTGCAGTCAGGTGATCAAGAACAAAGGGTGGCCCATCAAATACTGAACCATCACTGACACATAAAAACGGTTTTTCAAGGCCACATACATTAATTTGAAGGAAACCTGGCGTGCATCCATAATATTTTAAAGCATACTTAGAATAATATATTGTTGGCCAACGATGTACATTACGCGATTTTCACAAAAAAATCTATCAACAGGACAACTATGGGGAACAAACTCAGAAAATAAGGGCCAAACCAATACTAAAAGGGCCCTAGTAGCCAAATCTATCACTTATCATGAGATACACAGAAAAAGCCACTGGGAGGAAAAAGAAATTAAGATATAAGATCACGAAGTGAAAAAACATCAAATTTACAAGTGATTCCAGACTTTTGCACACCACTGTAGATACTCGTGGTTTAATGGGAGAAGGCCAACATGGATTCAGTCAAGGAAAGTGTAGTCTTACTAATCTGTTATATTTTTTTTGAAGGTGTGAATAAATAGGTAGACCAATATGAGCGGTTGATATAGTGTATCTGGATTTTCAGAAAGCCTTTAACAAGGTTCCTCATGAGAGAATTTTAGTGAAATTAAAAACTCATGGGATAATAGGCAGTGTTCTATTGTGTATCAGGATCTGGTTAAAAGATAGAAAGCAAAGAGTAGGGCTAAACAGCCAATTTTCTCAATGGAGAGAGTTGAATAATGGAGTACCCCAGGGATCTGTGCTGGGTCCATTGCTTTTTAACATATTCATAAATGACCTGGAAATAGGAATAATGAGTGAGGTGATCAAATTTGCAGCTGAGACAAAATTATTCAAAGTTGTTAAAATGCTAGAGGATTGTGAAAAATTGCAAGAGTACCTTGATAAACTGGAAGACTGGATGTCCAAATGGCAGACAAAATTTAATGTGGACAAGTGCAAAGTTATGCACGAAGGAAAGAACAACTCAAACTATGGTTACACAATGCAAGGTTCCATATTAGGAACCACCACCCAGGAAAAAGATTTAGGCGTCGTGAATAATACGTTGAAACCCTCCGCCCAGTGTGCAGTGTTGGCCAAGAAAACAAATAGAATGCTAGGTATCATAAGAAAAGGAATGGAGAATGAAACGAAGGATAAATGCCTCTGTATCATTCCATGGTGCAATCGCAACTTGAATATTGTCTGCACCCCGGTTGTCATATCTTGAAAAGGATATAGCAGAATTAGAAAGCGTACAGGGAAAAGCCACCAAAATGGTAAAGGGGATGGAAGGATACCCTATGAGGAAAGGCTTAAAAAGATAGGACTTTTCAACATGAAAAAAGGATGGCTGAGGGGAGATATGATAGAGATCTATAAATTAATGAATGAAATGGAATGGGTAAATGTAGATCATTTGTTTACGCCATCAAAAAGTAGAAAGACTAGGGGACATGCAATGAAGCTACAATGTAACCCATTTAAGATTAATAAGAGAAAATATTTCTGCACTCAATGTGTAATAAAACTCTGGAATTCGTTACCAGAGGATGTAGTGTAGCTGGGTTTAAAAAGGGTTTGAACAAGTTCCTGGAGGAATGGTCCATAAACCATTATTAAAGAGGAACCGGGAAATCCACTGCTTGCCCCAGGGCAAGCATTGTGGAACCTGTGTGCCTTTTTGGAAACCTGCCAGGTACTTCAGACCTGGATTGGCCAGTTGGAAACAGAATATTGGGCTTGATGGATCTTGGTCTGACCCAGTATGGCCTTTCTGATGTTCTAATGTACAATCTAGTATTGTGTAGCTATAATTTGATTTGTTGTTTTTTATGTGCACCACTTTGCACTTCTCCATATTAAATTTCACCTGCCATCTTTATGCCCAGTCTACCATCTTACAATATCATCCTGCAATTTCTCACAATCCACTTGTAATTTAACAACTTTGCAACTTCATGTATTCCCACTTTCAGATTATTTAAAAGTATTATTGAAAAACACTAGTCTCAATACAGATTGTAAATCACCTTGTTCTAATTGATCAAAAGGCAGTCTATTAAATTTGTCAATAAACCAAACTAATCCCACTTGAGCTCATCAACTCAGTTGCTAGACATGACTCAGATGAAGGCCTTAATTCCATAAGAGAGGATCACAACCAATGTTCCCTCTAAGCTGCGCTAGCGTACAGATTTTGGGCTCGTAGCGCACAAACAATTGGCTCAGCGCAGGAGCAGGCACTGCGGCGAAATTTGTTGAAACAAAAGCTTAAAATCTATCTAAAAGATGACAAAATGGCAAAGTTTGTTGATTGTTAAAATTAAAATGAATAAAAATGTAAGCTTTCAAGCCGCGTTTAAATGCGTCGCTATAACAATACAAAACTCTTCAAGAGGAAGTCTGCGAAAACGCTCCCTGTTAATTAATTAACCGCCATTTTGATTCTTTTCGTCCTTTTTATTAGTGCGTAGAGTCATTAAATTTTTATTTAACATCTGTCAAAATGTTGAAGCGAAAAAATGAAAATCATCTTTTCGGGAAATTGAAGAAAAATCAAAGTAACAATTTCAATGTCGATTGGTTCATGGAGTTTTCTGTTGAAACTGCTATGCCGGACGTGACTGGATGTAAGAGTGTACAACTGAATGAAATTTTCGAATATCGTGACGCAGAGGACGTGGTAGTCTGCAGAATATGTCTAAAAACAGAAGTTCAAGGAGACTGGAGCACCGGAAAGAATTGGGCTGAGTGGAAAATTGATTATCTTAAGCGTCACGTTACTCACAGATGTCATTTGGATGCAGTAACAAAACTCAAGAATCTGAAGCATGGATCTTTAATTAATTTTTTACGAGAAACACCTGAAGATAGAAACAAAAGACTTGAACAGGCAAATCGAGATAGGGCAAGCCCAGAAGAGGTAAAGATTTTAATTGTCAATGTGCTACTTGCAATTAAATTGAATACGTCCATATTGGCTGTGCAGGAGATTCACGACTATATTGAAAACTTTGTTAAAATTCCAGCAAGCTGGAGAAGCAAAAATTATGCCTTCGAATTCACCGAATGCATAAATGGTGTTAAAAATCAAATTTTAACTGAAATCAGGGAATCTCCTTTCCATACTCTCATAATAGATGAAAGCACTGACGTCACTACCTCAAAGATGCTTATCATGTACATCAAATTTAGAAGGACTGGCGACTATATTCATAAAACAGTTTTTGCTGGAATGGTAAAATTGAATGCCTGCAATAGCACTGCAATAGTTGATTCAATAAGGAAGTTGTATGATGAAAATTGCTTAGACATGAATCGCATTGTTATGTTTACATCAGATGGTGCTTCTGTTATGCTCGGAAAGAACAATGGAGTTGCTGCAATTCTCCATGATTCAATTCCTCATATGCTGGAACAGCATTGTGTAGTTCACAGAGAAGATTTAGCAATGGACGATGCTTGGAAAAAAATTCCATTCATTAAGGATGTTGAAACTCTATTACACACTGTTTATAACCTCATCAGTAGATCGAGTATACGGCAAGGCAAACTGGAGGAAATTGCTAATGCAACAGACAGTGACGTTGTTTCATTTAGGCCATTGAATGAAGTAAGATGGCTCTCTCGACATTTCGCTCTAAGGTCACTGGTTAAGAATTATGATGTTTTTAATTGAATATTGTCAAGCACAAGTAGACGAAGATAATGATCCAGTACACAAATATTGCCTTGGGTGATTAAGAAAACCCGAATACAAAGTAGCAATATTTATTCTTTGTGATGTTCTCGGTGACTTAGCACAACTTTGCAAAAGTCTTCAGAAGAGCTCTTTGACCACCGTGGAAGCATATCAGTTCACCAAAGCCAAACTGCAGAGAATTAGATCTCAGTATCTTAGAGAAAATGTCTACTTGAATGAAAATGTACAAGACTTAATTTCATCTTACAGCTGTACAATAAATATCAATGCCATTCTCGAATTTATTCGACAAACTTGCGATCACATGGATAAAAGATTTATGGAGAATGAATTACAGGATTGGTGTATATTTGATATAGATTGCATACCAAATCCTTCAAATCTTGATGAATTTTCATTTGGGAGATTAGAGCTGTCCAGATTTGCTAAGCATTACTGAAATGTATTCATAAGAACATAAGATATGCCATACTGGGTCAGACCAAGGTCCATCAAGCCCAGTATTCTGTTTCCAACAGTGGCCAATCTAGGTCATACGTACCTAGCAGTTTCCCCAAGGGACACAGGTTCCACAATGCTTGTATTGGTTCAAGCATTGATATCCTGGGTCCCTTCTTAATAATGGTTTAGGTCCCTTCTTAATAATGAACAATCTTATGAAAAGGAACTTCATAAAAGAGTATGTAGACCTCAAATTTATCATTGCAGAGAAGATAAAAGAGCCATAAAAACTTTTCAAGACATACTAACATTTACACGACAACAGGAACAATTCAATGCACTTAATCTTTTACTAGACGTATGTGGGACCTTTCAAGCCTCGAGTGCTGATTGCGAGAGAGGTTTCAGCCTAATGAACGCCATTAAAACAAAGAGTAGAAATCGGCTGGAAACAAATCACCTGGAGAATTTGATGAGAATTAAACTTTACAATGTCTACTGAAAACATTAATATTGACAATTTATGAATTATGGAAAACAGATAAAGGAAGAAGAGAGAAAGTAAATTAGAATATTCTCTGTATCTAAATGTAACTTGAATTTGTTTTGGTTATCATACCATTAATAAAGTATAGCTTTAATTGAACTATTGTGTAGTTTCTGATTACAATTATTTAATTATAGTTTATTTAATTTCATTAAAATTTTTGCTTTTAAATAATGTAATAACAGCACATGCATGTGTAGGTTGTAAAATTTTGCACACACAAAAATTGATTCTGTAAAACTCTGCTCACGAGTTTTTGATTTTGCACACGAACCAGCAGTCCTTAGAGGGAACATTGATCACAACCAATATCATCACAAGTTGGCCTCGAACGGGTGATGCTTAGGTTGGAAGACAGGCATCTTGCAGGAAGGGCTATCAGGTCTGTAGCCAGCCTGCTCTTAACTGTGTCTTGTGTATCAGATGCTCTTTCATTCCAGTTTCATGATTAGCCCAATGTTTGTTGTGAGTTCTGTTTAAAAAAAAAAAAAACCCTTCCTAGATTTTTGCCTTCTGAATCTGATTCCTGCTCTAGAGACTCCAAAGACTTTTTGTTGTACTAGAAATTTTGTGAAATCATGTTATGTCATAGAAATTTACCAAGCCTGATCCAGATCCTTGTTGTCCAATTAGTGATTATCACAAAATGTATGTCTCCTATAATTCCTGTAGTGGCATAACCCCTTCTAAAACTTAAAAGACCAAGGAACTATGATATTTAGAGCTCCTTATTGGCTGAGACAGATCTTACTCCCACTCCTCTGGGAGATTTTCATCAGGGAATTGATTCAGTTAGGGTTTTCCCAAACCTTAATCTTGCAGAGTCAGGGAACTTTATTAATTCATTGAGATCTCAGCCTGCATATTGAGAGGGCAGTGTTTAGTTCGCTGTATCTCCCTGGTAATTTATTTGGTCTCTAGAAGAGACTCCACTAGAAGGTCTTATGTTTTGAGGAGGATTGTAGTCTGGTGTGATGGCCCTAAGGTAATATCTGATTTCCACCTTAACCAGTCAAGCGTCTTTCCACCATTTTTCTCAAGCTGCATGTCTATGATGGGTGATGCCTTGCACACCTTAGATTGCAAAAGTACCAGAGCTTTAACCTTCTACATGGAATAGACTGAAGATCTTAATTTTATGCCTGAGGTTATTAAATAAGAGCCATTTTATACATGTATATTTTCATGTGCACAATATAAAATGACTTTATGAAATTATTCCCATAATGTTAGCCATAGTGGTGTCTGTGACCCATTTGATCATTGGCATTCTATTTCTATGTATGTTTGGGTTTTTTTTTTTTTTTCATTTTTGGAGTTCAAGATAGCTTAGAGCCAGGGTTTCCCACCTGTGAGGACTTAAAGTACTATCCTGTTTGATCTCAGTGAAAGTGAAGTTGTCTATCTGTAGCAGGGGTTCTCTGAGAACAGCAGGATAACAAATCTTCAATATAACCATCCGCCTCTCCAAAGAGTGACGTCTCCTACTTTGGACAGATAATAAACAATTGAGGTAGCCCGATGTGATGATGCCAGTGTGGAAAGTCCTGCACGTGCTAGGAAGATCTATAAACCTATGGAGCTTTGTAGTACTGAAAACCATCTCGGGCTTTGTCAGATGGCATTGCACATCTGTGTGGGCTTGGAGATCACCTGTTACAAGCAAGCAACTTCACTATCTTCACTGTATATATATTTGACTCTTACATAATGGTTCTTTTTCTGCACTTTGGCCGCTGCACAAGCATATGCAGGAAAATGTGCGTATCGTGTCCCATGGCTGGAAGGAGGCTGAGATATTAGCAGCCCACTAGTGTGGCCAGAGGCAGGCAAAAGGAAAAGGGATTTAACTCATGCTTTTCTTCAAGTTCAGGTAGCATCAGTATTTTTCCCGTCCCCAAAGGGCATACAATTTAAGATTTGTACCTGAGGCAATGGAGGGTCAAGTGACTTGCCCAAGATCACAAGGTGGATCTACTATTGCCCCTCAGCAGCCAACTAGCATGGAAGAGACTCCACTGACCTTCCTGCCATATGAATGGAGGAAATAGCTTTGGGACTTCATTGATCTGCAGGGACAGAAGGTGAGGATAGGAAAGGACGACAGTAGTGAGGTGGGATAGTGTTGGGAGAGTGATGGGGTCAGTATTGGAGAGGAAGGGGAAAAAGAACACCAGTTGTCTGACTTTTTGTGGGGTTTTACTAGTAAAAATAAATAAATCAGTTTTTCTCCAAGTCTGTTGGCTAGCTATTTTTTTCTATATTCATACTTTGCACAAATTGTTGGGTTTCTGATAAACAGCACAGTAATGCTTTGATTTTACTTGGCTCCAAGAGGTGCTTTTAGGAATTCTAAACAAAAAAAGAGCCTCAGAAATGATAAAAAAAAAAATGTTGGGGGGGGGGGGAGTGTGTGAAAGAAAAGATTTTGACCACTTGTAGGTTATATATCCTTCAGCTTGAGGCAGGCTTGGGGTGCGTATGGCGTGGAGGCCAGTGTAAATGCCCTGTTTGCAACCCACAGATGCCAATTCTAAACAGTTCTCAGTGAAAGACATGAAAGCTGAATGGTACTTAGCTGCCTATTCATGGCCACTAGATGTCACTATTGTTCCATTAATATTTCACCATAGAGCACTGTGACGATTTTCAGCACAGATTAATATGTCAGTGTGGTTTTGTTGCAAGTGTTTAATAGTATAAGGTGACACACACATATCCTTATACGCCATAATAATGACTTGATCGTAATTCCTTTTAAGGGAAATGCATTTGCATAATGTGCACTATCAGCCTTGTTATTCAACCTCTACATACAACCGATCTGCTCCATCATCAAAAACAATGGAATCCAATACACCATCTACGCAGACGACATGATATACACCCCTATCAGCCTTGACAGTCCAGACTACTCCAGCATAGCCAACTGTCTGTAATAGATGACAAGCTAGCTTCTGGAAAACAACTTAACCTTAAATTACACCAAGACAGAAGCTCTACTCATCACCAGAAACTCGACCTTCACCCCTCCTCCTGTCATCAAGCTGAACGACATCACAATACCAATAAAACCCGAAATTAAGTATCTCGGTGTGACTCTCGACAAAGAAGTGAACCTTCAATCTCACATTGCCAAAACCACCAGGAACACATACCTCACAATGAGAACCATAAGATGCCTCAAGCCAATCCTCTCACAGGATCACTTCCGCACCGTCTGTCATGCTCTCATCACCCCCATCTTCGACTACTGCAACCCCATTTACCTCAGACTCTCAAAACAAGCAACCCGGCCATTACAGATGGCACAGAACACTGCCGCCCAAATAATAACTGGTGCTTCAAAGCACAATCACATCACCCCCATCCTCAACCACCTCCACGGGCTCCCAATCACCTCCCGCATCCATTGTAAGGTGCTACTAAACATTTTCAAAATCAAACAGAACCTCTCAGCAGACAGTCTGAAAGCCCTCTTCAAATCTGACCCATGGAGTGGAGGAGTGGCCTAGTAGATGGGGCAAATTACTTCAGGCCGGAAGGTTGGGGGTTCAAATCCCACTAGAGGACAGCAACCTTGGGCCGGAAGGACTGGGGTTTCTAGTCCCACAGGTGCTCTTTTTGGTCTTGGGCAAGCCACTTAACCCTCCATAGCCCATGTTCCCTGTAAAATGGTTATCTCCAAGTTATAATGCCCTGTTCAATGTGATTTCAGTTTGTTCAATGTAAACCGCACTGATGCAGAATAGCGCGGTATGTAAGAGAATGTAAATAAAAAATAAATGCACCAGACCCAGGAGGAGAGACACCTCAGACAACATCAACACACCCAAAGCATTTACTAAAACAAGACAGGGTACCTCAAGAAGAGCATTATCCCTGGCCGCTCCAGCACTCTGGAACTCACTCCCCAACAACCTGAGATCAACTACAGATCAACTGGAGGAGTAGCCTAGTGGTTGAGGCAAGGTACTTCAGGCCAGAAGGTCAGTGGTTCAAATCCCCACTAGAGGACAGCAACCTTGGGCCGGAAGGACTGGGGTTTCTAGTCCCACAGGTGCTCCTTGTGGTCTTGGGCAAGCCACTTAACCCTCCATAGCCCATGTTCCCTGTAAAATAGTTATCTCCAAGTTATAATGCCCTGTTCAATGTAATTTCAGTTTGTTCAATGTAAACTGCACTGATGCAGAATAACGCGGTATATAAGAGAATGTAAATAAATAAAATAAATAAATAAATAGACCTCAAGGACTTCATGAAGATGCTCAAAACAACTCTCTTCACAGAATACTATAAGGACATCACCTGACCTGACTGACAGCCCTCTCTTTGCCCACCTCGACTCCTATCCCGCAGCCTGCCCCTCCCTGCAATATGTATATAGTTCCTGTACATAGATCTCATTGTATATAGCTCACCCCGCAATCATCTTTACTCCACTCACACTGTCGATTCTCACTGCATGCCCGCACCCATGCACATTTTGATTTGTTTGTGTAAACCGCTTTGATTTCAGGATAAGGCGGTATATAAATCCTTTTAAATAAATAAATGCTGCATTGTAACCTTACACCTTGAGAATCTAAGTATAATCAGGGAAGCCTTTGTGATATTTGGAAAGGTTGTCTTGCAGGCTCACCAAGAATAAATGAAAGCCAGTGTGTTCTGCATGTTCTAACCTGAGCAATGACAAACCAAAATACTGATAGCCTTAAACTAAAATGTGTAAATCAGAGCTGATTCCATTAATGCACTATGGGGCAGGCATGACTTATGGTCACATGCTCACCTGCTACTGATGGATGCTAGAGAAAGATGTTCTGGGGCATGGAGGGAAGGGAGTTTGGATTTGGCTCATACCTTTAGCAGCAGCTCAAAGCAAGTTACCTACTGTACCTGATTGTGTTTTCCCTCTCATTGGAGGGGCTTATAATCTTAAGTGCCCTGCCCAGGATCACAAGCTAGTTTTCCCCATGGTGTCTTGTCACAGCCTCAGGAACCCTTCTTCAAACTGCAGCACATGGGTGCATCCTCATAGCCTTCCAAGTAGCCGTGTACATGCAGTCATGCTGTGTCTCATATAGCCTTCGCAGATGGACATGTATGCACTCTCCCTCTTGCAGACTTCTACACAATCTCATGTGTGCTTTTGGGCCCTCGTTCAATGTTCTGCACAATCTGGCTCCCATTCCTGTGGCATGCGCTCTTCCCTCCTTCAATTCATGCAACTGTAGTAGTAATTCACGTTGCTGTCGTCTTTCCCATTTCCAGTCTATGGAAAGTTTAAAAACTATTATGGTAATATGTAAACTGCTTTGATCAAAGGAAAAACAGTCTATAAAACAGTCAAATAAATAAATACCCTCTTTTGTTACCTGGAAATAAAAACAGTGACAGTTATCTTTATGCTTTCCCCTCCCATGCTATACTCCAGATACTGTTCTTTACTCGAGCTAGCTGCAGCTCTCATTTGCCCATTCCTGTGACACTAGAAGCATTTATTTATTTAGCTGCATTTATATACCACTTTTTACCGGGTCAAAGCGGTTTAAGATAACAAAAAAAGGGGGTGGGAACCATTACCGGGTGCCAACACTGATGATCCTGACATAGTAGGTATCAGTACTTGACTTTGATGAAGATTATCTATAGGTAAGTGGATTCATCCAGATTCAGTCTGTAGGGAGACTACCAAGGACAGACCTTTAGTAGAGGTGTCCATCTCAGGTTCGAGGTGTTCTCGAAACAGGTGGGTTTTTAATTGTTTTCTGAATGAGGAGAGGTCATTGTTGTTTCGGAACTGGTTGGGAAGGGAGTTCCAAAGCGAGGGTGCGTATAGTTCAAATGCTCTGTTACAGGTTTGCTGATTGAACTTTGTCCTTTCATTTAGCACAGTGAGTGCATTGCCGGTGGCCTGGCGGGTTGGTCTACTAGAGGTAGGCTGGGGGAGTAGTGTCCGGAGCTGAGAAGTTTGCAGTTGGTGAAGTGCTTTATGGATAAGTAGCAGTGTCTTGTATTTGACCCTTGCTTCGAGTGGTAGGATGTGAAGCTCTCTCAAGACTGGGGTGATGTGATCATATTTCTTGAAACTTTGGATGATTCTTGCGGTGGTGTTGAGGGCTGTCCATAGGGGGTTGGTGTGGGTGGCCGGTAGTCCAAGATAAATTGCATTACAGCAGTCCAGGTGAGGGATCGTCATAGCCTGCATGACCTTCTGAAATCCTGTGGGTCAATGAGTGGCCTGAGATGTTGTACCATCTTTGCTTTGAGGAATATTGTTCTAGCTGTTTTTGCGATCTGTTTCTTAAATAAAAGCGTTTGATTAATGATGATCCCCAGGTATTTTATGTAAGGTTGAACTTGTATTCGGGTTGCTCCCAGAGTGAGGTGGGGTGGGGGGGGGGGCACAAAGGTTTGATCCTTAGTAACAAATAGGGCTTCAGTTTTTTTAAAGTTAATGGACAAGTTGTTTTCTTGGAGCCAGTTTGAGATGTCAATGAAGCAGTTTGTTAGATAACTGTTTGTTGGATTTATGGTTGTGATGGGTCCATAAAGCATTATGTCATCTGCGTAGATATGATAGTTGATGTTGTGAGAGCGTATTATTGAGCAGAGTGGTTGAAGGTAGATATTAAAGAGTATGGCGGAGAGAGCTGAGTCTTGCGGTATTCCTTGAGTCTAATGAAAGGGGGGGGGGGGGAAAGAGGTTGGTTGCCAAGCTGGTGCAGATTAGTTGATGGCTGCATGACAGCAGAAATAGACCATATGGCCTATCCAGTCTGCCCTTCCATACCAACTACTATAGTTCCTTTTTTTCATTTAGAAATCTTTTGTGTTGGTCCCATCCTTTCCTGAATTCAGATACTGTCCTAGTTTCTACTGCCTCCGCTGGGAGACTGTTCCATGCATCTACCACTCTTTCTGTAAAGAAATATTTTTGCATATGAGGTGTGATCAAAAAGTATTGAGACTTGTTGGGTATCTATATAATAATACGTCACACCATAATGCTATTAAGCATGCAGTGACTTAGTTATGTGCTCTGCATGTGCAGAGAGTAGCATGGCCACAACACAACTGTACTTTTTTTAATCACATGATGTTTGGTATCGTGTAAAAGCATCAGATTTACAATGAGTGAAAAACAGTGAATTTGCATTAAATTATGCCAGAAACATGGAGATTCGTGCAAAGAGACTTATGATAAGTTACAGTGAATGTATGGCGATGAATGCATGAGTCATACTCAAGTTTATGGCTGGTACAAACATTTTCAAGAGGGCTGCCAAAGTGTTGACAGTGATGAAAATTTTGGAAGGCCATCCACGAGCAGGAATGAAGACTAAGTTGAAGCAGTGCGTGCCACAACACGCTCAAATCATTGATTGACTATTAGGGAGCTTGCTGAGGACATGGACATCAGTTTCAGGTTGGTACAGTCCATTCTCACTGTCAATTTGGGGATGAGATGTGTGTCTGCAAAATTCATTCTGAAACTCCTGTCCCCTAACCAAAACGAAGATTGACTGTCTGCAGCCAGGGAGTTCTTGGAATGCATTGAAAATAACTCAGATTTCATTAAAAATATTATTATTGGTGACGAATCATGGGTTTATGGTTATGACCTGGAAACTAAGGCTCAATCCTCATTATGGAAGACTCCAAACTCTCCCAGACCCAAGAAAGCCCATCAAGTGAGGAGCAATGTCAAGGTCATGCTTGCAGTTTTCTTTGATTATCAGGGTATTGTTTATCATGAGTATGCTCCAAAAGGCCAAACCTTTAATAAGGAGTACTATATCCAAGTTCTGACTCATCTGAGAGCTGCGGTTCATCGTAAGAGGCCAGTTGCATAGAAGTGGTGAATGGTTGCTTCATCATGATAATGCTCCAGCTCACGCATCACATCTTGTCCAGCAGTTTGTGGCCAAACACCAAATTGAGCAAGTCTGTCAGTCTCTGTACTCATCTGATCTCACACCCTGTGACTTTTTCTTGTTTTCAGAACTGAAATTACTACTGAAAGGAAGGAGATTTGATGACTTGGAGACCGCTAAGCAAAATTTGACACAGCAGCTTCACAGCATAACGAAAGAGGCATTTCAAAATTGTTTCCAGCAGTGGCAGGAATGCTGGGGGAAGTGTGTTTTGTCGGAAGGGGATGACATTGAAGGAGAGACAGTGCAATAACTGTTGGTGTGTTACTTCTTGTGTTATTGTACAAGTCTCGATACTTTTTGATCACACCTCGTATTACTCTTGAATCTATCTCCATTCACCTTCATCGTATGTCCCCTCATTGCAGAGCTTTCTTTTAGTTGAGAGAGGCTCTCCTGTGCATTTATGCCACAGAGGTATTTATACGTCTATCATATCTCCTCTCTCCCGCCTTTCCTTCATACTCTACATATTGAGATCCTTAAGTCTGTCTTCATATAGTTTATAATGAAAATCATTGACCATTTTGGTAGCCACCCTCTGCACAAACTCCATCCTGTTTATATCCTTTTGAAGGTGCGGTCTCCAGAATTGCACACAACACTCCAAATGAGGTCTCACCAAAGACTTATACAGAGGCACTATCACCTCCTTTCTGCTAGCCATTCCTTGCCCTATGCACTCAAGCATCCTTCGAACTGTCACCATTGCATTTTCTACCTGTTTAAGCCACCTTAAAATCATCAGAAACAATCACGCCTAAGTCCCTCTCTTCTTTTGTGAACAGTACTCTTCACCCTCTATACTGCACTGCTCCCTTGGATTTTTGCAGCCCAAATGCATGACCCTGCATTTCTTAGCATTAAATCTCAGCTGCTAAATTCTTGACCTTTCTTCAAGCTTAGCAGGATCAATCATGATATCTACTCCTTCCTGGGTGTCTACTCCTATTGAAGGTTTTGCAAAGAGGCAAACCATGGACAGATCCTTGTGGCACACCACTGGTTACATCCTTCTCTTCAGAGTAAACTCCAGTTATCTGTACCCTTTGTCACCTCCCCCTCAACCAATTTCTAACCCAATCAGTAGTGTTTTGTTGTTTTTTTAATTTTTTAATGAAAATATTTATAGTCTATATCCATGAATCAAACGAATGGCAGGAAAAAAAGGAAATTTAAACATAGAAGAAAATTGCTTTACCAACACACTCTCTTTCTCTGCACAGATCCCACAGATAGCTAAAACCAGTTGCTTCTTTCTCTATAACATTGGCAAAATTCATCCCTTTGTTTTTACACACATAACTAAGACCCTCATCCACTCACTAGTCACCTCCTCTCTTGACTATTGTAACCTGCTTCTCACTAGTCTCCTTGGAATCATTTTTCTCCCTTTCAATTTGTTCAAAAACTCAGCCGCACGGCTTATCTTCCGCAAGTGCTGCTATACTCATGTAATCCTTTTTCTCAGGTCACTTAACTGGCTCCCTATCAGTTTTTGCATTCATTTCAAACTTCTACTGATCTACAAGTGCATTCATTCTGTGGCCTCTCACTACCTTTCCTCTCTTATCTCACTCTACTCCCCTCCTCGGGAACTCCTCTCCTCTGGCAGATCCCTTTTATCTGTGCTCTTCTCTGCCAACTCCAGACTTTGTTCATGCCATCTTGCTGCTCTATATGCCTGGAATAAACTATCTGAGTTGGTGCTTCAAGCTCCTTCTCTAGCTCTATTCAAATCCTGTCTAAAACCCACTTCTCTGAGGCTGCTTTTGGATCCTGATGCTCCTCACTCTCTCTTTCACAGCTTATGTGTATTTTACAAGTTTTGTGATGTTTTTTCATCTTGATTAGATTGTAAGTTCTGATGAGTAGCAACTGTGTCTTACATCTTTATGTACAGTGCTGTGTACACTTTGTAGTGCTATACAAATGATTATTATTAATAGTAAATGAAATCCATGTAACAGCCCACAATAAGGAGAATCAAGAAAAGAACACTATTCATAAAGTAAATAAGGAACAAACCCCTTGTTAAGCAGTTAACTGGGAGTGATGTCACATGCTGGTGTTCCAAACACTCATCCTTCAGGAGTAGCTTCTTGAATCATGGAGGCCTCTTTTGCAAGCAAAAATTCACACAGTAGTTTAGACTCAAAGAACATAACATAGTTGCCCTCACATAGCACCACACATTTACAAGGAAGTTTACGAATCATAGAGGCACCCAGCTTTTGGACCCTACCCTTAAGGGCCAGAAGCTCATGGCATCGCTTCTGAGTATCTTGTGATACATCTGGAAAAATCTATATCTTGGAGCCCAGAAAAACTGCGGGCATATTGCAAAAATAAAATCTCATGACAATGTTCCAATCGGCCTCAACGACAAAGCAAGCCACCAAGGTCATCCTCTCAGTTATAACCTTCAAAGAGGTTTCCAGAAATTCAATCCAATTAAGTTCTTCAGATTGACCCTGTAGCAAGAGAGTAGTGGCCAGCGACAATTCTCTGAAATTAAAAAGTGGTGTTTACAGAATTTGGTGGCTCGAATAGTGACTTTGCTGGCAGCGGGTCAGAATACTACATGTGATGTAGCGCTGCGTTATTGACAATTAGAGTCTTTGATAGATCATTTGTGGAGCAATTCACAGTGTGGCAAGGTAAAAATAAACCATACAGCCAAAGCCCCTGATGAAGGCATAAGCGAAACACGGCCTGTGTCGGGCCTGGCTTTATGAAATAAGAGTGAATAATAAAGAGTTCCTTACTTGCCTTCCATGTTTTTGACTGGGTCTCTTGTAGTGTCACAGGGACACCTTCAATCACAGGGGCAAGAACAGGGCTGTTAGTAGAACCTGTGAACCCAGTGACCACAGTCTTAGTTGGGTTGAATTTTAGAGAATTACTTTGCAGCTGTGATGCGATGCTTTCTAAACAAGAGTTAACCAGAGAGATGTCGAGCGATAGCTCATCATTTGAGAACAATAGCATAATGTCATCTACATAAATGAAACTAGAGATTCCAAGGCTTTGTGTAAGGGTGACAAGGGGACTAAGAAAGATGTTAAAGAGTCTGGGCGAAAGAGTTGACCCTTGGGATACCCCACATGGGAGGCAATGTGAGGACGAAGGGGAATCATACATCTGAACCTGAAAAGAATGTTCCTGAAGGAAGAAAGCGAACCAGGAAAGTATGTAATTGCTGAGACCCTGTGAGAGCCAGAGGAGAAGGGGTTAACACAGTAACACAAAAAAAATCATCAAAATGTCTGAATGCTGGAATTGTACTGAGGTGCGTACATGAAGCTTTCAGAGGTATATGACATCATATGGAAAAGATGTGAAAACAAACTTGTCAGTAAATGGTGGACCTTGAGAGAGGGTCGAAAGATAATCATGAGATATAAACATGCCAGCTTAGCATGAAGAAGAACATATGGCCCCCAGTATAGTTGTCAGAACAGAGTTAAAAAGATATATTTTTGGGGAACTGAGGGATGGGAGAGAACCAAGCGAAGAACTGAGTGAGGGGAGCAGAGGTCAGTTAATAATATAAATCTGACAAGACCCAGGCCCTCAGAAGGTCAAAGGAGAGAGGTACAGATATGAGTAGAATAACATGGTAAATCACACAAGTGGGGCCCTAGACAGCTGGAACAAGAATTAGCTAATTAGAGAAGAATGCCCCGAATAGTAAGTATGGTCCTGAGCAAGGTTATATAATGTGACAGGACCAGATACACGAGGAGTTCATCTCCTGCGCAGTGAAGGTTGTGTGGAGTATGGATTCCCTGTGTTCCCTATGGTCCCAGTATTCTTCTTGTCATGTCTGAGAGTTTTGTGTGCATGCTAGTTTGTATTGTGTATGTCTGTTACACTTATCTCTTTTGTCCAGGAAGATGTACTCTTGTTTGTTATTTCTGAGTCAGGAAGTAAGACAGAATTCATGCAGGCAGGACCAGAAATTCTGGCTTGTAGTTGTTTAGAGATCTGCATCTGAGATAAGACAGAATGGCCCTGTTTGTCTGCTGTGAGAGGTGGCAAGATCTGTAATTCTACTGAACTGCCTTTTTCCTTTGTTCTTAGCTTTCTGTTTCTGTAAGATACGGAATAATAAAAGGATCTCTGGAAGAAAAATCTGTGAAATAGTTATTACCATGTACAAGCGTGTTGTCCTGCATAAGGTGAGATTTTATTGGGAAGTGTAAGTCCTCTCTGTGATGTTTCTTTTATTGGGAAGTGATATGCCCTCCCTGAGTGGTTCCCTTTTGGATGGAGGAAGGTGTCTGCTTGGGAACTGTCTGGCCCACAGTCCAGCTGACCCTTCGCCCCGTACAACCCGTATTGAACAGACGTTAGTAGCAGTCCATGATCTACCAGATCAAACGCTGCAGATTGGTCCAGCAAGATGGCAATAGTTATTTTGCCATGATCCCATGTTCTGTGAATTTCATTTAATACAGTCACCATGATTGTTTCTGTACTGTGCAAGGTGTGGAAGCCTGACTGCTGGGGATGCAGGGAATGCACCTGCTCAATGTGATCTAAGAGTTGTTTAAACAATAACTGTTCAGTGACTTTAGATATGAAGGGCAAGTTAGAAATAGGCCGATAGTTTTTAGGTTAATTTAGGTCACCCTGATGATCCTTTGGGATGAGCCTACGCATCTACCCCTATCATCTAATGGTCCTACTGAGACTCTCACAGTTTTTCTGCTACAAATGTACTTGAAAAAGTTTTTATTATGCGTCTTTGCTTCCACTGCAAGCTTTTTTTCAAATTCTCTCTTTGCATGCCTTATCGATGCCTTGTATCTAACTTGCCAGTGCTTATGATGTTTCTAGTTTTCGTCATTTGGCTGCTTTTTCCATTTCCTGAAAAATGCTTGAATGGCTACAACGGCCTCTCTGATCTCATCTTTAAACTTTGCTGGCATTTTGGACTTCCTTCAACTTTCCTTAAAGCATCGACTACAGCTGGTCTGGGCTTCCAAGATAGTATTTTTAAACAACGCTCATGCTTGATGTAAATCTTTAACCTTTGCGGCTGCTCCTTTTAGGGATATTTGTATTGGTTCAAATATCCCTATTCTATTAGCCATGTTAAGTAACTGAAAAGCTTTAAATAGATAAACAAATCATAGCTAGGATGCAGACACCATCCAATCTTTTGCACTGAGTGTCACATGTATGATTTATCTCCCAGCTGGTGAGAGGTCTTATGTATGCACTAGGTGCAAAGAGCTTTCTGGAGGCTTGGAGGTAAGACAGACACAGAGGTGACCTCTAAGGTCATAGTGAGGTCCCACCTCCAGTCTCAGAACCCTTTTTCTGTCATGAAGAAGAGAGGTCACATAAAACAGGAGCGGCAGAATGCTGTTCCCTTTGGGGGGGGCAAGCTCAGCCCTTCAGCCAACCAAATTGTGCTGCCATGATCACCAGCCTTTCCCTCCTGTCTGCCTGCTGGGATCTGAGCTCCCCCGGGTAGACAAGAGGGGTCTTTACTGGGATCGCGATGCTCTAATGCCCACAGGGGATAGGTTCCCCAGGGGCAGCCAACTGCCTGCCAGTTCGTGATCGTGGCAAAGACCTCTCCTGTCTTCCCACAAGAGATCATATCCCTGCAGGCAGACAGGAGGGGAAGGCCACTTTGATAGCAGCTGCACAGTTTTGATGGGGCCACGGCCACCCCTTTCTGACTGTGCAAAGAGAGCATCACTTTGATGTAGCAGGAATTGACCCTGTAGCTAGGACCTGTCTAAGTGATGTAATATCCTCTCACACTGAGCATCTGTCTCTAGGGCCATGTGCCCATAAGGGAAGGATTAGGGTGGCTGTTATAGTTGGTGATTCAATCATTAGGCATGTAGTTAGCTGGGTGGGTGCTGGCGCTTTAGGCAAACCTTATGCCACCCCAGCTGTCAGAATCTATTGTTTAGCTTTGGATGCCCTGCTGTTTGCCATCCCCAAAAACTACTGCCCTAGACAGCTGCCTGGTTGCCTAATTTATTTATTTATTTAGACAGATTTGTATGCCACCTTTTCCTTCAATCAAGGTGGACATGTCACATCACAATTGGAGGGTTGCATTTAACATTAGGGTACGTGTAAACATTTAGACAGTACAGTTACTTAACAGTATTTAGACAGTACAATTGAGGTAACATTTAACAAAAAGGTATTCAATAATGTGGTATGATAGGTTTGTGTGTGTGGGTCGGATGGGTGTGTGTTTAGTTGGCGGAGGTAGTAGTGTTTCTGTTTGGGTAGGGGATGTTGCCTGAATGCTCATAGGTTTCTATAAATAATGTTTTGAGGTCTTTGCAGAAGTCTGTGAGGTCATCTAATGCCCTCAGGCTCGTTGGTAGGGAATTCCATAGTGTGGATGCCAGTAGTGATGGTGCTCTTTTTGAAGTTGTTTGTTTGGTTTTGTGATAGCCTGCAGGTGTGCCGATCATGTTGTCATTATTGGTTCTTCTTGGTCTATTGCTGATGTCCCTTGTTATAACGTTTTGGAGTATGTCTGCCTAATGGTTGAGCTGGTGTATATGAGGATCACGTAATAATTTGCCTGCCTGGTGTGAAGGTGGTGGACCTCATGCACCACCTAAATAAGGTTCTAGACAGTGCTGGGAAGGAACCTGCCGTCTTGATACATGTGTGCATCAGTGACATAGGAAAGTGTGGGAGGAAGGCTCTGGAAGCCAAATTTAGGCTTTAGTTATAAATGAAATCCAGAACTTCCAGGATAGCAGTCTCGGAAATGCTTCCCATTCCAAGTGCAGGACCGAAGAGGTTGTGTGTACTTGCTCCTCACTATCTCTAATATCTCCACTACGTCTCCCTATACCCCTTCCACGTGTGCAGTGGCTCCTCTCTTCCCTTCTCATGCCACATGTTCCTGCATTTCATTTTGCACTACAATCCAACCATCCCTAGTGCAGTACTGTCCTTTCAACACCTTTCATCTGACTGATCTACAGCCTGTCCATAGAGACTGGAGCTGCCTTCCTCAGCCTTGCAGCAACTGCAATGATGACACTGGGGATAACAGCGGGACCTCAGCCTCGTAGATATGTTTGCTGAGTTGGAGTGATGTATGCAGGGTTGGCTCAAGGGGTTTCCAGTCCCAGTCCTAGTCCTGTCCATCACTAGCGGTCCATTTCTGGCCAGCCACCACCTCTCTTCCTTTCCATGTTCCTGCCACCGTAGCTGTATTAATGTTTACACAGCCATGGGAGCATTTGCTTTTGCTCCCGCGGCTGTGCCGTGCCTAAGCTGCCAGCATTGCAGCATTTGTGTCCTGTAAAAATCAGCACTTCCTGCCTCTCATACTAGATCTGAAAAATAAACTCAATTGTAAACATGCATACATACTACAGAGCATCACTTTCTTCTCTTGTAAATTACCCATGATGACAATATACCCCCCCCCCCCCAACCTGAACCACTTTATGTATTTCAAAGGCAACTCTTTTCCCAATTAGTATAGCCCCCTGTCGTCCCCCCGTTGTTGAGCATTATAAGATGAAAACTGTACCTTCCTCACCCATCATCTCTTCAGCTGTCTATACTCCGCTGGTGTAAGATGTATCTCCCACACCAAGCTTTCTGAAATAGGTTAAAATATTTTATTGGAGAGTTTATTCCCCCACATTCACCTCCGTCATTTGTCTCCCATATCAAGATTGCTATAATGCAGCTTTCTTTTCACATTTGCCCCCCTGGAGTCTCCCAGCCAGACTCCCATCAGACATTACAGTATCCACAACTGTGGCTTTTCCTCTTTCTCCAACCACCCTTGTACCTAGCCTCCCCTTATCTCCCCCCACCCCCATTTTGCCTTCCTCCCTCTCTCCCATTTATCTTCCCTCCACCCCTCTTCTTACTTATCCTTGACACCTATGTCCACATCTTTCCCCAATTCCCTTGCTCTCACTGCTCATCCAGTATTCAATCACTCACTCATCCCTTGCTCCCACCGCTGGTCCCTCATTTAAGGAATCCTCAGCCTTTACAAACTCCTTTCCATTCCACTTCAAATACTATCATTCCTTCCTTCTTCCCCACTTCCCACCCATTCACATGTGTATTATTATGTAATAGATACCCCTCCATTTGGCATGCAAGCTATGTGGTCCCATGTCTGACAAGTCACAGTGCATGTGTCCTTTTTATAGCTGGTATTTTGGGGGGGGTTGCATTACTGTATGTCCCTTCATATATATGCCCTGAAGCATGGATGAACACAGTCTACGTGACGCTGCTCATTGGCTTCCTGTCTTGCTTCTTGGTCAGGCTCACATCTCTGTCCTCTCTATCATAATCCCATGCATGGCCTCACTTCTCCTCTGACCTGTAATGTCTTGCTGAAGTGCATTTTCTCACATATCACTCTTGTCATTGTCTGATAGCCTACATTTATCACGTTATTACACACATCCCACTGTACCAGCCTCTCAGCACCAGGGTACTGTTGATGCTTGAGGATCCAGCATTCAGTGGCCCCTATGTATAAACTAGGTTGAATGCACGTTCCTGCTGCTCTTCCGGTATACACGGCTGCATTCTTATTCAGGACATTTTTGCAGTCTTTCAGCTGGTCTCCTGGTGACCCTTAGTCATCATGTATCAATAATCACATGATTCATACGTATATGCTCACTCAGTCTTTCTCATCCATGCACATTTCTTGGTGCGCTTGTCCAATCAAGTTTTCTGCTGTATTGGCATTACTTTATACTCTGTCCAGTCTTTTGTACTCTTTACATTACTGTCAAATATATACAAAGAGAATTAAACACAATCCGCGATCAATGCACTGTCGCTCCTCTTCCCTTCCTTGCCACTGTCTGAGGCTTTTTTATTCACCGTAGGGTTGCTGGACCTCCCTATTACATCTGTCCAAGAACCTCTTTCCCTCCTTCATAGTTTGCAGTATCCCGCAGCTTGTGTGGAAATAGCAATGCAAAATATATGCCCTTTTGATATAAGGCTGAGCACACTGGGGTGAATTTGCATCACTTTGCCATTACTCAGACAGAGTACTTATTAAATAGAAACAGTCGTTTACCTTTATATTCCAGCATTTCTAAGCTCCTGAACTCTCTCTGCAAGCAGTCCTTCTGTGACCACACCAAATAATCTTGCTGTTGCCATCCTCAGCTTAGCTGAGCTCTCCTCCTTTGGCTGATTCTATGAGCCCATTCACACTTCCACGTGCCCTCCATGGTGAATAGGCCTAGCTTGTTCAGCAGCCATTCTTCAAAAACATTATAAAGCTCTGCATCAGACACAGTCTCTTCCAGTCCTCTCCAACAAATGTTCTCTCTCTCCCTCTCTGCTTAATCTTTCTACTTGCAACGCAATTTGATTGCTGGTCTTCTCCTGCGCTGCTACGCAATTCTCTAGCACTCTCTTTTTGTATCTGCATTTGAGACTATTTGTGGATATCATCCACTGTGGACTGTAGTTTATGGTGGTCTTCCAATGCTGCTGATACTATTTTGGAAATCGTTATTGCTAGGTCCCCCATATTCAAGGAGTTAAATTTTGATGCCTTGGCTGCCATTTTTTTCACCTCTCTCTACTTTCTCTCATGGCCTCCCTTCGGCAGCTTCTTGCAATGCCATACTACAGTTTCCTGCTCGGTGTAGCAACTCCTCAGGTCTCACCAGTTTGCCACTCTTTTCTGACCACTTTTCAAACCTATGAGGTTCAGATGGCATGAAATATTAGTTGATTTTCGGGGTCTATTTTGGGAGCTCTAGTTTCTCATGTCTTCCACCTTGCTTTGCATCATGTGACCCCCCCTAACCCACCTGAATACAATTGAACATAAGAAATGAGAGAAATTGAATAGGCAAAGGAGACATTTTACATACCTGATGATTTTCTTTCCTTGAATCCTGCTAGACCAGTCCAATCCAGTAGGTGGAAGCAGTCTTGAGCAACTTGCAGTGATGTCATTCCTCCATATAGCCACTAGTACAGCGCTGAGAGAAGCCAGGATGACACCTCCCAAGCAGTAAGTAATGCTGAAAAACTCAGAAAAGATGCATAAAAATCTCCCAGTATTATCCACCATAAGTTGCAACAGTCATTTGGAACAAGAATTTGACACTTACTGCAAATAACTCTGGATCAAACATTGAGACTGACAAGGCAAGCAAACGGCAGCAGAGCTCAGAAACCTGTAGAAATCTTCCAGCACAAATCCCAGCCTAGTATAGCAGGATTCAAAAGAGAAAAGTATTAGGTATGTAAAATTTCTCCTTCCTTATCATCCTGCTCGACCAGTCCACATGTGGGGCATATCCAAGCAGTCAAGACCCAGGGTGGGAGGAAAACACTCCAGACAGAACTGCCCCATCAGAGGCTCCATCCGCACCGGCTGTTACATGCAACCTGTAGTGCTTCACCAAGGTGCTCGGAGACAACCAAGTAGTTGCCTTATAGATATCCTCTGGAGATACCGAGGTGGGCTCGACCCAAAAGGAGGTCTGTTCCCTAGTGGAAGTAACTCTGACTCCTTCTGGCACACTTTTTCCAGCAAAAACGTATGCTGGATTCCAGCAGGAAATAGAGGACTTGGCTATTGCCAGTCCTTTCCTCAGAATGCTGAAGAGGACAAAGAGATGATCTCAGCCGCTGAAGGAATTAGTAATCTCTCTATTTGACCAACACCCTCCTCATGTTTTTCTTTTAAATTTTGTATTTATCAATTTACAATATAATTCCAAGCATAAACACGTGTAACAAAAATAGAAAGGACATGGAAAACTCTGAAAGTAATATATCCAAGGAAAAGAAAAAAGAAATTATACATTAAGGGTTATGTTTACTAAACTGCGGTAATGTCACCCGAGTTAGGTTCCGTGGTAAAGGTACAGCTGCCCATATAAAGGCATGGGCGGTTCATCATTACAGCAAGCCATATCAGCTAACGCATGTTACAGGGCGCCTTAGATTAACGCGCGTTACAAGGCGCCTTGTTAGGTGCCTTGTAAGATGCCTTATAAGTAAGGCACCTTATAAGGTGCCTTGTAAGGTGCCTTGTAAGGCACCCTATAGGGCTCCTTAGGCTAAGCGCCGTATTAGGCACCCTTGGACAAGGCACTGTAGAAGGCACCCTGGGCTATGGAACCTAGGTTAAGGTGGCCTAACAAGGTTACGGTGCCCCAGGTTAGTGTGCCCTAAAGGCTGCAAGGTGCTTCAGGATGACATGCATGACCTGTGAGGTACAGAGACAGATGTAGCCCTAACACTAGATAGAGCACCGAGGAAAGGCAATGAACAGGTGAGTGAAGGAGAGAGAGCTGGGAGCCATGTGGCTGCCAGTACTGTTGACAAACATGGTGGGGCCAACTATACCACAGCACAGGGTGTTGGCAATGTAAAGTACTGGAAAGACAGTTGGTGGCAGACGATGGGAATACGTGTCCCCCAGTGGAGGCGGAGGTGGCAGGATAGTTACAATGATGGGTGGACAGAGGAGTGGTGGTGCCATGCAGATCAGGCACAGGTGAGGCAAGCACGATGAGGCACAATGCAGGAAAGGGTAGCAGTGCAGGACATGGGGTGGCAGCCTGTACAGGCAGACAGGACTCTACACAGCTGACAGACGCAGATAGACAGACTGAAGGAATGTTGGCAATTGTGGCGAGGATATTATGGGCTGGCAACACAGATCTGCAAAAATATGACTGTTACAGGCATGCAAACTATTTGAGTAGGACAGGCCATGAAAGGAGGGAACAATGAGGAATTGAACTCATGAACACTGCCAAGAATGGCATTGTACTAACCAGCAGGCTATACCTCCGTGGTGTATCTCGCAGCAATGGCTGGGTACAGAAGGACTGCAGGTCACCGCACAAACTGTCTGCTCTGAGTGCCAGGATAGGGTAACCCCACCAGTACCCATGATGCAATGCACATGCTGAATAGCTGTCTACAGCTGATCACCAAATGGGGACTGCACCTCTCTGGTACCTCAGCTTGGAAAGACAAACTGACAGTGCGTGATACTGGCACAGAGTAGCTACAGACCATGCTGTGATAGGCTATGGCCTAGCCTAGCCTGTAAATGTATGTTATGAAGCCTGTAGGTTAGACCTGAGTCCCCACCCCCACTTAAGAATATTATAACTGAGCAGAGTCGAAAGCTAGAGAATAGAATTTTGCTTCAAGCAGCTTATGATAAGAATGAAAACTTTTCCACTGATTGTGTTATGTTATTCACAGATGTATTTCAGAAGTCAGCTTTTCACACAGTGTCTGTGCTGTGAGTGACCTTGTCAGCAAAAAGCAAGGCAGAATGTTATGTCTAGTTACTGAGCATGGCTAGGAAGGCCTAAGAGCAGGGGGGGGAAGAGCGGTGTGGGCCCGGTCAGAAATTTTCCATTGAATGGGGGGGTGAGGGGGCCACCAGGACCAATGAGGAGTTTGTATAGAGCTAATGAAATGAGCTATAAATGCTGTTGTTTTTCTGAAAGCCATGCTCAGAGCATTTTGGAAGTGACAGGTGTCTGAGACTTGTGCACAAATAAACAGGTTTGAATTCTAGTAAATAGACTCCTGGTGTATTCATTGCGTGCACTTCGCTATTGCATTGGTTCCCTGACTGGGAAGAGTGGGGTACGCGGATGGTGCGCAAGTGAATACTACCACGTATTACCGCCTCCAGGTTTGGTCCGGCTTGCATCGGAGGGTTCCGCCCTGCCTCGGCAGGCTTGCTGGGTCTGGCTGGCCAACACCTCGAACCCGGGAGGGGAGTCCAGGATTCAACCCAAGGTGGAACTGGTTGCGCAGTGCATTAGCTACCGGATCCGGTGAGTATTGATTTTTCTGGTTCTTAGTCAGCTCTGGGAAAGTCTCGAGACTAATATGGTATGGTAACAGGTAAAGGGAGTCTGATCAACTCCCAGGGCGGTCCTAGTAACCCCACATGAGTATGCGTGGGGCGAAGCCACTGGCCCTTTTGGTTTGGTAATTTTGGTTTAGTCAGCCCGGGAATTTGGAATTTGGGAAATGCTAGCAACTTTGGTTGTGTGAAGTGTGCTTGAGAGGTCTTGCAATACAGGCCGAGCGAGAGCGGACTCCTAAGTAGCGCATTTCCTGGCCAGGCGACTGCGCCCAGGTCACGAAAAGGAGGAAGCGTCTGGTGTTTGTCCCCCTTATTGTTCTGTGGGCTGTGCGGACCCTTACCCGCAGCCATCCTACCCATCCTTTCTGTTTGCTGTCTTGTCTGTGATATGTCATAATGGGAGGGGCGGAGTCCGTACAAACTCCGTTGAACTGTATGATCACGAATTTTAAGAAGGGGTTTAGTGGTGATTATGGGGTAAAAATGTCACCGGCCCGCTTAGAAATATTGTGTAGTAGGGTGTGGCCGGCGCTGGACACCGTGTGGCCACCAGAAGGTACTTTTGATATTCAAATTGTGTCCCGAGTGCACCAGGTGGTGCGCAGATATAGTTCTGAGCAGTTTTCCTATATAGATTCCTGGCTAGCTATCTGTGAGAAGCAACTCCCTTGGATGAAGCGTTGCCGTGAGGGGCAGAGTAGAATTCTGTTAGCAACTGCAACAGGAGTCCCTGCTAAGAAGGAAAAGCCCCCTATTTTTGCAGCCCCAGAGCCTCCAGAGGTCCCAGGTTATCCACCCACTTTTCTGTATACACCAGTCCCGTCAGCTCCATCAGTACCCCAAGTAGAGCCAGAGGTAGTGGGAGTACCCCCAGCTGAGGTACCTCCACCCGGTCACCCACCACCCGAGGACCACCCACTTCCCCAGAGTCGGAGCCCTAGTCCTGAGCAGAGCGCTGCAAGTCCTGAGCGAGGCTCTGCAGTAGAACCATCATCCCCTGAGGCATCCGCTAGCGAAGGGTTAGATGCCAGTCCAGGGCCATCCACTAGTCCAAGCACCAGCAGCAGAACTACCCCCGCAAATCTGCGTTATGTCCTCAGAAGCAGAACAGTGGGCCAGAGAGAAGTTCGCCAAATGCCACTGGGGCAGGTCCCAGGATTACCTATTGTAAATGAAGAGGGTCAGGTTGTGGTCGGACCGACCAGTCTAGTTTATGTGCCTTTCACCACAACAGATTTATTAAACTGGAAAACGCATTATGCCTCCTATACTGAAAAGCCCCAAGATTTAACAGAGTTAATGTCCAGTATTATGCAAACCCACCAACCCACCTGGTCTGACTGTCGCCAGCTCTTGGCTACCCTCTTTACTACTGAAGAGCGGGCATGGATAGTGCGAGCAACCACTAGATGGTTGGAAGAACACCCTGAAGATGGGAGAGACCTAGATCCCCGAAGGGCAGCAGCCGCAGATTTCCCAAATGAAGATCCCGGATGGGACCCAAATAGTGATGACGGAGAGAAGGCCCTCGCCCGGTTCCGCCATGCCTTACTGCAGGGCCTAAAGAAGGGAGGGCAAAGAGCTATGAATGTTGGGAAGGTAGCGGACGTTCTTCAACGCCCAGATGAAAGTCCAGCTGCTTTCTATGAACGATTAACTGAAGCCTATAGACTTTACACTCCATATGATCCAGCAGCCCAGGAGAATTTGCGTATGGTGAACGCCGCCTTTGTGAGTCAGTCCCAGGGAGACATAAAACGAAAACTGCAGAAATTAGAGGGATTTGCGGGCATGAACTCAACACAGTTAATGGAAGTCGCACAAAAGGTATTTGTGAATCGTGATCAAGAATGCCAACGGGAAAGTGAAAGAAAGATGAAGAAGAAAGCGGATCTGCTCGCTGCAGCATTAGTGGAAGGACGCGGAGGAGGATATCCTAATAGAAGAGCCAGAGGATGGGGAAGGCCGGGGGGAGTGCTAGGCCCCCCTTAGGTGCAAACCAGTGCGCCTATTGCAAGGAAGAAGGACATTGGAAGAACGAGTGCCCGAACATTAGCTCCGCCCCCTGGAGGGGAGGCGGGAGCGCTAGGAGAGCGGGGGGCGATTCCAGCAGCGAGGGGGGATGCAGCGCGCGCAGTTTCAACAACAGCAAGAAGAGACTGCCATAGTGGGAGTGGCAACCGCCGAGAACAATTCTATGGATGTTGAGGACTAGGCCAGACCGGGCTCCAAGTTCGTCCTAGGTCTCCAGGAGCCTATGGTCAAATTAAAGATTGGAGACCAGCATATGGACTTTATGGTAGACACAGGGGCCGAGCATTCAGTAGTAGCCAAACCTGTGGCTCCTGTGTCCTCTCAATCTGTCACAATAGTGGGAGCTACTGGAACGAGAACCACAAGACCTTTTCTGCAGAACCGCGCCTGTGAACTAGGGGGACAGACGATAACACACCAGTTCTTGTATATGCCTGAATGCCCAGTTCCCCTTTTGGGCTGAGACATGCTTGCAAAGCTTCAAGCACAGATATCCTTCGTTAAAGGGGGAAAAATGGAAATGACTATAAATTCTAAACCTGCTGGCCTGATGGTGTTAGCTGTCCCCCAAGAAGAAGAATGGCGATTCTATTTACCTACATTCAAAGCAGCAAGCTCCAGCATACCTACCAGCATTGCAGCCCCGCCTGCAGTATGGGCAGAGAATAATCCACCTGGCCTGGCAAAGAATATAGCTTCTGTGCTTGTCACCCTTAAACCAGGAGCGGAACCAGTGCATGTGCGTCAGTATCCCCTCCCACGACCAGCAATTGAAGGTATCCATCGCCACCTGAAGAAACTACTGCAGTTTGGACTCCTTAGAGAATGCCAATCACCCTGGAACACCCACCTTCTCCCAATCGAGAAGCCTGGGACAGGTGATTACCGCCCAGTGCAGGATCTACGTCGAGTGAACAGTGCAGTTGAAACCATACATCCAGTAGTACCAAATCCTTACACCCTCCTGGGACTGATTCCAGCGGAAGCCACACATTTCACCGTTTTGGACTTAAAGGATGCCTTTTTCTGTATACGCCTGGCATCTGCCAGTCAGCTTTTGTTTGCATTTGAGTGGGAAAACCCTACCTCAGGACGACGAGGACAACTCACTTGGACTCGACTACCACAAGGATTCAAGAATTCACCCATTATCTTCAGCGCAGCCCTCAGTCAAGATCTGTCAAGTTACCCTGTTACTCCAGGAAAACGAATCTTACTCCAATATGTAGATGACTTGCTTTTAGCCACCAACAATGAAACTAATTGTGTGCAAGTTACCCCAAGAACCTCAAGCTGCTAGCCCTTAACAGGGCGTTCTTCATAGGAAAATGACTTTTGCTGCTAGCCCCCATTAGGGCATCACTTCTCTACCTCATTACCAATGTTTACCCTGAAGTCCCAGTTATCTAAGCTCTGTCAAGAAGCCCGCCTGAAATGGCCCCAAGCTCTCCCCATAGCCCTTCTCCGGATACGTTCAGCCCCTACCATGCCATTAGGAGTATCCCCGTTTGAGATTTTATATGGGAGGCCCCCGCCCATAATTCAGGGGATAAGGGGGATATGCATCAAATTGGATCAGTAATCACTAGGCAAGAATTCTTGGCTCTAAGTTCTGTTTTACAGGGCCTTCATGCCTGGGTGCAAGACCAGTTGCCTATCAATCTAACAGAGCCCTTGCATCCTTTCAAGCCTGGAGCCTCGGTGTGGGTAAAAGAGTGGAAGAAGACACCGTTGGCGCCTCAGTGGAAAGGGCCATACATCGTCTTGTTATCAACCCCAACAGCAGTCAAAGTGGCAGAAATTGACTCCTGGATCCATCACAGTCGAGTAAAGCCAGCAGCAGTTCCTGAGAGTCGCCCCTGGACCTCGATCGCTAATCCTGCATCACCATTGCGACTCACACTGCGAAGACAAGATCCATCATCGTAAAGACTTTGCCAACCTACTCCTGAACATCAACGAAAGAGCCGTTTTGCAGACTCTGTTAACCAATCAACCATTATCTATCTACCTCAATCAACCATTATCTACCTCATCAATTATTAGAGACTATGACCATGATGCTTACTAATTACTGTTTTGTTCTTGCGGTAGCCCTGGGTCTCTTGAGAACCACTCTTGCTTTGCCCCCTTGTGCAGCCTGTATAACCACCACCCGAACTGGAATGCAAGTTACTCAGACTCTACTTTATCACTCTTACTATACTTGTACTGGCATAGTCAGCCAGTGTATCTATAATGGTACAGAACTGAATGTCTGTACAAAGGGAAAGACTCGTACTTGTTTCAGACCTCGACAGAATCCATCTTACTATCTCCTGGAACTGAGATGGAATGATGAAGATGGAGCCCTCATCAACGCCACAAGTCAACTCTCTGATCCCACCCAACCTGCGTACCTGTATTTTGATGCTTGTGACTTAATTAACAGAAATAATTACTACAGGTGTGGATCATGGGAACAAGCCTACTATTATAATGAGAAATATATGTGTCCTGAAGGTGCGTACAGATGGGGAATGTGCACTGGAACACACTCCTCAACAACATATAGCAAAGCATCGGAAGCAGACTACTACTGTCCGAAGTGGGACTGTGTGTACTATGCCACCTGGTCTGGTAGCCCTACAGGACAAACTGATGATAATCGCAAAGCTATATTGGAAAGATTACCCCTACTAGAACCCAACAAGTACAAGAAAAGTACATGCAATCCCCTACGACTCCAGATCTCTGACCCCAGTCAATGGAAGCAAGGATTTTGATTTGGCCTGCGCATAGCAGGAGGTGGAACTGATCCTGGAACCATCGTATTCATCCAACTGAATGTAAAGACTCATGTTTCTTCACCTTATCGCATACATCATACCTTCCATGAGGCCATGAAGGCAGAATTTGTAGTTCCCCACGCTTCGCAGAATTTGTTCATCGAACTAGCTGGAGCTGTGGCCTCCAGCCTCCATGTCTCAGACTGTCTCTTTTGTGGAGGAACTCAGATGGGAGACCAATGGCCTTGGGAAGCGCAAGAACTGAACTATTCCGTACCATATAACCAGACTGATGTTCATAACACTACCAATGAATGGGTCCTCGCCCACTCCATACTGGGTAGACTATGTTTTGTACGAGCAGGACCACAATTGACTGCATTAGTAGGACAGTTGGTCTGTTTGAACCAGAAATATTACAATGCTACTACTGAGAAGACATCTTGGTAGTCAGGTGCCAATACTCCGGAACCTTCTAATCCTTTGATCGTCTTCCCTTACTTGGCCAGGATATGGGCAAATCTGGCTACGCATAGCACCTGGCAAGCTCCACCTGGACTTTATTGGATTTGTGGCACTCGAGCATATGCTAAACTCCCTGCCAATTGGGGAGGGGCATGTGTTCTAGGAACTATACGACCATCATTCTTCCTTTTGCCCCTGTCCCACGGAGAACAATTGGGATTCCCTGTATACAAAAGCCGACAGAAGCGAGAGGCTCTCAAAATCGGCCAGTGAGACAAATGGGATGCAACCTCAGAAGAATGGCCGCCAGAGAGAATTGTTTCTTACTATGGACCTGCTACCTGGGCATAAGATGGTTCTTGGGGCTACCGCACTTCTGTGTATATGTTGGACCGTATTATACGTTTGCAAGCTGTTGTTGAAATTATAACCAATGAAACTAGTAGAGCACTAACCTTGTTAGCTAAACAAGCCACACAGATGCGTACAGCCATTTACCAGAACCGCTTAGCATTAGATTATCTGCTTGCAGCTGAAGGAGGCGTATGTGGCAAGCTTAATTTAACTAACTGTTGTTTGCAAATTGATAATGAAAGGCAAGTTGTAGAAGACATAGCCAATCACATGAGAAAACAAACTTATGTCCCAGTCCAAACCTGGCATGGCTTGCAACTTGATGGCTGGTTTGGTTCGTGGTTTTCAGGTATGGGCGGCCTGAAGACACTTGTATTGATAGTATTCTTAATTGTGGCTGTTTGCTTATGTATCCCATGTTTCCTTCCCTTATGCTTGCGTATGCTGAACTCCACCATTGATAGAATTGTGGAACGCAAGGCAGATTCACAGATACTAGCAATGTGGCATTACTACCCTAACCCTGTACCACGAAGTGATCCCTCCACCCTAGTGTAGAGTACCATATGTGATTTAATTCTCACCCTTTCTCACTTGCGGGTGAGAATAATCAAAGGGGGGAATGTGATAGGCTATGGCCTAGCCTAGCCTGTAAATGTATGTAAATGTATGTTATGAAGCCTGTAGGTTAGGCCTGAGTCCCCACCCCCACTTCAGAATATTATAACTGAGCAGAGCCGAAAGCTAGAGAATAGAATTTTGCTTCAAGCAGCTTATGATGATAAGAATGAAAATGTTTCCACTGATTGTGTTATGTTATTCACAGATGTATTTCAGAAGTCAGCTTTTCACACAGTGTCTGTGCTGCGAGTGACCTTGTCAGCAAAAAGCAAGGCAGAATGTTATGTCTAGTTACTGAGCATGGCTAGGAAGGCCTAAGAGCAGGGGGGGGGGGAAGAACGGTGTGGGCCCGGTCAGAAATTTTCCATTGAATGGGGGGGGGTGAGGGGGCCACCAGGACCAATGAGGAGTTTGTCTGTATAGAGCTAATGAAGAGAGCTATAAATGCTGTTGTTTTTCTGAAAGCCATGCTCAGACCATTTTGGAAGTGACAGGTGTCTGAGACTTGTGCACAAATAAACAGGTTTGAATTCTAGTAAATAGACTCCTGGTGTATTCATTGCGTGCACTTCGCTATTGCAATGCCAGTGTGCAGGTTCTGTGTTCACCCTGAGGGATAGGATGGGTGCCCAGCACTAGGTCCGCAGTACATGTGGTGCTAGAGATAGGTCCTGCTGTACATCCCCATTACTACCAGTGTGTGACAGGTGTTCCTTGCAGTGCATCCGAAGGTAATTTGGTGTCCATCTGTATCCTGCAGTCTCATGTGGCCCTCTGGGACCAGACATTACCCAGATTAGTGCGTACCCCGTGTTAGGATCTGGCTGACATGGCCACCTGTTATCAGGGAAGAGGGGTTTCTAGACTTGCATGAGGTTTGTGTAGCAGTGCCTTTATAGGTCAAAGTGGTATACTCTATATACCCCAAAGGGCCCACAATCACCCTTTTTATAAGTAAAGAACAGGTGCCTGAGCCTCAGTGAAGCAACCTCCATCCTGCTGGTATAAGACAGCCCTCCAGGGTTGGTGGGCCAGAGCCATACCTGTGACTGGGGCAGTGGCAGACCAGCAGTAATGTTGGGGTTAGGGCTAGAAAACCCCAACTGCCTCACACCACTGTCTATCAGTCACCAGTAAACAGCACAGTCAGACTGCACCTGCAGTACCTTATAGGTGTCCCAACCATGCACAGTCTAACTGCAGACAGTCTACTAGCCAGTCCATAGTGCATGCTCATAGAGGAACTATGTGCACCAAGCAGGTATTTCAGTGATTAGGGCCCCAGCACTAGAAACACAAAAGTATCACTGGAGGCAGATAGTGTAGAGTGCTATGTGGGAACCTAGACATGCCATGGTCACTGCTCATTCAGAGTGAGTGCCCTCCCAGCATGCCATGCTGTGGCCACCATGTCCATGCAGGTGGTGGTCAGGCACTACAGTGTCCCAGCCATTGCTCCACACCCTGTGAAGATGCATCCTGGCCAATCTGCCCTGTCCAGGCCATACCCACAATACCTAGGTCCTCATTATGCACATATGCAGGCTAACGCTGGTAACAGAGGAACATTGTGAGCCCAGTGAGTTGTGTGCAGCCACAGAACAATGGATAGACATACACACACACACTCCTATTGCAGCATTGTGCAAAGATAGGGGTGGTTGGCAACCCTGCCCGCCACACTGGTCCTGATCACAGTGCCGACATTGCTAAACTGTGCAAGAGGTAGTAGTAGTGCTCTGGTGATAACTTCAGCTCAATGCTGGGGCCAACAGCCTGACTCTCCATGCAGCTTTGGATTGTGAAGCCTGTGTGAGTGGATGTTTGTACCCCTGTTCGCTGCTGCTTTGGGCTTTGCACATGTTGCTGTTGTATCTGCATTGTAGGGGCTTGAACCTGTGACCCTCTGCTTCTGGACACACTGGCTGGGTGCACAGTCAGAGAACGTGGTATAAAATCAAGGACAAGGATATACATCAATAAATTTAAAACAATAAATTGTATTAACAATGGCCACAAATATTGCCAACACTGGCTGGGTGTACTGCACCACACTGTTGCCACAGATGCACAATAGTTCCTGGGGCTACCTGTACTTTTCCTCAGCCTGACTTTATATGTTACACTGCACACCATGTACTGATGCAGGGCATGGCCTAGGTCCACTGCACACACACCCCTGCCAAGCTGACATGGCCATTTGCTGTCGGTGCTGGTAGTGCGCAGTCTCAGGCCATCCACTGTGTAGGTAGGCGCCCGCCTAGGGAGCGGATCCTGGGGTGGGGGGGCATACATGGACATCCTCACATCCCCCTCCCATCATTGCCTACATACATATGTATGTTTCAACCTTCAGGATTTTACAAACATATTTGGTTCTCATTTGTGTGTCTCTTGTGTTGGTAGATAGATATGGTTTAGGGAGCAGATCATGATTGATGTATGTGGGGCCCTCATCATAAACCATGTGCTGTCTACATGCACACATATGTACATAATACATTTGTAGCGTGCAGCAGCATGTTGTGTGTTGTGGTGACGAGGCTGCAGCAGAACCTGGGAAAATAGCTAGAAATAAAACTTTTTCCTATGAGCAAGGGAATAGCTCAGCCAAGCATACATACAAAACTGCAGGCAGAGAAAAAAAACACACAGTTAGAACTACTGAGTTCAGACCACACCCAAGCTCCATGGCAACGCAGGGTGGAGATAGGAAGTACCTGGGGGAGGAGCTAGAAGGGGAAAGATGCTCACACACATTTAAGCTCCTAGAAACAGAGAGGAAGGGGCACTGGAAGGGGCACTGGAACGGGCACGGGAACAGAGCCAGCCACAGCAGCAGTGACGGAGCCAGTCACAAGCCATCTAGGAGAGAGGGACTGAGGAAGCTGGCCACAGGCAGTGGTGAAAGGCAGAGAGTGTCTGGGGATAGACACAGGAGAGACTCTCAGAGCAGCTGTTATTCAGGAGACTGCACTTCAGAGAGAAGCCCTTGCTGTGAAGAGATTGCAGCACGGTTTGAAGGTAGGAGACATAGTCCTGGGGGAGCCGTGGAGTACAGCTCAGATACCAGAGCAGCCCTACAAGACTCTGAAGGAGAAGTTTTACCTTTTGAAAGGCCTGAAAGAAAGAGTGTTCCCAAGAGCAAGGTGAGACCGCTAAAACCTTTGAATGTTTTAGTCAGAGATAAAAAGCCTTGCAGCCATTATAGAAGCCCAGAGGAGAGGAAGCAATATCACTGGGAAAAGTTGTTTAAACTTTTAAAAGAAGTTAAACCTGCATTCTCAGAGCCGGTTATAAACCCAGAGGCATGTGAGTCTGATTATGAAGATATGGAAACGGAACCCTGTGAGGTGGAACAGGACTCTGTTGATTCTTTGATGGATAGCTCTTTATGCCTAACGTCAGAGTGAAGGGGGGCCACGGTTAAGTTGGAAAAGCCCAGAGCCAATGTCCTGATACTCTGAGTGTTGGAAACCTGGGAGAGAAAGAGAAATTGCAAATGTTAAAACTATAAGAAGTGTTCCACTGTGAAGTGAAGGTGTTCTAGAAGCAGCTATTCTGTGGGTAAGACAGACAAGCACAAAGCAGCCTTGTTTAAACCCTGAACAGTTGAAGGAAACATATCTGTGCTGGATGATATTAGCAGCCAGTAAGCAACAGTTTCAATTGTGGTATTGGAAGAAAGAAATACTTTCTGTTATACATAAGCTGAATGAAGCAAGTTTATTTTTATTACTGCCAGAGCACTGTTTGTATGATACCTTTTTGAGTGGAGAAAATATCCTTCATTTTGTGTTGGCTTGTTCACAACTTCTAAAGAAGATTTTTGTTTGCAAAGTTTAGACCACAAAAATAAATTTCCTGTGTTGCCTCTAAAACCACTCGGACTGTTTTATTTGCACACAACTACAATCCCAGAAGCCTTAGCTCTGGGCATAAAGCAATAAAAGAGAACATTAGATGGCATGCTGCTTCCTATAGGCAACCGCCTAGACGGGGTGTAGCGCCACAGGTGGCGTAGTTGTTTGGATTGGTCTACTTTTGCACACGCCTGAGCAAGACCTACACAGCCAGGAAAGAGAAGAACCCCTGAAGGAAACCGGAGACAACAGGAAAGTTGGCTGAGTGGAGGAAAATCCGGAGTGGCAGCCGAGGACGGAGCAGGAGTGGTGATCCAGCGATGTTACAGCTGTTGTCAAGCACGAATCTACACCAGCGCCAGGTAACCCATATATAGGAGGGGTTATTGGTTGGATACTGGTGTAGGGAAGGGTAATAATAACCAAGAGTGCGACGGGAGCATTGTAGTACCGCACTTGGTGGTTCTTTTTTTTCTTTTTGTTGTTGCAGCACCCGCCTAGACGGGGTGTAGTGCCACAGTGTGTGGGCCAAATGCATATTGCACACCATGCACCTGATGCACATTATCTCTCCTGCCCCTCATTTGTTGACGTGACAGTGATCTTTAGGTATGATGTGGGTTGCTACCCTGCTAAATGTTTGCTATGTCTTTCACCAGGGATCTACTAACCTGGCTATTCTGATGGAGGTACCTATACTATCTGTGATGACTACCCAAAATAAACATATGTGTCTGACATACATTTGTCTCGTCTGCTGCTTGCTCACACTGACACTTGTATCTGCTGATTTCCTGGTCATATCCATGGCCCACCTGTGCTCACATCCTTGTACGGTGCCAACTGTCTATGTGCCAGGCATTTACCACATCACTGCTTGTTGCAGGTTCACATACACACCTTCCCTTTGAGGTACTATTTTGTGATTTTGCTCATAGTGCCTGTTTGGGATAGTGGTTACGGAACTGTGTTATAGGACCATAGGTTGCAGGTTTGCTCTCCACATGGGTTTCTTTTATACAAATATTCATTGGGCCTAACATAACCATTAGGGACCTGCTGCTTCTTCACCTATGCACACACACTTCCATCTCTTCACCATACACCAAGGTGTGCCCTCTGTTCTGCCTATCCTTCACATCTTGGCTGTTGCATATGTCTCTTACTTGATGGGGTTTACATGGCAGTCCGCTTGGGGGATTGGCATTGCTGCAGTTCAGCTGGTCTGTGGCACGCCAGTTTGCAGCTTTGATTCTGTCTTGTGTTCCATGGTTTCCCCTGCTCCAACATGGCATCCCCTTCCGCCCTTTGGCATTAGGTTCTTTTCTCTTTTGCATGCTGTATCCACTGCATAACATCTTGATTGTGTGTATGCGTATAGGTATATTTGTGTGTGTCCCAATTACAGACTGTGATCTGCTGTGTACACCCCATATCTGCATGTGCATGTGATGGTGTTTAGGTTTGGTGGTCTGCCTCTCATGGCAGCCATCAGGCTTCTTGTGTGATGCCCTGAAGTATTCTTGTATGCAGCCTTTGCCAATGATCTCCGGTTAGTGGTCTGGCCTACCGGTTTGTGCATTGAGGCCTGTGCTGGTGGTCATAGGTTTGATTTGTGTCTGTAATGTTTCATTTGCTTGCCTGTGCTGCACAGCTACTTTTCATCCCTGTGACAGCCATATCTGTGCAGATCTGTATTGTTAGCACATTGTACCCTTATCACATTTATGAACCATCCTTGTGTCCATCTAGGTGTGTCTGTCAGCTGTTCGCCATCCTACCCTGCTGTGCAAGCTGCTAACCCACATCCTGCACTTGTACACCTTTCTGCATTGCAGCTCTCCCTGGTTGCCTCTCCTGTGTGTGCTGTGCATGGCACTACTCTCCCCTGTCCGCCTGTCATTGCACTTCTGCCAACACTGCCTCCTCTGATGGACACGTATCCCCATCCTCTGCCACACTGTCCTTGCTGCACTGTACATTACTATCATCCTGTACATCAGTACAGCTGCCCCCGATATGTTTGTCCACTTTACCTGCTGCCACATGGGCTGCACGCAGATGTGGCTGGTCCATGAGCTCCATCATCTATTTCCTTCCATCACCTGTTCCTTGCCATTCCTTGTTGCTTTGTGCTGGGTTCTGCGTACATCTGTGTTTCAGCCATACATTTCATGCTTGGGACCTTGGAACACCTTCGGGCCCCTGGGCACCATCTCATGTGTCATCTTCACATCCCTGGGGCATCTTGCACACCACCTTCGATTGTTCCAGCTTCTGGGTCGCCTTATATGCTGCTTTGGAGGGTGCCAACCTTTCCTGTCGCACTCTGGCCCACAGTATGCCCTGCCCTGGTTCTTTATGATGTGCCTTCTTGTGCGCCCTAAAAGGTGCATTGGGTTGCGGCGTTTCTCGCTGGCAGTGCAGAATGTTGGGATGTGTCCAGCTGTTCCAAGCAGCAAAAGGGCTTTCCACAGACAGCCTTTTAACTGACCCCACTGGGGGCTTGAACTCATCACCTCTGTATCACCAGGCAATGTATTAACCAGTGTGCTACACCTCATTTGCTTTCTTTATAGGTAAGCATGACTACTTGGGTCTAACGCGCAGTAACGCGCACAGCTCACGATGACGCACGCAAGCATGGTACACCCACCCCATTTATGGCATCCTGCAAACTATCGCCTGTAGCCAGCCAGGGGTTTCTAAGCAGCTATAGAGCTGTAGCCCAATGGTTACTGCACTGCCTATGAAGCCAGCGGTCATGGGTTTGATCCCACAGTGGGGTTATTTGACAGGGCTATCTGTGTCATTGACTATTTTTACTGTACATTGGTGCTGCCAGCAGAAACACCCTCTGAGTACTGTAACCTTAAGGTGCCCCATAAGGCACCTTATAGGGCACCCTATGAGGTGCCTTATGGGGCGCCCTATAAGGCGCCTTATAGGGTGCCCTATAGGCGCCTTATAGAGCGCCTTATAAGGTGTCCTATAGGAGACATTGTAGGGTGCCTTGGCGGACAGTGCACTTTCTAATGTGCCCTCTGGAGTGCCTTATAAGGTGCCTTATGTGGCACCTTAGGTTACGGCACTGTGAAGGTGTGTTTGCTGGCAGCAATACTGAAACTAGAAATAAAAGGCCTCATAGAGCACTACTTAAATGTAAGGGGGTGATGCTTCAACCAGCCTTATGCATTGGGTGCATTGGGGGATAGAACTCATGACCCCTGTATCACCGGTCAGCATATTAACCATTGTGCTACACCTCTGCTCCTCTATTTGCACATCAGCGCGCCTAATTATGATTACTGCGCATTAACGTGCTTAGCGGCTTCTCACACGATAATCCCATTTTGCTACGATAAGACTGACACGCTGTGATAAGGAAGCTTATCATAGCTCAGGAAGGAGCTATAGTAAAGGTGAAATGACTCTGAACAAGCAACCTGTCAGTCCTGGTAGAAATAAGAAAACAGAATTTGTCCATAAAAGACTACCAGTCCCAGAATGCACCAGGTTTCCAACAGCCATTAGAGGAGCTGAAGTGGGGAAACGTGTGTTCAATCAGGAGGGCTATGAGGTAATCCCCAAGCACTCATCTCAAAGGGCAGGGCCTGATTCAGCACAGCTGCGCTGTGCTAGGGTGGAGCACTCATCAAAGCAGAATAAAGGTAGAGTTTATTCTACAGAGAATCATCCTCATCTTGATCAGTTTGGATATCTTCATGATCTTGGACAGCTTCATCATCTGGAGGATCATCAGAAGCAGAAGCCAGAGCGGACGGACAGAGAGGGCAAGAAACCCTTTGGAAGAAAGAAGAGAAAAGCATTTGGGAGGTCTAAAGGAGTCCAGAGCAGTACATATACTGGGAGGCATTTCAAAGGCCAGCATACACCATTGGACTGGGGAAAGCCAGAGGAATGGTGCTGCAGAGCTAGGAATCTCCAGACGGTACCTGTGAGGGAGACGGCTGCACTTGGAAGGGACCCTAGGACCCGTGCCAGAAGGTATGTGAAGAGAGATCCAGTGTCCAGGGATCTGGATTGGAAGGCTGGACATAAGAACTGGACTACATACTGGCCAGGCTATTTAGAGAGGAACTCTAACAGCAATGGAAGCTCAGGTATGAACACTGATCTATCCCCTAGCTATACCCTTGAAAGACAGCAGGGAAACAAGTATTCTCCTGAGAGTGCTCCATTGAGAAATTCCTCTGTGCCAATCCATGATATTGAACCCATGATTGTTGAAGAAGGGGGAGAGGTTATAGATCCAGGCTGTGAATACATGGATTGCTCTCTGTCTAAATTCCTTTGGTAATTTGCTGTTACAAAGTACAACAACCATCACAAAGAAATACAAACTTGTTCTTTAATCTACTCAGAAAAGCTCCTGAGTAGGATTTGAGCCACGCAGTAGAAAGTAAGCCAGCTAAGGAGTTTCAGCTGGGTAACTGCTAGCAATTGAGCCTTACCTAATTGCTTGTGAGCTCTAAGGGAATCACTTCTGAGTCTATGTGTGAAAATATAAGAAGTTAACCTGAAAAGAACAGTTTTTCCCTTCTTTGTGGGTTTTGCTTGTTGTTTAAAGCACTGCTAAGAAAATATTAGCTAGAGCCTACAGAAAAGACCAGTTTGTTACCAACCAGGTCTTTATTCTTTTGATTTGATTGCCTGACAAGTTCAGCTGTTGTTTTCCTGATTTTGTTTTTCTAAGTTTAACACTGCAAGCAAGTATCCTGTTTTATGTGCTACCAAGCATATCTGTGTTGGGAGAAATAACCCCATAAATAAATATCTTATTGGCTTTACACTCAAGCACAACTAATTATTGTGAACGGCTGTGTCTGGTGTGAATGGACTACATTTCCCACAATCCCTTGCAAATCATATTAATATATGCCTTTGCCAAGACTGTGAACATTCTCACCCAGGCACCCGTCTGACAACTCCCACTCCTTTTATGGCAGCCTGCACACTATCGCCGGGCGCACGTTAAGACTGTTTAGTAAACATACCCCAAAGAGTACTTACCTGTAATTTAGCAGTTTGAGATGCTAAAGTTGAGATGCTAAGATGATGAAGTAGTTTAGCTCTGGATGTAAGAAATTAGGGATTTGTTCCTGTAAAAGCATGCGAGGTTCAAAAGCAAACAGGATCTTTGGAAACTGTAGTAGTATTTCTGTTTTAAATCATATTCTCAAATCTGTATGGCAAATTTTCATTAAATTTAATTTTGAATGGGAAACTAATAACATTTTATTTCATATTCAAATTAATTTTCCTTTATCATTCAATTTTAATTTTCAACTCATAATTATCCCCAACTGTCCCATACCCCAACCTCCAGGAGAATCAATTGTATAGTAAATTATGACTATATAGAGAGAAGATGTATCAGGACAGTTTTTTATTCATCCTCACCCAATCTCAATGACTGCCCTGGGGTATATACATTTTGGTCTACTGTGAAAAGCTGTATAGAGAGGGGGAGCTCCTAGAGGCAGTCCATTTTTAGATCAGACTTGTAGGTTTGTGATATTTAAGTCAGTTGTCAGGACCCGCCTGGCCAGTCTGATTCCTTGTGGATATCCTTAAAACTGGGCAGGTCCTGATGAGCAAATTGAGAAGCATTGTTGTAACCTCTATAACGCAACACAAGACAAATGTGCTTTTGAGCCAACCCCCAGCAGTTACCATGCCCTTTGCATCTTCCAAACTAGCTGGCAAGACATGGGAGCCAAACCTGCATCTCCCCCTAAGACACGTAGAGCCTTTTTTCTTCATTTTCAAGGCACAGATGGACGCTCTGCACGTGATGGCCTATTCAATTTGTGTGTAATAATGGCCCTACAGTTTGCTGCTGGCTTTAGGGTTACCAGCTCTACAAAGAAGTTGCAGAAACATTTGTAAATAAGAGGGTATGCATAAAGCTCCAGAACAGGGTACTGAAGATAGGGGTGGCCTCAGTGGTGGGATTCAAAAATCGTAGAAACTGGTTCTGACCCAGTATGGTGCCCCCTTCAATGTATACATCAGGCCCCTCTAAATTGTATCCTACTTTCTGTGTGTCTCTGGCCTCAGCTTCTTCTCCTGCAGCATGCTTCTTCTCTTCGGCCTGCGGGACAGGCTGCTCCCGCGCGCCAAAAACTGAACTGCTGAATGTGATCTCTTCAGACCGTGGGACAGGCTGCTCCCATGCTCTCAACACTGCTGCTAGCTTCACTTCTTCAGTCCATGGGAGCAGCCTGTCCTGCGGACCAATGGGAAACACATCCAGCAGTTCAGTTTTTGGCTCGCGGGACAGGCTGCTCCCCCTCCATTCCGCCTCTGCTCTCTCGTCTTAGGCCGTAAAGCCTGCAGTAATCTCCTTCGCTTTAACTAAAGCTGCACTCCTTCCCACAGTCACAGTGGCAGGAAGAACTTAATAGGACTTCACTTCTAGTGTCTCCGCACACTGGAACTTAAATCATATTAAGTGCCTTCTGCTGCTGCGACCCCGGAAAGGAGTACAGCTTTGCTTAAAGGGAAGGAGATTGCCACTGGTTTTATCTCCTCATTGCCTGCTACCGGACTTTATCTGCTTTCCGCTGCCACCGCTGACCTGCCCGCACTGCACCAACTCTGCACAACACACTGGATAAGCAATAAAGCATAGAGAATTTTTGACAATGTACCAGCTCTGGCACCTCTGGACATTGGCACCCCTCTGCCATGCTTACTGGGTAGTGCCGGTCCTGTCGGTGACATAGCTTCACATGGAGTGTGAAACACCTATAGAGACCAGTTCAGCAAACTCAGGAAATTCTAGGAACAGATTTGCGTGAACTGGTGCAATCCTACCACTGGATAGCCTGAGGGTGATGTAGGGGGATGTGCAGAGACTCACTGTGGGGCATCATTTGCATAAATATTTTAACCAGAAAATACTCTCGGTAGCTGTAAGTTCAGGAGCCTGGTGCAGAGACTGCATTGGACTGTGCCAAAGCTAGAGAAGCCTATAAATTACCAACAGTGAAGCTATTAGGCCACAAAACAAAATGTAACCGAAATGCTCCCTTCAAATTTGTTATTTCCTCATATCTAAACTGGCAAAATTATTTAAAATTTTAGAGTAACAGCATCAAGAAGCAAAATTGCATCTAAAGACTAGCACCATACAGTTGTTGCCACAATTGGAACAATAAGAAAAAGCGATAGAACAAATCTACTATTCCATAACAACACTAATTTCCACAACTCACACTGAGGGACCTATCCTAAAAAGGGCACTAATGTAAATATTGTAGTGGACCTTAAAACATCCATATACCTACTGGGGAAAAGTGAACAAGTTTGATCATTACAGCTACCTATTTACAGTAGAAACGCCATGCTAACAAAATATTTGGCCTCAGTCACACACGTACAGGCACATTCCATTCTGCAAGTCCCAGCCTCTGTGCATCCGGTTGGAACCGGATGCACAGAAATAGACCTGATTCTGATCCCGCAGGGCACATCTAGCCCCCGCGAGATCAGTATCACGTCTAGACATGTACGTATAGGCCTGGACCCGATTCCCATCAGCCTGCACGTACATGCCCCTGCCCAGCTAATTCAGTTAGGTTCCTGACTGGAGCAGCGGTGCCATGGAGTCCTGTTGCCATGGCACCACAGCTTCATTCAGGAGCCATGATCCCTGGCCGCCGACCACTTTCACCTTCCCCCACAGCCCAACCCCTGATCTGGCCTCCCATTTCCAGGGTCAGGCTGCAGGGAATCTCCTGCACCCTTTCAGCTTTTTGCTCCCGGTTGGGCTTCCTGTCCCCCAATGTCTAGTGGGGCTTATTCCATCTCCTTGAATAAGTCCCCTGGACTTACAGGGCTGACTTCAGAATCAGCCCTGTATGTCTGGGGCTGTGGACCGCCCACTATCACCATAACTCCGCATCTACACTGCCCCCTCCTGCTCCCATCTAAGCCTCCCCCTATAAACTTCTTGTTCGTACAGGGAGGCTTAGTTGGGGATGGCAAGGGGGACGAATAGCAGGGATGGATGTCCCAACGGGGCATCCATCCCCACTATTTGTGGGATACAATAGACCCCTTAGAGCATAGAAGGACCTCACAAAGCACATAATAAGTGAGCACAAATTAAAAATAGAAATATGAAGACAAATATTAAACTGAAACCCCAAGAAAGCAGACTCTGCATGCAGTGCAACACCACAGAAATAGAAAAGAAACATAGAAACATAACGGCAGAAAATGACCACATGGCCTATCTAGTCTGCCCTTCCATTTCAACTACTATAGTCCCTTTCTTTCCTTTAGAGATCCTCTGTGTTTGTCCCATGCTTTCTTGACTCAGATACTGTCCTTGTCTATACTACCTCCACTGGGAGACTATTCCATGCATCTACCGCTCTTTCCATATAGAAACATTTCCACATACTACTCCTGAGTCTATCCCCCTTCACTTTAAGAAAAATGGAAGGAAGGCCGAAAAACTGCCACCATGGTTTAAAGACGAGATCAGAAAGGCTGTTGCAGCCAAAAAAACATCTTTCAGGAAATGGAAAGAGGAGCTAAATGATGAAAATTGGAAACAACATAAGCATTGCCAAGTTAGATGCAAGGCATTGATATGGCAGGCAAAGAGAGAATTTTAAAAAAAAGCTTGCCATGGAAGCAGAAATACATAATAAAAATGTTAAGTACATTCACAGCAAAAAAACCTGTGAGACAGTCAGTTGGACAATTGGATGATAGAGGAGTAAAAGGGACACAAAGTGAAGACAAAGCCATAATAGAGAGACTGAATTCTTTGCTTTGGTCTTTTACTGAAGAAGATGTAGGGAATTTACCTGTGCCTAAAATGGTATATAAAGGTGATGTATCGGAAGAACTGAAAGAAATATCGATAAACTGGGAAGATGTATTACAACTATTTGATAAACTGAAGAGTACCAAATCACCTGGACTGGATTGGTACATCAAGAGTATTGAAAGAACTGAAATATGAGATTGCAGACCCTAGAATACTGAGGGAACTTGGGGACGTTCTAGCAGTTCCACTGACTGACCTTTTCAATGCCTCGTTGGAGTTGGGAGTGGTGCCAAAGGACTGGAGAGAGGCTCATGTGGTGCCTTTACACAAAAGCAGAAGTAAGGATGTGGTTGAAAACTACAGGCCGGTTAGTTTAACTTCGGTGGTGAGTAAATTATTGGAAACGCTGCTGAAAGAGAAAATAGTGAGGTTTCTGGATTACAGGATCCGAGGCTGCATGGATTCACCAGAGGCAGGTCTTGTCAGACAAATCTGATTGATTTCTTTGACTGGGTGATCAGGGAGTTGGACCGAGGGAGAGCCCTAGATGTGGTGTATTTAGATTTCAGTAAAGCCTTTGACACTGTTCCTCACAGGTGACTTAGAAACAAACTGAGCACCCTAGGGATGGACCCTTAAATTACTGCTTGGGTTAGAAATTGGTTGGTTGGGTGGGAGGCGACAGAGTACAGGTAAATGGAGCTCACTCTGAGGAGAAGGATGTTACCAGTGGTGTGCCCCAGGGATCTGTCCTTGGTCCGATTCTTTTTAACATCTTTGTTAGTGATATAGCGGAAGGGCTGTCGGGTAAGGTTTGCCTCTTTGCGGATGATACCAAAATCTGCAATAGAGTAGACACCCTGGAAGGTGTAGATAACATGAGAAGGGATATAGCTAAGCTTGAAGAATGGTCTAGAATTTGGCAGCTGGGATTTAATGTTAAAAAATGTAAGGTCATGCATTTGGGTTGCAGCAATCTAAGGGAGCAATATAGTATAGGGGGTGAAGTACTTTTGTCCACTAAAGAAGAGCAGGACCTAGGCGTGGTTGTGTCTGATGATCTTAAAGTAGCTAAACAGGTAGAAAAGGCGACTGCAAAAGCTAGAAGGATGCTTGGGTGCATACGGAGAGGAATGGCTAGCAGAAAAAAGGAGGTGATAATGCCTCTGTATAAGTCTTTGGTGCGACCTCATTTGGAGTATAGTGTGCAAGTCTGGAGACCGCACCTTCAAAAGGATGTGAACAGGATGGAGTCGGTGCAGAGGGTGGCTACTAAAATGATTAGTGGTCCTCATTATAAAGCATATGAGGACAGACTGAAGGATCTTAATATGTACACCTTAGAGGAAAGGCGGGATAGAGGTGATATGATTGAGATGTTTAAATACCTCCGTGGCATAAATGTTCAGGGAGAGAGTCTCTTTCAATTGAAAGCAAGTTCTGCTATGAGGGGACATGGGATGAGGGTGAAGGGTGATAGATTCAGGAGTGATATGTGGAAATATTTCTTTACGGAAAGAGTAGTGGATCTGTGGAATAGTCTCCCAGTGGAAGTGGTAGAGATGAGGACAGTAACTGAATTCAAAAAAGCATGGGACAAACACAGAGGATCTCTAAAGGTAAAAAGGGGACTGTTGTAGTTGATATGGAAGGACAGACTAGATAGGCCATGTGGTCTTTTTCTGTCGTCATATTTCTATGTTTCTATGTTACTATTAGTAATCTGTGAACTATCATTAAAATCAGCTGTAGTACCTGAAGAGTGGAGAATGGTCAATGTAACGCCAATATTTAAAAAGGGTCCCAGGGGTGATATGGGAAACTACAGACCTGTGAGTCTGACATCACTACCGGGCAAAATGGTTAAAACTATTATAAAGAATAAAATTACTGATCATGTATATAGTCATGGTTTAATGGGAGAAAGCCAACATAGATTTAGCCAAGGAAAGTCATATTTTACTAATCTGTTATTTTTTTGAGGTGTGAATAAACAGGTAGGCAAAGGTGAGCTGGCTGATATAGTGTATCTGGATTTTCAGAAAGCCTTTGACAAGGTCCCTCATGAGAGACTCTAGGTGAAATTAAAAAGTCATGGGATTGGAGGCAGTATAGTATTGTGGATCAGGAACTGGTTAAAAGAGAGAAATCAGAAGGTAGGGCTAAGTGGCCAATTTTCCAGTGGAGAAAGGTGAATAGTGGAGTACTCAGGGATCTGTGCTGGGCCCACTGCTTTCTGACATATTCATAAATGACCTGGAAATGGGAATAACCAGTGAGGTGATCAAATTTGCAGATGAGACAAAATTATTCAAAGTTGTTAAAATCCAATAGAATTGTGAAAAACTACAAGAGGACCTTGAAAAATTGGAAGACTGGGTGTCCAAATGGCAGATGAAATTTAATGTGGACAAGTGCAAAGTTATGCACCTAGGAAAGAGCAACTTTGGTTACATGAAGCAAGGTACCCCCTTAGAAACTACAACTCAGGAAAATGATTTACGTGTCATCGTGGATAATCCATTGAAACCCTCTGCCCAGTGTGCAGTGGCGGCCAAGAAAGCTAATAGAATGCTAGGAATCATAAGGAATGGAATGGGAATAAAACCAAGGATATTATAATACCTCTGTATCGTTCAATGGTTTGACTGCACCTTGAATATTGTATGCATTTCTGGTCACCGTATCTTAAAAAGGATATAGCAGAATTAGAAAAGGTACAGAGAAGAACCACCAAAATGGTAAACGGGATGAAACGATACCCCTATGAGGAAAGGCTTAAAAGGTTAGGGCTCTTCACCTTGGAAAAGAGATGGCTGAGGGGAGATATGAAAGAAGCCTATAAATTAATGAATGGAGTAGAACATTGATCGGTTTTTTACACCATCAAAAAGTAGAAAGACTAGAGGACACGCAATGAAGCTACAATGTAACCCATTTAAGACTAATAAGAGAAATAAGAGAAAATATTTTTTCTCCAGACCAAGCAGGAAGTCAGTCCTCACATATGGGTGACGTCGGCACCGACGGAGCCCTCGCGGAGCAATTTTCCCCAGCTTTCAAAGAAAGCCTTTGGGAATTGCAGCGCACATGCGCGGTCGCCTTCCCGCCCAAGGGTGCCATCTTAGCCAGTCTTCTTTTTTCCGCGGAGCCCTACAGACGTACCCGTCGTGTCCCCGCTAAAAAAGTTGATTTTCGTGAGTTTTTCTCTTTTTTCACTTCGGTTCGACGCCGGTCGTTTTCCTGCCGCCCGGACTCGCGACGCCGTTGCGAGTCCTTCTCTTATTTTTCGGTTTTTCTGATTTTTGGTCAGTTTCGTTTTCGGTTTTTCGCTGGCAGCCCGGTCCTTTGACCTTGCAGGGGCCCTTTTTCCCCCCGATGGCTGCCAGTGGTTTCAAGCGGTGTGGTCAGTGTGACAGAAATATGTCACTCACTGACACACACGATAATTGCCTCCGCTGCCTAGGCCCGGATCATGAAGAAATGATCTGTGGAGCCTGTGGCAAAATGTCCTCCAAAGCGTTGAGGAGTCGGCGGCACCAGCGGGATAGAATCTTCGCTGACCCCAGCCGTACCCGGACCTCGTCGGAGGCCTCGGCATCCAGAGGCTCCAGCTCTGACCATCGCCGAAGCTCCTCCGACAGGGGTTCTCCCTCCGGAGACCATCGACGGAAGACAAAACCCGTGAGGGCGGCGTCGGTGGACGCTCCTGGCTCCGCGAGGGCCAGGTCGCATAGCCCCGATAGCCGTCCCGGGTCTTTGGAGAAGGAGCACCTCCCGAAGCGACCTCGCCTGGAGTCGGAGTTGCCTGCTCGGGTAAGTCCTGTAGTCCTTCTGGACTCGCCTCCGAGAGGTCCGACGTCGGGCCCGACGCCGTCGGTGCCCGAGTCGGGGGCTGCTGGGTCACCTGAGGTCGGACTCAGGTTGACGGCCTTGGAGAGCAGACTATCTGCCTTCATGGACCAGCAGCGGGCACTGATCGCTAGCCTCGCTGGCGCCGCTGCCCCGACCGCCGGGACGTCGACGTCTAAGTCGACCCCGGAGTCCGAGCCGATCCTCGAGTCCATGCGAACTCGAGTCGATCCTCGGTCGAGGTCACCCTCGGCCTCCCATTCGGGACCGAGGTCGTCGCCGCCGACTCCCTCGGCGTCGGGGCGGCCGACGCCTCCGCCTGCCCGAGCCGACCCCACCGATTCCTCCTCGGAGTCGGCCTGGGAGTCTGAAGAGGAGGAGTCACCTGATTCCTTTCGGACTCGGTGTGTCCCCTCGGACTCACCTGAGTCCGAACTTCGGAAACAGTCCCCTCCGGAGGATGCCCGGTTCTCGGACTTCGTCAGGGATATGGCCAAGGCTTTGGCCTTCCCTGCGGATCCCGAGGAGGAGCCTCGAGCCGAAGAGCTCGACGCCCTTCAGTACGACTCTCCCGCCCGGGAGCACTTTACTGTACCGGTTCCTTCCATGCTGGAACGACTACTCTTCCGCATGTGGGAGAGTCCGGCCTCGTCGCCGGTATTAAGCAAGCGGGTCGATTCCATCTATCGAGTCCGCAAGAGTCCTGGCTTCCAAAAAGCACAGCTGCCACACCATTCCATGGTAGTGGAATCGGCCATGCATAGGCTTAAGAGCCAAAAGATGCACTCCTCGGTGCCTCCTGGCAGGGAGGCCCGTAACCTGGATGGCCTTGGTAAGAAGTGTTTCCAGGGCTCTATGCTGGCTTGTCGTGTCCAGACCTACCAGCTATACATGGGCATGTATCTCCGAGACCTGGCTAAAGAGATAGCCGGATTCTCCGCTGGACTGTCCGAGGAACCTTTGCGGAGGTTCCTGGCTTTGACAACTGGTATTCGGGAATGCTCCAAATTCATGTCCCGAGCAGCCTATGATGGCTTGGCTTCAGTCGTCTGACCTTGAATCTTGGGTGCAGGACAAGTTGGTCGATGTCCCCTGCAGAGGTGAGAACCTCTTTGGCAAGCCCATGGCTGAAAAGGCTGCACAAATCGAGACGGAGACTCTCACCAGGACTAGGCTTTCTAGGAAGACCTCCGCCCCTTCCCAGAAAAAGAAGGGCTCGGGAAAGAAGTCCTTTTACCCGAGAAAGGCGGCTGCCTATAAACACTACCCTCAATATCAGGCCTCCGCAGCTCCCCAACAGGGCCAGCAGGCCAAGGGACGGGGTAACGGGTCCCGTAGGCAGCAAGCCCCCAAGCCTGCACCACCAGCCCCTGCTCAGCAGGGTGGGGGTTTTTGACTTCCTCAGCATAGCCTCTCCCCCTCAGCTGGCTCCTCCCAGCACCGGAGGCCGGCTGGTTCACTTCGCCCACAGGTGGTCCAACATCACGTCAGATGCCTGGGTGCTTCAAGTCGTGCGAGAAGGATATCTTCTCCACTTCCATCAGGTCCCTCCCTCTTATTTTCCGGGAGAACCTCCTCGACTCCCTCTGCACAGGGACTTACTCCTTCAGGAGTTAGCAAGTCTTCTTCAGGAACAGGCTGTGGAACCGGTGCCCCACCACCTGAGAGGTCAAGGCTTTTATTCCAGGTATTTTCTGATACCAAAAAGGACAGGAGGCCTCAGACCCATCCTGGACTTGCGCAACCTCAACAAGTTCCTCGTGCGGGAAACGTTCAAGATGCTTACCCTTGGAATCCTTCTGCCCTACCTCCAGCAGGGAGATTGGCTATGCTCCTTAGATCTAAAGGATGCCTACACGCACATCCTCATCCACCCCAGCCACCGCCAATACCTAAGGTTTGTGGTGGCAGGAAATCACTACCAGTACAGAGTACTGCCCTTTGGCCTATCCTCCGCACCGCGAGTCTTCACAAAATGTCTCGCGGTGGTGGCGGCCTATCTCCGGCTTCACGGCCTCTATGTCTTTCCGTACCTCGACGACTGGCTCATCAGAGCGTCGTCCTCTCCGGCAGTCACCAATGCCACACACTGCACGGTGACTCTTCTGCAGTACTTGGGCTTTGTCATAAACTTCGCAAAGTCCACTTTGCTCCCCTCACAGGATCTCGAGTTCATCGGCGCAAGACTGCACACTCCTCAGGCACGAGCTTTCCTGCCTCTCGACAGGGCTCAACGGCTCATGGACCTAGCCGGCCGTTTTCGCAGCCAGTCCCTGGTCTCTGCCAGGCGCTTCCTGAAACTACTCGGCCATATGGCTTCCACCGTCCACGTGACCCCCAATGCTCGCCTGAATATGAGACCTGCTCAATGGTGCCTTCGCAAGCAGTGGCAACAAGCCACCGGCGGACTGGCCGACTTAGTACGCATCTCCGGGCCGCTGGCCTCTTCCCTACAGTGGTGGCTTCATCGGCCGAATCTGGTGCTCGGAATGCCGTTTCAGTCGCCTCAGCCGGCTCAAGTGCTGACGACCGATGCTTCCCTCCTGGGTTGGGGGGCACATTGCCAAGGGGCATGTACTCAAGGTCTCTGGACCGCGTGGGAGTCTGCTCAACAGATCAACTTCCTGGAGCTCAGAGCAATCCGTCTGGCACTCAAAGCTTTCTCCCACCTGACTTCTCACCAGTCCGTCCTTGTCCAGACGGACAATCAAGTTGCCATGTTCTACGTGAACAAGCAGGGGGGCACGGGCTCCTTCCTTCTCTGCCGAGAAGCTCAGAAGCTCTGCTCTTGGGCCGTCAGTCACGGCATTCTTCTCAAGGCAGTTTATCTCCCAGGCCAAGAAAATTGCCTGGCGGACAAACTCAGCAGGATACTCCAGCCGCACGAGTGGCGTCTGGATCCCTTGGTAGTTCAGAAATTTTTTCTGAAGTGGGGCCTCCCCACGATGGATCTCTTTGCCAGTCCTCTCAACCGGCAACTTCCTCGCTTCTGCTCTCGTCAGCCACATCCCCTTCGGGTAGCGGCAGATGCATTTCTACTCTCATGGTCGGAAAGCCTTCTCTATGCTTTTCCTCCCATCCCGCTAGTCTCTCGAACTCTATTCAAGGTTCTCCGGGACAAAGCTTCCATGATCCTGGTGGCTCCTTGCTGGCCCAGACAGCCGTGGTTTCCACTCCTGTTGCAATTAGCGGTAGAGGATCCGTTCCCTCTGGGGTTTCAACCGGATCTCCTAACACAGGATCAGGGGTCTCTGCTACACCCCAACCTCAGATCTCTCAACCTAATGGCCTGGCGGCTGAAAGGGTAGTCCTCGCTCCCCTTCTCCTGCCGGCAGAGGTGGAAGAGGTCGTCCTAGCTTCTCGGCGACCTTCTACCCGCAAATGCTACGCCCTTAAATGGCGTCGCTTTTCCGTTTGGTGTGTACAGCAGTCTCAGGATCCCTTCTCCTGCTCGGTGTCGGTGATCTTGCAGTACTTGCTCTACCTCTCTAATCTGGGACTTAAGTCCAACTCCGTCAAAGTCCACCTCAGTGCTCTTTCAGCACACCATGTGCCGGTGGACGGCAGACCTCTTTCCAGCGACCCTCTCGTAGCACGGTTTCTCCGAGGTCTCCTTCTACTTAAACCACCTCTGCGCCCGCCAGCACCTGACTGGGATCTGAATGTGGTTTTACAGCGGATCACCTGTCCGCCTTTTGAACCGATGGCTACCTGTTCTCTGCGTTTTCTTTCGTGGAAAACCTTATTCCTGATAGCCCTCACTTCCGCTAGACGCGTAAGTGAATTGCAGGCCCTCGTGTCTGATCCCCCTTCACTCGGTTCTACAAAAATAGGGTAGTCCTACGGACTCACCCAAAATTTCTTCCAAAAGTTGTCTCCCCTTTTCACATCAATCAGGAGGTGGTACTTCCAACCTTCTTTCCCAGGCCTCACTCCAGCCGAGCTGAACGGGTCCTGCATACCCTGGACTATAGAAGGGCATTGAACTTCTACCTTGACCGTACGCGGGAGCACCGTAAAGCTGCTCAGCTTTTTGTGTCTTTTGACCCCAATAAATTGGGGCTCCCGGTCTCCAAGCGTACTCTGTCCATCTGGGTTGCTGACTGTATCGCTTGGGCTTATGGGGCAGCCGGACTCTCCTTAGAAAGTCGAGTCACGGCTCATTGTGTTCGGGCGAAGGCTACGTCAGTGGCTTACCTCCGCTCTGTTCCGCTGGCAGACATCTGCCGGGCCGCTACTTGGTCTTCGAGCCAGACTTTTGCGGTCCATTACTGTCTCGAGAGGGAGTCCCGCAGGGACAGTGCTTTCGGACAGGCAGTCCTCCGAAATCTCTTCGAGGTTTGAGCAACTCCTACCCTCCATCCCGGATGGGGGCTACCGGTGGGTAATAATTCAGTGAAGATTCCTTCCTTCTGTGCCGCTGAGCTAGAGGGAGCTCATTTTTGTGCTTAGGGTCTCCGGTAGCCTTAAGCTTGGGAGTCCCATATGTGAGGACTGACTTCCTGCTTGGTCCTGGAGAAAGCGTAGTTACTCACCTGTAACAGGTGTTCTCCAGGAGCAGCAGGAATCAGTCCTCACAACCCTCCCTCCTCCCCGTGGAGTTGCAATCATCTGCTTAAGTTTTTTTTTTTGCAAATTTTTATGCTGTCTTTTAGCTATGTCATCAGACTGGCTAAGATGGCACCCTTGGGCGGGAAGGCGACCGCGCATGCGCGCTGCAATTCCCAAAGGCTTTCTTTGAAAGCTGGGGAAAATTGCTCCGCGAGGGCTCCGTCGGCGCCGACGTCACCCATATGTGAGGACTGATTCCTGCTGCTCCTGGAGAACACCTGTTACAGGTGAGTAACTACGCTTTCACTCAATACATAATCAAATTCTGGAATTCATTACCGTAGGATGTAATAAAAGCTGTTAGTGTAGCTGGGTTTAAAAAAGGTTTGAACACGTTCCTAGAGAAAAGGTCCATGAACCATTATTAAAAAGGACCTGGGAAATCCACTGCTTACCCTAGGATGAGCATTGTGAAAGCTGTGGACTTTGGGTACCTGCCAGATAGCATGAGCGGCCCAAGGGGGGTGTGAGGCCATGTGTGGACTCATTACAGGGCCTCATTTGCATAAATATTTGCATTATGTTAACATGCACTAACGTTTAGTAAATATGCTTCTTAATGAGTGTCTGGGTAAAGAAAGACTACCAGATTTCTACATTACTATACTCCAGTGCCAACTGCCAGGCACAATAGGAAGTACTATAAACACTACCCCCTATTTAAAACCCATAGCAAACCCGCCTTATAACAGCACTACCAGGACTCACAAAGCACCAAACCCTACCTATCAAAAAAGCAACACTGCAAATATTAAACCAATACATCTCAGAGAATACCAATACATCTTCTACTGGGGAAAGAGAACAAGTGGCACTGTCAAATAGAAACTACATAAATAAAATACCTCAGCTCGGTTACATATTCAGAACATAGACCATTACCAAAGAAAGAACAAGGGATCATAATTTAGAAATACAAAGACAATAATTAAACTGGGAACCCCAAAGGCCAAAGTTGGAACATACAACAACACTGGAGAAATAAAACTATAAATTAAACAAATAGGGGTGTCCTACATGGAACGATGGGGGGAGGAGTGTGGGTTCACCACTAAACAAACAAAGAAGGGGTGAAGACATGGGGAGGGGTGCACCTGCTCCTGGTGGGTGAACCACTAAGCAAAGACATGGACAGCGGTGCACCTACTCCCTAAAAGACATGGGAAAGGGTGCACCTACTCCTGCCATATTGCTGGGCAGACTAGATGGACCATACTGGTCTTTATCTATTTTATTTTATTTTATTTATTTATTTATTTACATTCTCTTATATACTGCACTATTCTGCATCAGTATGGTTTACATTGAACAAACTGAAATTACATTGAACAGGATGTAAAACCAAACAAAATGTGTGTTTTGGTCACTTTGTTATATTGTAAACCGCGCTGATGCCGAATAGTGCGGTATATAAGCAACTGTAATAAATAAAAATAAAGAAATAAAGAAATAAATAACTTGGAGATAACTATTTTACAGGGAACATGGGCTATGGAGGGTTAAGTGGCTTGCCCAAGACCACAAGGAGCACCTGTGGGACTAGAAACCCCAGTCCTTCCGGCCCAAGGTTGCTGTTCTCTAGTGGGATTTGAACCCCCAACCTTCTGGCTTTAAGTACCTTGCCCCCAACCACTAGGCTACTCCTCCACTCCAAACTGCTAATAAAGATATTGGGTCTGCTGTCATTTACTATGTTACTATATTAATTTCCTCTTGTACTAAACAAAAACGCATTAACAATGCACATTTCCCAGACCTGACATATTCCAGTTAATAAATTCAAAATGTTGTTGTTAAGTGCCATCGACTCAGTGTCTACTCATGGCGACCCTCTGGATAGTTGTCCTAAACTGTGTTCGGTCTTCAGTCAGGCGGCTCATTGTTGACAGACTGGTACCCATAGCTGCTGTTATTGTATCGATCAATCTCATTGCTGGCCTTCCTCTTTTGCGTTGACCTTCTATCTTGCCAAGCATGATGTCTTTCTCTAATGATCTCTTTCTTAGCATGATGTGTCCAAAGTATGAAAGTTGAAGTCTTGTCATCTGAGCTTCTAAAGAAAGCTTAGGTTTGATTTTCTCTAATACTGACTGGTTTGTTCTTCGGGCAGTCCATGGTATACACAGTATTTGCTGCCAGCACCATAGTTAAAAAGGTATTTTTCTACCTTTTTTTGTTTGAGCATTTTATTTTTCAGTTGCAATTGCTCCAGTCACTTTCTTCTGGTTTCTTTGTGTCTTCAGCTAACTCTCCATTGTCTGCTGTCCTTTTGTCTTTTCTTCTTTCTTCTAGTTTTTTCCCATTCTCTCTCTACATCTGCTTTAACATGCTGATCTTCCCGTTTTGCTCTTTCCTCCATTTCTTTTCTTATTTCTTTTTCATCCACTCAAATTTCACTCTTCTATCCTCAATACCCATTTACTCTCCCAATACCCGGCCAATCGTAGATTTTTCTTCCCTCCCACACAAAATATCTTTTCCCCTCTCCATCCTCACTCCCCCAGCCCCATCTCCTTCTAGTCCTCCCTCAACATCAGCTCACTTCTATCTCCAGCCCCACCCAGCATCTGCTCCCTTCTAGTCCCATTCTCCCATCCCCCCGCATCAGCCCATTTCCAGTCCTACCACCCCCTATCAGCCCATTTCCAGTCCAAGCTTGCCCCATCAGCTCATTTCCAATCCTAGCCCCATCAGCCCATTTCTGATCCTAGCCCCCCATCAGCCCTTTCCGGTCCAAGCTCCCCCCCCCCCATCAGTCATTTCCAGTCCTATTCCAGCCTCCCCTCAGTCCATTTCCAATCCTAGCCCCCCATCAGCTATTTCCAGTCTTATTCCAGCCCCCATCAGCTATTTCCAGTCCTATTCCAGCCCCATCAGCCCTTTTCCAGTCCAAGCTCCCCACCCTATCAGCCCATTTCCAGTCCAAGTACCCCCCATCAATCAATTTCTAATCCTAGCCCCCCATTGACCATTTCCTATCCTATCCTAAACACCCCCCCCCCCCCCGAAGAGCCCCGCACCTATCTAAGCTGCTTCAGAGGTGAGCCGGGAAAGCCCGCATGAGGTCCCGGCTCACCTCTGCAAAGCCACCAGCGTGAAAGCGCCATTTTCCCTCACACTGGTGAATGTGTTACAGTGAAGCGTACTGAATGCTGGGAAGGGTTAAAGGGCATTTCCTGGCACTTGCGCACTTCACAGTAACACAGCCACCAGCATGAGGGAAAATGACCCTTTTCACGCTGGAGGCTATGCAGAAGTGAGCCAGGGCCTCGTGCAGCTTCCCCGGCTCACCTCTGAAGCCATCCACTGTGCACAAATAAAGTTTACCCGGGGACCCCTGAAGCACGGGGCCCTGTGTGAACAACATTCTTGCACAATGGACAGGCCGGCCCTGCCAGGTAGTTGTGACCTGGATTGGCCATTGTTGGAAATAGGATACTGGGCTTGATGGACCTTGGTCTGACCCAATATCTTTATTAGTAGTTTAATACACCGCTCACACCAATAGTACCAGAGCGGTTTACAAATTAATTAAAAATATATACTGCTTTGAAAAGGAAACAGAACACCAGCAATCAGATAGGAAAGAGATAGCAAGTAAAGCAAAGGACAGCAGATAAGGGAGGGCTACGACGGAGAGGGAGAGATGCAGACAAGATCTCAGCGAGGGGCAGGAGCCAAAGGAGAAGGGGGGAGGTCAAAGGCTGTGCAAAAGAGGTGGGTCTTCAGTTGGGCCTTAAAGTTAGTGTGGGAGGGTTCCAGGCGGAGGACAGACGGGAGCGAGTTCCAGAGCCTAGGGCCGAGAAAAAAGAAGGTGGAGGAACGAGTGGATTCCAGATGGGCTTGGGATGGAGATGGAAGAGACATATGGTTAGAGTGAATGGACCTAAGGAGTCAATGGGGTGTATGAAGGTGAACCAAATCGGAGAGGTAGAGGGGAGTGCCGGTGTGGATTGATTTATGAACGAAGATGAGGATCTTGTACTGAATTCGGAATGGAATTGGAAGCCAATGCAAACGGATAAGAATAGGTGTAATGTGATCTGTGCGTGACGCGTGTGTCAGAATACGTGCGGCGGTGTTCTGGATGAGCTGAAGTCTAAGTAGCTGGGACTGGGGGAGGCCGGCCAGGGAGACATTGCAGTAGTCCAGGCATGATATGACAAAGGATAAGAGCAAAGTGGTCAGGAGGGGGCAGAGAGGAAAGGACAGACTGTGCGGAGTTGCCTCAGGGTATGGGAGGAGCACTGGACCACAGATGAAATGTGTTCTTTGAAAGAAAGGGATGAATCAAGTATGACACCGAAGTAGCGCAAAGATGATATGACGGGACTGGGGGAAGAGGAAAGAAGGGTGTGAGGGGGGGGCAGATGGCCAAAGTTTTGGAGGGGTTAAGATGTATGTAGTTTGTGGATAACCAGGAGGCCACACAGGACAGGCAGGTGTTTAGGGGACCGATATCTGGTGCAGAGGAATCTGTGTGGTGTAAAAGGATGATATCATCCGCATAGTAGTATGCAGAGATACTATATTGCTGAATCAGAGGGTAAGAGGGGCTAGGAAAACGTTAAACAGGAGTGGGGCCAGGATGGATCCCTGTGGGACACCGCAGTGAAGGGGGGTTGGGGGGGAGATGACAGATCCCAAGAAAACTGAAAAGGACCTGTTGGTGAGGAAGGAACAAAACCAGAGGAGAACTGTGCCAGAGATACCAACGTTGCGAAGACAGGTGAGACGGGTATGATGACCAACTAGGTCAAAAGTGGCAGACAGATCAAGGGAAACAGCAATTGTGAAGGAGCCACAATACCGTGCAACGTGTAACTCTTTGAGGAGAGAAAGGAGGATAGATTCTGTGCTGTGACCGTGACGGAAACTGGACTGTCGGGGATAGAGGGCAAGAGAGGCTTCGAGATGGGAGGAGAGCTGGGCAAAGACTGATTTTTCCAGAAGCTTTGAGAGGAACAGGAGATTAGAAATGGGACGCCAGTTAGCAAGTGAGGAGGGGTCCAGGGAGGCTTATTTTAGAATTGGACGGATCAGAGCATGTTTCCACAGAGGGGAAAGTACCAGACAGGAGGCTCGAATTAAAGATAGAGAGGATCTGAGGCAAGAGAACAAGGGAGGGCTCCGAAAGCCAGAAGGAGGGAATAGGGTCAGACATACAGGAGTTCTTGCGGGTGGAGACAAGGGCCTTAGACAAAACTGGGAGGGTAATGGGCTAAAATGAAGACCAAAGGTGGGAGGGGGCGGGAGAGAGGGGGATGGCAGGTGGGGAAAAGGAGCCAAAGAGAATGCACTTTAGAGGTCAAGTGCGATGCTAGGAGAACAGGTTCTGGGATAACAGGGGAAGGGGTGGGGGGGAGGAGGCATGGGAATGGGAGGCAGAGAGAGAACAGAGAATGGAATTGAGGTGATGTGAAGAATTAGCAGAGAAGGAGATGAGGTTGGAAAAATAGTCTTGTTTGGCGGAATAAAGGAGAAGACGGTAATGACGATGGCAGTGGCAAAAATGGTCAAGAGTGTCTTGAGACGGGCACTTGCACCAGCAACGCTCGGCACAACACAGATAAGAACGATGGAGAAGGAGACCAGCATGGTACCAGGGATGATGACGTTTACGACGGGAGGGGGGAATAGGTCGGACGGGAGTAAGCTCATCAAGGGCAGATGTGAGGATCGAGTTCCAGGACGGTGCCTGAAGGTCAACAGGAAGGAGGTGAAAATCTGCAGGAAAGAGGATGTCAGAGGAAGGGAACTGAAGGAGAGTATTGGGAGGGATACGGTGGGCCTGGGGAGGGGACATGGGGGAGGGATTCCGAGGTGCAGGGGAAGGGAGGGAGGGGGAGGGAGAGGATAAGGAAAAGAGCAGGCAGTAGTGGTCAGACTATGGGACAGGTAGAGCAGAGAGGGAGGTAGGGGCAAAGAGGGAGGCCGAGTGGGAGATTAAGAGGTCTAGAATGTGGCCGGCTGAGTGTGTGGAAAACTGAACATGCTGCTGAAGGGAGAGATCAGAAAGGAGTGAGAGAGAGGCAGAATCTTGGAGGGTGGATGGGGAGTCTGGGTGACATTGAAGTCTCCCAGGATCATAATATGCTGGTAGTGAAGGGAGGCCTCAAATAGGGTGGACAAGAGGGAATCCCCACAAGTGGGGCTGCAGAGAAGGAGGGGCATAGATAAGAAGCAGGTGAAGAAGGGGGGGAGGACCCAAAACGGAGGAGAAGGGATTCTGAGTAGCAAAGTACGGGGGATGACAGCTCCTGGATGGGAAGCGAGAAACGGTAGATCGCCACAACCCCCCCAACCGCTCCTACCCCGCCGAAAGGTTGAGAGAGAGGAGTAACCGGGTGGGAGGCAGCAATTGAGCAGAGGCTCCTCGCCATCCTTCAACCATGTTTCCATCAAAAAGAGGAAATCAAGTGAGTGGTGTATGATGAGGTCATGGATCAGGAGGGTTTTGGCCCGAAGGGAGCGGCAGTTCAACAGCGCTAATTGGAGGAGCAGGAGCGTTTGGGGAGAAAGAGGGGACACAGAAGAGGGGAGACAGGGAATAAGATTGGAAGTTTCTGGGGAGGAAGCCCAGAGGCGGGGACAGGAGGAGTGGGCCTCCAACCCCAGTGTGAAGGAATAGCAGACATAACTGTGATAAGAACATAAGAACATAAGATATGCCATACTGGGTCAGACCAAGGTCCATCAAGCCCAGTATTCTGTTTCCAACAGTGGCCAAACTAGGTCATATGTACCTAGCAGTTTCCCCAAGAGACACAAGTTCCACAATGCTTGTACTGGGTCAAGCATTGATATCTTCGGTCACTTCTTAATAATGGTTTATGGACCTTTCCTCCAGGAACTTGTCCAAACCTTTCTTAAACCCAGCTACACTAACAGCCTTTACTACATCCTCCGGTAACAAATTCCAGAGTTTGATTACACGTTGAGTGAAAAAATATTTTCTTTTATTAGTCTTAAATAGTTTACCCTGTAGCTTCATTGCATGTCCCCTAGTCTTTCTATATTCTGATAAGGTAAACAATCGATCTACGTTTACCCGTTCCATTCCGTTCATTAATTTATAGACTTCTATCATATCTCCCCTCAGCCGTCTCTTTTCCAGTTTAAAGAGCCCTAACCTTTTTAGCCTTTCTTCATAGGAGTATCCTTCCATCCCCTTTACCATTTTGGTGGCTCTTCTCTGAACCTTTTCTAAAATCGCTATATCTTTTTTAAGATACGGTGACCAGAATTGCACACAATATTCAAGGTGCGGTCTCACCATGGAACGATATAGAGGCATTATAATATCTTTTGTTTTATTTTCCATTCCTTTCCTTATCATACCTAGCATTCTATTTGCTCTCTTGGCCGCCGCTGCACACTGGGCCGAGGGTTTTAACATGGTATCCACAATGACGCCTAAATCTTTTTCCTGGGTGGTGGTTCCTAATGTGGAACCTTGCATCGTGTAACCATAGTTTGGGTTGTTCTTCCCTAGGTGCATAACCTTGCACTTGTCCACATTAAATTTCATCTGCCATTTTGATGCCCAGTCTTCCAATTTATCAAGATCCTCTTGCAATTTTTCACAATCCTCTTCGGTTTTAACAACTTTAAATAGTTTTGTGTCATCTGCAAATTTGATAACCTCACTCGTTATTCCACTTTCCAGGTCATTTATGAATATGTCAAAAAGCAGCGGACCCAGCACAGATCCCTGGGGTACACCACTATTCACCTTTCTCCATTGGGAAAATTGGCCATTTAGCCCTACCCTCTGCTTTCTATCTTTTAACCAGTTCCTGATCCACAATAGTACACTGCCTCCTATCCCATGACTCTTTAGTTTTGCCAAAAGTCTCTGATGAGGGACCTTGTCAAAGGCTTTCTGAAAGTCCAGATACACAATATCAACTGACTCACCTTTGTCCACCTGTTTATTCACTCCTTCAAAAAAACATAACAGATTAGTAAGACAAGATCTTCCTTGTCTAAAGCCATGTTGGCTGTCTCCCATTAGGTTGTGACTATCTACATGCTGAGTAATTTTATTCTTTATGATGGTTTCTACCATTTTTCCCGGTACTGACGTCAGGCTCACCGGTCTGTAGTTTCCCGGATCACCCCTGGAACCCTTTTTAAAAATTGGTGTTACATTGGCAATCCTCCAATCTTCAGGTATTAGAGATGATTTTAATGATAGTTCACAGATTACTGATAGCAGGTCTGCAATCTCATATTTCAGTTCTTTCAACACCCTTGGATGTATACCATCCGGCCCAGGTGATTTGCTACTCTTCAGTTTATCTAATAGTTGTAAGACATCTTCCCGATGTATCGATATTTCCTTCAATTCTTCCACACCTTTAAATACCACTTCCGTCATGGGTAACATCCCTACATCTTCCTCAGTAAAGACCGAAGCAAAGAATTCATTCAGTCTCTCCGCTATCGCCTTGTCCGCCTCTTAGTGCTCCTTTAACCCCTTTATCATCTAATGGACCAACTGACTCTCTCACAGGTTTTTTGCTACGAATGTACTTGAAAAGGTCTTTATTTCGCGCTTTTGCTTTCGCAGCAAGCTTCTTCTCAAATTCTCTCTTTGCCTGCTTTATCAATGCCTTGCATTTGACTTGCCAGTGCTTGTGCTGTTTCCAGGTTTCGTCGTTTGGCTCTTTTTTCCATTTCCTGAAAGTTGCTTTTTTGGCAACAACAGCCTCTCTGACCTCACCTTTAAACCATGCTGGCAGTTTTTTGGACTTCCTTCCACTTTTCTTAAAGCATGGAATACAGCTGTTCTGGGCTTCCAAGATAGTATTTTTCAACAACACCCAAGCTTGATGTACGTCTTTAACCTTTGCAACTGCTCCTTTTAGTTTTTTCTTAACTGTTTTCCTCATTTTATCATAGTCTCCCTTTCGAAAGTTAAAAGGTAGTACTGTGGATTTCCTTACTATCCCTCCTCCACTAATTAAATCAAAGGCGATCATGCTATGATCACTATTGCCAAGTGGCCCCAACACCCTTATCTCTTGCTCTAGATCTGGTGTTCCACTAAGGACTAGGTCTAATATGGCTTCCCCTCTGGTCGGTTCATGAACCAGCTGCTCCAAGAAGCAGTCATTTATTTCATCCAGGAACTTTATCTCCCTAGCATGCCCTGACGTGACACTGACCCAGTCGATACCAGGGTAATTGAAATCACCCATTATTATTACTGCACTGTAACGTTTGTTAGCTTCCTTGATTTCTTTGAGCATTTCATCATCCATTTGTTCATTCTGGCCAGGCGCTCGATAGTACACCCCCACTGCCATTGCCTTCCCCCTTTTATATGGAATTTCAATCCATACAGATTCTACAGCAGATTTTGTTTCATGCAAAACTTTAATCCTTTCTGAGTCAATGCCCTCTCTAACATAGAGCGCAACCCCTCCACCAATTTGATCAGCTCTATCATTACGATATAGTTTGTACCCAGGTATCACAGTGTCCCACTGGTTGTCCTCCTTCCACCATGTCTCTGATATTCCAATCATATCTAACATTTCATTTAGTGCTATATATTCTAACTCTCCCATCTTATTGTTTAGACTTCTAGCATTTGCATACAAGCATTTTAGAGAATGTATTTTGTTCATGTTAATTTGGCTATTGTTAGACATGGGTAAATTGGGATCTTTAAGCTCTGTCTGCTCCATACTTGAGGGCATTTGGGCTATTTTACTCTTTTGTGGAACCTCTCTGCTTTTGGTAGTATCCTTCAAGGATACATTCTTCCGAACCATCTGCTCTTGGGCGACTGTCGGCTTTCCCCTAATATCTAGTTTAAAAGCTGCTCTATCTCCTTTTTAAAGGTTAATGCCAGCAGCCTGGTTCCATCCCGGTTAAGGTGAAGCCCATCCCTTCGGAAGAGCCCCTCCTTTCCCCAGAATGTTCCCCAGTTCCTAACAAATGCAAAACCCTCATCCACGCATTGAGACTCCGGAGCTCTGCCTGCCTTTTGGGTCCTGCGCGCGGAACAGGAAGCATTTCGGAGAATGCTACCCTGGAAGTTCTGGATTTCAACTTCCTACCTAAAAGCCTAAATTTTGCCTCCAGAACCTCCCTACCACATTTTCCTATGTCATTGGTACCGACATGTACCAAGACAGCAGACTCCTCCCCAGCACTATCTAAGACCTTATCTAGGTGGCGCATGAGGTCCGCTACCTTCGCACCAGGCAGGCATGTTACCAGGCGATCCTCACGTCCACCAGCCACCCAGCTATCTACATGCCTAATGATCGAATCACCAACTATAACGGCTGTCCTAACCCTTCCCTCATGGGCACATGGCCCTGGAGAAACTTCCTCGGTGCGAGAGGGTTTTACATCACCTGGAGGACAGGTCCTAGTTACAGGATCACTTCCTGCCGCACCGGGGTAATGCTCTCCTGTCACGTGACCTCTCTCCTCCATGGCAGCTGTGATGGGAGCGAGAAACAGAGAGAGCAGCAGCAGAAACAAAACTAGAGGGACTGACTTACCCAGGTGCTGGTGGTGGTAGCAGCGGTGAGGATCATGGATAGGAGTGACTGAAGTGCTGAAGCAGGACCCAGGCCGGGAAGGACGCAGGACCCCGAACATTGAAGTCCCAGGACTCCCGCCCCCTGGACTTGCCCCAAGGAACTCGCCCAAGGAGCAGGACCTGCTCCTTGGGTGCGCGCCACCGCAGTGCTGGACGCCACACCGGAGGTTATTTTATACTGAGATTGCACCTTGAGGAGAAGTGGTCACAAAGCGCAGCTGCGTCACTTCCGGTCTGGGATTGAATGCAGCAAATCAGGAATCCAATGGGGGAGGTACCTGTGAGAGAAGGAGATAGAGTGAGAGGCAGGCACGGAGAACACAGCAAGTATCAAACAAGCAGCAGACAGGCAGGCAGGCAGGAACAAAAGCAGCAGTCTGGATGCCGAATATGCCATTTCTTATGTTTTTACGTGAGATGCATATAAAGAGCACATGCAAATTAAAAAAGATGCCAAAAGATTTTTTTTCTTTTTTCCCCCTAATTTTGCCTAGTCCGTAAACTTGACTTTAAAAGTTTGGGAGGACATTATTTAATATAACATTACAGTCAATGTTGACCACCAGCATTTGTCACAGTGTTATTCTCTGATAAGAAGTCTTTAGCCAGTAAGAAGAGGGTTGGGGTAGCTGTTTCATCTCAAAATGCCTCCGCTCTGGCCTTTTCAGATGAGACAGTTGCCCTAAGAAGGGTGCAGGTAGAGAAGGATTAGGGAGAAGATAGCTGTCTCCTCTCAAAATGCCTCTGCTCTCTGGCTAAAGAGCTGTTTTCAGAGAATAACACTATTCTACACTCGCTAATCCCTCTCATCCTGCACCAGTGTCCCCTCCTTTGTATTAAGGGGTTAGGATAGGGATAGCTTTCCCATCTCAGATGTCCCTGCCCCCCGCTTATCTCCCTTAGACAATTATCTGGCTCGGGCTGCTCTCGTTCTTAGGTCGCAAAGGCACATCGTGCTGCGGGGACACTCAGGGGCAGCAGGCTAAGGACTCTCTGTGTCTGCCTGGGATGGACTGGTTGACAGTCTTGGGCCTGTGGCAGCGTGCCCACCTTGCCTCAGCTCCGTCAATTCAGTTGGTGCTCAGCAGTGGTGGCAGTTTGTGCTGATGGAGCTCACTGTGCTATACCCCTCTGCAATCTTGTTCCCCCCCCTCCAAACACACACTATCTGCCCCATCTCCCTTTTAATTCCCCCACTTTCTGCCTCTCTTCCCCACACTGACCCCAGCATTTACCAGCATCAGTTCCCTTGCAGTCCCAGCTCCTTTCCAGTTACCCACTGCATCAGCTCCCTTCCAGTTCCAGTAACCACACCAGTGTCAGCCCCTTACCAGTCCTAGTAACCCTCCATCATGTCAATCCCCTTCCAGTACCTTTCAGTGTCAGACCCCTTGCATTCCCAGTCCCAGTCCCCTTCCAGTCCCAGTACCATCCCTAGGTGTCAGCTCCTTTCCAATCCCAGCACCCCACCCCATATCATCTCCCTTCCAGCCCCTATCCCCCATTATCCAGTCACCTTCCAGTACCATCCCCAGGTGTCAGCTCCATTCCAGTCCTGGATCCCCCCTCCAGTGACAGCTCCCTTCCAGCCCCTTTCCAGTCCCATCCCTCTGTATCAATTCTTTTCCAGTCCCCTCCTCCCCCCCCCCCCTGCATCTGCCCTGGTTCCAGTGTTGGTCACCTCCTCTAGCAACCAATTTAAACAGCCGTGGGAGGACTTTTCTCTGCTCCCGCAGCTGTGCTGTCTTACAAGCCACCAGACCATGGCATTTCTAAAAGCGGTAACAAACATTTCCTGTTACTTTACACCTGTGGCTGCTTAAATCAGCTGCAAAGGAGGCAAGTCAGTGAGGCAGCTTTTGGGTGCCCTTATACAGTGCCTCACTGACCCACCTGTTAGGCCAGCTCTGTGTTGCTGAGGGAAGCAGGGCACAACAGGCAGAGCCATTTGATCCGAGGTCAGCGTTGGCGGCAGCAAAAAGTCTGTAGTGACTGTGAGCAAAGAGAGAGACACAGGTGCTACTTGACTGCAGCATGTGTCAACAACATACCTGCACATGCGGCCGTGACTGAAGGAATATCTGTGCCTCTATTTAAGAAGGACATCTAGGCTGGATTCCCAGCAGAAGCTAAGCTGTTTTATGGCCATAATTTTTGAGAGGGGAAATGCAGAAGTAAACAAAAACAAAAGATAGTAATATTAAAGCTATTTTTTTGAACCTATTTTATTGCAAAAAGCTGTCAGCCTACTCCTAAGAGAGGAAGTGCTGTTCCCACTCTCTGTGGATCATTCTGGTATCATAAGCTGCCTACTAATGGGGAAGAATAATTCTATGAATATAGTAAGGATTAAAGTGAGGCTTTGGGGAAAGTGATGGTAAATGTATTATGTATTGTATTTAGAAGGCCTTTAAATCAGGGGTGTTAAACTGGAGGGCTGCAAACCAGTCAGGTTTTCAGGCTAACCTGAATGAATATTCATGAGATATTTGTATGCACTGCCTCCATTGTATGCAACTATATTCCATGCATGTTCATTAGGGATAGCCTGAAAACCATATTAGTTTGCAGCCCTCCATGATTTGTTTGACATCCCTGCGCTGAATCAAACAGGATTATAATGTGCTCTGCAATTCTAGCACTTTAAAAATTCACATGGAGCCAGCCCGAGTGTTCATAGTTTGCTGGCACATAGTTGAGTGACAGAATCCTTGTTATCCAGTTGCAATCTGATAAACTGAAGTACAGGGAAATAGCACTAGGACTGGAATCAGGGGCGGCCCCAGGGGGGTGTGGGGCCATGTGCGGAGATTCATTGTGGGCCTCACTTGCATAATGAACCTAATTTGTATAAATATTTGCATAACGTTAACATGCACTTTTAGTAAACATGCCTCTTAATGAGTGTCTGGAAAAAGGAAGACTAACAGATTTCTACATTACTATATTGCAGTGAGAACAGCCAAGCCCATTAGAAAGCACTATAAACACTGACCATTTAGAACCCATAGCAAACCCCACCGTATCATAACAGCACTACCAGGATTTACTACTACTACTACTATTTAGCACTTATATAGCGCCGAGCACGCAGCGCTGTACAGGCATGACATGCATATAAGAGATATACATACAGTCCCTGCTCGTCAGAGTCGTGCTCATCCGAGCTTACAATCTAATACAACAATACACACCAAACCCTACCTATCAAAAGTCAACACTGCTAATATTAAACCAATACATTTCAGAGAATACCAATACATTTCACTGGGGGAAAGAACAAGTGGGACTGTCAAACAGAAACTACATGTACAGAATACCTCAGCGTGATTACACATGCAGAACATAGACCATCACCAAAGAACAAGGGATCACAGTTTAGAAATAGGAAGATAATAATTAAATTGGGAACCCCAAAAGCCAAACATGAAATATACAACAACACTGGAGAAATAAAACTATAAATTAATTTCCTCTTGCACTAAACAAAAACGCAAAGATGTTAGCGATACACATTTCCCAGACCAGACATATTCCAGTTAATAAATTTAAAATAAAAAGTATTTTTCTATTTTTGTTTGGCCATTTTATTTTTCATTTGCAATTGCTCCAGTCACTTCCTTCTGGTTTCTTCTGTCTTCTGCGAGCTATCCATTTGTCCTTTCTTCTCTTTTAGATGTTTTCCATTCTCTCTCTATATCTGCTTTAACATACTGATCGCTTCCCTTTTGCTCTTTCCCCCATTTCTTTCCTTATTCCTTTATCATCCACTCAAATTTCACCCTTCCATTCTCAATCCCCTCTTACTCTCCCAATACCTGGCCCATCGTAGATTTTTCTTCCCTCCCACACAAGAAATCTTTTCCCCTCTCCATTCTCATTCCCATCCCCATCCCCTTTTAGTCCTCCCCCAAAATCAGCTCCCTTCTAGTTCTAGACCCACCCAGCATCCTCTCCCTTCTAGTCCCATTCTCCCATGCCCCCACATCAGCCCATTTCCAGTCCTAGACCACCCATATCCAGTCCCATTCCAGCACCCCATCAGCCCATTTCCACTACAAGCTCCCCATCAGTCAATTTCCAATCCTAGCCGCTCATTTCCAGCCCTATTCCAGCTCCCATCAGCCCACTTCCAGTCTTATTCCAGCCCATCACCCATTTGCAGTCCAAGCTCCCCCATCAACCCATTTACAGTCCTATTCCAGCCCTTCATCAGCCCATTTCCAATCCTAGCCCTCCCATCACAGCCCATTTCCAGTCCTAGCCCCCCATCACATCCCATTTCCAGTCCAAGTTTTCCCCATCACAGCCTATTTCCAGTCCTAGCCCCCCCATCACAGCCCATTTCCAGTCCACGTTTCCATCACAGCCTGATTCCAGTCTTAGTCCCCCCCATCACAGCCTATTTCCAGTCCTAGTCCCCCAGCATCATAGACTATTTTCAGTCTTAGTCCCCCCATCACAGCCTGTTTCCAGTCCTAGCCCCCCATAACAGCCCATTTCCAGTCCAAGTTTCCTCCATCACAGCCTGATTCCAGCCCCCATCACAGCCTATTTCCAGCCCTAGCCCTCCACCACCACAGCCTGATTCCAGTCTTAGCCCCCCCCATCACAGCCTATTTCCAGTCCTAGCACCCCCCATCAAGCCTGATTCCAGTCCTAGCCCCCCATCATGTCTGATTCCAGTCCTAGCCCCCCATCACAGCCCTAGCCCCCCATCAAGCCTGATTCCAGTCCTAGAACCCCCGCCCCCTCCGAAGAGCCCCGCAGCTGTCTAAGGGGCTGCAGAGGGAGCCGGGGAAGCCTGCATGAGGCCCCGGCCCCCTCTGCTCAGTCGTCAGCGTGAGGAGTCTTTTCCCTCACACTGGTGGCTGTATCTGTGACGCCACGAATGCCGGCATTCACGGCTTCACAGATACAGCCGCCAGCTTGAGGGAAATGACTCCTCACGCTGGCGGCTGAGCAGAGGGAGCCGGGGCCTCGCATGGGCTTCCCCGGCTCCCTTTGCAGCCGTCTATCGTGCAATAATGACGTTTGCACGGGGCCCCTTGAAGCGTGGGGCCCTGTGCGAACAACATTGTCACACAATGGACTGGCCAGCCCTGACTGGAATGTAGACTCTTAGGAAAGCTCCATCCTTCTATGTCACTATGTTAACACCTCCTTCCTCCATCCTGCTTACGAATGAAAAGCTGTTTCTGCGGATGTCTGTGCTGTCTCTTATCCCCTTGATTAGTCTGCTGGGAAGTCGCTATAGGAGCTTTATGGTCCATAAACCATTATTAAAGAGGACCTGGGAAATCCACTGCTTACCACAGGATGAGCATTGTGGAATCTGTGTACCTTTTTGGGAACCTGCCAGGTACTTGTGATCTGGATTGGCCACTGTTGGAAACAGAATACTGGGCTTGATGGACATTGGTCTGACCGAATATGGCATTTCTTATGTTCTTATATTCCTGATGGTCTCCACAAGGGGTGAAAGCACTGCTGCAGAGGAAACCAAAGCCATATCTGCATAGGCCAAGACCCAAGTGCTGGCACAGTGACTGCTCTGCAGTTTAGCCGCTTCTGCGTCAGCTAAGATACAGTGCTTACTTAAGGGCAGGACAGAGCTAGTCAGATCTTGTGGAGAGAGAAACTGGCAGCAGCAATGAATTAAAAAATGTCAGGGGAGAGCAGAGTGGAAGGAACACTAAAAGGTTTTACTCTTAAAGTCATAACGTGGATTAAAAAATATGAATCAACTTATATTAATATTAAATACTGCATCTTTGTTGAGGTGAGAGGGAGGGAAGGAAAGACACATAAGCCTGAATTCGACACTGACTGGGACTGAAGCGGTATAGGCGTGCTGTGTATTTGTACACACTTTTAAGAGATGGCTTAAGAGAGATATGATAGAGGTCTACAAAATTCTGACTGGAATGGAATGAGCAAGCATAAATTGGTTGTTTACTCTTTCAAAAAATACAAAGACTAGGGAACACAATAAAGTTACTAAGTAGCACATCTTAATTTGAGAAACTATTTTGTTCATTCAGTATGTAATTAAACTCTGGAATTCATTGCCAGAGGATTAATAAAAGCTGTTAGTGTAGCTGGGTTTAAAAGAGGTTGGACAAGTTCCTGGAGGAAAAGTCCATAAACCATTATTAAAGAGAACTGGGGAAATCCACTGCTTACCTCTAGGATAAGCAGCATGGTAAGTGGCTCTCTTCTGGGATCCTGCCAAGTACTGTACTTAAGTCCTGGTTTGGCCACTATTGAAAACAGGATACTGGGCTTGATGGACTTTTGGTCTGACCCAGTATGACAAATCTTATGCTCTCCTTAGATTTCAGTAAGGCCTTTGATGCCGTTCTGCATTGGCGACTTATAAATAAACTGAGTGCCCTGAGGATGGATGCTGAAGTAATTGACTGGGTCAGAAACTAGCTTAGTGGGAGGAGCTAGAGGGTATTAGTAAATGGAGTTCACTCTGGGTGTCACTATTAGCATATCTCAGAGATTGCTCCTTGGTCTTGTTCTTTTTAACAGTTTTTAAGCAATATTGTGGAAGGTCTATCGGGAAAGGTATGCCTCTTTGTGGATGACACCAAAATCTGCAACAGGCTAGACGCCCTGGAAAGTGAGGATAACATGAGAAGGGATCTAACGAAGCTTGAAGAATGGTCAATAATTTGGCAGCTAAGATTTAATGCTAAAAGAAATGCAAGGCCATGCATTTGGTCTGCAAAAACCTAAGTACAATATAGGTGGTAAAGTACTTTAATACATGTAAAAAGAGCAGGACCTGGGGTGATTATTTGGATGATCTTAAAGTGGCCAAGCAGGTAAAAAAAAAGATGACGGTAAAAGCCAGACGAATACTTGGATGCATAGGGAGAGGAATAGCCAGCAGGAAAAAGGAGGTGATAGCATCTTTATTTAAGTCTCTAGTGAGATCCTATTTGAGTACTGTGTACACTTCTGGAGACAGAATCTTCTAAAAGATATAAACAGGATGGAGTTGGTCCAGAGGGTTACTACTAGAATGGTCACTGGTTTTAGTCATAAGGTATAGGGGATATAGAGATCTTTAATATGTTTACTTTGGAGGAAAGGGTAGGAGAAAGAAGGTTTGATATACTTTCAAATATCTCTGTGGTATAAATGCACAGGAAATGGCCTTCTTCCACAGTAACATAGCATATGACGGCAGATAAAGACCAGTATGGTCCATCTAATCTGTCCAGCAAGGCAGCAAGAGTAGGTGCACCTGCTGCTCCAAGCAGGTCACCCTTCCCCTTGCTTTGTTTAGGGGTGTACCCACCGCTCCGTGCAGGTAATCCCTATTTGTTGAGATATAAGAAACAGTTAAGTTTATTTTGATTTTATCCTGTTGCAGTAAAGGGATCCACTGTGTCTGCCCCATGCCATTTTGAATTCTGTCTCTGTATTTTCCCTCACCACTTCCATCGGGAGGGCATTCTCAGCATACACCAGCCTTTCCGTGAAAATGTATTTCCTGACATTACCTTTAAGTTTACCCCTTTGCAACTTCATGTTATGTCCTCTAGTTTTGAAAAAGATTTGTTTGTTCATTAATACCCTTAATTATTTAAAGTTTTGTATCATATCTTGCCTGTCCTTCCTCTCCTCTAATATTTAGGTCTTTAAGTCTCTTCTCATACATCTTCTGGCGCAGGCTCTAAATCATTTTAGTTGCCTTCCTCTGAACCATTTCAAGTTTTTTTATATCCTTTGTGAGATATGATCTCCAAAACTGAACACAGTACTCCAAGTGAGGCCTTAACAGCGACTTGTACAGTGTCATTAATACCTCCTCCTTTCTGCTGGTAATTCCTGTCTGTATGCAACCCAGCATCCTTGTGGCTTTGGCCACCGCCTTGTCACACTGTTTCGCCACCTTGAGTTCCTCAGAAACACTCCGAGGTCCTTCTCCTGGTCCGTGCACACCAACTTCTCGCCCCCTATCATATAAAATTCCCTTGGATTTCTGCATCCCATGTGCATATGACAATGTAGTTCTTCACATTAAATCTTAACTGCCAAGAATTAGACCATTCTTCCAGCTTTTGTATATCTATCTTCATGTTATCCACTCCCTCAGGGGAGTTCACTCTGTTGCAAATTTTTGTGTCACCTGCAAAAAGGCAAACTTTTCTATTCAGTCTTTCAGCAATATCGCTCAAAAATGCATTGAACAGTACTGGTCCCAGGACCAATCCCTGGGGCACACCACTAATCACCTTCCTTTCATCTGAGTGAGTTCTATTTACCATCACCATCTGTCATCTGTCACTCAACCAATTTCTGATCCAGTTCACTACCTTGGGACCCATCCCCAGGCTGTCCAGTTTATTGATAAGCCTCCTATGAGGAACAGAATCAAAGGCTTTGCTGAAATCTAGGTAGATCACATCCATCGCATGCCCTTGATCTAGTTCTCAGGTCACTCAGTCAAAGAACTCAATCAGATTTGTTTGGTATGATCGTCCTTTGGTAAAACCATGTTGCCTCAGAGGTTTTGAGAAAGTCCACTATTTTCTCTTTCAGGAGCGCCTCCATTACTTTTCCCGCCACTGAGGTAAGGCTTACTGGTCTGTAGTTTGTCACTCCTTCCCTATTACCATTTTTGTGAAGAGGTACCACATCAGCCCTTCTCCAATCCTGTGGAACTTCTCCTGTCTCCGAGAATCTATTAAAAATATCCTTTAAAGGCCCTGCCAGAACTGCTCTGAGCTCTTTCAGTATCCTTGGATATATCCCATCTGGTCCCATGGCCTTGGCCACTTTCAGTTTTGCAACGTGTTGAAACACATCATCTAATTTGAATGCTGTAGTATACTCCATTGCCATATGAATATTTTTCAATCACAGGTGATCCTTCTCCAGGATTTTCTTTAGTAAAAACAGAACAGAAGTATTTGTTTTTCATTTTTGCTTTTACAGTGTCACTTTCCATGAATCCATCCTCGGCACCATTGAGTCTTGCAATTCCACCTCTCATCTTCCTCTTCTCCTGAATATACTTGAAAAAGGTTTTGACTCCACGCTTCAGATCTTTTCTTCTGCCTTTGCTTTTGCTATCCTTATTTCTCTTTTTGTCTCTTTTAGCTTTATCCTGTATTCTTTTCTGTGTTCCTCTTTTCTGTGTTCTTTCTGGATTTTGTGAAAGCTGTGTTTTTTGCCTTTATTTTTGCAGCCACTTCTTTGGAAAACCATATAGGTTTCCTTTTCGTCTTGTTTTTATTTACTTTCCTTACATATGTATTTGTTGACCCTTTTGTTGCCTCCTTCAGTTTAGCCCACTGCAATTCCACTTCCCTTATCCCCTCCCACCCTACCAACTCCTCCTTCAGGTACTTGGCCATTTTACTGAAGTCAGCATTTTTTAATTCTAGGGCTTTGAGCTTGCTGTGATTGGACTGCCTTGGCTTTTATCTCAATCACCACCATGTGATGATCGCTGCTGCTCATGTGGGCAACCGCCCGGACATTCAACATGCTATCTCCATTGGTGAGTATTAAATCCAGTATCAAACTTTCCTTGGTCGGTTCCATCACCATTTGTCTCAGCAATGCTTCTTGGAAGGCATCCACAATCTTTTTACTTCTTTCCAGATTTGCAGAAGGAATACTCCAATCTACATTAAGTAGATTAAAATTACTCAATATGATCATTTCCCCCTTCATGGCTACTTTTGCAATATCAATAATCAAGTCTCTATCCATTTCTTCTGTTTGAGTTGGAGGCTGTAGACTACACCAGTAGGGATGACAGTGCCACCTCCTCTTTCCAACACAACCACAGCGCTTCTTTTCCCCACATCCCCTGCATTTCAGCAGCTTTAATATTGCTTTTGACATATAGGATTACTCCTCCTCCTTTTCTACCCTCTCTATCTCTTCTAAATTAATTATAGCTATATCCCATTCATGCAACTCGTTAAACCATGTTTCTCTAATGGCCACAATATCCAAGTCCATTTCCACCATTAGGGCTTCCAGGTCAGGAACTTTGTCGGCTAGGCTTCGAGCATTTGTGCTCATTGCTTTCCAGCATTTGTTGTTTGGCTTGCCTGTATTTTGCATGGATTTTGTTCTACATGCCTCTTGCCACTTGCCATTGATGTGTGGGTTAATAGTGTGACTGTTTCCGATATTATGTTTTTGCTGGGTGTGATGTCCTGAACTTGTTCTTTTCCATCAGTCACCCCCTTACCGTAGTTTAAATGCTTGTCCACATACTGACTGAAATTTTCATTTAGGATCCTTTTCCCTGTGTCAGAGAGATGTAGTCCATGCAGGGGCGGCCCAAGGACCGTGCAGGGCCATGTGCAGAGGCTCGTTGCAGGGCCTCATTTGCATAAGAAGTCTCATTTGCATAAATATTAGCATAATGTTAACATACGTCTTAATGAGTGTCTGGATAAAGAAAGACTACCAGATTTCTACATTACTATACTCCAGTGCCAACCGTCAGGCACATTAGAAAGTACAATAAAACTGACCATTTAGAACCCATAGCAAACCAGCCGTATCATAACAGCTCTACCAGGACTCACAAAGCACCAAATCCTACCTATTTAAAAAGGCAACATTGCAAATATTAAATCAATACATCTCAGAGAATACCAATACATCTACAAGAATAGAATACCTCAGCTCGGTTACACATGCAGAACATAGATTGTCACCAAACAAAGAACAAGGAATCACAATTTAGAAATCGGAAGACAATAATTAAATTGGGAACCCCTAAAGCCAAACTTGGAATGTACAACACTATAATTAATTTCCTTTTGTACTAAACAAAAATGCAAAGACGTTAGTGATACACATTTCCCAGAGCTGACATTTTCCAGTTAATAAATTAAAAATTAAAAAAAGTATTTTTCTACCTTTTGTTGTTTGGACATTTTATTTTTCAATTGAAATTGCTCCAGTCACTTTCTTCTGGTCTCTTCTGTCTTCTGCTAATTCTCCATTGTCTGCTGTCCATTTGTCCTTTCTTCTCTCTTCTAGATTTTTTCCATTCTATCTTCTACATCTGCTTTAACATACTGATCTTTCCCCTTTTGCTCTTTCCCCAATTTATTTTTATTCCTTTATCATCCACTCACATTTCACCCTTCCATCCTCAATCCCCACTTACTCTGCCAATACCCAGCAACTTGTAGATTTTTTTTCCCTCCCACACAAAATATCTTTTCCCCCTCCATCCTCATTCCCCCAGCCCCATCCCCTTCTAGTCCTCCCCAAAAGCAGCTCCCTTCTAGTTCAATCCCCACTCAGCATCCGCTCCCTTCTAATTGCATTCTCCCCCCCCCCCCGCATCAGCCCATTTCCAGTCCTAGCCTCCCCCCAATCAGCTCATTTCCAGTCCAATTCCACCCCCCATCAGCCCATTTCCAGTCCAAGGTCCCGAGGGTTTTAACATGTTATCCACGATGACTCCTAAATCTTTTTCCTGGGTGGTGGTTCCCAATGTGGAACCTTGCATTGTGTAATCATAGTGTGGGTTGTTCTTTCCTAGGTGCATAACTTTGCACTTGTCCACATTAAATTTCATCTGCCATTTGGATGCCCAGTCTTCCAATTTATCCAGATCCTCCTGCAGTTTTCCACAATCCTCTTGGGTTTTAACAACTTTAAACAGTTTTGTGTCGTCTGAAAATTTGATAACCTCACTTGTTATTATTCCCTTTTCCAGGTAATTTATGAATATGTCAAAAAGTAGCGGACCCAATACAGATCCCTGGGGTACTCCACTTGTCACCTTTTTCCATTGGGAAAATTAGCCATTTAGCCCTACCCTCTGCTTTCTATCTTTTAACCAGTTCCCGAGCCACAATAGTACACTGCCTCCTATCCCATGACTTTTTAGTTTTGCCAAAAGTCTCTGATGAGGGACCTTGTCAAAGGCTTTCTGAAAGTCCAGATACACTATATCAACCGACTCACCTTTGTCTACCTGTTTATTCACACCTTCAAAAAAACATATCAGATTAGTGAGACAAGATCTTCCTTGTCTAAAGCCATGTTGGCTGTCTCCCATTAGGCCATGACTATCCACATGCTATGTAATTTTGTTCTTTATGATGGTTTCTACCATTTTCCCCGGTACTGAAGTAATTTCCTGGATCACCCCTGGAACCCTTTTTAAAAATTGGCGTTACATTAGCGATCTTCCAATCTTCAGGTATTACAGATGATTTTAATGAAAGTTCACAGATTACTAATAGCAGGTCTGCAATCTCATATTTTAGTTCTTTCAACACTCTTGGATGTTTACCATCTGGTCCAGGTGATTTGCTACTATTCAGTTTATCAAATAGTTGTAATACATCTTCCCGGTGTAGCGATATTTCTCTCAATTCCTCTGCAGTATCACCTTTGAATACCACTTTGGTCTTGGGTAACATCCCTACATCTTCCTCAGTAAAGACCGAAGCAAAGAATTCATTCAGTCTCTCTGCTATAGCCTTGTCTCCTTTTACTGCCCCTTTTACCCCTCTGTCATCTAATGGTCCAATTGACTCTCTCACAGGTCTTTTGCTACGAATGTACTTGAAAAAGTCTTTGTTTCGTGTTTTTGCTTCTGTAGTAAGTTCCTTCTCAAATTCTTGCTTTGCCTGCCTTATCAATGCTTTGCATTTAACTTGCCAGTGCTTGTGCTGTTTCCAGTTTTCTTCGTTTGGCTCTTTTTTCCATTTCCTGAAAGATGATTTTTTGGCAGCAACAGCCTCTCTGACCTCACCTTTAAACCATGCAGGCAGTTTTTTGGACTTTCTTCCACTCTTCTTAATGCGTGGAATACAGCTGGTCTGGGCTTCCAGGATAGTATTTTTAAACAACGCCCAAGCTTGATGCAAGTCTTTAACCTTTGCAACCGCTCCTTTTAGTTTTTTCTTAACTATATTCCTCATTTTATCATAGTCTCCCTTTCGAAAGTTAAAAGGTAGTACTGTGGATTTCTTTACTATCCCTCCTCCACTAATTAAATCAAACACGATCATGCTATGATCACTATTGCCAAGTGGTCCCAACACCCTTATTTCTTGCACCAGATCTGGTGTTCCACTAAGGACTAGATCCAGTATGGCTTCCCCTCTGATCGGTTCATGAACCAGCTGCTCCAAGAAGCAGTCATTTATTTCATCTAGAAACTTTATCTCCCTAGCATGTCCTGCCGTGACACTGAGCCAGTCGATACCGGGGTAATTGAAATCGCCCATTATCACTACTCTGCTGTAACGTTTGTTAGCTTCTTTGATCTCTTTAAGCATTTCATCATCCATTTGTTCATTCTGGCCAGGCGGTCGATAGTACACCCCCACTGCCATCACCTTCCCCTTCATACATGGAATTTCAATCCATAGAGATTCTACAGCAAATTTTGTTTCCTGCAAAACTTTAATCCTTTCTGACTCAATGCCCTCTCTAACATAGAGCGCAACCCCTCCTCCAGTTTGATCAGTTCTATCATTACGATATAGTTTGTATCCAGGTATCACAGTGTCCCACTGGTTGTCCTCCTTCCACCATGTCTCTGAGATTGCAATCATATCTAACCTCTCATTTAGTGCTATATATTCTAACTCTCCCATCTTATTGTTTAGACTTCTAGCATTTGCATACAAGCATTTCAGAGATTGTATTTTATTAATATTAATCTGGCTATTGGTAGGCATGGATAATTTGGAATCTTTACGCTCTGTCTGCACCATATTCAAGGGCATTTTGGCTACTTTACTCTTTTTTGGAACCTCACTGCTTTCGGTAGTATCCTTCAAGGATACCGTCTTCCGAACCATGCGCTCTTGGGCGACTGTCGGCTTTCCCCTATTTTCTAGTTTAAAAGCTTCTCTATCTCCTTTTTAAAGGTTAATGACAGCAGCCTGGTTCCATCCCGGTTAAGGTGAAACCCATCCCTTTGGAAGAGCCCCTCCTTTCCCCAGAATGTTCCCCAGTTCCTAACAAATCCCAAACCCTCATCTTTGCACCATTGTCTCATCCACGCATTGAGACTCCGGAGCTCTGCCTGCCTTTTGGGTCCTGCACGTGGAACAGGAAGCATTTCGGAGAATGCTACCCTGGATGTTCTGGATTTCAACTTCCTACCTAAAAGCTTAAATTTAGCCTCCTGAACTTCACTACCACATTTTCCTATGTCATTGATACCGACATGTACCAAGACAGCAGACTCCTCCCCAGCACTATCTAAGATCCTATCTAGTCGGTGCGTGAGGTCTGCTACCTTCGCACCAGGCAGGCATGTTACCAGGCGATCCTCATGTCCACCAGCCACCCAGCTGTCTACATGCCTAATGATCGAATCACCAACTATAACAGCTGTCCTAACCCTCCCCTCATGGGCACATGACCCTGGAGAAAAGTCCTCGGTGCGAGATGGTTTTACATCACCTGGAGGACAGGTCCTGGTTACAGGGTCACGTCCTGCCACAACAGGGTGATGCTCTCCTGTCACGTGACCTCTCTCCTCCATGGCAACAGGGATGCTGCCAGACTGGAGGTGGGACTTCAGGACTATATCCCTGTAGGTCTCATCCATGTACTTCCCTGTCTTTCTTATGTCTTCCAGGTCTGCTACTCTAGCCTCTAGAGAACGGACTTGTTCCCTGAGAGCAAAGAGCTCCTTGCACTTAGTGCATACGTAAGACCTCTCACCAACTGGGAGAAAATCATACATGTGACACTCAGTGCAAAAGACTGGAAAGCCCCCATCTTGCTGCTGGACTATTGTCTGCATCTTAGTTTAAAGCTTGTGTTTAGGTCTTAAAATTCTGTATTCACTAAGAGTTGGTGTAGGTGCTTATACTAATAAAGGTGTATCTAATACCTCTAATATACCTCGTTCACCTGAAGCTTAATTAATCTCAGGTCTTCAATGTATGACTGATTTGGATAAAGAGCTGCACCTGAGAGCAGCCCCTTTCCTAAGATGTGTAAGTACCTATAAAGCAACAATTACCCCAGGGGTGGGTGGGTGCTGGGGAGGGTGGGTGGGAAATAAGACCTATTAAAAGAAGAGGGCTTTTACAAGGTACCCTGTCCTGTACCCTCAGCAGGGGGGGAGGGGGGAGTCCCTCAGGTAGGCTAGAGCAGGGAAAAAAGTTTAAAATACAGCAGGTTCTGGGGACAGAGCAGGGAGAGATTTAATTTAAAGCAACAATTAACCTGGCTACCATACAAAAGGCAGTTAGTTGAGAGAGGCAAGGTAAGTTATACAGCTGAGAAGCTCAAGTGCAAACTAAAGGGAACAGGGAGGTGAAGGAGCACACCAATAAGACAATAAATAAATAAATAATCAAATAGACAGCTAGAACTCACAGCAAGTTGTCACAGGAGTTAAATATGCACCTCTCTAGCAGAGCACTGTGAGGGCACTGCTCTTCCCAGAGCAGAGAGAGGCAAACAGAACTATGCAAACGTGGGTAGAAGAGACAGGAAGAAGGCTATACAATACCTCAGCAGGGGGGGATGGGGGAGTCCCTCAGGTAGGCTAGAGCAGGGAAAAAAGTTTAAAACACAGCAGGTTCTGGGGACAGAGCAGGGAGAGATTTAATTTAAAGCAACAGTTATCCTGGCTACCACACAAAAGACAGTTAGTTGAGAGAGGCAAGGTACGTTATACAGCTGTATTGTAATGAAGATTGCAGGCGCGCTGAGAGCCGGAACACAGGAAGGGTCCTTTGACCTCCCGCGCGCCTGTGATCTTCATTACAATACAGCTACCAAAGTGAAGAGAACAACGCTCTTCACTTCGGCGTCTGTAATGAGCTGTGCTGAGCCTGCCGGATGCCGCTAAAGGAGGTGAGCAGCGTGTAGAATGTTGTTGGCGCGGGGCCCCCTGAAACACGGGACCCTGTGCCAACAACATTCTTGCTCAGTGGACGGGCCAGCCCTGAGTCCATGAACACAGTATAGCCTATCTATTTCTCCAGTTGCCTGTGTATCTAAATCCTTCTTGTTTACACCAGGTTTGGAGCCATGTATTAAAGTTTCTGCCCCCTTCCATGAACAGGTAGAACTGAGAATGCTATAGTGTTAACAGTGGGTTGGAGTTTCTCTCCCAGAATATGGAAGTTTCTTTTAACTGAAGAGGCACTGTTTCTAGCCAGGTCATTTGTACCCAAATGGATGATAACATCAATTTTGGAGTGTCCACTTTCTGCACTGACTGTGCCAACAACTTAGTTTGTATTCCTGCTGGCTGAAGAGTCTGGGAGGCATTTGACCATATTCTGTCCTTGGACTGTGTTCCCAAGTCGGTCCCTCTGATGATGGAATCTCCAAATAGAAATAGTTTCCTGTTTTGTGATTTTTTTCCTTCGTATTTGGTGCATTATCAGTAGATTGGGCATTAACCTTCTCATTTAAGGGCACTTCATTTTCCATTAACTGGGCACTCTCATTTTCCAAGGCGGAGAAGGCATTATGCAGGGATATTTCTTGATGGAGAGGGTGTCTCAGTGTTACAAGTTACAACCTACCAGAGCCCACTATGATCCATTTGTTCCTGGGCTATTTGATTCTTTGTGGGAGCAGTGGTGGATTGCTTTAAATTTGTACCATAGAGGAGATATGTTTAATTGCAGCTAATTCTTCCCTTAGTAGAATCATTTTTTTATGCATAGCAGATAACTTGAGACATATAGGGCAAGCTCTTAGGCCCCAAATGATTCTTTTTAGAATGAAGACACCACACTATTGCACTGGATACACGACATGCTGATTAAGACAGTTATAAAGCAGTTCTGGGACAAGAAGTAAAGGTTGGTATTACACCTAATTGGAGGACAGATGTCAATCTGATATGAAGACTATATAGGCAATGTAACTCTGTGGTGGGTGGGGTGAGGGGTAGGGCAGGTAGGAATTTAATTATCCCTGGCCAGTAGACCTTATATGAACTGAGGGCACACTCAGATTTCTGATTTAAAGAGACTATGCAAGGAATTTTCAAGTTGAAAGAAAGCTCTAGAATGAGGAGTTATAGGATAAAGATGAAAGGGGATAAGCTTGGGAGTAATTTGAGGAAATACTTCTTTATGGAAAGGGTACTTGATGCATGGAACAATCTCCCAATGGAAGTGGTGGAGATGAGAACTTTATCTGAATTCAAGAAAGCCTGGGATGAGTACAGAGGATCTCTGAAGAGGAAGTGATTGTATAACTTAATAGTTCTCATGGATGGGCATACTAGATAGGCCATTTGGTCTTTATCTGCTGTCATTTTCTCTGTTTCTTATGCCAAAGTAGTGAGTTCTCTGTGATACATCTCTGTAGCAGATCCTTCAATGGTGAGAATTGAGGGTGACCCCATGACTGGTACAACACAACAGTACTGTGATAAAAATGTACACTCTGTTCCACCACTGTCCATCCCAATTCACAGCACACAGAGAGTCCCTGGCAAGAGCATGAAATCTCCATTTCTAACCTCTTGCCAGGGGAAAGCAACTCACACAGGCCAAAACAACATGGAAGTCCAGTAACAGTTTGCATAAAAATATCTGTTTAATGGGCATGCTCCAAGTGAACAAAAATATACATAAGAAGGGCAATTAAAGTAATGAGACATGCAGTCCACAAAATAAAGTAAAATGATGACAAAAGGTCTCAAGCTTGCTCACAGTATGCGGATGTTCCCTTGCTCTATCTCTAGCATTTCTCCCCAGCAGTGTCCTTGACAAGAAGGGTGTTGTACCCTCCGCAAATCTGCTCACCTCCACATCTTTCTTGTAGTTGTAAGGTGCCTGTGCAGTATACCTCTCCTTACTCTTAACTCACTTCTCCTTCATGCAGCAAGTATGTGGGCTCCACTTCTCCTTCTCGGTGCAAATTGCTTTCTCACCACATATAGTCCCACTCATTCTCTTTCTCTGGGATGAACTCTGCTGTTCTCTTGGCTCCAAGCAGGATGCACCCAGGCAGGGCCGTACCAAGCCATAAATGCGCCCTGTGTGACTTGCAAACCTGGCACACAGCCCCCCGGACATCGCACATTTGTTATTTTCCCCATCCCCCATGCCCGGCATCTCCCCATCTTACCCCACAGCTCTTCATCTCCAGCTGGCTTCCCCCCCGCGCTGCACTTGCCCCGCCGCTGCTTTTCCTGTTCCCTTGGCAGCGGCAGTGGTGCGGACCTCCAATTAAAAAAACCACATGGGCCTTTTCAACTCCACGCTTGCATGGCTGCTCTGATCCCTCTCTCCTCTGACATATGCTCAGCCATGCAAGGGTGGAGTCGGAAAGACCTCTGTGTGTGTTTTTTAATTAGAGGTCCACTCTGCTGCTGCCACTGCCAAGGGAACAGGAAAACCAGCAGTGGGGCAAGGGCAGGTAGCATGGGGAGGGAGCTGAGGCCAGCACTTCGCCCTAAATGCGCCCCTACTTTTTTTGTAATCTGTGCAGTTACACTGCTTGCACAGGGCTAAGTATGATGCTGCACCCAAGACTGGAGCCCTACCTCCTCCTCTGGCCTTGAGGTCCTTATGTACTACAATACTCCTCAGCTCTACATCTCAACTCCATTACCACTTCCCTCTAGAGGTGGAACTTAGCTCACAGTAGACTCTATTTTTTTCTCTTTTACAGGATTCTCTCGCTTTGATTCCTTCTCTTCCACCTTATGAACACTTTGTGCTCTGGGATAAGCTTAGAGAGATTATACCCTTGACCACTGTCCAGGGGCTTACTGGAGAAGCCAACACTCTCCTGGGCCTCATCTTCCCTATGGAAGGCACTGACTACCACCTCCTACAACTTTGATCTCTTGTGTGGCAGTCAAAGTGCACCTCCAACACATCTACTCTTGTACTTCCCTCAAAGCTGGGGTACTCCTGCTTCAGGGAAAGTCCAGATTAGACCATCCTTCATTAAACTTGAGTGACAAATTGAGAAGAGACCTAGAATGTTCCTTCTGACATTTCTAAGTACTGTAAGGTTACCAGATGTCCCCAATTTTCAGGGAATGTCCCTGATTTTAGTGTTGTGTCCCTGACTCCCCCTGTTTGGTCACCTTCTGTCCCCGATTCCAGCAAGAAGAACAGAGGGGGTAGAAAAATAGTTTGATTTTCAATTTAGTGGTTTGCATATGTCAACATGTAGACTTTATATCCATTATGTTTATATTTTGCACAGTAGGGGGGACATTTCTCACTTTTGTCTCCTTGGAAGTGATACTGTTGCTATCATGGGATGGATGTTGGCAGGGTAATGACTCTGTCTCCTCTTCTCTCCTCCACGCCTTGTTGCTAAAACCTAGAACTAAGGTGTCCTCTCCTCCTGCCTCCACCCCCCCCCCCCCCCCCCCCCAATATACACTTCATATAAATGTCCCAGTTTTGCCTGCAAAATATGTGGTAACCTGCGACATCTCTCCCCAAAAATCCACCACCTTCTGTCCAGAAAAGTATCGCAGAGAAGACCAGCTGGAGTGGAAGGGCTATCAAGCAGAGCTGTCTTTAGCCTGAACTGGAACCTGGTACAATAATGAAATGCATGATTTTTCTTGTAAAAAATCTTCACATCCTTGTATATTTTTCACATTCGCTAAAAGTAAAATAAGATCTCTGAAGTTGAAGCTTTGGTGGGAGTGGCTGACTTAGATTTAGTGGCAGTTACAGAAACATGGTTCACAGAAAACCATGACTGGGATGTAACTATACCTGGCTATACTTTATTCAGAAAGGACAGGGTAGGAAGAAGGGGAGGAGGAGTAGCACTATATGTAAAAACTACTATTAAAGTTTTGGAATTACAGAGCTTAAAAGGGAGAGAGGAGGCATTGTGGGTTAAACTAGAAAGAGGGAAAGAGAAATCTATTTGCATTGGTGTGATATACAGACCTCCCTCACAAGAGGAAGAGATGGACAGAGAGTTAATTAAAGACATACGCAGCATTGCTAGGAAAGGGGAAGTGCTACTGCTAGGAGATTTCAATATGCCAGATGTTGATTGGCACTTTCCTGCTGCAGTATCATCTAGGAGTAAGGAGATCCTGGATTCTCTACAGGGAGAACTATTCAGGCAATTGGTAACAGACCCCACACGTGAAGGGGCCATACTGGACTTGGTGCTTACCAATGGTGAAAAGTGTTTCTGATGTTGTAGTGGGAGATCATTTTGCATCCAGTGATCACCAGATGGTGTGGTTCAGTATTAGGACTAGGGCTGTTAGAATCCATTCCAAGGTGAAGATCTTAGACTTTAGGAAGACTAACTTTGCGAAGATGGGCCAATACCTCAGGGAGTCGTTAGTGGGATGGGAACAGCTGGGGGATGTAGAACAACAGTGGGCAAAACTGAAAGGGGGTATTTTAAAGGCAACCAACCTTTTTGTTAAAATGGTAAATAAAGGCAAAAGGAACAGGAGACCGCTATGGTTTTCGAAGGAAGTAGCTGAAAAAGTTAAGAAAAAGAGGGAGGCCTTCATGAAATACAAGAGATCACAGAGAAAGGAAGACAGGCATCTGTATTTGGAAAAACTTAGAGAAGCTAGCAAAGTAGTCAAGAAGGCAAAGATTCAAAAGGAGGAGGAAATAGCCAATGCAATAAAATGGGGAGATAAGACATTTTTCAGATATATTAGTGAGAAGAGGAAGGGCAAAAGTGGTATTGTCAGACTCAAGGGTACAGGGGGGGAATATGTAGAAGCTGATAAGGATAAAGTGGAATTGCTTAACAAATATTTTTGTTCTGTGTTCACAGATGAAGAACCAGGAGCAGGACCTCAGAAAACACCCACAAATAAGAACAGAAGCGAGGGACATCTTGAACAATTTTCAGAAGACTGTGTTCGTGAGAAACTAGCTCAACTTAAAGTAGACAAAGCGATGGGACCGGATGGGATACACCCTAGAATACTGAGGGAACTTGGGGACGTTCTAGCAACTCCACTGACTGACCTTTTCAATGCCTCGTTGGAGTCGGGAGTGGTGCCAAAGGACTGGAGAGAGGCTCATGTGGTGCCTTTACACAAAAGCGGAAGTAAGGATGTGGTTGAAAACTACAGGCCGGTTAGTTTAACTTCAGTGGTGAGTAAATTAATGGAAACGCTGTTGAAAGAGAAAATAGTGAGGTTTCTGGAGTCCAGCGGATTACAGGATCCGAGGCAGCATGGATTCACCAGAGGCAGGTCTTGTCAGACAAATCTGATTGATTTCTTTGACTGGGTGACCAGGGAGTTGGACCGAGGGAGAGCTCTAGATGTGGTGTATTTAGATTTCAGTAAAGCCTTTGACACTGTTCCTCACAGGCGACTTATAAACAAACTGAGCACCCTAGGGATGGACCCTAAAGTTACTGCTTGGGTTAGAAATTGGTTGGGTGGGAGGCGACAAAGAGTACAAGTAAATGGAGCTCACTCTGAGGAGAAGGATGTTACCAGTGGTGTGCCCCAGGGATCTGTCCTTGGTCCGATTCTTTTTAACATCTTTGTTAGTGATATAGCGGAAGGGCTGTCGGGTAAGGTTTGCCTCTTTGCGGATGATACCAAAATCTGCAATAAAGTAGACACCCAGGAAGGTGTAGATAACATGAGAAGGGATATAGCTAAGCTTGAAGAATGGTCTAGAATTTGGCAGCTGGGATTTAATGTTAAAAAATGTAAGGTCATGCATTTGGGCTGCAGCAATCCTAGGGAGCAATACAGCATAGGAGATGAAGTACTTTTGTCCACTAAAGAAGAGCGGGACCTAGGCGTAGTTGTGTCCGATGATCTTAAAGTAGCTAAACAGGTAGAAAAGGCGACGGCAAAAGCTAGAAGGATGCTTGGGTGCATACGGAGAGGAATGGCTAGCAGAAAAAAGGAGGTGATAATGCCTCTGTATAAGTCTTTGGTGCGACCTCATTTGGAGTATGGTGTGCAATTCTGGAGACCGCACCTTCAAAAGGATGTGAACAGGATGGAGTCGGTGCAGAGGGTTGCTACTAAGATGATTAGTAGTCTTCATTATAAAACATATGAGGACAGACTTAAGGATCTTAATATGTACACCTTAGAGGAAAGGCGGGATAGAGGTGATATGATTGAGATGTTTAAATACCTCCGTGGCATAAATGTTAAGGGAGAGAGCCTCTTTCAATTGAAAGCAAGTTCTGCGACGAGGGGACATGGGATGAGGGTGAAGGGAGATAGATTCAGGAGTGATATGCGGAAATATTTCTTTACGGAAAGAGTAGTGGATCCATGGAATAGTCTCCCAGTGGAGGTGGTAGAGATGAGGACAGTAACTGAATTCAAAAAAGCATGGGACCAACACAGAGGATCTCTAAAGGTAAAAGGTGGACTGTTGTAGTTGTTGTTATGGAAGGACAGACTAGATGGGCCTTGTGGTCTTTTTCTGTCATCATGTTTCTATGTTTCATGTTTCTATGTAAGTATACTTCAAAATGCATTTAAGTAACTGATTACACACTATACTCTCTGCTTTCAACATAAAAGAAGAATTAAGAAATATTCCTAAAGTAAAGAAAAACAAGAAACCTAAGTGTTGATTGCATAGTGGGAGCAGTAGTCTAGTGGTTAGAACAGTGGCCTGGTGACCAAGAGACCAAGGTTCAATTTCCACTGACACTCCTTGTGGCCTTGGCCAAGTTACTTAATAACCCTCCATTGCCTCAGGCCTGGCAATCTACTTCCAGTCACACGCCAAGAAAACCCAGGAGCTGCTGGGTTGCCAGGAATCAGGATTGATTTGACAGTATGCATTGCATAAGTCTTCACACCAATACTTGGTGGAAGTCCCTCTTGCAGCAATAACAGCCATGAATCATTCAGGATACGCATTTACCAACTTCACATAGATCTCTAGAATGCAGCAATGTGGACTTTCAATCTCACCATAGTGTGTTGCTGGTGGACAGTGACTGAGACTCTCTCCCCCAGAGGCTGTGAACATTGTCTCGGCAGCATGTCCAGCCTGGGAAGCAAGGTCTTGGACAAGGGAATCAAATATAATTCATATGCATATCATTGTTCAGCACTGTCATTGAGCCACCTCCACCCCTTATTCTTGGAGTCTAATTTTAGGTCGAGGATCCCTCTGATTCTTGCTCTAAAATTCCTTGCCTTCTGCTTCTCATTTGACTTCCAACTGTTCTCTACCTCCCCTTCTTACCAGCAAGACCATGGCTTTGACCTAGTTCTTTCTTCCAATTACTCTCAGCCCTCTGTACTTAGGTTCCCTCTGTCTCTGGATAACTGTTGCACTCAATCATCCTCCCCCACCTCGGTCACCACTAACATTTAAGAATCAGATCATCCCTCTCTCTCGCTTGTTTCACCCCCTCCCTCCTACCCTGAATCCCTTCTAGTCCGTTCTGACTCCGCTACTCCAGTCTATTTTCTCCTCCTCTGTGTCCCTCCTTCCTTATGCCCAGATCTCTGGGACTCTCTTCTACTCTCCTTATCAGATTCAGTTCTCATGTCCCCTTATCTAGTCACCTTGGGTGACTTTAACGTCCATCTGCACACCCAAATGCGACCACGTGATAAGGTTCTTTCCTCGCTCTTTGCTGACCTGTCTCTCACTCAGCACGTGGACTGTCAGACTCGCCTCAGGTCAGACGCTGGACCTCATCCTCACCCTCGACTCCTTCTTGTGTCCGCCCTGTTCCTGTCCCCTGGTCTGACCATCTGTGTCTCTTTTTCTGCTTTCCTTTTTCTCCTTTCCTTTCCCCTCCCCCCCTGGGACAGCGGGGCTTTCCTCCGCCATCCCCTCTGCCCTATCCCTTAAACGTGACATTACCCTGCACACCTTAAACTCCTTCCCGCCAGCTAGCTCCCTTTTCCTTCCTGAATTTTTCTCCTTACCCATCGATCAGCAGGTGGACACTTGGTCCTCCATGCTTTCCGCTGCTCTTAATACTCTGGCCCCCCTCCGCCCTGTACCTCCTCGTTCCTCCTCTCATCACCCTTGGTATCACCCCAGGCTTTACCTACATCGTACCCACCTTCGTCGCCCTGAACGTTTATGGAGGAAGCACCCATCAGCTGCCTCCTACTCTACATTTCGTCAGGCTCACCTTTTTTATCGTTCATTGATAACCGCGGCTAAACACGATTATTATTCCCGTCTTATATCTTCTTCCTCTAACTCTTCCAGACACCTCCATCATATCCTTAAATCCCTCTCCTCCACCTCCACCTCTTCTTCCCCCTCATCCCATTCCTACCCCAGTCCTTCTACCTTGGCCTCCTTCTTTTCTGACAAAGTTCTCTCCCTGCGATCCTCTTTCCCTGCCTGCCCTCCTCCCCTTTCTCCCCCTCCCCTCTCTCCTATATCCTCAGCTGATACTTCCTCGCCCCCTTCCTGTACCTTCCCTCATACCTGGCACTCCTTCAGGTTAATTACATCCTCCAATCTCTTCAAAGCTATTTCTTCTGCCCATCAGACCACCTGTTCTCTTGATCCATTACCTTCTTCTTGGCTACTCAATTCTGATCTCGCACTCACCCCTTACATCCTTTCCATCTTTAATTCCAGTCTCGCCTCTGGTCACTTCCCTTCCAGCTGGAAACACGCTATAGTCCGTCCCCTCCTGAAAAAACCCTCCCTCGATCCCGCCATTCCCGCTCACTGGCGTCCTGTCATGAACCTTCCCTTCCTCTCAAAAATCCTGGAGAAGCTTGTCTTCTCTCTACTTGCTTCCCATCTTGACTCCACCTTTGCACTTCACCCTCGCCAATCAGGTTTTCGCACCGGCCACAGTACAGAGACCATCCTTGTATCACTGCTTTCTGACCTTCACCGTGCTCACGATCATAGTGATTTCTCTCTCGTGGTTTCTTTGGATCTCTCCTCCGCCTTTGACGTCGTTGACCACCGCACCCTTCTCTCTCGTCTGTCCGATTTTGGCGTCCGTGTCACAGTTCTACAATGGTTCCGTTCCTTTCTCTCGTCTCGCTCTTTCTCTGTTCATTCCACTTCCTCTGTCTCTCCCCCATTTCCCGCAATCTGTGGTGTTCCTCAGGGGTCTATCCTTGCGTCCCTGCTCTTTAATGTTTTTCTGGCTCCTCTTGCTCTGCTCATTCAACAGACTGGAATTTCCGTTTACATTTACGCCGACAATATTCTTCTGGTTCACCACACTTCCTCTTCCGCCCCTGACCTTGCTCCCTTAAACTCATGTCTTTCCTCCGTCGCTTCCTGGTTCGATCTCAACTTTCTTCATGCCAATCCTGCCAAATCCTCAGCGATTTGGTTTTCCTTTGGACTTCCCTCACCTGTCTCTTCTCCCGTTATGTCCTCCCGCCCCATCCCCCTGGTATCAACCCTTCGCTACTTGGGCGTCACCTTGGACTCCTCCCTCTCCTTTCACCAACATATTTCTTCCGTAGTACACACCTCCTTTTTTCATCTTCACCGGATAAGGGCTGTTCGGTCGCTTCTCCCCCCTTCTTCTGTTGTCACTCTTGTCTTGTCACTCGTGATCACACATTTAGATTACTGCAACGCTATTTTCGCAGGCCTTCCCTCCTCCCAGCTTCGCCGTCTTAAACTGGTCCAGAATGTTGCCGCCCGCCTCGTTACTTGCACCCCTGTTCGCTCCCCTGTCACTCCCTGTCTTCTTACCCTCCATTGGCTTCCAGTTAAGTTTCGGTTTATTTTCAAACTGCTCATCCTTGTACACAGAGCTCTCTATGCTAGTACCCCCCAGTACCTGGCCGACTTCATCCATCTTCAACTCTCTCCTCGCTTTCTTCGTTCGACTCACGGTAACTGTCTTTTCCTTCCTTCGCCCTCCCGGGCTCACTTGGAACTCACCCGCCACTCTGCTTTCTTTTTTCTAGGCCCCGCCTTGTAGAACTCACTCCCATTACCACTCCACACCGAACCATCTTTCCCCCGCTTCAAAGGCCTCTTCAAAACTCACCTTTTTTGTCAAGCTTTCGATCTCCCCCCACCAACCGATGGTGCCTTCTCCCCTAACTGCGCCCCCCATCCCCCATAGTACCCCTCCACCTCACCTCCCTCTCTCCTTCCACCCCTTCTCCTTCTGTCCTTCTCTCCTCTTTTGTTTTCTATCTTTTGACTACTTCTCTCTGTCCTGTTATTGATGGCGTTCCTTTCCGACTTTATTTTTCAGTGGCCCTGTTTTGTATAGTACACCGCCCTGACGCCTTGGCATGGGTGGTTTATCAAACTGTGCAAATAAAGATAAAGATAAAGGTCTTGGACAGGGAATCAAATATGATTCATATGCATAGCATTGTGCAGCACTGTCATTGAGCCACCTCCACCCTTTATTCTTGGAGTCTAAATTTAGGTCGAGGATCCCTCTGATTCTTGCTCTAAAATTCCTTGCCTTCTGCTTCTCATTTGACTTCCAGCTGTTCTCTACTTCCCCTTCTTACCAGCAAGACCATGGCTTTGACCTAGTTCTTTCTTCCAATTACTCTCTCTCAGCCCTCTGTACTTAGGTTCCCTCTGTCTCTGGATAACTGTTGCACTCAGTCATCCTCCCCCACCTCGGTCACCACTAACATTTAGGAATCCTCTGTCAGGTTACCCTTGCATTCACTGCACCACATTGACCCAAGGCACACAGCTTGTTACTGGGCAGACTAGAGGAGACATTCTGGTCTCTTCTGCCTTTATTCATTTAAATCGATTTGTTGTACCACCAATCAAAAACACATCATTGTAGCAATTTATAATATACTGTCCAGGACAAGCATAGTGGTTCTGAGCACAATGAGTATCTCATTATACAACAGGATGAAACACAACACAAGAAAACAGGAAGGCTTTACAAACTTGTTTAGGCCAGAATCCACAATTACTGTAAGTAGGAGAAATTGGAAGGTGCGTACTATGTTACTATAGTTCACCTCTCCACCACAACTTCATCAGCATCGCTTGAGGAGGCTGTTACAACATTTCCTTTGACTTGTACAATCACATCTTCTTTCTCTCCTTAGGTCCATATTTTCTCACTAGGCAGGGGAGGCACATTGCAGTAAAAGAGGATCTGCTTCCTCCTGCACCCTAAGGTACTGCACAGCCTGAAGAGCATCATCCCTTTACACCTGCCCCTTAAAAAGTATAGGAATGAGCCAAAGGCATTCAGACCACTGCAACATTTTGCCAAACTACTAGTGCGCCTATAAAGGAGCAGGTTCAGCACTATACCACTGCTCAGGCTGAGTTGCTTGAGAAAGGATTGACCTATATTTATTTATTTAGCCATATTTATATACTGCTTTTCGCCGGGTCAAAGTGGTTACAACACACACGGTGAGAGTACATTGAACAGATACAAGTGAGGGGGGATACCTTCACCCGAGGGGGAGGGGGGGTATAGCACTCAGTTATTGGAAGAGATTCACTTACTCTTCCCCTTTCCACCTTGAAAAACCACGGGAGCATAGCCTAAAACAGGGATTCTCAACCCAGTCCTCTGAACACACCTAGCCAGTCAGGTTTTCAGGATAGCCACAATGAATATGCATGAGAAAGATTTGCATGCATTACTTTCATTATATGCAGATCTCTCTCATGTATATTCACTATGCTATCCTGAAAACCCTGACTGGCTAGGTGTGTCCCAAGGAATGGGTTGAGAAACCCTGGCCTAAAAGAATGGTGGTATATAAACATTTAAATAAATAATGAAGTAAATAAAACTCTTCCTTCTCCATCCTGTAAAATCTCCAAACCCAGCCTTGGATCACCTCTAGAATTCATATCCTATGTTCCTGCACTGACTGTGCAGATCATCTATGGCTAAATCACAGTTCCCGTGCTGACTTCCTATATTTCATCTTCATGTTCACCTTTTTCTAGCTTGATATAATGCTTGCCAAACATGTTAGGCTGTTATTGTCAAGTGCTGTCGTTGGTATCTACTGACGGCGACCCTCTGGATAGTTGTCCTAAACTGTGTTCGGTCTTCAGGCGACTCATTATTGGCATCCATAGCTGCTGTTATTGTATTGATCCATCTCATTGTTGACCTTCAACTTTACCAAGCATGATGTCTTTCTCTAATGATCTTTCTTTGCATGATGTGTACCAAGTATGAAAGCTGAAGTCTTCTCATCTGAGCTTCTAAAGAAAGCTTTGGTTTTTTTCTTCAGGCATTCAATACTATACACAGCATTCTTCGCCAGCACCATAATTCAAAGGCATCAATTTTCTTCATGTCTATCTTTTTCACTGTCCAGCTTTTGCATCCATAAGATATTATTGAAAATACCATGGTTTGGACAAGCCAAATCTTTGTATGGAGAAAGACATCTTTGCTCTTGAGAATCTTGTCTAGTTCCTTCATAGCCATTCTGCCCAGAGCAATGCATTGTTGGATTTCTTGACTGCTTGTCGTTTCTTTATTGATTAATGATCCAAGCAGGATAAAGTTGTCCACAATTTAAATTTCTTCTCCATCAACAATGAACATTGATTTTGCCATTTCTTAGGATCTTTGTCTTCTTTATGTTAAGGTGCAGTCCCATTTTAAGACTGTTCCTTGATCTTGAGTAGCAAATCTTTTAGATTGTCTACACTTTCAGCCAGTATTGTGGTGTCATCAGCATAATGAAGATTGGTGGAGACTCATCAACAATCTTCATACTTCAGTTGTCTTCATACAGTCCTGCTTTTCTGATGATTTGTTCTGCATAGAAATTAAGCAGGTAGGGGGAAAGTATGCAGCCTTGTTGTACACCTTTGCTGATTTCAAACCATTCTGTTTCTCGTAGTTCTGTTCGAACCATTGCTTCTTGATCAATGTAAAGGCAGTGCAAGAGAACTAGCAGGTGTTCTGGTATACCCATGCTTCTTAATGTGGACCAGAGTTTCTCATGGTTTACAGTCAAAAGCCTTGCTATAGTCAAGGATCCATCTCATATCCGCGATGATGTCTCTTGTTCCTCGTGCTTTCCTGAACCCTGCTTGTATTTCAGGCAGTTCTTGTCCCAGGTATGGTTGTAGTTTCTGCTGGATGATCTTGAGTAGAATTTTGTTGGCATGTGGGATCAGAGCTATTGTGCATTAATTTCCAGAGTCAGTTGGATCACCTTTCTTCAGTACTGTATAATCAAATATCATTTCCAGTCAGTTGACTATGATATTGTCTTCCAAATTTCCTGACAAAGCCTTGTAAGTTTGCCAACTGCCACATCTGATTGCTGTAATACTTCAGTGGGAATGCCATCAATACCTGGTGCTTTGTTCTTTGATAATGTTTTCAATGCTGCTTCCACTTCTTTCATCACCAATGGTTCCTGATCATAAGTTACAGATTGAAATGGTCCACTTGATCTTTAGGGTATAATGGCTCTATATTCTTTCACTTTTTCTTGATCTTTTCAGCATCATTCAACATGGATTCTTGAGCATCTTGTAGCATTCCAATTCAAGGCTGTAATTTTCTCTTTAACTTTCGTAGCTTTAGGAAAGCCGAGCTTGTTCTTACTCTAATAGTTTCTGATTCTATTTTCTTGCATGTGTCATTGTAGTACTTCTTGTCTAATCTTGCTGTATGTTGGAAACTTCTGTTGAGTTCTGTGATTGCCTCTCTTTCTCCTCTCAGAATAACCTATTGCAGACAAACACCAGGGTTTCCGATTTGTTCCTGGTTACCTAGAAAAAAGATTTCACGCATGAACATTATCTTAATAATCTGGAGAAGTTGAGCTGTGTTTGAGAAAAACTGCTAATATATTTTTAAGATGAGTATAGGTTTGTGCAATCTCCCTGAAGCAAGACTTAGTAAGTAATGTCTTTATTTGTCTGAAATAGTGCTGTGTCATTACTCTGAAGATATTGATGCTGATGATTAATGGTATTGACCTTCCTAAGAAGCTGAGCTCTATGTTAAAAGATATTTAATATTGTATAGAGCAAAAAGGGCTTGGATGTATAAAAGCTGAGACTGTTTGTGTCGCTAGATGTAAGCAAAGCTGGACAAAACTTTTTTTTCTAGGTAACCAGGAATGAAACAGAATCCTGGTGTTTGTTGTGAAAGGTTATTCTATGTGATTCATGATCTTGATTTAACTCGTGAATATACCACTATTTCGTTGACATATACCACTGGTTCTCCTTGGGCAAGTCTCTTAACCCTCCACTGCCTCAGGTACAAACATGCATTGTAAGCCTTCTGGGGACAGGAAAATACCCACTGTACCTAACTCACCTTGAAGTACTACTGGAAAAGCATGAGCTAAATACTACTAAATATAAGAAAAGGGCACATTTGGGCATGTGCTGCAGAAACATCAAAGCAACTCTATGTGAACAGCAGAAAGCACAAAGTAAAGGGGAAGGGTGCAGACTGGGTTAAGCATCCCCTCAGGCTTCTCTCCTCAAAGGAAGAGAGCCCTGAAGATCATTGTGTGCTACCTAGGAGGAGCCGAGGAAAAAAAGAAAGCAGCACAGCACAGCCTGGAAGGGAGACAGCTGGGGTAGAGCAGAGAGTCTAAGCACTGCTGAGTGTCTCTGGAAAGAGACTCCAGCTAGATAAGAGCTATGAATGTCCAGGAAGTGTTCAGCTATCTGGATAGTGACACTGGATATCTGCAGTACTGACTGCCCTATCTGGATGTTCAGCACTAGACACTATTTGGATTTTGGCACTGAGTATCTGAATTTATTTTAGCCATGACAATCAGTGTTTAAAAAACATGATTGAATATTAACCATTAGACCGTAAGGCCTCTGGGCAGGGGAATACTACTGCACCTGATTGTAACTCAGCTTGAGGATGAGCTTGGAAAGGTGAGGAACAAAAAGCTTACTGATAGACTTGACTTACAATGCCAAGTGCGGGACTAAAGTCCTGAATTCCAAAGAATGACTGCAGATGTACTGACCAAGTCATTATCCAGAGATGAACATAGCAACCTCACAGAGAAGCTGAACTTTGGGAAGTACCAGTAGATGATTAGTAAAGGGATAACTACTATCCTGCAGCTTATCATTATCAACCCTAGAGGAGAGGGAAAGAACTGATTAGCAATCTGGGACAAGTCAATTAGGGCCAGACCTAGAATAGTCAGTACCCTAAGAGCAAACCTTCAGATACAGCCCAACGATCCCTGGGTTTTCACTGTGCGGGAATCTTCAGGATGAACAGGTGAGATGGCATTTATCATGGCTTTTGGTGCTGATTCTGACCTTTCACTCGTTAAAGATGTTTCAAGAAGTGCCCAATCACAAGAGTGCAAAAGAGAAAAGGAGAAAAAGCTCAAACCAAGGCTTAATCCAGTATTCTGAAGGAGTCCAGTGGAGGAGGGGAAAGATTCAAGCATTTGCAACATCAAGTATCAAGAAGGGTCCTTGGGCAGTCAGCGAGCCCAGTAAAGGTCCAACGGAAGGAAAGAAGTGTCCCAGATATGTGCAGAAGAGAGGATCTAGCTCCTATTCGGTTTTGTTGTATGTGTATGTTGTGACATTGCATTGAAACCTGTTGTCACTGACAGTTTACTTTGAAGAGCTAGCAATATTATGTCTTGGGCCCTGAAATGAAGAATCCTCTCCACATCAGAGTATCCATGACAGGTTTTGCTGATAAATGCAGGTCCCGGCACCATGGACTACGTGTGCATCCTTCCCCCTCCCCCCCCCCCTCCATCTAATGAGTACTTGGAAGAAGAGCTACACATTTCCCAGAGCTGTCATGTTATCCCATTCCAGGAGGAAAATTTCAGGCCAGTTTGGGATTTCTAACAACCTGATTCTGGATCATTAAGAGGCCTGCCGCTTTAATTTCAATGGATAGATCTGCTAACCATGCTAATCCCTCTATCAGGGATATTCAGCGGCGCTAACAAATTTAGTGCTGCTGAATATCCCCGGGTGCCGCCACAACACGCCCCGATATGCACCCAGCCATAACCAGGCAGTGATGATACTGAGCCACTACCCAGTTATGGCAAAGCAGCAAAAGTATGGCACAGCAAAGGCTGGTGTAATTTTTGCCATGGAAGCTAATCGGGCAGCAGCTGAATATTGCCACTGCCTGGTTAGCTTCCTGCCAGTCCGGGCAAACCAGTTATGGTTATGTTTTATTTACTATAATTCAGTACTGAAAATACAATCTTTGCGGTTATCAATGTTAAAATACATAAAAATATTAGAAAATAAATAAAAAGGAAGTCACAATACTTGACGGGAAAGTAAAAACTTAGTAAAAGATATAAGGATAAAGGGATTCATGCTTATAGGAAGGGAAGCCAAGCAGAATCAAATCAAAACGTAAAATTAAACAGGGAGGGGATAAGGAAAGGGCAAATTGCTGTCAGTCCACCACTGTCCTGGGCTAAGACATTCCAGACACCATAGATTTAAGGTCAAAGACTGTTTCAAAAAGAAATGTCTTAAGGGCCTTCTTAAAGGCCTTAAAGTTATGTTCCAAATGAATGGGAGCTAGTAGACTGTTCCAGAGAGCCAGGGCCGCTTGTGCTGTCGTATTTGGCAATAGCTAGGGATGGAACGTGCAGCCGTTGTCCATGTATGGACTGCAGTGCTCTAGCTGGCCCCAGCACTGAATACGACCCAAGAATATTGGATATCCAGACTTAAGTTTCAGCCATGGCGGCTAGCTACATTAGAATGGCTTCCCTCCCCCCCCCCCCCCCAAGACTACAGATTACACACTGCTTTGGGACGTAAGTTCAAAAAGTCTTCTTCCCACAACTGGGCACCTTGGCAGCTCTGATTTCCCCCTTCAGAGACAGATACGTTTATTAGCATAACAGCTTTACATGCGTTGCAAAAATAATATATTATAATGCCTAAAAGAGAGCGTGGAAAGAGATTAGTTACAAAACCATAATATTAATGGTGAAAGAATTTACAGGGTGTGGAGAAGACAATGACCAGGCCAATTCCCACTCCTATTATATTCTTTCTTGTTTTATCTTAAGCTTTTTCTTAAAGTTCGTTAGTTATAACTTCTAGTTCAAGATTCCGTCTGATTTCTTCAAAGTCCTAATTCAATTTAATTTTAATTAAAAAAGACATTTATATGTGGCTTATACCTCCAAAGAGGTTTAAAGCAGATTACAATATATATATCAAAGAAAATCAATAAAAGCAGCTCATAAAACTCAAAGAACAGAACAACATATCCAAACCCACCCTGCATGCATATATATATATATATTAAAAAAATCAATAAATTCAGCTTATAAAATTAATAGAACAAAGCAATAAATCCAATGCCACCCAACATCTAGCTTCATTTAAAATAACATTAAGTAAACCCTCCTATCCAAATTACAAATCATCTAGAAAATATCATTAAATCACCAAAGTTACATCATCTGGTTCATAACAGACAGGTTTACCCTGCTAATATCCCCTACAGCAGTTCCCAAAGCTAGCCTGGGTGACCACCAGCCAGTCACGTTTTAGGATATCCGCAGCAGGGCTGTAACAAGCTAGAAGTGCGCTCCATGTGAGTCACAAATCTGGTGCCCCCAACCCAGCTGCACACAGGAACTCTCTTATGGGGTTTCTGGGAAGCCCTTGTGATTACATCAGTACCTCTTCCAAACTTGCGCCTTGTTGCTCGCATAGCCCTTGCTATGGCCCTGATCCACAGTGAATAGTTACCAGAGAAGTTTACATGCAGATTTCTCTCATGCATATTCATTGTGGATATCCTGGAAACCTGACTGGCTGGGGATCCCCCAGAATAGGTTTGGGAATCATTGACCTAGAATGAGCCGGCCAGTGCTGTACCTCATACAGTTTGTTGCAGGCATCCATAGGCGGTGGTGCACTACGTGTGGGGATCCTGTTTGCAATAATATGTTGCCTTTGACACAGAGCAAGAGAACATTTCCAAATTGCAGAAGTAATGGGTAGACTCGGTTCTATAAAGCAGCATTTCTTAGAGTACCCCCTAGCCCAGGGGAGTCCAACTCCAATGCTGGAGAGCCACAAACCAGGCAGGTTTTCACGATATCCCTAATGAATATGCATGAGATATATTTGCATACAATGGAGGCAGTGCAAGCAAATATATCTCATGAATATTCAGTGGGGATATCTTGAAAACCAGGTTAGTTTGTGGCTCTCCAGCACTGGGAGGTTTACTCCCTTGCCCTAGCTAATATAGTTTTCAGGCTATATCTACAATGAATATGCATGAGAGAGATTTTCATGTACTCTCTCCATTGTATGCAAATCATTTTCATGCATATTCATGATGGATAGCCTGAAAATCAGACTGAGAATTTGAGAAACATTGCTTTATAGAACAGAGGGTGCCCATGACTTAGGCTCTTTCAAGAAGCTTTGCTCAGCCTGATGTCCAAGAATAGCTGGAGAAACACTGCTACACAGGGCGAGTTAGGAAAGGGTTAAGGAGAGAGTTAGACGCCGGGGTCTGGGTAGGTGTAAAAGAGAAAGGAAGCCAAGCAGTTCCTCATTATTGACGATTAGGAAATTCAGGAGTCCAACGCAGTATAAGCCCCCTCTCCCAGGTATTCAATTCTGTCTGATCTTCAGAAATTTTCAGGTCTTGTTCTAAATCCTCTTTAATTCTCTCCTGTGGGCCTCTAGTGAGGAAGCCAAAGCTGAGATGTTCTGTGCTGGGCACCATCTGGCACCAGCAGTGGAAATGGCAGACAGTTCCCCAGACCCTTTATAATGGCTGAGCACAGCTGCTCTGTGCAATACTGCAAGAGGGGCAGAAACCTGAAGGCAGTGATTAGCACCTCCCCCTGGAACAACTAATGCCTGCTTCTAATGCATGTAGTGTCCACGGTTCATCAAGCTAATGGAATGTGTGTGCCGGTTTCTATTGATTAGTTGTTGTGCAATTACTTCATGAATGAGCTTACACAGCCCAGGTTATACCCTCCTCCTTATGCAGAGCCCCGGTCATTTTCTGACAAGTCACCTGTCTGGAATCTTTTAAAACTTTATTTATTTATTTATTTATTTCTCTTAATATACCGCGCTCTTCAATATCAGTGCGGTTCACATGGAACAATTATGTTTTACGGTGGGTTAACCGTAAAACTACAGATAAACAGGAAAGTCAACTTGGATGGTAAAAAATTAAAATTAAAATTAACTATTTACACATATTTAAACATAGTATTATTTACATAATATTCATTATTTGGGAGAACATAGCATTATCTTGGACGCATGGCTCATTTTTGGGAAGGTCGGGATGGTGCATCTTCATTTGGGTAGTATTCACAGAAAAGATGGTGTTTCAAAGCCCTTCTAAAATTGATTAGATTTGGGATTGCTCGTATGTTGGGGGGCAGGGCATTCCAGAGTCTGGGAGCATTAATACTAAAGGCCCTGCTTGCTGTAGCCTGAGTGCATTGGGTCAGTGCTTTGGGAATTGCCAAAGTGTTTACTGCTGTAGTTCTTGCTCTAATTTTACCATTACAGTTGAAGGGGAAGGTACCTTTTATTTCTGTTAACGCTGGGAGAAAGTAATGCTTTACAATGGCGGTAATTTTATAAGTGACATAAGCATGTTGAACAGGAGGTTGTAACACTTCCCCAGCATATGCAATGCAAAGCATTGATAAGGAAGGCAAAAACAGAATTTGAAAAGAAGCAAAAACTCAAAATTACACTTTTTTTTAAAGTATATTCAAAACAAAAAGCCTGTGCTGGAATCAATTGGACTATTAGACGATCATGAGGTCAAAGGAGCATTCAGAAAGGACAAGAACATAGCAGAGAGACTAAGGGGAATTCTTACTAAGCCCTGCACCAGTAACGCACATGTGGGCTACGTTACCATCCATGGGGCTTCTGGCTAACTGCAGGGGGGCATATACATCCCTGCACTTGGCACAGGAAAGCCACGCAGTAGTGCGGACACTGAGCTGTAGGTACACCTGAAGCAGCTGCGCTACTTGTGCCAAGCTGGGTTAGTGCAGGCCACTGCCCATAACCAGCCCGGTCCCTGCCCTGATGCAAGCTACCAGATTAGCACAGAGATTTTAGCTCAGGGGCCCTGCACTACTTTTTAGCATAGTACCACAACCACATGCTAGTCCCGTGAAAATTTGCTAGTGCGTTTTAGTAAACATGCCCCTAATGAATTCTTTGCTTCAGTCTTTACTGAAGAAAATGTAAGGGAACTAGCCATGCCGGCAACGATATATGGTGATGATTCAGAGGAACTGAAACAAATCTCGGAGAACATAGAAGCTATAGTAGGGCAAATTGAAGAATTAAGGGATTACTTGAACTGGATGATATACACCCCAGAGTGCTAAAAGAATTGAAAAATAAAATTGTTGCAGTGCTATTAGTAATCTGTAACCTATTGTTAAAATCGTCCATGGTTCCTAAAGATTGGAAGATGGCCATCCTAATGCAAATTTTTAAAAGGGGTTCACGGGGTGATCTGGGAAACTACAGATTGGGGAGCCTGACATTGGTGAACATAAGAACTGCCATGCTGGGTCTTTCCAAAAGTCCCTGAAGCCCAGCATCCTGTTTCCAACAGTAGCCAATCTAGGTCACAAATAACTGGCATATCCCAAAAGTAAAGCTATAAATTCTATATTCCTCAAAAAACGAGCAGGCAATTTAATTAAATAATACACGAAAAAACCCACTCACAGAAACAATCCACTAAGTAAAAGACTGCTATGAACCAAAAAAGAAAGAGAAGAAAATGTATTAAGAGAGATAAAGAGCTCAGCAAAACTCCTGGAGTTCAAAAGCAAACAAACTCAGAAGGGAGATGCCAGCCCCTCATCTATGCAATAAACCAAAACAGACAAAGAGGCGGCATAAACATCAAGGATCACAAAATCCTCTTATAACATACAGCAGTATGCACATGTTAACTTCAAAGCTAATAATAATGCTTCTAGCAAATAAAAGGCCAACCTAGCTTTAAGAGGTAATGCAGTCCAAGAGTCTACTCAAAGAGCAAAAGCGAAACTCCAATCCAGTCATAGCTCCAACACCGGGTATTTCACAAGTATATTTCATCAGGGAGTGGGATTAAGTAGCCTCATCAGACAACTCTAAAAATGTGCAAGCAAAAGCTGTATTAGACGCTCCATATACTCGTATGAGTACAAAATTTGTGAAAAAAAACAAAACAAAACTAGAAAAGCTGTGCACAAAAACATTTACTTGGATTGACTAAAGAGAAAAAGCATGAGATGGCACTAAACAAGAACTTGGCATGGCAAATTGGTCAACCGACTGAAAACGCCAAGCATGCGCTCCTTAACCCTTTCCAGGCCGAGCCCAAAACTTTCGGGATCCAAAGTTCTGACTAAATATTCCTATCAAATGGTATATAATACATGACCATAGCAGAACATATTGAATAAGACGGGTACAATTTTCCTGAAATATGCAAAAATTAACCCGGCTGCAGAATGTGGATTAAAAATATAAAGTAGGCCTTCAAAGGATTAAAAGAAAGAAAATTACGTCAAAAACCATGTCAGCAAAATGAAATGCAAAACCCACATTACTTGTCAAATCAGCCATTCATAAAAGATATTTCAAAAACAGGCTCTCCAATCAGTGAATTCATTCATGCCTGATGGTTCGAGTGTGTTTAAACAAAAAATCCATTGTTCTTTGCGGATGAGAAGTTTATATGAATCCCCTTGTGATCTACAGGATCTACATAGTCAATAATCAGACATCGTAAATCTGTAAAAGAATGATTTAGTAAACTGCAATCTTTAACTAAAGGCACTCCAATGATGTTCAATCAACTGAACTTTGAATGGATGTCGAGTTTTTCCCACATAGGCTAAACCACAAGGACAAAATATTAGATAAACAACTGAAAATCTTTCACAAGAAGTTGCAAAGAGTAGCTGATAAGATTTTATCATGGTTAGTGAAGTTGGAAACCTCTAGCATAATGCCACAAACTGAGCATTGGCCACATTTTCCGTGGCCAGATGTAAAGATTTAAGATGCTCCAGCCGTAATGTAACTGGAAGGACTCAAAAGATCTTGTAAATTCTGACCTCTAGTCTATACCATACATACTTGCATGTATTGTAACCCAGGAACTAGTTGAATCATGTGAAAATGTCAATGGACAGTCTTAGAAAGAAGGTGACTCAAAGGAGTATAACTTGTGATAAAATGTAAAAAGGATGAATCATCTTCGGATGTAGTTCTAGCCGGGGTTTGAAACAACCATGACTGGGCGTTAAAACGTGCCCTTCGTTGGGCCTTCTCAGTAATACTAGAAGAATAACCCTGCTGAGAAAAAGCTGAAGAGAGAATAAGAGCCTGATGTTGATATTCAGAAAGTGTGGAACAATTTCGATGGTAGTGCAAAAATTGTGCCAAAGGCAAACTCTCTTGTAAACAAAAGGGCATTGGAAAAATGTAAAAAAAGATTGCCGGTGTATCGGCTTACGATAAATAGTCGTACAAAACCATTTATGAATATCATTGAGCTTCTCATTTCATCCTGTCCAAAAAAGAAAAATATTTATTTAACATTTTTTTTATACCGCCTTTTAGGATATCAAGACGGTTTACATAGAACAATAAACTTGGTTTTACATGGAACAGAATGAGCAGTGATTAAAGAGTGAGGTACAAAAACTGTGGTATGTGGTGGTAGCTGGGGTCAGGGGAGGGATTAAGGACAGGGTAGAACTATGTACACTGGTAAGTATTGCTATGTACATTGTTGTGGATATGGCTATTTACAGAGGTGGCCAAGGGGTATCATCTATGTATCTCATCCAGTGATGAATAAATAAAGAAAAAGGACATTGTGATAACCAATCACTTTCAAAAGAGGCATATAAAGCTTAGCAATGGATGGAGTCATGGTCACTCCCATTTTCTTTTTTTCCTTTTTGTAATTTTTGTACTCATATATGGAGAGTTTAATACAGCTTTTGTTTTATATTTTTAGAGCTGTCCAGTGAGGCTATTCAATCCCACTCCCTGATGAAGCATACCCGCAAAATACCTGGTGTTGGAGCTATGACTGTGGATTGGATTTGGCTTTTGCTCTTTGCTGAGCTCTTTTTTCCTCTTATATACATTTTTCTTCTGTTTCTTTTTTGGTTCATAGCTGTTTTTTACTTAGTGGATTGTTTTTGTGAGTGGGTTTTTTCCTGTGTTATTTAATTATATCCCAAAAGTAGCCAGTACCATACTACTTATTGCCAAGGATAAAAGTGATTTTCTCTCCATCTTCCTTAATAATGGTTTATGGATTTTTTCTCCAGGAATTTGTCCAAACCTTTTTTAAACACACCTACACTCCCTGCTTTTACCACATCCTCCGGAAATGAGGTCCAAAGATTAATTATACGATGAAAGAAAAAATATTTTCACCTATTTGTTTTAAATATACTACTTTGTAGCTTTGTGGCATGTCCCCCATTCTTAACACTGATACAAGACTCAGGAACTAGTTGCTTTCGTTATGCGGATAACATCATCCTGATCCACTACACTAGTAATCCTTCGCCAACTGATCTTTTATCTGTTGATTCTTGTTTAGACTCTGTTACAAATTGGCTGGAGTCCTATTATCTGAAATGAAACACCAAGAAATCCCAAGCTCCCTGGGTGACCAAAGGTTCCTTAGTACCAACAATCACCCCTAGGATTCGCAGTTTGGCTGTTCCTCTGGTTGATTCCCTAACTCATCTTGGTGGATGCTACGGTTAAAACCACTTTTTTGGCCTTGAACAGAATTCGCTCAATCAAACAATTCCTTTCGTTCTTAGTGTTACATACTCTCATTCATGCCCTTGTCCCATCACATTTGGATTACTGTAATTCAATCTACTTCAGCCTTTGGTTCACTAATCTTAAAAAATAACAGCTGGTTCAAAACACTGCCATCTGTCTAGTATCAAATGCTTCTGTTTCGCCACTGCTCTATCGACATCACTGGCTTCCTCTTCCACACAGGTTCCACTTCAAAATACTCCTCTTCGCTCTGAAAGTATTCTGTACTGGACTGCCTTTTTATCTGTCATCTTTAGGCCCACCCTATCATCCGGGGCGGAGTCTTCGGTCACAAAATACCTATCTACTAACTATTTCCTAGTCTCAGCAGCCCATGTGGAAATCTCTAGGCATCCAACTTACTACTTTCTGGTGCCCAACTTATGGAATAATCTCCCCTTGCATGTGCGCTTGGAAACCTCCCTTCAAAAATTCAAGTCACTTTTAAAAACCCAATACTTTGCTGAGGCCTTTTCAGGACTGACCAGGACAGGGTTCTGGGGTAAGGGCTTAACAATTTTTCTTTTCTGGGCTACTTTAATTTCCTGCCTTAAAATGGCATTCTCTTTCTAAGTGTATGTCCAGGTAGATTGTGAAACTTTTGTTTTCATTTTAAACTGCTCAGATGCTACCATGCCTAAGGCAGTATAGAAAGTTTTAATAAACATAAACAATCAATTCACCTTTACCCCTTCCACTCCACTCAGAATTGTATAGACTTCAATCGTATCTCCCCTCAGCCATCTCTTCTCCAAGCTGAAGAGCCCTAACTTCTTTAGACTTTCCTCGTAGGAGAGTCGTTCTATCTCTTTTAACATTTTGATCACCCTTCTCTGTACCTTTTCTAATGCTGCTATATCTTTTTAGAGATGTGGAGACCAGAAATGCACATGGTACTCAAGTTGTGGTTGCACCATGGAGCGATACAGAGGCATTAGGATATCCTTTATTTTATTTTCTATTCCTTTCATAACGATTGCCACATATTGAATAGAAGATTTCAATATATTGTCCATGATGACACTTGGATCCTTTTCCTGGGTAGTGAGTCCTAATTTGAAACCTAGCATTGTGAATCTATAATTTGGGTTCTCATTTCTTACATGCATCACTTTGTACTTGTCCACATCAAAAATGTATCTGCCATTTGGATACTGAATCCCCCAGTTTCACAAGGACCTCGTACAATTTCTCACAGTCTACATGCAGTTTAACAACTTTGAATAATTTTGTGTCATCTGTAACTTTTGACAATCTCACTTGTTCCCAATGCCAAATCTCTTATGAATCACTGTTCCTCACAGGCGACTTATAAACAAACTGCGCACCCTAGAGATGGACCCTAAAGTTACTGCTTGGGTTAGAAATTGGTTGGGTGGGAGGCAACAAAGAGTACAAGTAAATGGAGCTCACTCTGAGGAGAAGGATGTTACCAGTGGTGTGCCCCAGGGATCTGTCCTTGGTCCGATTCTTTTTAACATCTTTGTTAGTGATATAGCGGAAGGGCTGTCGGGTAAGGTTTGCCTCTTTGCGGATGATACCAAAATCTGCAATAGAGTAGACACCCAGGAAGGTGTAGATAACATGAGGAGGGATCTAGCTAAGTTTGAAGAATGGTCTAGAATTTGGCAGCTGGGATTTAATGTTAAAAAATGTAAGGTCATGCATTTGGGCTGCAACAATCCAAGGGAGCAATATAGTATAGGGGGTGAAGTACTTTTGTCCACTAAAGAAGAGCGGGACCTAGGCGTGGTTGTGTCTGAGGATCTTAAAGTAGCTAAACAGGTAGAAAAGGCGACGGCAAAAGCTAGAAGGATGCTTGGGTGCATACGGAGAGGAATGGCTAGCAGAAAAAAGGAGGTCTATAATGCCTCTCTATAAGTCTTTGGTGCGACCTCATTTGGAGTATAGTGTGCAATTCTGGAGACCGCACCTTCAAAAGGATGTGAACAGGATGGAGTCGGTGCAGAGGGTGGCTACTAAAATGATTAGTGGTCTTCATTATAAAGCATATGAGGACAGACTGAAGGATCTTAATATGTACACCTTAGAGGAAAGGCGGGATAGAGGTGATATGATTGAGATGTTTAAATATCTCCGTGGCATAAATGTTCAGGGAGAGAGCCTCTTTCAATTGAAAGCAAGTTCTGCTACGAGGGGACATGGGATGAGGGTGAAGGAAGATAGATTCAGGAGTGATATGCGGAAATATTTCTTTATGGAAAGAGTAGTGGATCCGTGGAATAGTCTCCCAGTGGAGGTGGTAGAGATGAGGACAGTAACTGAATTCAAAAAAGCATGGGACAAACACAGAGGATCTCTAAATGTAAAAAGGGGACTGTTGTTGATATGGAAGGACAGACTAGATAGGCCATGTGGTCTTTTTCTGTCATCATATTTCTATGTTTCTATGAATATGTTATATATAGCACTGGTCCCAGTACAGATCCCTGGGGTACTCCCAGGCCTGACCCAACCATTAGGCAAACTAGATGGTCGCAGATTCTAAGGGGTTGCAAACAGCAGCAGCAGTCAAAGCAAAACAACAGATTCTTACAGTCCCACAACTCATTCTTCTAGCTACAGGGAGAGCGGGCACATACTGAACGTAACACGGGGTATGCTGTATTGGTCTTCCGGGCCCCCACCCCCCATCCTCACTTGCCATTTCTTTCTTGTACCACACTTTATTAGTGGGATTTAATAGGCCACAGCTTGCGGATCATCACCCTAACATTTACATTTACATTTGCATCATGTGAGAGATAATGATAATACCAACCATAATAATAATAATAATAATAACCACAACAATAATCCTAACCTCCAAAACGGGACTACTGTGGAGGGGTACCACACCGTTGTTGCTTGGTTTTCAAGACTTCAGCCCGCACCATGGCTGAGGATTCCCCTTTATCCTGTCCCGCCACCAACCATGTTGGCGCCCAGGTGAAACCCGTTTGCTTTTAATGCTCATGGTAACCAAGGCCAGGCATCCCTGGTCCTTATACATGGCCACCCTGTTACTGGGCCCAGGTATCCCCAAACAGAACCTGCACCCCCCCTTAATATGTGGTACCTCCCTTTTTTGGTGAGGTCCCACTACCAAGAGGGGTCACGGCCTGACTCACCCCATAGCGAGAATCGAACCGACGGCCCTCTGCAGATCCGCATTGAAAACATCTAGGCCAATATCATTCAGGTGTACCCCCATCCCCTTTATACACCCCTGCTCCCCCCACTACAGTGCCCTATTGCTTAATTATTGCTTAATTACCCCCCCCCCCAATGCCCAAACAAAATTCCCCACCTCAGCATTCAACCTTTTCCTGCTCTTCTCAATATCCTCCAGGCAGATGGCCTCCACCCATCTTTGCCAGGAGATGATCTGAGACCAGATGACGAGCAAGGGCCGCAGCTGATCCAACCATATCCCCCTCTTACCCAGTCACTGTATGTTCATGGTGTCTGGATGGAAGCTGAGCTGTTTTCCGAATCAGCTGCCCATCGCTCTCCTTCTCACCCAGTAGACGTAGGAATGACCAACTATCCATACTGAGATCCCTCCACTACCTGTTCTTGTCCTCGTTGCTCTTCCTCTTGACCTTCTGTCACCCCCTGTTCTCTTCTTCTGCATGTCTCTGGGCTTTACCTGCGTCTCCGCAAGGGATTTTGGGGCAGTCTTTCTTTAAAATCCTTACCTGCACTGAAGCTTCGTCCCGGCAGTGATGTCAGTGTACCTAAGATGGCTACTTGCCAACCAAGACTTCTCCCTTTCCCTGTTGCTTTGGCAGGCTAATGGCAAGCAGGTAAATGGAGAAGAGAAGGGGAGGGTCCCAGTATCGTATCTCTACTGCAGCAGGTATGCCAGTACCAGTTCACTGCCATCTCCCGAGGCCTTATGGCCTGTAGCTGCCTCCTCCCGCGGGTCCCATCCACCCGACCTTCTCACCATGGCCTTCACCTCAGCCCTTTGCAGTTCACTGCCCCTTCAGGTAGTATCCGGCCAGCAGCTCCTGCACAGCAGCCCTCTTCCTGCAATCCGGTTCCCAGCCCTAGTGGCTGCCACCACTCAATTCTGGCTCTGCTTGTGCCGGACGTGGCTGGGGGTCAGGTGCACTGAAGATCCAGAATCATCTCATCAAGCTGCCATACCCCCGAGTCAGCACCCTAAACGGCTGGATCCAGCTTGCGATCCTGCTTTCTTCCGTGGGTTTGTGTCTCCCACACGACTGCAAACTCGCTGGCCTCTTAACATTTGTGGCTCTTTGTTTACTGCTGCTCGTGGCTCCGGGCAAAAGGTGGAGGGCTGCACACTCAACCTTGGCCTTTATATAGCCATGGTCCCACTCCCTCGCTGCCTGCCTATCCCGGGCTGCTCCTTGGGAGCCCTCCTCCTCCCAGCAGCCCAGTTATGGGCCAACACCCCTTCGTGGCTGGTCTGCGATAACATAAAAAGCTAAGTTTAATAATTAAAAGTATGGGGGGTTATTCTGAACCACGAATAGTGGGGATGGACGTCCCAATAAGACATCCATCCATGCTATTCGTGCGACAGCAGGCCCCCAAATAACTTCCCTGCCGGTTGTGCGAGGAAGTTAGTCGGGGGCGGAGAAGGGGTGGCCCAGGGGCAGAGAATGGGTGGGCAGTGGGCGGTCTCCGGCCCTGGACATACAGGGACGATTCTAATGTCGGCCTTATACGTCCAGGGCTGGCAAATTGGCCAGGGAGGCTCTCTGGACCGTTTTTTTTTTTTATTCAGGGCATAGAAGGGGCTGGGGGGGGGGACAATGTTAATCCCCCACAGCCCGACTCTGGCCTTAGGAGGCTGGATCAGGGATTGGGCTGCGGGGAATTAACTTTTTGGGGCAGCAGCCGGCATCACAGTGTTTAAATGGAGCCGCAGTGCCATGGCAAGAGTACGCCATTGTTAGAAATACGTTTTACCTTTACCTGTAGCCAATTTCCCTATGGCCAATATGACCAATGAGACTCAGAGAGGAATATTTGTGAAGTAGATTTATTGCGCAATACGTTGTCCAGACAGCAGGTACTTTCACAGCATCATGCCTAACAGCATTAAATGAGGTACACCCCTTGCTCCGGCTACCTTACTTTTATCCTTTTTCTTTGAACATTCCATTCCCTTGCTTAACCTGGCTTATCCCCTTATAGGGGTTTTCTGGCCTTCCTTAGACCTGCTAGCTCGGGGAGGGGGGGGGGGGGAGGAGAGCAGCCTAGGTGTTAGAAAAAGGAAGTATGAAAAGTTCTTACAATGCACTTTTTAACTTCTTCCAACAATTTAATTTTACACACACACACACACACACACACACACATATATATATATATATATATATATATATATATATATATATATTTTACCCACACACACATATATATACTCTGCAAGTAGTCTGACTATATATGAAACCTAGTAAAAAAAACTAAAATGATTCATGTAAAATGTTTATATGCTGTATATACACATCACAAATTCAACCCGAGGTCAATAGCCACTGATAACTTCTATTACTGACACAAACTACAGTACAAGACTGAAAACAGAAGTTAAAGCAGATTAGAATATTTACTACAAAATCTTAGAAGAGCATATTTAAAACCAGGCACTAATAAAAAATGTAGCTTCATTATCTAAGAATGATTTAGCTACTAAGTGAGCTATTGTTGTTTTTTTTTACTGACAGCAGATAGAATACATTAAAGAAATCCCATCTTAGATTACACAAAACAAAAGAAAAACCTAAGCATCCTAACCTCATTTTTCTATCAAGAAAGCTGGACAAACATAAAGTACTCACATATGCAAATCTGCATTTATTCCTGTGCTTGTGCTTAACTTTCATTCTTCAATATTTTCTTCTACCGTATAATTTCAAACTATTCCTATGCACTATTTGGCTTTGCCAGCTTGCTTTGCAGAGATGGGGTGAGTTAGAGGAAGGGGGGAAAGCTTTTCTTCAGAAAGTGGGTGGAGATGTGTATTTCAGGGGGTGTTAAGATCAGTATAGTTAATTTTTCCGTTTTTAAGAGAAAGCGAGATATATTCTCTAAAGCAAGATAGTTGTTAGTTTTAAGAGAGGAATATTAGGTTGACAAAGAGAGAGACTAGGGAAGTGGTCAGAAAACCTCAGTCTCTCAACCTCCACTATCTCAGTTGCACAGGAGCTATGTGCTCCTTGACCTGCTGAACTGAAGGAGGCAGAAAGGAGGCGGGAAAGGGGGACTGCTGAGAGAGAAGTGAAGACAGCTGGTCAAGGACTGATAAGCAATATCAGTTTATACAAGCTTTTCTTATGCATGATTATTCCTTTGTAAAAACAACAAAACAACAACCTTCCATCAATTCCCTCCTGTTCTTTTTTTTAAACACTTCTGTTGTTTTTTACATTTCTACTTGAAATTCTAATTTCCCTAACATAGGGGTATGTTTACTAAACCGGGCTAACGGTTAGCCTGGGCTATCTGCCACTAGGTCTCATATTATTCAATGGGACCTAGTTGTAGATAGCCCGGGTTAACCGTTAGCCCGGTTTGGTAAACACCCCATAGTTTCATACTCTGGTTCTGGGCTTTCTCCATTGGTTTCTCCCCAGGACTCTAAGATCATCATTTCATTCTCAGAGGGTCCCATAGTCATTTTCTTGGTGATAGCTGCCTCAATTAGTTGCTGCACTAATCCCCTGACACATGGGATTATGCAGCATCCTATTGCAGTTAAGACTCCTAGGACTATGGATAAGGATGTTAGGATGGATACTACCACCCCTTCCATTTACCAAACCATGACTCCAACCACCAATTGGGGACGTATCTACCCCGGAGTTCTCTGTGAACTCTTCTGCCAAGGTGGTGAGGCCTTTCAGAGCCTTGCTAATGGTCCCATCCGGGGCCGTATTGTTCGGGATGTAAGTGCAACATTGCCCATCCCCCAGGACTACACAGACTCTGCCCTTTTCTGCCAACATGATGTCTAAAGCTAACCTAGTCTCCCAGGTCATTCGACTAGTGGCATCCAGCTGTTCTGCTATCCCTTTTACTGCATCCCTGGTATAGTTTATGAATCTCTGTTGGTTATAAAAGATATAATTTATCCAGTCCATGTTGTTGTTTATTGTGGACCACCAGAATAAAGCTGATTCAAACCCTGCTGCTATCTGATTCCGGGCCTTGAATTCATCAGGTACTCCCCGAGGCACCCCTATCGAATCTATATATATTTGATCATCAAAGGAGGTCCCATAAACATTCCTCCTTCCTCTCTAAATGCCAGGGTGAAGGGAATAGCTAATTGCACAATTGCATACATTCCTGCCGAGGTAGTACCCGATCTCAACACCTTACCTCCACAATACCACCAGACATACGCTCTAGCCACCTGCATCCTGGAGTAGTTCCCTTGGCCATCTCCAGCCTGTGTAATGTTCAAGGTCATGGTAGATGAGGACAGCACTCCCACAGCCCTGGCGAAATTTGCCCCCTGCCTGCTGAGACAGGCAGAGTGATTTCCTCCTGCTGCAAAGAATCTTGGAGGAATGCCTATGTCCTTTTCTTTCAGCACTGGAAACATCCTTGCCAAGGCTTTACAGTTCTCCTGGCCCCAGGCCATCTCATTCTGGAACAGGGCTAGCATACAGTACATCCTGTCTGGGTCTGATCTCCAGTTGAGTCGAAATGGTACTACCTGTGCAAGAGGTCTCCCTGAGACACATGCATAGCAATTGCTTTTGTTAAAACTTTTCACAGTATATTTGACCCAGGGGCAGCCCAAGGGGGGTGCGGGGCCATGTGCGGAGACTCGGTGTGGGGCCTCATTTGCATAAGTGGCCTTATTTGCATAAATATTTGCATAATGTTACCATACATTAACTTTTAGTAAACATGTCTCTTAATGAGTGTATGGATAAAGAAAGACTAAAAGATTTCTACATTACTATAATCCAGTGCCAACCGCCAGGCACATTAGGAACTACTACAAACGCTGCCCATTTAGAACCCATAGCAAACCCGCCGTATCCTGACAGCATTACCAGGACTCACAAAGCACCATACCCTACCTATCAAAAGGCAACACTGCAAATATTAAACCAATACATTTCAGGGAATACTGGGGAAAGAGAACAAGTGGCAATGTCAAATAGGAATTACATAAACAGAATACTTCAGCTCAGTTACACATGCAGAACATAGACCATCACCAAACAAGGAATCACAATTTAGAAACAGGAAGGCAATAATTAAACTGGGAACCCCAAAAGCCAAACATGGAATGTACAACAACACTGTAGAAATAAAACTATAAATTAATTTCCTCTTGTACCAAACAAAGCGTAGACGTTAATGATGCACATTTCCCAGAGCTTTCATATTCCAGTTAATAAATTCAAAATAAAGAGATATCTTTCTACCTTTTGTGCATTTTTTTTCAGTTGCAATTGCTCCAGCCACTTTCTTCTGGTTTCTTCATGTTTTCTGCTAACTCTCCATCGTCTGCTGTCCATTTGTCCTTTCTTCTCTCTTCTAGTTTTTTTTCCATTCTCTCTCTCTACATCTGCTTTAACATACTAATCTTTCTCCTTTTGCTCTTTCCTCATTCCTATTTCATCCACACAAATTTTGCCCCTCCATCCTCAATCCCCACTTACTCTCCCAATACCCGGCCAATTGTAGATTTTTTCTCCCTCCCACACAAAATATTTTTCCCCTCTCCATTTTACTCTCCCAGCCCCATCCCATTCTAATCCTCCCCCAACATCAGCTCCCTTCTAGTTCCAGTCTCACCCAGCATCCATTCCCTTCTAGTCCCTGCATCAGCCCATTTCCAGTCCTAGCCCCCCTTCAGCCCATTTCCAGTCCTAGCTCCCCCATCCATTTCCAGTCCGAGTCCCTTCATCAGCTCATTTCCAATCCTAGCCCCCCATCAACCCATTTCTAGTCATTTCCTAGCCCCAGCATCAGCCCATGTCAAATCCTAGCTCCCCTCCACTCAGCCCAATTCCAGTCCAAGCCCCCCATGAGCCTACTTCCAGTTCTAGCCCCTCCATGAGTCCATTTCAATTCAAGCCCCCACCACAGCCCATTTCCAATCTTAGCTCCCCCCAACAGCCCATTTCCAATCCTATCCTAGCTGCTCCATCAGCCCATTTTCAGTCCTAGCTCCCTTCCCTCACAGCCCATTTCCATTCCAAGCCCCCCTCCCCATCAGCTATTTGCAGTTCAAGCCTCCCCTTCCACTTAGCCCATTTCCAGTCCTAGCAACCCCCAACCCATTACCAGTCCTAACCCCCATCACCCCATTTTCAGTTTAAGCCCCCCTATAACCCATTACCAGTCCTAACCCCATCAGCCCATTTCCAGTCAGCCCCCCATAGCCCATTGCCAGTACTAACCCCCCCATCAGCCCACAGCCCATTACCAGTCCTAACCACATCAGCCCACCTCAAGTCCTAACCCCTCCCCATCAGCCCATTTCCTGTCCTAGCCCCCCCCATAGCCCATTATCAGTCCTAACCCCCCCATAGCCCATTACCAGTCCTAACCCCCATCACCCCATTTCAAGACAGCCCCCATAAGCCCACAGCCCATTACCAGTCTTAACCCCCCACCATAGCCCATTACCGGTCCTAACCCCCCCCCATCAGCCCACAGCCCATTAACAGTCCTAACCCCCTCAGCCCCACTCAAGTCCTAACCCCTCCCAATCAGCCCATTTCCTGTCCTAGCACCCCCATAGCCCATTATCAGTCCTAACCCCACCATAGCCCATTACCAGTCCTAACCCCCATCATCCCATTTCCAGACAGCCCCCATCAGCCCACAGCCCATTACCAGTCTTAACCCCCCCATAGCCCATTACCAATCCAAACCCCCCCCAACAGCCCACAGCCCACCTCAATTCAAGTCCTAACCCCCTCCATAGCCCATTACCAGTCCCAACCCCCCCCCCCCACACACACATCGGCTCATGGAAAATTTAAAAAAAAAAAAAAAGCTGGCTGCTGCCGCTGCCGCCGCCGCCGTGGCAGCAGCAGAATGGAGTGTCCCACGGGGCCCCCTCTGCCCAGCTGAGCTCTCCCAGCCTGGCTGAGCCCCTCTGCGCCGGCTTTCAGATACGCGAAGGGAGAGTGTCTCCCTCGCGTCTCTGTTAAGCCTGCAGGGGCAGATGGGAAATTTCCCATCAGCCCCTGCGGTCTTAACAGAGACACGAGGGAGACACTCTCCCTTCGCGTATCTGAAAGCCGGCGCAGAGGGGCTCAGCCGGGCAGGGAGAGCTCAGCCGGGCAGAGGGGGCCCCGCGAGACACTCCATTCTGCTGCTGCCGTGGCGGCAGCAGCAGCAGCCAGCTTTTTTTTTTTTTTAATTTAATTTTTAAAAAAGCAGAATGTTCTTTGCGCGGGGCCCCCTGAAACGCGGGGCCCTGTGCAAAAAACATTCTTGCTCAATGGACGGGCCGGCCCTGATTTGACCCACTCCCTCCAGGCATTTAGTTCTTGGTATCCTGTTTCCACCTCAAAGGTCTGCAGTAAATCCTTAACTTCCATTATTTTTATTACCTTGGGGTCAATGGGAGGCTTCCACTTTTCAATCTTGGGAAAAGCTCGGGAGTGGGGGAAGTAGGGGAGGGGGTTTCCTTACTACTATCCTAAACCTTCCGTGGGGGTCTATTCCTGAGATCCAGGCCCGCAAGCCATAGGTTCTATGCATTTCAGCGTCTGCTCTCAGGACTGTGAGAGTTACGGGGTTGCATTGCAAGTGCTGACAGTGGCTACTTACTGGATCTTTGCAGAACACTATTTATGTCTTAAGGGGTTGTCGGGCTGTCCCTTCCCACCTGTTGGGGTCCAACCCCCCCTCCACCCCTCCCGTGGTCCACCATACATTTGACCACCCGGAGCAGGGAGATGCCATACTTAATCGTCTTTTCCCCTCGGGACATAGATATTTTATTTCATGGCTTAATTCCCTTTGTCTCTTCAAGTTCCCACAGGGGAATATTTGGCAAGCATCCAATCGTAGGACCTGGGGTGTATTTCCCTCAGTAATATTAACCCACATTCTTACTGGGTACCCCCCACCTCCTCTCCATTGGTCATCATCTTGCAAATCTCTATCTGTGACCAGGGGGGTTCTTCGGGGGGGGGGGGCCCTAAATTTCACAGAGACCTCTGGAGAATTCATCAGGGTTATTAATATTACCAGGAGGTATTTCCCCTGTGCCTTCACTTGCCCCATTCTGGCTCTTTCTTTTCCTCCCACACAATAATGATTTCTTGAAAATACAAATTATAATAATTCCTTATATACAACCTGTTACTAGGATTCCTATCTCAATGACAGTTATCTCCTCCCCCAATGACATAGTATCATGCTCAAAAGCATATAAAAGAAATATATCACATTTATACTTAACATACACAATTTGGCTAAAAGCAATATCTCTAATACAGTCCACTCTTCTTCAACAGTCATGTCTCATGCTGCAAAACGATCTGTTTCATTGACTCCTTAAGTCCCAGGACCATCTCCTTTTGCTGGAAAAAGTTATTGTCTTTTTAGTCTTACAATACAGGGGGTCCCCAATCGTCTGTACCCTCCAGGTTTCTGGGATCTGAGTTGGAGCTGGGACAGGTCCCTTGACTCGGGTGCGGTGGGTCCAACCCCGCTCAGCTGTTCATACTGCTGTTTCTGTGGAGAGCAGGACTTGGTATGGCCCCTGGAATCAGGCTGTAGCTTTGTTTCTTTCCATGACTTAATCAGGACCACTCCCCGGGCCGGATCGAATGAGCAGCGAACTCAAGGGGCGCAGTCTGGGCAAGAAGCCCTCGTTTCCTGAGGATAGACAAGTAAAAGGACAGTGCCAGCACATATTTTCGGATAAATATATCGTTGGTCTCAATTACAGGGATCTTCCTATGCCTTCCAAAATAAGGGAGCCCGAACAGCATTTCGTATGGAGACAGCCCCACATCTTTCCTGGGTGCTGTCCTAATACAAAGTAATGCAAGGGGCAGACATTTAGTCCAGGGCAATTTCATCTCTAACATCAGTTTGGCCAGCTGCTTTTTCAAGGTCTGATTCATACGCTCCACTGTTCCCGAGGAGGGAGGGTGCCACGGGGTATGTAAATCCCAGGTTGTACCCAATTGCTTCATTACCCCCTGTAACACCTGTGAGGTGAAGTGACTCCCCTGATCGGAATCCACCTTTTCTATGATTCAGTATGGGGGGGAATCATTTGTTCCAGTCACACTTTAGACACTTCCCCTGCTGTGGCTGCGGCAGTGGCCATGGGGTATGCCTCCACCTATCCTGTTAAATGATCTACAATTACCAGAATGTATTTGAGCCTCCCCGACCCTCGGGAGCTCCGTGAAATCAACCTGCACATTCTGAAAAGGTCTTAAGCTAGATTTTGTCCTCCTAGGACTTGTTTTCTCAACACTTTCTTATTAATATTTTACACACCATACACACCTCACACACTTGTTTGGCCACAGTATAAATTCCCACACATCGGAATTTTCACAAAATCAAATCACACATTGGCTGCACTACCCAGTGACTGCTTTGATGCAAAATGCTCATGATTTCTCTGCAATTTGTTTGTTCACTCTCTCCCTCCCATCCAGCAACAGCCACCTTCCTTCCTCAGTTTTTATAGTTCCCAATTCCCCTAGGGCTTGTTCTTCTTTCCCTGAGAACTTTAGGATTAGCACTTTGAGAGGCAGGGGCGGCCCAAGGGGGGTGCGGGGCCATGTGCGGGGCCTCATTTGCATAAATATTTGCATAATGCTACCATACACTAACTTTTAGTAAACATGCCTCTTAATGAGTGTATGGATAAAGAAAGACTAAAAGATTTCTACATTACAATAATCCAGTGCCAACTGCCAGACACATTAGAAACTACTACAAACACTGCCCATTTAGAACCCATAAAAAATAAACCTTGGAGAGTATATCCCACAATAATATCACTACCACCTTAAGAGATAACTCAAAAAAGAAAAAAAGAAAATTTTTGTCGGAACTACTGCCTTGAAAACCTACGTCCTCTCGAAGCAGAATGTTCCTTTCAATTAAGAATTTGATAAAGGGATAGAAACCCTAAACATACCCAAAAGGATATCATGAACCCATAGGGTACTAACAAATGTAAAAGTGAGTTAATAAAAAACCTTGCTCGCACTCCATATCATAGCAGCTTATAGTAACCATAGGCACTTAGCTCAAGTCCTGACTCCGATATACCATCGAAAATTTTCAAAATCATCGAGAGTGCGTCCACAAGTGAGGATAATTATCCGCAACAATCAGAAATCCTAAGTCGGAATGTTGACCCAACGTTGCATTTCGGGCTTATGTGCTTCCCAGCCCTTCTTCAAAACAGTTGCTGGTATGAAGGGTAAAAAAAACCCCTTCCATTTAAACTCTCACCAAACCATCTGATCAAGCAATTGGCCAATGAAAAGACAAGCTGAAATTAAAGGTATACACATTCAAATAATAACCCACCAATCCAATGAGGAGTTTAGGCCTGCCGGAGTTAGTGAATTCAGGAGAAAAATCCAACGCTGTTCGCAGTAAAGGAGGGCAGCCTCCCGATCACCACCACGTGATTTTTTCCGGGACAAAGTCTAAGATACGCCAACGTAAGTCCAGGAAAGTATGCTGAAGATCTCACAATGTTGTACCACCGGTGCTGATAACACCTTCGTGGTGATACGAGAGCGATGTTCTTGGAGACGCTTTTTTATAGGACGAATGGTCTTTCCAATATAGATCATTCCACAAGGACATATCAGCAAATACACAACAAAAGAAGACTGACAGGTGGTGTACCACTTACTATGATAGGTGTGCTGGGTATTCGGATGTGTCCAACTTGTGCCTTCCAGCGTTAATGCGCAAAAGTCACAGGACTGACAACCAAAGTGTCCTACGATCACCGAAACAGGAGATTGGCTTATTCACACCACGGATCAATCAGCCAGATTTCTACTCCTGAAGGCCAGCATCAAAGGTCTATCAAAGCACATATTTAGAGACAAAATGGGCCAATGTTTCTTAAGTATCGCAACCACTTCCCTAGAATGCGGCATGAAAGGCAAAACCCCCACAAATGCTGGGGTCAACCTCAGATGGTCCTCCTGTACGGTGCCCTCTATCTGCCACCAATCGGGGTGATTGAAGTATGCTCTGCAATATGCTTTGTGAATAACCGAAGCTGGATAGCCCCTCTGCTGAAGCCGGAGTTTTAAATCAGACGCTTGTTTGTTAGAACCCATAGCAAACCCGCCGTATCATAACAGCACTACCAGGACTCATAAAGCACCATACCATAACTATCAAAAGGCAACACTGCAAATATTAAACCAATACATTTCAGAGAATAACAATACATGACCTACTGGGGAAAGAGAACAAGTGGCAATGTCAAATAGGAATTACATAAACAGAATACCTCAGCTCAGTTACACATGCAGAACAAAGACCATCACCAAACAAGGAATCACAATTTAAAAACAGGAAGACAATAATTAAACTGGGAACCCTAAAAGCCAAACTTGGAATGTACAACAACAATGTAGAAATAAAACTCACAAAGCACAAGACCCTACCTATCAAAAGGCAACACTACGAATATTAAACCAATACATTTCAGAGAACAACAATACATGACCTACTGGGGAAAGAGAACAAGTGGCAATGTCAAATAGGAATTACATAAACAGAATACCTCAGCTCAGTTACACGTGCAGAACATAGACCGTCACCAAACAAGAAATCACAATTGTGACAAGGCAGAGGCTCAGAAACAGGAGAAAATGGGTTTAAATCACTTTCTGTCACCTCAGAGGCTTGGAGAGGCAGGACAGGAAGGGGTTAAGTTTCCTGCACACAAACATTCTCTGGAGAGAAGAGCAGGGAAAGAACCACACCCTAGCTCTAGGCTAACCCAGAGACATAGCCAATCAGGGAGGTGGGAGGAGTCAGACCGGATTGGGCCACTCTGCACTCATAACCAGGAAGCAGCAGTTAGCAAAGGAAGTGGATCCGGAGGCAGAGAGAGATCCAGACTCGAGAGAGGAATCAAGGAGGAGAGGAACTGGTTACAGAGCAGTGCAAGCAGGAAGGCTGAGCCCAGAAGAACTAAGGAGAGAACCAGGGACGGGAGAGTTCCTGCAGGTGGTCCTGGAAGAGGGACAGGCAGACATCAGCTCCATGAGAGAGAAAACCCTGGAGGTGACCTAGAGCTGGATTCAGAAGCCTGGAATACTGACTTGGAGTCAGGGGAGTTCCCTAGAGGCAGACGCTGCAAAAACCAGGTCAGAGCAAACTCTTCTAAGCCTTGTAAAGCAAATAGCTTTGAGAGAAGTCAGTCTATAGGAACTGACAATAGACTGTTTGCTAAAAGAGGCAGGGGTAAACCAGACCCTGAATATACCTGAAGTTAATAGAAGGAAGAGGGGCTATAGGAAAGTCCCTGTTAGAAAGCTACAAACATTTCCATGGTATAGACAGCGTGACCTAAGCTCTAGTTCAGAGGAGCACACACCTGCTTGCCAGCAAGAGGCTAATTGGCAGCAATTGTGCAGAGAGCTAAGGGAACCCTTTGAGGACCAAGAGGAAGCAATGGAATTGGGGGCTCCATTATCTAGTTCCAGTGAGTCAGAAATGGAGTGTGGAATTTGTATGCTAGAGTGAAGAACTATAAATATTCCTAATTGATGATTGAGTGCTGAGAAGCCTTAAGCAAATGTTCTAGAACCTGCATGAGAGACAGCAGCGTTCTAGTGAATGGAATGAGTCAAAGCTTCATGTGGTACAGCTGTGAATAGAAGGCAATATAGAGAAACTACTCCTACACAAGAAGGCAGTCATTAATAAGCCAGAGTTGTGGAGATTGCCATTTCTATGGGAAGCTGTTTGACACTAGAAAGAAGTACAACAGGAGAAAGATTCTTTATTACCAGTAGATACTGAGAAAGCAATACTAGAAGATTGAAGCCCTGTTGTAGTAATGAAGCTGGAAGAATGATGAAAGCTTGTAAATATTTTATGTGTCCCTGAGAAGTATCAGGAGAAGCTGTGTAAACACTTGAACTTTTATTTGGTACTGAAGGATACCATTATACTTCTGTGGCGGGGGAGTAAGTCCTGTACGGTGTCCTTTGCTATACTTTGTGCAAATACCTTATGCATGAATAAAGCATTACTTACTTTGGAAACCCAACCTTGGCTGTCGTCACTCACTCCACAACTACAGTAGGAAGGCTTCAGCACTAACAAGGACTCTTTTAAACTCCCCCCACTGTGTGGCTCACATCCCCTTGGCCTGCTTACGCCACAGGCTAGGCGGTGCGTTGTCACACAATGTAGAAACAGGAAGACAATAATTAAACTGGGAACCCCAAAAGCCCAACAACACTGTAGAAATAAAACTATAAATTAATTTCCTCTTGTACTAAACAAAGCGCAGACGTTAATGATGCACATTTCCCAGAGCTGGCATATTTCAGTTAATAAATTCAATAAAGAGATATTTTTCTACCTTTTGTGCATTTTTTTTCAGTTGCAATTGCTCCAGCCACTTTCTTCTGGTTTCTTCGTGTCTTGTGCTAACTCTCCATTGTCTGCTGTCCATTTGTCCTTTCTTCACTCTTCTAGTTTATTTCCATTCTCTCTCTACATCTGCTTTAACATACTAATCTTTCTCCTTTTGCTCTTTCCTCATTCCTATTTCATCCACTCAAATTTTACCCCGCCATCCTCAATCCCCACTTACTCTCCCAATATCCGGCCAATTGTAGATTTGTCTTCCCTCCCACACAAAATATTTTTCCCTCTCCATTTCACTCTCCCAGCTCTATCCCATTCTAATCCTCCCCCAACATCAGCTCCCTTCTAGTTCCAGCCCAACCCAGCATCCGCTCCCTTCTAGTCCCCGCATCAGCCCATTTCCAGTCCTAGCTCCCACATTCAAGTCCCTCCATCAGCTCATTTCCAATCCCAGCCCCCCACCAGCCCATTTCTAGTCCTATCCTAGCCCCACCATCAGCCCATGTCAAATCCTAGCTCCCCTCCACTCAGCCCATTTCCAATCCAAGCCCCCATGAGCCTACTTCCAGTTCTAGCCCCTCCATGAGTCCATTTCAATCCAAGCCCTCCAACAGCCCATTTCCAATCCTATCCTAGCCCTCCATCAGCCCTTTTCCTGTCCTAGCCCCCCCCCTCACTCAGCCCATTTCCAGTCCTAGCTCCCTCCCCTCACAGCCCATTTCCATTCCAAGCCCCCGTCCCCATCAGCTATTTGCAGTTCAAGCCCTCCTTCCACTCAGCCCATTTCCAGTCCTAGCCACCCCCCCAGCCCATTACCCGTCCTAGCCCCCCATAGCCCATTACCAGTCCTAAGCCCCCCATAACCCATTACCAGTTATAAGCCCCCATCAGCCCGCTTCCAGTCCTAAGCCCCCCATCACCCCATTTTCAGTCTTAGTCCCCCATCACCCCATTTTCAGTCTTAGCCCCCCATAGCCCATTACCAGTCCTAACCCCCATCAGCCCATTTCAAGTCCTAGCTCCCACATCCGAGTCCCTCCGTCAGCTCATTTCCAATCCCAGCCCCCCATCAGCCCATTTCTAGTCCTTTCCTAGCCCCACCATCATGACAACTGGCAAAATCAACAGGTTCATCATTGAAGGAGAAAAAATTGAAATCGTGAACAACTTTAACCTACTTCGATCAACTATCAATAAAGAAGCAACAAGCAGTCAAGAAATCAGACGACGCATTGCTCTTGGCAGAATGGCTATGAAAGACCTAGATAAGATTCTCAAGAGCAGAGATGTCTCTCTCCATACAAAGATTTGACTTGTTCAAGCCATGGTATTTTCATTAACATCATATGGATGTGAAAGCTGGACAGTGAAAAAGATAGACAGGAAGAAAATTGATGCCTTTGAATTATGGTGCTGGCGGCGAATACTGTGTATACCATGGACTGCCCGAAGAACAAACCAGTCGGTACTAGAGGAGATCAAACCTAAGCTTTCTTTAGAAGCTCAGATGACAAGACTTCGACTTTCATACTTTGGACACATCATGCGAAGAGAGAGATCATTAGAGAAAGACATCATGCTTGGCAAGATAGAAGGTCAACGCAAAAGAGGAAGGCCAGCAATGAGATGGATCAATACAATAACAGCAGCTACGGGTACCAGTCTGTCAACAATGAGCCGCCTGACTGAAGACCGAACACAATTTAGGACAACTATCCAGAGGGTCGCCATGAGTCGACTCCGACTCGACGGCACTTAACAACAACAACAACATATATAGAGATAGATATATAGATATATACACACTCTGCAAGTAGTCCGACTATATATGAAACCTAGTAAATAAAAATTTAAAAAACTCTAAAATGATTCATATAAAATGTTTATATGCTGTATATACACATCACAAATTCAACCCAAGATCAATAGCCACTGATAACTTCTATTATTGACACAAACTACAGTACAAGACTGAAAACAGAAGTTAAAGCAGATTAGAACAGAGCTTTACTGAGAATATTTACTACAAAATTGTAGAAGAGCATATTTAAAACCAGGCACAAATAAAAAATGTAGCTTCATTATCTAAGAATGATTTAGCTACTAAGTGAGTTATTATTGGGGGTTTTTTACTGGCAGCAGATAGAACAAATTAAAGAAATCCCATCTTAGATTACACAAAACAAAAGAAAAACCTAAGCATCCTAACTTCATTTTTCTATGAAGAAAGCTGGACAAACATAAAATACTCACATATGCAAATCTGCATTTATTCCTGTGCTTGTGCTTAACTTTCATTCTTCTATATTTTCTTCTACCGTATAATTTCAAACTATTCCTGTGCACTATTTGGCTTTGCCAGCTTGCTTTGCAGAGATGGGGTGAGTTAGTGGAAGGGGGGAAAGCTTTTCTTCAGAAAGAGGGTGGGGACAGGGGCGGCTCAAGGCAATCTGCTGCCTGAGGCGAGGGATGAGATGGCACCCCCCCCCCCATGCACGCCCCTCCCCCCCCCAGGTGGGGATCTTTCTCAAAACTCCAGTCAGAGACTGAACCAAATCAAAAAGTCAATTAGATAATGTGGAGCAAATACAAGATGTTCACACACCAAGGAACTAAAAGAGCGAGAACCACAGCAGTTTATAACTCCAAATTATAATTCATTTGTATTTTGTTATAAACTGCATTATGGTGCTTGCTTTTTCTTTTTGAACATACATTTTGCATTCACAGAACCCCCCCCCCCCCCTCAACAATGGGTGCAGAGCAGAGGTAGGACATTCACCCACAGAACTCAATATATTTAAAAAAAAAAAAAGCTGATTCTGGTCATCTCACCAACAGCAAATTCTCCAGTACCAGGCATATTGGGAACTAATATTAAACCCTACTAAAGTCACTAAGATCTGCAAAGCCAATCTACCATACCATACCAGCATACACTTCCAAAACTCATATAATAAGGGGCCTACCAAGAAAAAAGCAGCACTATAAACACTGCAAGGGCCCCAAAACATCTATACACTTATTTGAAAAGCTGAACAAGTCAAATTACTACAGTACAGATCCCTACATACAAATTCCATGTTAACAGAACACCTGGCCTTGGTCACACACTCGGAACACAGACCCTCACCAAGTACAGAATAAGTGACCACAACCTAAAGCAAAAATAAAAATATGTAGACAAAAATTAAAATGAAACCCCAAGAAGCCAGACTCTGCATGCGGTGCCAGACCAGATAAGAGATGCAGTTCTCCATACTGTGTGAAATATAGATAGCACAAAGTCCAATCACTAAACTGAAAATAAAATTATTTTTTCTACCTTTGTTGTCTGATGATTTTTGATCATGCTGGTCCCAATCTGAGGTTTCCGTTTTCCTGTCTTCTCTTAGCTCTTTTTCTATGGTCTATAGTCTATCTTCTATTTCTTGTCTCTCATTTTGCTTTCTTCATTTTCTTCCATCGGCCTTTTTTCAATCCCAGTAACTCTCCCTAGTATCAGCCCCCTTTACAGCCTCCCCTCCCAATACCAACCCCCTTGCCTTTCCAGTACCGCCACTGGTGTCTATTCTCTTTGGGTCCCTCTCCTTCCCCATCATCCAGCTCCTTCTAGTTAAAATGCCATCCCAGGTATCAGCGAACTTCCAGTCCCAGTGCCCCCCCATGTCTACTTCCTTCCAGCTCCCCTCCCCCCCGGTCTGCTTCCCCCTAGGGCCCCCCCTGGTCCTCTCCCTTCCAGGCCCCCCCCCTTGACTGCTCCCCTTCAGGCCCCCCCTTTTTTACTCCCTTCCAGGCCCCCCCTGGTCTGCTCCCCTCCAGGCCCCCCTTTGACTGCTCCATCTTTATTAGAGGCAGCATGGAACCTGAATGGTGTTTGGCCCTCCAGGACTGCATTTGGGAGACTCTGCTCTAGGTAATTTATTTATTAGAGTCTCTTTTATACCGCGCTATTCAGCGGTTTACAATGAACAATAAAATACACATTTCCGATGGTACTTTGTGTTTACAGTTGAACAGGTAATGCAACTTGGATAACAGGGTAACTATTTACAATTTACAATGCGCCTGTTTATGGTGTCTGTGCTCGGTGGGGTAAAATATAGGTGTATTAACCCATGCATATGTTCTCTGCAATAAAGGTTTGTCCTTACTATCATGGTTTAGTTGTGGGAAAGATATGTGGACTGGATTGACAGTAGCCCCAGCTGGGCTTTGAACCTGTGACCTTCTGTTCTTGCACACACTGTCTGTGTGGACTGCACCACCGTGTTGCCACACATATGCTGTGTTCCCTGGGGAGTCCATGACTGTACATCCGACAGGGCCTGTTTGTTGCAGTGCACGGCACCTACCTGGACAGGGCTAGGCCATGGTCTGCTGTGGCCACCAGCTGCTGCCACCTCCACCACCAGTACCGCTCCATCCTTAGATTGGAGACAGCATAAACCCTGAAGGATTCGTGGCCCTCCAGGACTGCATTTGGGGGGGAATCTGCTCTAGGTAATGTGCATGTTTCTGGTGTCTGTGCTCTGTAGGGTAAAATAGAGGTGTTTGAGCCATGCTTATGTTCTCTGCCATAAAGGTTCATCTTTACTATCACGATATAGTTGTGGGTAAAATATGGGGACTGGATTGGCAGGAGCCCCAGCTGGGGCTTGAACCTGTGACCTTCTGTCTCAAAACACACTGGTTGTGTGCACTGCACCACCGTGTTGCCACAGAGACAGTGCATTCTCTGATGATACCATGACTGTTTGTCTGGCAGGGCCTGTCTTTTGCAGTGCATTGCACCCACCTACACAGGGCTAGGCCATGGTCTGCTCTGGGCAGCTGCCACTGCCCCCCTCCACCTCCAGTACCCCTGTGCCACCATGCTGACATGCCCTTCTGCTGGTGGTGCTGGTGGTACGCAGTCTCAGGCCATCCTGTGTGCGGGTAGGCGGCTGCCTATGTTGCGGGTTCTGGGGTAGGGGTGCCTGCATATCTGTCCGCACGTCCCCCAATCACCGCCTGCCAATGTTCTGTGCCCTTGGGGGTACCTGCTGGGTACTATCCCCTGTGACACTGTGATAAACACTCTCGTGCCCATCTTGGGCCCTCATCAGTTGCTGTCTGGCTGCTGTTCAGTTTCAGCATTCCTAAGTGCCATCTAGGCATCTGCCTAGTCCGCACTGTGCCCCAGCTGCACCACAGCATGTGCTGCCTGCAGCCCTCTGTATCCCCTTTCCCAGCATCTGTCCAGTTGCCCATTCCGACCTGCCCGCCCTGCTGTTGTGGAACATGTGCATGCCATAGGTAACCTTTCCAATGGAGAGGGAAACCCTGATCAGTGCTATTTCACTGTGGGATCATTCACCTTGTATGGGGACGGAGCGTAGACCCTTCTAAAATTCATATTTATTTTTTGCGGCTTTCTTGGGAGTGTTTTTTGACGTTTCCCATTACTATCACTATTGCCCAGCTTGATTATAATTTTCTTTTATTTTGTTGGGGTCATTTTCAATCTTTATTTGCACTTTTGTTCAATGCACATGTATCACACTTATCACTGTTTTGTAGATTTCCCTGGTTTTGCTGTACATTGCTGACAGAAATGGTTTCTCTTCCCTTTAAATCGGCTCTACCGCGAGGTTTTCACTTGCGGTATTTTTTTACTTCAATTTCAGCCCCGCTCGTGTGCGGGGAGCCTCTCCCCTCCCCCTCTCCACCCATTGACCCCTTCTCTCCGCCCCTGGGGAGCCTTCCTCCGCCCTCCGGGAGCCTTTCCACGCCTTTATCGCACATTAGCGTGCCGCGCACATGAGCGGGCACTTTAGTGCGCCGCGCACCTGTGCGGGGCACATTTGGGCCCCGAAACGCATCATTAGCGTGCGCTAAGGTACCTTAGCGCATGCACATGTGCGCCGCACACATTAGTGCAGTTTAGTAAACATACCCCATAGATAGACATGGTTTAATGGGGTAAAGTTTTGCCTCCCTAATCTACTACATTTTTTTGAAGGTATGAATAAACAGATGGATAAAGGTGAGCCAGTTGATGTAGTATTTCTGGATTTTCAGAAAGCATTTGACAAAGTACTTCATGAATGACCCCTGAGAAAATTAAAAAGCCCATGGAATAGGAGGGAACTGGTTAAAAGAAAACAGAGAATAGGTTTAATGGTCAATTTTCTCAATAGAGGAAGGTACATAATAGAGTATCCCAGGAATCTATATTGGGACCTGTACTTTTTAATAAATTTATAAATGATCTGGAAATTGGAACCATGAGTGTGGTCATCAAATTTGCATATGTCATCAAATTATTCAAATTATTAAATCGCATGCGGATTGTGAAAAATTGCAGGAGGATCTTGCAAGACTGCACAAAATGGTGATTCAGATTTATAGTCTAATTCAATAAGGGTCCCTTAGTTTTATGTGGGTTGTCATGCTGATATTTTGCACCTATTTTATAAAATAAAGTATGTGTGAACTTTATTAAATAGGGGCATAAGTGATAAGATATGTATGCCAAATGTTGGTGTGACCACTTAGACTAACCCTAGGCTTGGTGTAAATGCCCACGCCTAGATTTGTAGAAAACGCATGTAAGATAATATTTTATAATTTACCTGCATAAATTTAGACTCCATCCGTGCTCCACCCAAGCTCCATCCCTGTGCCCACCCACTCCAAAAGTACCCACCATCATCCTGCCATGTGTGCTTACAGAATAATACCCGCCTAAAATACACATATAAGCGCCCATCCCTGCGCATAAGACATTGAAATAGGTAACTTTTGTGCATTGCTGGTATATAAGTTTAGGTGGCTTCTTATAAAATTATTTCCATTTTGTGGACAAGTGCAAAGTGATGCACATAGGGAAGAATAATCCAAACTATAGCTACATGATGACAGTTTCCACATTAGGAGTCATCACCCAGGAAAAGGATCTAGATATCAGTACATTGACATTTTCTGCTCAGTATGCAGTGGTGACCAAAAAAAGCAAACAGAATGTTAGGAATTATTAGGAAAGAAATAGGGACTAAAACAAAGAATATAATAATGCCCCTGTTTTGCTCCATGGTACAATCGCACCTGGAGTACTGTGTGCAATTCTAATTGCTGCATGTCTAGAAAGAAAGATATAGTAGAATTAGAAAAGGTGTAGAGAAAGGCGACCGAAATGATAAAGGGGCTGGAATGGCTCTTTGGTGAGGAAAGGTTAAAGAGGTTAGGGTTCTTCAGCTTGAAGAAGAGACGACTAAAAGGACATATGATAGAGGTCTATCAGATCCTGAATGGAATGAGTAAATGCAAATCAGTTAATTAGTCTTTCAAAAAGTTCAAAGACTAGGGACACGATATGAAGTTACAAAGTAGTACATTTAAAACAAATAGGAGAAAATATTTTTTCACTCAGCATATTGGGCCTTGTTTACTAAAGATTTATGTATGTTAATGAAAGATAACATGCATTAACTGCTACCATGGTCCATTCATTTATATGGGCCATGGAAGCACATAATGTGCTTTAATTTTCATTAACGCGCATTAACTTTTAGTAAACATGCCCCATAGTTAAGTCTTGGAACTTGTTACCGGAGGATTTAGTAAAAACAATTAGTCTAGCAGGATTAAGGGAGACCTAGGGAAAGTCGCTGCTTATCCCTGGAGTAAGTAGCATGGAACTTATCCCAGGTATTTGTGACCTGGATTGGCCACTGTTGGAAACAGAATATTAGGCTTGATGGATCTTTGGTATGACCCAGTATGGCAATCATAATGTCTTATTCATGCATAAAAATAGGCACTCAGAAAACAATGTCATCCAATCCGCCCAGCTGAAATGCATTCATTTGGGCAGACCTACATTTAAATTCCCATAAGCAATCCAACACCAGCTCCCTCCTCTGCAGTCTCCCATATCTTTTACCTGACCTCTTGTCCCTTTTCTTATCATGGCTCTGCATGTCTGTCCCAAGTTTATGGTAATAGGGTTTTGGAGGGCAAATCTGGGAGAGTAGTTGTCCCATCAATGGAAGGTCCGCCTGAGCTTTCTAGAGCTAAAGAATTGAGGGGGGGGGAGGGAGGAGGGAAGCTTTATCAGTGGATAAGTTCCATCCAGGCTACATTAGCAACACAGATGACCACCATGGAACAAGCAGAAGATCCTGCAGGCCATAATTTGCTCACCTCTTGTCACAAAATCTTACTTATCCCATTTAACCCAGATGGGATATGCTTTGCACGTAATGGTAATGGATACCAGAAAAAGCCGAATCAGCCTATCAAATTCAGTTATTTCAGAACACAAAGGGATCCTTTTACTAAAGGGCATTAAGCAGCTAACACACATTTTTGAGCGCTGTACCTCAATGTTCGGGCCTGCAGTAACTGGGGACACAACGGTTACCGTATGCTGATGTTTGTGCTAATTGCCACTCCTGCGTTGGGGTGCTGAATGGGCAGGGTAGGGGTGGAGAGCACATTGCAGTAAGCGCAGGGGGACATATCGCGCACTGTCAATGTTGCCGTTAGCATGAGTGCGCAATAACATCCATGCGCCGACTGCCGGGAAGAATGTTGATCACCCCCGATAGTTACCATGGACACTTTGCACTTAATGCATGTTCGTTTTTACACAAAACGCACTTTAGCTGCAAAAGCTAACATATTTTAGTAAAAAGGCCCCAAAAATTCTCTCTTTAAATGGACAGACCATAATGCTTTTTTATTGGATGTCAAGATCCATTATGTTGGTTAATAAAAATTTCCTTTCAGAAAATAAGAGTTTTTCAACTTTTGGTATCTCTGGTTGTTCTTTCTACTTTTCCTCTCTATCCCGTTTTATTCTGTCTGCTTATTTTTTCTGTTGACCGTTGAGTATCTGTTCTCTCTTATATTTTCCAAGTCAATTCTATTTCTTCGTTCCTTGTTTCTTTTCATCTTAAGTGAATTTTTCATTCCTTTTCCTCTCTTTTCTGACTATCCTTTTTCTGTGTTCTGTCACTCTCCCCTTTTCTCAACCCCCTTGTTTTCACCTCTTCCTCTTGACGACCTCTCCTCCCTTCATCCTTTTGGGGGTTGGGGGCAAGAGAACAGCAGCGGGGGAACCAGAATTAGAGGGTGGGAATAGGAAGGATGAGAAGAAATGGAGGAATGAAGGGGGAGGGGGAACCGGGAGGTAGCAAGGGAAAAAGGGAAGCATTGATCAGGGGAGAGGGAAGGAAGGTGCGGCATCATAACCCCTATGTAATTCCAGAGTTCCTACCATTTCCCTCTCTTTCATCTCTGAGTCCCTGTGGTTCCAAATCTCCACTGATCCCCATCCACAAAATTTCCAAGTCCAAACTCAATCCCCCAGTCCCTGTCCTCCCCAACCTAATCCTCATGTCCCACTTAAGCTTAGAATTTTATCATAATTAAGAGCTGTGCTCATCCTTCTTTATTTTCCCATGGTTCTATTGATAGATTACTGCAATTCATTATGGCGGTCATTCTGGCAGGTGGTGAATAGTGGGGCTGTACGCATGAACTGTATGCTGCAAACCAGGCTCCCCAAACATACAAGACCTCTGTGCAGGGAGCGCTGGGAGGGGGCAGGACAGAGGCGGATCGAAGGAGAGGCTATGTGCTGTGATGTACAGGGCCTATTCCAGTCCTGGCCCTGTATGTCCGGCGGGCTCCATTAGGATGCCCAGCTTATTCCACCTTGGAGGTGGAATAAGCGCAGGACGCCTCTGAGATCTGGCCCAGAAGCTCCCACCTCAGGACATGGAGCTGCAGGAGGTGAGGCCCTGCTGCCTGATCCCATCCCTGGCAGACCCCTCCAAGGGTCATGCAGTGGAGAAAAGACCTGTCTGGCGAGTAGTGCTTTTGGTACTCTTGCTGGACATCCCAGTGCCATAGCAAAGGAATGCCCCGGCACTGGCATACCAGCAGGAGCATGGGCTGCGGATTAATGTCTCCCGTGGCTGGATCAGGGGCACGCTGGGCCATCTATGTGCCCAATCTTGCACCTGCGGGAATGTCTAGTGCCCGCGGTGCAGAATCAGGTACGATGTGGCCCCGTCCATATTTTGGACGTTCTGATGGCCCAGACTTGCCCCTTTATGAATCAGGGACAGCATGAAAAACCCGAACAGTGTTTGGCACACCAGGACTGGAGTTGGGAACCTCTGCCGTAAAGCAGCAGCCAACAGGGGCAGACACACCCACACCCACAGGCTCCATTAGCCAATGCCTCCTGGAGAGGCAGGACATTGGGCCCTGCGTGCATCTCCCAATACTAGCACTTGCATACCTTAGCAATGCCACCCTACACCTGGGAATACGGTACACAGCTATCAAACGTTTGCTATGATTACTGGCAGATAGCAATTCCTACGTTAAGCACAGTTTGCTGATTGAGCTCCATCATAGCAACCTTTCTGATGTCTGTGGAGTGTGCTTCAGGTCTGGTCTCTGACAGTGTTTACCACCCTGGGGTGTGACCCCCAACAGTATTGCGTACCATATCCATGCCTGCACTGTGCCCAGGACTGGTGTGGTGGCCAGGGCTGCTAAACTCCTCTATAGTAGCACAATGCTGGCATAGGGTGGGAGTGTGTGTCTGTCTATCCAGTGTGTGGTGGCTGCAAACACCCTCCACAGCCCACACTGCCAGCACTGTTGCCAGTATTGGCCTGCCAATGTGCATAATGAGGAGCAAGGTACCATGGGTATAGCCTGGACAGGGTGGCCTGGCCAGGATGCATCTGCACAGGGCATAGGGCAATGGCTGGGACATTGTAGTGCCCGGCCACCACCTGCACAGACAGGGTGCCACAGCATGTCTTGCTGGGAGATCACTCTCACCCTGACTGTGCAGTGACCACAGCATGGCTAGGCACCCCCATAGTGCTAAATAGTATTTCTCTCATGTGATATTTATGGGTTTCTTTTTGGGGCCCAGTCACTGACTTATCTGCTTGGTGTGTATGCTGACATCCCAGTTCTGGGTGCATGCATTTCCACCAGGAACATGCACTATGGACTAGCTAGCAGACTGTCTGCAGCTGGTATGTGTCTTGATGGAGCGCCTTGCAGGGTGCAGCAGCTGAAGGCTTGCTGCAGGAGAATATCAGATAGTGGTGGGGTGCAGCTTAGCATATCCAGGCCTAATGTCTGTCTGCTATTGCGGTATGGATGTGTACAGAGCTGCATTGACTGCCCTGTAGGGTGTCTGTTCCCCAGCAGGACGGGGGTTGCTGGTCCCCTCTACTGCCACCATTGCAGGGAGGTAGAATGTGGATCTATTGGTGGGAGACCCTGTTTACCACCCTCAGCCCTGGAGGAGGAGGAGGAGGAGGAGGAGGAGGAGGAGGGTGGTGGTACATAATTCTTCTAGGGGTCCATAGGGGCTACACCTGACTGAGACATACAGATATATCCAAGGTGTGTCTGCAGAAACTACCTATCTCACACGTTAGCACAGCTGGGGACCTGCAGCATGGCCTATCTCTGCTGTGGACCTGGTGCTGGGCACCCCACCTCACCCTCAGGGTGAGTGCAGTATCTGCACAATGTGACTGTGTATAGCTACTCTGTGCCAGTACCACACACGGTCAGTTCCCCCTACCAGGCCGAGGTGCTGTGGGGGTGCATACCCCATCTTGTGATCATCTGTAGACTGCTGATTTGCATGTGCAGTGCATCATGGGTATGGGTGGGTTAACCCTATCCTGGTGACCACAGCAGACTGTTTGTGTGGTGACTTGCAGTCCAAGCCAGCCAGGGGTTTGCTAGCAGCTATAGAGCTGTAGCCCACTGGTTACTTCACTGCCAGTGGAGCCAGAGGTCGTGGGTTCAAACCCACAGTGGGGTTATTTGATAGGGCTGTCCGAAGCATTATCTATTTTTAATGTACATTAGTGCTGCCAGCAAAAACACCCTCAGTATACTGTACCCATAAGGTGCCTCAGAGGGCGCTTTATAGGGCGCCCTATAGAGCACCTTACGGTTACCGTCCATATAAGGTGCACTATACAGTATCCTATGGAGCGACTGATAGGGTGCCCTATAGGGGACATTATAGGGTGCCGTGGCGGATAGTGCACTTTATAATGTGCCCTATGGAGTGCCTTATAGGGTGCCTTATGCGGCACCTTAGGTTACGGCACATGAGGGTGTGTTTACTGGCAGCAATTAATAAAATACAAATAAAGTGCCGCAGGAAACAATACTTACATGTCAAAGCTGATGCCTCAGCCAGTCTTATGTATTAGGCACACTGGGGGTTGAATTCATGACCCCTGTATTATCAGTCAGTGCCTTAACCATTGTGCTACATTGCTGTTCCTCCTTGCATGTCAGCGCACCTACTTAAGATTTCCATGCGTTTAAATGCACAGTGCTGCCATCAAAAACAGTGCTATGATCTTGCTGTGTCTCATAGGGCACCCTATACGGCGCCCTATAAGCCACCCTTTATGCAACATTGTAGGGTGCCGTGGCGGACAGTGCACTTTAAAATGTGCCCTCTGGGATACCTTATGGGGTGCCTTATGCAGCACCTTATGTTACAGCGCTTTGAGAGTGCGTTTGCTAGCAGCAGTAATTAAAATAAAATTAAAATGCCTCATAATGCAATATTACACATAACAGGTGGTGCCTCAGGCAGCCTTATTCATTGGGCACAGTGGGGGATTGAACCCATGACCCCTGCACCATCTGTCAGTGTCTTTACCATTATACTGCAGCCCTGTTCCTCTGTTTGCACATTAGCGCATCTGCTTATGCTTCCTGCGCGCGTTACTCGTGCGCTAATGTGCGCAGCGCACAAGAGCGCGCAGCGTGCGCTAATCCTGTTTTGCTATTTTTGACCGGACCGCCCACTCCTTTTATGGCATCCTGCAGACTAATGCGGCGCGCACGTTAAGAAGGTTTAGTAAACATACCCCTAAGTGTATCACACTAGGCTCCCCGCTGCTATATTAATTACTGATCGCTTATTGTTCACAGTTGAAATTCTTTCACAGTTTTAAGATTCTACAAGGTGATAGAAACACAACAGAGAAATAAGTTCTTGACTTATCAGCCTCTGTGCTATCTACACTCTAGTCAGCAGGAATTGTTGCTATGTCTGTCTGTCTGTAAAGGCTGTGTGCAAGGTTTCTACATGGTCTCACGTTTTCTTAGTTGGTGAAGCACTGGGATGGAAAGCTTCCCTCGCATGATTCATTCTGAACATGATCTCTCTTTTTAGAAAGAAGGTAAAGATGTATTTATTCATGATGGCTTTGCTGGAAAGCTCCTACATGTTAATTTTTAAATAATTCTTACTGTAACTATTTTTGTTTATGTGCATTATTTATATTTTTGGAGTTTTTTACGTTTATTGTAGCTCACTTAGTATTGTATAGAATCGGCAGGCTAGAAATGCATAAATCTAATCATTCCCAATCCAGTCCCTGAGTCTGCCTTGCCCTCCCACCACCAAGTCCCCACTCTTTACCTGCTACTCCTCACTGCTTATATGTCCACTCTGCGTGATCCAGTTGATCCTACCCTTGAATCCGCCTCTCTGCTGCCTCCGCTCTTTCCATCTCCAATATGCTAGCTCCCTCTGGTCTCCCCTTTCTCTCTGCTCCAAACCCAAAAGCTGCTGCTGCTCCTGCTTTCAAAGGCCTCTCTCTCGTCTCTCTCTCAAGCCCAGCAAGCAGTATGTACCACACGGCCAGCAGTCAGGTGCTTCTCTATTGCATTCCTCCTGCCACCAGCTACTCTCCCTTCTGGATGGGCCAAGCAAATTATTTGAGAGATGAGCCCAGGATGTGGAATAATGGTGTGTGTGTGGGGAGGGGGGGGGTTGTTTTCTGATTGGGGAGGGTTTTTTTTTTTATTATTATGACTGCTTTGAAACTTATGAGTAATTATTTGAGGTTTAGTTAAAATTTCTTGAGTTCTTAATATGTATTTTCCTCTTGATTTATTGCTAATTTTACATGATATATTGCTGTTAAAAGTCAGAAGTAATGGTATTTTATTTATACTTATTGATCATATTTATTTTGTAATTATAGTTTGGATTTGTAATTCACAATAATAATTTTATCACAATAACAGACACCTCAGTGAAACCAAAGGTTTCCTTTTATTTATTTATTACAATCTTGCAAGAAGGGGTAGTCAAATATCATATTTCTTGATTGAGTACACACTTTGACATATTTCAGTGACATTTATACATTTGTCAAATCAGCAAGCCCCTACCCCCTGCATCTTATTGACTAACTAATACAGTGTTATTGATCTATCTGCTGTGCTCAGGCAGCACACCTGGGTTTCTGTTCATCCCCTTTATTTATTCTTTTACTTTATTTAACATAATTCCATATTCTTACATGACAGACCATATGCAAGAATGCAATTTACCTTGTTCTTGACATCTTTTATCCCCTTTATGGTAGTACATACTGATGTCAGTCCTTATCTTTCTTTTGCATGTTCAGGTGGTCAATGGTTTATTTATGTTTGTGCTTGCTCCATAAGACCTTTGCATTGCAAAAGGTCAACAGAGCAAGGATCTCTCTTTTATTTAACTAAGACCAACCTGACCTCTGCAAAACTAATTTTTCTGTCTTGCATACATTTCCTACTGAGGGCTCTTGTCTCTTACAATATGGCAACTAAAAGAAGCAGCTTTCTTATAAATAGACACACTTTAATAACAATTTTTGGCTCTCATGATCCACACAGTATGCCTTCTGGCTTTGGGTTTCTGTTCCTTCTGTCAGTCCTTATCATAAAGGAAAACAAAGATAACTCCCCTCTACCCCTCCCCTCCTTATGTGCTTAGCAAAGCTTTAGAGCCACTATCTCTAAGTGTAGAACAATGGAGTGATATAAGAATCTGAATGCCAGACAGTATTTTTGCAAAGCACTTTTAGAAGCCTCTACACTTTTGCTTAATTTCCTGATCATTCTGTAAAAATAACAAGTTACATTCTTCTATCACCTTTGTACAGATACTTTTGTAAAAACAACAATTTAAACCTTTCTGTCAGATTGGGTGGGTGTGCTTTGTTCCATCTGTATATTTGTAACAAAACAAAAAAACATTAAGAGGTATGTTTACTAAACTGCGGTAATCGTGAATAACGCGCGTTATGTAACGTTAACTATCGTTAGCGCATCATAACGCGCGTTATGATGCGCTAACGATCGTTAACATTACATAACGCGCATTATGATGCGCTAACGATCATAATGCCCCGCGGCGCGGTAAAACACCGCAGAAGGTGGAGAGAGGGCAGAGAGAAGGGGTCAATGGGCGGAGAGTGGGCGGGGAGAGGCTCCCTTCACACTAACGCGCTGATTTTCAGAGCTGAATTCCAACGCGAATGAAAACTTGCCGTTAAATGCACATTACAGGGGAGAGAAACCATTTCAGTGTCAGCAATGTACAGCCCAGACAGGGAAACCAAAACAAAGTGATAAGTGTGATACATGTGCACAGAACAAAAGGGCACAGAAACACTGAAAATGACCCCAACAAACTGGAAAAAAACAATAACCAAGCTGGCCAATAGTGGTATCAATGAGAAACATCAACCCCTCCCCCCCCCCCCCGAGTAAGCTCCATAGAACAGATATAAATCGTGGAAGGGTCTATACTCCGTCCCCATACAAGGTAAATGGGCCCACAGTGAAATAGCGCTGCTCAGGGTTTTCCCCACCATCGGGCAGGGTTCCTATGGCGTGCACATGTCCCACAACATCAGGGCGGGCATGTCGGAATGGCAACTGGACAGATGTCGGAGAAGGGGATACGGAGGGCCGCAGGCGGCACATGCTGTGGTGGAGCTGGGCCACAGTGCGGACTAGGGTGATGTCTAGGTGGCCCATACGAATGCTGAAACAGTGGAGCAGCCAGACAGCAACTGCTGAAGGCCCAACATGGGCACGAGTGTGTTTCCCAAAGTGTCACAGGGGATAGTACCCAACAGCAACCCCCAAGGGCACGGAACATTGGCAGGCGGGGCTGGGGGGGAGCGTTGACATCTATGCAGGCACCCCTACCCCAGAACCCGCACCATAGGCAGCCGCCTACCTGCACACTGGATGGCCTGAGACTGCACACCACCAGCTCCACCAGCAGAAGGGCATGACAGCATGGTGGCTGAGGGATACTGGTGGTGGAGGGGGCAGTGGCAGCTGCCCAGAGCAGACCGTGGCCTAGCCCTGTGTAGGTGGGTACCATGTACTGCAACAGACAGGCCCTGTCTGACGAACAGTCATGGTATCACCAAGGAATGTACCAACTCTGTGGCAACAAGGTGGTGCAGTGTACAAAACCAGTGTATTCAGAAGCAGAGGGTCACAGGTTCAAGTCCCAGCTGTGGTTCCTGCCAACTCAGTCCCCATATTTTACCCACTACTACAACGTGCTAATACAGACAGCACCTTTATTGCAGATGACGTAAACATGCCCAAGACACCCACATTTTACCCTACAGAGCACGGACATCATATACATGCACATTACCTAGAGCAGAGTCTCTCAAATGCAGTCCTGGAGGGACAAACACCATTCCGGTTCCATGCTGCCTCTGATAAAGATGCCTGTGCTGCATTTCTATGCGCCAACCCCATGGTATGCAGATGTATCTCATGCATATTCATGAGGGACAGCATGAAAACCCGAACAGTGTTTGGCACCGCAGGACTGGAGTTGGGAACCTCTGCCATAGAGCAGCAGCCAACAGGGGCAGACACACCTGCACCCACATGCCCCATTATCCAAAGCCTCCTGGAGAGGCAGGACTCTGGGCTCTGCATGCATCTCCCAATACTAGCACTTGCATACCTTAGTAATGCCACCCTAAACCTGGGAATATGGTACACATCTTTAAAGAGGTTGCTATGATTACTGGCAGATAGCAATTCCTAGGTTAAGTACAATATTCTGAGTGAGCTGCATCATAGCAACCTTTCTGATGTCTGTGGAGTGTGCTACAGGTCTTGTGTCTGACAGTGTTTACCAATCTGGGGAGTGACTCCTACAGTATTGCGTACCATAGCCATGCCTGCACTGTGCCCAGGACTGGTGTGGTGGCCTGGGCTGCCCAACACCTCTATAGTTGCACAATGCTGGCATAGGTGTGGGGAGTATGTGTCTGTCTATCCAGTGTGTGGTGGCTGCCAACACCCTCCACAGCCCACACTGCTAGCTCTGTTGCCAGTATTGGCCTGCCAATGTGCATAATGAGGAGCAAGGTACCGTGGGAAAAGCCTGGATAGGGTGGCCTGGCCTGGCCGCCTCTGCACAGGGCATAGGGCAATGGCTCGGACATTGTAGTGCCCGGTACCACCTGCACGGACAGGGTGGCCATAGCATGTCCTGCTGGGCGGTCACTCTCACCCTGACTGAGCAGTGACCATGGCATGGCTAGGTTCCCCCATAGTGCTATATGGCATTTTTCCAGGATTAAGCAGGAAGTCAGTCCTCACATATGGGTGACGTCTGCGCCGACGGAGCCCTCGCGGAGCAATTTCCCCAGCTTTCAAAGAAAGCCTTTGGGAATTGCAGCGCGCATGCGTGGTCCCTTTCCCGCCCAAGGGTGCCATCTTGCTCAGTCTTCTTTTTTCCGCGGAGCCCTACAGACGCTGTTTGTGATCGCCGCTGAAAAAGTTGATTTTATTTACTATTCTTTTCTCGGTTTGACGCCGGATCTTTTTCCCGCCTGGACCTGATACGCTGGTATCGAGTCCGTTCTTTATTTTTTCGGTTTTTGTCCTTCGTGACTAGCGTTTGCGCCATTTTTCTTTTTTCACTGGCAGCCCTGTCTTTTGACCTCACAGGGGCCCTTTTTCCCCCGATGGCTGCCAGCGGGTTTAAAAAGTGTGATCAGTGTAAGAAACTTATGTCTCTTACCGACACACATGACTGCTGCCTCCGCTGCCTCGGACCCGATTATGACCCGATGATCTGTGGTTCGTGTGGCAAAATGTCCTCAAAATCGTTGAGGAGTCGGCAGCATCAAAAAGAACGAATCTTCTCTGACTCCGCGTCCGGCCGGGCCCGGACCTCGTCAGAGGCTTCGACGTCCCGAGACTCCGGTCCTGAGCATCGTCAGAGTTCCTCTGAGCGGGGGTCTCCTGCCCGGGAACATCATAGGAAGAAAAAACCCGCAAGGGCGGCGTCGGTGGACGCTCCTGGTTCCTCGAGGGCCAGGTCGCATAGCCCCAATAGCCATCCCGGGTCCTCGGAGTCGGAGAGGCCTTCGAAACATCCTCGTCTCGAGATGGAGTCTCCTGGACACGTGAGTACTGTAGTCCTCATGGACTCGCCTCCGAAGGAGCCGACGTCGGGCCCGACGCTGTCGGGGCCCGAGTCGGGGGCTGCTGGGTCTCCTGAGCTCGGACTCAGGTTGACGGCCTTGGAGAGCAGTTTTGCTGCCTTCATGGACCAGCAGCGGGCATTGATCACTGGCCTCGCCGGTGCATCTGCCCCGACCACCGGGATGTCGACGTCCAAGTCGACCCCGGAGACCGAGCCGATCCTCGAGTCCATGCGAGCTCGAGTTGATCCTCGGTCACGGTCTCCCTCGGCCTCCCGTTCGGGACCGAGGTCATTGACGCTGGCCTCGGCGTCGGGGCGGAGAGCATCGGTGCCCGCCCGACCGGAGCCGCTCGATTCCTCCTCCGAGGAGTCGGGCTGGGAGACGGAGGGCAAAGAGTCGCCAGGTACTTTTTGGACTCTGTGCGTCCCCTTGGACTCGCCCGAGTCCGAACCTCGGAGACGGTCCCCTCCGGAGGACACCCGGTTCTCAGACTTCGTGCGGGATATGGCCAAGGCCTTGGCATTCCCCACGGATCCCGAGGAGGAGCCTCGAGCCGAAGAGCTCGATGCCCTCCAGTATGACTCTCCCCCAAAGGAGGCCTTTACTGTACCGGTTCCTCCGATGCTGGAGCGACTTCTCTTCCGCATGTGGGAGAGCCCAGCGTCAGCGCCGGTGTTAAGCAAGCGGGTCGATTCCATTTATCGAGTCTGCAAGAGCCCCGGGTTCCAAAAGGCACAACTGCCGCACCATTCCATGGTGGTGGAATCGGCCATGCATCGACTCAAGAATCAGAAGATGCACTCCTTGGTGCCTCCCGGCCGGGAGGCCCGGAACCTGGATGCCCTCGGTAGGAAGTGCTTCCAGGGCTCTATGCTTGCTTGTCGAGTCCAGACCTACCAGCTCTACATGGGCATGTATCTCCGGGACCTGGCAAAGGAGATTGCCGGGTTCTCTGCTGGTCTCTCCGAGGAACCTTTGCCGAGGTTCCAGGCCTTGTCCACTGGTATTCGGGAGTGCTCGAAGTTTATCTCTCGAGCAGCCTACGATGGCTTCGAAGCATCGGCTCGGGTAGCCGGAGCCGGCATCGGTGCCCGCCGACAGGCTTGGCTTCAGTCATCCGACCTCGAGCCATGGGTACAGGACAAGTTGGTCAATGTCCCCTGCAGAGGGGAAAACCTCTTTGGCAAGCCCATGGCTGAAAAGGCTGCACAGATCGAGACCGAGACTCTGACCAGGACTCAGCTGTCCAGAAAAACCTCTGCCCCTTCTCGGAAGAAGAAGGGCTCGGGGAAAAAGCCCTTTTACCCGAGAAAGGCGGCTGCCTATAAACACTACCCTCATTATCAGGCCTCAGCAGCTCCCCAACAGGGTCAGCAGGCCAAGGGACGGGGTAATGGGTCCTGTAGGCAGCAGGCCCCCAAGCCCACAACACCGGCCCCTGCTCAGCAGGGTGGCGGTTTTTGACTCCATCAGCATAGCCTCTTCTCCTCCGCTGGTTTCTCTCAGCACAGGAGGCCGGCTGGTCCACTTTGCCCACAGGTGGTCAGCCATCACATCAGATACCTGGGTGCTTCATATAGTTCAAAAAGGCTATCTTCTACACTTTCACCAGGTACCTCCCTCCTACTTTCCAGGGAAGCCTCCACGACTCCCTCTGCACAGGGACTTACTCCTTCAGGAGTTGGCAAGTCTTCTTCAGGAGCAGGCTGTGGAACCGGTGCCCCACCACCTGAGAGGTCACGGCTTTTATTCCAGGTATTTTCTGATACCAAAAAGAACAGGAGGCCTCAGACCCATCCTGGACTTGCGAAACCTCAACAAGTTCCTGGCAAGGGAAAAGTTCAAGATGCTTACCCTTGGAATCCTGCTGCCCTACCTCCAGCAGGGAGACTGGCTATGCTTCTTGGATCTAAAGGATGCATATACTCACATCCTTATTCATCCAGACCACAGACAATATCTCAGGTTTGTTGTGGGAGGAAATCATTACCAGTACAGAGTACTGCCCTTTGGCCTATCCTCCGCCCCCAGGGAGTTCACCAAATGCCAGGCAGTGGTGGCGGCCTATCTAAGACTTCAAGGCCTTTTTGTGTTTCCATACCTGGACGACTGGCTCATCAGAGCCCAGTCTTCCCAAGAGGCCACTCAGGTCACTCATCGCACTGTGACTCTACTCCAGCACTTGGGATTTGTCATAAACTTCGCAAAGTCCACTTTGCTCCCCTCTCAAAATCTTGAATTCATAGGCGCCAGGTTGGACACTCTTCAGGCGCGGGCCTTCCTGCCTCTGGACAGGGCCCAAAGGCTCATGGATCTCGCCAGCCACTTTCACAGCAATTCCCTGGTCTCGGCCAGGCAATTTCTGAGACTGCTCGGCCATATGGCTTCCACGGTCCATGTGACCCCCAATGCCCGCCTGAACATGCGACCTGCTCAGTGGTGCCTTCGCACTCAATGGCATCAGGCCACAGGGAGCCTGGCGGACTCAGTACTGATATCCGACCTGCTGGTCTCTTCTCTGCGGTGATGGCTTCATCTGCCAAACCTAGTGCTAGGAGTGGATTTTCAATCTCCTCCGCCTTCTCAGATGCTGACATCCGATGCTTCTCTCCTGGGTTGGGGAGCACATTGCCAAGGGTCATGTACTCAAGGCCTATGGACTCCTTGGGAGTCTGCTTAGCAGATAAACTTCCTGGAGCTCAGAGCCATCCGCCTAGCTCTGAAAGCCTTCTCCCACCTCACTTCTCACCAGTCTGTGCTGGTCCAGACAGACAATCAAGTTGCAATGTTCTACGTGAACAAACAAGGAGGCACAGGCTCCTTCCTTCTCTGTCAGGAGGCACAGAAACTGTGCTCTTGGGCCGTCAGCCACAGCATCCTCCTCAAAGCTGTCTATCTCCCAGGTCAGGAAAATTACCTGGCAGACAAGCTGAGCAGGATCCTCCAACCACACGATTGGAGATTGGATCCGTTGGTGGCTCAAAGGATCTTTCTCGGGTGGGGCCTCCCCACCATGGATCTCTTTGCCAGTCCTCTGAACCGGCAACTTCCCAAATTCTGCTCTCGACAACCGCATCCTCTCAGAGTAGCGGCGGATGCTTTTCTGATTCCATGGTCCACGGGTCTCTTCTATGCCTTTCCTCCCATGCCACTGGTGTCTCAGACGCTCTTCAAGGTTCTCAGAGACAGAGCCTCGATGATCCTAGTGGCTCCCCGGTGGCCGAGACAGCCCTGGTTCCCGCTTCTGATGCAGCTGGCGGTGGACACTCCTCTTCCTCTGGGGTTTCAACCCGATCTCCTGTCACAGGATCAGGGGACTCTCCTACGCCCCAACCTCCAGTCCCTTCATCTGATGGCCTGGCTGCTGAAAGGGTAGTCCTTGCTCCCCTCCTGCTGCCTCGTGAGGTGGAAGAGGTTGTCTTGGCCTCCAGGCGGCCCTCCATCCGGAAGTCCTACGCTCTTAAGTGGCGTAGGTTCTCCGTGTGGTGTGGTCAGCAGTCTGAGAATCCCTTCTCCTGCTTGGTGGCAGTGGTCTTGCAATATTTGCTTTACCTCTCCAATCTGGGCCTTAAGTCCAACTCTGTCAGGGTCCACCTCAGTGCTCTCTCTGCGCATCACGCACCGGTGGATGGCAGGCCTCTTTCCAACCACCCTTTGGTGGCTCGTTTTCTCCGAGGCCTCCTTCTCCTTAAGCCTCCTTTGCGCCCACCAGCCCCTGAATGGGATCTGAATGTGGTCTTGCAGCGGATTACCTGTCCGCTCTTTGAACCTATGGCTACCTGCCCTCTTCGTTTTCTTTCCTGGAAATCCTTGTTTTTGGTAGCCCTTACCTCTGCTAGGCGCGTTAGTGAACTGCAGGCCCTAGTGTCTGATCCTCCTTACACTAGGTTCTACAGGAATAGGGTAGTCTTACGGACTCACCCTAAGTTTCTTCCAAAAGTGGTTTCTCCTTTTCATCTCAACCAGGAGGTGGTTCTTCCGACCTTCTTTCCCAGGCTGCACTCCAGCCGGGCTGAGATGGTCCTGCATACCCTGGACTGTAGGAGGGCCTTGTCCTTCTACCTTGACTGTACGCGGGAGCATCGGAGGGCTGTTCAGCTCTTCGTTTCTTTTGACCCCAATAAGTTGGGGCTCCCTGTATCCAAGCGTACTTTGTCCATATGGGTTGCTGACTGTATCGCTTGGGCTTATGGGGCGGCCGGCCTCTCGTTGGAGGGTCGAGTCACGGCTCATCGTGTTAGGGCGAAGGCTGCGTCAGTGGCTCATCTCCGCTCTGTTCCGTTGGCAGACATCTGCCGGGCCGCTACTTGGTCCTCAAGCCAGACTTTTGCGGCCCATTACTGCCTGGAGAGGGAGTCCCGCAGGGACAGTGCTTTCGGACAGGCAGTCCTCCATAATCTCTTTGAGGTTTAGGCAACTCCTACCCTCCGGCCCTAGTGTTGGGCTACCGGTCAGGGGCGTTTTCAGAGAAGATTCCTTTCTTCTGTGCTACTGAGCTAGAGGTAGCTCATTTTTCCACTTGAGGTCTCCGGTAGCCTTAAGCTAGGGAGTCCCATATGTGAGGACTGACTTCCTGCTTGGTCCTGGAGAAAGAGTAGTTACTCACCTGTAACAGGTGTTCTCCAGGAGCAGCAGGAATCAGTCCTCACAACCCTCCCTCCTCCCCTTGGAGTTGCAGTCATATGATTTATTTTGCTAATTTTTTTGCTGTCTTTTAGCTATGTCATCAGACTGAGCAAGATGGCACCCTTGGGCGGGAAGGGGACCGCGCATGCGCATTGCAATTCCCAAAGGCTTTCTTTGAAAGCTGGGGAGATTGCTCCGCGAGGGCTCTGTCGGCGCCGACGTCACCCATATGTGAGGACTGATTCCTGCTGCTCCTGGAGAACACCTGTTACAGGTGAGTAACTACTCTTTCTCTCATGTGATAGATATGGGTTTTCTTTTGGGGCCCAATCACTGACTTATCTGCTTGGTGTGTATGCTGACATCCCCGTTCTGGGTACATGCAGCTCCTCCAGGACCATGCACTATGGACTAGCTGGCGGACTGTCTGCAGCTAGTATGTGTCTTGCTGGAACACCTTGCAGGGTGCAGAGGCTGGAGGCTTGCTGTTGGAGAATGTCAGATAATGGTGGGGGGCAGCTGAGCATTTCCAGGCCTGCCGTCTGTCTGCTACTGCGTTACGGATGTGTACCGCTCTGTCTGTTCCCCAGCAGGACTGGGGTTGATGGTCCCCTCTACAGCTACCCTTGCAGGGAGGTAGACTGTGGATCTATTGGTGGGTGATCCTGTTTCCCACCCTGAGCCCCAGAGGGTGGGTTGTGTGGTGGTACATGGTCTGCCCATGGGTCCATACACCCCCCCTTCACCTACAGCAGGTAACCATGGCACCAACACAGGATATGCACTATTCTGGGTGCATCATCGCCCATAAGGACTAGACATGACTGAGACATACAGCAGGGCACAAACGTATCCTAGGTGTGTCTAACGGAACTACCTATCACACACTGATGGGGACCTGCAGCATGGCATAGTTCAGCCATGAATGGTGCTGTGGACCTGGTGCTGGGCGCCCCACCTCAACCTCAGGGTGGGCACAGTACCCGCACAATGTGACTGTCTGTGGCTACTCTGTGGCAGTACCACACACGGTCTGTTCCCCCTACCTGGCCGAAGTGCTGTGGGGGTGCATACCCAATCTTGTGCCCATCTCTCGACTCCTGATTTGCATGTGCAGTGCATCATGGGTACGGGTGGGTTAACACTATCCTGGTAACCACAGCAGACAGTTTGTGTGGTGACGTGCAGTCCTGCTGTAGCAGCAGATAAGCATGCAATAAATAAAACCAGGAGTCTTTTCAAGGATCCAAGCCAGTTTATTGTGCACAGGCTCAAGCAATAATCAATTTCAAAATGGCTGAGCAATGGTTTCTAGCAAAACAACAACTTTTATACCGTTCTTCTCCATTCTAGACATAGGCAAACTTTTCATTGGTCCCAGTAACCCCTCGTACACCTTCTATTGATCCCGGTACTGATATGGCTATCCAATTGGGACTCTGGTCTGGGCCCAGCACCTGCTCACCCCCCCTTCTAGTCCCAATTACAATGGTCAGTGTCTCTAACTTGTTACATCTCTCCTCCAAGGTCGCTCAGCTAGTTAAAACATATGGGAAGCAGGGCACTGTAACTTTTCTTTCAGCACAGTTAATTAATTCCATAGAAGCTTCTCACATCCTTATCAATACCAATTAGAGCTGTTTTCTGTCTTTTCTAAGTTTCGTTTCTGCTTAGCTATGTTCAGTTAAGCTGAGTTAAGTTTCAATTCTATGGTGTCATCATTCAGGGGGGTTTTCATTCCTCTGGGCCTAACTACAGGCTTCATTTACAAGTCAAGCTGCTTAGGCCTGTCTGTTTAGTTCAATTAGCATAGATCATAGGCCTTCGCCTACCACATTCCCCCCTTTGATTATTCTCACCCGCAAGTGAGAAAGGGTGAGAAGCAAATCACATAATACTAAATAAAGATATCACTCTGTGGTATAGGGTAGTAGTTTCACATAGCTAGTATCTTTGTAGCTGCCTTATGCTCTACAGTGTTAATAACTGAAGTTATCATTCGCAAGCAAAGTGGCAAGAAACAAGGGAGCAACAAGCAGATAGTCAAAGTCCATAGTTTGGCAAGAGTGGGTAAAAGAACTAAAGGAATTAGAAGGTTCAGGAGCATTTATGCCGGACCACCAAGATGTCTTCTTTGTTGTGCTGTTGTAAAACTTCTGATTTAGACAGTCCAGCTGTCCGATCTTCATAGCAAATTGTGGTCCGGTGCGAACAAAACATAAACTGTCAACAATGGGGTGGGCCAATACCCACTCACTAGTAGTATTATGTAAATCAGTCTGATTGTAGGGGATGGAGTAATTCAGTTCTTGGGCCTCCCAAGGCCATTAGTCTCCCATTGTTGTTTCTCCACAAAACAGGCAATCTGAAACATGAAGACCGAATGCCACTGCTCCTGCTAATTCAAGAAATAAGTTCTGGTGGCAGGAGGAACGTCAAAGTCTGATTTCATGGCTTCATAGAAAGAGTGATCTTTTGTCCTGTTCTGGTGGTGGTATGCAAGCTGCACAAGGGGGTAGGGCAAAAGTCATTTCAAAGCACCCCAAAACTGTTGCCAGAATAAAGCAATAATAAGAATTCATAATGGGCATAGTCTCTGGAAAATTGGTGGAACTGTCGACTTCCACAACAGATAACAGATGTAGGGTTGATTGTAGATCCTCAAGCTTCTGCCGTACGTAGACCTACCAGCTTTGTGGCGGAAGTAGGGCTGTAGATTCCAAAGTATCACTGTCCTCTGGGATGTCTCAATTTCTTACAATATCATAGCATAGTCTCTTAGGCTATTATTGCTTCCTTAGAGCAGTTCACTCTTTAGGAGATCAAAACAGTCTTTTCAGAGTATTTAGACACAGTCTCTTAGAAGATTCAATTTCTTAACACAACAGTCTCTTTCTGATGATTGCAGTTTTTTTTTTTCCAGATGCGAAGCTTACTTTCAGATAAACAGACAGTCTTGAAATAGTGCAGTTTCTGAGGGACCAATAAGTCTTAGGTCCGTGGCTGTTGTTGTAGGGTGAGGTGCAATGGAGTCTCAGGATGCTGTACAGTAGTCCAGTGATCAGGTTCAAGAGCAGCTGCTGGCTTCACTTGATTATGATGGATCCAAGGTTCAAATTCTGCGACTTTTACTGCAGTTGGAGTTGACAGGATGACGACATAGGGTCCCTTCCAATGCGGTGCTAACAGTGTCTTTCTCCACTCTTTGATCCACACCGAGACTCCAGGCTTGAAAGGATGCAGGGGTTCAGGCAAATTGATGGGTGATCGATTTTGTACCCAGGTATGAAGACTCTGCAAAACAGAACTTAAAACCAATAGTTCTTGTCTAATAATTTCAGATCCTATCTGTCTCACATCTCCTTTTATTTCCTATACAATAGGCAGGGGTTGCCCATACAGAATCTCAAAAAGGGGAAACTCCTAAAGACTTAGCAGGGGCTAAGTATATCCTAAGAAGGGCTATGGGAAGAACCTGGGGCCACTTCAGGTAAACCTCTTGGCAAAGTTTGGACAACTGAGATTTCAGGGTTCTATTCATACATTCTACTTTTCCTAAATTCTGAGATCTATAGGCAGTATGTATCTGTTAATATCAATATCTTGGGGCTATACTTAATGGACTTGCTTCCTAAGGTTATCCACCCTCATTCTTTGTACAGGGCCCCATGTGCATGCAAGGTTGTAAGGGCATACTTGGAATATGGGTACACATTTAGACAGGGCTCTTTTCCTATTGTTAGTGCTCTAGTGAGGGCTATCAGTTCAGCTTTCTGTGGTGAAGTTTCTGGGGCCAGGGCTGAGGACTCAACTACCAAATCAGGGGTCACCACTGCATATCTAGCACAACAATGTCCATTGATGATGAAACTGCCTTCAGCCACAAAGGAAGTCTGTTCAGGGTTCTCCAGAGGGACATCAGTCAAATCCAGGCGGCTTGAGAATACAGTGTCCATAATTTCTAAACAGTCATGATCAGGGGATCAAGACTAACTGATAACAACATAGCAGGATTGAAAGCTTGACTGACCCTTCAGTTGTATCTGGGGTTTTCACACAACATACTCTAATACTTCAACATTCATAGATTTGTTAGCTAGTAGTTTCCTTTGTATTTCATATTGGTTAGAACAGAGTGTGGTACAGTAACTTGAAGATTCTGTCTCAAAGGGATTTTTCTTTTAGTTTTTGCTTACTAGGAAGGCTGTAGCTGTAACAGCTTCTCAAATAAGGTCCAAGAGATTGAGTCAACACTCCTAGAACATTTCCTTGTGACTCATGAACATAGAGACTGAAAGGTTTTCTGGACATCTGGTAGACCCAGAATTGGTGACAACATCAGAGTGTTTTTTTTTTTTCCAAAGATCAAAAGGCTGCATCCTGTTCAAGTCCCCATTCCAATGCAGACTTTTCCATTCCTTTGATAGCTTGATACAACGGTTTTGCTAGCAGCGCAAAATTGGGGATCCATATACAACATACTCTGTGGCACCCAAGAAGGCTCTCACTTGCCTCCTGGTGGTTGGAGTAGGAATACTGCATACAGATTCTTTGCATTCTGGTCCCAGGCGTCGAATTCCGCTGGACAACTGGAATCCTAGGTGTTTAACTTGTTGGACATAATTGCACCTTGGCTCTTGAGACTTTGTATCCAGCCTCATTAAGAAGGTGCAAAAGTTCACTGATGGCTTATAGACATTCACTTTCTGAGTTGGTGGTTATGAGCAAGTTGTCCACATATTGAAGTAAAATTTTTTTCCCTGGAGTTTCTGGATAACTTGTCAAATCCTTGCTGAGTGAGGCGAGTTCTTGAATCCTTGAGGTAATCTTGTCCAGATGAGTTGGCCCCGCCTCCTTGTAGTGGGGTCTTGGGCTAAGCGTATGCAGAAAAAGGCATCTTTTTAAGTCCAGAATGATGAAATGTATAGCTTCAGCAGAGATCAGTTCCAAGAGAATATAAGGATTTTGGTACCACTGGTTGTATAGTTTCAGCTGCATCATTCATTCTTCTTAGATCCTGCACTGGGCGGTAGCCACCTGTCCCAGGCTTCTTGACTGGCTTGAGGGTGACAATGACAGGGGCTATGTTCTTTGCTAGGCCAGGTGGATTATCTTCTGCCCATAATCCAGGTGGGGCTATAAGGTTGGTAGGTATACAGGAACTTGTTGACTTGACTGGAGGTGTGCTATAGAACCGCCACTCTTCTTCTCGGGGAACAGTCAGCACCATCAATCCAGCAGGCTCTGGGTTCACAGTCATTTGCATTTCTCTCTCTTCAGCAAAGGATATCTGTGCCTGAAGCTTTGCAAGCAGATCTCGGCTCCAAAAATGGAATAGGGCATTCAGGCATATACAGGAACTGGTACACTATTATTTTTTTTTTCTAGTTCACACATGCGGTTCTGCAGAAAAGGCTTTGCGGACTTAGCCCCAGTAGCTCTGATAGTGGTGATGCATCTGGCCTAGTCTTTATCCATGCTGTAGCCCTCTTTAGCTGCCACTTACTCTATAGCTACTTCCTTCTCCTACTAAAACATTGTGCTTGGTTTATTGTTTTATGACTCTGCAATCAAGTACTCCCTCCTCCCCTCCTGGGGAGGAGTCAAGATACGGGCATTCACTTCTCTAATGTCCTTCTCCTCTGTAATGGGCGCACTCACACCCAGTTTTTCACTTCCTCTGCTCCTTTGATTAGGAAAACCTCCTCCACATCATTCAACTAAAAATATCAGCAAAAAAGATCTGTTCTCTTTTTCCATCTTACAATTTTTACTTTCTCTGTCCCTCTTCAACAATCCACATACTTTTCTGATCAACTTTCATTTAACTATTATGCCCGCAAATTCATCCAGTTTTCTATAATTTCTGTCCATTAGTTCAATCAAGTCCTAAAACTTCTCAGTGTATAATGCAGTTTTTTTTCAGTTCTAAACAAGTCTGGTCAGCTGACTTTCACTTCTGGTCCAGAGGGGGTGCACATCCCCCTGCTGCGGAGGTGGCTGGCAAAATAGGGAATCTGCAGGGAGGAGTCCCCCCTTCCCTCTCCTGGGCTCTGTTTCTCCTAGCAACGCTCTATCCAGGAGGTTGGGTTTTTTTTTTTTTTTTTATATTCTACTTCTCTGCTGTGGGCACATTAGTTCATGCCTACCGGGGGTGACATCATCGGTGGACTGGGCTCCATCCCCCCCTTAAGCACTCTGAACGGAGCTACTTACAGAGAGAGAGAGAGTGACGAGACAGGATATCTAGAGATTCTGGGGCAAAATATGGTGAACTAAGGAAATATGGGCAACTAGCAGAAGCCACTCCCTTTCACATAGCATTCCTGATTGGGACAGAGACATTTGATAACCATAGTCTTCAGTAAATCCCTTGCTGAAATTCTTGATCATACTTGAAAGGACACTCATTAAAAAAAACTTATTACCGTAAACATAAGCTTAAATTGAGCACAGACATACAATTTAGATACAGTTCTTAAAATATCTTATAAAGAGAACTATAGCTATCTGTTACGTATGACTAAAATTAAATTTCTTAGCGAACTAACTGAACTAACTGCCAGCCGTAGTCTGCATCTGCAAAAGAAAATATTATTTTATTTTTATTAAATCTTACAGTTCAGAAAGCAGATATTCAAGAGACATGAAACGAATACTTTTCCATGGCTGTGGTGGATATCTAAAATGCATATACACCCTCTTTTTTGTTTTGTTTTGTTGTTTTTTTTTTTTAACAATAAATATGTCTTCTATCAGGTGCTTGCCACAGTAAATCAGGTAATAACGTCTTGGAATTTTTTAAAACAAATGAATTTATCTTGAATTGTAAAGGTCGTCATTAGTCACTAGTACAGATTTCAAAGATAAAATCCTAACACAATTTTCTTATTCACTCAGAATTTAAACTATTCATTCTCAGGTTGCAATCTGATACACTTCCAACCCAGAATGCCGCACCATCCCCCAAGGTTCTTAACCTCTATTTTTGAGGGACAAAGGAAAAACACTTTATTTTCTCTCTCCTGTCTGTGTCCGTTAGTTTTTGAAACAACAGATATACTTCCTTTATTTTACACAAGCAAGAGACTGCTCAATCGGGAACGGCTGTCTCATTCCCTAGTAAGCTGTGTGAGCCACACCCCTCCGCTCACTGGAAACGAAATGATCACAGTTTCACAGACACACAGAGACATGCTAGCAAGAATCATTTAAATCAGTGTCAAGTCGTGATCTAATAATTACTTTGTAGGTTTATAAGTCAAAAGAAATAAACCCAAAAACAGTTTGCTTAGTTTATCATTTCTGAAAGGTAACAATAAAAATACAGACAAAGCAGAGAATATAACTAAAAACAGTTTACGGAGCTCCGATGAGGTTAATTCGACCTTCAAAACTAAAATTCTGACTAAATATTCCTATCGAATGGTATATAATACCTGACCATAGTAGAAGGAACATCACCATTAAAAACATATTGAATAAAACAGGTACAATTGTCCTGAAATAAGCACAAACTAACAGCATTGAGATTTAAGCCTGCACAGGGTTAGAAAGACACTGTACATTCTTTCCTTCAGACACGCCCCTGTCAGTTTTTCACTGTGCAGTAGGACAGCGAACTGGGTGAGACCAGCTTTTTGATTTCTAAAGTGACTCTAGGTGTTTTGGGTCTTCGTTCTGCTTGATTAATACAATTTCTTAATCAGTGAACTGTCACAAATTACTCAACAGAATAATCTCACATTTATAACAGAAGGGAAACTCGTGGTTTCAACAGAGAACAAAAAAAACAGATACACAGTAGGGCAGACAATACACATCAAACGCTTCACAATCATGCTAGCAACATATCCCAAAAAACCCAGTCCTGTCTGTTCTGACTAGGCTGAATCATGATTCTCTATAACAGCTGTACCTCGCGAATACTCATGCAAGGATTTTCAAACAAATTTTTCCCCACGCATACTCATGTAGGGACCTCGCGAATACGCATACGAGGTTGACTTAAGTCTTACCAAACAAGAAGGACGATGGCTTCGCCTTGCGCATACTCATGCAAGGGTAATAGGACCGTCCTTGAGAGGGGATCAGTGCTCTCATTACCAAATTCCAAGTTCCAAGTTCTCGAGATTACAAGTTACAAGTTTCAAATTCTTACCAAAGTTTCACAAGTTTCAAACTGCAGTTCTAACTCATCTGTCTAGACAGGTTTTCAAAACTATACTTACCAGATCTGGTTCCCAAAGTTCCCAAGCTTCTGAGTTGGATCCTGGACTCCCCCGGGTCGGAGGTGTTGGCCAGCTGGACCCAGTGCCTGCCGAGGCCAGGCAGAACCCCCTCTGATACAAGAGGATCGGTGGGCCCAGGGAAATTCCCCTGCGTCGGATTGGCATGGTTCCAACTGGACCAAACCTCAAGGCGAATTACGTGGATTTATTCACTTGAACACCATCCACCACTCGCACTTCCAGGCCGAACGCACCAAGAAATGTAGCAGCAGATAAGCATGCAATAAATAAAACCAGGAGTCTTTTCAAGGATCCAAGCCAGTTTAATGTGCACAGGCTCAAGCAATAATCAATTTCAAAATGGCTGAGCAATGGTTTCTAGCAAAACAACAACTTTTATACCGTTCTTCTCCATTCTAGACATAGGCAAACTTTTCATTGGTCCCAGTAACCCCTCGTACACCTTCTATTGGTCCCGGTACTGATATGGCTATCCAATTGGGACTCTGGTCTGGGCCCAGCACCTGCTCACCCCCCCTTCTAGTCCCAATTACAATGGTCAGTGTCTCTAACTTGTTACATCTCTCCTCCAAGGTCGCTCAGCTAGTTAAAACATATGGGAAGCAGGGCACTGTAACTTTTCTTTCAGCACAGTTAATTAATTCCATAGAAGCTTCTCACATCCTTATCAATACCAATTAGAGCTGTTTTCTGTCTTTTCTAAGTTTCGTTTCTGCTTAGCTATGTTCAGTTAAGCTGAGTTAAGTTTCAATTCTATGGTGTCATCATTCAGGGGGGTTTTCATTCCTCTGGGCCTAACTACAGGCTTCATTTACAAGTCAAGCTGCTTAGGCCTGTCTGTTTAGTTCAATTAGCATAGATCATAGGCCTTCGCCTACCACACTGCAGCCAGCCAGGGCTTTGTTCACAGCCTTATAAGGTGTCCTATAGGGGACATTATAGGGTGCCTTGGCGGACAGTACACTTTATAATGTGCCCTATGGGGTGCCTTATGCAGCACCTTAGGTTATGCCACCGTGAGGGTGTGTTTGCTGGCAGCACAAATTAAAATACATGTCAAATGCCTCAACAATCACTACTTAAATGTAAAGGGTGCTGCCTCAGCCAGCCTTATACATTGGGCCCACTGGGGAATCGAACCCATGACCCCTGTACCATCAGTCAGTGTTGTAACCATTGTGCTACAGCTCTGTTGCTGTGATTGTATGTCTGCGCGCCTTCTTAAGATTAACGCGTGGTAACGTGCCCTGTAGTGCTCGTTCCTTTATGGCGCCTTGTAACGCGCATTCTCGGCAACGATGTACCACCCATGTCCTTATTTGGGGTTTCTGTCTCTAATGCGGCTCCTAACGCGAATCGCACTAACGCAGTTTAGTAAACATACCCCCATGTGTACTGGTTAAACTTGGAAAAAACAAACAAAAGGTCCTCCACAGCTAACTGTCAAACTAACAATACAATTAGTTGAGAGACTCTCAGAATGAGCTTTTAGCAGTACACAAAGCACTAACCCGTGCCCATAACACCATCATCACTCTAAAAAATTTATGCAAATTTTATTCAATTCTTGATGACTAAATTTTTAGAAATATTTTTATTTCTAAACATTTCGAGACCGATGATGATGTTATGGGCACAGGTTAGTGCTTTATGCACTGCTAAAAGCTCATTCTGAGGGTTTCTCAACTAATTGTATTGTTAGTTTGACGGTTAGCTGTGGAGGGTCATTTGTTTTGTTTTTGAGTATTTTTGTAAGGCACTCTCATAAGATCATATTTTGTTTGCATTAAACGTTTTGTAAAGCAGCACCTTGCCAAAGAGATCAGAGCCTCTTTGATGTGGGTTTATTTAGCCCCAGCAGCAGAAGTCTGTAGCTTGTTAGGAGGTCGAGAATAACAGCAAGTAGTGATTCTTTTCCAGCCTAGTCTGGGATACATTAAAGGATGGCAGTGACAATTTTCTTCTTCAGCCCAGCATAGGCCATGTGCAGGTGGGGGAAGCAGCTTGATGAAGTCACTAGCCCCCTCCTTTTCCTTCTGACATAAAGAGAATGATGAGTTCCACCCTCCACGCCCTCATTGGACACATCTCAGCCAAAGAACAGAGCTGAATGTGACCAATTAGTGCTGCCTTCAGTATCAGTGGCATAGTCAGGGAAAAATATATACTGTCAGGGCATACTTTTCCATTCGGTTATAATACCCCCAAAATCTGGGACATCTGATAACCTTATCCCAAGTATATCCAAAATCTTATAGTGAAGGACTTTTTTACCTCCACTGGTCAGCTCTTTCAGACCTTATCTAACGGACACTTTTAAGCAGCAATGTCAGCAACACTTCTCACTCGTTCACAAACTAAGCAGGTCACTGAAAACAGTAGGATTTTATTAGCTATCATCTGGTCAGATGTCAGTTATTTAAACATTTCTTCTAACACAATTGATTGTAAACTGATTTTCTTTCCTAGCATGAGGTACAAGAAAGTTCAGCAACAGGGAAAAAAATGTTCTCTTTGCTAATCAGGCCACAGGACTGCAGCCGTGTAGCCTATTAAAGTGCTGCATCCTGAGCTCTCTGAGTTATTTCCCCATCCAGTCAAAACTAAATGTAAACCGGATGGAGAAAAGCCATATCTCGATTTTCTTAAGTACAGAGAACACTGGAAACGTTCATTAATACAAGTTACTTGGTCAGAGGTTAGAGGGAACTTAAGGCATCCTTTGACCCAGGCAGCTTGAGGAAGGAAGAAGGGAAAGAAAATTCTTCACATGAATCACTCATACTTAAAACAGCAAGAAAATACTTGGCTTCATTTTTATAATCGTCATATTAGGAAAGAGCCCATACAAAAATGATTAAGGAGTTTTAGTTATTGTGAAATATATACAGGGTGGCCCAAAAAAAGTGAGAACATCTCGTAAATTAAAAGCTTAAATAGTTTACTTATTTACCTTTTTTAGCTATATAACGTCTTTTTTTCAACAATTTTCAGTCGCCATCTTTTTTTTAAATTTGTCAATTGTTTACTTCTGTCTTTTTAAAATTTTAAATAACTTATATGCTACAAGTTGTTCTCACTTTTTTTGGGCCACCCTGTATATATATAGATCATTTTAGAAGGTTTGTGCAACATTCTTTAAGTTAGTTTTGCCCAGTGGGATGCAGTTTTTCACATATTCCACAGGTTAAAAAAATGGGCTGGAGGATGGGGGTTTATACTTTGGTGAGGGTGTTGAGAATCACTTATCTGAAATTCCAAAATCTGAAATGCTCCAAAATCCAAAACCTTTTGAGCACCGACATGACGCCACAAAATTCCACACCTGACCTCATGTAACGGGTCACAGTCAAAATGCAGGTGCACAACAGACAGATTTTTTCAGCGTCCCCAAGAGAAAAAGACCTCCCAGCCCCCTTCAGCTGTGATATATCTTTTCCGTGCACACTCAGGGTAATAAAATGGCATGTTGCAGGCCAGACGCGCCAACGGCAATTTCCCCACGATGCCCCGACATGGGGCCAAGACCTACGTACATTACTCACTGTGGTTTTTGCTTATTCTCTGCTCTGTGGTGTAAAGATATTGTTGAAAATGTCAAAAGATCTGCAGATACCCCTATGGGTAACAGTAATAAGAAAAAGAGGAAACATTTATGTTTATCTTAAGCACAGAAAGTCAAGCCATTGGAGAACTGGACAGCAGTGTACGTGTGAAACATCTTACAGAAGAGTATGGTGTTAGAATGACCGCCATATATGACCTGAAGAAACAGAAGGATAAACTGTTGAAGTTCTCTGCTGAAAATGATGAACAGAAGTTAATGAAAAATAGAAAAACACTGCATACAGCTAAAAATGAAGATCTTGATCGTGTATTGAAAGAGTGGATCCTTCAGTGTCGCAGTAAACACATGCCATTTAATGGTACGCAGATCATGAAACAAGCAAAGATCTATCACGATGAACTGAAAATTGAAGGAAACTGAATATTCAACATACTGGTTGCAGAAATTTAAGAAAAGACATAACAATAAATTTTTAAAGATTTGTAGTGATAAAGTATCTGCTGATCAGGAAGCAGTGGAGAAATTCATTGACGAGTTTGCCAAGGTCCTCGCTGATGAAAATCTGATGCCAGAACAAGTCTTTAATGCTGATGAAACATCACTGTTTTGGTGTTATTGCCCCAGAAAGACATTGACTACAGCTGATGAGACAGCCCCTACAGGAATTAAGGATGCCAAGGGCAGAATAACTGTGCTGGGATATGCTAATATAGCAGGCACACATACATGTAAACTTGCTATGATAGGCAAAAGCTTGCATCCTCGCTGTTTAAAGGAGTGGATTTCTTACGAGTCCATATTGCTAACAAAAAGGCATAGATAACCGGGGACATTTTCTGACTGGTTTCACAAACGTTTTGTAATAGTGGCTTGTGCTCACTGCGGGGAAGCTGGACTGGATGACGGCCAACATTTTGTTATTCCTTGACAACTTTTCTGCTTATCCTCCAGCTGAAATTCTCATCAAAAATAATGTTTAAGCCATGTACCTTCCCCCAAATGTAACTTCATTAATTCAGCCATGTGACCAGGATATCCTTAGATCAATGAAGAGTAAATATAAAAACACTTTCTTGAACATCATGCTAGCAGCAGTGAACAGAGACACGGGGGTATGTTTACTAAACTGCGGTAATCGTGAATAACGCGCGTTGTATAACGTTAACGCTCGTTAGCGTGTCATAACACGCGTTATGACACGCTAACGAGCGTTAACGTTATACAACGCGCGTTATGACGCGCTAACGAGTGTAATGCTCTGCGGCGCGGTAAAACACCGCAGAAGGTGGAGAGAGGGCGGAGAGAAGGGGTCGACGGGCAGAGAGTGGGTGGGGAGAGGCTCCCCTCACACTAACGCACTGAATTTCAGGGCTGAATTCCAACGCGAATGAAAACCTACCGTTAAAGGCACATTACAGGGGAGAGAAACCATTTAAGTGTCAGCAATGTACAGCCCAGGCAGGGAAACCAAAAAACAGTGATAGGTGTGATACATGTGCACAGAACAAAAGGGCACAGAAACACTGAAAATGACCCCAACAAACTGAAAAAAAACAATAACCAAGCTGGCCAATAGTGGTATCAATAAGAAACATCAACCCCTCCCCCCCCCCGGCATAAGCTCCATAGAACAGATATAAATCGTGGAAGGGTCTATACGCCGTCCCCATACAAGGTGAATGAGCCCACAGTGAAATAGCGCTGCTCAGGGTTTTCCCCACCATCGGACAGGGTTCCTATGGCATGCACATGTCCTGCAACATCAGGGTGGGCATGTTGGAACGGCAACTGGACAGATGCCGGAGAAGGGGATACAGAGGGCCGCAGGCGGCACATGCTGTGGTGGAGCTGAGCCACAGTGCGGACTAGGGTGATGCCTAGGTGGCCCATACGAATGCTGAAACAGCGGAGCAGCCAGACAGCAACTGCTGAAGGTCCAACATGGGCACGAGTGGGTTTCCCAAAGTGTCTCAGGGGATAGTACCCAACAGCTACCCCCAAGGGCACGGAACATTGGCAGGCGGGGCTGGGGGGGAGCGTGGACGTCTATGCAGGCACCCCTACCCCAGAACCCGCACCATAGGCAGCCGCCTACCTGCACACTGTATTGTCTGAGACTGCGCACCACCAGCTCCACCAGCAGAAGGGCATGTCAGCATGGTGGCTGAGGGATACTGGTGGTGGAGGGGGCAGTGGCAGCTGCCCAGAGCAGACCGTGGCCTAGCCCTGTGTAGGTGGGTGCCATGCACTGCAACAGACAGGCCCTGTCTGACCAACAGTCATAGTATCACCAGGGAATGCACCATCTCTGTGATAACATGATGGTGCAGTGCACAAAACCAGTATATTCAGAAGCAGAAGATCATAGGTTCAAGTCCCAGCTGTGGTTTCCGCCAATCCAGTCCTCATATTTTACCCACTACTATAACGTGCTAATACAGACAGAACCTTTCATGCAGATGACGTAAACATGCCCAAAACACCTACATTTTACCCTACAGGGCACAGACACCATAAACATGCACATTACCTAGAGCAGAGCCTCCCAAATGCAGTCCTGGAGGACCAAACACCATTCAGGTTCCATGCTGCCTCTGATAAAGATGCCTGTGCTGCATTTCTATGCGCCACCCCCATGGTATGCAGATGTATCTCATGCATATTCATGAGGGACAGCATGAAAACCCGAACAGTGTTTTGCACCGCAGGAATGGAGTTGGGAACCTCTGCCGTAAAGCAGCAGCCAACAGGGGCAGACACACCCGCACCCACAGGCCCCATTATCCAAAGCCTCCTGGAGAGGCAGGACTTTGGGCTCTGCATGCATCTCCCAATACTAGCACTTGCATACCTTAGTAATGCCACCCTAAACCTGGGAATATGGTACACATCTATCAAAAGGTTGCTATGATTACTGGCAGATAGCAATTCCTAGGTTAAGTACAATTTTCGGAGTGAGCTGCATCATAGCAACCTTTCTGATGTCTGTGGAGTGTGCTACAGGTCTTGTGTCTGACAGTGTTTACCAATCTGGGGAGTGACTCCTACAGTATTACGTACCATAGCCATGCCTGCACTGTGCCCAGGACTGGTGTGGTGGCCTGGGCTGCCCAACACCTCTATAGTTGCACAATGCTGGCATAGGTGTGGGGAGTGTGTGTCTGTCTATCCAGTGTGTGGTGGCTGCCAACACCCTCCACAGCCCACACTTCCTAGCACTGTTGCCAGTATTGGCCTGCCAATGTGCATAATGAGGAGCAAGGTACTGTGGGAATAGCCTGGATAGGGTGGCCTGGCCTGGCCGCATCTGCACAGGGCATAGGGCAATGGCCGGACATTGTAGTGTCCGGTACCACCTGCACGGACAGGGTGGCCATAACATGTCCTGCTGGGAGGTCACTCTCACCCTGACTGAGCAGTGACCATGGCATGACTAGGTTCCCCCATAGTGCTATATCGTATTTCTTTTATGTGATATTTATGGGTTTCCTTTTGGGGCCCAATCACTGATTTATCTGCTTGTTCTGTATGCTGATATCCCTGTTCTGGGTACATGCATCTCCTCCAGGACCATGCACTATGGACTAGCTGGCGGACTGTCTGCAGCTAGTATGTGTCTTGCTGGAACACCGTGCAGTGGCTGGAGGCTTGCCTTCTGTCTGCTATTGCATTATGGATGTGTACTGCTCTGCATTGCCTGCCCTGTAGGGTGTTTGATCCCTAGCAGGATGGGGGTGATGGTCCCCTCTACTGCCACCATTGCAGGGGGGTAGAAAGTGGATCTGTTGGCGGGAGATCCTGAGCCCCAGAGGGTGGGTTGGGTGGTGGTATGTAATCTCCCTGGTAACCACAGCAGAATGTGGGTGTGGTGCCATGCAGTCCTCCTGTAGCCAGCCGGGTGTTTATTAGCAGCTCTAGCCCACTGGTTACTTCACTGCCCATGGAGCCAGAGATCATGGGTTCACAACCCACAGTGGGGTTCATCGATAGGGCTGTCTTAGGCATTGTCTATTTTTATTGTATATTAGTGCTGCCAGCCCAACCACCTTCAGGGTACTGTCACCTTAGGGTGGCTCATACGGCGCCCTATATAGCGTCTTATAAGGTGCCTTATATGGTGTCCTATAGGGGATATTATAGGGTGCCTTGGCAGACAGCGCACTTTATAATGTGCCCTATGGAGTGCCTTCTAGGGTGCCTTATGTGGCACCTTAGGTTACGCCACTGTGAGGGTGTGTTTGCTGGCAGCACTATTAATGTACAACTCAACTTCCTCACAGCCCAATACTTAACCCTTTCCAGGCCAAGCCCAAAACTTTCAGGATCCAAACATCTGCCTAAATATTCCTATCAAATGGTATATAATACATGACCATGGCAGAGGGAACATCACTATTGGAACATATTGAATAAGACGGGTACAATTTTCCTGACATATGCAAACATTAACCCGGCTGCAGACTGTGGATTAAAATATTATAGTAGGCTTTCAAAGGGTTACACATGATGCCTCAGCCAGCCTTATTCATTAGGCACATTGGGGAATCAAACCCATGCCCCTTGTACCATCGGTCTGTGTAGTAACCATTGTGCTACAGCTCTGTTTCTGTATTTGGGTGTCTGCGCGCCTTCTTACGCTTAATACGCAGTAACACGCCCTGTAACGATCGTTGCTGCGCGGCGCGTTATCACTAATGATGTACCGCCCATGTCCTTTTTTGGCATTTCTTCCACTAACGCGGCTCCTAACGCGAATCACACTAACGCAGTTTAGTAAACATACCCCATAGATGTGGGAGGTTTTCAAAAGGAGTGGCCTAGTGGTTGGGGCAAGTTACCTCAGGCCAGAAGGTCGGGGGTTCAAATCCCACTAGAGGACAGCAACCTTGGGCTGGAAGGACTGGGGTTTCTAGTCCCACAGGTGCTCCTTGTGGTCTTGGGCAAGCCACTTAATCCTCCGTTGCCCATGTTCCCTGTAAGTGTCAGTGTATGTGTTCATATCCCCTTGTGTTAAATGTATCCACCAATTGTGTTGTGACCACTTTGATTGAAGGATAAGGTGGTATAAAAAACTGTCTAAATAAATAACATAAAGGATGCCACATATGCTGTTGCCAACACTGGGAATGCAGTGACTAAAGACAACATTGTGCATGCCTGGCACAACCTCTGGCCTGTGACTGTGTTCAATGATGATGATGAACAAGGTGGTGACTGTGAAGGATTCTATATGTCAAGTGAGAAAAAAATGATGTCTGACCTCCTTACATATGCAAAAAATATACATTCAGAGTCCGTCAGTAAGCTGGAAGAAGTTTTGACATGGATAATGAGGCTCCAGTTGTTCATTCATTGACCGATGGTGAAATAGCCAAAATGGTTCTGAATCAAGGTGATCGTGATGATAGTGACAATGAAGATGGTGTGCCTATAGATGACATTGTGAAAACATGTGATGGGCTTATTGAAGGACTAGAGCAGCATGAATTCATAATAGAACAAGAAACCAAGTCAGTTTATAGAATCGAAGAGAGACTTCTAAGACAAAAAACGTTGTTGATGAGGCAGAGGACTCTGGAGGAAACATTTAACAAAGCCACCCAGCAGAGTGCCGCCTCATCCCTAGAGGGATGAAAACACATCATGGTAGGTGGAGACTGAAAGCCTGCCATTGTTCGTTGTTGCTGTTTAACAAATATTCCAAAATCCGAAAAAAATCCAAACCACTTCTGGTCTCAAGCATTTCAGATAAGGGGCACTCAACCTGTACTACTACTAATCATGTGTTTAGTGCTACAAGGCGTGCATAGCACTGTAAATATAGACGTAAGACACAGCCCCTGCTCATCAGCACTTATAATCTTATCAAGACAAAACACATAGAGGCCAATTCCAATCCGTGCACAAACTGCACACCCATGAGTCTGCATGCCGAAAACTTGGACGGGGTCAAGTTGGACCCAATTTTGCAACCGTGGGATCTGTATGCACCTGCGATTGTGGAATTGGGCAGATAGATGGCTGAGCATGCACCTATTCTGATGTGTGAGATGTCTCAGACCCTGCCCATCCACATCACACAACGCGCCGGCCGGTGTGCTGGTGCAGTGGCATCCCATCACCATGGCACCGACACATCCAGCTGGCAGCACAGAATTGCATGTCTGACAGCGGCCCCCACACAACACTGTCCTGCTATCAGTGGGGGTCCATAAGGGCAGGCTGTGCCGGCAGGATCCGTCCTGAGCCATTGCCATTGGGTGCAGGGAGCTACATCCTGCCAACTGAGCTGTGGCCTGCACTTATTCCATCCTCAGGGTGGAATAGGCTGGCCGTTCATGTTGATGCCAAGATATGTACAGAGGCTGTTCCTGAATAGTCTCTGTATGTCCTGGCACCTGGCCACTCCCCCGCTCTGCCCCCACGCACCCATGTACAGCGCTCCCCGCACAAATGCTGTGTATGTGTAGGGAGCGCTGCCGGTGGAATACAGCTGAGGAGTTGAGCATGGGTTGGATATCCAATCTGCACGTTGAACGCCGCTATTCGCAGCTTGGAATGTCCCCCATAGTGAAACTGGGGACTTAGATGTATGGTAGGATACACATAAGAAGTAGACAAGAGCATGAGGAGCATCAGATCCAAAAGCGGTTTCAAAGAGGTGTGGTTTTGGCCTGGATCTGAATAGGGCTAGAAAAAGGGCCTGACGCACAGACTCAGGTAGTTCATTCCATTTTGCTGCTCCGTATGTCTGGAACAAACAAAGTCTGGAGATGGCAGTGGCAGAGAAGGACACAAATAGAAGGGATCTGCCAGAGGAGCGGAATTTCTGAGGAGGGGTGTAGAGTGGGTTATGAGAGGAAAGGTAGTGAGGAGCACTTGTAGGTCAGCAGAACTTTGAACTGGATGTGGAAACGGATAGGGAGCCAGTGAAATGACTAGAGAAGAGAGGTTACATGAACATAGCGACACTGGTGGAAGATAAGCCGTGCAGCTGAATTCTGAACAGATTGAAGAGGAGAGAAATGATTCAGAGGGAGACCAGTGAAGAGCAGGTTACAATATTCAAGGCGGAAAGTGACTAGTGAGTGGATAAGGGTTAGTTTCGCAACATCGAGGAGCGCTGTCTCTTTCTTTACTCCAACTCTTTGGAACGTGCTCCCCTGTGAACTTCGTGCCATCGATGATCTATTGGACTTCAAAAGGAAACTGAGAACACACCTATATCTGGAACATTTCTCAAATAGCATAATTTCATTACCAGCTCACATACTTTGTCTGTCATAGTTTTATATAACATTTTCTTTTCTTTTCAGTCCCTTGTTCTATGTAAAATTGGCCTTGTTGTTTTTTGTAAACCGCTTAGAGTTTTAGATTTGCGTATATAAATTTAGCTAAATGAATAAATTTGTAGTGTAAATAGAGAGGAAGAGACAAATTTTGCTGATGTTACAGAGAAAGAAGCGGCAGGTTTTAGCCATTTGTCGGATGTGCCCAGAGAAAGAGAGAGAGTGTGCCTGGATGTGAGGGTTTATATTAGTGAAGATTTCTCTGATGCTCCAAGCTTGGGGTCCTCAATTTTGGATTCCTTGGCTTCTTTTATTACAGATTCTATACAGCGGTTTTTGCAATTAGCTGTACTGGAAGATTTTAATGTGCACTTTGGAGGACATTCGTCCCTAGACCAGTGGTCCTCAACCTTTCTTCAGTTGTGACACTCCTGACAGACTGTATTCATGTGTATGATGCACTGTACCAAACAGTGTGGCCGAACAAGACAAAGAGCCCAAATAAGAATAATGCAAAGGAAATCTTAACAGAATTTGCCTTTTACTGTAAAGTTATTGAAATCAAATTTATTACATTTTATTTTTTCGCCCAAGTGTTAGTCTTTGCTTACTTCATCAGTGAGAAATCTGGGATGGATGTGCTGGACTCAGTTTCTTAATATGTGGTTGAATGGTAACAAATTCACTTACAGTCAACATCGAGAATTTTTTTTACCGATTTTGAAGTCTAACAGAGCAGAGCTAGGATATTTCCCTTTACAATTTACCATACAAAAATATATATATTCAAATTTTGTTATCATTTTAGTAACAACAATAAAAATCCATTCTCTGCTAGAAACTTTGGGCCCAAAATTCAGCTGTGGCATTTAGCTGTCGCTGCTGAAGACTAACCCCAGATATACAATGCCGGGATCATATCTGGTCACTGGCAATGAATATCCGGGTAGCTGCAGAATCCAGACGCTAACTGGGCAGTGGTGATATTGAGCTGCTGCCCGGTTAGCTTCAGCGGGTAAAGTTAAGCCAGCCTTTATCCAGCGTACTAACCATGTCAGTGCCGTTGAATATTCCACTAACCAGCATTTACATGGTTTGCAGGTCTGCAAACCATGTCAATGCCTTTGAATATCCACCCCCCCCCCCCCTTTGTGAATTAACCGAAAACCCTACAAATAAGGTACTCAGAACTATGTAGCAAACTCTCCATAGCACAATAGCACTAATTTTCATGACACAAATGGAAGGAAATGCATCTTTGAAAAGTCAGCACTGCAGATGCAGAATACCAATTTATATGCTACTGGAGAGCCAAATAAGTCTGACTGCTATGGATCCCCACATAGAAACTTTATGCCAGCAGAGTTTCTCAGCTCGGTCATACAGAACACAGACCTGTCTTCACCAATTACTGAATAATGAACCAAAATTTAAAAATGGAAATCTCAAGAAGCCACAGTCTCTGTGACCAGTACAACGCAGGAGAAATAAAAATGGTGAACAGCAAGATCCCTGTCTGCTCCAGTGATACAGCTATAATTAAATATCCCACTGTCATCGCCTCTCCAGTAACTTCTACATATTTGTCACGTACCAAAATTAAAAATAAAAATCTCATTCAAAGGCCTTAAGTTCAAAAAGTTCTACATATCCATAGACCTTTGTATATGGTATGAGTTAAAATGATTCATTCCTAACTAGCATCAATATGCAAGAGACAGCAAATAATCCTGTGAGCCGTTGTAAAGAGGCGCTTCTCTCTTGCCGGAGAGAGCTACATTTCATGCAGTGTCAAGGCTTGTGGCGTGCTGCCGCTCAGAGACGGCCACTGCCAGATTTACTACTGTAATTTTGGAAGATAGGAAGCTGCAACCACAACTCAGAAATGATGAACCCGAGTTGATTTAACTTGCAGGATTCGGTTCCTCCATCAGCCCCTCTGGAAACTCCTCAAACGCTGTTAATGATGCAGCTACACTGCCCAAGCTAGGGAGGCGGCCCCCAGGTCATCTCATGACCTCCCAAACCTGAGAGGAGCGGCTGGAGCAAACAAGCTGAAATGTCTGTACTCGCTTAACTGTCTCTGGAGTCCTGAGCAGCTAATCACATTTTCAATAAATAAAAGCCTACAGTAGGACAAAATAACGTTCCTCTCTTTCCTCCACTCACAGATTCAGGCTTGTCTGTGTGGGGAATCAGAGTGGAGAGACACTATTTATCTTTATTATTTCATAAATTCACAAAGCATGCCTATCGTGGCTTACATAACAAGGAAACATAGGATATAGGTTTAATTACATTTAATGAAGTGTACATAACACAATGAAACATGTGCATTTACTTCCTTAGATTTATGTATCACCTCTATCTCTTGACCCAAAGTGATTTACATGAATATTATATATTTCCACATCACTATATGCCTCCTAATTCCACTTCCCAGATCCTCATTTCTACCTAATGTCTACCTAACATACAATCTTTAACTCCCCCGTATTCCCAAAGTCCTCCCCTAACCCCTCACATCATGACAGTCCACTTCACTTTTTCCAGTCCAACCATTTAAGCCCCCCATCACCCTCTCTGTATAGCATTCAATATACTTTATCATTTATTCCACCCCCAACCTCATACACTATATGCAGATCCCTAGCTCCCAAATCCTTCTATTGCTGCCATACTCCTTTACTTGACATATTCATTCCCAGGAGTGAAGAATGGCCAGCTCGTCACTACCTTCCTAATTTGCATATAATCTATTTGCTCTGGCATCTGATTTCAGCATACTGAGAAGGTGCAGTTCCTCCCTCTCTGGCCACACCTGACTTACACTGGGCACTCCAGGAGCCCTTTCCCTATGGACCTCAGCACTCCCTGGTACATACCCCACTAACCAGTCCCTCAGGTACTTTGGGGGGGGGGGGGAGAGAGGGGAGAAATATTCAGTTCCGGTGACTAGTGCTGCTAACGCACCTAGCTGCTGGCGCTGACATTTAAACCTGAATTTCAGTGCCAGCTCCATATCCGGCCCCGGTATTGAACATCTGAGTTTGCTGCATTGCTACGAGGCTAACCGGACAGTGCTGATAGTGAGCTGCTGCCCGGTTAGCTAATGTGGCAAATGTTAGGCTAGGGTTTCCTTGGTCTCACTTTTATTGCATATCGCTAACCGGGCAGCAGTGATATTGAGCCACCGCCCAGTTAGCAATGGGTACCACATCTGCTGTTTCCCAGAATGCCCCGTGGCTAACCATTTGGCGTCGGGGTGTGTGGCAGTGGCACCTGGGAATATTCAGTGGCACTAACCATGTCAGCACCGCTGAATATCCCGCAGAGTTGCATTTACACGGTTTGGAGGTCTGCAAATGCCCCACTTCAGTGCTAACCTAAGCAGTGCTTTGAAAGTGACAGGCAATATCTTAAACTTCATCTATAACTAATCGGCAACCAATGCAATGTTTCCATATTAGGTGACATATGCAACGTCTTCCTCAGCTCTCATACCAGTGGTGCAACTGTATCACTGTGTAAATGATAAAGACTTTAGTGGCAGTACATAGCAGGCCACATTATCTTGTCAGACTTAAAGACTTCTGTAACAGTTGTCAGATCAGATGCTGACAGACAGTGACAAAACTGATGGATAATCCTAAATTTCCAGGAAGAGGAGCTAGTCACTGCTGATATCTGTGATCTCATAGACAGGGAACCATCCAATTCCCAGATGCTTTACTTCTTGTACCCAAGGCATAGGTGTAACATTCAGAGACACACATCTATGGTCTCTCCATAGTTCTATTAACCCAGAAAGCTTCTGGTTTTGCTGCATTCAACTTCATTTGATTGGAGTCAGGACCAGTGCAAGGATATGACACGCCCTAAACTAACCTCAATCCTGCCACCCCCTGTTCCTGCCATGCTCCCATTACCTCCACTGCTTCCCCTCCCCAGGACCTACAGCAATGACAATGTCCTCTAAATGGCAACACAATGCTTTCCATAAACTCCAGTGCTGTATTGCCATTCCTGCTTCCATCCCCGATGCAGACTTCCTGTTTGCATGATGGAGGAAGGAGGAACAGCCGTTTCTGCCCCACTGCAAACAGGAAGTCTGCATTGGGGACAGAAGCAAGAACAGGGATGCAACACCAGAGCTGATGGTAGGCACTAAATGACTGTTTAGAGGAAATTGCTTCCGATGTCCTCCTACCATTGGCACTTTAGGTGACTGCCTAGTTCGCCTAATGGTAGTGCCAGGCCTGATGGTAGTGAAGCAATTCTGCATAAGAACATAAGATTTATTTATTTACATTCCCTTATATACTGTGCTATTCTGCATCAGTGCAGTTTACATTGAACAAACTGAAATTACATTGAACAGGGCATTATAACTTGGAGATAACTATTTTACAGGGAACATGGGCTATGGAGGGTTAAGTGGCTTGCCCAAGACCACAAGGAGCACCTGTGGGACTAGAAACCCCAGTCCTTCCGGCCCAAGGTTGCTGTCATCTAGTGGGATTTGAACCCCCAATCTTCTGGCCTGAAGTACCTTGCCCCAACCACTAGGCCACTCCTCCACAAGATATGCCATACTGGGTCAGACCAAGGTCCATCAAGCCCAGTATCCTGTTTCCAACAGTGGCCAATCTAGGTCATACTTACCTAGCAGTTTCCCCAAAAGACACGGGTTCCACAGTGCTTGTACTGGGTCAAGCATTGGTATCCTGGGTTCCTTCTTAATAATGGTTTATGGACCTTTCCTCCAGGAACTTGTCCAAACCTTTTTTAAACCCAGCTACACTAACAGCCTTTACTACATCCTCCGGTAACAAATTCCAGAGTTTGATTACACGTTGAATGAAAAAATATTTTCTTTTATTAGTCTTAAATAGTTTACCCTCTAGCTTCATTGCATGTCCCCTAGGGGTATGTTTACTAAACCGTCTTAACGTGCGCTCTCCCACGTTATCACACGATAAGGCGCCTTATCGCGCGCTAAGGCACAAACGAGCGCTGAAGGCGGAGAAAGGCTCCCGGAGGGCGGAGGAAGGCTCCCCATGGGCGGAGAGAGAGGGTCAATGGGCGGAGAGTGAGAGGGGAGAGGCTCCCTGCACACTAATGCTGTGAAATCCGAGGCTGAAAACTAACACCAGTGAAACCCTGGCGTTAGAGCTGATTTAAAGGGAAAAGAAACCATTTCCGTCAGCAATGTACAGCAAAACCAGGGAAACCTACAAAAAAGTGATAAGTGTGATACATGTGCATGGAACAAAAGGGCAAAGAAACAGTGAAAATGACCAGAAGAAAATGTAAAAAAAACATAAACAAGCTGGGCAATAGTGATATCAATGGGAAACATCAAAAAACACCCCCAAGAAAGCTCCAAAAAAAAAGATATGAATTTTGGAAGGGTCTATGCTCTGTCCCCATACAAGGTGAATGAGCCCACAGTGAAATTGCGCTGATCAGGGTTTTCCTCTCCATTGGACAGGTTTCCTATGGTGTGCACATGTTACACAACAGCAGGGCGGGCATGTCGGAATGGGCAACTGGACAGATGCTGGAAAAGGGGACACAGAGGGCTGCAGGCGGCACATGCTGTGGTGCAGCTGGGGCACAGTGCGGACTAGGGTAATGCCTAGCTGGCCCAAAGGAATGCTGAAACAGTAGGGCAGCCAAACAGCAACTGCTGAGGGCCCAACATGGGCAAGAGTGTGCTTCCCACGGTGTCACAGGGAATAGTACCCAGTAGGTACCCCCAATGGCACGGAACATTGGCAGGCGGTGCTGGGGGAAAGCGTGGACAGCTATGCAGGCACCCCTACCCCAGAACCTGCACCATAGGCAGCCGCCTACCCACACACTGGATGGCCTGAGACTGCGCAGCACCAGCACCACCAGCAGAAGGGCATGTCAGCATGGTGGCAGAGGGGTACTGGTGGTGGAGGGGGCAGTGGCAGCTGCCCAGAGCAGACCATGGCCTAGCCCTGTTTAGGTGGGTGCTGTGCACTGCAACAGACAGGCTCTGTCTGACAAACAGTCATGGTATCTCCAGGGAATGCACTATCTCTGTGGCAGCACAGTGGTGCAGTGAACACAGCCAGTGTGTTCAGGAGCAGAAGATCACAGGTTCAAGTCCCAGCTGTGGCTCCTGCCAATCCAGTCCTCCCCATATTTTACCCACTACTAAAACATGCTAATACAGACAGAACCTTTATTGCAGATAACAGAAACATGCCCAATAAACACACTTTTTACCCTAGAGAGCACAGACACCATAAACATTCACATTACCTAGAGCAGAGTCTCCCAAATGCAGGACTGGAGGGCCTGGAGGGCCAAACACCATTCAGGTTCTATGCTGCCTCTAATAAACACAGCTGTGCTGCATGTCTCACATAACATTAGTAAGACAAGATCTTCCTTGTCTAAAGCCATGTTGGCTGTCTCCCATTAGGTCATGACTATCTACATGCTGAGTAATTTTATTCTTTATGATGGTTTCTACCATTTTTCCCGGTACTGATGTCAGGCTCACCGGTCTGTAGTTTCCCGGATCACCCCTGGAACCTTTTTTAAAAATTGGTGTTACATTGGCAATCCTCCAATCTTCAGGTATTAGAGATGATTTTAATGATAGTTCACAGATTACTAATAGCAGGTCTGCAATCTCGTATTTCAGTTCTTTCAACACCCTTGGTCAGTACCCCCTACCAGGCTGAGGTGCTGTGGGGGTGCACACGGTCAGTTCCCCCTACCAGGCCGAGGTGCTGTGGGGGTGCATACCCCATCTTGTGATCATCTGTAGACTGCTGATTTGCATGTGCAGTGCATCATGGGTACGGGTGGGTTAACCCTATCCTGGTAACCACAGCAGACTGTTTGTGTGGTGACATGCAGTCCTTCTGTAGCCAGCCAGCAGCTTGTTCATAGCTGTAGCCCACTGGTTACTTCACTGCCTGTGGAGCCAGAGAGCATGGGTTCAAACCCACAGTGGGGTTATTTGATAGGGCTATCCAGAGCATTGTCAATTTTTAATGTACATTAGTGCTGCCAGCAAAAACACCTCAGAGTACTGTAACCATAAGGTGCCTCAGAAGGCGCTTTATAGGGTGCCCTATAAAGTGCCTTCTGAGGCACCTTATGGTTACAGTCCATATAAGGTGCCTTATAAGTTGTCCTATGGAGCACCTTATAGGGTGCCCTATAGGGGACATTATAGGGTGCCATGGCAGACAGTGCACTTTATAATGTGCCCTATGGAGTGCCTTATAGGGTGCCTTATGTGGCACCTTAGGTTATGGCACGTGAGGGTGTGTTTGCTGGCAGCAATAATTAAAATACAAATAAAATGCCTCAAGAAACAATACTTACATGTCAAGGCTGATGCCTCAGCCAGCCTTATGCATTGGGCACACTGGGGGATCAAACTCATGACCCCTGTATCATCAGTCAGTGTATTAACCATTGTACTACACCTCTGTTTCTGTGTTTGCATGTCTGGGCGCCTACTTAAGATTACTGCGTGTTAACGCGCTTAGCGGCGCTTAGCCCGTTAATGTGCGCAGCAGCGCGCGTTATCGCGCGATAATCCCATTTTGCTACTTTAAGACTGAAACACCCACTCCTTTTATGGCAGCCTGCACACTATCGCCGGGCGCACATTAAGACGGTTTAGTAAACATACTCCCTAGTCTTTCTATATTCTGATAACGTAAACAATCAATCTACGTTTACCCGTTCCACTCCGTTCATTAATATATAGACTTCTATCATATCTCCCTTCAGCCGTCTCTTTTCCAGGTTAAAGAGCCCTAACCTTTTTAGCCTTTCTTCATAGGAGTATCCTCCCATCCCCTTTACCATTTTGGTGGCTCTTCTCTGAACCTTTTCTAATAACGCTATATCCTTTTTAAGATACGGCAACCAGAATTGCACACAATATTCAAGGTGCGGTCTCACCATGGAACAATATAGAGGAATCTTTTGTTTTATTTTCCATTCCTTCCCTTATGATACCTAGCATTCTATTTGCTCTCTTGGCCGCCGCTGCACACTGGGCCAAGGGTTTTAATGTGTTATCCACAATGACGCCTAAATCTTTTTCCAGGGTGGTGGTTCCTAATGTGGAACCTTGTATCATGTAACCATAGTTTGGGTTGTTCTTCCCTAGGTGCATAACTTTGCACTTGTCCACATTAAATTTCTGCCAACCTGTTAAACATTTGTTCAAGGTACCAAAATCTCTATTTCCTTCCTTTGCTATCAGAATCAACATCTGGATATCTTCAGCAAAACAGCAGTATCATACCTTTTGCTGCTTCAGAATTTATAGAGCGGTTTAATATGATAAAAAATTTAAAAAAGGGAGAATACTGAACAGTATGGCACAATGGCTCATTTTCCCTTCCTGTTAGCAAAGTGAGGCACATTGGGGGAATGGGGTGAGGGGAATTGGAGAGAAGCATGACAAAGTCAGTTTTGCTAGTCTTAAAGGGGGTATATGCAGGGGTGTCTCTATAATGAGGCTGAGTGAGGCGGTAGCCTCAGGCAGCAACCTTTTGGGGGCGGCAAAATTGCCCCCAAAAAGACTGCCTCACTTAGCCTTCAAATTAAAAAATTTTAAAAACCCTCCAGCGTAAGAAGCAGCTGCCGCTGCAGCTCCAGTGCGGCAGCGGTAGAATGAGGAACCCCATGTCCGCCTGCCACCCTGGAGAGCCTGCCAGTTTCCCCTCCGCCCCGGCTCAGTTTTGCAGAGGCGCGGTGAAGGGACAGTGTTTCCCTTAACCGTGGTTCTGTTAAAGCTGAGCCCGAGGCACTGATGGGAAACTGTTTCCCATCAGTGCAGCGGGCTCAGCTTTAACAGAGACGCACAAAAAAGAAACACTCTCCCTTTGCTGCAGCTCTGCATAGTGGAGCCGGTGTATAGGGAAAACCAGCAGGCTCTCGGGGGGGGGGGGGGGAGCAGTGTGGGCAGCAGTGGGGCTCCTCATTCTGCTGCTGCTGCCGCTGGAGGTTTTTTCTATTTCCCTGGGTTGGGGGGGCTAGGACTGGAACTGGGCTGATGGGGGGTTAGAACTGGAAATGAGCTGATGGGGGGGTTAGGACTTGTAATGGGCTATCAGGGGGTTATAACTGGAAATGGGCTGATGAAGGGTTGGGAATGGAAATGGGCTGATCGGGAGGGGGGCTAAGACTGGTAATGGGCTATCAGGGGGTTATAACTGGAAATGGGCTGATGAAGGGTTGGGAATGGAAATGGGCTGATCGGGAGGGGGGCTAAGACTGGTAATGGGCTATGGGGGGGTTAGAAGTGGAAATGGGCTGATGGGGGGGTAGGACTGGAAATGGACTGATGGGGGTTTAGAATTGGAAATGGACTGATCAGGAGTGGGGCTAGGACTGGTATTGGGCTATCGGGGGGTTAGAACTGGAAATGGGCTGATGGGGGGTTATGACTGGAAATGGGCTGATCGGGAGGAGGGCTAGGACTGGTAATGGACTGATTGGGGTGCTAGGACTGAAAATGGACTTATTGGAGGGTTACAACTGGTAATGGGCAGATGGGGGGTTAGCACTGGAAATGAGTTAGGACTGGTAATGGGCTGATTGGATGGCTAGGACTGGAGTGGGCTGATAAAGGGGATAGGACTGGAAATGGGCTGGGACAGGAAATGGGCTAATAGGGGAGGGGAGGAGAATGCTGCTGGCCCTGGAAGAAAACTAGAGGCTAGGGCTACAAATGGGCTGATGCAGGAGGATGGTAGAATAAGACCGGAAGGGAGCGGATACTGAGAAGGTCTGCCAGTGGAAGGAGGGGGCTGGAAAGGGGCTGACACCTGGAATGTACTGGAAGGGGACTGGAAGGGAGCTGACACTTGGGGATTCCTGCTGCTCCTGGAGACCATCTGTTACAGGTGAGTAACTACTCTGTACCCCAGGGATCTGTGCTGGGTCCGCTGCTTTTTGACATATTCATAGATGACCTGGAAAGTAGAATAGCGAGTGAGGTTGTCAGATTTGCAGATGACACAAAACTATTTAAAGTTGTTAAAACCCAAGAGGATTGGAAAATTGCAAGAGGATCTTGATAAATTGGAAGACTGGGCATCAAAACGGCAGATGAAATTTAATGTGGACAAGTTCAAAGTTAGGCACCTAGGGAAGAACAACCCAAACTATGGCTACACGATGCAAGGTTCTCCATTAGGAACCACCACCCAGGAAAAAGATTTAGGCGTCATTGTGGATACCATGTTAAAACCCTCGGCCCAGTGCGCAGCGGCGGCCAAGAGAGCAAATAGAATGCTAGGTATCATAAGGAAAGGAATGGAAAATAAAACAAGATATTATAATGCCTCTATATCGTTCCATGGTGAGACCACACCTTGAATATTGTGTGCAATTCTGGTCGCCGTATCTTTAAAAGGATATAGCGTTATTAGAAAAGGTTCAGAGAAGAGCCACCAAAATGGTAATGGGGATGGAAGGATACTCCTATGAAGAAAGGCTAAAAAGGTTAGGGCTCTTTAACCTGGAAAAGAGACGGCTGAGGGGAGATATGTTAGAAGTCTATAAATTAATGAACGGAGTGGAACAGGTAAACGTAGATCTATTGTTTACGTTATCAGAATATAGAAAGACTAGGGGACATGCAACATGTAATCAAGCTCTGGAATTTGTTACCAGAGGATGTAGTAAAGGCTGTTAGTGTAGCTGGGTTTAAAAAAGGTTTTGACAAGTTCCTGGAGGAAAGGTCCATAAACCATTATTAAGAAAGGACCCAGGATATCAATGCTTGACACAGTACAAGCACTGAAGAACCTGTGTCTTTTGGGGAAACTGCTAGGTACGTATGACCTAGATTGGCCACTGTTGGAAACAGGATACTGGGCTTGATGGACCTTGGTCTGACCCAGTATGGTATATCTTATGTTCTTATGTCTTATGTTCTTATGTTCTTATGGGATGGGAGTGGTAGGTGGCTGGGTAATAGGGAGGAGGCTGGAAGGGAGCTGACATTTGAATGGCATTGGAAGGGAGATGGACAGAGGGTAGGGCGGCTGGAAGGGATCTGACTGGGGGGTGGCACTGAGAGTGGACCTGAGCTGATACCAGGGATGGTATTTGGACTAGAAGGGGCTGGACAGTGGGGAAAGAGGGGGACTGGAAGGGAATGGATACCAGTGGCAGTCATGGGAATGCAAGGAGGTTGACATTGGAAGGTACTGGGAGGGGAGGACTGGAAAGGGGGCTGATACTGGGGAGGGTTACTGGAACTGGAAATGGGCTGATGGAAGAAGGTGAAGAAAACAAAAGAAGAGAGAAGAAATGGCAGATGGACCATGGATCCTGCACCACAGAAAGAGAGCTAAAAGAAGACAGGAAAGCAGAAGCCTCAGATCGGGACCAGCATGATCAGAGAATAAAATGGTCAGGCAACAAAGGTAGAAAAAATAATTTTTTTAAATTTTAGTGATTGGACTTTGTGCTGTTTTTATATTTTACACAGTATTGTGGAACCGCATCTCTTATTTATCTGATGTTGCACTGAATGTGGACTCTGGCTTCTTGGGGTTTCAGTTTAAATTTTGTCTACATATTTTTATGTTTACTTTAGATTGTGGTTACTTATTCTGTACTTGGTGAGGGTCGATGTTGTGCGTGTGTGACTGAGGTCAGGTGTTCTGTTAACATGGAGTTTGTATATAAAGATCTATACTATACTGTAGTAATTTGACTTGTTCAGCTTTTCAAATAGGTGTATGGATGTTCCAGGACCCACTGTAGTATTTACAGTGACGCTTTTTTTGGATGGGCTCCTTATGTGACTTTTGGAAGTTTGTGTGCTGATATGGTATGGTATGGTAGGTTTGCTTTTTGTTGTAGGGTTTTTTATTAGTTCACAATATGCCTGGTACTGGAGGCTGTTGGTTCTTGCTCTCTAAGTTCCTTGGTGTGCAAACAGGACCGTCACTAGCCCTGTGCAAGCAGTGCAGCCTCACGGGGCGCAAAGGCTTGGGGGGCGCATTTCAGCTGTCTGCTGTTGCCCTGCTGCCACTGGCAGGACAATAGCAGGCATCCAAAATGCTCCCCCCCCCCCCAAGCCTTTCCGCAGCACTTTAAGCAGGTCTGGTCCCTCCCTCCTCCAACGTGATGTCAGAGCAGGAAGGGACAGATCTGCTTAAAGTGCCGGCGCCTTTCAGATTGGGTGCATGCCCCCTCCTTCCCATACCTCCGTCCAGTGCTGCCTGCTCTTTCCCTGCTGCCGGCGCCGCCGTGAAAAAAACAGAGGGTGGCAGCAGCAGGGAAAGGGCAGGCAGTACTGGACGGAGGTATGGGGGAGGGGAGGCGTGCGCCCGAGCTGTAAGTCTCACAGGCTGCGATTGCAGCTCGATACGGCCCTGTGTGCAAACATCTTGCATTTCCTCCATATAATCTAATCAGCTTTTTGGTTTGGTTCAGTCTCTGATTGGATTTCTGAAAAAGCCCCGCCCCCTCTAAGGTGGGGGGGGAGGGCACCATCTCATTCTTCGCCTCAGGCAGCAGATTGCCTTGAGCCGCCCCTGGGTATATGGTTTGAGAGGCATGCTGCAGTCTGGAAGAGAAGGTTTAGCTATGTGTTTGGGGAGTGGGTGCGTATTAGGGGAGGGGAGTAGTGTCTGAGAGGTGTGTGGTGGGGCGGTATGAGGAACTGTATCTGGAGGATATCTGGGAACAGGGGTGTATATGGGGGAGCTAACTGGGGCAGCGTTTTTGTGTGTTGGCGGGGGGGGGGGGGCAGAGGTGGTTGTGTATGTGTGTTGTAAGTGCAAGAGGACTGACAGCAACACAACTTCCCCACCTCACTTCACTCCATTTTTTCCCCACCTCTCCTTTACCTTCCCTTGCACTCTCTTTCCTCCTCTCGCTTTCCTAATGTCTGTACACGTGTCTCATCTCTTGCTGCCGTGGGCACTTGCGCAGTTCTTACCATGTGACTGGTCCTATGGCTGCAGGAGATGACATGTGCTTAAGCACTTCCCCTGATATCGGTGCAGCTGGAAGCAGGTCCGGGAGGCAGCAAGACAACATGATTATGGTCTCTTGCTTGCTTCGTCCTGTCATGCTTTGACTATTTGGGGGTGAGGCCTGGCCTCCTCCCAGCTGCAACACCTCCTGTCTGCCTTCTCTGCTCTTCTGCTGCACTCCATGTGTGGCAGGTGAAGGCCTGTGATCCACAGTGTCTGACATAAGCAGGTAGGCCTAACTAGCTTGACCTGTAAATGAAGCCTGTGAAGAGGCTCATAGGAATTACACATTCCCCAACATGCTGCTATTGTAGGATTAGAACTCAGTAAAAGTATTGAATTAGCTTAGATAAGCAGAACTGGAAGATGGAAAAATACAGAAAAATATGTTTAAAAGTTACTGATAAGAAAGTACATCTGCAAGGGATTTAATTGGGATTGCTGACAGATGAGTTGCAGAGCCCTGCTCCCCTACATGCACAAATTGGCTCAATGGCCTTGGAAGTCTGAAAGTAACAAGTTGATGAACTGGCCATTGTAATTGGGACTAGAAGGGGGGGTAAGCAGGTGCTGAGCCCACTGAAGAAACATAATTGGATAATCATATCGGTACCGGCACCAATAGAAGGGGTACGGGAGGTACGGGAGAGTACCGGGACCAATGAAATGTTTTTCTATACCTAGAATGGAGTAAAAGTCTATAAAAGTTGTTGTATTGCCAGAAAACTTTGCTCAGCCATTTTGAATTTGACTTTGCTTGAGACTTGTGCACAAATAAATGATTTGGACCTTCTGAACAGACTCCTGGTATTATTGGTTTGTCTGCGCTCTGCTGCTACATATTCTTGGTGCGTTGGCCGGGAAGTTGTGGAATCAGAGTGTATATAGGGCAATATACCACGACTTTCCGCCTCTATAGGCTTGGTCCTGCCGGGATCGCGCCCTTCCGACGAGGGCTGCTCCCTGGCGCCGCCGGTCCCTTGTATCGGAGGGAGCTGGCCGGACCTCGGCGGGTGCCGGGCCCGGCTGGAGCCAACGCCTCGAACCCGAGTGAGGGGAGTCCGAGGTCCAACTCATGCGCCTGCTTGGGAAGTTTGAGGACCGGATCCGGTGAGTATAGTTTTGATTTGTTGTCTAGACAGATATAGAAAGAGCAGTGCTGCCATTGGAACTTGGAACTTGGAATTTGTAATCTCGAGAAATTGGTAATTGGTAAGAGAGCCTGATCACCTCTCAAAGACGGGCCGAGTAACCCCGCATGAGTATTCGCAGGGCGAAACCCCCATCTTTTTGTATTTTGGGAATTGAATAAGACTAGTCAGAATAGATAGAAACGAATGCATTCTGGGATACGTTGCTAGCATGATTGTGTGGATGAAGTGTGGATGAGAGGTCTGGCAGCACGGACCAAGTGAAGGCGGACCCCTGAGTAGCGCATTTCCTGACCGGGCGACCGCGTTCAGGTCGCGAAAAGGGGGAAGCGATTGTCGTCTTGTCTTGTTATTTGTTCTTATACGTTTCCAGGGCCGTGAGGACCCCTTACCCATGGTCCGCCCTCCTTTTCCCTTTTGTTTGTTGTAGCGCGCACACATCGAAATGGGAGGGGCGGGGTCTACTAGGAACACTCCATTAGAATGTATGATCGCACATTTTAAAGAGGGATATTCTGGAGATTATGGTATTAAAATGACAGCAGCCCGTTTACAGATTTTGTGTACTAGGGAGTGGCCCGATCTAGACCCCACCTGGCCCCGAGAGGGAACATTTAATGTAGACATTATCCAGTTAGTACACCGTAGAGTGCGGATAGCGCACCCTGATCAGTACCCCTATATAGATTCCTGGTTAAGTATTTGTGAAGATCCGCCCCCTTGGGCGCAGCGCTGTTATGAGGAACAGTGCAGAATAATGTTAGCTAAGACAGATTCTAGTCAGAAAACAGAACAGCCTAGAATGAAAGGGCAGGATAAGAAGTCCAGGAAGAAGCCCATCCTGGTAGATCCTGATTCCCCAGAAATAATTCCCCGACAGCCTCGAACCCCAGGTCCAGTAAGGGCTGCCCGGCGTCCCGCCCCAGAAACCCCGAGACAGCCGAGGCGGGACCCAACCCCAGAGCTATCAACCGAAGAGCAGGAAGATGAATCCTCTTTACAGGGAGGTGAATCGTCTGAAACAGAAAAAGGAGAGTCAGATACAGAAGCAGAACAATTAGAAACTGACAATTCTCTAAGCGATGCTGACAGTGTAAAAGTGGTTGCTAGCACTAGCTTGCCAGCAAAATGTACATCCAAAGTGAAACATGTAGAGAAGAAGAAAGTGACCCCTGATAGGACAGTTACGAAAATATCCCTTAGATCCCAAAAGATATCTACTGCCAAGATGATGCCCTTACGGCAAGTCCCAGGGGTGCCTGTAAAGAATGATAATGATGAGGTGGTAGCGGGACCCCTAAGTTATGTGTATGTCCCTTTCTCTACAACTGATTTGTTAAATTGGAGGTCACATTATGCCTCCTATACCGATAAACCCTTAGAGCTCACAGAATTAGTAAATACTATTATGGAAACCCACCAACCCACTTGGGCAGATAGCCGCCAGCTCCTGACTACTCTATTCACGACAGAGGAGCGAGCACGAATTAGAAAAGCAGCTATAGATTGGCTGGCGGATAACCCTGTAGCTCCGGGACAGGGGGTGAATAGAATAGACCCTCGAGAAGCGGCCCAGAGAGAATTCCCGAATGAAGACCCCCGATGGGATCCAAATACAGAAGAAGGATCCGCAGCCCTAGCCCGTTTTCGCCAAGGTTTTTTACAAGGTCTGAAAAGGGGGGGCCAGAAGGCTATGAACCTTTCCAAAGTTGCAGGAGTCATCCAAGGTATAGAAGAGAGCCCTGCAGAATTTCATGAACGATTAACTGAAGCATACAGAATGTATACTCCCTATGATCCCGAGGCACCAGGAAGTTTATGTATGGTGAATTCTGCTTTTGTAAACCAGTCTCAACCAGACATTAGACGTAAATTGCAAAAATTAGAAGGGTTTGCGGGCATGAATGCAACGCAGTTACTGGAAGTCGCTCATAAAGTGTATGTGAATCGTGATAATGAAAGGCAGAGAGAATGTGATAAAAAGATGAAGAAGAAAGCTGATTTTTTGGCTGCGGCCATAGTGGAACAGAAAAGGGGAGGTATCCCTAGTCGACGGAGCAGAGGAAGGGGCGGGGCCGCGGTGGAGGCCGGTCCCAGCAGCTAGGCGCGAACCAATGCGCCTATTGCAGAGAAGAAGGACATTGGAGAGATGCGTGCCCGCAACTCGAAGACGCCCAGCAAGATGACGAAAACAATCATCAGTGGCGAGAAGAAAGACGAGGCCGTCCCCGAAACCGCGGAGGAGCCACTCGAGAACAATTCCAGCGAGAAAGAGGAGGAGCCATCCAAGCACTAACTACGACAATCCATGATGAAAATGACGTGGATTAGGACAGACCGGGCTCCGAGTTTGCTTTAGGTCTCCAGGAGCCTATGGTCGGAATACAAATAGGAGACCAAGTTATGAACTTTATGGTTGATACTGGAGCAGAACATTCAGTAACAGACAAAAAGATAGCCCCATTTTCTACAAAAGTAGTCACCATTATAGGAGCAACTGGTGCCAAAGCTACAAAATCTTTTCTTCAGAATCGTATATGCAGTCTAGGAGGACAGCAAATAACTCATCAATTTCTTTACATGCCCGAATGTCCAGTGCCACTACTGGGACGAGATATGTTAGCTAAGCTCCAAGCACAAATATCTTTCTCTGAAAAAGGAGAAATGCAAATGACAGTAAATCCCCAAGTCAAACCAGCAGGAATAATGTTGCTGACAGTTCCCCGAGAAGAAGAATGGAGATATTACATTGATGATTCTATCCAAGACACTTATTTCGAACAAACTTTAAAGAACATTCATGCACCACCTGGAGTATGGGCAGAAGGCAGTCCTCCAGGCCTAGCCAAACATATAGCCCCAGTAATTGTAACCCTTAAGCCTAGTGCTACACCAGTACACGTCAAACAATACCCTCTCCCAAGAGCTGCAATTGAAGGCATTCATCGCCACTTGCAAAGATTACTCGAATATGGCCTACTAAAAGTATGTCAATCCCCATGGAACACTCCACTTTTGCCAGTAAAGAAACCTGGGACAGATGATTACCGCCCAGTGCAAGACCTAAGGAGAGTAAATGATGCAGTTGAAACTATACATCCAGTTGTACCCAATCCTTACACTCTTCTAGGACTGATACCTGCTGAAGCTACCCATTTCACTGTACTAGATCTAAAAGATGCATTCTTTTGCATAAGATTAGCCCCTGTAAGTCAAATATTGTTTGCATTTGAATGGCAGGACCCCGTCTCTGGAAGAGGGGGCCAACTCACATGGACACGATTACCCCAAGGATTCAAGAATTCGCCTACCATCTTTAGTGCTGCACTGAATCAAGACCTTTCAAGCTATCCAGTGGCCCCGGGGAAGAGAGTGCTTCTCCAGTACGTGGACGATCTGCTGATAGCTGCTGTATCAGAAAGTGAATGTATACTAGCCACCAAAGACCTCTTGCAGTTACTAGATGAAGCTGGATACAAAGTTTCCAGAGCAAAAGCACAGCTATGCCAAAAAGAAGTGAAATACTTGGGTTTTCGTATAACCCAAGGAAGCCGAAGATTAGGCAGAGAAAGAAAGGAAGCAGTATGTAGAATTCCAACCCCAACAACCAGAGAACAAGTCAGAGCCTTTCTGGGAGCAGCAGGATATTGCCGAATCTGGATAGCCAACTTTGCCCAAATTGCCAAACCACTGTATGAAGCCACAAAAGGAGAAGAAAAGTCGCCACTGGAGTGGGGACTTGAGCAGGATACAGCCTTCAAGACGTTAAAGGAAGAATTGATGTCATCACCAGCACTTGGACTACCAGATGTTCACAAGCCTTTCCACTTGTTTGTACATGAAGCACAGGGAAATGCCTTAGGCATGTTGACTCAGAAATTGGGAAATTGGGAGTGACCTGTAGCATACCTATCGAAACAGTTGGACACTGTGGCCAAAGGATGGCCACCTTGCCTGAGAGCAGTTGCAGCTACAGCATTATTAGTGAGTGAAGCAGACAAGCTCACATTAGGACAGAACATACGAGTCACTGTGCCACATGCAGTCCTTGCCCTCATGGAACAAAAAGCAAATTACTGGCTCACCAATTCCCGAATGTTGAAATACCAGAGCATGTTATGTGAAAACCCACAGATACAACTAGAAGTGAGTCATGCCTTGAATCCAGCCACCTTGATACCCATTAGTGAAGAACTCCCAGAACATGACTGTATCGAAGTCATGGACACTGTGTTCTCCAGTCGACCTGACCTAACAGATGTGCCCATAGACAACCCTGACCAAGTCTATTATGTTGATGGGAGCAGTCTCATCCTCGATGGACGACGCTGTGCTGGATATGCAGTTGTCACTCAACATGAAGTAGTTGAGTCATCAGCTTTAGCCTCAGGCACATCAGCTCAGAAAGCCGAATTGATAGCACTCACCAGAGCATTATTATTAGGAGTGAAACTTGTACTAAATGTATATACAGATTCCAAATATGCCTTCACTACTCTACATGCCCATGGAGCTCTCTATAAAGAACGAGGGCTCATCACATCCGGAGGAAAATCAGTCAAGTATGGTCCCGAGATACTGATGTTACTTGATGCAGTTTGGGCCCCAACACGTGTAGCTGTCATGCATTGCAGAGGACATCAAGCAGGAAAAGGAGAAGTTGCCCGAGGAAATAGGTTTGCAGATGCCTCAGCACGACAAGCAGCTATGACGGGACAAATTACACCACAAGCTATGCCAATGCAAGCAGCATTTTTTCCAGTACCTCTGAATTTATGAACACCACGATATACCACCCAAGAATTAGATTACTATTGTAACAAAGAAGATGGAGTATTGAAAGATGGATGGATTGAGCTGCCACCAGCAGAGGGCAGTCAACCCCCTGGACGAATAGTAATTCCTGAACTATTAGGACCATCTTTTGTCAAAGCCTTTCATGAAGCCACCCACTATGGGAAAAGTGCTATGGAAAAAGCACTCAGACCACATTTTTACATTACTCTATTGACAACCATATCAGCTTCAGTAGCACGTCAATGTCTAACTTGTGCCAAAAATAATGCCAAGCAAGGCCTTATAACGGCACCCCGAGTTCAGTCAGGAGGTGTAACCCCCATGCACAACCTCCAAATTGATTTTACCGAAATGCCAAGAGCCAATGGATATCATTACTTACTAGTGTTAGTCTGTACTTTCTCTGGGTGGGTAGAAGCCTTCCCAACCAGAACTGAGAAAGCCCGAGAAGTTACCAAAGTTTTAATGAGAGAAATTGTCCCTAGGTTTGGAATTCCAGCAGTAATAGGGTCAGACAATGGACCCTCATTTGTCTCCCAGATTACTCAACAGCTAGCAAAAGCTTTACAGATACAATGGAAGCTCCACACTGCATATAGACCCCAGAGTTCAGGGAAAGTTGAGCGAATGAATCGTACCCTAAAAGCCCAAATGTCTAAGCTTTGTCAGGAGACACACTTGAAGTGGCCTCAAGTGCTCCCAATAGCTTTACTCAGAATACGCTCAGCTCCTGTAAAGTCAACAGGTTTTCCCCTTTTGAAGTTTTGTATGGTAAACCCCCACCAATAGTGCAGGGAATTAAAGGAAGTTTAGCCCAAATTGGTTCAGAAATAACCAGGCAAGAACTCCTAGCTCTTAGTTTTGTTCTGCAGACTCTCCATGCGTGGATCCAAGACCAGTTGCCTATCAACTTGACGGAACCTTTGCATCCCTATCAGCCTGGTACCTCGGTGTGGATCAAAGATTGGAAGAAGACACCGTTGGAACCCCATTGGAAGGGACCGTACACCGTCATCCTGTCTACCCCAACTGCAGTAAAGGTAGCAGAAATTGACGCCTGGATCCACCACAGTCGAGTCAAGCCCGCCGCTGATCCTGAACCCGAGCAGTGGACAGCAGAACAGCATCTTGATGCACCCTTGCGAGTTACTCTGAGACGGCAACCAGCAACTTAGACACTTTGTCAACAGTGCCTTGCAGTAGCCAAGTCTTTCGAAGAGGATTGCTGTTTTTCCATGCAGCAACAGTTTTGTTTCAACGAACCCAATCTGTGTGTGATTTTGCACACTACTTTGATACTATATTGAACCATACTTCAAAAAACCAATTGAAATTGCTAAGTTGGTTGAGGTGTGATGGACAACTTGAGGATCTTCAATCAACACTCAGCACCCGTTGAATTGCTTCATTAGCGCACGGGACGAAGAAAAGAACATCGAGGTCAAGATCTGCAAGCTGAGGATTCAGAAGAACTCCAATCAACATGTATCTTTGCCTTTGCTTTGCCCTGGTTGCCTTCCTTGGAGGTTTTGAACTGACTTATGCTTTACCTCCGTGCACTGCTTGCATTACTTCTACTAGAACTGGACTAAAAGTAACTCAGACTTTGATTTATCATTCTTATTATACCTGCACTGGAAAAGTGACTCGGTGTATTTATAACACCACTGAACTAAATGTTTGCACCAATGGCAAATCTAGAGTATGCTATAATCCGCATCAGAATCCATCCTATTACACGTTGGAAATACGATGGAAGGATGCAGATGGACCTATAATAGCTGCTACGCCACCACTTAAAGACATTACCAAACCTGTTGTTTTGAATTTCGATGCCTGTAAAGTTATAAACAGAGATAGTCGTTCCACCTGTGGTACTTGGGAAAAGGCGTATCGGAATGACCATAAGTATATGTGTCCAGAAGGTGCCATAGGATGGAGGAAGTGTACAGGTAAAAAGGAACCAGGCTATAGTACTGCCCCTGAAGCAGATTACTATTGCCCAGATTGGGAATGTGTTTTTATGCTACCTGGAATAATGGTATAGTTGATGAAAAGATAGATAAACGAATGGCCACTCTAACCAAGTCGACAACAAATGATAAATGTCAGAAAGATGCTTGTAACCCCTTACACTTGCAGATACACAATCCCAATGCATGGAAACAAGGATACAAGTTTGGTTTACGTATTGCTGGTGGAGCAGTAGATCCAGGAACCATTGTGTATATCAGATTGAATACCCAAGCCCATAAGTCATCTAAATATCATATCCATAATACCTTCTATGAGGCCATGCATGTAAATAAGTTTGAAATCCCTCATCCTTCTCAGAATTTATTTTTAGAATTAGCTGGAGCAGTAGTATCTAGTCTTAAAATCTCAGATTGTTATTTCTGTGGCGGAACCCAAATGGGAGACCAGTGGCCATGGGAAGCTCAAGAATTGAATTATTCTCTGACTTACAATCAGACTGAATTACACAAGACTACTAGCGAATGGGTGTTAGCGCACTCAATTGTTGGACGTCTTTGCTATACCAGAACTGGACCCCAGTTCACCCAACAGGTAGGACAGCTGGTCTGTCTTAGCCAGAAATTCTATAATGCCACGACCAAAAAGACGTCATGGTGGTCAGGAATCGAACACCCTGAACCTCCTAACCCATTAGCCAGGTTTCCTGAACTTGCTGATTTATGGACTAATCTTGCCAAGACCCATGTCTGGCAAGCCCCACCAGGCCTATATTGGATCTGTGGAAACCGAGCATATGCACGACTCCCACCACAATGGGGAGGAGCATGTGTCTTAGGGACCATCAGACCTTCTTTCTTTCTTTTAAACACTGAACATGGAGAACAATTAGGATACCCAGTATATACTACCCACCGACACAAAAGAGCATTGAGACAGAAGAGATCACCCCTCCAGGTAGGCAAGTGGGAGAAGTGGCAGGGTGATGATTGGCCACCAGAAAGGATCATTGAGTATTATGGGCCTGCCACTTGGAATGATGATGGAATGTATGGATATCGAACCCCAGTCTATATGATTAATCGTATTATTCGCTTACAAGCAGTAGTTGAAATAATAACCAATGCAATGTTCCCTCTAATTTTCTGTAGGCTGTGTGCGCATAAAATATCAGCTGTGTGCCGCTTTTGAAGGAAGGTTAAATTTTTGTGCGCCACATAACGACACTTGGAGTTATATACTTTAAAATTTGACTACACGTCAGAATACAGTATGTACACCACATTGATTTTAATCAAATTAAATGAAAATAGACGATTACTAAATGAAGCGGGAAATTTCTAGTAATTACAATCATAACTTTTAAATTTTAAGACGTCTGTGTTGTTTTCTATCAGAATCAGAGCCGTAATTTTTGTGCGCTCTGTTGTAAAGTATGTGCGCTCGCTCGGCGAGGTGTGTGCGCGCGCACACGCGCACAGCTTAGAGGGAACAGTGAACCAATGAAACTAGCCAAGCTCTTACACTTTTAGCCAGACAAAGTACTCAGATGCGCACTGCTATATATCAGAATCGCCTAGCACTTGATTATTTGCTAGCAGCTGAAGGAGGAGTATGTGGTAAGCTGAATTTAACTAATTGTTGTTTAAAGATAGATGATAAAGGTCAAGTAGTTGAAGAAATTGCTAAGGATATGCAAAGACATGCTTATGTGCCAGTACAGACTTGGCACTCGTTGAAATTCCCTAACTGGTTTGCTAACCTTTTCTCATAGCTGGGAGGATTTAAAACTTTCATTATATTGGTACTAATCCTTGTTGTTGTTATTTTCTTATTACCATGTTTAATCCCATGTTGTATGCGTTCTATCCATAATGCTATTGATAGTACAGTAGAGCGGAAGACCGCAACTAAAATAATGGCTCTATATAAAGCTAGCCCTAGTCGAAATCCTTCGACCATGGCATAACTGTTTTAAAGTGATTTAATTCTCACACCTTATTAAGTAATAGGGTGAGATTAATCAAAGGGGGGAATGTGGCAGGTGAAGGCCTGTGATCCACAGTGTCTAACATAAGCAGGTAGGCCTAACTAGCTTGACCTGTAAATGAAGCCTGTGAAGAGGCTCATAGGAATTACACATTCCCCAACATGCTGCTATTGTAGGATTAGAACTCAGTAAAAGTATTGAATTAGCTTAGATAAGCAGAACTGGAAGATGGAAAAATACAGAAAAATATGTTTAAAAGTTACTGATAAGAAAGTACATCTGCAAGGGATTTAATTGGGATTGCTGACAGATGAGTTGCAGAGCCCTGCTCCCCTACATGCACAAATTGGCTCAATGGCCTTGGAAGTCTGAAAGTAACAAGTTGATGAACTGGCCATTGTAATTGGGACTAGAAGGGGGGTAAGCAGGTGCTGAGCCCACTGAAGAAACATAATTGGATAATCATATCGGTACCGGCACCAATAGAAGGGGTACGGGAGGTACGGGAGAGTACCGGGACCAATGAAATGTTTTTCTATACCTAGAATGGAGTAAAAGTCTATAAAAGTTGTTGTATTGCCAGAAAACTTTGCTCAGCCATTTTGAATCTGACTTTGCTTGAGACTTGTGCACAAATAAATGATTTGGACCTTCTGAACAGACTCCTGGTATTATTGGTTTGTCTGCGCTCTGCTGCTACATATTCTTGGTGCGTTGGCCGGGAAGTTGTGGAATCAGAGTGTATATAGGGCAATATACCACGACTTTCCGCCTCTATAGGCTTGGTCCTGCCGGGATCGCGCCCTTCCGACGAGGGCTGCTCCCTGGCGCCACCGGTCCCTTGTATCGGAGGGAGCTGGTCGGACCTCGGCGGGTGCCGGGCCCGGCTGGAGCCAACGCCTCGAACCCGAGTGGGGGGGGGTGGGGTGGGGGGTGGGGGTGGGGGTGGGGGGGTGGTGGGGTGGGTGGGTGTTGGGACCCATAGGTGGATTATGTAGTACCACCCAACCTGCCCTCTTGGGCTCAGGATGGGGGACAGGATCTCCCACCAACAAATCCACACTCTACATCCCTGCAATGGTGGCAGTAGAGGTGACCATCAACCCCAGTCCTGCTGGGGAACAGACACCCTACAGCGCAGTCAATGCAGATCTGTACACATCCATAAAGCAATAGCAGACAGACAGTAGGCCTGGAAATGCTCAGCTGCCCCCCCCCCCCAAACCACTATCTGACATGCTCCAGCAGTGAGCCTCCAGCCACTGCACCCTGCAAGGTGTTCCAGCCATACACATACTAACTGCAGACAGTTTGCTAGCTAGTCCATGTTCCTGGAGGGGATGTGAGCACACCCACCAAGCAGATAAGTCAGTGATTAGGCCTCAGAAAAGAGAACCCATATATATCACTTGAGAGAAATGCAATATAGTACTATGGGGGAACCTAGCCATGCCATGGTCACTGCACAGTCAGGGTGAGAGTGACCTCCCAGCAGGACATGCTGTGGCCACCCTGTCCGTGCAGGTGGTGGCCGGGCACTACAATGTCCCAGCCATTGCCCTATGCAGATGCATCCTGCCCAGGCCGCCCTGTCTGGGCCATACCCACAGTACCTTGCTCCTCATTATGCACATTGGCAGGCTAACACTGGAACAGTGGTTCTTAACCAGTCCTTAACCAGTGGACAAGGTGCAGATGTCCTAGACATCAAAAGGCTAGATAGAATGTGTTACATGCCTCTTTGCTTCTCACCACCACCAAAATATTGTCTATTAGAAAACGTTTTGGTGGTGGTGAGAATTGAGGAGGCATGTGACACATTCTATCTACCCTTTTGATGTCTAGGACATCTGCACCTTGCCCACTCACAATCTTAAATGACAGAGGTGTAAGGCAGGGGTCTCCAAATCCAGCCCTAGAGGGTCACAAACCAGTCAGGTTGGCAGGATATCTCTAATGCATATATATCTCATGCATATTCATTAGGGCTATCCTGAACACCCGACTAGCCTAGGGGTTCAAGGAGGACTGGTTAAGAACCACTGCACTGGAAACAGTGCAAGCAGTGTGAGCTGAGTAAGGTGTAGGCAGCCACAACACACTGGAGATAGACAGACACACACTCCCACACCTATGCCAGCATTGTTCAACTATAGAGGCTTTTGGCAGCCCTGGCCACCACACCAGTCCTGGGCACAGTGCAGGCATGGCTATGGTACGCAATACGGTTGGGGGTCACTCCCAGGGGTGGTAAACACTGTCAGAAACCAAAACGGAAACACGCTCCACAGATATCAGAAAGGTTGCTATGATGCAGCTCTATCAGCAAATTGTGCTTAACTTAGGAATTGCTATCTGCCATTAATCATAGCAACCTTTTGATATATGTGTAACGTGTTCCTAGGTTTAGGGCGGCATTGCTAAGGTATGCAAGTGCTAGTATTGGGAGATGCTGCTGCATGCAGGGCCCAACAGCCTGACCCTCCATGAGGCTTTGGATAGTGGAGCCTGTGGGTGCAGGTGTTTCTGCCCCTGTTGGCCGCTGCTCTAGGGCAGAGGTTCCCAACTCCGGTCCTGGTAGGCCAAACACTGTTCGGGTTTTCATGCTGTCTCTAATGAATATGCATGAGATACATTTGCATACCATGGGGCGGCGCATAACAATGCAGCACAGGCATCTTTATTGGAGACAGCATGAAACCTGAATGGTGTTTGGCCCACCAGGACTGCATTTGGGAAACTCTGCTCTAGGTATTGCACATGTCTATGGTGTCTGTGCTCTGTAGGGTAAAATATAGGTGTTTGAGGCATGTTGCTGTTATCTGCAATAAAGGTTCCCTCTTTATTACCACGGTTTAGTAGTGGGTAAAATATGGGAACTGGGTTGGCAGGAACCACAGCTGGGACTTGAACCTATGACCTTCTGCTCCTGAACACACTGGCTGTGTGTACTGCACCACCGTGTTGCCACAGGGACAGTGCATTCCCTGGGGATACCATGACTGTTCGTCAGACAGGACCTATCTGTTGCAGTGCATGGCACCCACCTACACAGGACTAGGCCATGGTCTGCTGTGGGCAGCTGCCACTGCCCCCTCCACCACCAGTACCCCTCTGCCACCATGCTGACATGCCCTTCTGCTGGTGGTGCTGGTGGTGCGCAGTCTCAGGCCATCCAGTGTGCCGGTAGGCGGCTGCCTATGGTGCGGGTTCTGGGGTAGCGGTGCCTGCATAGATGTCCATGCTTCCCCCCAGCACTGCCTGCCAATGTTCTGTGCCCTTGGGGGTACCTGCTGGGTACTATCCTCTGTGACACTTTGGGAAACACACTCATGCCCATGCTGGGCCCTCATCAGTTGCTGTCAGACTGCTTTACTGTTTCAGCATTCCTATGGGCCTCCTGGGCATCACTCTAGTCCGCACTGTGGCCCAGCTACACCACAGCATGTGCTGCCTGCAGCCCTCTGTATCCCCTTTTCCAGCATCTGTCCAGTTGCCCGTTCCGACATGCCCACCCTACTATTGCGGAACATGTGAATGCCATAGGAAACCTGTCCAATAACAAGGGGAAACCCTGATCAGCGCTATTTCACTGTGGGGTCATTCACCTTGTATGGGGACAGAGCATAGACCCTTCCAAAATTAATATCTTTTTTTTGGAGCTTTCTCGGTAGTGTTTTTTGCTGTTTCCCATTAATATCACTATTGGCCAGCTTGGTTATGGTTTTTTTCCATTTTGTTCAGGTCCTTTTCAATGTTTATTTGCCCTTTTGTTCCGTGCACATGTATCACACTTATCACTTATTGTAGGTTTCCCTGGCTTTGCTGTACATTGCTGACGTAAATGGTTTCTCTTCCCTTTAAATCTGCTCTAAAGCCAGGGTTTCACTGGCGTTAGTTTTCAGACCCGGAATCCACAGCGTTGGTGTGCAGGGAGCCTCTCCCCTCCCACTCTCCACCCATTGACCCTCTCGCTCCGCCCCTGGGGAGCCTTCCTCCGTCCTCCGGGAGCCTTTCTCTGCCTTCAGCGCTTGTTTGCGCCGCTGCGCGCGTTATCGCGCACTAAGCTACCTTTGCGCCCGGTAAAGCACCATTATCATGCGATAATGTGCCTTATCGCCTGATAACGTGACAGCAGCACAAATAGCGCCCTTTAGTAAACATACCCCATAGTGTCCCGGAACATCCATCATCCCTGTACAGATATGAGATACATTCAGTTAACTAGCTACAGTCTAGGGATGTTACTGTTTTTGTAAATAGTTCGAAGAAATGTTCATTGTAAAACCTTCAGTTCAATGTAAACTGCCTTGATAAATTGAAAGGCGGTATATAAATAATGTCAAATAAATAAATAAAATAAAATCAATTGATCTCCATCTGGAGAGGAGGACAGATTCGGCTTCGACGTGCAGAGTCATCAAACTGAACACCGATTCTGATGTATTGATGCTGGAATCCATGATGACGTAACGTCGAGAGCACTGAGAGTCTGCAGGTCTGTCTCTTGACATGGGCCCAAAAGGAGGCTCTACCGCTTAATCATCGAGGGGGCACCGACAGTGGGCCAAGAGCTGTAATTGAGCCACCCATATCCCTGTACAGATATCAGATACATCAGTCAGAGTAGTCGAAGCCCTACTACCTTTGGAATTGCCAGACATAAAGAGGTGCCTTAAGCTCTTGAAGACTGCATCATGGTGCTATTAGCCCCGCAGCATGTGTTGTCAGCATCGACCAGCCTACTTTCGATCGAGCTCGCTACCTTCAGATTCGGAGACCTTCGACCAGTTATTGAGGAATGCACCATGGATTTTTGACAGTGCAGCATACTGAGGCCTCGATGTCGGCTGCATTGACATTGACCATCATATCTTCGGGATGCATGCCTTGCCTGTGAGGGATGCATCAACATTGGGGCATCGAAGGGATGACATTGGTGCTAGTCTGACTAATATCCCCCTCTAACATTCGGGTCAGTGCCAGTGTTGCCCACACAATGGGCAGAATATCGGTGTGCCCTTGCTTCCAATAGAGCTCTCAATTCCCTCAATGTTCAGGCAGAGTTCCACTGAAAGACTTCATCTGGAAAAGGCTGGGTAATCAATGGGTCCCGCTGGTGATTCTCCTGGACCTCCATTGGGTGCGCCTCATGAGTGGCATAGGTCACCTCCTGAGATATGGGCCTTCTGGGTTGTCGTAGGACAGGCAAGGCCCTACCACCTTGGTGTGGAACTGGAGCAGAAGAGTTGCAACCCTGCAATACTCCTCAACCCTCAATTAGCAGTTCTCCTGCATTGCTTCCTGCTCAGAGGGAAATGAATATGTGCGAAAACCCACTTATGGGGCATCCAGTCAGTGGACAGCTTGACTCCATGTGCAGGGCTCAGAAGGCAAGAATTCCAGAAGCTCAGCTTCTTTACCATTCCCTAGGGATCCAGTCCGCACCTCTGAGGTCCAAGACTACCAAGTCTTATTCCTCCGGGTTCCATGCTCATAGCTGCATGGTTGCTTAACGGATGATGGGGACACGTTCTTGCTGAACATCAGATGAAACCTCGCTGAGCAGCCTCAGCTCTTCCCTCTGAAAAAGAAAAAATTGGAAAGGTGTTATTCACTAGTGGTCTATGCAAAGAACTGCTTGAACTTCATGATCGGGGCAACCCAGGATGACTTCATGACTGTCTCAAGACCATCTGCCAGGGGTATTGCCAACCGGACACTCACCTGGTTTCAGTCCTTAGACTTGGCTCAATTGGCTTGCTGTGCCATAGAGAAGATCTCTTTGATGATCAGGCCTGAGATGAGGCTGCCTTCATCGAAAAGCAGCAGGCTACACTCCGTACTCTCTAAAACCCTCAGCCAAGCTGCAAGAGAGCCTCTAACTTCTTCTTGGAGCAGACAAAGGCCATAGAGAGTGCTTCCAGCTTTTGTTTCTTAGACCCCCAGCAAGCTAGGGGCTGCCACTTCCATGCGCTCTTGCTGTTCCAGGTGCTCTTTTTCTTTTGGCTGGGCACTGCGTCCCTGTTGCTTATGCCCTGGTATTCCTCAGCCTTAATGGTCATGTCAACACTGACAAGGTCAGGGCTATGGCTGCGTTAGTGGCCAAATTACACTTGGTCTCGCTGGAGGAGTTTTGCATGGCTACACTGTGATCTTTGTCCACACACATCTCACTATTGTCTTGATGGAGATTCCCGTTGTTAACAGTAACTTTATCAAATCTCTACTCCAGAATTGGGTTGGGGATTAGAATCCAACTATATCCCATCCTTTCTCTCCAGGCTACCAAAAAAAAAGAATGTTAATTACATAAATAAATAAGAAAGGGAAGAGAGAAATTCACTTTTTTTGTGCATAATTGGTGGTTGAGTTGTTCTGACCTCTCGCCATTTCACAGTTGAGTTGCCTCTGTTGGGCTTCTCGGTGGCCTCCTCAGTTTTCGGTAGCCTGTAGTTTGGATGTCCCATACATGAGAACTCATTCCTGCTTGTCCACGAAGAAAAGGTAGTTACTCACCTGTAGCAAATGTTCTCTGTGGAAAGCAGGAATTAGTCCTCACAACCTTCTTACCTCTCCAAAGTGATGTCTTCTGCTACAACTATGTTATCAGACTGAATCAAGATGGCGCTGCAGCGGCAGGCAGAAAGAAGGCATGCAGGCACAGTGGAGCCTCCTAAAAGCTTCCATTAGCTGGGGAACATTACCATGTGGGACTCTATTGGAGCATGTCACTCATATGTGACGACTAGTTCCTGCTGATCAAGGAAAATACCTACTACAGGTGAGTAACTACCTTTTTCCAGCTTTTTCTTACAGAATCTATATATGTCAGTTTTCCCATTTTTTTCTACGCAAGCTGTACACCATCTCATTTGTAATCCACTGTTCTGGGCTGTAACTATAAGCCCCTCATCCTTCAGTTTCAGTTCATCTCTCCTGAACTATTTATGTATCCAGTTTGGTTGTGGAATTGTTCCTGGAGTAACACTTTGTATTTCCTACTATATTTATGCATTTGCCGTCTGTTGTTCCTCATTTGCTGAGCTAATTTTTTGAAGCATTCTTTTTCTTGTTTTGAAAATTCAGCTGCTTCCTTCTCTTTGTATACTTGTGGATTCTTACTCATTTCTTCTACTCATCAGAATGCTTGTCAAGTTTGATCATGGAGATACATTCTGAATGTTTACTAAACAAATACAGAAAAGTGCTGAAATATGAATCTGTTGATGCTGCTAAGTATGCCTGGAAGCCTATGATAGTAACTCTGTAGAAATAATCTATTTCTATGAGGCCCATTCCGCCTTCGTCTTGAGGAATGTACTATCTTGGCATACACTGTTTTTATAGATTACCTCATGGTCACATAGGAGTTTTCTTATTCATGCATCCAGTTTTTCAAGATCTTTAAGAGGCTAGTCTTTATGAGATTATAGGAATTATTAGCTGATTAATGGCTTATACAGTATCTTATTTTGTGATGTTAAAAAGCACTTTTCAACAACAATTTTATTCTCCTGTAGTATTATTTACTTTCAATGACTTTTGCTTAATTGTCACTCCTTCCCGCTACTCCTAGGAATTTATATGCATCAAATTCCTTAATGTCACGATCCTTATTCAGGGAGATGTTTTCAGTTTTGCTTAATCTTCCTCTCAAAAAGGCTGCCTTAGAACACTTGTGAGCGGTTTTTCACTACATAGGGGCATGTTTACTAAAACCCCGCTAATGTGCGGGCCGCGCTAGTGTGCGGGTGCCATATAAGGAGTGGGCGTTTCTTCCTGAAAAAGAAAAACCGTGATTTACATATGCGCTAAGGTGCGTGGCGCCCATGTGCGCCCCGCACATTAGCGCATGAGAAAGCTGCGCGGGAGGCATAAGTGGCGCGCTGATGTGCAAGCAGAAGAGCAGAGCCACAGCACAATGGTGAAGACACTGGCCAATGGTGCAGGGATCAGGGGTTCAATCCCCCACAGTGCCCAAAGAAGACAGCTGGCTGAGGCATTACTTTAGGAGCCAGTTTAATATTGGGCGGCATAAGGCAGCGCGCTATTGCTTTAGGAGGCATTTTAATATTGGGAGGCATAAGGCGGCGCGCTGATGTGCAAGCACAGGAACAGAACCACAGCACAATGGTGAAGACACTGACCAATGGTGCAGCAATCAGGGGTTCAATCCCCCACAGTGCCCAATGAACAAGGCTGGCTGAGGCATTACATATTATGGGGAAGATTGCTTTAGGAGGCATTTTATTTTTATTTTAGTTATCACTACTAGCAAACGCACTCTCAAAGTGCGTTAACATAAGGCGCCCCATAAGGCACATTTTAAAGTGCACTGTCCGCCAAGGCACCCTAGAATGTTGCTTATAGGGCGCTTTATAGGGTGCCATATGAGGTACCGCAAGGTGAGAGTACTGTTTTTGATGGCAGCACTGTGCAGTGTAAGGAATGAAAAGCATAAGTAGGTGCGCTGATATGCAAGGAGGAGCAGCAGTGGAGCACAATGGTTAAGGCACTGACTGCTGATACAGGGGTCATGAGTTTGCTCCCCAGGGTGCCTAATACATAAGGCTGGCTGAGGCATCAGCTTTGCAATGTAGGTTTTGTTTCCTGCAGCACTTTATTTTTATTTTATGAATTGCTGTCAGCAAACACGCCCTCACGTGCTGTAATTGAAAATGCCGTATAGGGCACCCTATAAGGCACTCCATAGGGCACATTATAAAGTGCACTGTCCGCCACGGCACCCTAAAATGTCCCCTATAGGGCACCCTATATGTTGCGTCACAGGATAATGTATAGTGCACCTTATAGGGATGGGAACCATAAGGTGCCCTATAGGGCGCCCTATAAAGCGCCCTCAGAGGCACCTTATGAGTACAATACGCTGAGGGTGTTTTTGCTGGCAGCAAAAATGTACATTAAAAAGAGATAATGCCCTATCAAATAACCCCACTGTGGGTTTGAACCCATGACCTCTGGTTTCACAGACAGTGAAGTAACCATTGGGCTACAGCTCTATAGCTGCTAGCAAGCCCCTGGCTGGCTGCAGAGAGCCTGCACATCACCACACAGACAGTCTGCTGTGGTCACCAGGATAGGGTTAGCCCACCCGTACCCATGATGCACTGCACATGCAAAACAGCTGTCCACAGATAAACACAAGATGGGGTATGCACCCCCACAGCACCTCGGCCTGGTAGGGGGAAGTGACCATGTGCACCCCCACAGCACCTCGGCCTGGTAGGGGGTACAGACCGTGTGTTTTACTGGCACAGAGTAGCTAAACACCGTCACATTGTGCAGGTACTGTGCTCACCCTGAGGGTGCGGTGAGGCGCCCAGCACCAGGTCCACAGCACCTTCCATAGCTGAAAGAGGCCATGATGCAGGTACAAAGCAGTGTTAATGCGTGAGATAGGTAGTTTCTGCAGAAACACCTTGGATATTTCTGTCTGTCTCAGTCAGGTGTTGCCCCTATGGAACCCTAGGATTACCACCCTCCTCCTCCTCCTCCAGGGCTGAGGGTGGCAAACAGGGTCTCCCATCAACAGATCCACATTCTACCTCCCTGCAATGGTGGCAGTAGAGGGGACCATCAACCCCAGTCCTGCTGGGGAAAAGACACCCTTCAGGGCAGTCAATGCAGCTCTGTACATAACCATAACACAATAGCAGACAGACATTAGGCCTGTATATGCTAAGCTGCACACCCCCCCCCCCCTATCTGATATTCTCCTGCAGCAAGCCTTCAGCCGCTGCACCCTGCAAGGCACTCCATCAAGACACATACCAGCTGCAAACAGTCTGCTAGTTAGTCCATAGTGCATGTTCCTGGTGGAAATGCATGCACCCAGAACTGGGATGGCAGCACACACAAGCAGATAAGTCAGTGACTGGGCCCCAAAAGGAAACCCAGAAATATCACATGAGAGAAATAATATATAGCACTATGGGGGTGCCTAGCCATGCTGTCTTCACTGCACAGTCAGGGTGAGAGTGATCTCCCAGCAGGACATACTGAGGTCACCCTGTCTGTGTAGGTGGTGGCCACGCACTAAAATGTCCCAGTCAGTGCCCTATGCCCTGTGCAGATGCACCCTGGCCAGGCTACCCTGTCCGGGCTATACCCATGGTACTTTGCTCTCATTATGCACATTGGCAGGCCAATATTGGCAACAGTGCTGGCAGTGTGGGCTGTGGAAGGTGTTTGCAGCCACCACACACTGTATAGACAGACACACACACCGACACCTATGCCAGCATTGTGCTACTATAGAGGAGTTCAGCAGCCATGCCCACCACACCAGTCCTGGGCACAGTACAGGCATGGATATGGTACGCAATACTGTTGGGGGTCACTCCCCAGGGTGGTAAACACTGTCAGAGACCAGACCTGAAGCACACACCGCAGACATCAGAATGATTGTTATGATGGAGCTCAATCAGCAAACTGTGCTTAACGTAGGAATTTCTATCTGCCAGTACTCATATCAAACGTTTGATAGCTGTGTACCATATACCCAGGTGTAGGGTTGCATTGCTAAGGTATGCAAGTGCTAGTATTGGGAAATGCACGCAGGGCCCAATGTCCTGCCTCTCCAGGAGGCATTGGCCAATGGAGCCTGTGGGTGTGGGTGTGGGTGTGTCTGCCCCTGTTGGCTGCTGCTTTACGGCAGAGGTTCCCAACTCCAGTCCTGGTGTGCCAAACACTGTTCGGGTTTTCATGCTGTCCCTCATGAATATGCATGAGCTACATCTGCATACCATGGGGGTGGTGCATAGATATGCAGCACAGGCATCTTTATTAGAGGCAGCATGGAACCTGAATGGTGTGTGGCCCTCCAGGACTGCATTTGGGAGACTCTGTTCTAGGTAATGCGCCTGTTTATGGTGTCTGTGCTTGGTGGGGTAAAATATAGGCGTATTAACCATGCGTATGTTCTCAGCAATAAAGGTTTGTCCTTACTATCATGGTTTAGTTGTGGGAAAAATATGTGGACTGGATTGGCAGTAGCCCCAGCTGGGCTTTGAACCTGTGACCTTCTCTTCTTGCACACACTATCTGTGTGCACTGAACTACCATGTTGCCACAGGTAAGCTGCATTCCCTGGGGAGTCCATGACTGTACCTCCGACAGAGCCTGTCTGTTGCAGTGGACGGTGCCAGCCTGGACAGGGCTAGGCCACTGTCTGCTGTGGCTAGCAGCCACTGCCCCCTCCACCACCTGTACCCTTCCGCCAACATGCTGACATGTCCTTATCTTGGAAAAAACATATGACCTGATTGAGTTGTGGCACTCCAGGACTGCATTTGGGGGACTCGGCTGTAGGTAATGCCCATTGTTAGGGTGTGTATGCGGTGTAGGGTAAAATATAGGTGTTTGAAACATGCTTATGTTCTCTGCAATAAATGAGTGTCCTTACTATCTCTGTTTACTGGTGGGTAAAATATGGGGACTGGGTTGTCAGGAGCCCCAGCTGGGATTTGAACCTGTGACCCTCTGGTCCTACAGGCCCTGGCTGTGTCTGCTGCACCACACTGCGTAGACCTTCCAAAAATCATTTCTTTTTTTTTTTGGAGCTTTCCTGGGAGTGTTTTTTAATGTTGCCCATTGATATCACTGTTGCCCAGCTGCATTATAATTTTTTACAATTTTGTTGTGGTCATTTTCAATTTTTATTTGCTATTTTGTTCTGTGCACATGTATCACACTGCTCACGTTTTGTAGGTTTCCCCGGTTTTGCTGTACATTGCTGACGGAAATGGTTTCTCTTCCCTTTAAATCTGCTCTAATGCGAGGTTTTCACTCGCGGTATCTTTTTGATCGAATTTCAGCCCCGCTCCTGTGAGGGGAGCCTCTCCCCTCCCACTCTCCACCCATTGACCCCGTCCCCCCGCCCCTCGGGAGCCTTCCTCCACCCTCGGAATGCCTTTCCACGCCTCTATCGCACTTCAGCGCGCCGCGCACTTGTGCGGGCCCGTTAGTGCAGCACGCACATGTGTGGGGCACAAAAACGCACTATTAGCATGCACTAAGGTACCTTAGCGCACGCTCAAGTGCGCCCCGCACAATTGCGCAGTTTAGTAAACATACCCCATAGAGTTGAAACTGTAAAGCATCAAGTCATCTACAAACAATGTGATGTTACCTCTGAATTGTTATTGTCTCTAGGATTAAGTCTAAATCCGTATCCCAAAGAGATGATGAAAGTTCTTAGTGAACTACACGCCATACAAAACAGAAGTAGCAACAGGGAATATCTCTGAAATATTTCTTGTTGGATCTTGATTTTAGGAACTGACCATCTTCATACTTCAAACTGAGTATAGATTGCCACAGTCTCATGGTGAACTTGATATACTCAATAAATCCATGGTTTATGTCATACATTTCAAGGCAATTTATTATCCAAGTATGCAGGATACTATCAAAGGCTTTCTTGTAGTCAAGCCATGGTATATTGAGATTTCAACTTTCTTTTTGGCTTTGGCCATGATGGCTTTATTCAACATTAACTGGCCTTTTATTTTACATGCTCACTTCTTATTGCCCGTCTGCTGTATTGCCATGATGTTTTTGAAATCAATATGATCATATATTCAGTCTGCTTCTATTACAGTGAACAGTTTATAGATTGGTCTATAATTTTTGAAACTGTTACTTGGATCCTCCTTTGGAAGGAGAAATCTTCTTCCTGTTATATGTCATTGCGGTGTTAAGTCTAGCTGTGTGAGCAATAGATTTTTGCAGTATGTCAAATCTTTGTGAAATGATAACACTTTGAGCCAAAAGTTGGTCTTCTGGGGCGGAGCTCTGCAAATCTGGGGCTCTTTTTAACCTGCTTTCCAATTGTTTTGTTGTTACTTCAGGCTATTCCACAGATTTGTTGTTTGTTGTTTCTAAATGCTCCCATAAGCAAGGTAGCCATTCTGGTAATGGTGCCACCATGGGGTTTTATCACTTTTTTTAATATCAGCAGGATTAGGGTCACCCTAGCACCAACACCTTTTGCTTCCCATTCATCGTCGAGTAGTGAGGCATGACTTACTCAGTACTCTGCTCAATTCTGTTTTCAGCACTTCCTTCAGCTTTTATTCATACACAAGGGTATGTATGCACAAGCACAGCCAAACCTATGTATATGGACTGATGCCAGACCGACAGACAGCCTTCCCCATCAGACACTGTTTCATAAGCAAAATACACTTAAAGGGTGACTTCATTCAGCGTCCCAAAGAAGTCTTATGAAGTACTGTAACGCCTTTGCTATACTCCTCTTCACTCCTCGTGGGTCTCAGGTTAGTCACCTTAGACTCAGGTGTATCTGCAAAACTCCAAACTCACAAACCTTTGCACCTTAAGTAGGCACACACAGGGTCTCATGTGCTGGATAGTTATACAGGATCCAAAACTCCTAAAACATAAGGGGAGATATTCAGCGGTGGCAGGTAGCACTTGTAAAGTGGCTAGCCATCGCCTCTGAATTCTAACCCTGGATGTTCAATGCCGAGGCCATATCTAGCCACTGGCATTGAATATCCGGGTCACTACAGAACCCAGAAGCTAGCCAGGCAGCGGCGATATTGAGCAAGTAAAGTTAGGCCAGCCTTCGCCCGTGTGTCACTAACCAGGCAGCGGCGATATTGAGCAAGTAAAGTTAGGCCAGCCTTCGCCCGTGTGTCACTAACCAGGCAGCAGTTCAATATCGCCGCTGCTTGGTTAGCGATGGATGCCACCTTTGCTACGCCCCAGAACGCCCCCAACATGCCCCAATGCTATCCGCTCAGCGGCATTTACACAGTTTGCAAGTCTCTCTCTAGTCTTTTTTAGTCTTGAAATATTGTACTAAAAGATGGCTACATTATTGTCTTCTATATAATAGCTAGCTGGCCTTCTGGAAGGAAACAGAACACCCTGCCTGGTGACTTAAGATCAAATTATATCTATATTTCAATTGTTGACGTGGCAACAATAAAACATTATTGAGTTTTGCAATATTTGATTTCCTGTTTGAGCTCCACTAGCTCCCTCCATGTCTCTTTATTTTTCCCTGCACAGTACTTTATAATTTATTCCGTTGATTATGGCCTCTAAAGCATCCCACCATATTTCATTTCACCTGACTTGGTAACAATGAAATAATCATCACAAGCCTGTCAAATCACATTCTTAAAATTAGTATTCTAAATAAGCCCTGAATTGAATCTCCAAGTTTAATTCAGAGGAGCAACCCCAGGGTAGGAGATATTTAGAGAAATGGCTGCATGAAGTGAAACAACTATGAAGTTCATTGTAGCAGATAAAACGGAAGACGTTTTGAAAGGTCTAATGATCCAAATTAGCAGTGCCTGTATTACTGGCCTAGCTCTGTAAGTAATCTGAGGTATTTATTACGAACTTCCACATTCATATGCCCTCATTCATCTCTTCATCCACTCCACTGTTCCTTCATAAATACTCCCACGCTCAGTCATCTCCTCACACACACTTCCACGCTCAGTCATCTCCTCACACACACTCCCACGCTCAGTCATCTCCTCACACACACTTCCACGCTCAGTCATCTCCTCACACACACTTCCACGCTCAGTCATCTCCTCACACACACTTCCACGCTCAGTCATCTCCTCACACACACTTTCATGCTCAGTCATCTCCTCACACACACTTCCACGCTCAGTCATCTCCTCACACACACTTTCATGCTCAGTCATCTCCTCACACACACTTCCACGCTCAGTCATCTCCTCACACACACTTCCACGCTCAGTCATCTCCTCACACACACTTCCATGCTCAGACATCTCCTCACACACACTTCCACGCTCAGACATCTCCTCACACACACTTACATGCTCAGTCATCTCCTCACACACACTTCCACGCTCAGTCATCTCCTCACACACACTTCCACGCTCAGTCATCTCCTCACACACACTTCCACGCTCAGACATCTCCTCACACACACTTCCATGCTCAGTCATCTCCTCACACACACTTCCATGCTCAGACATCTCCTCACACACACTTCCACGCTCAGACATCTCCTCACACACACTTTCATGCTCAGTCATCTCCTCACACACACTTCCACGCTCAGACATCTCCTCACACACTTACACGCTAAGACATCTCATCACACACACTTCCATGCTCAGACATCTCCTCACACACACTTCCACGCTCAGACATCTCCTCACACACACTTTCATGCTCAGTCATCTCCTCACACACACTTCCACGCTCAGTCATCTCCTCACACACACTTCCACGCTCAGTCATCTCCTCACACACACTTCCACGCTCAGACATCTCCTCACACACACTTTCATGCTCAGTCATCTCCTCACACACACTTCCATGCTCAGACATCTCCTCACACACACTTCCACGCTCAGTCATCTCCTCACACACACTTCCACGCTCAGTCATCTCCTCACACACACTTCCACGCTCAGTCATCTCCTCACACACACTTCCATGCTCAGACATCTCCTCACACACACTTCCATGCTCAGACATCTCCTCACACACACTTCCATGCTCAAGCCATCAGCTCACACTTATTCACCCCTTGACACAGTTCCAGATTCATATCGCCTGACAGGTACATACTTACCTCCTTATGCAAAATCAAACTCATTTGGCCCCATACACACTCACTCATTCCTCATACCGATACCCGCATACCCAAGACAAGATTTAAAAACTGTTTTCCCAAAGACATCAGGGGTCCCCCAAAATATTTATGGATAAATTTGGAGGGTTGATCCCCTCCAGAAATCATTGCTGGGTGGGAGTGATGGGAAGGAAGTCTCCTTCTCTGCCACAGGAATGACTCCCAATCTCACCCTCTCCACTTGCTTCCGGGCCTTCCCCTGCTTCCACTGTCTTCTTTGTCTGCTGGCTCAGGAACAGCAACAGCAGCCCTAACAGCTTAGGAAAAGCTCAATGCGGAGCCTTAGAGTTGACACACAGACTCAGTCCCTGTGGAAACCCCACATGAGTTTTCTGTTACCACAGAAACCATGCAATAGGGGGCCTTTCAAAGAGACTGAAATCACAAGCTGGCTCTGAAATCTTGCACTGAGTTTTTTCTATGTTAAGGCCGCTGTTGCTGCTGCTGTTCCTGACCCATTAGTGGCAGGAGCAGGCCCAGGTGGAGCCATGGCTGTGGCGGCAGTGCTCCAGTGCCTATCAAATTTGGGCACCTGCCGATTATAATGGCAGAGAAAAAACGTTTTGAAAAAGTACCTGCTTGACTTTTTTTTAAAGCAGTGCTGGTCCCGACTGTTTTTATGCCACAAGAAGCCTATGGGAATATACTTCCAGGCTCCCTGGGTCTCCCGTGGCTTCAGTTGAGGTGCTGGAGGGTGTGGCCACTACTATTGTGGGCTCCCTCACAAGCGCAAAAATGCACCTAGGGGACTAAAAATGGCTCCAGGGGAATCAAGCAGATGCAGGGACGGGAACTCGAGGTTCCCCATGCTGCCCCAGAGCTCTACCATCCAGAAATTAGCAGTTATAAGTTCCCGACCCGAACCTGCAAGTGTACTCCACTGAGGAAGGGGGACCGCAGAGAGGACCAGAAAGCTCCAGAGAAACAACAAAAGATTAAATAAATGTAAAATGAAGCTTGAAAAGGTTTCGTTTGGACCCGAACAGGATTGAGAAGCGGAATGGAACCCCTGGAGGGCAAAATTAAAGCAAAAGTAACAAAAATGAAAATAATTAAAAATGAAGTGACAACAACACTTAAAAATAACTAAAAAGTGTCAAAAAAGTTAAAATAATATAACATGGAAATGAAAGTAAAATATATTAAATGTTAGTATGAGTACATATATGTATAGTTTATAAAGTGTATAGATTAAGGTGTCCACTTGCAAAGTGTTGCTAGCTGCGGAGGATGCAGGAAATCAGCGGAGACTTTAAGCAGGTGGGAAGGCTCTCAGAAGGCTGAAAGCATGACATAATTTAAATAAATAATATAGATATTAAGGAAACTTTCAAGGAAATGGGTAATAATATTTTCTTTTTGTGCAAAGGTCTGCTAGGGTCTTTAAAACATTAAAGGGGTATGTTTACTAAACCATCTTAATGTGCGCTTTGTAAAGTTAGCGCGCGATAATGTCGCATCTGCTGGCGCACAGGTAACATCGCGCAATAATGCGCGCCGCAGCGAAAACGAGCGATGAAGGCGGGCAAAGGCTCCCGGAGGGCGGAGGAAGGCTCCCCAGGGAGAAGGGGTCAATGGGTGGAGAGTGGGAGGGGAGAGGCTCCCCGCACACTAACGCTGTGAAATCCGAGGCAAAAAAATAACGCCAGAGAAACCCTCGCGTTAGAGCCAATTTAAAGGAAAAAGAAACCATTTCCGTCCGCAATGTACAGCAAAACCAGGGAAACCTACAAAAAGTGATAAGTGTGATACATGTGCACGGAACAAAAGGGCAAATAAACAGTGAAAATGACCTCAACAAAATGGAAAAAAAACATAACCAAGCTGGCTAATAGTGATATCAATGGGCAACATCAAAAAACACTCCCAAGAAAGCTCCAAAAAAAAGAAATGAATTTTGGAAGGGTCTACGCTCCGTCCCCATACAAGGTGAATGAGCCCACAGTGAAATTGTCCAGAGCAGGGTTTCCGACCGCATTGGCCAGGTTTCCTATCTCCAGGGACTGCACTATTTCGTTGGCCACAGTGTGGTGCAGTGAACACAGCCATTGTGTTCAGGAGCAGAAGGTCACCAGTTCAAGTCCCAGCTGGGGCACCTGCCAATCCATTCCCAATATTTTAACCACTACTAAACCGTGAAAGTACAGACAAACCTTTATTGCAGAGAACATAAGCATGGTTCAAACGCCTATATTTTACCCTACAGAGCACAGACACCAGAAACATATACATTACCTAGAGCACATTCCCCCAAATGCAGCCCTGGAGGGCCACAAATCATTCAGGTTTGATGCTGTCTCCAATATAAGGCCATGTCAGCATGGTGGCGGAGGGATACCGGTGGTGGAGGGGGCAGTGTCTGCTGCCCACAGCACACCATGGCCTAGCCCTCTTCACGTGGGTGCCGTGCACTGCAATAGACAGGCCCTGTCTGACGAACAGCCATGGACTCCCCAGGGAATGCACTGTTTCTGTGCCAAGACGTGGTGCAGCACACACAGCCAGTGCCTTCAGGAGCAGAAAGTCACAGGTTCAAGTCCCAGCTGGGGCTCCTGCCATCCCAGTCCCCACATTTTAACCACCACAAAAATGTGATAATACAGACAGAACCTTTAGTGCAGATAACGTAAACATGCCCAAAACATCTACATTTTACCCTACAGAGCACAGACACCAGAAACATGCGCATTACCTAGAGCAGAGTCCCCCAAATGCAGTCCTGGAGGGCCACAAATCATTCACGTATATGCTGTATCTAATAAAGATGTGTGTGCTTCATTTCCATGCGCCACCTCCATGGTATGCAGATGTATCTCATGCATATTCATTAGGGACAGCAGGAAAACATGAACAGTGTTTGGCCCACCAGGACTGGATTTGTGGACCTCTGTCCTAGAGCAGCAGCCAACAGGAGCAGAAAGAACCGCACCCACGGGCTCCATTATCGAAAGCCTCACGGAGAGGCAGGATATTGGGCCTTGTGTACATCTCACAATACTAGTACGTGCATACCTTACCAATGCCACCATAAACCTGGGAATATGGTACACATATATGAAAAGGTTGCTATGATTACTGGCAGATAGCAATTCCTAAGTTAAGCACAATATGCTCATTGAGCTGTATCATACCAAAATCTCTGATGTCTGTGGAGTGTGTTTCAGGTCTAGTTTCTGACAGTGTTCACCACCCTGGGGAGTGACCCCAACAGTATTGCATACCATAGCCATGCCTGCGCTGTGTCCAGGACTGGTGAGTTGGCCTGGACTGCAAAAACTCTCTATAGTAGCACAATGCTGGCATAGGTGTGGGAGTGTGTGTCTGTCCATTCAGTGTGTGGTGGTTGCAACACCTTACTCAGCCCACACTGTTTGCACTGTGTCCAGTGTTAGCTTGCTAATGTGCATAATGAGGAGCAAGGTACTGTGGGTATAGCTCGGACAGGGTGGCCTGGGCAGGGCATAGGGCAATGGCTGGGACATTGTAGTAGTGGCCGGCCATCACCTGCACGGAAAGGGTGGCCCTGCATGTCCTGCTGGGAGGTCACTCACCCTGACTGAGCAGTCACCATGGCATGGCTAGGTCCCCCATAGTGCTAACAGCATCTCTTTCAAATGATATCTATGGGCTGCCTATTTTGGGGCCCAATCACTAACCTATCTGCTTGGTGGGTGTGCTGACATCCCGGTTTTGGGTGCACACATTTCTTCCAGTAATATGCACTATGGACTAGCTAGCAGACTGTTTGCAGTTAGTATGTGTGAGGCTGGAACATCTTGCAGGGTGCAACGACTGCAGATTCACTGTGCTCGCTGCTGGAGAATGTCAGATAGTGGTGGTGGGCAGCTGAACATTTCCAGGCCTCCTGTCTGTCTGCTATCACCGTATGGATGCGTACAGAAATGCATGGACTGCCTTGTATGTTGTCTGTCCCCCAGCTGAACTGAGGTTGATGGTCCCCTCTACCAGCACCATTGCAATGATGTAGAATGTGGATCTGTTGGTGGGAGATCCTGAGCTCCAGAGGGCCGTTTGGGTGGTACTACATAATCCGCCTATGGGTCCAAAGAGCTGGCCCGGCCCGGCCCCCGGTCACATAAATCATGTGGCCATGGCAGCCACACAGGATATGCACTATTCTGGGTGCATCAAAGTGCTCAAGGACTAAACTTGAATGAGAAATCAAAGATGGACACAGGTGTATTTGGCAGTGTAGCTGCAAGACCAACCCATCACACACTGGCACTGATGGGGACTCGCACCATAGCCTATCTCAGTTAAGCCAGGTGCTGTGGACATGGTGCTGGGTGGCCCACCTCACCCTCAGGGTGAGCAGAGGACCTGCACAATGTGACAGTCAGTACCTATCTGTGCCAGTAACACACATGCTCAGTACTCCCTACCAGGCTGAGGTGGTGTGGGGGTGCATACCCCATCCTGTGGTTATCTGTAGACTGCTGATTTGCATGTACAGTGCATCATGGGTATGTGTGGTTTAACCCTATCCTGCCAACCACAGCAGACAGTTCGTGTGGTGGGCTGCAGTCCAACTGTAGCCAGCCAGGAGGTTGTTAGCAGCTATGGAGATGTAGCCCACGGGTGACTGCACTGCCTGTGGAGCCAGAGGTCATGGGTTTGATCCCACAGTGGGGTTATGTGATAGGGCTGTCTAAGGAATTTTCTTTTATAATTTAAATTGGTGCTGCCACCAACAACACCCTCAGTGCTGTAGCCTGAAGGTGCCTCCAAAGCGTCCTATAAGGTGCCCCAAAGGGAACATTATAAGGTGCCGTGTTGGACAGTGCACCTTATTATGTGTCCTCAGGAGTGCTGCATAGGGTGCATGATGTGGCACCTTAGGTTATGCCAATGGGAGGATGTGTTTGCTGGCAGCAGAATTTAAAAAAAAAATCCAAATGCCTCACAAAGCACTGCTGATATTAAAGGGTAATGTCTCAGGCAGTCATATGCAAAAGCCGCAATGTGGAATTGAACCCATGACCCCTGTACCATCAGACAATTTGTCAATCAATGTGCTACACCTCTGCCACTAGGTCTGTATGCCAGCACACATGCCTATGATTAACACACAGTTATGTGCTACACCTACCTCCATCGTGTCATAATGTGCGGTACGTAACCTATTGCGTGAGTCCAACGTTTAGCCAAGAAGGCCCCCTCCCTCCCCCTTATGGCATCCTGCACATCATTGCTGGATTCACATTAAGATGGATTAATGAACATACCCCATAGGCACACACAACCCCATATCACCAGGGTGAGTGACAGCCCACGTTGATGGGCTCTCAGGACTCCTTGGTGTAACTGTTTAGCCAGTCATTGCTATATGAAAATGCATAGCACACCGGTTCCAACAGTACCCTAGGAACCAGTGGTGGTGGGTTCGAGACCAAAGTGTGTAAACAACAAGGAAAACTTCTAATTGTGTTTTTAAATGTCAGACACATCAGTGCAATGTCTGTCTGCATCATAGATCTGTATAAATATTGTTGGCGACACCATACCCTGTGCAGCAAAAAAGATGCGCGTGGTGCGGGCCCAACTGCGCGTGTTGTGCGCATGCGCAGGTGGGGTGCTGCGCATGCGCAGGTGGTGTGCTGCGCATGCGTGCGTGTTGCGTCGTGCGTGCGTTCCTCATTGGTGACAGTGTAGAACATGGCAACCAGATCCAGGAAGCCTGCCTTCACCACCCGGGAGCTACACTGCCTGGCACAGCTGATTGCTGTGAGGCAGCACAAGCTGTTTCCTGGTTCATCCAGGCGTCAGGACCAGATCAGGGTCCGGAGGGCGTGGGATCGGCTGACCCGGCGCTATAATTGTGTGGCTGATTACCCACGTGAGGTAAGTGTATGGGGACAGGTCAGTAGATCCACATATATATATCCAGTGTTGATTGTAGCTGTGCATGCTGATGTGTGTAGGTAGTCTATTTCAGTGATGTGTATCAGGTAAAGCCACATGCCATATTCTCTATATATCACATCTGAGTGGTTTGCCCTGTACCCAGGGGGCTAAGGACCTGTTCACAGTGTTCCTGATGCCATCCTAGTGTCATGGCAGCTGCTGCTGTTGATATGCTACAACACACCATAACACAGGTAGCCCATAGATCAGACTAAGGAGGGTTTCTAAACATCCTGCTGGTATGATGGGGTATGCAGTTGCAGGGTAAAACATCTGCCCCACCCCCAGGGGCTGTGAAACGTGCCCAAAATGGTATGTTAGTCCCATTGGTGATATGCGTGTGTGTGGCCCAGCAGTCTAAAACATCTGCCCTACCCCCACTTGGCCAGAAAGTCCAAAAAAGTGGGTCCCCAGCACCCCTGCTGGTATGGAATATGCTGCTGTTGCTGTTTTCCAATCCACCCTACCCCCAGGAGTCCTGAGAGCCCATCAAAGTGGGCTGTCACTCACCCTGGTGATATGGTCCTGTGTGCCTACACAGTTCTATACATTCTCCCTATCCCCAGGAGTCCTGAGAGCCCATCAAAGTGGGCTGTCAGGCACCCTGGTTATATGGTCCTGTGTGCCTAGACAGTTGAATACATTCTCCCTATCCCCAGGAGTCCTGAGAGCCCATCAAAGTGGGCTGTCACTCACCCTGGTGATATGGTCCTGTGTGCCTAGACAGTTCTATACATTCTCCCTATCCCCAGGAGTCCTGAGAGCCCATCAAAGTGGGCTGTCAGGCACCCTGGTGATATGGTCCTGTGTGCCTAGACAGTTGAATACATTCTCCCTATCCCCAGGAACCCTGAGAGCCCATCAAAGTGGGCTATCACTCACCCTGGTGATATGGTCCTGTGTGCCTAGACAGTTCTATACATTCTCCCTATCCCCAGGAGCCCTGAGAGCCCATCAAAGTGGGCTGTCATTCACCCTGGTGATATGGTCCTGTGTGCCTAGACAGTTCTATACATTCTCCCTATCCCCAGGAGCCCTGAGAGCCCATCAAAGTGGGCTATTTCTCACCCTGGTGATATGGTCCTGTGTGCCTAGACAGTTCAATACATTCTCCCTATCCCCAGGAGCCCTGAGAGCCCATCAAAGTGAGCTGTCACTCACCCTGGTGATATGGTCCTGTGTGCCTAGACAGTTCTATATATTCTCCCTATCCCCAGGAGTCCTGAGAGCCCATCAAAGTGGGCTGTCACTCACCCTGGTGATATGGTCCTGTGTGCCTAGACAGTTGAATACATTCTCCCTATCCCCAGGAGCCCTGAGAGCCCATCAAAGTGGGCTATCACTCACCCTGGGGATATGGTCCTGTGTGCCTAGACAGTTCTATACATTCTCCCTATCCCCAGGAGTCCTGAGAGCCCATCAAAGTGGGCTGTCAGGCACCTTAGTGATATGGTCCTGTGTGCCTAGACAGTTCTATACATTCTCCCTATCCCCAGGAGCCCTGAGAGCCCATCAAAGTGGGCTGTCACTCACCCTGGTGATATGGTCCTGTGTGCCTAGACAGTTCTATACATTCTCCCTATCCCCAGGAGTCCTGAGAGCCCATCAAAGTGGGCTGTCAGGCACCCTGGTGATATGGTCCTGTGTGCCTAGACAGTTGAATACATTCTCCCTATCCCCAGGAGCCCTGAGAGCCCATCAAATTGGGCTATCACTCACCCTGTTGATATGGTCCTGTGTGCCTAGACAGTTCTATACATTCTCCCTATCCCCAGGAGTCCTGAGAACCCATCAAAGTGGGCTGTCACTCACCCTGGTGATATGGTCCTGTGTGCCTAGACAGTTCTATCCCCAGGAGTCCTGAGACCTGCGTAAGGTGTACTGTCAGTCACCCAGTTGCTATGGTGTATGGAGCTGATGATGTGGACTAGGACACCCAACCCCCAGGGGGCCAGAGACCTGATTGCAATGGTGGGTATGTCATTCAGATATTGTGTTAGATTATGGCAGGTAGGTTGCACATCTCCCGTAGTCTGTGAGGTCAGCACCTCATCACACACGTCTTTGATGTATCCAGATGGTATGCTAGGTGCAGATGTGGATGTGTGTAACAGCACTCCACCCCCATGAGCTATGAGATCTGATTACAAAGGCCTGTAACAGAGCCATGTCCCCATAACTGTATGCTGAGTCAGGTCACACATCTGCCCACTTGCTACGAATCCCACACCTTGTTGCAGATGAACATTACTGATGGTGTTGGAAGGATACATGCACCTGTTGTGGTTGCACAGCACAGACAGAAACCCTGACATGAGGCCAGGTGGCAATAGCCTATTCTGCTGCAATGGCCCCTGCCCCTGGTGTTGGCAACCACACCTGCCATAAGCATACAAGGCCCAGGTCATAGGAACATAACAACATAAGATAGCCCATACTGGGTCACACCCTCGTCCTTCACGCCCAGTATGCTCTTTGCAACAGTGGCCAAACTAGGTTATACGTACCTAGCAGTATCCCCAAGAGAGACACGTTACACAATGTTTGTAGTGGGTCAAGCATTGCTATCCTGGGCCTCGTAGAAACCCAAATGTCATGGTAGTGGCCCCTGGCAAGGTGAATAGGGCCACCCACACAATGTTCCATGTATGGACACAGCACCCATGTTTGTTAGGATATCATGTTGCCAGTGGGGTTGGGTCCGAGGATGTGCGTAGATCATGACAACACAAATGTGTTCACCAGACCACATACGGGGTTAGGGGGGTTACCCTGGACACCATCATTGGCAATCCAAATGTGGCATGGTCATGCAATGTCATGCAAGGGGGCCACAGGGGACTAGAATGATGTGTTCAGGGTGCCAGGCACACTGCACACATGTCCAGAGACACAGCTACGCATGCAGGTGGCACTGGGAACAGGTAATCGCCTGGAACAAGCAGGAAGTAGTCCTCCCATGTGGGTATCATCAGTACCGACAGAGCCTGCATGGGAACGCTCTCCAGTGTCCAATAGGAAAGCTATTGGAAGCACCCCACAGCGCCTGTGTGCTGCCATCTTGCCTTTCCCAAATGGCTCTCTCCAGTTCATTGTTTTCCACAGAGGCAGCAGGTCATTGTTCCTGTCATTGCTGAAAAACAGCTATTGTAGTGCCACTCCTGTGGCTGTGTCTGCCTATTTTTCTTTACTGGTACCACTGGTCTTGTAATTTTATTTTCAAAAAGGTCTGATTCCCTCACACAAACAAACCTTTTTAACAAAAGAGCCAAAATCCCCTTTGTAGGTCTCCCCCCGGTTTGGCATTAGGCCCTAATCCCTCCTCCATCATGGAAAAGCACTCCTCGGCTGCAGAAAATATGCTGATAATGTGCCGGTACCTTCCCAGTCACTGACAACCATGATTGGTGTCGCAAATGCTAATGGCCAGATCAATGCATTTCTGAATGTTTGGCCTCTGAGATGTTATCCAAGAGTGCTTGGCAGAACAGAGCAGCCAAGCTCGGTACCCTCTTTCCCTCCAACGTGGCCTCGGTGGCAGCCATGTCATCAAGGGCTTCCTCTTCCTCCCGTGGATCTCAGGTAACCAAACACAAATCTGTCCGTTCCTCAAAGGGTAGATCCCCCTCCAAATATCGGACTGCCACTGGCATTGCCCTTGAGGAGCACGCTCCGGGCAAACAGCCCCGGTGGGAGTCCCTGGCCTCCAAAGCCACTTTGGGACTCCATGAAGTTCTGGGGGCCTCCACCTGCTCCGACCACCTGGTGCTATGCTCTGGGGTCCTGGCTTTGGCCAGTACTCATACACAGACATCGGCAGTGTTGATTGACCAGAGGATCGTGGCCATTGAACGCAGTCTGGCAGCTCTCCTTGCGGCATCAAAGACCTTGGTTCCACCCCAGACCCTGCAAAGTCCAGCACCGGTATGTGCAGCAATTGCAGGACCGGCATCAGCAACTGCACCATTGGTGCTGATGAGTACCGGTATGCACACACCGGTACCGTGTCACTCCGATACTGAGGCCAATTGGTACCAATACCTCACTTTACCTGAGCCTCCGTAGAGAAGATACATCCAATCTCCTGAGGGGTCTGATGACTCTGACAGCTCAGAGGGTAACTATGTACCTCTCCAGGACAAGCCTGCCTCTCCCAAGAGGAGATTGTCCCCTCCTCAGGATATGTCCTTCCTGGATCTCCACACACATGTACTCAAGGGCATCTCCATTTCATTAGTAACTCAATGTGAGCACAGGCCACGGGAGCCAGAGATTCACCAATATCACCAAACTCCAAAGGAGGCAGACATCCTGCCAATACATCAGATCTTAAGGAATCCTCTTTTGAGAATGTGGAAGATTCCTCTTACCACCTCTCCACATTCTCACATGTGCCTCTATGTATCGTGTGCCTCCGTCCCCTGGTTTGCAGAAAGGACACCTCCCTGATCACTCCATCATGGTGGAGTCTGCTATGAGGAGAATTCAATGTTACAAACAACATGCCACCAACCCTCCTGGTAGGGAGTGTAAGACATTAGATGCCTTTGGTCGCTGTGTCGTCCAAACATCCACGCTTTCAGGCAGGACAAGTTCCTATATCATGTACATGGGAATGTTCCTGACGGAGGTCACACGAGATCTACAACTTGTAAGTCCACATCTCCCAGATCACAGATGTCACGACTATGTAGCATCTGTCAAGCATGGCCAAAACATTTCAAAAGTTGTGAACAGGGCAGCTTTTGACTGTTTTTCATGCATAGGCAGAGTCTCTGCCATTGCTATTGGGGCAAGGAAACTCGGCTGGCTGCAAGCCTCTCACCTGGAACACTGGGTACAGGATAAACTGGCCAACACCCCCTGTAGTGGTGAAAACGTGTTTGGAAGAACCGGCAGGACAATTCTACCTTGACAAGGCTTTCAAATATTGTAGATCCTGCAAAGATGAGAGCCTTAGAAAAGCGCTTCCTCTCCAAAAAGAAAGGATACTATCAGTCCTATGTTCAGCAAGGACAACCTGCAGTACAAGCTGCTAGAAAGGGTCAACAACCTACTAAGCAGAGAAAGCCGAGAGCTACTCTGCCTCAGCAGATCCAGCAGCCTCAGCCCCCACAGGGCCTTTGACTCCGTGATGGAGTACCTGCCCTTCCTGGCCCTCCAGGGAAAGCAACTGTCAACAATCCCAGGAAGATTAGGTCACCTCATCCACAGATGGAGGCAAATAACATCAGAACCCTGGGCTCTGTCCATCATAGAAGAGGGTACAGGCGTCAGTCACATAGCCTGCCACCTCCTACAATAGTAAGGACATTCAGTTCGCAAACGTCCCCCCAACTGAATCCAGAGGTAAAACATCTCTTACCTCAAGGAGCAATGGAAGAGGTACCTCATCTTCAACAGGGTTCTGGGTTCTCCCCCCCCCCCCCCCCAATTTCCTCATACCAACAGAAAAAGGAGGTCACAGACACATCTTAGATTTCAGAGAACTGAACAAGTTCCTGTTCCAACAGACATTCAAAATGATTTCTCTAGGAAACGTACTTCCTGACCTACACAGGCAGAACTGCCTTTGTTCTCTAGATCACAAGGATGCGTACACCCATCTTCTCTGCCAACAAGCACAGCGAAAGTTCCTTTGGTTCCTCCATCAAGGAAACCACTATCAAAAAACGTTTTCCCTTCAGCCTTGCCTCAGCACCCAGAGTATTCACAAAGTGCATGTCTGTGGTAGCCGGTTTTGTCCGTACCAGGGGAATATTTTTCTGCCCCTACTTGGACGATTGCCTCATCCAGGCACAGTCACAAACACATGCCCAGGCCTCTCTCTCGTACACAATGCGTGGACTCCAATATCTAGGCCCTGTCAGAGATCTCCAGGAATCCTTTCTGACTCTTACGCAATCGCTGGAGTTCATAGGAGCAAGGCTAGATACCAGACTGCCAAAGACCTACCTGACTCAGCCTCGCTGTCCTCACATTGTGCAACTTGTTTCGACAGCACTACAAAAGACTCACTTCTCGGCTCGAGAGATGCGTCAGCTGCTGGGTCACATGGCATCTACCATCACATGAGACCAGCCCAATGGGCCCTCTCTTCCCAGTGGACACAAGTAACAGGCTGTCTCTCAGATGTGATAGTAAACTCAAACCGCCATACCCTGTCCCTGGACTGGTGGCAGTCAGCACAAAACCTGTTGGAGGGGTCACCTTTCCTGCAAACCCCTCCTCAGATCACATTAACAACAGATACCTCCAAAGTGGGGTGGGCTGCACATCTACTGGACACCTCCACCCAAACCACCTGGAATTGTCAGGAGAGTCATTTCCACATCAATCTGTTTGAGCTCTGAGCAATTTGCCTGGCTCTTCATGTATTCCATTCCCTTCTACAGGCCAATAGAATACTACTTTACGCAGACAATCAGGTAGCCATGGTCTATGTGAACAAACAAGGAGGAACAGGCTCTCTGTCCCTTTGCAACGAAGCTCTTCAACTGTGGTCATTTGCCAGAGAGCAGCAGATCCATCTCCTGCCAGTCTATCTCCCTGGCAATCAGAACTCTTGGCCATACAAACTCAGTCGTGTTCTGCTTCCGCCCAAATGGTCTCTACACATGGACTAACTCTGTAGAGTATTGCCACTCTGGGGAACTCAAGATTCAGACCTCTTTGCAAGTCCATCATATGCCAAACCTACCCAGTTCTGTTCACGAATCCCAGCTCAGGGCTGCCAAGCGAGGGATGCTGTCCTCCTCAACTGGGGGCAGGAATGCCTATCTGCCTTTCCTCCCATTCCCTTGATTGCCAAGACCCTATTCCAACTCCTGAGGGACAGAGGCAACATGATCCTCATAGCCCCACGCTGGCAACACCAGGTGTGATACCCTCTGCTTCTACATCTGTCCCAGGTTCCACCCCTGTACGTAGGGTCAGCTCCAGACTTACTGTTGCAGGAGGAGGGGAATGTATGGCATACAAACCCCCCATCTCTGCGCCTCAGAGCCTGGCTACTGAAGGCTGTAACTGCTTTGGCCCTCCCCTCACTCAGGAAGTGCATGATGTCCGTTATGCTTCCAGGAAACCTTCCACAAGGCAGTCCTTTGCTGTCAGGTGGACGTGACATTTCATTTGGTGATAACAAAAGGCCTTCAACCCTCTTGTCATCCGTATATAAACATGTTTTGGACGAACTCCATTACTTATCAAACAGTGGTCTCCAAACTGAGTCAGTCAGAGTCCATTTAAGTGCCATTGCTGCTCCTTCTGAACCCATCAATGGACAACCCATTTCATCCCATCCTCTCATATCCAGAATCATGAGAGGCCTGCATCTACCGAAACCTCCCCTTAGACCACCTCCAGAGGCATGGGATCCCAATCTGCTTCTAGGCCAGCGTATGCTGCCGCCTCCTGAGCCCTTAGACACTACTTCCTTAAAGTCTCTGACCTGGAAAGTAAAATACCTTCTTGCAATCACATCAGCAAGTCGTATCAGTGAATTTCAAGCTCCAGTGGCTGATCCACCTTACACACCGTTTTACCATGATAAGGTAATCCTAAGGACACATCCACACTTCATGCCTAAGGTGGATTCCTCCTTTCATTTGAAACAAGAGGTTTAGTTATCTGTAGTCTTTCAACAGCCGCATGCTTCAAATGCAGAGAAGACTCTTCATACCTTGGACTGTAAAAGAGCTGTGGCTTTTCATCTGCAGAGGACCCAGCAACACAGAAGGTCCTCTTAGCTATTCAGAGTCTCTGATCCTTCGCATTTGGGTACAGCAGTTTCCAAAAGATCTCTATCCAACTGGATTGCTCAATGTATTACCTTTTATCTATCATAGATAACACCTTTCACTGGCAGCCCATGTTCCCGCTCACAATGTGAGAGTCATGGCAGCCTCTCGGGCTCACCTCCATTCCATCTATATTAACGACATTTGTGGAGCAGCTACCTGGTCCTCGGTTCACGGCCCACTACTGCTTGGATAAAGGCTCCCGCAGGCATGCTATGGTTGGTCGGGCTGCTCTCCAACACCTCTTCCATACGTAATCCACTCCTAGCCGCCTCTCTTACAGGATGCCAGAGATCCATGGGAGGAAGTGGAAGCCCTCCACAGGCCCTCACCACTCTGGGGATCCTTCCCTGGCATCTACATCTAGGGTGTCCTCACATGTGACGACTACGTCCTGCTTGTTCCTGGTGATAGCATAGTTAATCACCTGTAACAGGTGATCTCCGGGAACAGCATGATGAGGTCATCACAACCCACCCATCTCCCCTAGCGGGTTGTCTCTCTCTCTCTCTCTCTCTCTCTCTTTCCCTATCTCTCTCTCTCTCTTTGTGTCAGCTTTAAACTCAACTGAAGAGAGGCAGTTGGGAAAGGCGTGAAGGCAGCACGCACGCACTGTGGGATGCTCCCAAAAGCTTTCCTATAGGACGCTGGGGAGCGTTCCCACACAGGCTCAGTTGGTAACGATGCTACCCACATGTGAAAACTTATTCCTGGTGTTCCCGGAGATCACCTGTTACAGGTGAGTAACTATGCTGTACATGACACACACAGCAGTGGAGCAGGATCAGCAAGATGCTGGCCACACAGATGTTTGTTTATGTTGCCCACTGTCGTGGGGAGCCCCGTCTACGCCATTAGAAATATGGGGCTGCTCCACAGCAAAGATTATTTTAGGTAGCCAAAGGGAATGTAAGGTTCATCTGACGTAGTAAAGATGTTCTTACTTATTCCAGCTTCCTAAGAGCACTCATTAACGAAACCAAGTGTAGAGAAATTAAGGCTTTTATTCCCCGTCAGTGCAAGGGTTCAAAATAAGACATTTAGAATCAACAGAAAGTCCTTTGTTTCAAAAGGTACCAGCATTCAAATCATATGCTTAATTGTTAAACTTCACAATTAATGCAAGGCTTGATTAAATGAATTCAGCTCATTCCAATAGCATAGGAATTCTACAAACTTCTTCTAGGTTACACGGTGGCTACAGACTCCTGGCATGAGGCTATGCACAACTCACATTCCATCTGTTCAGGTTGAGACATGGGAACAGTATTTATGCATTCTATCTCCATGGATTCTTCATCAGGGGAATAATCACTGTCCCTGTCTGACACAGGTCTGTGTGCAATGTCTCTAGGGTCTTGTCTCCAGTACCACTGTGTTCTAAGTGCTTTAGGGATTTTATGAAACCAATCTGGCTTCTCCTTCTTTACAGAGTGAGCACGTGTTTCAACAGGGCCTTTAGGACTCAAGCATTTTATATCATTAATAAATCTTTCATACCTGGAGTCTGGCTCATTTGAATCCGCTGAGTTTTCCCTTTAGAAACTTTCCTCCTGTAACAGGTTCTCTGCCTGTAAGCTTTAGGCAATGCTCTGCTTTCTGGCAGCCTGGTAAAACCTGACGTGGATTCCCTTTTCTCCTTTGGAAAGAACTCAGCCTTTTCACAAAGTGCTTTCCCTTTCTTGCCTGTTAACACTTGGTTAGCATTTCTCAGAGATTGCAAGCTTTTCTCTAAACCATTCTCTCTGGTTCTTTGCTTCTGTCTCTCTGCTCTTGAGTCAGGAATGCTGTGAGAACAGGGCGTGGCACACACTCTAACTTCAGAGCTGGCTCTAACAAACTTCCCTTGAACAGCAGCACGCTTAGCCTGGCCCTTCTGAACTTCACCCTTGTGAACTCTGTTCCTTTGGGCTTGCTCACATAGGATTCTTTCACTTACTCCTTCTCTTGGAGCTGATCCTCTTAATAGAGCTGTTCCTCCTTGTGAAGACGTTCCTCCCTTCTCTGCTCCTTTCTCTGCTTGCTCTCTCTCCTTCTCTCCTTGCTCCTCTGCCTTCTCTTGCTCCTCTGCCTTCTCTTCTTGCTCCTCTGCCTTGCTGGCATTCAGCTCTGACTTATGAAGGAATCTTTCCTTCAAGACTTCCGGGGTCATTCCCAGGTGCAAATCATTAGCCCTCTTAGGCTCATTAGCTCCTGTATGGTCATTCCTGCTCCCTCTAGCTGTGCCTGGAGGTAACTGCACATCTAAATTCCTAAAAGAAACAGGGTTTCTTTTCAAGTTCTCATCTTTATTGATACCCATATCATGACACCACCCACCATAGGTAAGCAGTCATTGATGCCCCCACACATTGTTTTCACATCCACAGGTAGAGGATCTCCGGAAGAAGGGGCGAGAGTTGCGGCTCCATCACAATGAGTACTTTGCCCGCCTCCAGAGGGCGGCGCAGTCAGAGCGTGACGGTGAGTATTGGCAACCTTGCTGCCCAGTAATAAATGTCACATTGGCCCACCAGCCTGTGTGGTGCCTGCATATGTACATGTGTTATGTGACACACATGATAATGTGCTGATGACTATCATCTTCCTCAGAGGGTGAGGACAATGATGAAGAGGCCACCACATCTGCCTATGCCCTGAGGCGCCCCCCTGCCCACCATGCCACAGAAGTGGAGGTGGTGGTGGTGGAGGAGGAAGCTGGGGTGGAGGCCGAGGAGGAGGATGAAGAGCCGGCGGACAGTGCAGCAGAGGAGGGGGCTGATGGGGGCATGGAAGGGGTGGGTGGCGGGGTGGCAGGGGAGGGAGAGGGTGTGGCTGATGTGGGTGTGGGGGGAGGGGTGGAGGAGGGTGTGGAGGGTGGGTGGGAGGTGGCAGGGGGGGGAGGAGGGGGATGTGTGGGTGTGGGAGAGTGATGGGGAACACAGTGCAGCACAGGGCACTGTGGGCTCCCGCCAGCCACGCCATGTCGCTCCACCATCCAAGGCCACACACAGGTCGCATGCACATGCCACCACCCAGACACCTGGCACTATGTGTGTGTGTGGTGGCAGGTGTGTGCAGGACCTGTATGTGGCCCTGGATGCCTTGGAGCGGCGTGTGCATCTCCTAGTGCACTCACACCAGTGGCTGGTGGGAGCCATTCAGCAGGTGGCCGCCGAGGTGGAGCGGATGCCCTGTCGGCAGCCATCCCCTGAAGGGCGTCACAGGAGTCATTGATGGCACCTGTGATGTCCACACATGTGCCCTGTGCTGTCCTGTGTTCCATCACTGGGCATGCAGCATGCAGGGAGAGGGTGTGGCTGATGTGGGGGTGGGGGGAGGGGTGGAGGAGGGTGTATAGGGCGAGTGGGGGTGGCAGGGGGGGTGTTTGGGGGGGAGGGTGTTGGGTATTGTCCCTATCCGTACCATTGTTTTATATTCTGTCTTTTTGTACAATATACACACTGTTTAATAACTCGAAATGGTCACGTGTCTCCCTTAGCAACACACTATGGATGCAAGCATGGGATATGTGTGTAGACAGGTATGTGTTGTAAAGGCAGACATGGGTATCATGCGCGGACTGGCTCCACATGCAGTCGTGGGGGCTGACCATGTGTGTAGGTGTGTGAGACCAGGGTGGACCCTGAGATGTTACAATGTAGAGGATGTCCCAGGATACTGAGGCACGTGCATGCTGTGTGCAATGTGTGGGAACCGTTTCTGATGCAACATGCCTGTGTGCCAATAGTAGAACTTGCAAACCAGTACGTCTGTGCTGGCAGGGTAAGATGTACTGATAAGCCCAGGAGCTACTCAGGGGTAAAGCTGTTGAGTGTGTCCTGGGACAATACATGTCACAGGGATGGTTGGTGAGTAACCGTATACGTTTGTGGGGGGGCAGGCACATAGGCAGTGTTGCAGGCAGGGACAATGGTCACACATGTGCGTCCAATGTAGGGGGTATGACAGGATGTAAACTGTGACGGCTCCCAACACTGGACATGTAGCTCCAGGACATTCCCCCTGTGCAACCCGGGAGGATATGTAAACCGCCACACTGCAGTCCAGGGGCTGGGATCTGACACAGTGCATGGCACACACGGCATGTGATGGTGTCTGTGCAGTGATACCTGCCAGTACAGACACCCCACCATCGAGGGACCTGTGTGCGGGACACAACATGCATTTGCACACTACCTAGGGGAACACAGGGACACACATTGGAAAACACACGTATGTACTGGTTAACAGCTGTTTATTAGACCCGCAGTCACCTCCTGCGTGGCCGCCCGCGCCTCCCACGGCACACCACCCCCGCAGTACTGCACCTTCTCCTGGTGCCTCAGGTGACGGTGCTGGTGCTGGTACTGGTGCTGGTGCTGGTGCTTGCTGCCACATTAGGCCCACAATGTCCTCCATGGCATCCGCAATGCGGGCAAGTGCCCCCAACCGCATCTCCTCCTGGATCATCCTCAGCTCCCTGGTATTTTCTCCCATAGTCATGTATAGACACTGGAGTGCCTGATGAGTGCCTGTGGGTGGAACAGAGGGTGATATGTGAGATTCCTCTCCAGTACCAACTGTCACACATACACATGTCACGCATATCCCAGAAGAGCAGTCTGCAGAACAGTCATGCCTGCCAAACCTACCAATGTTTAGATCTGTGTCTCCCATGAGCCATCCCCATGTCTGGAAGGGGTCTGGATGAGGGGTCCTGAGAAACACAGATCTCACACATGGCACATTGCCACAGTTTAATATGTCAATGCCAAGTCTGCACACTGCTTGTCTGGGATAGGTCAGATGATCTGAGGGGGCCTAAGACACACATACACATATCTGGGGTGCCCCCATTTCTATAATGCTGGCGCACACTGCAGATTATTTTTTTTATTTATTTATTTAAACGGACTTGGTTTACCGCTTTCTCATGAAATCAAAGCGGTTGGCACGGCAAACAATCAATGAAAGGGGTGTTGTCAGTAGCATGCAGTGGGTGATTTGTCACAGTGTGCTGTGTGGGTGAGTGTGGTTGATTTTGATGTGAAGCTATATACATTGTGCACTTATGATACATATTTAATACATACTTATTATCACCAGAAACACCAACTTTAGCCCCCCACCATACATCACATGTAACAACACAACGATACCAATTAAGGACGAAGTTAGATACCTCGGAGTAACCCTTGACAAAGGACTCAACCTACGGTCCCACATAAGAAAAACAGTTAAAAATGCATATTACAGAATGAAAATAATCAGACGCCTCAAGCCTCTTCTCTCATATGAACACTTCCATACAGTCTGTCAAGCGCTCATAACTCCCATACTAGATTTTTGTAACCCAATCTACAACGGTCTTTCAAAACATTCTCTCAAACCCCTACAAATGGCTCAGAACACAGCAGCCAGAATAATCAACGGCTCCGCAAATTATGACCACATTACCCCTATCCTCAAAGAGCTCCATTGGCTCCCAATAAGTCACCGTATCAAATATAAGATCATCATAAATATTTTCAAAATTAGACATAAGAGCTCTGCATTCAGCCTCCATGCTCTCTTACTCCCCAATTCCAGCAACAGACCAAGGAGGCAAACCACTTCAAACACCCTCAGCACCCCAAGAAACTACGCAAAATCATGCAATTTCTCTGCACAAAGAGCAATTTCGTTGGCTGCCCCATTAATATGGAACTCTCTCCCTCCTGACTTACGATCAATTGATGACTTAAAGGACTTTCGTAAACAATTAAAGACGATAGTCTTCATTGAACACTACGGATCAAACAATTAACTATATTCCGTCTATTGTAGCTGTTTTATAAAATGATTTTATGTAGTTGTTGACCTATATTGTTTATCCTTCCTTACTACTCTCATGTTTTGTTTATACAGTGTATATTTCCCTTACTTTATAACCTTTGTATGTCTTGTAACCGCTTTGATTTAAGGAAAAGGTGGTATAAAAAACTTGTTAAATAAATAAATATTTACAGTTACGTATTTACAATGATGGCTATGTTAACTTAAATGGTTGGTTAAGAGCCATTCTGTGAGGTCCTTGAAATGGTCTCTGAATAGTTCAGTTTTAAGCTGCTTTCTGAATTTTTTGATGTTGTTTGTTGCTCTGAGGTGGTCAGGGAGAGAGTTCCATATGGCGGGGACTGCCAGGGTGAAAGCTCTTTTTGATGTGGCTTGGTTTGTCCTGGTGTAGTCCTTTGGGGTTCTGATGTTGTTTGATGTTGCCTTTCTTCTTGGTCTTTTGCTGTCGTCAGCTGTTATGAGCTGTTGTAGGTTGTCTGCAGATAGGTTGTTTATTATTTTGAATGTGGTTAAGAGAACTTTGCAACGGACTCGGGAGCTGATTGGTAGCCAATGGAGGTGGTATAGTATGGGTGTGATATGTTCGTGGCTTGTACTGTCTGTTATGAGTCTTGCAGCAGTGTTTTGTGCTATTTGAAGTGGTTGTGTAGATTTTTTTGGGAGTCCTAGGTAGATGTGGTTGCCGTAGTCCAGGGTGGGGGTGATGATGGCCTGGCAGACTGTTCGAAAATGCTCAGGAGCAAGGATGGGTTTGAGTCGTCTGATTGTCCTCATCTTGACGTAGGCGCTCCTAGTGGTCTTCGCAATGTGGGATTGAAGGTTGAGCTCCCTGTCAAGAGTTATTCCCAGGTATTTTATTTCTTGTTTTATTGGGATGGTAGCATTGTTTAGGTCGATGGAGGGCGTGGGTGTGAATGTTTGGTCTCTTGTTATGATCAGCACTTCAGTTTTGTTATAGTTTATTGCTAAATTGTTTTCTTGCAGCCATGTTGTCATCTCTTCAAAGCAGTTGGCTATGTTGTTGTAATCCGGTTTGTTTAGATTGATTGGTGTGAATATCATTATGTCATCTGCATATGTTCCCTGTAAAATAGTTCTCTGTGTGCTGTGCTTTCCTGTCTAATCAATGTGTTTATACCTCAAAAATTTCCTGTCATGATTTGACAATTTCCAATCTGTAATCAAAAAACGCTGCTGATCGCTGGAAGTAGCGGTATACAAATGTATACTAAATAAATAAATAAATAAATAAATATATGGTGTATTGTATATTTATTTATTTATTTTATTTTATTTATACATCTTTTCTATACCGCCACTTCCAGAGATCAGTGGCGGTTTACAGGTAACAAACATTAATAATAGAGCACTATTATTTTACATAGAACAGATTTAGAACAAAGAACATTCAACTATTAAGTGTAACTTAAAATACAATGAGATAACAGGAGGGGTAGGAACATTTGAACTGGGTATGAATTAGATAATGTTTCAAAACATACTACCAACAGTATATCAACAATAAAGTCAAATATTTACATTAAATTACAGTTATTCACATTAGCGACAAGCAATTGCTTTCTAAGGGTAAGCTTAATCTAGGTGAGCAATGTGAATGTGTGGGAAAGGTTTATGCCTTGTCTAAGTAGGGTCAGTGAGTGATTGATGATCAGTGTTTTTTTCTGTGTTAGGATTATCTTCAATGTGGAGGATATTGTAGTGCAGAGTAAATAGATGGGTTTTTAGATTTTTTCTAAATAATTGAAGATCTTTGATTTCTCTGATTTCAATCGGGAGGTTGTTCCATAGCATAGGGGCGAAGTATGAGAAAGCTGTGTTACTTGTCTTCTGACTTGTCTTTCGAATAGAATCAGGGACTTGTATCGTGTGAAGGTTTATTCTTCGTCTTGATCTATTATCATGTGGAATGGTGATGAGCGTAGATAAGAAAGATGGTGCTATATTATTAAAGATCTTAAACGTATTGACTAAGGACTTGTAGATGATTCTGTATGAGACGGGTAGCCAATGGAGAGCGTAGAGAATCGGAGATATATGATCTGAAAGTTTCGCTTTGTAAATAATCCTTGCAGTGACATTTTGGGCTAATTGAAGAGTGTGAATATTTTTCTTAGAGGTCCCTTGAAGAATACCATTACAGTAGTCTAAATGTGGTGTAATAAGTGTTTGTACTATGGTTCTGAAATCAGTGTTGTCAATCAATGGTCTAAGTTGTTGGATTGTCCTCAGTTTGAAATATATTGTTTTTACAGATTGTTTTATATGTTTGGTGAGGCTGAGGGTTTTATCCAGAGTGACTCCCAAGTATTTGATCTCATCTTTGACTGGGAAAGAGTTTTTTCCAATCTTGATTTCCAGTGGGGGAGTGAAGCTTGTGTTTCTTGTTATGAATAGAACTTCTGTTTTTTTAAAATTAATATTCATATTCCTTGATTTCAGCCACAGTTCAGCTTCAGAGAGGCAACGACATATGTTACTATAATCCGGGTTGGACACATCAAATGGCGAGTATAACATGATGTCGTCCGCGTAGATGTGGTAGTTGATTTTGAAGCGTTTAAATATGGAACAGATGGGTTGAAGATAGAGATTGTTTTTATATTGTAAACCGCTCTGGTTCCTCTAAAAGGGCGGTATATCAAGCTGAATAAAACATAAACATAAAACATAAACAAAAGTGCCGAAAGGGCAGAGCCTTGAGGGATGCCCTGTTCTTGTGGAAATGGGGATGAGGCATTTCGATCTATTTGCACATATTGAGTCCGGTTAGTAAAATAGGATATGAACCATTCAAGGGTTTTATCTTTGATGCCTATTTGAGAGAGTCTTGAAATGAGCGTGATATGGTTTACAGTGTCAAAGGCCGAGGAAATATCAATGAATATGAGAATGAAGGCTCGCTTGGCATTATCGATACCTCTGATGATTGTATCAAATAGTGCTGTTAGGAGTGTTTCTACACCATGATGTGGGCGAAATCCATATTGATGCTCATCTAATGGAGCTGATGAGTCTATATAATCTTGCAGCTGTGTTTGTACAATCTTTTCAATAATCTTGGCAAGAAATGGAATACTTGCAATGGGACGATATGAAGTTGGGTCATTGTCGTCTAGTGATTTGTTTTTTAACAGCGGTCGAATTGCTGACCTTTTGAGGACATCTGCTATACGTCCTTGTTGAAGAGATTGGTTGACTATGTTCAGTAGGTCTGAGGCAAGTTCTGTTTTTGTTGATTTTATCCAAGTCACTGGACAAGGATCAAGAAGAGAGGTTGTTGTATTTAGGTTGGAGATTGTCTGAAGTAAGAGTTTGTTGGTAATAGGGTGGAAGGTTTTCCATTCCAGGTGGTTATTATCTGAAAGAGTTAGGCTAGGTGGTGTGAAATGGCTGTTAAGTTTGAGTTTATTTGCAAAATGATCAGCAAGTAATTGTGGGTTAATACAAATTTTGTGAGAATTGTTGGATGGGGATTTGGTTAACGATTTGACAATCTCTAATAGTTCTCTATTGAAGTTCCTGATGATTGTGCAGATGGGTTGTATGTAAAGGTTGAAGAGCAGGGCTGAGAGTGATGAACCTTGTGGGATGCCCTGTGTGACGCTGATGGGTTGAGAGGTCTTTGATCCACATCTGACCTGGAGCTGTCTGCCCTTTAGGTATGATGTAAACCATTTCAGGGTGGTTTCGTGCAGGCCCGCTTCTTCGAGTCTTGTTAGTAGTGTTGAGTGGCATACGGTGTCGAATGCTGCGGAGATGTCCAGAAATATCATGAGTACGCCCATTCTGGAGTTGTCGATCGTTCTTAATAGATTGTCGAATAGTTGTGTCAGTAGAGTTTCAACCCCGTGGTTGGGTCTGAATCCGTGTTGGCATGGGTCAAGGGGGTGGTGTATGTCTAGATGTTGTTGTAGTTGATGTTGGACTACTTTCTCCATGATTTTTGCCAGGAAAGGGATGCTTGAGATGGGCCTGTAGGCTGCGGGGTCTGTTTTTGGTAGGATGGTTTTCTTTGGGATCGGACGTACTGTAGCTAGTTTTAGTGCGTTTGGCATTATTCCTTCTGTGAGAGAGTTTTGTATGATCTTCCGTATTGTTTGGGTCTGTTCTGCCTTTGATGCTTTAATCCATGATACTGGGCAGGGGTCGTGGGGGCGGTGCTGGTGTTGAGGTCGGTGATGATCTTCGATAGCTGTTCCTTTGACGGAATATTGAAGGTACCCCAGCTCTGTTCTCTTGAGGGGGCTCCGTCTGTAATGGTCTTGTTGCTGCTTTTGGGTGGTGCGGTGAATTTGTTGGTAAGGTGGTCTGCATAGGTCTGAGGATCTATTTGTTGTTCATTTCTGTTGAGGGGTTCTTTGGTGAGTTTCTTTATTACCTCGTAGAGTTTGCGGGGTTTGTTGGTGGATTGTAGGATGAGGTTTGTGTGGTATTGTCTCTTTTGGTTGTTAATGAGGTTGTTGTAGTCGTTTTGTTTTGCCTGGTATTGCTTTTGAAGGGGGGTTGATTTGTTGCGTCTCCATCGTCGTTCCAGTCGTCTCAGTTCCCTTTTTGCTATGCGTATTGTGTTGGAGTACCATGGTGTGGAGTTGGGTCTTGTAGCACTGGCCTGATGTGTTTTGTGTTGGAGAGGTTTGGCGGCAGTTGATATGACGTCATTCCATTCAAGGATTTGCTCTTCTATGTCTATCGTTTTGGAGGTGAGGAGGGGTAGTGTGTCTTTTGTGAATTGTTCTTTGTTGTAGGATTTGAATCTTCTGATTGGAGGTGGGTTCTCGTTGGGAATTTTTGTGGTATTTGCTTGTAGTTGAATCCGTATTAGGTAATGGTCTGACCAGGGTACTGGTGTGATGTGGGGTCCTGTTATGAGATTCTTGGCGTTTAGGCTATTTGGGGTGAAGATGAGGTCGGGGGAGTGGCCGAGCCTATGAGTTGGTGCGTTGATCATTTGGGTAAACTGGAGGGAGTCCATGGCATTCAGGAAGGCTTCTGCTTCATCTCTGCTGGTGGATCTTAGGTTGAAGTCTCCGAATACTAAGAGTTGTTTGTGAAGGTTGTTGACTGAACATATTGCCTCTAGGATTTCTGAGGTTTCTTCCGATGGGGAGTTTGGAGCTCTGTAGGAGAGGCATATTGCTAGGTCTGCATTTTCGATGATGATTGTATTGCAGTGGGTTGTGCTCTTCGAGAGTTTGGTTTTCAGCTTTAGGCTGGTCTTTGCAATGATTAGCGCTCCACCTCCTCTTCTATGGGTGCGAGGGCAGTTGAATGCTGTGTGTGAGTCAGGGACTAGCTGGTTGAGTAGCACGTTGTCGGTTGGTGAGAGCCAGGTCTCTGTGATGCATAGTATGTCCGGTTGCTGGTCGTTCAGGTGGTCTGAGATGGTGTTTATCTTATTTCGTATTGATCTTGCATTGATGAGGTCTATGGTGATGCATGTGGTTTGGTTTGTGGGGGTGGGAGCGTGCGTGGAGGTATTTCTTTTGTTCTTGTCCATTTTGCTGCGTTTTGAGGTTTTGTGTGTGTTGTGGGCCTGATTGAGCTCCTGGTGTGGTATATAATTTATGATGGGTTGGGGTAGGATCCAATGTGTGTTGGTAGGGTTGCATGGTGTATTTGTGTATTGTGGGATGAACTGTGTTGCCAGGAGTTGCCAGGATTATGTTGTCAAATGATACTGCGTGACAATACCCATGATGAGGTCTCTGTCACATAGGGTGTCTGGGTGACCTGCGATCATTGCTCTTCTCTTTGGGCTTATGTGGGGTATATGGGCAAGCACAGTGTGCATGTGTGTGAGCCCCTCACAAATGCTGACACCTGATAAGCCATGCTACAGGAGGTAGAATCACAGAGGACATAAGACAACCCCCCAAAATCAGAACGCTATGCTATGTGGGCAATATGCAATCATTTTGTGGATGTTAGGACAACCCCGTCGGGATCGTGGGGTATGCTGTTACCCACCTTCTGCATTGCGCCGTGCTGCAGCAGTGTGTGTCCGCAGCTCTTCAATGATTGGGTCCATTTCTGATGGAGGGGTTCCATCTGGCGCTGGTGCATGAATGGGGTGGTGTCTTGTGATCTCCTCAGAGCCCTCTGTGGCAGTGACGTCTGGGGTGTGGTCCTCTGGCTCAGGCTGCACGTGTGTGCTTGGGGTCCCGTCACCATTGCTGGTGCTGCCCCCAGACATTGTGGACTGGGGCTCTGGCACATACTCGGCCAATTGCACCTCCTCCTCCTCAGCTGGGGCCATGGTTGTGTAGTCACCTGGGTTGTGGAAAACCATACACAGCACAGATTGGTTTGCATGGTTCAACTACATACAACTGTTTAACACATCCACCCCACAATCAATGTGTGTTTGGCCATGGCCTGTACATGTGTTACATAGCTACCACTACAGCTCCTGCTACCACTATTAGGCATATATAGGCCAGTACCTAGCAGACACATCGATGTGTACATCAGGGGTCCTCAAACTACGGGACGAGGGCCACATGTGGGCCGCCAAGGAGATGTATGCAGCCTGACGGGTGTTTTTGCCGCCGCTGCCAGTCCTCAGGGCAGCGGCATAATCAAGCATCCCGTGGGGCTCCCCCTGCTCTGCAGTGTTCTCCATGCAGCCTCAGTGTTGGCTGTCAGAGCCGCGCAAACAGAAAGAGCTTCTCCTCTCGTGGCTCTATTAATCCCGCCATGGGGCTGATGGTATTTTCCATCAGGCCCGTGGCGGGATTGACATGGCCGTGAGAAAGGGATACTCTCCCTTCACGTGGCTCTGAGAAGCCCACACTGAAGCCGCATGGAGGACGCTGCAGAGCAGGGGGGGCCCCACGGGATGCTTGAATCTGCTGCTGCCACGGTGGAAGCAGCAGCAGCAGTAGCCGTGTTTGTTTTATTTCCTACCCTATCTGCCTGCTGGGGGTGGAGAAGGTTTGGAGTGGTAATTGGCTTTGGGGGGGAGAGGTAAGACTGGAAGTGTGCTGATGTGGGGAGGGGGTTAGGACAGGTCCTGGCCTATGGGTGATGGTAAGATTGGATGATGATGGGGGGCCTAGGATATGGCTCAAAATGTGCTGTTGGGGGAGCTAAGGTTGCAAATGGGCTGATGGTGGGGCTAGGAGAGGGCTATCAATAAGCTTTGGGGGGGGGCTTGGAAATGCACTTCTGGAGGGACTTGGATAGCACTGGAAATGGATGTGGAGCTAGGACTGGTACTGGGCTGATGTTGGGCCAGGGACAGGATTGGAAATGGGCTGATGGGGGGCTAGGACTGGAAATGGGCTGATGCATGGACTAGAGGGGAGCGGATGCTGGCTGTGGCTGGAAATAGATGGGAGGTGAGGCTGGGCGAGGATCAGAATGGGATGGAGCTGGACAAATGAAATGGTGAGGGAAAACAACTTTTTGAGGGAGGTAAGAGATATCTACAATTGGACAGATAGTGGGAGAGTAAGTGGGGATTGAGGATGGGGGTCTAACATTTGAGTGGATGACCTAGGAATGCAGAAAGAGCACAAGGAGAAAGATTACTATGTTAAAGCAGATGTAGACAGAGAATGGAAACAATACTAGACGTGGGACGAAAGGACAAATGGAAAGCAGATGATGGGGAGTTAGCAGAAGACCCAAAGAAACCAGACTAACGTGGCTAGAGCAATTGCCACTGGAAAAACAAAACCAAAATGGTAGGAAACATTCTCTGTTTTTTGTATTTCTGCAGTGTTCGTTGGGGTTTGTTCATAGTGTTTATTTCAACTATATTCCGGCCCTCCAATGGTCTGAGGGACAGTGAACTGGCCCCCTGTTTAGAATGTTTGAGGACCCCTGGTGTGCATTATCCCACAGAAGGACCATCCCTGCTCAGCAGTGCTTAGATTAGACACAGACATAACACGTACAGGTCTGAGAGGGGGCTTGTAGCAGACATGTAGCCACATGTGCAGGGCAGATATAAAAAGGGATGATGCTAATGAAACATGTGGTTGGAGGGCAGCAAAACACAGAGGGGTGGAATGGGGGACAGCACACTCATGAGCCAAAGGCAGAGGGTGGGAGATGATCCAGGGGAGCAGGTATGAGGATGTGTTAATAAGAAGCCTGATGCATATCCAAAGGGCAGATACTCAATGGGTTGGGAGCAGCAAGGTGTGATTTGGGTACCTACCTGCCTGGGGATGGGCAGTGTCCAGTGCCTCTGGCAGTCCATAGAGGTATATTGGCCCTAGCCGCTCCGCCAACTCCTGCTCCAGGGGTGTTAGGGAGGGTGTAAAGGGGCCTCCCCCTCCAGTGCCCATGGCATGCCGCCGCTCTGCTACCATGTGTGCACGCACACCCCTCTTTATGTCGTTGAACCTCTTCCTGAGGCTGTCGAGGTCTCTGCTTGGGCCCCCTGCTTGTGCAACTGCCTCCTGCACCTCCTCCCACACCTGGGTGCGTGTTGCAACAGTGGTGGTGTTGCTTAGTCGTCCGTATAGGACATCATAATTTTCAAGAACAGACGCCAGCAGGATGTGGTTTTCCTGCGGTGTGAATTTCTGAGCCCTCTTCCGTTGCAGAGCTGGCACCGGTATGCTCCTACGTTTTGTAGTGAGAGGACCCTGTGTGGGCTGGACCGATGGGCCTGCAGCCTCCACCACACTCCCTGACATATCTGTCTCCTCCCCAACAGGTGGCCCCACCTCCCTCTCCCTCTCCCTGTCCCTCTCCCTCTCCCTCTCCACTCCTGCCCTGTCCTGTGGCTCCATCTCCCTGTCCTCTCCCTCCCTGTCAGACATTCCTTCTCTTGCCCTTCTCAGCTCCACCTCACACCTCCCTCCTCTCCCTGCTATCTGCTCTTTACCTCACCTCCTTTCTCACTCACCTGCTCCTTGCCTCCCCTCCTCTCTGTATCCCCTGCTGTACCTCACACCTATCCTCCACAACCCAGCCTCTACCACTCTGACCCGCAACACACTAACTTAGCTCTACTAGACAACTGCTTCTCTCCCTCTCTCACTGACACCACACACCTTCTCTCTCCCTCGCCTACCAACAACCCCTCAACGTGCAGCACGTGTACAGGTTTATTTATAGGTTTTTTTACGTTGCGCGTGCGCAATTGCATGAGCAGGTTGGCTGCGCAGTTGCGCATGTGCCGCCCAGAAGCGGGAAATGCGTGCTTGTGCGTTGCGCAGTCAACTACACAGCGCGCGTGCCGCACACGCACACTGCGCTTGCGCAGTTGGCTGTGGCCATTGCGCATGCACCACGCAGGACGTGGGTGCGTGCGTATGTTTGCACGTGAGACATGGTGCATGTGCAGTGCTGCGTGTGCGCGGGGCATATGCCATGCGCACAGCCAACTGCGCATGCGCAGCTGTCGCGCTCGTGCACCTGTGCACGCGCAACACGTGCTACGTAAAAAAACTGTATAAATTGTCCTGGGCACATGTTGCACGTTGAGGGTTTTTTTGTAGGCGAGGGAGAGAGAAGGTGTGCGTTGGCAGTGACGGAAGGAGCGAGTCTGAATCAGGTGTATTGTGGAGCGTGACTGGGTTTGTGATTGTTGTTGGTTGTATTGTGTGGCTGTGTTTCTATGTGGTGTGTAAGGTGTGTGTCTAGGGAAGTGTTGTCTGTGTTTGAGTGGTTTAGAGGAGCAGGGCGAGTCGAGGTTATGGCGGCAGCGGGAGGTGGACAGGTTGTGCGGTTGCGTGACAGGGGAGATGGTGTCTATGGGGCTGAGGCACAGGGCATGGGTGTAGTCCCGCAGCAAATCATACCTGCAGCTGTGGGGGCAGGGCAGGCAGGGGCTGTGCCCGCATGGCGCAGGAGGCGTGCTGAGGTGCAGGTTCGCCAGCCATGCCTCTACAGGCCCAGGGCCCAGCTCCAGGGCATGCGAGAGGACCAGGTCATCTCCCTGTACAGACTGAGCACAGGGGTATTAGGGAGCTCTATGAGGATCTAAGACCTGACCTCGAGCCCCTGACTGATCGGTCACATGCCATACCGGGTTTGGTCAAGCTCCTTGCTGCCCTACATTTCTTTGCCTCTGGCTGTTTCCAGTCATCTGTAGCTGCAGTGGGTGGCATGAGCCGCCCCACCTTCTCACGCTGTCTCCACCAAGTACTGCGTGCCATGGTCAGCCGGGTGCGGAATTATATTGCCATTCCACACACTAGGCAACAGTGGTGGACCCTGATCCAGGCCTTTGAGGTATTAGCCGGATACCACACATGATGGGAGCTATTGATTGCACACATGTTGCCCTGGTCCCTCCTAGAGACAGGGAGGTAGTGTTCCGCAACCGCAAACACTATCATTCCCTGAATGTTCAGGTTGTATGTGATGCAAATATGCATATTCTGAATGTGGTCCCCAGGTTTGCAGGGTCCACCCATGACGCCTATATCCTGCATCACTCGGCACTATTCCAACAATTTGAGGCAGGACAGTATGAGGACTGCATATTGCTGGGTAGGTGTTTCCCATTTCTGACATGCACATGGTGCTCATGTGACTAGGCGTATGTGCAAATGTGTGTCTTGGAGTAGATCACTCATTGTGTGTGTGTCATCTGTCTGTGTGGGATATAGGGGAAGGGGGGGGGTTGCCCTCCAAATGCGCCCTGCTATGGTGCTGTGTGATGCTTGTTGATTGGATGCGAGCATTTGTGTGGTTGTTACATATTATGTTGTCGCCAATCCATACAGCTACCCCTTGTCTGGTGTTTCTTAGGTTCCCCCACTCAATCTGTAATAGGGTAGACACCCAGGAAGCTGTAAAAAACATGAGGAGTGATCTAGCTAAGCTTGATAAATGGTCTTAAATTGGCCAGCTGGGTTGTCATGGTAGGAAATGTGAGGTCAGGCTTTTGGGCTGAAGCAATCCAAGGGAGCACTATTGTATAGGGGGTGAAGTACTCTTGTCCACTACAGAAGAGCGGGACCTAGGTGTGGTTGTGTCTGCTGATGTCAAAGTAGCTAAACAGGTTGAAAAGGCGAGGGAAAAAGCTAGAAGGCTGGCTGGGTGCATACAGAGATGAATGGCTAGCATAAAACAGGAAGGGAGAATGCCTCTGTATATGTCTTTTGTGAGACCTCATTTGGAGTATAGTGTGCAATTCTGGAGACTGCACCTTCAAAAGGATGTGCACAGGATGGGGTCGGAGCAGAGGGTGGCTACTAAAATGATTAGTGGTCTTCATTATACAGCATATGACGACAGACCGAAGGATCTTAGGATGTACGCCTTGGAGAAAGGAGGGATAGAGGTGATATGATGGAGATGTAGAAATACTTCCGTGGCATATATGTTGAGGGAGAGAGCCTCTGCAAATTGTAAGCAAGTTCAGCTACGAGGGAACATGGGATGAGGGTGGAGGGAGATAGATTCAGGGGTGATATGCCACCATATTTGTTTACTGAATAGGTGGTGAATCCATGGAATACTCTCACAGTGTAGGTGGTAGAGAGGAGGACAGTAACTGCATTCCAAACAGCATAGGACAAACACAGAGGATCTATAAAGGTAAAAAGGGGACTGTTGTACCTGTTGATATGGACGGACAGATAGGCCATGTGGTCCTTTTGTGTCATCATATTTCAATGTTGCAATGCTGCATAGTTGTGATGTCATATGTTTCTTTCAGAATGTGTTATGCATTTGTTTTGCACATATATACCTGTGTCCATTTGAGGGGACATGAGCTCATGCTTTAACTTACCTCATTTCTTTCTACAGGTGATGCAGGATATGGGTGTCGCCCCTGGTTGCTGACCCCTGTGCGTCAACCACGGACACGTCCAGAGCGGAGGTACAATGAGGCCCATGCCACCAGCCGCTCTGTCATAGAGCGCACCTTTGGCGTTTTGAAGAGTCACTTCAGGTGTCTGGATAGGATAGGCGGCGCCTTACAATATACTTCACAGACTGTGGCAGAGATCATCATAGCCTGTTGCATCCTGCACAACATTGCTCTCAGGCACAATATCCCTGCAGAGATTAATGAGGGTCTGGAGGATGATCCGACGTGCCCCCCTGTACGTGCCCGTGAGGACACACGTGAGGGCACAGCAATCAGGCGGCAGGTGATTGCACAGCTCTTCTCATGTACGTACTGCATATGTTCCCACATTTGTTGCTATATGTGTGTAGTGCTAATACAGGTTAACATTTGTAGACCAATATCAGTAGGATGCAACACTGCACTGACATGTAACAGACACTGGCTGGCCATCAAAACGTCAAATATAAGCATGACTGGGAACCAAACGATGTGGGCAGGGCAGAACAGAGGGCTGAGGTGGATGATGTGGGTGGGTGGTTTTAGGCTTGTGGGAGGTTTTGGGGTGACATTCGTGGTTTGTGGATGATTGTGATAGCGGCTGCTGTGCAACCACAGTTAGTTTGTGTTATGCGTTGGGTGCAGCAAGGTGAGAGGCATGTGGTGTGGGTTTCACAGTGAGAGAGAGGACCGTGTTTGGGGCCACTTGTCCAGCTGTGCTTGTTTTTCATTTGGTATTTTGAGCTGATTGTGTGTGTGGTATGCTCTTGTAAGCTGGATGTGTGGGTCTGTAATTTTTGTATAGCGCTACATGTGCTATGTAGCACTATATACATGCTCAGTACTATCTGTCATAATGGTAATTGAAATCCTTATGGGGAGTTAGTGGAACAACACTGTGTGGCAGACTGTATAAGTCATCGCGTAGCCCTAACATGGATGCGGTGAAGGATAGGGAAACTGTGCATTGTCCAGCCATGTTTTTTTTTTTTTTCCATTGCAGAATAGACATGCAGTGCAGTGTTGCATATGTACACACAAACAGAGGTGATTCAGGCAAGATCAACAAGGTGTAGGTTACAGTAGGCAAGCAGAGAGATCATCAATGTGGGGGTGGATTGGGTTTTAGGGGTGTTTTCAGGGAAATATTTTAATTTTTTTCATCAAAATTTTCTAAGCAAATCTAGCTGATGACATGTCGACATAAACCCTTGACTCAACTACAGGCTGTATAAGTACATAGAGGAGGAGAGTGCATGCCAAGACACCAACTACATTGCATACCCTAGAGAAGGAATGTAATGGCCACATACACAAAGAGGCTCTGATGGGAGGGGGTTATTAGGTGCACATATAGGCTATCCATGCTTTGCCATTATCACTTTCACACAGTGGGCTGACATGCAGCCATCAAGGTCAGGTCAAAAGCAGACATCGGGGTGTGGTTTAACGGACATAACGCAGACATTGAGATATATGTTTAGCAACTCATTAGCACACAGCTGTTAATGTTAGTCAAGATATGAGATATACACACCAGGAAATGTGTTTGGACAGAGGATCCCGGAGGTGCCCCTGCATATTTCCGTTGTTACAGCAATTGACAGCAGGGTAGCAGACGACATTGGGACACCAGTACACACAGTGAAGGGCATTGGGAGCAACATGGGGGACCCAGGATAATACTGCAGCCTTGGAGTGAGTTGGGAACACGGTAGGGAGAAAACACTTATGTTCACCAGTGTGTGCGACAACAGGGAGGTGAGGGAGGGGACAGACAGAGTACGGACCCCTGTAGTTTGCCAAAGACATATCCTTGATGCCTCTCACATGGGAGAGATGTGTACAGTGTGATGGTGAACAGTGAGTCTGTAAAGGATGTTGGGGGGTGTGGAAGCTGGGTGCAGTGTGTGTTTCACAGCTAGAACATGACATATGTATGTTTTCCCTTGTGTTTCCCAATGCACAGGACATAGTTGTTGAAGCTCCTGGTGCTGTGGTGCATTGGCAGGGGACTGTACATCAGCCAACATGCTGTGATCTGGGGTAGGTAGACCTACAGCTATATTGTCTGTGCCAGCAGTCAGGGGGAACACATGTCCTCGGTGATCTTTACTATTGTCCAGATGTTGTGGTTCACCTCTTTTCCCTGCACCTCCCTAAACCATATTTTGCTGTTGACACACATATCCCCATGTGTTCCTGTCCAGTATGTCTTCAGCAACACTGTCTCTGGGACATGTCCAACAGAGCTGCATGTGTGTGGAGGTTGTAGGTTTATGGGTGGTGGCCTACACGTGCACCCTTCCCCGACATTGTACCATTAGCCAACACCAGGGTATCATTGCATTTCACAGGGCCTTTATGTGTACAAATCTCCACTTGCGGACATACAGGCCATATGCTACTGCTGGCACGCTGCCCTTAGCATACTGTGTGTGTGTGTTCTTGTGTTGGCTGTGTGATGATACAGTGTTCAGGCTTTTTACATTATCATGTGTTGTGAGGAGTCTGTACACCTGGGGGGCGGTGGTGACTGTGCTATCTCTACCTTACTGGTGTTTACCGTGTAACCATTGTGGAAATGTTTTGTGTGTTGGGAACAGAACTGTGTCTTGTGTTCTGACATACCACTGTTGACCTGCTTTTTGTATCACAGATATTGGCGTGACATGGTGACATGGAGATTCTACATATTTCTGACATTGTGTCCCTTCACTGTGACCTGTTATGGCCTTTGAGTGGCTCAGAGGATCCCAGACATACACCTGATGCAAGCACAAGGTAGTTTGCACCTTTGTTCTTTTGGTAATGACATCAGCCTTTACATGTTAATGATTTACTGTTTGTGTCATATACATTTCATGTTGGCTCTCTGTTCACGAACGCTGATGCACATAGGATGGAGCTCTGAAACGCCTGTGTCACATGGGCATGGACGGAACCATATCCATGTGACACCCGTGTGTATGCTTCCAATTCAAAATGTCCCCAACATGCAATGTTTATTGTGTTGTGATCATGTCATGTTTGCCTGTGTGTCCCTTTATTATGTGTTTCTTAATGATTGACTCTCTGCAATTTGTGCTGATGTTGCAAGGCGCATACCAATACAATATTTCTCCTCTTCTGACACAGGGCAGAGAACAAACCAGACACATCTATTACAGTGCATGTGGCATCACCATCACCCACCTGTTGGGGGACACAACACCATGGAACTTTACCTGGAAAATGGTGCCATAGGATGTTTGACCTCTGCGAGTGCGACACATGCCTAGGATGAACAGTATTATTTTTGGATTGCTACTTTGCCCATGACAGACCTGTCCAACACACTGTTGCTGCCATGCTCTGGTTGGGAGTCGTGCTCATTGCAGGAGACACACAGGACCTTTCATGTACTGTGGGCATATTGGGATGTGACACTTGACTATGCATGCCCAGGGTTGGAAGGATAGTCTTAACCTGACGTGTTGGATTGCAGATACGCTTTGGACTTTGCACATTGTGTACTGGTCCCCACGTGTGAATCAGGGACTGCCATTGTCACTGTATGTTGCACATTCCTCCACAGTTGTTTCTTTTGGCCATGTGTGTGACATGGAACACAGGATATGCTCATCTGTTTGTTTCAAGACAAGCATACAGCCATACGTGTTGCATAGGGGTAGCGATGGAGAGGTCCTGTTGTCTATGTCCACCTACTCTCTCCACCTGGACATGATACAGGTTTTGCCTCAACACCGCTTTAATGTACACCAGCATCCTGGATTGATGTTTTCAATCACCAAGGGTCTTTGCGTGCATGTGTGGCATCACTGAATCATGTTGAAATATCAATGGTGCATGTGCATATGACTATGTTGGCAAAACACAGCACGTGGCAATATGGCTTCTGTGTGGTTTACTGTAACATGTTTTGCCCTTAATTTCCCTCTCTATACTGTTTCTTGTGTTTGTTTACTGTACAGACGTGACGCTCTACATTGATTTACAAACCTTGCATTGCATGTCTGCACAGTCCTATTTGTCCCCCTGAGCTAACGACACTCACATTGCCACGTTATATTTGGAGTGTCGCAGTTGTGATACCGCAAGCCCTCTGATGCAAGAAAGGAAACTTTTAAATCTTGAAAAAAACAGGATTTGCCCTGCAATTACGAGAAGGGACACATAGAGGGAGCAGGAGAAACAAACCTGAAAGTGGAAGAACCACACCTCTATGGGCAGGACTCAGAAGCAGCTGCTCTGGATTTAAGTAGGAACAGAGCACTGCAAGGGAGGGAGCCAAGAGAGAGAGAGCCGAGAGAGCCAAGAGAGGCAAAGGTGCCAGGAAGGCAGTCAAGAGAGCCAGAAAGGCAACAGAGAAACCCCGAAGGGAAGAACCCAGAGGAGAAGCACAGGAGGAGGCAAGGAGCTTGGCAGAGATCTTCATGTGAAGAACAGGAGGCAGTGCCAAGGGAAGCTCCAGAGGCCAGACTCAGAGACCGAGGTGAGGTCACTGACAAACCCAGCAGAGCTAAAGGAAAGGAAGCTACTGGGAGAGCAGGCCTAGAGAAAGGCCATACACAACTTCAAGGGGCAGTATCACGGACTGCAGCAAGGAAGGAAGTGCTTATCCCTCCGGTTGGAGAAGAAACCTTCAAGAGAAAAAAGGTACTTTAAAAGCTTTTACAAAAGTAACTTGAAAGATAAAGGAAAAGTTCATAGCCTTGAGAGAAAGGATATACCTGGAGCACAAAACTCTCAGACTAGGCCTCAAGCCTTTTTCAAGAAGCCTAGAGAGGAACAAAGGGCTAGTTTTTTATCTGGACAATAAGGACTGTTTAAACCAGATATAACTGATAAGTTTTACAGGAAAAAGTTTAATGTTGCCAGAGAATGGAAGGAGGAGCAACTTTTAGTCCTGAAACGACAGCAAGCCCAGGGAGATATACTAGACCTAAAAGCCGACGCCCCAAACTCCCCAAGCCAGCACTGGGATACAGTATGGCATGCTTTTAGGAAAACCAGGTTTTAATATCCAAGAGATCTCAGAGACCTCAGTTTCAGATCCCATTGACATGGAATGGGCTGCCAGGGGAATCTGAGAGCACTGAAGATATAGAATCAATGGAATGTGACTTTTGCACAAGAAGATATCTTTGAGTAAAAGGCAAACAAATCTAATGTGTGCAAATTGTACTGGAAAGTTTATGCTTTAAGTTGGTGAAGGAACCATGTTATTTTGAGTGTTTTGCTGACTCACGTTTTGATGCAACTGAATTTATGTTCTGTTACTCATTACCTCATATTTTTGAACTTCTTCATGCGGAAAGGAAAAGGGGAAATAAAAGCCTTTTTGTACCCTACCACTTGGCAAGAGTTACTTTTTAGGTTGTTGACCCTGAGGCTGACAATGTGACCTGCTATCCCATTGACCCTCACAACAGATCAACCCTGAACCTTTTAATTCTTATGCGCTCCCCAGCCCCTGTGGAACCACTACGCCGCCACTAGAGGGGGCTGCGGGGGACACAGTATGGAGTGTCCCGTTGTCTTCCTTCAATTGTGCATTCCATGTACAGTGATATATGTGTACAGGACACTGTCTACACACCAACCGGTGCAGGGGGACCTCCTGCATGGTGTTATCTCTGCATGTTTCTGCAGGTAGTTTTCATTTGAATTCTGTCTGTGTTCATGTGCCTCTGCTACCTGTTAGCATATCCTCATTGTGCATTTTGATGATTGTTTAGGGTTACATTGTTGCAGCTTGGATTCCTATATCAGGCATTATGTGATAGCTGTAACATTATTTCAATCTGTGGTTCTAAAGTTACAACGTTTCAACAACATATGCTGTTTTCATTGGTGTGCCTCCTGTGTTGCCAGATAGATATATTTTAGGGAACAGATCATGATTGATGTGTGTTGGTCCCCTCATCATGCACCGCCTACTGTCTACATGCACTCATATGTGAGTAACACATTTGAGGGGTGCGGCAGCATGTGGGGGGTGGGGGCCTAATGCATAGTGCTGCACATTATGTCTCCTGCCCTTCATTTGTAGACGGGCCAGTGACCTTTCTGTCTTTCACCTTGGATCCACTCACCTTGATATTATGATGGCGGGATCTACACTATCTGTGAAGATGAACCCAAATAAACATATGTGTTTGATATACATTTGTCTCTGCTGCTGCTTGAATCCATGGTGACAAACGTGCAATACAATGTGTGCCTTTGAGTCAGTCCTGACTCCTTGTGACCCAGAGACTCCAGGGTTTTTCTTGTCAGTGTCACTGGAAGTAGATTGTCAGGTCTTTCTTCCAAGGTAATGGAGGGTTACGTGACTTGCCCAAGGCCACATGGAGTGCTAGTGTGAATTGAGCCCTGGTTGCTTGGTGACCAAGCCAGTTTTCTAACCACTAGGCTACTCCTCCACTCTTTGATCACATTGACACTTGTATCTACTGATTTGCTGGTCATGTACATGGCCCACCTGTATCACATCCTTGTACGTGGCAGCTGTGTATCTGCCAGCCATTTTGCCACACCACGGGTATTACAGGTTCCCATACACACCCTCCCTTTGGGGTAAGTATTTTTGCGTTGTGCTCAGTGTGCTGTTTGGGGTAGTGGTTAGAGGCATGTGTTATAATGCCATAGGTTGCAGGTTTGATCCCCACATGTGGTTTATCTTTTTCTTTTTTGTTGTGCTAACTGGACCATTAGGTACCAGCGGGTTCATCACCTCTACAAACACCTTCCCTCTCTTCACTGTACACCAAGGTGTGCTGCCTAGCCGTCACAATATTATCTGTTACATAGGTCTCTTTCTTTATGGTGTTTACATGGCAGTGGGCTTGGGGGTTTTGTACTGCTGTGGTTCAGCTGGTGTGTGGTAGACCTGTTTGCATCTTGAATTCTCTCCTGTCCTGTTCCAGAATTTGCACCAGCTCCACAGAGCATCCTCTGCTGCCCTTGGGGTTTAGTTTTCTTTCCTCTTTTGCATGCTGTATCCACTGCATAACATTTCATTGTGTGTGTGCATGTGTCTCTGGTCCCAATAACAGACTGTGATCTGATCTGTACACAGCAGATCTGCATGTGCATTTGGTCATGGTTACTGTTGGGGGTTTGCCTGTCCCTGACAGCCAGCAGGCGTCTTGTGTGATGCCCTGCACTATTTTTATATGCAGCCTTTGCTAATGAGCTCACGTTGGTGGTGTGGCCTACCGTTTGTGCATTGCCATTTGTGGTAGTGGTCATAGGTGTGATTCCTCTCTGTTCTCTTTCATTTGTATGCTTGTCCTGCAGAACTAGTTTTCATTCCTGTGACAGTTATATCTGTTGTCAGATCTGTGCTGTGAGCACATTGTACCCTCATCAGAGTTGTGAACCATCCTTCTGTCCATCCTTCTGTCTGCCAGCTGTGTGCCATCCTACCCTGATGTGCATGCTGCTACCCCACGTCCTGCACTCCTACACATTTCCTGCATTGCAGCTATCCCTGGTTGCCTCTCCTGTGTGTGCTCTGCATAGCACTGCTACTCCACTGTCATCCTGATATTTCACCTATCCTGCCATTTCTGGCTCCTCTGCTGCACACATCTTTCCATCCTCTGTCACACACTGTGATTATTGCATGGTACATTACCATCACTCTGTGCATAGCTACAGCTGCCCCCGATATTGTTTGTCCATTTTTCTAGCTGCCACATGGGCTGAAGCTGATTTGTGTGGTCCATCAGCTCTGATCTACGTCCTTCTTTTACTTATGCATTGTCTTTCCTTTTCTGCTCTGTGCAGTGTTTGGTTTACGTGTGTGTTTGGCACATACCTCTCTTGCCCTTCAAATTGGGGGACCTTTACTGCTCTTGGCCAACGATTGTTTGGATTCACCTTATCACATCCTTCGGCGGCATCTTACACCACACCTTCAATTCAGGCATGCTTATGGGGCATGCCCTCACTATCGGTGCCCTGGCCCTCGGGAGTTGGTGACAACCCTTTCATACATGGCGCTCTTGGGAATTCATTATAGATGAGACTCACGCCTTCCTGACGGGTTTGTTTACGGGTATGTGCCTTCTGGTCGCACCCTAAAAAGGGGCATTAATTTAATTGGCACTAGGGTGGGGGTTCGTTTTTAGATGCAGCACAGATTGTTGCTACAGTTTAGCAAGCAGGAAAAAAGGAATTATGTCAGCCAACCTTATTCATTAGGTAACCACTGGGGAGTTTGAACTCATGACCCCTGCAACCATCAGGGCTGTGTCATTTAACCATTGTGCTACACACTGCGTTTTCACTACCTTGCATGTGCAGCCCAGCCACCTAAACTGAAGATTTCCATGCGTTAAAATGCACAGTGCTGCCAATCAAAAACAGTGCTATGACCTTGCGGTCTGTGCCTCAACGGCACCACTATGAAAGCGCGGCCACTATAAGGGCACTACCTTTCTAGGTCAGTGCCTGGGCCGGACAGATCTTAGCACTGTTCATTAGTCATGTCCACTCCTGGCATAGGGCCTTATAGGGCGGCTGATTGCTAGGGGCACCTTTATGTTACACGCACTTTGAGAGTGTGTTGTGCTAGCTAGCATAATTAAAAACGCCTGCATAATGCAATATTAACACATAAACAGGTAGTTGCCCTCGAACCATCCTTATTCATTGGGCAACAGTGGGGGATTGTGCAATCCCATGACCCCTGCTACCATCAAATCAGTGTCTTCACCAATTGTAACTGCAGCTCTTGTTACTCTTGTGTTGCACATCAAGCACAGGCACTGCTTTATGCTTCCCAGTACGCGCGTTTTTCGCCCCTCTACTTCGTGCTTGCTAATGTGCGCGTGCGCCAAATTAGCGAGCTGCGCACGATTAGCGGTCCTATGGATAATCCTGGTTTGGCCTATGTTAAGACCTGAACTGCCACTCCTTATAT